>CM016618.1:84918084-86272114 GCA_005393395.2 Gossypium australe | reverse complement strand
TAGGTTCATGGCTATGTTTAAATTAAATGTATTATTAAGAATGTGTGTACTCACATTAACTTTCGATATATCATATGGAAATTATTTTAATATATGAATATGCATAAGAATGTGAATGTGGCTAAGTACCACAGATGTGTAAGAGTACCCAGGTACGTTTCCTACTTCTGATAGGATTACGAATATGATATATTTTGAACATATGATTAGTAGCATGAATGAGAAATTTAATATGTTATGCATGATATAAAAATTATGGGGCATACGGGATCTATGTGAAAGGGGAAGAAGGTGTTGACTTCGGTCTCACCAACGGAATATGGTGACTACGGTCACAAAATTTGAATATGGTAACTCCGGTTACATTATCTGAATTTGGTAACTTCGGTTACATTATTTGAATATGGTGTCTAACGACACAAATTATATGGGCGATGAGCACGTCGACTGCAGCGACTGCCTTCGATGGTGTGTAGCGGATTGAGGGTTGACTTAGTAGTCCCCACGGTGTGACTGGCAGGTACGGGTGGTGTGTAGCGGATGGACCTTTAGGCTTGGGTTTGGGAATGCATCATTAATTGTATTCTATGATTTGAATGTGTATCTTTTGTATGCCTGATTCTATTATGACTTAGTGTTGTGTACACATTGAGTCTGTTGACTCACCCCGTTGGGGAATATTTTTCAGGTGATGAGCAGTAATGGACCGGGTCGGCAGGAGCTTAAAGGTGGCCATGCATAGCAAGAAATTTATGATTTAGACTTTCAATTTATTTTAAGTATTTTAAGTTTTACTTTGGGATCATTGATATAATAAGGCCATTGTGGTTTACTTTATTTTTTTTTCTTTTATTTATTATGTTTATGGATTTTTATCAATTAAAGTTTTAAGTAAATTCCTTTTAAAATTAACTCTAAATGTTTTGTCACCTTAAATAAATGGGTTTTAACATAAGATAAATTTGTTTTCAACTCAAGCCCAACCCAAGCAATATTTTTTTTAAAAATCACACAAGTTTTTCCTAAGCAACAAAAGAATTTTGAATCGGTTTACTTGAGGAACATACCAAATCTGGTCAAAGCTCGTGGGCCGGGATTGGGGGTGTTTCAACGTAAGACCTCGTCTGGGACGATGGCATTGTACGATCTTTCCGAGTTTCTGAATATATTATTTGATTTCTTTATGGTTCCACAAATCAGTCTGAAATGCAAATGGCAAATCCGAGCTTTAATAGATTGAGTAAATGAATGTTCGATTCAGGTACGTTGATTATACACTAATGGTGTATTCAAGGTAAGCATTTAAGTGATCCTACTATGATGATATGTATATGGAATTTGTGATATGATTCAGAAATGGTGAAAATGGCTAAGTGATTGAGATGTGCTAATGTATTTGTTTGCACATATGCATTTTTATACCAAGTTTATTTGTATATGACTTACTAAGCTTTTGGAAAGCTTACTCTGTGTGTGTGTTAATCTGTTTTATAGGTCGTCAAAGCTACTGAAGGCTCGGGACCGTCACGGATCGTCATCACACTACTAAAACTTATTTTGGTACACTTTAAAAATGTATATAGCTCAATATGGCATGTATAGGCTAGTATTTTGGTATAAGTTGTTTTGTGATCTTAGCCATGTGATTTGGCTATTTATGAGTTAAGACTTAGCTTAAATGAATGTGATATATGATGCATAGCTTGGTATGGTTGAAGCATGTGAAATAAGCATGTGAAATGGCCAAGTTTTGAGTGAACAAATGAATGAATTATGCTTGTAATGATATGAGTTTTAGTCTTTGAAATTGTCATGGTTGGAATTGGTATTGAATGCATGGTTTGGAAGATTATTTTGGTATGTTTTTGATGGTTAAATGTGCATGGGATATCTTGTTAAATATGGCTTGTAGGTTTGACCCTTAGGGGTGGCATCTTGGCCTTGTAAATGGCCTATAATGTCACACGGTTGTGGCACACGGGCGTGCCTAACGACCGTGGGTAAGTTATAGGATGCAGTTTAGTATCACACGGCCTCGACACGGGCGTGTCATCTGGCCGTGGTGTGCAAGTCAGTAGCTAGCATAAAAGTACACGGCCAAAAACACGGGCGTGCTTGGTGGCCGTGGTGGGGAAGTCAGTATATGACCTAAAGTACACGGCCATGGCACACGGGCGTGCCTAATGACCGTGTTGATATAGTCAGTATATAGACACAGATGGATACACGGGGGTGTATAGAAGCCTTGGGGGGGCACACGGTCTCCTCCCACGGATGTGCCTCCCCTGTAGTTTAGAAAAGTTTTAAATTTTTCGAGAATTCTCTATGTGTTTCGATTTAGTCCCGACTCAAATTGTAAGCATGCTTAATGTAACACCCCTAACCCCGAACCATCGCCGGAACAGGGTTACGAGGCATTACCGGACATATCAGACAATTTGCAAATATAAAATTTTGTTTAATATAAATTTCGGCAGCATTTCTGCTTATTAATATATAAAACCCCCTGTAAAATAAATCGTATTCATTTCAATAAATAACCAATTTAACCAATTCATTTGATAAATTCATTTTCTATTCTAAATACCTTCTAATCAAACTCAATCAATATATATCAACTTAAATTTATCAAAATATTAGTTAGATAAAATAAATATACTCCTTTCATTATAATTCTTAAACTTGTAATACTAACATTTTTAACCATTTACATTCAAAACATAATAACATTTATACACAACCTACGTACATGCCACATTATAAAAAGGAAATATACATCACCAAAGGTTTGCTGAAGTCGGGTCTGGCTTCGGATGCTGGTTCAGTATTTGACTTCTACAACCTGCGCACGGAAGCAACCGTACGCTGAGTATACATATACTCAGTGGTATTACCATAATTCAAATTATAAACATAATAATCATATCATTAAATCATATAACTTTAATTTTACTAAACCAATTCAACATAAGTTTGTCATTCCCAATATATTCATACAATTTCAATTTTTGCTATTCAACAATTGAAACAATACACAATCAGGTTAAGCTACTATCCATTTCTTGAACCAATGGTTCATACTTTCCATTTTCATACTCATATTCCAATCACATTTTTCAGTTCATGTTCTATTTTCGCATTTCTTTCAATGGCTCAACCATTTCATTTTATTCAATTTAACTTTTTCCTTATTTACCCCTATTAACAGACTCGGACCTTAACGGATACACGGATTCCAACCCAACACTCCAGTACGGCACAATGTGCCTTAACGGTAACAGTATACGACACACAAAGTGTCGAATCGGTAACAGTAACAATATCAGTATTCAACACACAAAGTGCTGAACCTGTAACGGTAACAGTAACAGTATACGACACACAAAGTGTCGAATCGGTACAGTAACAGTAACAGTAGTCGGCACGTAAGTGCCTGATCAGTAAGCCGGCAAAATCCCGTACTCTTCCATGTCCTATGGCATGCCAATTATATCCGACTCAGCCCGACTAGTTAATAGGGTATTTCAGTTCTCAATTTCATTTTCATTTTCATAATAAATTCAATTTCAATATTAATTACACTTTTCCATTTCAACCACATACAATTCAATTTCAATACATATTCATCATTCAACTCAATTTCCATTCAATTCAATAAAACACTTACCTTATAATTACTTACCATATCCATAAATTAATCTAATATTTAATGAATAAATAAATAGCTTGAATTATAGTAATACAAACCCGAATTTGCTTGATCATTCCCTCGGTAACCTTCTCCTTTCCTTTATGGGTTGATGCCTCGAGTTCCTTTTTAGCTACGAAAATTAATAATTTACATTATTAATTACACATTAAATTACAATAAATAATTGAATTTTATTCAATTTCTACTCTTCCTCTTCATTCCACATCTTTATACACAATTCTATTATTACTTATAAGTTCTTTCTAGGCTGTCTACCTGAGTCATTGTCACTAAATCATCTATATCTGGAGCTACGGAACTCCAAATTAAGATCCGTAAATTTTTCCCGAAACTAGACTCATATATATTTTTACTGTAAATTTTTCAGAATTTTTGGTATGGCCAATCAATACCAGATTATTCTTAAAGTTTCCCCTGTTTCACTGTCCAACTGCTCTGACCTCTCTTCACTACGAATTAAATTAATCTTTGTACAGAATTTAGATGGCCTCCTTGTTTAGCTCATTTGAAACTAGACTCATTAAGGAATTTAACCATATAAATTATGTTCCAAAATCATTTTTATACAATTTTTAATGATTTTTACAAGTCAGAACAGGGGATCTCGAAATCACCCTGAACCAGTTTCACTAAAATTTAAATATCTCACAATACAGAACTTATTTGCTATCTCTGTTTCTTTCATATGAAAATAGACTCAATAAGCTTTAATTCATATCTCACTCAACTTCTAATTCCATTTCTACGATTTTTGGTGAATTATCAAAGTTACTCTACTGCTGCTGTCTTAAATCTGTTTTCTTATGATTTATTTTGCAATTAAATCCTAGTTAAGTTTACTTATTTTCTTAACTTAATTCATGCTTGATTCTACTTAAATTCCTTCCATATTCAACTTGATTACAAATTTTCATAATAAAACCCTAATTTATAATTTCTTCCAAATCAATCCCTATAATACAAAACTTATAGCTTACTTTACAATTTAATCCTTTTACTAACTCTAACTTAAATTTCATTCAATTTAACCCCTTGTTCATCTTTTTCTTTAACATAAACTATACTTAAAAACCAATAAACTCTCAAAATATCAACTTAGTTTCATCAAAATCTTGCTTTAAAGCTTCTAAAACATCAAAATTAAAAGAATAGGACTTGATTGACTTACCTTTTAAAGTTTAAAACCTTGAATCTTTAGTTTTTCCTTTTTCCTTCTTTTTCTTCTTTCTTTCCTGCTGTTTCGTATGCTCTCTGTCTTTTCTGTTCTTCTTTGTTTCTTTTTTTTTTATTTTCATTTACTATTTACTTTATTATATATATAATATTATATTAATATAATTATTTAATAATATAATATATTTTAACACATAAAATCTCAGGTTTTTTTTAAGCTTATGCCGCCTCAACTTATGCTAAATGGCATAATTGCCATTTTGGTCCTTTTTATTTTCTTTTAATCTACAATTAGACTTTACTCCTTATTCAATTTGATCCTTTTTCCTAATTACTCTCAATTAAGCTAAATTCACTAAATAAAAATCTAATTAAGCACACTACTAGACTCATAATTACTCCTAATGATTATTTACTAACTCGATTTACTAAGACAGAGGCCCGATAACACATTTTTTTTCTGGTGCCCACGGATTTCGGGTCGTTACATTTCTCCCCCCCTTAATAAATTTCGTCCTCGAAATTTACCTGAGAATAGATGAGGATACTGTGTTCTCATAGTTTCTTCCGGTTCCCAAGTTGCTTCTTCTACATTATGGCTTCTCCACAATACTTTTACCAAAGGGACTCGTTTGTTTCTTAATTCTTTCACTTCTCGAGCTAGTATTTGAACCGGTTCTTCTTCATATGACAAATCCGGTCTAATCTCAATGTCTTCAGTAGAAATAATATGAGATGGATCCGATCGATACCTTCGTAGCATGGAAACATGAAAAACATCATGAATTTTCTGTAATTCCGGAGGTAAAGCTAATCGATAGGCAACCGGTCCGATTCTTTCAATTACTTCATATGGCCCAATGTAACGAGGACTTAATTTTCCCTGCGACCAAATCTCAAAATTTTCTTCCAAGGTGATACTTTTAAAAACATTTTATCACCCACAGAATACTCTATATCTCGTCGCTTCAGATCTGCATAAGACTTTTGTCTGTCAAAAGCTACTTTCAACCTGTCTTTGATCTTTTTAACTACTTCTTCTGTCTCCTGAATTAATTCCGGTCCAACAATCTTTTTCTCATTCAACTCTGTCCAACATACCGGTGATCGACATCTTCGACCATATATGCTTCATATGGAGCCATTTGAATACTAGATTGATAACTATTATTATAAACAAATTCAGCTAATGGCAAGTATCGTTCCCAACCTGATTCAAAGTCAATAATGCAAGCCCGAAGCATGTCTTCTAAAATTTGAATTACCCGTTCTGATTGTCCGTCGGTTTGTGGATGAAATGCAGTACTAAAATTAAGCCGAGTACCCAAAGAATCATGTAACTGCTTCCAAAATCTCGATGTAAATCGTGGATCTCGGTCGGAAATTATAGATGCTGGAATGCCATGCAGTCTCACAATTTCTCGGATATATACTTCAGCAAGCTTCTGTAAAGACCAATCAGTCCTGACTGCTATGAAATGAGCAGACTTAGTAAGTCGATCAACTATCACCCAAATGGCATTCTTTTTGCTCTCTGACAGTGGCAACCCCGTAACAAAAATCCATAGTAATACTATCCCATTTCCATTCAGGAATACTAATAGACTGGAGTAACCCTGTCGGGTACCTGATGTTCTGCCTTTACTCGTTGGCAAGTCAAAACATTTACTGACATATTCAACTATATCTTTCTTCATTCCTGGCCACCAATAGTGCTCCCTTAAATTACGATACATTTTTGTTCCACCCGGATGCAACGCAAAAGTACCATCGTGTGCTTCTTGAAGAATCATCTTCTTTAATTCAGAAGTAGTTGGAACACAAATCCGATTTTGAAACCTCAAACAATTATGTTCATCATACTAAAATTTTCGACTGTACCATTCTGAACCATTTCTCTTTTCTTAATAATTTGACATCTTCCATCTGAGCTGCTCTAATCTGATCTAACATCATCGGCTTAACCTTTAACTCAGCTAACAAGCTTCCATCATCATTAACACTGAGCCGAGCAAACATTGCTCGTAATTCAATCGCAGCTTTCCTGCTCAATGCATCAGCTACCACATTTGCTTTTCCTGGATGATAATCTATAACACAATCATAATCTTTTAGAAGCTCGATCCACCGTCTTGCCTTAAATTTAAATCTTTCTGTGACAGCAGATATTTGAGACTTTTATGATCTGTGTAAATGTAACATTTCTCGCCATAAAGATAATGTCTCCAAATCTTTAAAGCAAAAATTACTGCAGCTAGCTCCAAGTCATGTGTCGGGTAATTACGTTCATGCGGCTTCAACTGTCTAGATGCATATGCAATAACCTTTCATTTTGCCATCAATACACAACCCAAACCACTCAAAGAAGCATCACTGTACACAATAAAATCTTTTCNAGTAACATTCTATTCTAGTTTTCTTTTCTTTGTGCTTGAAGTATTTGCTATAGGTTTGGTCAAAAATATCAAAGGGGAGATTGTTGGTGCAACTTACTTGTGGTATTAATTTTTGCGTATTTTGCATTTATTTTTTGTTGGCATTTTTGGCATGATTTTATGGAGATTTTGTATAATAAGTTGAAATAGAGTTTTATTAACAAGGATAAAAAAATTCATTACAAAATTCTTTAAAATAGACTGCTTGCGACCTTAATAATCCAATATTTCTCCTAAAGTTCCTACATAATCTAAATTTCAATCTCAGATGGGTTCCATTTTTTAGTGTCAATATATTGATTTATCCAACTAACTGATATATTAATGGTTTCCATACCACTCCATTGAATTACTTGGAAAACAAATAAATTCATGTTTTTCCATAGGCGCCATGCTATCAAGCCAAAGAGGGTGGCCCAAAGGATCTCTGCTCTTGACTCCCATTCTCGGTTTTTTAAATTTTGCCCAACCCACTCCAAGAGATTGCCTAAGAAGAAGTGTGATTGACAATTTTTGGGTACTATACTCAACCAAACTTCTTTAGCAAATTGACAATCTCTAGGGACATGCAGTATATCTTTTGTATTATGATGGCACACTAGACAAGCAGCATTTTGGCCAATTCCCCTTCACAAGCGCTCAAGGTTGGTAAGCAACTGTTGCCTATAAATAAGCCATAGGAAAAACCGTATACGGTGTGGTCCTTGATATTTCCATATGGTCCTCCATTTATTGTCTTGTGCGTTCCATGTATCTTCTTTTAGCATTTGATAAGTGCTTTTAATCGAGAAACCTCTATTTAAAGTTCTTATCCAAAAGACTTTGTCCGGTCCTGATAAAATCAAAGGTATGAATAATCTTTATTTTGAGCTAATTTGAAGTGAACTCTTATTGCCTTCTATTGTAGCTGCACTTTTCTTATATATTTAGATATGAATACGAGGAGATGTGGGTAGAGTTTGTGAAGATTTATCCCCATACTTTTTACACTCAAGGTAAATGATTTGATGAGATATAAGTGGATGAAAATGGATTGAAGTTTACTAAGTGAAATTGAACTCTTAACTCTTTGTAAGAAACCTTATTCAATTTTGGAAGATTGTATAATTAGTGCAACAAGTCTCGAACCTCAATCACAGCATACTTCATTTATATAAATAGCGAATTTAAATATATAAATCGATTCACAAATTTTATTATTATTTAGTTTTATAATTTGTCTTAGTAAATTCAAATACTTTTTAGACTTTAACTATTCAATCAGATATGTGAATTTAGATATTAGAGAAGGAAAAAGAAAATACTAATAAATCTATTGTCATCTCTATTATGAACTAAGAGTTGAACTAGTAATTGCAAGTAGTAGTTAATATTAGAAAATTTATCTGAATTTTAGATTGCAATCTGAAAGAATAACCTCAATTATAGGCTCATTACTGGAGTCTCCACTAACACATAAAAGGCCCCATATACATATAAAAAACACACTATCGATAAGCTCTCCTTTAAAAATGGTATCGTATCGTGTGTGAGAATCCACCAAGATAAAGCATCGTCTTCCCCTTTACTACTATTGTCTCTTGCGAATTTCGTGTCTTTGTGAGACCATTTACTTTTCCCTTTTTCTTTATTCATCTACGTTACCACTCTATTATTCTATCTAAATTTAACACTTTGACTTGACAAAAAATTTTCATGTCTTTCAAGCTTGATTCACATCTTATCGTCTTCATCCACCACAAATGTGTCAATTATATAACATTAATCACTCAATTTTTTTAGGTATATTAATTTTTAAAAAATAATATCGAAAACAATTAGCATTATTCATGTGAGTTATAAAAGGGTTGGACTTTATATTCTAATTATCTTTTAAGTTTCCAACTTTGATAACCTTAATTATCGAAAAAAGAAAAAAAAGTATTGAGAACTATTAAGCTTGACAATGAAGGTTAAATTATGAAAGCTTAAATTTATATCAACACCCATTTCCATTGTCTTCAACCATGCCCTCTTCCATACGAAAGAAATTAATATATCAAAGTTAGACGAGATATAATATATTGCATAAACAAAACTATATGTATATATATGTTTTTTCATAAAGCGACGTATACAAATATTGCGTCCAGGGAAAGAGCAGAAAATAATATACATATCAGACAAAACCAACCAGGTTACAGTTCCATGATTCACATTAGCCAAAAAGGCTAGGAAGTTCAGAGACTTTCAGAGCCACTGATCCAATCAACTTGGTTAACCCAAAAGTTATAGCCATGGCTAGCCACCCACCAACCAAGACCCTAACTGCAGACCTCACCCTTGGTGCTCTCCCTAACACAGCTCCCAACCATCCGAACCACCGCCAAAGCCAAGCTCACTGCACCGACCACTACACCTAATCTACCTTATACTCCTTTAAAACGATGCAGCTAGCAATGGGACCATTGCCCCCACTGAGAACGAAAGGGCTGAAGTGCTGATGCTTGTAAAGGGTTTGGCAATGACTCTTTTTCTCCTTTCTTCCTTCTTCTTCTTCTTCATCTGTTGTTTCTCTATTTTCGTCTCTTAGCTTGTCTCTCTTAAGCTGGGCCACCTCTATATCTAACTGTGAATACACCGAAACGAACTCACCTATTGCCATGCTGCAAGCCCTGCAACTAGACCAGCAAAACCAGTTAATATCATGGCTTTAATGTCTTGTTTTACTGCACCAACACCCATCAGGGCTGCGGTGGAGACAAGCCCATCGTTGGCACCTAGGACCGCGGCTCGTAGCCATTGTGATCGTTTCGAGTAGTTGAAATCATCGGTGGGTTCGGTTCCATGCTTGCTTGTTGTTGCTCCACATCGTTCACAGCAGGGATGGTGAACTTGTGGTTATTGATGGATGTCCCATTGGTGGTCTCCATGAATGGAAAATGGGCAAAGAGAATATGTTTAAATTAGAGAATGAAAAGGAAATGAGTGAAGGAAAGATGGAGAAGTCTGGAGGACACACGCCCCTCTACCAGGGTATTTATTGAGGGAGACGTTCACTGTGGAGGAGGCAATGTGGGGTATACTAAGCACTCATCACAAAATTAACTACTAATGTTTTCACCAGAATGAAATAAAAATTCGCATATATAACTTCATAATTAACAATATCTTTCCTACTAGATGTGCCTAAAATTTTGTCGTCCGGCAATGGAGTGTATAGTTTACACGTTTAATATCAAAGAAACAAAAGAAACTCTCCTGCAAGATTATATATTCATATATATTAAGCTTAGATTCTTGGATATCCTATACTATAAATTAAGGAGGATAATGAAGAAAAAGAGCAAAGTTCAAATAAGATAAAGGCAAAAGTGACTGATATACCTGAGAATGAGATTGTTAAATTACTACAAAAAATGGAACTTATATAAAATAATTAATTTAAAGTTGTAAATTTTAGGGCAAAGAGGAAAATTTATGATATGGAAGTCCAAGGGTATCATGGCCATTTGCTGCTAAGTAACCCATTACTATTATCATCATGCATTGGTGTTGGGAAATATTTAAAGAAAGCCTAGCAAGATAATTTTTGAACCAAAAAAACAAGCTTTGTTGCTCAGTGAATCGCTTCTACCAGCCTTGACTCCACACTTCAAATTTGTATGGCCACATTGGGTAAAAAGAAACTACAGTGATGATTGCTCCACTTTGCTGCCAAATTCTAGATGGGGAAATAGAAGTAGGGAATTTAGGGTCTGGTGCCTTGGCAGTCAATATTTGGATATCATAAGCATTTGTATTCGTGACATCTGTACTGATGGAAACCCTGCATTTATGATCATAATGTTTTTAGTAGTAACTTACTTTCATTATCAAATATTTCAATAACGAAATCAGTCATGCATTATAAAAATTAAACCCAACAGTGATTTTAGATTGATGTTTGTCCTTTAGTAAATCAAGGAGATATGACATCATATCCCAGAAGAAATGTAATTCAAGAAATGCAGTTACACCAGAACACAAATTCATGACTAAAGCAGACTTTTTAACAAGACAAAAAGGAAGTGCTAAGCGTTTCAAAATCTTCTTTTCTTCGGTTATCCATTTTTCATTTTTACCCATTATATATTATTATTAATGGAGTAAAAACTTAGGAAAATAATTATATTTCCCAAATGGCATGAAAAGAAAACCCTGCTTTTCAAAGTCCAATTCCTTTCAAGAAAAGCTGCAATGTAGAAAAGATGAAGCTCATGGCCATAGAAGCTCCTATTACAATACCACTTTGATTATGTAATATATACCCTTTTTTGGGGGGACTGTCTTTTGGCAATATCCAATTAGACAATAAAGTTATATTAGGTTTAGGCTTTAAATTTCATCATTTTAAATACAATAAAGTTAATACTTGTGATTATATTGTGGACTTAAAACATGAGAGTAATTACCAAATTCATTAATATGCTTACAACCCACTGAAAAGAGAACCCAATAAATGGATTGCTGAATGAGAGTGCACTGAATGGTGGTGATCAGATAATATTAAATAAACCAAGAGGAGTGTGCTATCCACGCGACTACCACCAACCTCCCCATTACTTTTTATCTCTATATCCCACAATTTTCTATATATCTATATCTTTTCTTTTCATTTTATTGAAGGTAAACAATGTTACGTTAAGTATTGATTTCGCGTTAAATAGATATTTGATAAGAGCTTTAATCACTACTTTAAGAATGACGTTAAGGGGATTGCAAAGGCTTCACCATTTAAAAATAGAAAATTTGACTTTTAACCTTCTAAATTTATAAAATTTTTAATTAGTACAATAAAATTGCATTTTTTATTAAAAATGAATTTTTTTATTTAGTTCTTTAAAAGAATTATAAAACTATAAACTATTAAAATAATGAACATATATTTGAGTTATCGTAAAAATAAATAACTTAATTTCAATCCATAAAAAAATTTTGACTTATCCCTAAGCGCTCCTTACAAATCAAGACTTTATGCTTTATTTTATTATAATTATATTTAAAATATTTTTATTTAAGTGAATTTTTTTATAATCTAAATAATTATAAATTTTGAAGATTCATATATTTATAGTGTGTTATTTTATAATTAAGGTTGGAATGTGATGAAACCTAAACTTTCATGTCACAATATAAATACTCTACTCTTATGATTAGACTAAGAAATTGTTGGCATATTATTATGTAGTGTAACAAAATATTATTTGGGACTGCATATATAAAAGCTTTTGGTTGGGGCAATTGAAAACATAAGAAAATGGTGAGATAGAGATAGATACATTGTTGTTGTTTCTTTAATGCCTTTTTTTTTCAACTTTCCACTAAACACTATAATGTCATCATATCGGTCAGACCAACCATACATGTTGTATGATGGAGCTCTAAGGGGAAGAGACAATGGCTTTTCATCTCATATATACTCCCATAATATTATTATTTTTGGTTTAATATTGCCCTCTTTGCTTCTTAGACACATTTTACGTATACGCCTCTGTTTCCTTTTGTCCACTGGTCTCTAGTCGGGCGAAAGCAGCTACTCTCATTTGCCTTTACATTTGTCTCTATTTAAATATAATAATGAAAGTTCCAATTCTTTTACGATTGTTTTTTTTTTAATTTCACATAATATTAGATCTTCGAATTTAAACTTGATAGCAATAATTTTTTTATAATATTAAATAATTTATTCGGAATTAATTTATTCGTTATAATAAAATTTTTATCCAATATTATCACCTTAATTTTTTTTTACCTTGCACTATTATTCATGTATGGAACCCGTTAATCATTTATCCAACTTTTAGACGAGGATGCCTTTGAATTTATTATAATGATGATTAGGTTTTCCTTTATCCTTTTTTTGTACTAATTTTCAAATAATTGATCACCCAAATTAACAACATTAATTGTGTTTTTTTAGAGATGGTAATAGAGTTGTTGAGTAAATGTTGTTAAATCTATCATCATTTTATTGTTGGCACTTTATTTTACTATCTGTTTTCTCTTTAATTTTTGCTACTTATATTTAATATTTTGAAAGCAAGTAAATACATAATCTTTCAAAAAATTAAACATGAAATATATGAATTTCATTATAACATTATTGTATTTTATCCTTTTAATATTTATATACAAGGATAAAATGATAGTTTCATAAGTAGGGCGAAGTGGGGCGGGCAAGCAATTACCATAATCGCTTTATATCCACTTGCCGAAAAAAAATTCATATGTTCTACCCTACATCCACTTTTCAAAAAAATAAAATTGCTCCATTAGAAGCAGATTAATTCAAAATCTATCGGACAGTTCAAATTTTACCATTCCTAATTTTAATTTATCCTGTGTAAATTATACAATAACATAAATTCAGTTTGAGGAGCCCTATGGAGTATGCATATATTATGTATAATTTAATTGAGGTTTAATAATAAAACATAAAATTTAAATTTTAAAATCTCAATAAGAATTTTAAAATTATTATTAAATAAATATTCAATAAATCCAAGAGTTTAAAAAATAATCATAGATATTGTTTTATATGTGTTTATCACAATTTATACTATGAACCTACCTAAATTATTTTACATATTTAGTTATGTTTATATTGAAAAAAGAAAGAAAGAAAAGGAAGATATGATTGCAATAAGAATGAACTACTTTGTAAAATAATATGTAAATAAAAAAAATATTGTTTTAAACTTTTTTTAAAAAGAAAGAGACCTTCATAACTTTAGAAAAAACTTGATTATTAAAAAAAAACTTTAGAAAACAACAAAAAAGAAAAGAAAAGAAAAGAAAGATAATTATAGGTAAATATTGTGTTTGCTTTGCTAATATCAATTCATAGGTTGCTTTCTCTTTTCCATTCTGACCCAATTAACATATTTAACAAAAAGTAACAACCAATAAGAGAAACCACAAAAGAAAAAGAACAGCCAAAGCCAAAGACCATTTCTTCCTCAACGACTCTGGTCTTGTGGCGTTGAACATTCACCAATTATCTTTTTAGATTTTTTTGTCTTAGTTTGTTAATTTTTAGGTTATAATTTTTAGGATAATGACTTTTTACCCTCCAACTTTATAAAAAGTCATATTAGTCCTCTATTTAATTTTTTTCTTCTTTTAGCCCTTGAACTTCCAGTTTTGTCAAATCACCTCAAAATAGATGGAAAGTTAACGTATGTTAACTTTGCTAGCATGGCATATACGTTGATAGCCACGTGGATGGAATGGTCAACATTCAATTAATTTTTAAAATTTTAAAATATTTTTATAATTTATATTTTTTTGAATTTTTAAAATTTTAAAAAATAAATTAAATATTGATGTGTCATCCATGTGGCAATCTACATGTATGCCCACATCAACAAAGTAAAAACACTAACTTCTCCTCTATTTTGGGGTGATTTGACAAAAAAACACAAGTTTAAGAGCTAAAAAATACGTAAACTTAAATGAAAAGCTAAAATAACTTTTTTTTAATAAAGTTGGATGGCCCATAAGATATTATCCTTAAATTTTAATGCAATTATATATGTATTTAAACTAGCCTATATTTATTGTCATGTCAGTTTTTAACATATGTAAGTATGTAACTAGTGGTAGTTTTGTGAATCTATACTATTATTAAATGTTTTATTGCGTTGGTGTCATTTTTAATTGAATCCTCAATTCGATTAAAAAATTATATAACTACCATTAATTAATATATATATATATATATTATGAGATTTGAACCTGCACCAATTAAATTAGTAAAATATTAAATTTATCACTCAACCAAAGTTTTTGTCTTAATGTATTTATATATTTTTATTTTAATATACACAATATATTATCTCCATTAGTTGCATATATTAATAATGTCGTTAATTAAGCTGGTGCGATAAGTCATCTCAATAGTAACTCACAATTGTTAACAAAATCAAGATAAATCATTGTAGTGCATTTCGTATTTATTTGATGTAGTTATGGGTTTAAATTTCATTTTACTCATTAATCTTTTTTTTATTTTAATACCGTAAAATTTTATGTGTTATTATGATTAATTAGTTTCAAACCATACGTTTCATTATCTTTTATATGTTATTTTTAAACACATATTTGTGTTTTAAATCCGTGATTTCCACGCTCATACACGTATGGTAGAATTTCTAATTTTTTTTAGTTTGTTATTTTTATGTATAGGATATATTTTAAATTATATATTAAATGCTACTTTTTATACTCAGAGTTGATTTTAGGATTTATTGATACACTTAAAAAATAAAAAAAAATTTATTTAAAATTAAATTTTAAATTATTATTTTATATTATATAATAATAATAATTGAATATATTTAAAGATTCATATAAATAATATAACTTTACAATATATAATAATCATAAAATTAATTTTCTATTTTTAATTAAACTTAATTTAAAGTTATTTATCATCCATCAATCAATTTTTTTTTTTTAAAAAAATTGTAGCTCCATTTAAAATCATAGCTTAAATCTTTACTAAAATAACATAACTTAATTTTCCTTTACTTGTAAGTATTTATGGACCGAATGGCGATATGAAAAGAATTTCAAGTTTCTTAAGCTGAAATCAGACGGGACAAAAACCAGTTGGATAGTATATTTCATTAACTTTTATAAATAAAATAAGGTCCCAATATTGAAATAATGTTTCCCATATCTTTAGTTTTTACAACAAATTGTTCCCAATTCGATGAGTCAAAAAGGTACCCTACATAATTGGAGTCAAGAAATTCAGCCCTTATCCAAAGCCAAGATACTTTGATAAGGTTCTTTCCACCATCAAAATAAAACACCACTGCACATTCCACGTCAAACCCCATGTTCATCATATTTGAGTTGTGTTAATTGTGTCGTTATTAGGGTTTTACTCTATTCTTATAGTTCATAAAAAAAAATGTATTCGAGATATAATAAAAATTCAATTTTTTATTAAATTATTTTTTAAAATGTGTTAAGAAATTTAAAATTTAACATTTAGGGTTTTTCTTTCCTTTTTGGCAATACTTTATTTAAGGCCCTGTTTGTGTTAGAGATAAAATCTAAGAACAAATGGTGGTGGGATAAGTCATAAGTGTGAGGCTGACCATGGAAATGGACAATCCAATTATGGAAATGGTGCGGATCAATTCACTTCCAACCAAAGCCGATTTTCTTTTTAAATTAGGTACATCTTTATCAAGTCAATTTTATATTCCACTTTAAAATCATAAAACATTCAACATTTTCTAACCGAAAAATATTTGATGTATTGTCGATGTATAAATTCTATACATTAATGACTAATAATAACATGATATTTTATTATTAAATTAAACAAAAAAATTATTTAAATATAAATAAATAATAATTAACATTATGGAATAATATTTGATGCACTCTTCGTGCATAAATTTATCAATGATAATAACATAACATATCATCATTAAATTAAATAAAATATGGATGACTTGTAATTAAATACTAATAATTTTATTTTAACATTAATCGTAACTATTATAAATAAATATTAATAACTCTCGGATTTAGAATCTTGGATTAAGGGTCTAGAGTCTTGGGTTTATATTTTCGGGTTTAGCATTTATTTATAATTAAATTATTATTTAATTATATTTAAATAAGTTGTTTGTGTTTATTTATAAGCCCTCCACTATTTTTTATATTATTTAATGATGAGGTGTCATGTTCTATAATTTACCGATGGTGCATGGGAGTTATGCACCACAATTCATCAAATATTCTATCTAACATTATTTAGCTTGAAATATGTTGTTAGTCATTGTATTTTGGTGATTTTTTTTGTACAGTGTTTACTTCTACCCATAATTTTTCTTTAATCTTTAAATCAACAAAAAAAAACACTTAAGCAAGTTCGAACTAAACTTGATCATGGGCCGGGTCGGACCAGACCAACGCCAAATTTTAGGCCTGATTTATAAGTTGGACCCGGCTTGAAAAATGGGCCTAAATTTTTTCCCAAGCTCAACCCAGATAAAAAATGCTAAACCAGAGTCCAATCCAGCCCGCTCGCATTAAACTTTTTTATATTATTATTTTTATAAAAACAAAATTAAAAAATATAATACATCAATACACTAAAAGCATTAAAAAAATGTTTACCAATAATTTGGAAATACATTACAAAAAGTCTTGTACATAATAACACTACTATAGTTGCAATCTAACAAGCAAATACTTCTAAAATAGTAACAAAATTAAAATAAAACAAGAGTTATACAATATCCAAACAAGAACAACAAAATAGTAGCAATATAATACCAAAATGACAACAAATAACAACATGGAAAAAAAATTAGGCAGTTTGAGTTGAGTTGGGCCAAGCCCAAGCTAAAAAATTCTTACTTGAAGCCTGGCCTGTTTAGAAAACGAGTATTGTTTTTTGTCCAAATCCATTTTTCGAGCTTATATTTTTGTGAGCTTGGATGGGTGACCCGATTCATGATTAGGTCTAGTTCGAACACACATTCAACTCCTAGTTATTACAGTAACAAATGTGTCAATTGATTTTAAAGCTTAATCAACATATTTTAATAAATTTTGAGAAGGTTTTGGACTTAAAAAGTTAAATATTAATTTTTTTTAAAAAATCTTAATTCAATTATAGATATCATCAATGATTGAATTAAATTTTAAAATTGAAGAAGTATTTTAAACTTTTCAAGTATTAAGCATAAAATTTACATCTCAATCTTTGTTAAAATATAGGGATTGTTGATATATTTTTACTTATTATTTATAAGAATATGATAATTTTAACTAGAAAATATATTTTTATTGTAAATACATAATTAATATAATAATCATTATCATTGGAGTATATTTTAGACCCATCACTAATTATGATCTAAAAAAATAATTGATTATGCGAACAATTTCTTGATCCAATGGCAAGAGCATTATATTGTAGGCATGAAAGCTTGAATTTGATTCTAAGTAACCTTATTCTCCTTCAGCAATTTAAAAATAATTAAAAAAATCATTGATTATTGTCAAAAACTTTTTTGGATCGAGTTTTTACTTTTTTAAAAAGAAGATGGAAATGGAGTCGCCACCAATCATTTTTATGAGGTATGATCGGATCACCTCGTAATTTGATCATTTTAATAAAAGGTTTGATTTACTAAAATTATTTTCGGTTTTACAAAATCTGAGAAATATGTTCGAGAGTCGGTTACGTATGAGGAAGGCACTACAGCAAAACATACTTTTAGCGGCGTTTTTTTGCCTTTAGCGGCGTTTATAAGCGCCACTAAAAGTGTTTGCGGCGCTTAGAAAAGCGCCGCAAAAAATGCCGCTAATACAACCGCCGCAAATTTTTGCGGCGTTTATGAGAAAAAAACGCCGCTAAAGATCATGACTTTTAGCGGCGTTTGTGAGAAAAACGCCGCTAAAAGTCATGGTCTTTAGCGGTGCTTTTCCAAAAACGCCGCTAAAAGTCATGGCCTTTAGCGGCGCTTTTCCAAAAAACGCCGCTCAAAGTCTTGACCTTTAGCGGTGCTTTTACAAAAAACGCCGCTAAAAGTCATGACCTTTAGCGGTGCTTTTCCAAAAAATGCCGCTAAAAGTCTTGACCTTTAGCGGCGCTTTTTTACAAACGCCGTTAATTTGTACTGATTTCCAATGTACAATATTTTCAATATTATATCCCCTGCACTAAAACCAACCAATAACAGTAAATATAGCATATAATTCCAACCCAAAACAGCAAATTTAGCATAAAAATCACACCAAATGCATTAATTCTAAATGATACTTGAGATTTAATAAATTAAATAAATGATAACTGAAAATATTGTAACAATAATGTTAAATGTAATAATGTCTAAACATTCTCACAACGAGAAACTAAATGTCTAAGATGGCGGTTTCTGCGACTGCTGAAACATCTGCATCATATGCTGAAGTTGTTGCTGGAGCTCTTCGTACTTTCTGTTCTGCTCTGCTAGCATCGATGCTGCCTCTGCCTCCCTCGCAGCTGCCGCTGCCTCTCTCGCTGCTGCTAATGCCTCCCTCGCTATTGCCGCTTCCACATCCGCTCTAAGCTGTTGCTGGAGTTTTTTATATTTTCTTTGAACATCAGCAATTTGCTGCCTCTGCTCAACCGTGCTCTCTTGCATATGAGCTATCTGGTCTTGTAGCCTCTGAACTTCAGCACGAGATTAACCCCCGGAAGGCATGTATTGCTGGGAGCCGGATCCAAAATATTGGGTCGGGGTAACACCAGATCCTTTAAATCGAACCCGACCATACCTTTCAAGACCAAAAACATCAGTGATAATTCTATTAAAATATACTAAAGATTAACAGAACTATCAGTCGAAGCAGTCGTACCTTTCAGGACCCAAAACATCGGTAATAATTCTGTTATCAATCTCCTCAAGATTAACAGAACTATCAGTCGAAGCAGCCGCTTCATACTCCGCATTCTTCTCCTTTAGTTTATCCTAATAAATCAATGAAAGAGTTAGAAACGAAATATATAAATAAGAAAGAATGCAACATAACTTAACATTATAAATTTAAAACTATAAATGATCAATTAAACTATTATAATTAAACATTAGAAATATTTATAATAAATAAAATTTTATTAAGTAAATATACCAAAATTTCTGCAGTTTCGGATGTCATCGGAGATCCATCCTTCTTTCTATGCGTAATGTCAAAAAGCTGAACGCGTCCAACTTTTTGACCAGTCGAAGCTTCCTACATTGTAGCAGAAAAATATAATTTAATAGTATAAAGTAATTAATATTTGACAGAATTAATAAATTATAATACCTCGGCCTCAGCTACACAAGCAAAACTTCTGGAACCTACCGTGTGCGTGAATTTTTGTTTCTATCTGCTGCTTGTTCCAACTCGCTCACGGTCCTACATAATGGAATTTGAATTATATATATAGTAAATACTATAAACCAAATAATTTATAAGACTTTAGAAGTACGTAATACCTCTCATTTTTTTGAATTCCAGAATCTAACTTGATCTTCCCATTGGTACCTCAACATTCCCGGCGGAACATTTCTTAATTTTTCGTCGAGGCTTATGTCTTTCTTAAAATATTGTTTTTTGAGCGTGCTTTTATTGTCTCTCCATTTTTTACCCAATGTCTTCTTAACATAATCATCAGAGACCTCTAAAGTAAATCTAGCCTGAAGAAAAAAAGTATAAAAAGTTAATATAAATGAAAATTAAATTAAAGTATTATAAATTACATTCATGTTTTCTTACCTTAATATTATCGAGAGCCTGATTTTTGTTGGCATCAGGCATGTGATGCCATGATTCATAGTTAATGGACAACATATTGGCATTTCGTGCTATAATGCCCAAATAGCCTCCTAACAGTCGAGCTTCAGATCCAATAGGCTGGCCATGATTGTTTCTCCTTACTTTAACACGATCGGTAGGCTCTAAGTCGTATAAATCTTTAAGTAATGTACGTCCCCGACCTCTGCGCGTCCCACCACCTTCAGCTGAAAAATGATATATTATTATATTAAAATTGAAAAATGAATCAATAATAAAATTCAACATGCATGTAAAATAAACTTAACATTACTTTCAAATTCTCCAGGCTCGTCATCTATGTTCGGCAGACTAGAAGATCCAACAACTGTTTGCTGTTCACTATTTGCTTCTTCTGGATTTGGAGTATCGCGGGCAATATTTAAATCTCGTAATCGTCTTCTAGGCATTTTTCCTGCAATACACATAAAATAGTTCAAAAATTTAGTAACAAATAACAACAATAAGAGTACATTTAAAATAGTTACATTATATAACATGACCAATATTAAAATTATAATACTACATATAATTAAAAAATCGTCAAATCTTACTACATCATATTTCGTAAATATCTTCGTCCAAATCTTGACGAACCCATTGAAATTGTTGACTAGTACTAGGGATATTTTCATTTAAGTTTTGTTCTGGAAAAGGCAAAGTTTCTGATCTTTCGACTATGTCATCTCTACTTCCGTTGCCCATGTCAAACAAGTCTCTAGGGGTGTTCCGGAGTACAACGTACCAACCGTCATCAGTTGGATCTTTTGAGTAAAAAACTTGTTTTACTTGAGAAGAAAATACATATGGCTCGTCCATCAATTGTTCTCCAGTGTGAATCAATCGAGAAAAATTCACCATTGTAAAACTATATTGATCGTTTTTAATTCTGCGAGCCGTATTCACATCAGCCCAATCTCCTCGAAATAAGACAACTTTCCATCTGCCATAATAATCCAACTCAATTATGTCAGTAAGAAGTCCGTAATACTCCACATTCCCCTCGACAGGATTATTGTCCCTAGCACTAGCATAACTTGTAATTGAAGAATTAACAACAATTCCACAATTTTGGGTTCTCCTCAATCTCTCGCGATACTTTGTATGAAATCTGAATCTGTTGATGAGGAAGGCACTATATCTTTTCACTATTCTATTTGGACCTTGTGATAGCCATTTAACTTCGTCATTTACTTCATTCCGACTCCAAACCTATTGAATCGAAAGTAAATTAAGTAATTATAAATGTTATGAGAAAACATCATTACTTGACAATGAAAACTTCAATTGCATACCGTTTGGCTTAACCATTCATGAAATGATTCTGTGAACAACTTATTAATTTCTCGTTGTTGTAATCTTCGAGACCGTGAACGAGCTTTCAATATTTTTTTGTACTTACTGCGTTAGAAAAAAGTTTTATTTTGTTAGAAGACAGACAAATTATAATTGATGAATATTTATCAAATTCTACAACTCACTTGCGTAATGGTTCCATTGAATCGTGATGAAAAAGAACATATCGATGTGCTTGGACCCACGATCTATCATCTAATTCTGCAATTTCGACTTTGCCGATTGGTTCTCCTAAACTTTGAAATAAATAAGTTTCGGCCAAGTTATGATCTGTGAGCCCAGCATTTCTACTTGGTCTGTTCATTCTTGTTTCAACATCTTCCAAATACCTTGAACAAAAAGTCATACATTCCTCTACCAAGTAGCCTTCGGCAATTGATCCTTCCGGATAACGTTTATTGCGGCAGTAAGACTTTAATTTGGATAGGAACCTAAAGGCGGTATAGAATATTATCAAAAGTTGCAACTAAAGGCATTTAGGTGAATGAAAGAATAATTTTTAAATAAATTAAGACCTTTCAATGGGATACATCCATCGATAGAAAACGGGTCCACCGAGCATTGCTTCACGAGGGAGATGAATTAACAAGTGCACCATAATTGTGAAGAAGGAAGGCGGGAAAACCTTCTCCAGATTGCATAAAGTCAGTGCGGCTCGATCTTGTAGTGTCTCAAGCTCTTGAACATCCAAAACTTTGCCACAAATTCCTTTCGTTATATTGGATAGTTCAATTACACAAGACGTTACCTTTTTCGACATACAACACCGCAATGCAACTGGCAGTAAATCCTGCATCAAGATGTGATGGTCATGCGATTTTAGGCCATATAATCTTCGATCTTTAAGACTCACACATCGAGATATATTTGATGCATACGCATCCGGGACCTTTATATCCTTCAACACCGTACAGAACACTTCTTTCTCCGTCTTCGACATTGAATAAATAGTAGGCGGCAATCGATAATTCATATTCGGAAGTGGTTGGGGATGAAGCTCACGCCGAATTCCCATGTGGACTAAATCAAGTCGACTCTGAAGATTGTCTTTCGATTTTCCATCGACATTCAAAATAGTCCCAATGATGTTCTCGCAGACATTTTTCTCTATGTGCATGACATCAAGATTATGATGTAAAATCTGATGCTCCCAATAAGGCAACTCAAAAAAAAAATACTTCTTTTTTTCCACAAGTTCGCCTCATCAGGATCATCCTCTTCGTCAGATTCATCATCAAATTCATCCCTTAATCTTCTATTTCTTTGCATGTTGGCCGGTTGATTCATCTTCCCATAAGTGAAATTCATATCTCTTAACATGAACAATATTTTGGATCCACCAGTCTGTGAAGGAGCTTCTCCGAACTCTTCAGTACCGTCAAAATGAGTACTCTAAAATCTAAATCTATGATTTTCCGGTAACCACCGACGATGCCCCATGTAAGAGAACTTCTTCCCATTATACAACCATTGCGAACATGTCTGCGCAGCACAACAAGGACAAGCATAACGTCCCTTGATACTCTAACCAGATAAATTGGCGTACGCCGGGAAGTCATTAATAGTCCACATCAAAGCCGCACGTAAATTGAAGTTCTCCTTTCTCAGCGCATCGTATGTCTCAACACCAGCCCATAATTGTTTTAACTCTTCAATAAGTGGCTGCAAATATATGCCAATATCATTATCGAGCCCTTTCTCTCCAGGGATAATCATAGACAAGATAAAGGATGATTGTTTCATGCAAACCCATGGAGGTAAATTATAAGGAACAAGCACTACCGGCCAAGTACTGTACGCAGTACTCATGATTTTGTAAGGGTTAAATCCATCAGCTGCTAGCCCCAACCTTACACTCCGAGGATCGCTTGCAAAGCTTGGAAATTTTGAGTCAAATGATTTCCAAGCTAAAGAATCTGCAGGATGCCTTAACAGCCCATCATCGGTTCGTCCATCACGGTGCCACGTCATTGACTCGGCTGTCTTCGACGACATGAAAAGCCGTTGGAGCCTTGGTATTAGCGGAAAATATCGCAAAATCTTAACTGGCTGCTTCCTTGACCGTGTATCGTGTTCATCCTCGTTACCATCCTCTGTATTTCTATTAATCCAATAGGATTGACCGCATACATGACAGCACTGTTGGTTTATCCAGTTGCCCCAGTACAACATGCAGTCATTTGGGCAACTATGGATTTTGTTGTAGCCAAGGCCCAAATCCTTTATCAGTTTCTTCATGTCTTTCGAAGATTGAGGGATTTTCGCAAACGGGAACATTTCTTGCAAAAACTCTAACAGCATTGTCAACGAGTTTCCGGTCCATCCTCCCAAACATTTCAAGTGAAAAAGACGAATACAGAAAGACAGTTTGGAAAATTTTGACCCCTCATACAATTCTTCATTCATTTCACCAAGTAACGTGTAGAACCTCACCGCTTCTTCATTTGGCTGTTCATCAGGTACACTTCTTCCCGCTTCGGTGAAAGTATTTCCACCAAAATTATAAGCATCAGTTGCACCCAAGTCAGGTGAAAACGACCCGAAACCATCACTGCGCATATTAAAAGCATCCCGCAACATGCCTTCCATATTATCATCTCTAACATTCTGATTGTAAGCACTATGAGGATAACCCATATTCATCGATGAAGATGCTCCACTAGATGTACACTCTCCATGGAAAATCCATTTTTTGTACCCTCAGACAAAGCCATCAACAACTAGATGTTCGTAGACAAATTCACGACAATGCCAATTGATATTGCAACACTTCTTACACGGGCGAAGAATCATATTCTCTTGGCTTGCATTTTGAAATGCAAAATTTAGAAAAGTCTCTACTCCATTTCCATAGCCGTTGCTTACCCTTGACAATTTCATCCAACTCCTATCCATTTCGTAGTTGTTGAAGTCCAAAGTTGGCAGTAAATTACACGGGTAAGTTGTTTATCTATACAAGTATTATGTAAGTCATGTAAGTTATGTATTATGTAAGTTAAATAATTTTATGTAAGTTATGTAAGTTATGTATTATGTACGTTAAATAATTTGATGAAAGCTATGTAATTTGTGTTAGTTATGTATTATGTAAGTTATGTATTATGTAAGTTAAATAATTTTATGTAAGTTATGTATTATGTATTATGTAAGTTAAATTCAAATTTCAAATCGAGAATCAGTTGAGGCTGAAAAATGTTATTATATGTTTTTTTTATAATTGAAATTTGATGTGGTATTGTTAAATTTAAAAAGTTTTTAACTTACTTCTTTTTAAAAAAATTATTTTCTATATTAAAACATATTCCATTCATGATCTATATATTATATTGATAACAAAATACTTATAAGTTATTAAATAATAATTATGTAAGTTATGAAGAAGAAGTTTTTTAAATTACTTTTAATAAAAAAAATTCGATTTTGTAATTAAAAATAATTTAAATAATGATCATTATTATCATATTGATAAAAAAAGTATAAGTTTTAAAACATTTACAAATATTAAATATTGAAATCAAACATTATTAATATAAAAAATTAGTAATTTGATTTTTATATGTAAATGTATTTAAATAATGAGAAAATCATTTTAAGAAGTTTTATATTCTTTTAAAAAAAGAATTCGATTTTAAATATTAAACATAATATATTAGCATATTTGAATATTTAAGATGTTGGTATCAAATTATAAACCAATGTTGTTTTCATAAAATATCAGAAGCTTAATCACTATCAAAGTATTCATTCATCATAATTTGTTTGTTATCTTAATTTGATTTTTATATTAAAAAAGAAACTGTAAGAAAACTAACTAAAATGCTTAACATCACATTTTATATTATATTGCTACATAAATAAATACCAACCACGCATTTTATAATATAAAAAAATGACTGAAACTAAATAAATGGTCGATATAATAAACAGCACATATACCAACCAAGCACATATAATAAAAAGTACCTTAATAATTTCAACAAGCTACTCTACTCCACTATCACCAAGAAACAGTCACAAAAGGAGAAATAGTCACTTGCTCCCAGTACTGTATTTGACCCCAACAAAAGTGGGTTTTTACTCTCTTTAGTTTTCGAAGGCCAATGTTTTGTTTGAATTGTTTCGATATGTTTTTAGAGAAAGTATATAATAAATAAAAATTTTATATTTAATATGATTTTTAGTTATTTAAATTTCATATTAAATGAAGATCAAAACTGAAAGTATAAAGTAAATAAAAATGTAACAAAGAAGGATCAACTTCACTTTTACCCAATAGTAAATGTTAAAAATTTTAAATGTACAATATAAGGGAGAATGGCCTGTTTTTACCTAGTGATGGATTAGTTCGGTATATGTCAAAGGTTAAAGAATTGATTGAGTGAGTACCAATTAAATTTTCAAAGCTTATTTAGTTGTAATAAAAAAATAAACAAATTACGGATAAATAGTTGGGAAAAATAGAAGAATTTGAATTAAGTTTGAATCTTAAATCTAAAACTGTTGAGGAGGTTAAAAAAGTATAAGGATTTATTGTACCTGTGGTTATACCAGACAAAATACAAGGGTTTATTTAGATGGTCATGGTAATGAGGAGGGTACTCACGAATTGTTAATTTCTTAAAAAAATCTCATTTAATAATGAATTTTATGCTAATATAATATTATTTTCATCCACATATAATAGCAAGCATAGACATAAAAAGATGGTCATGGTAATGAGGAGGGTACTCACGAATTGTTCCTAAAAGTGCTGAGGACTCCAATATCCGGGATTTCACCAGAGAAAAAGTTGGTCCACAAATTGCTGCTGTAAGACCCAATTTGTGCCCGGGCCCATCAAACAATAAAAAAAAACAGAATAAAAAAGACAAAAATAAAATATAACAGTCCTTAAATGTCCATTTACAAATAAACAAAACCCAATTAATAAAGTCCATTAAAAAAACTAGTCCATGACCATTTACAACAAAAGACCCAAGCCCAATTTACCCATTACAATAAGCCCAAACAGTTAACCCAAATCCCAGCCCAATAAACAAAATACACCAAAATAAACCCAATAGTCCAAAAATAAAACAGTCCATTTACAAAATTACAAAAACCCAAAAACAGAAGTCCAATACAGAAGCCCAATTACAAAACCCGAATAGCTAGCCCAAACTCAGGGACCCACTAAACAGAAGCCCTAGGGTTTCCTTGTCTCCAGCGCCGCCGCACGTCCCCCACACGCACGCGCCTCTCCAGCTTCCCCGCGCGTCGCTCCAGCCCCCCACGCCTTCTGATGTTTGAAGCTTCCCAATGCGCCAATGCGCCTCTAACCACCACGCGTTTCGGCCACCCCGCTCTTGACGACTGCAACTCCCAGACGCCTCGGCCTCTGTCGGTCACTACCTCGCCCATACCCTGCAGACAGAGAACAAAGCAAAACATCAGAATATGGACGAAATGGTAGAATAATACTGGAAATAGTGTATTTTGGCTATAAAAGCCACTCAAAAACAGTGTACAGGTTGTTGGCTCTTCTGACGAAAAATCGCACATTATCAGAAACAAAAGAAACAAAGTATAAGGTTGTTTTTTTTTATTTTCTCTGCTTTATTTCCTGTGATTTAATACTGTTTCTTTTTACTTTTTTGTTATTTTTTACTTACTTTTTCGAAACATACTACAAACGTTAACCGAAAACAAAGAAAACATATTACCTGAACCCATTGACGCGCCGGAGAACCCATTCTGCCGTCGTTGTTGGGTTCGAACACGGGCTCCAAGAACGCCCTAAATCGAAGGCCGAACATCCCTTGTGCTCAACGTCGGCCGCCGTGCGATGGTGGTGCGACGGATGGCGCGATGCGCAGTCGAAAAGGGAGACCGAGCGTTGGTTGAAATGAAGAAGGAGAAGGCTGCCATTTTTTCTTCTTGTCTTCGAAAGGAAGTCTGCAAATGAAAGAAATTAGGGCTGAGATGCGAAAACAAATTTTAGGGCCTTTTTAAATGGAATGAAACGGTGCCGTCTGCTAAAGGGGAATCCGCACATATCCTTTAAAAGGGGTAATTGTGCGCTTGGTCCCCCCCTTTTCGGTGCTTGCTGATCAAGCTCCCTTGTGCATTCTTTCTCCCTTTCGCAATATTACCCTGTTATTTTTATTATGTTTTAATCTGGCCACTGCCCCTTTCCACTTTAACTTATTACGATTTTGGTCCCCACTGCTTTGTTCTGATTTCAATCTAGTTTTTAACCTATTTTTAAAAAAAAAGAGTTTATTTATGTATTTTTCCTCAAAATTTTATTATTATTTATTTATTTCGAGTTTTTCTATCCTTTGCTTTATATTGTTTAAAATTAATTTATTAACTTGATATGTTTTAAATTACTTATATATACTTTATTTAGTATATTTTATTTTTCATTCCTTTTTAATATTTGAATGATGCAAAATTGATTTAATATTAAATACAAATATCTTACAACATTATATTATGAAACACCCCGAACCCGGCCCACGAGCCTTGACCGGATCTGGTATGTTCCCCGGTGTAAACCGTTTCAAATTCTTTTGTGACTTAGGAAAAACTTGTGTGTTTTGAAAGAAAATTTGTTTTGGGTTGGGCTTGAGTTGAAAACGAGTTTATTTGATTAAAAATCCTTTAGCTTTAGGTGACAAAACGTTTAGGGTTGGTTTTGATAATAAATTTACTTAATCTTTCAATTAATAAATATTTGTAACATAATAAATCAAAGTGAAGTAAAGAAATTCAACTATGGCCTTATTACATTAAATAATCCCAAAATAACTTAAATACTTAAAATAAAATAAAAGTCCAAATCGTAAATTTCTTGTTGTGCATGGCCATCCCTAAGCTTCTGCCGAGCCCGGTCCATTACTGTTCGTCACCTGAAAATAGTTCCCACAACAGGGTGAGTCAAACAGACTCAATGTGTACACAACACTAAGTCATAATATATTCAGGCATACATATGATACACATTCAAATCATAGAATACATTTAATGATGCATTCCCAAACCCAAACCTAATTAGCCATCCGCTACACTCCCCCGTACCAACCTGTACACCGTGGGGACTACTAAGTCGACCCTCCTTTCGCTACACTCCATATCGCGGTCTTAGGTCACCGCATTCGTGGTCTTAGGTCATCACGTTCAGATTACTGTGGTCTTAGGTCACCACATTCAAATTACTGTGGTCTTAGGTCACCACATTCAGATATCACGGTCTTAGGTCACCGTGTTCGTGGTCTTAGGTCACCACATTCACTTCCCCTTTCAATAACCAATATGCCCCATTTTATAATATGCATTAATATGCCAGATTCACATTCTTATCATATTCTCATGTTACAAATAACATTTTTCATATTCCTAGTAGGAGTAGGAAACGTACCTGAGTACTTAGTACCATAACATGGTACCTTAGCCACTTTCATATTCTTAATATCACATATATATATTTAATCATACATAGCCATAAAACATATTAAAAATTAGTGTGGGGTACACACCTGATTCGCTTAAGGTTTCCAATCCAAATCCCGAAAAGCTTGATCTAATGCCTTAGATCTTAGATCTCTTGCAATTTCCAAATCCCAAAAGTAGTCCTTGCCTTATATGTCTATCGAAATCCCTATAACTTCATGTTAGATCAATTTCTAACATTTATTCATAACAAATAACCCTTAGCCGAATGTTAAATATTACTTACCTTGTGGATTTTAAATCCCGAAATTCACCGAATAACTAGGGAACACGCGGCCCATGGTGTACCTTCGGGAAAAGAACTTCTCCTTCCTTGTAGTCAACACTTAGTAAATCCCGAAAGATCTCTTTGAAGAAATCGACAGCACCTAAGCTTGAAGCCACTTAAGAGATTCGGCTATGGCCTTAAAAGGCTTACTTCCGGCTTTTGGAGGGATTAGAAAGAAAAGAGAAGGAAGAATAAAGATGGAGGATTCGGCTAGAACACAAGGTATTTCGGCTTTGGCTAACAAAGAGAAGAAGAATAAAAACTGTAGGAAATTCGGCAGAGAGAGGAGAATTTGCTTAAAAAATTCGGCAAAGGAAAAGTGAATGAATGAATGGCCTCTCTTTTCCTTTTATAGCCGAATTTACTAGCTAGAGTCCCTTACTTGGCCACCACTCTTCTATTTTGATAGCTTTATCCCTTGAATTATCACTTTATTAAAAGAATTTAATCCAACAATTATCTCTTGAAATAATGATAATAAATCATTTATTTATCCCTTATTTATCCACTAATTATAAAAGAATAAAAGCTCCTAGAATTTAGCCATGTGCCGTCCAACTCCCTTGCTCCTTGCAGCAAAATAAAACTCTTTTATTTGCTCCCCAAGTGACTCGAATTCAGGCCCACTTGCATAGCTTGTGGCGTCACCTACCTGGGCCTTAAGTGATATCTTCAGGCCACTTTTCCAAGCCTGTTTGTGTGTCAAATTCCTCCTATTAATTTTCTTAAGGCCACCCTGCCTTAGTTTCCTCTTTTTAACCTTTAAAACTTGACATTTCTTTACATTTCCAAGTTTCCAAAAATTTTCGTTTGCCTCCTTTAAACTTAACATTTCCATACATTTCCAAGTTTCCAAAAATGTTCACTTTCCTCTTTTTACACTTAACATTTCCATACATTTCCAGGTTTCCAAAAACGTTCAAAACATATTCATAACACATAAGACATGTCATTTCATACAATTAAACCGAAAATGCATAGGCCCTTTTCAGGATGTTACATATTATATGTGTATACATTATTTGGATCATATTGTATATATTATTTTTGCATCATTTTGGTTGTTTATTCTTCTAAATTCTCTTTTATATGTATATACGTATATTTTCTTCTAAATCTGTTTATATTTTTGTTCATTCCAAGACTTTTTATGTATTATTACTTTCTTATATAGATTATTCGTATAAGTTTTCTTTACTTCCTATATGCTGTTTATATAAATCAATATATATTATTCTATATACTTGGTTTCGATTTTCTCCTTGTGTAATATTTTATTTTTAAAATTCATTTACCATATTACTACATATATTAGTTATTTTCATCTTTGCATTTTAATCTATGTTGAGTTTTTGATATACATTTATACATATAATTGGTAGCTTAGTATCTCTCTCTAAATTATCTTTTAGCCTTGAATGTTAATATTTGTATGATATGTCACCATTGTACGAACCTTAATTTGTTCTTTTGTGTTTTCATCATTGCCATATGTTATCATTTTACACGCACAATCATACTTATCTATGAAAATTTGTTCATCCAAACAAACCAAACAAACACATTTTAAGCCAATATTGAAATCGTTTATTTTAAAAATTTAAAAAAATAGGGCAATAATTGTGTGTTTAGAAGTACGGAAAATTACATCCTAACGTGCTGGGTGTCGATTTTTCGTGCAGCTGAATACCCAAATACTCTTTTTACATGTTTTTTTGAAAATCAAAGATGATCTCGGTGTCAGAGTATGAATGTGTTATACCCTAACGTGTTGGGTATGGTACTTTTATTCCTTTGAAACGAGTTAATCTTGAGATCCAATCCCAATTTAGGTAACCCATTCTCAATATTCTTTTACCCTAAATATTTTCAGATTTTCAACATTGGGACAACATCAATCAATTTGGTACCAAGTTTGGGCGTTGAAAGGGTGCTAACCCTTCCTTGCACGTAACCGACTCCCGAACCCGTTTCCTCAGGTTTCATAGACCAAAATTATTGTTTTAGTAAATCAAAATGTTTTATTAAAACAAAGGTGATCCGATCACACCTAACAAAGATCGGTGGCGACTCCCTATTTTAAAAGTCGATTCCCGTTTTCAAAAATGGTTACGACAGCTGCCACAAATAGCAATCATCGAAAGTTTAAGGAACCTCTTAATTCAATCCTAAAACAACCCAAATAAACAATGGCAAGCAACAATTTTTCATGAACTTACAGGTAATGCAATCTTGTAAGATGACCTATGGATGAAGGTATAGCACCCTTTAGCAAATTGCTCGATAAATCCCTAAAAACCAAATTTCCAACACATTTATTCCATTGCTGAGCACAATTAACATTTATGCCATGCAACTAAAGCAGAATACCATAGTTTAAAACTTTAATTTACAGCATTTAAATTGATCAATTTGCAGCAAAAAACAACTAAAGCAGTGCTTTATGTGTAAAACATCACTAGCCAGGAGTGAATGTGGTGACTAAATTATAGAAATTAAAGGGACAGTTACATTACAACACTGCAAAATAATAACTGAAAAGAAGAAGGCGAAGGGAGATCCTAACCTTAGACTGGAGAGGTTTCCATTCTTCGGTGCTTTTGACTTGTCTTGCTCAGAAAGATATCCTTAACAGTGTAATAGTATAACTAAGACTTAAAGATAGTAATGAATAGTAAAAAAAGGACATAACACTCTTTCAATCCGTTCTAGATTCTAGATGAATTAAAAGATGAACTTTTAATACCCATATATGTTTATATATCATATATTAGATAAATTAAACTAATTCAAATTCAAATGTTTTCAAAATTATACTCGAAACTAAAATAAAGAATCAAATATTTCTTTAAGCAAAACTCGATTGTACTCCCAGGTACATTCTCATACCTTCACAACTATGCAGGAACAACCAACTACCTTTCGTGCTTTACCCTCAGAGTCTATCTTACACAACTGCATGTACAAATGAACACAATTAGCATTTACCAGTTTTCAAGGGCACAAGACACACTTTAGGAGCTACAACCCTTATACTACCTAGGGCACAAGGTGCCAAAAAGAGTGCTAGTCTGATTGAAATGCATCACATATGCATGTGTGTTTTTTTTTTATAGTTCATCAAACAGTTAATATATATCCTGAAAAAAAAAACAGAGTAAAATAACAGTCTATTAGAAATTGCATAAAAATCTCAAATTTCTAATCAAAATAACAAAAAATATCACAGGAACAACAAACAATTCTCACCCCAACTAAAACATAGATTCAACATCTCAAAATCAGTTACACAAACAAGGATTCAGGAGAAAAAAAAAAGAATTGAACTTACTGTGATGTAGTAAAAGAAGTATATGATATTGAACTTGAGAAATCAATCATTAAAAGTGACAAATTTCTGGAAAAAAAAATAAGAGAAAAAGTTAGGGTTTGAAAGTAAAAGACAATTCTTAACTAAGAGCAAATAAATTAAGAATGATAAATGAAATACCAACCTAAACCCAAAAAGATGAATGACGAGAAAGAGAGAAGATTCAGTAATCGACAAATTGGCAATTTGGTACCTAAAGACATGAAAAAAAAAAAAGAGAGTGAGGGTAGTAATGGTGGGAGAAATGTGAGGGGGGAAAACATACCCGTTTGATATCAAAATGTCTGTCCATTGGAAGCTGCTTGATCCTATTCAGAAAATTCCCCTCAAAACTGGCAACAATCCCAAAAGCTTTCGGCAATCTATCCTCAAAATTCACGGCAATCTCTCCAAGCAGATAAGACCTAATCAAAAGGAATAATATCAGGATAAGCTACCAAATTGATCAAAACAACACAATAATCCCAAAACCTTTCGGCAATCTCTGACCAGGAGAAGGAGTTTCTCGATAAAAATAGATAGCTTACCGTTGAGTAAAATCGGAGATGCAAAATCAATTTAGGGATTTCAGAGACTTGCTAAACGCAATGTTTTTCCTAAAATATTTCAAGAATTGCGGCGTTTATCAAAACGCGCCACTAAAAACATACCTATTGCGGCGTTTAACTAAAAAAACGCCACTACAAAACAATAAAACTATGCCGTTTTGATTAAAGTACAATAACATTTTGCGGCGTTTTGGATTAGCGCCGCTATATCCCAGCTTTTGCGGCGTTTTTTGATAAAACGCCACTAAAAATAAACAATAATTTGTGGCGTTTCTTAACAAACGCCACTAAAATTCTGATAAAACGGCTGCGTTTTCAATCTCGGAGAACATATTTGCGGCGTTTTTTACGAAAACGCCACTATTCTCAATTTTAATTTCAATTCTAATTTTAACCTAAATTTTTCTAAGTTTTTCCTTTCAAAATTTTCTTAATTTTAATTCTAATTTTGTTATCATATATTTATGGAAAAGATAAATATAAAATATTTATAAAACAAATGTACAATTAAAGGCGGTGGAAAGTTTATAAAAAAATAAATTTAAAATATTTAAAAATTAATATTTATATTTAATTAAATATTATTTTGATACTACATATTTAGAAAATTAAATTATAAATTGCAGTGTATAATTATATTGCAGGAAAAACCCAATAAATTATGCTTATTTTGATTTATATTCTAAAAAACAATAAAAACCCAATATTCCAATAAATAATAATTTACATTTATCTTATTTTGATTTATATTCTAAAAATCCAATATCAATCCCTAAATCATAAACCTTAGACCTTAAGCACTAACCCACAAATAGCTAGCCTTAAACCCCAAACTCAAAACCCCAAACCTTAAATACTAGACCATAAAACTCGAACCCTAAACTACTCTAAACTACAAACCCTAAACCATAATCCGAGACCAACTTTTTGGGAATTCATGTAGCCAATGTTAGTGTAGTACAAAACATATATTTTAATAGCTAACACATTAACCATAAATCCCTCATGAGGGATTTCGATTTTCGGGATTTTGGGTCATATAGCTAACACCCTAAACCCTAAACCCTAAACCCTAAAAAATCCTAAACTTAAAACATGCATACATAAACCCTAAACTCAAAAACCTAACACATTAACCATTTCCCCAAAACCTTTAACCCTAAACTCCTAAACCATAAACCCTAAACCCAAGACCCTAACCCATTAACCATTTCCCCTAAACCCGGGTTAGGGGCCCCTAACCTTAAACCTTAACCCCTAACACTAACACGTAAACCTTAATACTGGTAAACACTAAGATATTAAACACTATACAATAAACCCAAACAACAAACTTTAAAACACTGAACTCATACACCAAAATAACAAAACATAAACCATGAAATTAACATACTAAACATTAAACCCTAAATCAATTTCAATAGCTTAATTTGTAACTTAAATAAAAACTTCTAAATTGTTTAGTTAGCAAATTGTAACTTTTCATAATTAAGTAACTAAAATGAAACTTTCTCATTGCTTATAAGTGAATTTATCAAAATAAAATATAATTCAAAGCAAGAATAAGGAAAAAATATGAAAAACTTTTAGCGGCGTTTTTCCAAAAGCGCCGCTAATGCTCAGACCTTTAGCGGCGTTTTTCCATAAGCACCGCTAATGCTCAGACTTTTAGCGGCGTTTTTCCAAAAAGCGCTGCTAATGCTCAGACCTTTAGCGGCATTTTTCCAAAAGCGCCGCTAATGCTCAGACCTTTAGCGGCGTTTTTCCAAAAGCGCCGCTAATGCTCAGACCTTTAGCGGCGTTTTTCCAAAAGCGTTGCTAATGCTCTGATTTATAGCGGCGTTTGAGGAAAAAAACGCCGCTATTTATCCTTTTTAGCGGCGTTTTGGAAATAAACGCCGCTATTGCTCATTTTTTTACGGCGTTTTCCTTCAAACGCTGCTATTGTGTAATATTTACAGCGTTTTTCTTTAAAACGCCACTAAAAACGCCGCTAAAAGTCTGTTTTGGTGTAGTGAGGATTAGCACCCTCATGACGCCCAAAATTGGTACCTAATTGATTACTTGATATCTTAGTGTCGAGAACTGAAAAATTGAAGAAAATTTAAGATACGATTCCTTCTTGCATGATTGCAAAATAGATTGAATTTTATGGAAAGAGTTTTCTTATTTCGAGTGAATCAAGATAAGGATCATATCCCATAAGTTAGGGCACAATATCTCGAATCCTCGAAAATAAGGATTCTCGTTATTTGGTTGTTATCTAAGTCCTATATATTTTGAGTTTTAAATAGGATATTTAGTTATTTTGGTTCTAGGGAGAGACCATACCCCGTGAGTTAGGAGCATGACTTCTCAAATTCCCAAAAATAATGAACATTGCCTCGGTTTTAATTACATTTTATGCATCGTATAAAGGCGAATACACCACTTAATATGACATGCAATTAAGCGTAGTGCGAAGATAAATAAATATATCTAAGCATAAGAGATAATAATAACACAATATATATATATATATATATATATATAATTCGAAATGACTATAGCAAAATAACAACATAAGAGCAAAAATAACAATCATCACTATAATTAAATAGTAATAATGCTACTATAATAATAATGATGATAACACAAGTCGATGATAATAATAATAATGATAATTATAACATGATTAATACTACATAAAAATCAATCAAAGATGAAACTAACAAAAATAAATAAATAAATTGCATAATTCAAAGAGAAAGAATGTAAATAATAAAAATGAAAATGCTAAAAGTAATAAAGAAAAATGAAAGTAAATGCCTTAAATAAAATAAAGGACTTAATCAAAACTGTGATAAAATTTAAAGCATAAATTATGAAGAATCCCAAAATAAAGGATTAAATTAAAAATAAAAATATAAAAATATAGGGATTCAGAGGGAAATTATCCCAACAAGTGCATAAGTGTCACATCTGATGTCATTGTCAGTGACTTGAGGGGACCAAATTGAAAACGCCATAAAATTTAAAGAATAATTTTAAAGAAACAAAAATAGAATGTAAATGATTAAATTAAAATAAAACAAAAAAGTATGGGGACTCAAAGGATGATTTTTCCAACCCCAACACACGTGTCACTCCCTTTGAGGATCTACAGCAAGCCTAGGGACTAAATTGCATAAGAGTGAAATAAAAGGATAAAAATAAAAACTAATATAAATGAAATAGGACAAGATTGAAAAGAAACAGAAAAGCGCAGGGACCAAAGTGTAAATTATCCCCTCCGTGCAAAAACACAAAGATCCTAGGGGAGATTCAGGTCGAGCATTCGAGTCGCGTTTAAAACGACGTCGTTTTAGGGCTTTTGGAGCCTGGCCAAAACAACCCCGTATCCTGGTCATTATATATGCAAAAAATTTCTTAAAAATTTCATTTCTGAATTTAGTTTTTTTAAAAAAACTTTAGGCCACTTTTTTTTCTCTCGTCCCTTCCACATTCGGCCCTAGCGCCGGCGAGTCTCTTCCGTGGCCAGCTGTCATCGGCGACAAAGACTGCCACCTCCGGTGGTTGGAGATCGCAAAAAAAAAGCCTTTTGTCCCTATTTTCTAGGGAATTTGGATCTGGGGTCAAAATCACTAGATTCGGTTAAAGTTCGACAACAACAAAAAGGGTCTTTCGGTTCTAGTCATCCTCCGACACGGCTTTAGGTGAACCCCAAGGGTTCGGCAGCCTTCTAGGCCAAAGGAGATTCCGACGATGGCCATCGAGGTAAGAACCCTTCGTATTATATATATATATATGTCGAAACCATTTTTTTTGTTTGGAAAACGGGGCTGACTTTGAAAATGAAAATGGAGTCACCACCAATCTTTTTTGAGGTGTGATCGGGTCACTTTAAGATTGATCATTAAAATATTTTGTTTTATTAAAACGACATTTTTGATCTACGAAATTTAGAAAAACAGGTTTGGAAGTCGATTACGCACGAGAAAGGATTAGCACCCTCATGACGCCCAAAATTGGTACCTAATTGATTATTTAATGTCCTAATGTCGAAAATTTGAATAGATTTTAAAATACGATTCTCTTTGCTTAAAATAAATTAGATTATATAACGAGACCCGCTTATTTCGAAGAAATAAAATGTCACGCCCAGTAAGTTAGAGTACGACATTTCGAGTTCCCGAAACTGAGCCTGTCTTTCGACTTTTAAAACTCGTATTTAAGTTTGAGGAGGATATTCGGTTATTTGGATCAAATAAAAAACTGGAACTCAGTAAGTTAGGGCACGATTTCTCGAAATTCCAATACAGAATATTGCCTTAGTTTTTTAGAAATCCTTATCCCGAGATAATAAAACGTCACATCCAGTGAGTTAGGACACGAAAATTTTGAATTCTCGAGAATAAGTTGTTATTTAACTTTTATGCCTTTATTTTAAAAAGAAAATAATAGGTTCTTTAGACTTGATGAGAAAAATCGAAACTCAGTAAGTTAGGGTACGAATTTTTCTTTTCGAACCTTAGAACGCGGGGTATTTACTTATTTTGAAAATCGGGTAAAATGTAATACTATCGTAGTAAAATAGGACACGAATTATAGGAAACATACATAATAGGGTAAGACAAGGGTAATAATGTAAATAAAAGCAAAAATAAAAATACGATAAAATAAAATTTAAAATCATCGATCTACATGAAATAATAGGAAAAAGGCTAAATAAATAAAAGAACATAATAACAAGAAAGCTAATCGTGAATCAATGCAAATAAATACTATATGATAATTTAGAAGGTAATAAAATAATAGTAAAAAAATACAATAGTAATAATAATAAAACATTAATAAATAATAATAATAGTAAAAATATATATATAAATAATAAATATAACAATAATGATGTTGGTAATAATAATAATAATAATGATAAATATAATTATATATATATATATAAAATTAGTGACAAATAAAAAAATGATAATAATTCTAATCAATATAATAATTATAAAATTAAAAAAGATATAGTAGTAGTAATATTAAAATAATAATTTTAATAGTAAAATAAGAATAATACTAAATAAGTAATAATAATAGTAATAATATTAATATTAATAGTAATGAAAATAATAATAAAAGTAATAGTAAAGATAAAATAGTATTAATAATAAAATAATAGTAATAAATGTAATAATAATAATAATAATAATAACAAGGATAATAATATAAATATTAAATCATAATGATAATAACAATATTAAGAATAATAATAATAAATATTAAAAAAATAAAATTAATAATAAAATAATAAAAATCACAAAAGACGTGAAAAAGAACGAAATTGAATCTTTAAATAAAATTTTGGGGCAAATTTAAAATACAAGAGAACTAAATTAAAAAAACTAAAAATGTAGAAGGGCTTGATGTGCAAATAACCCATTTCGCAAAAACACGTGGATCCCTGGATCGGGTCGGGTCAGTGCGCGGGTCTAAGGAGGAAATGACGTCGTTTTGGCCTTAAGAAGGGTCTTCAAAACGGTGCCGTTTAGACTGGGTATTTAAAGCAAAAAAAAATCTAAAAAGAAACCATTTTGAAATCAGTTTTTAAAAAAAAAAAAGAAAGAGGGAGCTCTCTTTTTCCCTCTGCCTAGCGATTTTCGGCCTTGTTCCGGCGAAGCTGCGGCGTCCTCGCCGCCGTATACAGCGGCCAGAGACCAAAAAAATAGGTATTTTTCTCCCCTTTTTTATTTGTATTTATATACTTATTATATAGTCTAAAAAATATAAAAAATTTTATATATACATGCAATCATAGTTTCGAAAAGAAGAAGAAAAAGTATAAATAAAAGAAAATAACTGAACCTTATGGATTTTTGCTTTTTTATTCTTTGTTTTAAAAAAATCTCTGTATTCTCTCTATTATCGTCCCCTTTTCGACTGTTTTGTCTCGGCTTTATAGCCTTTTTTACAACTGGCTTTCCTATTTTGTAGGTGCACAGGAGGCGTGGTGGAGCACGATGCGGAAGTGCGGGGCGACGTGGAGCGGACGTGGCTCGGTGGGGCTGCTGGCGGCGCGAGGTTGCTGCTAAGGTTTCTGCTTGTGTTTTTTTTTAGGCTTAGTGGGCTTAGGTTAGGTCTGTTTGTATTGGGCTTGTAATGCTATTTTTTTATTTCGGTTAATGGGCCGGGCAACAAAAATTGGGCTCTACAGCTGCCCCTCTTTGCTCGTTGTCGTGTAACGAGAATGGAGCAAAAACTTTAAGAGGACCAATTTTGCCTGGTCTTGCTGAGTCTTGGCGCTTCTTTTCATTTTCTTCAAGTAGCCTCACTCTAACCCACTGCATCTCCAGGGGTATAGGAATTTCGTTTCAATTTGCTGCACTACTGATTAGAGAGATATGATCTGTAATCTTCAGCCTACTCCACTGCTGCTCAAGGAGATAAGGCTCATCGTCTTCGATATGCTCCGCTACTGCTTAGGGAGATAAGATCTGCAATCTTCAGCCTGTTCCACTACTACTTAGGGGGATAAGGCTGGTGGCTTAAATTTGCTCTATTGCTATATGGATGTCTTCGATCTGCTCCACTACTGCTTAAGGAGATAGGATCTACAATCTTCAGTCTGCTCCATTGCCGATACATGGAGATAAGACTTTTAATTTTTAGCCTGTTCCACTACTGCTTAGGGGGATAAGGCTGGTGGCTTAAATCTGCTCCATTGCTATATGGATGTAAGATTCTCCGTTTTCAATCTGTTCCACTACTGCTTAGGGAGACAAGATCTACAATCTTCAGTCTGCTCTATTGCCGATACATGGAGATAAGACTTGTAATTTTCAGCCTGTTCCACTACTGCTTAGGGGGATAAGGCTCACTGTCTTCGATCTGTTCCACTACTACTTAAGGTGGTAAGATTTACCATCTTCAGTCTGCTCCATTGCTGATACATCGAGATAAAACTTGTAATTTTCAGCTTGTTCCACTACTGCTTAGGGGGATAAGGCTGGTGGCTTGAATCTGCTTCATTGCTATATGGACGTAAGATTCGCCGTCTTCGATCTACTCCACTACTGCTTAGGGTGACAAGATCTACCATCTTCAGTCTATTCCATTGCCGATACATGGAGATAAGACTTGTAATTTTTAGCCTGTTCCACTACTGCTTAGGGGGATAAGGCTGGTGGCTTGAATCTGCTCCATTGCTATATAGACGTAAGATTCGCCGTCTTCGATCTGCCCCACTACTGCTTAGGGTGACAAGATCTACCATCTTCAGTATGCTCCATTGCCGATACATGAAGATAAGACTTGTAATTTTCAACCTGTTCCACTACTGCTTAGGGGGATAAGGCTGGTGGCTTGAATCTGCTCCATTGCTATATGGATGTAAGATTCGCCAACTTCGATCTGCCCCACTGCTATCTCGAGGAGATAAGATCTACAATTTTTAGTCTGTTCCCTTGCTACATTAGGAAGATAAGACTATAATCTTCAGCCTGCTCCGTTGCTACCTTAGGAAGATAAGGCCAGTGGCTAAAATCTGCTCCCCTGCTACCTCGGGAAGATAAGATTTGCCAACTTCGATCTATTCCACTACTACTTAGAGAGATAAGATCTGTGATTTCACAGATGTTGCTACACCGTCCTCTGGGGACATGTCCTGTAGACTCAATTTCATATGCTTATGTTTATGCCAAATGATTAATATGCTATGATCAGAATGAATCAAATTCTCCTAACTGAGTGTGTTATGAATGATGAATGCAAAATTTTATGAGAATGATCCTTTTTAATATTTAAGGTGTCATTGCTCGTTGTTCATCTTTATCACTGACGTATTACGCTGTCTTCTTGCTCGGGTGGTATTTTTGATCGAAAACTCGAAGAAACAATCGTATTTTGCTCAACCGGTTTGCCCCACTGTAATTTCAACGTCCCTTCCACTGTACCTTGGGACATAAGATTTATACCATCCTTAACTATCCCACTACTATTCATGGCTATAGGATCTGTATCATCTTCAATCCATCCCATTGCAGCTCAAGGGTATAGGATCTGTAACTTGTTCAATCAACTGATCACTCCCCAGGTGACCTAACCACATGTGTATGCATGATATTTGCATGGATGCAGAATATCATTTTTCCTCGAGAATGATTCACCTTTTACTCTTGGGTTAACATTTCCCATTTTTCGTCAAGATTGTACCACTGACGCGATATCTTGTCATTTTGTTCCATCACCATTTTTGACAAAAATCCGGAGGGATAGTCTCAGTTTAGACTCTTCCTCCACCCATATTTCAATCCCTTAAACTTGGTGAGTTTTAAACAATAGTCTTATTTCAAGTTCTTTTAGTATTTAGAAGCTTTCAGAGTAATATATGAAACTCCTTTTATGAAAGTATTATTAGTCCACTAATCGTTATTTCAATGCAAAATGCTTGGAAGAGATCATAACAATGGACAAGAAGGCAATTAATTAGGAGCAAAGCTCGAAACAAATAAGTTAAGCAAAGATAAAAAATGCAATCAAGAAGAAAATTTATTGGTAGTGTAAAATAAAATAATTAAATATGGCAAATTCAAAATGGGTAAGATGGAAACTAGGTGTCCCAGATATCGCAGCCTGAGCTTCTTAGTTCAAACTTCTTGAGGATCATTTTAAGCTCAATATGTGTTTAGGGGATCCGAAGTACTTTGTCAATGCCCCAAGACGTAACATACTTCATCATTGTTAATTCAAGCGTAGCAAGACTACTGCATGCCCCACTTTCAATCAAAATTTGAGCTGCCTTTTTCGAGTTTTCAACTCAAAATCCCCTTTGGTCGCAAAGCACCTTTTGCGGGTTTTCGCCTTAGCCTCCCTTTTTTTGAAAGTATCAAAGTGCCCTTTGCGGGTTTTCGCCTTGGCCTTTCATTTTCTAGGTGAAATATTTCTTGACGGCATCTGAATTCATAGGATTGGGTAAGTTTTTACCATCCATTTCGGCTAGAATCAATACTCCTCCAAAAAAGGCCTTCTTTACAACATAAGATCCCTCCCAATTAGGCATCCACTTTCCTCTAAAGTCCTTTTGCATAGGGAAGGATCTTTTTCAACACCAGGTTCCCCTTGCGGAATAGGACGAACCTTTCTATCGTAAGCTCACATAATTTGTTTTTGGTACATTTGACTATGATGGGTAACTTTCAACCTCTTTTCTTCAACTAAGTTCACTGGATCCATTCTGCTTTATTCAATTCTTGACTCAATCGAAATTTGGAGAGGAGGAATCTCAACTTCCAGAAATTGCTTCCCTTCCATGAACCAATGAGAGAGGTTGTAACAGCCCGATTCTGACCCTAATCGAAACAATGGTTTCGGGACCACGAATCTGAGTCAGAAAAATATTTAAATATTATTTCCCGTGTTTATTATCTGTGAATTTGCATTTGTGAAAGTTTCATATGAAAATTTGATTGTTTGTATGCTTAATTTAATAATAGGACTTAATCGCGTAAAATAAAAATTTAGTGGTTATTTGTGAAAGGGTCGAATAGTGGTTGTTCTATTAATTTGGAGGCTTTAAGTGGCAAATTATCCATGATATTTTGTAATGGACGGTGAGAGACAACCATTATATGGTTTTGTTATTATTTTATAAAGGTTATATTTGTAATTTGGTTAATAAGGTTTTATAACATAAAGCATAAAATAATTAAAAAGCCATGGTTTTCTTATTTGCATGACCAAATATAAAGAAAAGAAAGAAGAAATAAGAGTTTCTTAGGTTCGTCCATTTTTGGAGCTTGATTAAAGGTAAGTTTTAGCTCGGTTTTTGATAATTTTTACGTTTTTGAGATCGTTGCTATGTGATTTAGCTAGCCCATGCTTGAATTTTTGAATTGGTTGTGTGTTTTGTGAATTGCCATTGAAGAAAGCTTGTTGTTTTTGTGAGTTGATGATGAAATATTGATTATATGTGTTAGATTAACAAGTTTTGTCTTTGAATTTTTGATGAAATTGAATAGTTAGGATTAAATTGCAAAAATAAATTTGTCAGGGACTAAAATGTAAAATAAATGAATTGTATTAGCTTTTAATGAGATGATGAAGATTCGGCCCTAAAGAAGTGTGTTCAAATTTTGAGTATTTTGTGTTTTGTGCAATAGGGACTAAATTGTAAAAATTGTAAATGTCAGGGGTAAAATAGTAATTTTCCCATTTATGTGTTTTTTTATTAAATTGAATGAAAATATGTTTGAATGTGCTAAATTTGAAATTTATTAGATCAAGAACAAAAAGGATCAGGATTGGATCGGGGAAAGGATAAGTTAATTGAATAGTCGGAAAACGAAGTCTGTCGATACTCGAGGTAAGTTTTTAAGCAAATCATAGTTCATAGAATTTATCTATATTGATGTATATGATTTTAATGGAAATACATGTACCAGTATGTTGAAAAGTCGAATGTAAGGTATACCTATTTGGCATTAGTATATCCAATTATGACATTGATTGGAAAATGAGTAAAACCGAATGTGGGGTATAAATATGGGTAAATGATATATTTGATTTTGATGTAAATCATGTAATGAACATGTTACTATATATGTACTTATGTGGTTGAGGTTTAAGCTTTATGAATGAATATATGAATGTGAATAAGTAGAAAGCTTGAGATATGCACTAAGTGTGCGAATTTAAAAACCGAGCACTAAGTGTGCGAAATCGGTCACTTGGCACTAAGTGTGCAAAATGTTAAGGTAACGACACTAAGTGTCCGATACGCTACAGAAATTTGGCACTAGGTGTGCGAGATGTCAAAGCGAAGGCACTGAGTGTGCGATACGTTACAGAATTTAGTAACGATTGTGCAGGTTTGATGCTCCTTCAAAGATGTCTATTATTAATAATGCTAAGCAAAGTAAAATGATTGAAACGAGACTATAGATTAAGTAAGGGTGGTAAAGTAAGTGATGGTGGTTGAAATAAATTTTGTATTATGCATATCGACTTGTGATTTATGAGAGCTTGAGATGTAAGTAAAATTTCGGTAAGTGATAGATGTATACGCTATTTTTTTTATATCATGAGAAGGTTATATATACATATATATATGCATATAACATTTGATATGAAATCTGTTTTTTTTTTTTTTTTGAATATGTGGCTATTCGGCCTTAAGGTTATAAAATGAAATAATTTACTAAATTATGGTATAATACTTTATTGCTATGAAATTGCTTATAACTTACTAAGCTGTTAAAGCTTACTTGGTTCTTGGTTGTTCTCGTGTTTTCGATTTCTTTTAGGTGATCATCTCGTGCACGGGGATCATCGTTGAAGCTCATCACACTATCGTCAATATTTTGGTACCTCTTTTGTGAATGAACTTAAAGTCTATGGCATGTATAGGCTAAGTTACTTTTTGAATTGACTCAAATGGTATATAAGTGAATGTATATAAATGCCATGCGAAAATGGCTATATTACTATGCATGGGTTTGACTTGGTTATGCTTGATCATGATGTTAATGTTTGTGTATGTTCCGCCTTGTTATAAGCTTATTTTGAAAGTTCATTTCATGGTATGTATATATATGTGAGTGATGTATTTAGTATGATTAGCTATTGATTTAGTTAAAAGTTGGAGATTTTTTACCATGGTACTTTGCGAAATTGGATAAGTAGTATCATGATATATATGATTGATAATTTGGAGTATATACTTAGAATTTTTATAAAGATATGCATAACTTATAAATAGCCCTTTTACTTAAGTTTTAAATCATGTTCAATTAGAAACTGAAATTGAATATGAGATTCGGTTTTAGTTTGTGCATTGAATTGACAAATATGAAATGTATCAATTTGGTTGGATAAATGGGTTGTTCAACTATATATATATGTGAGATAGTTATTATGATAATGTTTTAAAATGTTGGTACACGTTTGGTATAATGATTAAGAGCAAAGGTGCATATTCAGCTTTTGTAAATAAAATGACCAAATGAATAGTGATTTTTACTAGGTGATATAAATGTATACATATATGCGTGTATTTGGTTGAATAGGGTTAAGCTAAGAGCATAATTGTTTAATCATTCCTCGAAAGTATATCATTATTAACTATGTGTTCGGTTATGTTTATTTATATAGTAATTATTTTGCTATGGTCTGTGCTAAGTCTAGTAATGTCCTGTAACCCTAATCTGGCGACGGATATGGGTTAAGGGTGTTACAGAGGTGCTGCTCCAACGAATGTCCTGGCCAATATCCGGGAAGCATAGAGGGTAAATGGTAACTTCTATATGCCAATCTTTACCAGTCCCAATCATCTTTCAAAATCTTTTTGGATGTTTTTTTTTTTGGAATTCAAATTTGAATTTTGAATTTCATGACTGCTAACTTTGTAAATTTGGCATATGAAGCGACCTTCACCCTCTTAGTGAAGTAATTGATAGTCACGAAGATGAATTGGAATCGACTAAATGCTTTTGACGAGATCGTCCCCATAACGTCTATGCCCCACTTGCAGGAAAAAATGGAGGAAGTACATAAGTTTTGTCTTCTTCAATTTGGCGTTTACGGCATAACTGATGCAATCTCCCTTTCATGGTAGACCAGCAGTACTCGAATCTCATGATCGGTCTGGCTATAGTAAAACTATTAGCATGTGTCTTTTCAAACACTCTACAGCATCCTTGCGCCTAGGCCTATCTTGATGCTATCATGCAAAAGACATATTTGAATTCCTGGAATAACTCAATGATGTCTCGCTTTGTTTCTGTGTGAGCTAGGCTTCGATCTTCACTCCTTTCCTAGACTCATGATGTCCACTGACCCTTTGTACGATAGAGTCTATTTTCATCTTGTTCTACTATCTTTAACAAGTCAAAAGATAAGTTACAATCTTTGTCATCTTCAAAATCCTTAGATCCTTTTAGACCCATATCTCACTCAAAAGGGAGTCAGCAACAGCGTTGCTCATGTCATCGATATCTGGGGACCTATCGTAGGTATGAAAGAATATCTAAAGAATGAATCTAAGAGTGGCTTATTTGTATGACATGGTTATGAATGAAATAAAAAAGTAAATATTAAAAAATATTTGCCCAGCATGAAACACAAAAATGCATTTTATTGAAAATAAAGATGTTTGAACATGAGCCTATTTCACAAAAGATTCTTATTGTTTCTAGGCTTAAAACAACAAGTGTGTTTTGAACATTACTCTGTGTTAGTTCTAAAAACTACAAGAATTTCCTCCGCAGTCTAGTTGTTTAGAACACTTCCAGGCTCATAGGGGCGAATGCCCGCTAAGTTTCCTTCCTTCGGTCCCTCTTCAAATACGACGTTGATACTCAAAGTCTTCATCATATCATCAGCCGTTTCTTCATTCGTGTTCCCCGATCTCGGATGGATAACTCCTTCTGACACTAATGTATGGGATATATAGGGAAAGGTCATTGATCCCCATTTGACCTCAGCGTCCTTCTCTACTGACTCTCATCCTATGGTGCACACGTCCTCCCCTTTAATGAACTCAAAGAACTCTAGCTCCTTATTGTTTATTAGACCCTGCACCAGGGCCCTAAATTTAGTGCACCTCTGTATCTCATGGTCCTCCTCCTCGTGGAACTCACAGTAGTTCCTCGCTTCTCGGGATTTGCTCCCTACATCTTACATGATTAAACCTCTTTCCACTATTCTTCTCCAGACCTCTCTCAACGAGGTTCTTACTTCTGCAACATTCTATTTGATTCTTTTTTTAGCATTCTCGATTATCGCATTCACCCCATTATCAGTGTGATTAGGTAACGAATTTCCTATACCAGGTGCATCATCGAACTTCACAATGCCCATTTTGATGAGCCTTTCGACTAGTTTTTTGAACGAGAAGAAATTCTCTATCGAGTACCCCATTATCCCCGCATGGTATTCACATTTGGTACTTGCATCGTACCATTTGGGGTATGGGGGTTGCAATGGTTTTAAGTAGACAGGGGATACAATGTGCGCATCAAATAGACTTTTGTATAGCTCCCGATACGTTATTGGAATGGGAGTAAACTAGAGCTTCTCCACGTTTTGCTTTGTATTAGGCTCTTGTCTTGGTGAAGCTGGCTGGCCCATGGCCACCGCTCTCGGTTGACTGACAGTAACGGCTTTTGAATAACCCGAGCTCATATTACTTACTTCATTTTCTCTTTTCTTCAGAGCTGATCTTCTCGTGCTTTCCCCAGCCTCTATCATTCCACACCTTATCGCATTTTCTATCATTTCACCAGACATCACTATGTCTGCGAAACTCTTAGTTGCGCTCCCCAACATATGATTGATAAAAGGTGCTTTCAAGGTATTAATGAAAAGCATAGTTATTTCTTTTTCCAGCAGTGGCGATTGGACCTGTGTAGCGACTTCCCTCTATCTCTGGGCGTATTTCTTGAAACTTTCGCTCGACTTTTTCTCCATGTTTTGTAACGTGATCTTGTCAGGCGCTATATCAGTTGCATTGCCATAATGCTTCATAAAGGCCTGTGCTAAATCCTTCCATGATTTGACCTGAGTACGACTCAACTAATTGTACTATTTGGCCGCAGCCCCAGTCAAACTATCTTGGTAACAGTGAATCAACAACTGGTCGTTGCAGACATGTCCCGTCATTCTTCGACAGAACATTGTAATATGGGCCTCAGGGCAGCTGGTCCCGTTGTATTTTTCGAACTCTGGCATCTTAAACTTTGGAGAGAGTACCAGATCTGGGACCAGACTCAACTTCTTAGCATCCACATCGCATTGGTAATCAACGCTTTCCAATGCTTTGAACTTCTCATCCAACCATTTACACCAATCTTCGAACTGTTTTGGGAGCTCCGCTCTTGCTTTTTCCCCTTCTGATGTATCATCGAAATCGGAGACCATTGGTTTTGCCAAATTATCTCCGGGGTTAGAGCTCGAGCCTGTTGGGAAGTTTACCAGTGTTGAGGTACCGGATTGATATAGGGGTTTGATATTAACGGACACTCTTGGTGGTTGCACTTGGGAATTCACCGGGGCAAAGCCTAGAGGATAAGCAGAGTCTTCATTATCATCCCCTATATCGACCATAGGGCTCTTTCCTTTATCAGGCCCTCCAATCAACAACTGTGTTAACTGGCTCATCATGTTTCTTTAGGATTCCAGCATTTGATCCCTCATATCATGTTGGATCTTAGCCAACTGTTCTTGCATCTGATCTTCCAGCCGATCCTGCATTTCCTTCTGCATTTGTTCCAGTTTTCCAACCTTTGATCCATAACTCTAGTTTTTCTTCGTGTGTAGTAGTGATGTTCCAGGGTAACTATAATACGATTTCTAGTTAATAGGGTTCTTTTATGACATTTAATGCATATGATGCGATGTAATGCAAATGCATGAAATGTAATGCAAAGGAGTGAATGCAAAAAGAAAGAGAGGCGTTGATTCTGAATTCAATTTCATTAGAAGAACTTTTCTAGAAAATGAATTTCTTTACATAAAACGGATTACATATGCGGCTTTGTCCTCATAGTCCAGGTGAAGATACCAATCCTTTTCTTTATATCCGGATATTATGGTCGTGTCCCATGAACTTTCTCAATAGATGCCTCTTCTAGCTCCTTGTTGCTTGATCCAGGCCGTGACTCTTCACTCACTTATCCTCTGTGATGCTCATAAGCTTCTTTAAGAAAATTTAGACGTGATGACTCTCGAATAATCCTTGTTGGCTTGAATTCCCGAGCAACGAGGCAAAGTTATATACTATCAATCTTTTCTCGTTGTGTTCACTTGGGCTATATTTGGACGAACATACTATAACCCACTTTAGAAATCCATTTTCCTATGACTAACTCTTCTATTTAGCAATCGAATATAAATCAACACCTCCTTTCTATGATGATGAAATGCAATGTAGTTATAAACAAAAGAAAACACGTTAGTATCATATAAAAATGGTAAAAATCAAACACCTATCCAGGTGATTGCTAGGGTTCAACATAGTTCTACCTAAAGTGGGCTCCTATGGTTCACTATATGTGGTTTGGTTCTAAAGAAAAAGGGTACCTGAACCAGCAGATTCCTCAATCCTCACTCATTATAGGCTCATACGGACCGAGTTCAGTTCAGGGGAATACATTTCCCTATGGTTGCACGGAGATGAAAATCTCACGAAGACATATGTACGGATGTATCCCGAAAGCGATCCACTATCCTGCACGGAGGTGAAACCTCACAAAGGAGTAGCTTCTCACTCTCACTTAAAAGGTGTGACCACAACGATCATGCAATATGATGCAAAAGTACCCTAGACACTCAAATCACAACCAACTAAATGACCCAACAAATGCAATAAAAGAATCGTGATTTTCAAATCTAATTTTCAACTTTCGTCAAGAGGACAGAAATTAATCAATTTACGGCTTGACTCTCTTACTGGTCCCCAGTGGAGTCGCCAAGCTATTGAAACCATTTTTTTGTTTGAAAAACGGAGCCAACTTTGAAAATGAAAATGGAGTCGCCACAAGATTGATCGTTAAAATATTTTGATTTATTAAAACGATAGTTTTGATCTACGAAATTTAGAAAAACGGGTTCGGAAGTCGATTACGCACGAGGAAGGATTAGCACCCTCTTGACGCCCAAAATTGGTACCTAATTGATTATTTAATGTCCTAATGTCGAAAATTTGAATAGATTTTAAAATACGATTCTCTTTACTTAAAATAAATTAGATTATATAACGAGACCCGCTTATTTCGAAGAAGTAAAATGTCACGCCCAGTAAGTTAGAGTACGACATTTCGAGTTCCCGAAACTGAGCCTGTCTTTCGACTTTTAAAACTCGTATTTAAGTTTGAGGAGGATATTCGGTTATTTGGGTCAAATGAAAAACCGGAACCTAGTAAGTTAGGGCACGGTTTCTCGAAATTCCAAATACAGAATATTGCCTTAGTTTTTTAGAAATCATTATCCCGAGATAATAAAACGTCACATCCAGTGAGTTAGGACACGACAATTTTGAATTCTCAAGAATAAGTTGTTATTTAACTTTTATGCCTTTATTTTAAAAAGAAAATAATAGGTTCTTTAGACTTGATGAGAAAAATCGAAACTCAGTAAGTTAGGGTACAATTTTTCTTTTCGAACTTTAGAACGCGTGGTATTTACTTATTTTGAAAATCGGGTAAAATGTAATACTATCGTAGTAAAATAGGACACGAATTATAGGAAACATACATAATAGGGTAAGACAAGGGTAATAATGTAAATAAAAGCAAAAATAAAAATACGATAAAATAAAATTTAAAATCATCGATCTACATGAATAATAGGAAAAAGGCTAAATAAATAAAAAAACATAATAACAAGAAAGTTAATGGTGAATCAATGCAAATAAATACTATATGATAATTTAGAAGGTAATAAAATAATAGTAAAAAAATACAATAGTAAATAATAAAACATGAACAAATAAATAATAATAGTAAATATATATAAATAATAAATATGGCAATAATGATGTTGATAATAATAATAATAAGAATGATAAATATAAATATAAATATAATATATATATATATAATTAGTGAGTAAAAAAAATGATAATAATTCTAATGAATATAATAATAATTATAAAATTAAAAAAGATATAGTAGTAGTAATATTAAAATAATAATTATAATAGTAAAATAAGAATAATACTAAATAAGTAAAAATAATAGTAATAATATTAATATTAATAGTAATGAAAATAATAATAAAAGTAATAGTAAAGATAAAAATAGTATTAATAATAAAATAATAGTAATAATATTAAAATTAATAGTGATAATAATAAAAATAATAGTAATAAATATAATAATAATAATAATAATAATAGTAACAAGGATAATAATATAAATATTAAATCATAATGATAATAACAATATTAAGAATAATAATAAAAATAATAAAAGTAATAATAATAATAATAAAATAATAAAATTCACAAAAGACGTGAAAAAGGACGAAATTGAATCTTTAAATAAAAGTTTGGGGCAAATTTAAAATATAAGAGAACTGAATTAAAAAAACTAAAAATGCGGAAGGGCTTGATGCACAAATAACCCATTTCGCAAAAACACGTGGATCCCTGGAGCGGGTCGGGTCAGTGCGCGAGTCTAAGGAGGAAACGACGTCGTTTTGTCCTTAAGAAGGGTCTTCAAAACGACGTCGTTTAGACTGAGTATTTAAAGCAAAAAAAAATCTTAAAAATAAAACCATTTTGAAATCAGTTTTTTTTTTTTTAAAAAATAGGGAGCTCTCTTTTTCCCTCTGCCTAGCGATTTCCGGCCTTGTTCCGGTGAAGCTCCGGTGTCGTCGCTGCCGTTCACCGCCGCCGTATACGACGGCCGGAGACCCAAAAAACAGGTATTTTCTCCCCTTTTTTATTTGTATTTATATACTTATATATATAGCCTAAAAAATATAAAAAAAATTATATATACATGCAATCATAGTTTCGAAAAGAAGAAGAAAAAGTATAAATAAAAGAAAATAACTGAACCTTGTGGATTTTTGCTTTTCTATTCTCTGTTTTAAAAAAATCTTTGTATTCTTTGTATTCTATCTATTATCGTCCCCTTTTCGACTGTATTGTCTCGGTTTTATAGCCTTTTTTACAACCGCTTTCCTGTTTTGTAGGTACACAGGAGACGTGGTGGAGCACGATGAGAAAGTGCGGGGCGACGTGGAGCGGACGTGGCTCGGTGGGGCTGCTGGCAGCACGAGGTTGCTGCTAGGGTTTCTGCTTGTGTTTTTTTAGGGGGGCTTAGTGGGCTTAGGTTAGGTTTGTTTGTATTGGGCTTGTAATGCTGTTTTTTTTTATTTCGGTTAATGGGCTCGGGCGACAAAAATTGGGCTCTACAATATATATATCTAATATTCAAAAGAAAATTTATGCCAAAGAGAAAAGATACCTTCGTTAAAAAAAACTGTTGTAGTTTCTTTTTTTATATTTATATTTTCGATTGTCTGTGTCTCTAAAAAAATACATGGTTGCCATGGCTTTTATAGCCGAATATGTTACACTAAACTGTTGTTTTTTACTTTTTTTTTCTATTGTTCTTTGTGTATTGTGTTTCTGTCCTTGTGTTTTCTTTTTGCAAGCATCCATGGTCAATGGTGACGACAGGAAGCGCTCCTTTGCTATTTTGGTAAAAGAGGCAGACGAGGCATTAGACTTTGGGCAGCAAACTCGCTGACGAGGCGGAGGCAGCGGCACAAATGACCCTAGGGTTTCTATTTTTTTTATTGTTCTGGGCTTTTAGGGTTTTTACAATTTGGGCTTGTAAGGTTTTGTTAGACTGGGTAATGTATTTGGGCTATTATTTTGGGCTTGTAATTTAGTTATTCATTTGTTTGTAATTTGGGCCGGATAAAATTGGGCTGTTACAATTATGGTTACACTTCTATGACCAATTGATTGCAAAAAAAATGGATAAGGAAAAGGAACCGCAAAAAAATATTTTTTATGTTTATAGATTGGGATGATCAAAAGAATTGTTTTTTTTTTTAAATTAACATATATCCATAAAAAATAAAATTTTCAAGATTTATGGTTATCTTTTCTTATAATGTCATTGTTAGGATTCGAAAACTCATGCATGTGACCTTGACGAACATACCATCAAAGTGAGCATAATCGTCTGATCGTAAACGAGTCCTTTTCCAAGCTTTCGCTCCCTTAACCAACGTTTCTACTTACTCAAAACAAGAAATGTGAAGAGAGCTTAGAAAACAGCAATCAAAGTCAGAGTAAGCCAGCCAACACCACACGATCAAAATTCCATCAAGAAAAAGCAAAAGCCAAACCCAAGTTTGCGAAATTATTATCTCAAATCAAGCCTCTTCATGCGAGAAAAAGGATCGATTATCAGTGTAAGAGGCAAGAATAGGGGTGGTGCCAGTGAGGGAATGACAATCGGTTGTCCAATAACCATTAATCGGCCCTATGAACACTCTCAAAAACTCAAGAGCTTTCTACAAAAAATGTGGATGGGCTACCGATGATACGAGGGAATTGTTTGAAAGATGATGATTGGTCCAATTACTAATTCTAACTTGAACTCCATAAATTAACTCAATTAATTCAAATTCAAATATAATTTAACTCAATCTTTATCATAATCCAATCAATCGAGTCTAGCCACCATTGTCACAGCTTGGGTCGTGACAAAGAACAAAAGGAAGGGTTCATTTTACTGCTTTTCAGATGTGTTACTTATTAGATTTGCCTGAATACAAACATTTGCTAGGTCAGTTGTGAGAAGGGAAGAAGAGAAGGAACATGAGTTTTTTTAATCTGGAAATTGTTTATAATTGTCTATCATTTTTATAATATATTTAGATTTCTGATATTTTCTAATGTAATTTATCCTTCTTTTAATGCATTTAAGGGTCAAATTAATTATTAACCCTTTGAATTAACATGTCACGTTATCTTCTTAACTGAAGTTAATGTATGAACAACTAAATTATAACAATTAGATAAAGTTAATAACTGTTACGTATCTTTTGAATGTCGAGTGACTGAAACATAATTTTAAATAAAATTTAAAAGATTATTGATGCAATTTACCAAAAAGAAAAAAGACATCCCTAGCTAAAGTTTTGAACTATTAAATTTGTAGGTGGGCTGCCAAAATGAGTGAATAAAGAACGAAATAAGTGGGCCATAAAATTTAAATAGATTAGGTCTAAAACGTCTATTGGGCCTTAAGCTATCAGCTCTACAGGAGATTAACCTTTTGATTTAAATGGTTTTAGAGGTTAAATTGATTTATTTAGTTATGTCAGATATTGATTTTTTTAATTAAACTTATAGATTAACTTAATATTTAATTTTTTAAATATATTTATATTTTATAATATATAAATTGGTTAAGCCGTTAAGACTTTGTATTTTTTAATATATTTTATATATTTTATTTTGCTACACAATTTATAATTTTTTATCTAGAAAATTCAATAAGAAAAATGAGTATAATTTAGATATCAAAAGGAACAAAAAAGTTTCAGTACTAAGTGAAAAAGCAAGTATGATTTAGAGACCAAATAATGAATAAACCCTAATTTTTTGAATTATTATTTTTACTTGTTTTGTATTTTCATTCTTTTGAATTAAATTATTAAATTTTAAAATGCTAAAAATAAATATTTTACCTTTTTCATTAACTCGAATAAATCAAGATATAGTAATATACTTATTATTTTCATTTATAACCATATATATTAAAATAATAAAAAAGTAGTGAATGGATAATTCAAATTTATTAGTATTAGTTTATTTATACAAAAATAATTAATATTTAATTTATAAATATTTCAGTATTAATAGTAATAAAATAAATAAAAATAATCAATAATTTGCTTTAAAAAATTAAATATAATAATTGATTTATTCATTACCATTTAAATATTGGATATGTTTCATTAACAAAAAATGTATCTCAATAACGTGAAGATACTAAATAAAAGAATAAATAGATCTAATTTAATAAAAATTATTATTTAACTAGTTTTAAGTCATAATGATTGCATGCGAAGGATACAATATAAAGGTAATTACAATGTATGTTTTTCTGAATAGTTAATGTAATATATATTAAAAACAAACATATCCATTTATTTAACTTTCTAACTTTATAAAAAAAATTTATTTTAGTGTTTCATTTAGTTTTTTGTTTTTTTTTATTTTTAAATTTGCATTATTCGTCAAATCACTCAAAAATTGATAAAAAAGTTAATGCTTGTTAACTTTATTGACATGGCATCCACGTAGCAGCCCATGTGCATGCCACATTAGTAATTAATTAATTTTTAAAAAATTTTAAAAATATATCAATTTTTATACTTTTTAAATAATTTTATGTTTTTTTAATTTTTAAATTTAAAAAATTAATTAATTGCTGACGTGTCATCCATGTGTATGGAGTAATATTTAACTCTAAATGGAATAATATTTGATAAACAATGAAAGTTTACTGGCTAAAAAAGATGCAAAATTAAATGGAGGACTTAAATAATTTTTTTTTTGTAAAGTTAGAGGATCAAATACATTATGAATACTATTAACTCTAAATATAACAAATTAAGTCACATTAAAGATTAATCTCTCAATAGAACAAAAATGAACTCAAAATTTAACAACTTACTATTTAATATATATTTTTTCTCTCTGAATTTGGTAACTAAGTTTATTTTGGTATCTGTACTTTTTTTATTCTACTTTAACACTTGAACTTGATAATTAGATCCATTTTGATCCCTAAACTTTAAAATATAAAAGTTTGATGATATGACACTCTGAGATTGTGCCACATCATTACTTGAAAATTAAAAAAATTATATAAATTTTCAACCTATGGCGTGGTTCAATCTCAGAGTGTTGCATTCAGTATTTTAATACTTGGATCGGTGGTTGAACAGGTAAGACCACAAGTTATTGATTAAACCAATTCAACTGATTTAATAGTTGAACCAACAATAATTAAAAAATAATTAAAAATTCATAAATTTCTAAAATATATTTTAAAATATTAAATTGGTCAAATCTGTCTTGTCAATTTTTTTCTTAGTTTTTTTTTTTTACCAATTTCAAGTAGTTTTTGAGTCAACCGGTTCAATCCCTTTATTCGAGCTATTATATCAATTAGTTCTCGGTTCGTCTCATCGATCCTATTCTAACACTAATCACATCATAAAATCTTTACAGAATTCAAGTTCAAGAATAAAAAAGAATTTAATCACCAAATTTAATGATCAAAGTGAAAGAAAAAAAATGAAGCTAATTATAAAGTTTAAGGTCCAAAAATCATATTATCCACATCAATTTTATTTTACCTAAATGGTGTTCGGTCCGCTCCATGAGATTTTTACGATATTGGGCCAAGATGCCACCCATGTAAGCCTCCTTGTTACCGGTGAACTCATCGTTATCCTCCGGGTCTGTGACCGCGAGTCACGTAGTTTGCACGTTCTTCCCCAATGCAGTCTCCCTAATCTCTTTCTCCACGCCTAAATTTTTTTTTCATCCTCAAATTCGCCAGCCCCATCATTTGCGGCCATAACAATCGAAGGCAACGGTTCCACTACCACAACAGTTGGATTGAAGTTCTTCTGGTTCACGTCGGTGATGCTGTTCCAATCTCTAGGTCCCCAGCCATGATTTTCTTTTTTTCCCGCAGGCTATGGGGAGCAACAAGCACAGCTTAGAGATGATATGTATGCTTTTTTTTTCCTCATTTTTGCACCGCATACAACAAGCAATTATATATAGGTGGTGGAGTTGGTAAAAACATCAAAACTCTGCCATTAGAGATAAGTGATTGCATTTGCATTTAATAATTTAGGCTTAGTTAATAAGCCATATAAAAGACAACGGAGCATTTAGTCTTTGCTTCACGGAGTGGAAAAAAATTAAAAAATTGAAAAATTGAAGGGGTAAATATTAGAAGATGAGAAGTATATATATATATATATATATATATAATATATATATATAGATGTGCGGAGAAATTTGAATTGTGAGTTAATCGAATTATTCAAGTTAACTCAATAAGTAATTTGAGTTTCAAGTTCGAATCGAGTTAAATTTACAATTCAAATAACATATTAATAAAATACCCTTTTGATCCTTGTCAAGTTTGAAAATGAGTAAATTAGTTCTCTCTCTCTAAACAAGAATTACAAGAAAATTCAAAATAATTTTAAAATTAAAATATTTATAAAATTCCAAAATTTATATATATTTTTAAAAAATTATAAAAATGTATAAAGAAAGTTAAAAAATTAAAAATTTTCTCAAATAATAATTTTAGAACCTAAATAAGTTAATTAATGATTCAAGATTCAAGTTTATCATACCAAAATATTATTATTATTTTTTTGCTTTGAAAAAGTTTTCAATATATATGGTTTCAAATTTATATATTCTAACATGGAATTAGTTATATTGGAACAAGATTTTAATTTGACATGTTTAATATTTTAATTTAACTCGAACAATTTCACTCGATTTGACTCGACCCGGATTTTATTTTACTCGACTCAATTCGAAAAAATTTCAAATGGAGTTAGAATGATAAAATAGGACTCCTCAACTCGAAACTTTTTTTATTCGATTCAATCAAACTCTCACCCCTACCCAAACATTCGTTTATTTAATTTTCTTTATCCAACATTTATTATATATAGCATATTTATCTATTTAGTACAATAGGTGTAAGTTTATTCTTTTAGATACATAAACTATTATGTACTATTTATTTTAAATAAAGCAAACTTTTTATAAAACTATAAAATATATATAATATACATAGAGTTTTGCTTACAACCCTTCTGACTTGAATATCAACTAGATGCTCCTACAACCTTTTTTCTCTACCCCCATTTTTACCTTAAACTAGAGTACTGATGTCTCCAGATAGAAAACCCTGCTCAAAATTGCATGTGATACATTGAACAAACTCTTCAACAACCTGAATTTTTGAGTTATCACTTCAAAGAATCCAGATTTTGCCATTTTCAACCTTACTGTAGTTATGTAGAAAATTATAACCAAAATACCACTTTTGAGCTTTACTTTGCTTCATTCTACTTTCTAATAAAATAGAAGACTTCAACCTTTCAACAATGTTTTTTTTTTTTTTCAAGAGGACTTGTTCATTCCTCTAACATTCCACACTCCCCATATTTCATTAGGAAATTAAAGGTTGACTGCTTGAGACGAGTCCTCCTCTCATACCTCCTTTCTTCACCTTTTCAATCCGAGCTCTTTTCTTCTGTTTTAAGCAATGAAAGGGTTTGCTCTTTACTGATGTTGTGGTTGAAAAGTATATAAAAGAAAATTCTAAATTGCGTGGTAAAAAAATGTTGTGAAAATGTTTATTTTTTAATTTTTAGTGTTCTCAATTTGTACAAAAATTGTGATTAAAGATTAAAATGTCATTTTTAAACATGATAGTAAAAAGTATAAAAATTTAGTTAAGTTATATTACATGAAATATAAATTTTAAATATATTTTAAATAATTGATATAAATTATTTGTAAAATCAATTATTTAAAAAATAAATAAAATAATAAGAAGAATAAATTAATTAATTTAATATAATGATATATGAAATATTTAAATAATTTGAGTGAAAAAATACTTTTTAATCGCACTTATAAAAAGTGTTGTTTATTGCCCGTGCCATCGTAAATCTGCTTCAATAGAAGATGGAATCACCTTAGAAGCTTTAACTTCGACGCAGACTTTGGCATAAGCAAGCCTAGTCTGACCAGGTGCGGCTTGTTCCATCGATTTTGGCTTTTTTATTAAAGTAACCCAAATAAATTAATTAATTATCAAAATAACTCATCTTTTTAATTAAATACTAAAATGACCTAAAAGCTACAGTAAATTTAGGTGGAGCCAAATTAAATGGCTCCACCAACTTGCCACGTCAGCATAGGGGATTAAAAAATAATTTTTTGGTGGAGCCATTTTGAATGGCTCCACCTGTATAAAATACAAAGGAAATACTGTAAAATCTAAAAAATTGGGGGGCCTTTAAAATAATTTTCTAATTTTTGGTGGAGTCATTTGAAATGGCGCCACCACCCCTACTGCCAGCTTTTTTTTTTTAATTTTGTCTTTTTTTTTACTTTTTTGGATATTTAAAAGGTTGAGAGCCTAAAAAACAATTTCCCCTTTTTTTTTTTTTGGTGGAGCCATTTGAAATGGCGCCACCACCCTCTGACACCTTTTTTTTTTACTTTTATATTTTTATTTTATTTTGTTTAATTAATTATTTATTAATTTTAAAAAATTTGTAATGTATATAAAATGTTTATATATATTTTTAAATAATTTTTTAACTTTAGATATATATTTTTAATTATTTTAAATATTATATTTTTTATTTTTTCTAGTTTTTAAAAAGTTTAGGGGCTTTAAAAGTAATTTCCCCTTTTTTGGTGGTGCCATTTGAAATGGCGCCACCACCCTCCTACACCTTTTTTTTTTGTCTTTTTTTTTTTCTTTTATATTATTTTATTGTTTTATTATTTATTTAATTTATATATTAATTAAAAAATTTGTAATGTATATTTAAAATGTTGTAAATATATTTTTAAAAAATTTAAATATCATTTTTAAATTGTTTTTTAAAATTTTAGATATATTTTTTGAAATTATTTCTTTATAAATTTTAAATTTATTGTTCAAATTGCTTTTGAAATTATTAGTTTTATAATATTTAAAATGTATGTTTAATCTAATATTAATTTAACATAGAATTTTTTAAATTAAAAATTTTAATTTTTTCTTATTTTATTTGAAGTTCTATATATTTTCTTATTTTAGTTGTTTATTTAACTTGGTTGTCAAACTCGAAAACAGGTGGTGGCAAATTATTTGTCAGACTCGAAAATGGTAAAATTGCTATAGGGCCCCCTACACTCTCAAAAATCACAGTTTTTTGGTGGAGCCATTCTTTATGGCTCCACCTCTTGGTTCTCTTCTATATATAGAGTGGTGTAACTGATGTGTTAAGTAGGAAAGTTAAAAATATCTGTTAAAAATGAATAATGAGGTGTTTTTGGTGTATGTTGTTTTTAATGGTGAAATTGTAGAAGGTGATATTGGCTGTGTATTTCAAGGTGGGCAAAGAGTAGGTTTGCGATTCAAAAAAAAATGTGAAGCTAGTAGAAATGAAAAGGAAGATCAGTGCGAAAATAGCTATCCGTTGTGGAAGGGCGATGTCCAAATTATTTTACAAGTTCCCAATATCTACAGATCCGTTCAAATTTTGTGCGATGCAGTTGTTAAATGATGATGACTTGTGCACTATGATGGAAATATGGTGGTCGACCGGGAGTGAGAACCCCCAACCAGTTGAATTATTTGCGGAGCTAGCAGACTTAGAGCCTATTGAGAATGTTAGTCCAATATGTCAACATCACGGATTTGACTTTGATCTTAATGTTGGATGGACAGACCAATTAGAATGCGGTGGAACCTCGCAGATACCCGAAATTCCTAATTATGGTGGGAGTTCATACAACAACCCTACCCTCAGTCCCCGTCTACAAATACATCCAGAGGTGATAATAAGCACAGAGGCCAATGTCAGAGAAATGACCAATAATGGTGAAGATTCTGATCAAGACGTTGAAGATTTTAGTGACCCCGATGTCGATGAAGTTCCGGGCGATATCGATGATGAAGGCCCGGAAGAGGTTGAAGATGTTCACGGCCCTTCATTCAGTAACCCAAGTCGTGCCATTATCTTACGAAATGAACTTAGGGGCGACATGTTGAACGTAGATCCAGATGCAGCGCATGCATCTGAGTTTCCTGAGTACGCCGATATAGTACCTGCTCATAGATTGGCGATAAATTCACAGTTCGAGGAGTTATTCATTGGGCAATAGTTCGAGAACAAGGCGGACTGTGTGTTTGCTGTAATGGCCTAAATTCAAGGTTATCGGAATAATGGTTTCGCAACCATAAATCCGATTTAAATAGAAATTTATTTCAATATATTTGAATGAATATTTATATGATAGGAAATATTTTTATAAATATTTATAAAATGTTAGTAATGTGGTATTAAATTTTCGTTAGAAAATTTTATCGTTTGGGTAGGAAATTAAATGAAAAGGACTAGATTGAAATGAAAGTAAAAGTTAAATTATAGATTAAAAGAAATTATGAAGGACCAAAATGGCAATTATACCATTTTGTAAAGTTGAGTCGGTTTAAGTATGAAAATCTGAGATTTTTTTTAAGTATATTATATATTATATATATATTATTATATTATATTATATTATTTATTTTATATTATTATATATAAACAAACTAAAAGAAACAAAAGCATAAAACAAAAAAAGAAGAATAGAGAGCAAACGTGAAGGAAATAAAGAAAAAGAGAGAAGAGAGAAGAAAAGGGAAAATTAAAGTTTGAAGCTTGGATATTTAATAGGTAAGTTAATTTAGTCCTTTTCTTTTAATTTTGATGCTTTATAAGTTTTAGAACGAAGTTTTGATAAATTTAAGTTGAAGTTTTTGAAGTTTTAGAGTTTTTGAATATAGCATATGATGAATAAAATGATGAATTAGTGGTTTAATTGAAAGAATTTGAAGTTAGAATTGGATAAAGGACTTAATTGTAAAACAAGCTATAAGAAAACAGTTTTGGGACAGCAGCAGTAGAGTAAGTTTGAAAATTCACCAAAAATCGTAGAAGTGGAATTAGAAGTTGAGTGAGATATGAAATTAAAGCTTATTGAGTCTATTTTCATATTAAAGAAACAAGGAAAGAAAAGAAGTTCTGTATTTTGAGATATTTAGATTTTTGTAAGACTGGTTCAGAATGAATTCGGGTTCCTCTGTTTTGAATTTAGAAAATCATCAAAAATTGAAGAAAAATAATTAGGGGATTAAATTTATATATTTGGAATCCTGTATGAATATATTTTCAATAAAAATAAACGAAAACATCATCCGAATTCTGTATGAGGAGATAATTAATTTTTAGTGAAGAAGGGTCAGAACTGCCAGATAGCAGAACATGAGTGATTTTAATGAATAAACTGTACGAATTGGCTAAGCCAAAAATTCTGGAAATTTTATGGTATAAAGAAATGTGAGTATAGTTTCAGGGAAAATTAACGGTTCTTCATTTGGAGTTCTGTAGCTCGAGAAATAAATAATTTAGTGACTGTGACTCAAGTAGACAGCTTTGAATAAACTAAAAATAATAATAGAATTATAGAAAATGCTACATGTGAACATGAAATGTATTGAATTGATGATTGAATTTATTTATTTAGATTCGGAAAACTCAAATACGAAGCTAGATCGAGGAAAGGAAAAAGTCCCGGATTAGTAGATTTTGTATACGAACTAGTATCGAGGTAAGTTCATGTAACTTGAATTATATTCTTAAATGCTTGAAATGTATGTTATTGATGTGAATATAGTTTGAATGTTCATTGTATGAAAATTTATGCAATATTGATATTTTTGATAAAAAGGGAAAGAAATCCCGGTTGAATGAAAGGAAAATTCGATGGATCTCTGAAAATGAATTGACGGTAAAAAGGATCTAGCCCAGACGGGTGATCCTATCCTGATATAGCCCTCCCGAAGAATATGTGGAAAATGGATTTAGCCTGGACGGGTAATCCGAATTAGGGTCTGAATTTAGCCTGGACTGGTAATTCAGATCCAAGCTCATTAGAGTAATTGTCGTTGCAGGGGATTTAGCCTGGACTGGTAATCCCGACAATACTCTATGAGTTTATATTACAGGGGATTTAGCCTGGACTGGTAATCCCGCTGTAAAGATGAGGTTCGCAGGAGTGTGCTCTCTGAAATAGAAATGTGCGCACATGAATATGAATTGACGGACCCGAATTTGTACACTAAAGTGTACCTCTGAAAATCCATCGAAATTCCGAGTAATTCAATGGGATAAATATAAAAAAAAATATGGAAATTATGGTATTGATGAGCTCATCAATCATAGTATATATTATTGATATATGGAAATCATTGGATTGACTTGAATGTTGAGTTTGTAAATGTTAGGGTAATAATGCATTGAATGGGTATGTGAATGTTTATCGCTTGTATTGTAAATATTAGGTAAGTATAATTCTTGTTACACGGGCTTACTAAGCACAAAGTGCTTACCCTATTTCCTTTTTCCCTGTTTTGTAGTGTTAAGAGCTCGGAGGTCGGATCGGTGGGAGACTCATCACACTATCAACCCCAGTATTTCGGTATTTAAAGAAACTTTAGTTTGGAAATGAATGGCATGTATAAGCTAATAAAATAAAGGTTAATATGAAATGAATGTAAGGTCAGCCATTGGTATGGCTTATGTGTTAAAGTTATCTTATAAATATGCATGAATTATTTTGAAAATATGTTGAATTGGAATAGTCTCGGTTTTAAAAAAAAAAATTGTAAATTCTGGTAATGCCTCGTACCTTATTCTGACAACGAATACAGGTAGGGGGTGTTACATTTGCCATCAAACAATACAGTATGAAGTTGTCGATTGATTACAAGGTTGTCAAGTCTACACCGACATTATATGTTGGGGAATGTTGAAGAGCCGGCGATGGGTGTGGTTGGCGAGTTCGAGCTGCATTTATACAGATGACTCAACAATGGCAAATACGTAAACTAGAAGGGCATCATACATGTAGTGCCGCACATATGTCTCAAGACCACCGGAAATTGGATGCCAAAAGTATTTGCAACTGCATCATGCCACTAGTGAAAGATAGTCCAATCATTCCTGTGTTAACATTGATTGCAGACATGCAAGCTCGATTTCAGTATAGAGTTTCGTATAGGAAAGCGTGGATGGCGAAACAAATGGCCGTGCAACAATTGTACGGGGACTGGGATGACAATGAACTTCAGGGTTGGATTTCAGTGATGGTGGAGTACATCCCAGGAACTATCGTGGACTTGCAAACATTGCCTTATAGAGGCCCTACTGGACAATTGGAACTGGGGAGAAGAGTTTTCCGTCGACTGTTCTGGACTTTCGATCCATGTGTTAGAGCTTTCCCCCATTGCAAACCACTAGTGCAAGTTGATGGAACATGGCTTTATGGAAAATACACACAAATACTTTTGATTGCGGTTGCACAAGACGGTAACGAAAATGTACTACTGATCGCTTTTGCCATCGTAGAGTCTGAGAACTCCGAATCGTGGGCGTATTTCATTCAAAACTTACGGAGACATGTTGTCAGGCAAGACAACATTTGCATTATATCCGACAGATCGAAGGGCCTTGTTGCTGCGATTCGACAATCTGAGGTTCCATGGAGGTCCGTCTACTGTATTCGTCATATCGCTGTCAACTTCCACAGTCAGTACAAGAACAAAGACTGGCGCAAACGAATTGTGAATATGGGTAAATATATCGTATTTAAATTCGTATTTCTAATTATTTCGAGTCTATTTCCTAATTTAAATAGTAACATAACTTAAAATTGGAATACATTCATAGGATACGAGCTGGAAGCACACCGTTTCAGACATAAGCTGGCGAGGTTAGAGACTGATATGGCGGGGTCCAATCCTTCTCTCAGACAGTGGTTAGGTAGCATGGAGCCGTGGCAATGGGCTCAATGTTTTGACAAGGGGTACCGATATGGTCAAATGACAACTAACCTCGTTGAGACCATTAACTCCGTCTTGAGGCGTACGCGTCACTTGCCAATTTCAGCGGTTTTTTCAGCCACATTTTATAGGCTAGCAACCTTAATGCCAAAAATGGGGTTAAAACAAGCAAAACAGTTAGAGGCAGGACACGTGTACGTCGAAAAAATTAGGGATGCCATGAAAGAGAACGCTAAAAGGGCTAGGTCGATGAATGCAGAACTATATTCCCGAAATTTGGAAACTTTTCGAGTGACAGAGTATATCGGTCGTCGGTCGGGAATCTCGCCACGGTCATACGGAGTTGATCTCCTAAACAGGCGATGTGAGTGCGGGATGTTCCAAACACTACGTTATCCGTGTGCTCATGTTGTTGCAGCGTGTGCTACCTACAGTTTGAATGCCGAACAATATATCGACAATGTGTACACACTTAAACGTACGTTACGTATTTGGGGTAATGAGTTTCTCGTATTAAGGGATGTATCAACATGGGAAGTGCAACTGCCTGTGTTCGAGATGTTGCAAGATCGGTCGCTACGTAGGAGAATCAAAGGTAGACCAACAACAACGAGGATTCGGAACGACATGGATATAAGAGAAAAAGTTGATCCAAAACGTTGCACCATATGTAGAACAGTTGGCCACAATAAAAGCAAATGTCCCCATGGAAACGTCTACACTGGTCAATCTTCACGGTCTGAAAGAAATTAAATGTTGTACCTGATGTTTGCATTTTATGATCTCTTAGAATTAAAGTTTGTATTATTTAGTGTTAAGTTTTTACTTAAAATTAACAGTTGCAACTTTAAACCCTTTAAAATACCTCATAAATTATATAAAAACAAGACTAATATATAAGTTGTGGAACCTTAGACTAATACAAGAAATATAACATAACACTTAAAAATTAACATAACTTAAAATTGGAAAGAGCCGGGAGTGGTATCATCGTTCGGGGTATAGCGATTCACGGGTCTTCGTTGACGGGGTGGACGTTGGGGTGTACGGTACACATCAGGAATATCGGGAGCTAGATCGAACGTGGCCTGAGGCGGGGTGGAGTACATGTTATTACCAAACATATCAAATGATATCGGTGGTTGCTCTGGGTGAAATGAACTTGAACCGCTTATGTCTGGGTGAAATGTACTCGAATCGCCTATGTCTGGGTGAAATGAACTCGAACCGCCTATGTCTAGGTGATATGAACTTGAACCGCTTATGTCTGGGTGATATGAACTTGAACCGGCAATGTTCGAGTGATATGAACTGCTATGCGACTCATCACAAAAAGCGTCAACCCATTGGTCCGATGTGTTCAAATGTTGGTTCTCTGAGTTGGGCTCCGCCATATGTTGATCCTCTAGCTCCCCCATAGGTTGATTTCCACGTCTGTATCCGTGACCTGGTACTATCATAAGCTGTCCACCATATAAATAAACACGCCATCGAGTCATGTACCACTGCATGTATTCAGTCGAGGGACTAAAGTCAAACATGCATTAGTGCATCTCAGGCCGCCTGTCATACCTGGTATTCTATATTGCTACAAAAGATTGATGTTCTACGCGCCAATCTGTTGTATGTTTCCCCCTCATGGTCTTACTGTGGACCTCATCAAATTGTTCTGGCTCGACCGGCACAAATTGTCTACACCCAAATTGTCGCATAACTCGATCACCGTTGTACCACTCAACGGTTGAGAAGTTGAGCACCGGCGTGTTAATGCACCACGCATTGGCTTCAACATGAACCCTCTGAGGAATAAGGGTTGCAACGTTCAGTGAAGAATACGGCATCCACAGGAACTGCACAATATAACATAATAAGTCATTTCACATAACATACTATAACTGGATAAGTTAAATAAATGTTACTTAAACTATATTAATATATAATACTTTCTCTCCAGCGTACGCCTTTATCATTTGACGGTAAATGATTAATGTTTGGCTCGCACCAATTCCCGGAGACGTCGCCCATCTGAAATCGAAACAAATACGTTGGCAGTTAAACTTTGAAAAATGTTATCCACACTTATGAGTCGTTAAATGTTAAGTATAATTTTGTTTTTACCTATTCATAAGTGGCCACGAATATGGTTGGTGCCTAATAGCTGCTAGAAACAGCATTCTGTATAAAGCCCAAGACTGCAGTAGACCCAGACAACCAGCCATATTACTAACCCCATGTTTTGTTGCTCGACAAAGCTCATAGTATAATGCGGCCAACACTGCTAATCCCCAGCTGTAACTACCGGCACGAGAAAAATCCTCCAATAGAGGCAAATACTTTAAGTGGACTCTATTAGACGTGTTGTTCGGCATAAGTACCCCCCCAATCAGCTGCATAATATAGGCTCGAGCAGCATACATCACCTCCTGCTCAGTGGCAGTGTTCGATAACTGCTTAAAATTTGCTCTTAACCATGCCAAGGTCAAGCATGTGAAATTTTCTTCCCCGTCACTAGGGGACCGTCCAAGCAGTCTGTGGCATACTACTAAAGGTTCCAACACTTTGCTTCGACCCGAAACCACATCATCGTCGATTCGTAACCCAAGTTGCATAGCGACGTCTTCTAATGTGATAGTGCACTCCCCACACGGCATAATGAAGGTGTGGGTCTCCGTACACCACCGCTCAACTAAGGCGGATATTAAGTTTGCCCTCAGGTCAAACCTTCGGATCAATGCGACATCCCCAAATCCTGCCATCTGTAAGTATGGCATGATCCGCTTGTCCGGATCATACTTGGGAAAATGAAATCGCGAACTCAAAACCCGATAACCATCCTGCATGGTAATTTTTTATAAAAATATGATAAATCAATTATCTATATAATTTAAACATAAAAAAATATATTGAAGAGTAAAATTGAAAGGTTGAGAAAACAAAAACATCACACTTATACTATACCAACATAGCCATTCTAAGTATTTTTTTATTTAAGTTAAATTAAATAAGTAATAATATATTAATAATAGAGTTAAAAAAGGACTGCCATAAAATATTAATAATAACACGTAGATATCAAATGTGATTATTATGTCCTAATCATAGTTAAGCATTAAAACTAAAGACAACTATATAACTACATTCTCTACCTTCTTATATTAATTTTTATTTCATTATGTTAAAATTTTAATTAATATCATGCAAGAAAATAGTTAAAAATGAATAATAACAACTAAATAGAGATAAGTATTTTAAAGCAGTCAAAACACGTTCAATAGGATAGCGATTAGCAAGAAAAAATAAGAAACTAAAACGATTTTTTATTTCAATTATAAATAATTTTACTGTTTCGTCGATCATCGATGATGTGTGATCCGTATTTGCTCTAGAAGACATTTTGATATCTGTACAATATAAAAAAAAATATAAATACAACAATTATTTATTATATTACATTAACTAGAAAATATAAAAATACAATATAAGTATTTACCTGGTCTGGCTATTCTCAAATTTCTATCGGTGGGGGACCAAGCCTCACCCCTATATATATTACAAAATTTTGTATATTTATTTTTAAATTTATTAATAGTCACATCACTGATGTGATTAGTTATAAAATAATATATTTATTTTTTAATTCATTCTTTAAATAAAATAAGAAAAAAATTAAAAATTTTAATTTAAAAAATTCTATGTAAAATTACTATAAGATTAAATATACATTTTAAATATTATAAAACTAATAATTTCAAAAGTAATTTGAACAATAAATTTAAAATTTATAAAGAAACAATTTCAAATATATATATCTAAAATTAAAAAAAAAAATCTAAAAATGATATTTAAATTTTTTAAAAATATATTATACTACATTTTAAATATACATTACGAATTTTTAAAATTAATAATAAATTAAATAAATAATATAAAACAATAAAATAATATAAAAGAAAAAAAGAAAAGACAAAAAAAATAGTGACAGTACGAGTGGTGGCGCCATTTCAAATGGCTCCACCACAAAAAGAGGAAATTGCTTTTAAGTCCCTCAAATTTTTCAGAAACTTAAAAAAGTAAAAAATATAATATTTAAAATAATTAAAATATATATATCTAAAAGTTAAAAAAATTATTTTAAATTTTTAAAAATATATTATAAAACATTTTAAATATACATTAGAAATTTTTATAATTAATAATAAAATAATAAAATAATAAAAAAGTAAAAAAAGCCAAAATAAAGAAAAAAAGGGTGTAGGAGGGTGGTGGCGCCATTTCAAATGGCACCACCAAAATAGGGGAAATTACTTTTGAAGCCCCTAAACTTTTTAAAAACTAGAAAAAATAAAAATTATAATATTTAAAATAATTAAAAATATATCTAAAGTTAAAAAAATTATTTAAAAATATATTATAAAACATTTTATATATACATTACAAATTTTTTAAAATTAATAATTTAAATTAATTAAACAAAATAAAATAAGAAAATAATATAAAAGTAAAATAAGAAAATGGTTCCACCAAAAAAAGGGGAAATTGCTTTTTAGGCCCTCAACTTTTTAAATACCCCAAAAAGTAAAAAAAAGACAAAATTAAAAAAAAAAAAAGCTGGCAGTAGGGGTGGTGGCGCCATTTCAAATGGCTCCACCAAAAATTAGAAAATTATTTTAAAGGCCCCCCAATTTTTTAGATTTTACAGTATTTTCCTTGTATTTTATACAGGTGGAGCCATTCAAAATGGCTCCACCAAAAAATTATTTTTTTAATCCCCTATGCTGACGTGGCAAGTTGGTGGAGCTATTTAATTTGGCTCCACCTAAATTTACTGTAGCTTTTAGGTCATTTTGGTATTTAATTAAAAAGGTAGATTATTTTGGTAATTAATTAATTTATTTAGGTGCGGCTGATCAACAAATCAACAATATTTTAAACACTGCTAGTCGTAGGTACTGACACCACAACTGCAGCTCTTACATAGGCTCATCCAACTCTTCAAGTGAAATCCAACATGCATGGAATAGTTCAATGTATTGTTTACCTATGCCGTCTAAGGTGATATTACGTAGTTGGAAGCTTAGTAAAATACCTTACTCTTTTAGCTTTTTAGTTATATAAGCTTTAAACCAACTTATTGGAAGTTCACTATTGCTAATACTTCGATTTTTTTAGTCAGTTCTTCTCAGTCTAATCGATTTAAAATCACTTTTTAGATCAATATTTGGGTCAATTTCTGATCCAACAAGTCTGACAGGCCAATATAGCCCAAGACTAACAATATTGGTAAATCACTTGAGTAAAAAATTCTTATGAAATGTAAACTTTTTACTGGAGTGATACACGAAATTTAAACTCTTTTATATATTATTTATCTCTTATTAATTTAATTAATTAGAATTAAAACAATTATTTAATATTATCACATAATTAATTTAATTTATGATAATATAAAAATTATTATTTATCTCTTATTCAATTTAAACTAATTAGAAATAGTTATGATGCAGTATGTTATATCACCATTTTACCCATAATAACTTCAACTTAACCATGATAATTTTCACTAGACTCATGAAGCTTTGAAAATAGACCGAAAATTTCATCATTTACAGGTTAGTTAATCTGGAATCCGACCCACAACTTTTGTTGATCCTCAAAAGTTTGATCCTTCCAGATTTGATGTAAGCAAACAGCAGTGGAAGTTTCATTTCTGGGATTCAGCTGCCGACCATGAATGTGACCTGGAATGAACCTGGAGAAACTGGGAAATCTGCATCTTCATCCATGATTTGCACATATAAGCAAAGATGATACAATGCTTAACAAATGTAGCTCTTTTCCTGGCAGTCCTCAAACACGAGCTTCATGGTACTACTACTACAACTCAGATCACAGGCAGGTTGTTTGCTATCTTATTTTATAGTGCATCAAGTACAAGCAGCTGCATTTACACGATATGAGAATGAAAAATCATCATAGTAGAAGGAAAAACTTGTAAATGAAATCTAGATACCACTAAAATCAAGTGTCATGCTACAAGAAAACAGAGGAATAATTCCAAATCATGATAAAAAATCATTCTGTCACTTGTGCAGAGGACAAGCGCAATTCTCTTTCCCTATATCTGCAGCAATACAAGGAGGTGGTTGTTCTTGATACCAAGTCGATCGGTTTTTAACTAATTCATTCAGAAAGACATCCAGCTTCTCGATGCTCACACTAGGCATCACCACCACATGTGCTATATTCCCTTCACACGCAAGTTGCCACCTACGAACAAAATCCTCATCCCTGGGCCGCTCAAACACAACTGTACTGCTTAGTTCATTTAGCATAGCACCAATTCCAGCTGCACGCAGCTGATCCTTCAAGTAGTGAGCATTTCGGAGGCACTTCTGAACTTCCTTTGCAAATCCATTGTAACCTTTTCTGTTGAGAGTATACCAAAGGAAAATAGGAGCATGACCATTCCGGCTTCCCATGATTGTAGCATCTCTTGATGCAAGGTATTCAACATTGCTTGAGAGCGCATTGACGTGCTCCATCCTTGTGATTTGCACACCACAAGGCATTGGACAACCCACAAACTTGTGCCCAGAAACACTCACACTTCCAATGGGCTTCTTAAAACTAACCTTCGGTGCCTGTTCACCACCAATAATGATATCAAGCTTAAGAGGGGATAACATCCACAAGAAAAGTTAACACAATATGAGAAGTTTGAGAAACAAACTTATTTAAGATTATGCTAAAAATCATCTACTCACAGACCAGTCAATAAAAAAGCTTAATAAACATATTTATTCCTTTTTGTTTCTTTTAAACAAACTTAGAATGTTTGTGATGTTTCACTCAAAGCAGGAAAGAAATCAAATAATTTGTCCTGTTGACCTTTTCTAGTAAGTACAGCCTGATATATTTCTGAGCCCTAATTATAGGCTAATTCAATTTTTTCATAGATAAATCCAGAGGAAACATATACCATTTTACATTCTGCCACTTGCAAGTGAAAAAATTATGTATTAACAACAGTCAGATTATGAGAATGTGATTAGGGAACAACTCAGCTATGCCATCCTCAAATCCACGTTAAAACAAAGCTATACACGCGATTAACTTACCCGTTTGACAAAAGGCATCATGAGTCCAAACAAAGCTCCATCACAATGAATGTAGAACCCATCGCGTGAAAAACCACATCCTTCAAGGGTTTGTATCACAAGATCAAGGTCATCTACAGCACCTTTGACAGTTGTTCCTACAGTAAACAATGTTATCTGGTTATTTCTCTCATTTTAACAAAATCCATGACTTTTTGTCATATATATGGAGAGAGAGAGAGAGAGACCTATGTTAACGTTGATTATAGCTGGTTTGCCCTTGTTAGCAAGCAACTTAGCTCTGAAATCAGCACAATCAATCTCACCCGATATTAGAGTATCCACCTTCACACACTCCATTCGATACATTCGTGCTGCTTTGAAGACAGAGTAATGTGATTCCCGTGATGCATACAAAATTCCATCCGGGAACACTTCCCTCCTGCAAACTTAATCAGTTATTTCCACTTTTCAATTACGATAAGATTACAATGCTTGAAAAATAAGTACTCCGATGTAATAGAAAAAACCACTAACCCAACTAAAATGCCGTGAAGATTGCCTTCTGTGCCACAGTTTGTAATGTAACCCCAGTAATCATTCTTCTCTATTTCCCACAAACGGGCAAACCAATCTAGCACACCAACTTCAAACTGCCTTGAATGAACTCCGTAGTTGCTCTCAATAAACGGATCTCCAAGATTGTTGATTGAGAAATGCTGTAACTGGGCTAGTGCACCATAATCAAAGTCCAGATTATACGGGTAGCCTGAAAGGTTGCACTTGAGTTAATAGCCCAGAAATCTCATGACCCCTAACAGAAGTCTACCGAGGATCAATTGAATTAAAATTCATTGGAAAGTTGAGTCTGCCATATCGTTATCAGCAAAAGCAAAACTGCATTCGAATACATAAGCAAATGAACATTTCATGATTTTACATATTTTATAGAACAATTACGTTAAAACGATGTTATATTATATTCATTTCTTTAATTTTTAGTTGATTACAGTTTAGCTTAACTTCTACTATGTCTATATGCTTTCGCTTTGCAGTAACTTTTCAAATACCCAAATTGCATGTAAAGGAAAACTTAAAATTAAGGCCTTTGAATTCACAAGTTCTTCAAGAAACAAATACGACACCAGATAACGCACTCTGTTTTACTATTAACTCTCATAATCATAAATGTAAAAAAATTCCAGGCACAATATGCAGATTGCCCTTTTCTTTGTAAGCTAGATGGATGGATATATATATATATAAAATCTCTCAATAGAACCAAAAATGAACTCAAATTTAACAGCCTGCTTTTAATATTAAAGACGTTAATTTCTTTACCTAAATGATGTTTGGTCCGCTCCAAGAGGCTTTTGCGATATCGAGCCAAGACACCAGCCATGTAAGCCTCCTTGTCACCGGTAAACTCATCGTTCGCTTCCGGTTCCGTGACAGCGAAGCACGTGGTGTGTACGTTCTTCCCCAACACAATCTCCCTGCTCTCCTTACCCAGCTTATCCACGCCTGCATCTTCACCGTTTGCGGCCGTAACAACCGGAGGCAACGGTTCCGGTACTACAGCAGTGGGATCGAAGTTCCTCCTGGTAACGTTCGGTGACGCAGTTTTGATCTCTACGGCCCCAGCCATTATTTTCTTTTTTTAGATCTTAGAAAAGGGAAGAAATGGCGTGAAGTTTGTGAAATGGAAAGGAAATTTTATTTCCTTAAAATAAAATTCCTTTATGATGCTTTCCGCAGGTGACTGTAGTAGATCTGAGAAAATGGAGAGAAAACAGGGAGTGGTTTGATCGACCGTAGTTGGGATTCTATTTATAGGCGGCTGCTTGCCATTGGTTACTTTACTTGGTCTCACTTTCCAATGCTTATTTTTCCAGCCCTTTCAGTTTCATCAATCTTGTTATTAGTCCCTGTAATTTACGATAAGGAATGAGATTTTAAAAATTAAAAAAATATATATAAGACTAAATCCATAATTTTTACAAACTACAACAATGAAGGTGTTTCGTTCAGTGTTCTAAAATTAGCGCTATTGGTATATATATATATATTTGATAATATATATATGTGTGTGTGTGTGTGATGGAATAAATGTGGGTTTAAGTGTTTAAGAATAGACCCACCCCACTCGCAAGCTTTTCTTTTTTACAATGATGATTTGAGTCTGAATATAGAGAATTAATTAATAAGAATTAAAGATAAGATAACATGTTAGATTTGCAGAAATCTGCAAGAGAATTATGTGTGAATTGAAATTGGTAATCTCTTAAATAAAAATATAATAATATTGTTACCATTTGTACTATTCTCTAAATTATTAAGGCCATCGTTGGACTCGAGTCAACACCTTATGTTAGACTGAGGAAATACAACCACCCCGTCATTAAAAAAGAAGCCATATTTTTTAATAAAAACAAATATTCTTTTAAAACATTTTATTTATACTTTCAAGCATAAACCCCACTTTAATATAATGATGTGTCTTTGGATTCAAACATGTCTCTAACAGTGAGATTAGAAATAAAAATGATTATTAATAATATTTTTTAAATTATTTATATATTTGAGATAATTAAAAACTTTAATATATAATGATGTATCTTTATTAAATAATTATATTATTAACTTTTTAAGAAAATATATTATAAAATATTTTTATTAATAAATAACTTTAATACTTTTATAAAACATAACAGAATAAAAAAATAATTATTCCAAAAATACTTTGATAAAAATAAATGAATAAAATTAAAATTTAAAGGTTAATAAGATTAAAAATGACTATTATTTGAAACAAATTAATTAACAATAAATATTATAATAAAATTATTAAAATTATTATCGGTAAAATAAATAAATCATAACATAACAAGTGAAATAGACAAATAAAAGATAAAATAAATTCTTAGCATAAAAAGGCTACTGATTATAAAATATAAAAACAAGGTTATAATAGACCAAAATTAAAAACTCACTAGCTTTGTAAGTTTTTACTAGACCAAAAAGATTCAGTAAAAAATAAGAGGTGTGATGAGTTCAACGCACTGCACTATTGGTTATCCAAACAGCGGCTGAAGCACCTTTGGCACCAGCTAGGCTTTTAAGTGCACCTCACTAGAGGTAAAAGCCAAAGAGTTTTAGGGTGAGTTTTGTGTGTTTAGTTACGGATAGGGTAAAAATAACGGTGGTGATGAGATAGAGGCAAATTTAAGGGAGCTGGCAGGGGCCTCGGTCCTCCTAAAATGAAAAATTGTCATCTAGACAATTTAAATTTTTTTAAATTAGTAAAGATAAAATTGCACTTTGGCCCCTTAAAATTATAAAAATTAATTTAATCCTTTAAAAATTATAAAGATATAGACTATAAAAAATTAAAATTTCATTCGCTCCCTAACAAATTGTTCTGGCTTTGCTCCTGTGATGAGATTAAATACTATAGTATGAGACAAAAAATAAATTAAACACACCGCACTGCAACCTACCGCCTATCCAAATTTACCTTGACAGAAATCTAATTAAATAAGTTATTTTTTAAAACAATTTTTTTTGGAACATCATTATAAATTGGGATTCATTCATTTTTATAACCCACGTAAAAAAAGTGACATGTAGATACAATGATAAAAATATGGTATAATGATAAATTTAATTTGCAATATATTTTTTTAGTTAAAATTGATCATTAATATTTTAAAATGAGTCAAATGGTGTTTTTTTTTAACTAAAATATTAATTTTTAATTATGTTAGCATGACAGCCCATGTGTGATTCATATTGATATGGCACATTTGTCTTATATGTTATGTCAACAAATAATTTAAATTTTATTAAAATATTTAAAATTTTAGCACAAACAACACATGGATTGCCACGTGAGCTTTCATGTTTAAAATATTAATGTTTTAGTTAACATTTCTATTAAAAAAACCAATAATTTGTTTCTTTTTAAAAGATTAATGGTCAAATTTAACTCTTTTTAAAAGGTTGAGAGTTAAATTTAACTATAAAAAAAAATAAGGATCAAATTAACAAAATATGTAAACGTTAAGAGTTTAATTTATCATTAGGCCTAAAAATATAACAATGTTATGTAATGAAATTTCTATTCAATGATAAAGTAGAAGTGTTTTTGCATTTTGAAATTTCATATTTGAATTTTATTATATTTAAGTTCTATTTAAATTATTTAAATTATTAATTCAAATGCGTTTTTAGAATTATGTAATCAATTCATTACATAACTATTCAAATAACATTAAATATAATGGATACTATTGTAATTATAACTAGTATGGTTTATCCATACTTTGCACTGGATTAATTATTTATTGTGTCAAATTATAGAGTTAAAATTTGAAAATTAAAATATGCTCTAAATAAGGTTTTCAAAATTGGATTGATGGTCAAATTGGTCATACCATTGGTTTGTATGATGTAATTAAATCAATTATTTAAAATCATAAAAAAAAACCTCGAGTCAATCCATTTTTAGCCTGGTTTAATCGATTCATACCAATTCACGGCTCAATTGATCTAATGTCTCTTTTCGGACCAATATCCCTGTCAATCCTATTTGGTTCAAACAACCATGACTCAAGTTTCTACACTATGTACGTTTGGAATTTAGTCCAATAATTTAATCACTTTACTTTTTGGATTTAAAAATCCGCTTTCAAATTATATATAACCATGTAACATTTTAATTGAAAAGTTAACTATATTAACTATTTGAATTAATCAATAACATTATAAAAATATAAAGACTGAATTATGTTAAAAATTAAAGTATAAATATTAAATCTCAATTTTAAGTATATTAGAAGGACCAAAACTAAAAAAGAACAGAAAAGAGGCATGGTGTGTAACACCTCGATACCGACCCATCGAGTTTGAGCTACAAGGTGTCACATTTGTTGCCGAAACAACTACAATTTATAACTTTCAATTCAGCAATCAATACACATTTAATTACAAGTAAATCATGCTTATTGTACAATATATAATCATTTCCGAGTCTTATACAAGCTTAATGAAGGTTTGTTTGCTAAATCGATATCAATATGGACCAAAATGTAAAGAATATAATTTTTTTTAGTCGACGTCACAACTTCGGGGTTTCCTCATCGTGACGTGTCTCTCTGTTAAGGTTTGTCGTGACCTTGAAGTAGCAACATCATCGCGAGAATCCTACTTTGTTTCTTATCGCGACGTGACAACCTGTTTCCATCAAAATTTAGCTTGCTCAAGGTAAAAAAAAAAAGACCTAAAATTTTATGAATACACTTCCAAGCAACCAACTCACAACTTATCAATAATTTCAAATGATAAAAGACCAAAATTATTAACTATCTAAACCAACTTCAATCCTATATACTACAAACTAACCAAACACCATTTCAAGTCATTAGCAAAATATCATATTATATACAACATAAACCTTTGACACATTTAGCCAAAAGTCCCTAGGTACATGCCAAAAGACCAAAATGAACTACTTTATACAAACTTTGTTGGGTCAGAAATGATAATCTAGATGCTGACTTCAAGTCCTAAGGCTTCAAGAAGAATCTAAACTTGATCACGGAAAAACCAAATCATACACTGACCAATAAAGCTCAGTGGTACATTTATGATTCAATATATATATATATATATATATATATATAACATGCATTAATAATGCAACTCAAGCTAAAACATACTTATATGCCCATAATAAATGCAAATAACACCTAAAGCATTCGATTCTCAACCATGAAATAACCTTTCTAAAACTTTAACAGTTTTACAATTTGGTACATGAGCTAGCTAAATCCAGCTCTCCTGATTCAATTTCCATAAAACTCAAAGAAAAATGATTAAGAACTTACTCGAAATTGAGGTAAAAAGCTTGGAAACACTACAATGGAGTCCTCCCCTTTGCTTTGAAATTTTGGATGGTTGGAGAAGATGAAATTCAACTCTCATTCCACTATTTCACATATATATACTTGATTATAAGCTATGATATGATAATTCAACTAGTGAAATTGTTATTGTTGAGATATGACTTTAGTAAGCACAAATTGTAATAGAATTAATAGAATTTAGTGAATTGCATATAATATGAAATGAACTAATGTAATGAGATGTAAAAAAAAAAATCAATGAAAATTGGATAGTGAAATAATGTATTAATCTAATTAAATACAAGCCTTGAAATAATGCTTATTACATTAGATGATTTGATTTAAAGAATGAAATAACTACTAAGTAATTGTATCATAAATTGAATGTGTACAAGTTATTATATAATTTGAATTATGGTAATACTACTGAGTATACCCTTACTCAGCGTACGGTTGTTTCCGTGCGCAGGTTAATTGAAAGTCGGTGTTCGGTCCAGCATCCAGAGTAATCCCGACCTCAGAGAAAATTTTGAGTAATATACCTTTCTTTGATAATGGTGGCATGTACCTAGGTAATGAATAGGTTGAGTATATGAGCCTTATAGTTGAGAAAATGTTTGAAAATTTTCTAAGTATTCGAATTAGTCCTAAACCATTCCTAACTCGTCTTTTGGGTCTCGAAGATCCATATAAGGGATTATAAGATTATTTTATATTTTGATTGATAATAATTGTGTATTAATTGTAAAGTTGTCCGATTGATCCGGTAGCACTCCGTAACCCTGTTCCGATGACGGGTTGGGGTTAGGGGGTGTTACATTAAACCTTAATTACTTGAACTAATTAACATACCCATTAACATATAATTAAAATAGGTCTATTTTTATTTTAGTCCTTTGGTTTATTGTTATTTAAGTCCCCAAACCTTAATCTAATTGAAAATCTATAGCGGTTAAACTTTTACAATTTAATCCCTAAGCCATAATTACCCACAATTTCGATTAAACCACTCAACCAAATTTCAATTTATCAATATGATAAATTTATTCAATATTTACGAGCCTAATTTATGAAAATGGGATCCCAAAATCGCCTTTTTTAACAATACTAAAAACCAGGTCGTTACATGGTGGGTGTGCTACGTGTTAGCACGACTATTTTAAAATCTCAAAAAAAGAAGAGAATTTTGTTTGGTTTTTTTACTGTTATAAATTCGTAGATTCTTTTAAAAAGGGTTTTCTTTAAAAAAATTATTTAAAAAGGTTAAACGTGTAAAATTAGGGCTAATTTTTTTTAGGGGTTATTTACATAAAGATTTAAGTCTTTTAATATCATTAAAGAGTTTAATTTTTACAAAAGTGTTGAAGTAACTTTTTTTAAAGTATTTTTAATTCAATTTATAATAAAAATTAGGTGAATATTGACATATTTAAAATAAAATAAATGACAATTGAATCATATATTACTAAAAAATAATAATAGTATAATTTAAAACCTAATAAAAAGTCATTATTCCAAATATAAAAAAAAATGCACTTTAAAAAATGTTTAGTTATTATCTCATCATTTTAAAATTTTTACCTCATTTAAACACTTCTTATAAAAGTCAAGTTGTTATGCGATGATTTTAAAATATTTAATTTTTATGTTAGTAGCTATTAAAAATTTGAAGTTGTTTAAAAATATTATTGCAAGAGATTTCATTGGCTCTTGGAGTCTGCGAGATAATAAAATAATATTATGAGAGGGAGGGCAATGGGGGTTTGAAATTGATTGAGGCAAACATATTTGTAATTACTGAATGGTCCCCCACCCACCCACTACGTGAAAACTTCAAGTGTCTCTATTGGGTTATCTTTTCAACAATACTCTGTAGTTTTTCCTTACCACGTGTCACTCAAACTTTGTCGTGTTTTTTTTTTTAAAAAAGAAGAAGAAGAAGAAGAAAGAAAGTGGAGAGAGTTCTAGCAATTATTACAATGACTTACGCTAAAAGTGACCCTTCGTGCATCACTTGTAAGGATCTTATCCAGCTGCATAGGAGTGGTTGAATCTTGGCTCTTCAAGAATGGAGATACTCACCATGAAAATTTCGAATCAGGCTCCTTGCTGTAGTTCTATTACTTGTCTTCTCAAATTATCCATCACTCTTTAATTTTATTTGTTAGGTTTTATACATAAGTTTTTTTATTATATAAAAATAGGTTTAATTCATAAATTGGTATTTAAATAATATTATTTTTTTCAATTTGGTATTTAAATTTTTTTTGTTACAAATGGTATCTAAACTATTTTTTTTGTCAAATTGATATTTCTGTTGCTGAAACCGTTAAATCTATTTTTTTCAAAAAAATGCTTAACCTATAAATTAATACTTAAACTATTCATTTTTTTCTCATTTTGATACGTAAATATTTTTTTAGTTACAAATAGTACGTGAACTATTCTTTTGTTATCCATTTTACACAAAAATGTTATATCCATTAAAAAGTTCCAACTAATAATACTTTGCCATGTCATATAAACTTAAAAAATATTTTAATTTCTTTTATCTTTTCTTTTACATTATTTCTCTCTAATTTTTTTTTCTATTTTTTTCTTCTTCAGTTATAATGTATGACAATACCATATATGATTGCGATTAATTCTGTTTTCGGTCTTCATCACATGCTTGCTCAACCTGGCGAGACCGAAAAAGTTATTCCATTGAGCATAACCAGTGTTTTTTAGAACCAAATTGAAGATTAGACTTGAACCAGCTGACCCGCAAACCAATACAGGCCAATTGAAGCAAGCTAAAAAAACAATTAAACCAGATTTCTTTATATTTAAATATTTTTTTTTTCCTTTTTATGAGATTTTACTACTTTATTTGATCGAGCTAAAAGAATTGATCAAACTGAGAATTAGTGGCGTGATTAGTTAGGCTATTATAGTGAAGTTTGACTGAATATAAAAGAGAAAATAATACATTTTGTCTTTTTTACCACATGTCAATTTTTAATTCATTATTTTAAAAAAACATAATAATTTAGCTAATGATTGAACTATCAGAGATACCAATTTGGGAAAAAAAAGTAATTTAGGTATCACTTGTAACCTAAAAAGTATTTAGATACCAAAACGGAGAAAATTCATTGTTTAAGTGTCAATTTATGGGTTAAGCTTCTTTTTTTAAATAGTTTTAACAGTTTTACTAACGGATGTACCAACTTAGGAAAAAAAAGTTTACTACTACTTATGACCAAAATAAAAGTTTAGGTATCAAGATGGGAAAAAGAATAGTTTAAATATCAATTTGTGAGTTAAGCCATAAAAATATTTAAGATAAAATTTTATTATTTATTTCTTAAGCCATTTGATGAAAATATAGTTGAAAACTTTATCAACAAATTTCAAATACTTACGGTATACTCAAAATCAAATATGTTTTTATTTTATCCAAATGTATTTAAGTTTATACCAAAGTGGTTTGAGGTGTTTAAAATGTCTTTAAGGTGTTTTAGTAATTAAGTCTCAAGACTCTTGAGACACAAAACTTTTAAGTCTTGAGACATAAGTCGTAGGGACACTTTTTTAACCCGAAACTAGTGCTTCTCACGATTCTATGTCACCTCAATGACCATAAACGTCCACAAACTTATTCATTAGTATAAATATTCTTTAAGAATACTTAAAGATATATGAGAGCGACATCCAAGACTAAAGATTAAGAGAAAATTTTCAAATCTCCATTCTTTCATTTTTATTGTAAATATTCTCTTAGAGATTGGTGTCAAAACTTTTACCATTAACATATCTTTGAATTTAAATCTCAAACTTGGAAACATCCACCTTCCTAGAGGTTGTTATTGTTCATTTTTCATTTCACCAATTGTAAATTGAGATAGCTTTAGTTGAACCATAAAAATCAAGAAGGATTCTAATTTGATCATAAAAGCTAGGGGAAAAGGTTTTATCTAAGCTTTAAAAAAGATAGTGTTGTAAATATTATACTTTCTCCTTTGAAAGACATCGATTCTAGTAGTGAATTGGGAAATCTTTAGTGGTGAAAAGCTAAGATAGTGAAGACACACAATTGATACCGAAAACTATTTTCCCTTGATCTTATCATTTAAAACATTTTTTAAGAAAATTTTAAAATACTAATTCACCTCCTCTTGATATTTTCGAGCCTAATATTGAGCATCCTTTAGGTGGCAGCTTGTAGTCAATTTGCTTTCCAGTCCTGGGTGTTTTATCTCTTATTTTCTTATAGATAACGACCACATATCGGGTAAAATTCAAACATTGGGCATGGATTCATCTAACCAAGAACTTCCTCTAGTAAAGACTAATGAGTTGTTCCTAGATTTTTTAGGTGACAAGCTCAAAGATCAAGCTCTAGTCAATGCCCTTGATTGTTTTATCATGTGAAGTTATGCATCGTATTTTTTTTGCTTTTCTTCTCCTAGTTAAACTCTATTTTTAGTTTTTCATTTAAACTTTGATTAGTGTAGGTTATTTTAATATTAGTTTCTCACCTAAACTCTAATTAGTATAGGTTATTTTAATATTATTTGACCTACAAATTTAGCCTATAAATAAGCCCTTTTTCCACCATAGAAAGATAAGTCATTACATATTTAGGTATTAGCTTTTACAAGTTTTCAGAGAATTTTGTGTTTACGTTTTAAGGGTTCTTATTTCAGGTTTTAGGGTTTAGTTTTATCTTCATAATTTGTACTATTCATTTTTTGTCGTTTTAGTGAAATTATCTTTGTCTGTGGTTTTTTTTTATCCTTTTTGGATAGGATTTTCTACGTAAAATATTTATGTTTAATCTTTTCAAGTTCTTCGTTATTTTACTTGCTCGTTGCTTAAACCATGTTTATCCCCAACAAACTGATATCAAAGCTAGTTTGATTTTTGCAATCAACCCGTGCAGAGATGGCGGCAACAATGTTTGATATTGATAAGTTCGATGACATCACAAATTTCAATCTGTAACAAGCTTAGATGACGACAATTTTGATTTAGAGTAATCTTGAGAAGGTCCTTACAGAGAACAAGCCTGCAGACATGGATAAACCAGAATGGGATATGTTAGATAAAAAAACTCTATTCATAATTCAATTATGTCTAACAAATAATGTGTTACAGGAGGTTTTGATGGAGAAAACGACATTCACCTTATGGAAAAGGTTAGAAACCTTCTATGCGACAAAGTCATTAGCTAACCGATTGGTGTTAAAACAACTTCTATACACGTTCCGCATGGACGAAAGTGTGCATCTTAGAAGTCACATCAGTCAATTTATTACTCTTTTGAATGATTTAAAAACTGTTGAGGTTCATATTTATGATAAAGATCAGGTTATGCTATTATTGTGCTATTTACCCCATTCATACAAGTCTTTCACAGAGACCCTGTGTAACACCCCTAATCGTTGCTGAAACAGGGTTACAGAGTATTACCAGATATATCAGACAATTTACGAATAATTTATAAATAAATTAACATATATAGTATAATTTAATCATTAAATTCCGATAATGGACCCTCAAAGCCCAAAACACGTATTAGAAGTGGAACGAGACTTATTTGAGTACTCTGAAAATTTTTCATGAATTTCTAAAATTTTTCCTAGGTGCAGGGCTCACACGCCCGTGTGGGTCAGAGACATGCCCGTGTGTCTCCATGACACGCCCATGTTGACATACCGTGTGGCTTACACGGCCAGGACACACCCGTGTCCTTTACTCGTGTAACTCTCTGACTTATTGTTCATGAACAAATTAATTTCACACGGCCAAGCCACACGCTCGTGTGCTTAGCCTTTGTGGATTTATTTTCAATTCGAATCTAGTGCAGTTTCCACACGGCCATGACACACGCCGTGTTCAAGGCCGTGTTCTTCACACTGTTGAGACACACACCCATGTCTCTGCCCATGTGCTAAAACTTGTGTATTCTGTTTCCAAAATTTAATTTGCAGGGGACACACGGCCAGACCACACGCCTATGTACTAGCCGTGTGTCTCACACGGTTTGGTCACACACCTGTGTGCCAGGTCGTGTGTCTTACATGGTCTGGTCACACGCCTGTGTGCCAAGCCATGTGAACTCTATATGAGCCATTTATATTAACCTAGCCAACCCTGCAAATTCAAACCGAAACCAATCCAATACTAATTTTTCAACCAAGACATTTGCATACTCAATATACCTAAATCATGCCTAAAACATTGACTTAATAATATGACTAATAACATTCATAATATCATTTAAAATTAATTAATAACTTCATTCATCTTTGCACTTAACTTGATGCCAAAGTACCAAAACATTTTATAAAGTTTCTTACCATTTCATTCAACCATTTAAACTTTGTAAATAACTCTTTACAACCAAAAATTACAAGACATATACATGTGACTTATACAACACCTAGTACATGCTACTTTTACCCAAAAAGAAAAATTTATATCACCAAGGTTGTGCTGAGGTCGGGATTGATCTGGATGTTGAACCGGGACCTTTGACTTCTACTAATTTGCGCACGGAAATAACCGTACGCTGAGCATGCCTATACTCAGTGGTATTACCATAATTCAAACTAAATAACATCAATTGTAACATCCTGGAAAGGGCCTATGCATTTTCGGTTTAATTGTACGAAGTGACATGTTTTATGTACTAGGAATAAATTTCGAACATTTCTGGAAACCCGGAAATGAATGGAAATGATTTGGAAATGAACATTTTTGGAAACCTGAAAATGTATAGAAATGTTAAGTTTAAAAATGGAAAGTGAACATTTTTGGAAACTAGGAAATGTAAGGAAATGATTTGAAAATGATTCAAAAGAGGAAAGTGAACATTTTTGGAAACTTGGAAATGTAAGGAAATGTCAAGTTTACAGAGCCGAACGAAAATTTTTGGAAACTTAGAAATGACTTAGAAATGTCGAGTTTTAAAGTTTAAAAGAGGAAATTAAGACAAGGTGGCCTTAAAAGAAAAAGTTTGTGAAATTTGACACACAAACAGGCTTGGAAAAGTGGCCTAGAGATGCCACTTAGGGCCTCTGGAAATGGCGCCACATGCAAGGTGTTGGGCCTGGGTTCGAGTCACTTGGGAAGCAAATAAAAGGAGTTTTATTTTTGCTTCCAGAAGCAGAGGAGTGGACGGCAAGGCTTCTAGAAAAAGGGAGTTTTATTCCCTTTAAATTTCGACAATTAATGGGATAAATAAGGGATTTAAATTGGATTATTTTTTTTGAAGAGATAATAGATGGATAAATATGGATTTATTTCTTTTATTTTGATAGATAAGGAAGAGATAAAGAGGATTATTATTAGTATTATTTTTATTAAGAGATAAGAGATAATAAAGGATATTTCTTTAATTATTTTAAATTAAAGAGATAAAGCTATCAAATAAAGAAGAGTGGTGGCCAAGTAAGGGATTCTGAGTAGTAGTTCGGCTATAAAAGGAGGAAAATAGGGCTACTCATCAATTCTTTCTTCCTTCTCTTCTCTCTGCCGAAAATTCCCTATGACATTCCCCTCTCTCTGCCGAAATTTTCCTAGCCAATTCTCTCTTTTCTCTGCTATTTTGTTAAAACCAAAAACCCTAGTAAAGCAAGCCAATCTCTTCATCTTTCTTTTCTTCCTATTTCTCCTTACCAATCCATTCAAAAGCCGAATCTTGGAAAGGCTTCAAGCATAGGTGCTGTCGATTTCTTCAAAGGTAAGAGCAAGTTTGATTTCCATTCTTTTCTTTTAGATTAGCCGAGAGATAATCTAACCCCATACATATTTTGGTTGCCGAATATGGAAGGATCTTTCGGGATTATCAGAGTAGACGACTAAAAGGAGGAGTATTCGGGATTTCTAAGATTAAGGTAAGACATGTGAATATTCGGCCAAAGGCCTTGATTTATGTTTTGATGATTAAGATTAAGTCTAACGTAAGGTTTTAAGGATTTTGACATTCCTAGGGAAACAAAGAACAGTTTCGGGATTTGTTGGTGATCCAACCGGCAACAAGGTAAGAATACTAATCCTACTAGGATTTGGAATTTTGGCCAAATGGCTTTTTTATTAAGGTAAAAAGTGATTAATCAATTGTAGGAACTTGAGATCTAAGGTAGTAGATCAGATCTCGGGATCTCAAGGAATCTGTTAAGCGAATCAGGTGTGTACCCCACACTATTTCATAATACGTTTTATGGCTGTGTTAAATAATATATGTGGTATTAAGAATATGAAAGTGGCTAAGGTACCATGATATGGTACTAAGTACTCAGGTACGTTTCCTACTTCTACTAGGAATATGAAAAATGTTATTCGTAACATGAGAATATGATAAGAATGTGAACTTGGGCATGTAATTGCATAATATGTTATGGGCATATGGGTTTGTTTGAAAGGGGAAGTGAAAAGTGGTGACCTAAGACCACAGTAATCTGAAAATGGTGACCTAAGACCACAGTAATCTGAACGTGGTGACCTAAGACCACGAATGCGGTGACCTAAGACCGCAATTTGGAGTGTAGCGGAAGGAGGGTCGACTTAGTAGTCCCCACGGTGTGACTGGCAGGTACGGGGGTGTGTAGCGGATGGACAATTAGGTTTGGGTTTGGGAATGCATCATAACTTGTATTTTATGTTTTGAATGTGTAACTATTGTATGCCTGATTCTATTATGATTTAGTGTCGTGTACACATTGAGTCTGTTTGACTCACCCCGTTGTGGGACCATGTTTCAGGTGATGAACAGTGATGGATCGGGACGGCAGTACTTGTGGTGGCCATGCTCAACATGAAGTTTATATTTTTATGGACTCTTGAATTTATTTTAGTACTTTGAAATATTTTGGAAACTATTTGATGTAATAAGGCCATAAGGCCACGATGAACGATTTTTATTTCTACTTGTTGTTTTATTGTGTTACAAATTTTGATTAGGTTAAAGACTAAGCATTTTATTTTAAAATATACTCGATATGTTTATTACTTAAAATTAAAAAAAAGGTTTTCTAATATAAAAATCCAGTTTGTTTTCAACACAAGCCCAACCCAAACAATATTTTTTTAAAATCACACAAGTTTTTCTCTAAGTAACAAAAGAATTTGAAAACCGGTTTACTTGAGGAACATACCAAATCTGGTCAAAGCTCGTGGGCCGGGTTTGGGGTGTTTCAGTTTGGTATCAGAGCCCAGTTTTAAACTCTCGGCCTGGGGTTTAAGGCCCAAAACATTTTCAAATCGAGCCCAATTAAGATTTATGGAAATATTTTATGAAATAAGCAGGTTTTACATGGCACCTAAGTATCCGACCCGAAGTCCACCAGGTAAGTACCCCTATCTTTTGTGTGATTTATATTGTGATTTGTAGAAGGGTAGAAATGGAATGGAACGTAGATAGTATGATAGGTACTTGAACTCTAAGACTAGCTTACCCCAACAGTTACATAAGATTTTAAATGTTTAATTGGACAAACCTGTGGCTAAGTCGCCGAGTTAGGGTGTGGCAACCATTGTGCGCATGTCTAGGATTGGTATTCGGTGGGAGCTTGGTATTTAAGCAGTCCGCGTGACTCACCTCCTCTCCACTCGAATCCTACCTGGTGCGTAGCTTCGGTTCACCCTAACCAAGAGGACTTATTCATAGGCTAAACCCCTAACTAAAACCCGAAAGGGAACTAGCCGTATTTTCAAAAAAAAAACTAGTTTTAAAACTCTTAAAATTTATCCTTTTGAATTGCAAACATGATTCTATAAAATTTTCTGAAGTATTCTTGATTTATAAAAATTACTAAAATACCCATATTTGCAAAATTACTAAATTGCCCTTGGTTTATGAAATTTCCAAAATACCCACAGTTCTTATAAAAAATTTCATTACTTTATAACCAGTCCAAAAATCCTAATTTGCAAAATATCAAAATACTTTGATTTTGGAAAATTACAAAATTGCCCCTAACTTACAAAATTATCAAAATGACCCTGATTTTCAAAATTTTTGCAACATCGCCGATTTGGAAAACAAATTCTCAAAAAGAACCCTCAAGTTTTGCAAAATTTTGAAATACCTCTAATTTATTGAACCTTACAAATTTACCCTGATTTGTAAAAATTTATCGAAATACCCCTAGAATTTCAAAATTACCGAAATACCCTCGAATTTCAAAAATTACCAAAATACCCTTATTGACAAAATCACCAATGAACCTTATTTTGACAAATTACAAAAATACCCTTGTAGGACAAATTACGAAAATACCCCTAGGTAGTGGAAAAATAACAACAATGAAAACTACAACGTTTCTCTGAATGAACGGAAGTTCATAATTGTTTGATGGATGAATATATGAATGAATGAAAAGACTGTGTGCATGTATGAATACGAAAGAACCACTCCTAAAACTCTTCTCATAAAACTTCTTCGCGGGTAATAAGTGAAACAAGTACTAATTCATAAAACTGTTTAATCAGATCACGACGTTAGAAATGAGCTCTAGAGGACGTGGTCGTGGACGAGGTAGAAGAAGGATGACTAGGTCAGAACCCGTTAGATCAGGACAAGGGTCTGACAATGAGGTACCATCGCCACCACCACTCCCAGCTGTTGGTGTGGAGCAGCAAGCTCAGACGGGGGACAATGCTGTGTCACAGGCTGTGCTGCGAGTTCTGGAGTTGGTGGCTGGGGCAGGAGGAAATTCGGGAAATCGAAAGTCTGTGCCTGAACGGCTTCGAGCAAATGGAGCTGAAATGTTTCGTGGAGTATCTGGAGTGGCACCCAGTACAGCGGAGTACTGGTTGGAAGCAACTGAGCGCATCATGGATGAGCTTGATCTGACCCCTGAGGAGAAGTTGAAAGGAATGGTGGCACTGTTACGTGATGAGGCGTATCAATGGTGGTTAACTGTTCCGGATGGTGCCACAGCTGAGGATCTTGACCTGGGAGTATGTTAAGGAAGCATTTCAGAAGAAATATGTTGGAACCCGGTATACGGATGAGCAAAGGAGAGCATTTCTAGGGCTGGTTCAAGGGAACAAATCCGTTGCAGAATATGAGGCTGAATTCTTGAGGTTGAGCCGGTTTGCTCGAGGAGTAGTGGCAACTGAGCATGAGCGTTGTGTCCGTTTTGAGGATGGACTAAGGGATGATCTGAGATTGTTGATAGCGCCGCATCAGGAGCGGGAATTTTCTGCGTTAGTGGAAAAGGCTAAAGTGGCTGAAGGAATTAAGGATTCTGCAAGGCAGAACACTGATCGGAATAGGCCAGAAAGAGGTTTTAGATCGTCTGGATCATATGGGAATAAGAGGCCTAGAGTTGATGGACCGCGAGGTCAGCAAATTGGTTCAGAAGGGCGGTATCGACCTTGTGATGTGTGTGGAAAGAAGCACTTAGGAGAGTGCTGGAGGAAAACAGGAGGATATTTTAGGTGTGGGTCTAAGGATCATGTGATCAAGCATTGTCCTAAGAACCTAGATGAAAGTCGACCAGCAACTCAGAACGTTAATCAGACTGGTAGAGGTGGACAGCAGCCTCAGCAAGGTCGTGGATCGAACCATGGAAGAAATGGTTCGGGCCGAGGACGTGGAGCACCAAGCAGAGGTGCTGAAGGTGCAGACGCGAGACAACCAAGGTTGGTTTATGCAGTTCGCCGCCGCGAGGAGGAAGATGTGCCAGATATGACAATGGGTACGTTCCTTATTTCTGGAATACCCTTAATTGCTTTGCTTTTTATAGGGTTAGCTTATTCTTGTATTGCTAGTAAAGTGACTGAAACCTTGGATGTGAACCTAGAGAATGTGCCTAGAAAGTATGATAGTTCTTTAAAAGAGTGCGCAGCATAGCGTAGTGGGGTGAGTTAGACCGTACGATTGTTCGTTAGTAAGTAATTTCGATGACGAAATTATTTTAAGGGGGTAGAACTGTACATCCTGGAAAGGGCCTATGCATTTTCGGTTTAATTGTACAAGTGACATGTTTTATGTACTAGGAATAAATTTCGAACATTTCTGGAAACCCGGAATGAATGGAAAATGGAAGTGAACATTTTTGGAAACTAGGAATGTAAGGAAATGATTGGAAATGATTCAAAAGAGGAAAGTGAACATTTCTGGAAACTTGGAAATGTAAGGAAATGTCAAGTTTATAGAGCCGAACGAAAATTTTTGGAAACTTAAAAATGACTTAGAAATGTCGAGTTTTAAAGTTTAAAAGGAAATTAAGGCAAGGTGGCCTTAAAAGAAAAGTTTGTGAAATTTGACACACAACATGCTTGGAAAAGTGGCCTAGAGATGCCACTTAGGGCCTCTGGAAATGGCGCCACATGCAAGGTGTTGGGCCTGGGTTCGAGTCACTTGGGAAGCAAATAAAATGAGTTTTATTTTTGCTTCCAGAAGCAGAGGAGTGGACGGCAAGGCTTCTAGAAAAAGGGAGTTTTATTCCCTTTAAATTTCGGCAATTAATGGGATAAATAAGGGATTTAAGTTGGATTATTTTTTTTGAAGAAATAATAGATGGATAAATATGGATTTATTTCTTTTATTTTGATAGATAAGGAAGAGATAAAAGAGGATTATTATTAGTATTATTTTTATTAAGAGATAAGAGATAATAAAGGATATTTCTTTAATTATTTTAAATTAAAGAGTAAAGCAATCAAATAAAGAAGAGTGGTGGCCAAGTAAGGGATTCTGAGTAGTAGTTCGGCTATAAAAGGAGGAAAATAGGGCTACTCATCAATTCTTTCTTTCTCTTCTCTCTCTCTGCCGAAAATTCCCTATGACATTCCCCTCTCTGCCGAAATTTTCCTAGCCAATTCTCTCTTTTCTCTGCTATTTTGTTAAAACCAAAAACCCTAGTAAAGCAAGCCAATCTCTTCATCTTTCTTTTCTTCCTATTTCTCCTTACCAATCCATTCAAAAGCCGAATCTTGGAAAGGCTTCAAGCATAGGTGCTGTCGATTTCTTCAAGGTAAGAGCAAGTTTGATTTCCATTCTTTTCTTTTAGATTAGCCGAGAGATAATCTAACCCCATACATATTTTGATTGCCGAATATGGAAGGATCTTTCGGGATTATCAGAGTAGACGACTAAAAGGAGGAGTATTCGGGATTTCTAAGATTAAGGTAAGACATGTGAATATTCGGCCAAAGGCCTTGATTTATGTTTTGATGATTAAGATTAAGTCTAACGTAAGGTTATAAGGATTTCGACATTCCTAGGGAAACAAGGAACAGTTTCGGGATTTTTTGGTGATCCAACCGGCAACAAGGTAAGAATACTAATCCTATTAGGATTTGGAATTTTGGCCGAATGGCTTTTTTATTAAGGTAAAAAGTGAATAATCAATTGTAGGAACTTGAAATCTAAGGCAGTAGATCAGATCTCGGGATCTCAAGGAATCTGTTAAGCGAATCAGGTGTGTACCCCACACTATTTCATAATACGTTTTATGGTTGTGTTAAATAATATATGTGGTATTAAGAATATGAAAGTGGCTAAGGTACCATGATATGGTACTAAGTACTCAGGTACGTTTCCTACTTCTACTAGGAATATGAAAAATGTTATTCGTAATATGAGAATATGATAAGAATGTGAACTTGGGCATGTAATTGCATAATATGTTATGGGCATATCGGTTTGTTTGAAAGGGGAAGTGAAAAGTGGTGACCTAAGACCAAAGTAATCTGAAAGTGGTGACCTAAGACCACAGTAATCTGAACGTGGTGACCTAAGACCACGAATGCGGTGACCTAAGACAGCAATTTGGAGTGTAGCGGAAGGAGGGTCGACTTAGTAGTCCCCACGGTGTGACTGGCAGGTACGGGGGTGTGTAGCGGATGGACAATTAGGTTTGGGTTTGGGAATGCATCATAACTTGTATTTTATGTTTTGAATGTGTAACTATTGTATGCCTGATTCTATTATGATTTAGTGTCGTGTACATATTGAGTCTGTTTGACTCACCCCTTTGTGGGACCATGTTTCAGGTGATGAACAGTGATGGATCGGGACGGCAGTACTTGTGGTGGCCATGCTCAACATGAAGTTTATATTTTTATGGACTCTTGAATTTATTTTAGTACTTTGAAATATTTTGGAAACTATTTGATGTAATAAGGCCATAAGGCCATGATGAACTATTTTTATTTCTACTTGTTGTTTTATTGTGTTACAAATTTTGATTAGGTTAAAGACTAAGTATTTTATTTTAGAATATACTCGATATGTTTATTACTTAAAATTAAAAAAAAGGTTTTCTAATATAAAAATCCAGTTTGTTTTCAACACAAGCCCAACCCAAACAATATTTTTTTTTAAAATCACACAAGTTTTTCTCTAAGTAACAAAAGAATTTGAAAACCGGTTTACTTGAGGAACATACCAAATCTGGTCAAAGCTCGTGGGCCGGGTTTGGGGTGTTTCATCAATGTTCTATAAGCATCAAATATGTAACAATGTAAATCATAAGAATTAATTTAAATTCAAATTAATACTTCATTTATAATAATTCATCAACTGATATCATATATCAGCAATTCGAATCTTCGATCAATTAATGAACCTTAGGTACATGCTTGCAAATCTCATATCTCAATTTCAATTCACATTTCAATTCATAATTCCACTTTTTCATACTTTCAGGAGATTAAACAATCAAACTCATTCAATTTTCTCATTTCATTTATTTACCCCTATTAATAAGACTCGGACATTGACGGATACACGGATCCAACCAAACACACCAGAATAATCCAACCAAACACACCAGAATAATCCACCCAAACACACCTGTAACACCCGTTACCCGAGACCGTTGCCGGAGTCGAGCACGAGGCATTACTAGACTTAACTTACTAGTTCTGGGCATAAAAATTTGGTTCATTAATGCCCTATTAATAAGACTCGGACATTGACGGATACACGGATCCAACCAAACACACCAGAATAATCCAACCAAACACACCAGAATAATCCACCCAAACACACCTGTAACACCCGTTACCCGAGACCGTTGCCGGAGTCGAGCACGAGGCATTACTAGACTTAACTTACTAGTTCTGGGCATAAAAATTTGGTTCATTAATGAACACGACTACAAACTTGTCCAAATAAGGTCTAAAAATTCGGTTCATTAAATCCATGAAAATAGCAGGAGCATTAGTTAAGCCAAATGGCATCACAAGAAACTCATAGTGACCATACCTAGTTCGAAAAGCAGTCTTTGGAACATCTGACTCTTTAACTCGCAACTGATAGTATCCGATCTCAAATCTATCTTAGAGAACAGAGTGGCTCCCTTCAATTGATCAAACAAAATCTATTCTAGGTAATGGATATTTGTTCTTGATGGTTACCTTGTTAAGCTGTCGATAGTCTATGCACAATCTCATGGAACCGTCCTTCTTTTCACAAATAACACTGGCGCGCCCCATGGTGAATAACTAGGTCTTACAAAGCCTTTATCAGTTAATTCCTGTAACTGAGCTTTCAATTCTTTCAATTCTATTGAAGCCATTCTATAAGGAGCATAGAAATAGTTGTGGTACCTGGAAAAATTCAATACCAAACTCAACTTCTCTGATAGGAGGCAAACTTGGTAGTTCTTCCGGAAAACATCAGGGAACTCATTTACCACAGGCACTGATTCAATTTTCAACTCTGGATCTTTAGTATTCAGCACAAAAGCAAGATAAGCTTCACATCCTTTCCTTAAACATTTCTGAGCAGACATAACAGAAATCATGGAAATTGAACTATCTGACTCATCTGAATTAACCCAGAAGGAACTCACTTTTCACATTTCAACTCAATGAATCTTTTTCCACAATTCACTATCACATCATGTGCAGTTAACCAATCCATACCAAGAATCACATCAAACTCATCAAATGGCAATAGCATGAGATCAGCCGGAAACAGTAACCTAATCATCAAAGGGCATTTTTTACATACTTTGTTACTAACACATGCTGACCTAATGGGTTCGATACTTTAATCACAAATTCTGTAAACTCTATGGGCATGTTCATACTAGGCATTAATTTCATGCAAACATAGGAATGGGTTGACCCCGGATCAATCAAAGCATAACATTAACATTATGAAGAAAATGTACCCGTAATTACGTCGGGGGAATATGCCTCTTCACGAGCACGGGTAGCATAAGTCCTTGTGGGTGCTCTAACATCTGATCTTGTTGCTGTATCTCTAAATGTACCTCTACCTGCCCCTACTCCTGAATTTCTTTGAGATCTGCCTCTAACGGGGGCATTACCTGATCTTGCACTCGGTATACTTCTTTTTTTAACCATCTCGGGACACTCCCGATGAAATGATCCGGTGCACCACATCGGAAACAACCAGTCTTAGTTGCTCGACATTGACCTGGATGACGTCGACCACATTGAGGACACTCGGGCCTATCAGACTGAATACTGCCAACACTCGCAATCGAAGTGGTTTGAGCTTTTGAATCTATAAATTCCACCTCTGTTTCGGCTAGAATACCCGGGTTGAAAAATTAGTCTCGTAGAAAACTCTCTAGGCCTCTTGGATGTAGACTGAAATGACTTGCTCATCTATCTTTTCTTCGTGTCTTGCATCTCAATTTCAGCTTTACCCTTCTTTTTAACAACTCTTCTGCCTTACAGGCTCGTTCAACTAAAACAACAAACTCTTTATCTCTAAAACACCACTTGACAGTCGGATATCATCATTGAGCCCATCCTCAAATCTTTTGCACATGATAGCCTCTGTAGACACACACTCTCGAGCATAATTGCTGAGTCGGATAAATTCACGTTCATAGTCGATCACAGTCATCTTACCCTGTTTTAACTCAAGGAACTCTTTCTTTTCTGGTCAATAAACCTCTGACTAATGTACTTCTTACGGAACTCCTCTTGAAAGAAATCCCAAGTAACTCTTTCTTTCGGTACTACTGACACAAGTGTCTTCCACCACTGGTAGGCCGAATCTCTGAGAAGTGACACCACGCATTTAATACATTCTTCCGATGTGTAGGATAACTCATCAAAGACTCTGATAGTGTTCTCGAGCCAAAATTCAGCTTTCTCTGCATCATCATCTTTGGTAGCCCGAAACTCTTCAGCCCCTTGTTTTCTGATCTTGTCAACGGGTGGTTTCTCTCTTCTAACTGTATTTATAACTGGGGGAGCTATGTGGGTGGTCTGTGGCTCATGAGGGGGTGGAGGTCTAACGGCCGGGTTCGTACGAACAAACTCAGCAAACCATTCATTCATAGCTTGGAAGAAGGCTTCTCGAGCCCCTCCTCCCTGACTAACTGTAACGGGCCTTTCACGACTATCTGATGGCACCGTCCCTTCAGTGGGAGCGGGCGCATTACTCTCTACATCATCTGCACCATCTCGTTCGGGATCCATAACTATAAAAGAAAAACATTTTTAAAATTGTCAGGAGTCGTCACACTATCAAAATATAAGTATGGCATGTATAGTTAGACTCTTACTCATACTGAATATTCCAAGAACCGACTAAACTCTGGCTCTGATACCAATAAATGTAACACCCCTTACCCGAGACCGTTGCCGGAGTCGAGCACGAGGCGTTACTAGACTTAACTTACTAGTTCTGGGCATAAAAATTGAAACTGTCCGTCTGCGTCATGTTCACTAAATTAATTATAAATTGAGTTACGAAACTCGAAATTAAGATCCGTAAATTTTCCCTGAAACTAGACTCATCTTCTTACTATAATTTTTCCAGAATTTTTGGTGTGGCCAATTAGTACAGTTTATTAGTTAAATTCTCCCCTGTTACACAGTTTGACAGTTCTGACCTCTCTTCACTAAAAATTAATTATCTCATAATATACAACTTTTTTTCCTACACCGTTTTCTTTATATGAAAATAGACTCAATAAGATTTATTTCTATATCTCATGCACAACCTAATTCAATTTCTATTATTTTTGGTGATTTTTCAAAATCACGTCAGTGCTGCTGTCCAACTATTCCCCTGCATATAATTACATAATTTCTTTAAAATAACTAAGAACTAGGCATTTCATAACATCCAAAACATGTTCTTAATTAACCATTTTAATGGCTAATCATTACCAAGCATTTACAAGTCCATAATAAGCCATATCATAAGGTCACACACATAAAATGGCTAAGTCCCTATACATGCCATAACTTAAAACGTTCGAATCACAAAATACCAATATAATCTTTTGATAGTGTGTAACGATCTCCGACGTCCTTTCGATCCCCGAATTGGCTTGTGATACTATAAAAAAAAATTAAAGAATGGGAGTAAGCATAAAGCTTAGTAAGTTTACATGTAAATAGATAACAACATCTAAAGCTTAGTAAGTTTACATGTAAATAGATAACAACATTCTTAATGAATTATCTTATTCTTTTCTTATCAAGATCACTTAAGCTTTTAACTCAATATACTCAAACTTGTATTCTTACCTTGCCTTTTAACATGAATTTATCTTACCTTACCTTTTTAACATGAATTTATCTTACCTTACCTTTTTAACTTGAACTTGTCTTAACTTACCTTTTTAGCTTGAACTTGTCTTACCTTTACTTTGGTTTACTCTTGGAATATTCCCGTTGAACCACTTGGAATACTAAGGATACGCGGGTACCTTTCCTTTTGAAACTTAACCATTGCCATGTCTTGACATGGTCTTACGTGGTATCCTTGCTTTATGAACTCACCAATGCCATGCCTTGGCATGGTCTTACATGGGACCTTTGCCTTATAAATTCACCAATGCCATGCCTTGGCATGGTCTTACATGGGACCTTTGCCTTATAAATTCACCAATGCCATGCCTTGGCATGGTCTTACATGGGACCTTTGCCTTATAGTAACTTATCAATGCCATGTCTTGACATGGTCTTACATGATTTCCTCAACCCTAATGTCATGACATTTGTATCCTACACATTCCTAAGGTTCAACCGGAACTTTCTGAGATGGCTTTTTCGTTAATTCATACTTGAGTATTTAAATAATAAATTTACAGAATAAATATGTAAATGCTAGAATTTATTAGTATTAAATGTAAAATAATAGAATATTGCATTTATTTACCGCAAACTTACCTCGAAACAAAATCGATAAACTATATCGATTTAGTCCACTATCTTTTTCTTTCCCCGGTCTAACTCTGGATTTCGTTCTTCTTGATCTATAATAGCAAATTTAGCTTATTTAATACTCATATTTATCAAAACAGTCCTTAATTCTAACTTTGGCAAAATTACAATTTTGCCCCTAAACTTTTACATATTTACAATTTTGCCCCTAGGCTCGAAAATTAAACTTCAGCCCTTATTCTTATGTTTTCTAACATGCTGAACATTTTCCCCTTCTATAGCAACTTCAAATTCTTACTATAACACATACTTATGAACAATAACAACTTTTACTAATTTAGTCCAAACTACTTAAATTCATCAAAAATCCAAAGACAAAACTTGTTAATCTAACACATATCTTTCATTTTCTACCATCAAACAACAAAAATCATAAGTTCTCATCAATGGCATAACTCAAAATATTCATCAAAATTCAAAATTGAAACATGGGTTTTGTAGCACTCAAAGCAACGATCTCAAAAACGTAAAAATTATTAAAAATCGAACTAAGACTAACCTTGAATCAAGCTTCAGAAATCACCAAACCCTAAGCTTGTTCTTTTCTTTTTCTTTTCTTCTACATTCGGATAGTAGAAAAAGATGATAATGGCTTTTTAACTTATGTTTGTTTTATTATATTAACATATTATTTTATTTTATTAAACCATTACATAATAAAACAAGCTATATAATTTGACATAACGCCGCCCACTACTCTCACTTATGGGTAAATTACAACATAAAGCCTCCAAATTATAAAGACAACAATAATTAGGCACTCTCTTGTTTAACCATCAAATTTTCATTTTACGCAATTAAGCCCTTTTATCAAATTAAGCACACAAACAATAAAATTAATTCACGAAACTTTCACACATGTAAATTCACATATTATAAGCACTGAAAATAATATTAAAATATTTTACTGACTAGGATTTGTGGTTTCGCAACCACTATTCCGTTTAGGCCCTATTCCAGGATGTTACAACACTAGTATGATCCACCCAAACACACCATAACGACATTAAGTGCCTCTTCGAATAGTCAGAAGAAATATAATGACATCTGTGCCTCCTTGGCCAAGCCAAAAAATCTCCAAATCCTTTCAATCCTATGGCATGCCAACTATATCCGACTCAGCCCGACTAGTTAATAGGGAATTCCAATTCTCAATTAAATTTTTACTTTCTTATCAAATTCACTTTCAATTCAATATACAATTCAACTCAATACATTTTCCATTTCAATCCACATTCAATTCAATTTCAATACATATTAATTATATAACTCAATTTCATACAATTCAATAATACACTTACCTCATAATTTACTTATCAACTACATAATTTAAATAGAACATTTAATAGTAAATAATTTGAATTATAGTAATACAAACTTTGATTTTCTCGTGTCTACTCCTCGATAACTTTTTCCTTTCTTTTTTGAGCCGATGCCTCTGGTTCTTTGCTACCTGCGAAAGTTAAAGTAATTTACACTATTAATACAGTACTAGTTTATATTAAATAATTGAATTTCTATTCAATTTCTACCTTAATTTCAATTTGGTCCTAATTAAACTCATTTACTTTTCTAACTCAATTCATGTTTTGTTTCTACTCAATTTCCTACCAAATTCAACTTAATTATCTAATGTTCATGATAAAACCATAATTCCAAATTTCTTTCAATTTAGTCCCTCTAACACAAAACTTATAGCTTACTTTACAATTTAATCCTTTAGTCAATTCTAACTAGAAATTCTATCAATTAAACCCCTAATTCAACAATTTGTCCAACATGAATCATGTTCAAAAATCTAACAACTTTCAAAATTTCAACTCAATTTCAACAAAATTTTGTTCTAAAACTTCTAAAACATCAAAATTAAAAGAAAATGACTTAATTGACTTACCAATTAAAGCTTAAAGCTTCAAAACCCTAGTTTTTTTCCTTTTTTCTTTTCTTTCCATTTTCTTTCTCCCCTGTTCTTCTCTGTTTCATTTCATTATTCTTTCTTTTTCTATCCTTATTTCCTTTATTTGTTTTTTAATTATATAACATAATAATATTTACTTATAATATAAGTAAATATATAATAATTTCTAATATATGTTTATTATTATTCCACATGTATTTCACTATTATCACACACTTGGCACTTATGGTTTAATTGCTAATTTAGTCCCTTCATTTTTTTCTCTATTCTATAATTCAATTTTTACCCTTTATTCAATTTAATCCTTTTTCCTAATTACTCTCAATTAAGCTAAATTCACTTAATTGAAACCTAATTAGACACACCACTAGACTCATAAATATTTTTAATAATTATTTATGAGTTTGGTTTACTAAGACGGAGGCCCAATAATGTACTTTTTTGATGCCCGTGAATTTTGGGTCATTACACCCTAATTTATGGCAAAGATAATCTCTCATTCAAGGATGTGAAGGGTCATATGTTGAGTAAAGAAAAAATCAACAATGATTTTAGTTCGGATAGTAAGTCAGATAGGTAAGCCTCGATTTTGGTAGCATCAACGAAGCAAGACAAGAGATGTCACTATTGTAAGAAGTTAGGTCACATCAAGACAGATTGTTATAAACTATTAAATAAAAGGACTGCTGAGAGCAACGAGGAAGATTTAGCTGGTGCTAATTTGACCAATAACAAGGGTGATGATTTTTTTTTAGTGTCAACAAGTGAAAGCTCCGAGCTAACGTCTGAGTGAGTCTTGGATTTGGGGTGTTCTTTCCACATGAGTCCCAACAGGGACTGGTTCCCCATATACAGTTCAGTTGAAGGTGGACTTGTGCGTATGGGGAATGGTTCACCTCTTAAGGTAACTGATATTGGTATTGTTCATATCAGGATGCATGACGGGACAATTAGGACACTATCAGATGTCAGACATGTGTCTGACTTAAATAAAAATCTCATCTCCTTAGAAATTTTGCACTCGAAGGGTTGTAGAATTAACATCAAGTCAAGTGACATTAAGGTATCTTGTGGGGGCTCTCATTTTGGTAAGAGGTAAAAGGATTGACAGTCTTTATGTTTTGGAATGAGATCCCTTGTCTTTTAAGGAGTCGAAGTCAACTCATTTGAAGCGGAGACAATTTAGTCATAGGAGGGAAAAAGATATGACTGTTTCATATAAGAGATGTTCTCTTTTGGGTGCAAGTTTTGAAAATATAGGGCACTACGTTTGTGGAAATTAGACCCGAGTCAGTTTTGATTTGGTAGTGCACAAGTCGAAGACTAGAAGTCTTCTAGTTTTTAAGCACAAATTTGACTCAGTTAATATCCTGCATAATTCGAGATAAGCCCATGATATGCTTTAACAAAGAAAGCGTTGTGGAAATACAAGTCAACGTGGAGATTTGTGAAGTTATGACTCGTATTTTTCGGCTTTTCCTCTCCCAGTTAAACTCTGTTTTTAGTTTCTCACTTAAACTCTGATTAGTGTATGTTGTTTTAATATTAGTTTTCCACTTAAACTTCGATCAGTGTAGATTATTTTAATATTATTTGACCTACAAATTTAGCCTATAAATAGGCCATTTTTCCACCCTAGGGTTTCTTATTTCAGGTTTAGTTTTAGCTGTATATTTTACACTCTTTATTTTTACTGTTTTAGTGAAATTATTTTTACTTGTGATTTTTTATCATCTTCAGAGGGGGGTTTTCCATGTAAAATATTTATGTTTAGTCTTTTCAATTTCTTTTTTATTTTACTTTTTCGTTGCTTAAACCGAGTTTATTCCCAACATATCATTATTTGCAAATTTTTTTAAGCCACAAAGTTAGGGATTAAAGAAACTATTTTTAAATGTTGCAGTAACAATTTTATTCCAAATTAGTGCTGCTATTTTGCAATCTCTTAAAGCATGGAGAATTGACTCCTGTGTTTCACCACAAATATGACATAATGAATTGTAGGATACCCCTCACTTGCATCTTTCCACATTGATTAGAAGTTCTTTATGCTTAGCAGGCCAAAGAAAATTCCCAACTCTTTGTGTCTTTCGTAATGCCAAACTTCTCGCCATCTATCCTCTTTCAATCCCCAATCATTTTCATTGAGGTGTTTATAAGCCTCTGCTACGATTATATCACCATTATAATACAAGATATCCATAATTACCTTTTGTTAATTAAAATTAATAATTTTAGCTTAGTTGGTTATATATAGAGATAGGCATAGTATAAAAAAGTAAATTTTAAAATATAAAATATTATTTTAAAATTTATTCCAAAGCATTTTAATTAAAAGTAACATTTATGTATGAATATTACAAATAAAATTAACTTTCACATTTATTCCAAAAAAAAAATTAACTTTGACATTGCATGGTAACATACTCGTTATTTGCTAACATAAAGTTAATAACTAAAGAAGTAATTTTCTTTTAATTTAACGGTTTTTTTCTAGTTTTTTTAAATAAAGTATTTTAAGTCTAGATCAAGCTTTTCAGAAAGAGATTCATGGTTGAATTGTTCAAGTAATCAGTTCAATTGATTTTTCCGGTTTGGACAATTTGATTAAATAAACTATTAAAAATTTAATAAAAATGTTAAAAGTCGATCCAACCAATTTTTTAGTGTAGTTGAACCTACCGGTACCCGTTCTTGATTCAACCTATCTAAAGCATTTCTCTGAACTTATACTCAACCGGTTCAAATAACCATGATTTAAATTTTATTATCGAGTGGATTTTTTTAGAATGTGACGTGTATTTAATTTTTAGGTTAGAATTTAATTTTTTTAATTAAATCAATGTTGAGTTAATTCAATTGGATATAATTTTTACCTTTGTTTTACGATTCATATTTAGGGTTCGTAGTTATCTCTCCCAACAATGTCATTTTCAAGATTCAAATTTAAATTCTTTTCTTAATTTAACCACGAATGATAATACACGAAAAATTCAATATAATATATATAGGCAAGATTAAGTACAATAATACGATATATTGCTAGATTGCGGTATCTGCCTACAGTCCTCAACAACAAAAGCACCCCCATGGAATGCAAGCCAAGGAAGGCACCACACTTCATTTTTTTTTGGGGGGTCAAAATCAGGATATCTATGTCACTATCAATGACTAATTTCCATGCTCTCCGAAGAAGTAAATTGCTAGCCGTGAAAAATGTTTCCACCACCTTTCCTCTTCTTAAAAGTAAAGCATAATACTTTATTACCCAAAATGCCCTCACCTTTTCTCCAAATTCACGTGTAAAACCCTGTCTAACGCATCAGGGACGTAATGGTCATTCAATATGCCATACGCCTCTAGTTTTTTTCCTCATGACTTTACTTTTCCTATTTTAACCCTACCGAAAATTTTAATCAAATCGGTCGTCCTTGTTTTCTTAAACGGAATTTCCACTCGCTTCAATTTAATGTACAGCTCGTTAAAGCCAGCCTGAAATCTGAAACCCTAACTTGTTTTTCAGGGTTTTCTATTTTTTTTATTTTAGTATTTATCAATCATTGAATCTGAATCAAAATCAAATTCGTAACCATATGGAAGTTAAATGTTTTGTTCAATTCGATTGATCCCTATATAAATTCAACTGTTTCGAAGCCTTGAATTGCTAAAATTCGGCTGCTGGTTATCAAATGGCGGATCAACAAGAAGAAGAAGACCTGAGAATGGCTCTACGGATGAGCATGCAGAATTCGCCGCCAGAGCCTAAACGGAGCAAGCCCAGAGACACTGCCATCCTACCGGTGACGACAACGCCGGAGGAGAGCCGCCAGTTGCAGCGCGAGCTGATGGCAGCCGCAGCTGAGAAACGGATGCTGGCTGCGGCTAAAAGCGCTCCGCCTTCTAGTTCTCAGTCCAAAAACGAAAGAAGTGGAGATTTCGAAATGAAAGAGGCAGAAAAGAAAGCCAAAGAAGTTAATTTAGGGAATGAATTGTCAGACAAAGAAGTTCGTCAGTTATTTGCTATTGTGTTTGGAACTGGCGTTTCAAAGGATATACTTGCTCAGTGGAGCAATCAGGGTATAAGGTAAAGTATATTATTTTACTATTACTTTAAAATTTTGTTTTTTTAATTAAGTTCACTGCTCGTAGGTTGGGAGTTACTTAAGGATTTAAAATTGATGGCTCAATTGAATTCCTTAAATATGGTGGTTAAATATTTTGATCCCAAGATAAATTGGCGGCCTAAATTGCAATTTGAATTTGTTACAATAGCATCAAACTACTTTTTCTATATAATGGAATGACATGCTATGGACGGTTTTCTGCATATCAGACTTCGATGGAAATTTTTAATTATTTGGTTAATTTTTGTACTTCATTTTGGTATGCTTAATGTAGTTGGTGGAAAGTTTCGTCTTAGTTTATGAGGTAAACACTTTTTACCTGGAATAAAACCAATATTAGGAGTCTGAATGTTTTCTTCATTGGTATATGCAAACAATCCGTAATGCTTTTCAAATGAATTGCTGGAACAATCAACACTTGCTACTATGCACATGTTTATCTCACAGCAAACTTATTAGAAATGGTTAGGATGATTAAGGTTAACGACTAGGGTTTCTTAATGAAAAACTCTGTTGAAGTTGACTAGTAATTAAAATTTGTTGTTGCATGGGGTTAAGAATTGATGAAGAAATATGAAATTTAGAAAGCCACATTGGAGCCATCCTGGTACTGTAGAGCCATGAATAGTGTTGTGAACAATGTTTAGCAGTTCAGGAGTAGAGTTTCATGGTCAGCACATTTCAGTTAGTTTCAAGTCTACAAGGGTTCAATCAAAGTCTGGAAATTAGAGAATAAGATGAATCCAGGCTTTACACAGATTTTTTCAGCATGACTCTTAAGTTTCCATAGGCCTTTCATGCTCAAGGTGCTAAATATCTGCCATACTTGTTCTATATTAATTGGAAGAAGTTACCTCTTACATGTTAATTTATTAAGTGAAAGCCTTGAACCAAAAGTGACTAAGCATCTTGGACTTAAGAGTTTACAAAATCTTGGATCTTGACCTCTTACAGTGTATGTTATCCAAGTATGAAATCCAGAAGTAGACCCTTCTTTGGACTGTGTTATGACATGGTTAAGTCTCGGTTTGCTATGACTATGTTCAAGTTGAATCACCTATTGTCAATTGATTTTAAGTTGGATACTTGACATAAATTCTCTTTCCTTCTACATTTAATAACCCTAGAAATTAACCCCTGAAATTCTAATCAACCTAGCCATCAACTCATTAAAAAGCCCAACCACACTGCAGTAGTTCATACCTTGATGAACGTAAATCCTCGATCGACTATGTTCACATGATGGTAATTTGATTGGTGGCCTAACTGGTAAAAGGCATGAAAAGGGTTAGTAAATCTTAAACTGAAAGATCTTAGAGATGATGGCAATTGTAAGTTTATCTAGTTATAAATCCAGCATGTGCATCTTCCTATTATCGGAATGCTAGCAGGCTATGACCATTTGCAATTCTTTGTGCTAAACTGCCTTATCTTAATGTATTATGATTGCATGTTCTGAACCTGGCCTGGAAATTTCTGGTAATTCTTATATTTGCTTATTGCCTAATACATGCCTAAATATTATGCAGATTTAGCCCTGATCCAGAAACATCTATGGGCCTAGTGCAACATGAAGGTGGGCCCTGTGGTGTCTTAGCAACCATACAAGTAATTCCTTTATTTCTCAGTGTGTGTGAGTTTCATCTACCAGGCAGCTTGTGAATTGTCAATTGGTGTGCCATCTGAAGTTCCTAATGCTTTCAACAATTATTTGATTTATTTTGCAAAACCAGAATTTATGAAATTGCCCTTTTTTTTTCTGAGGGGGCTAATATTGTGCACTGACCTTAGAAAAATTTTATTCTCTGGATTGCTTGTTCCTTGCTTTTTAGTTATTGAATAGAATTATCATACTATTGAATGGATTCAAATATGAGGAATATCGGATCCATTTAAAACATAGCTGTTAAATTGACTTAAACTTGTTATTTTCACCAGTGATAGCTTAAACTTATTATTTTTGCCTATGATGCACTTATTTAAAATATACCTTAGAAAGATTATATCCACCAGTGATGCACTGTACTTATTTACTTATTTTCTGCAACTTTTTTGGGATGTTCATTTTTAAGAGAACTTCAATTGATACATGCTGAGTTGATGACCTTATTACTACATTCTTTAGCATGGCCACCTTATTTAACCTAGTTTGATTTCTGTTCTGATGTTTGTCACTTGATAAACATTCAATGCCGCTTCTGCTGACAATGTTTCGTCTCTGTACAGGCATTTGTTCTTAAACATCTTCTTTTCTTTCCTGATGAATTGGGTAAAGTTGCAGCAAACATGCCACAGAATTTGAATTCCAGGAGATCCAAAAGTCAATATGTTGCGTCAAATAATTTTTGTGCTTTTACTGAAGATGCAAAAGCAAGGTAATTAACTTTTACTGCTAACTTGTATGATCTATTTCTAAATTGCGTAAGGACAGGTGTTCTTAACTCACATTTGTGTTTCAAAGTTTTCTAGCATATGGTTCTTGATATGAAAGGATTAAACACATTAGCACTTTTGGTTGCAATTTTATTCAACAGTGTAACTCCCTTTCCTGCCTATGGTTGCCTTTGTATTTGTTTTATTAATCATCTAATTATCTCCCATGTCTCAATGTTCGTTCTAATGATTGCTTTTATGAATGATAGAATCTGTACTGCTAAAATTGTTGTTTGGTCAAGAAATTGGGAAAAGTTAAAATGCCTGCTCTTGTTAGGCAAAGTCGGGTGGATTGTGCAATTTCTCATTTGTAGGCGTCTTTCCTGAGGTGCATTGTTGTTTGTGTGGACTGCTAGTGGTATATATTTTGCATTATTTCTGTGATAATCAGTTTGGAAGGAATATTTGCTTTCTTATTCAAGTTTTGCAGCTGTTTCATAAGTCATAACCTTTTCTTTTTCCTGTTATCTATTTCATTGAATTTTTTGTTTCTGTACACAGAGCCCTGGTTAAAAGTATGAGTGAGATGTTATTTTTATGTGGAAATAACAAAAGGGCTGTGATTGCAACTTTAAGTGTTATTTCCCACGGCATTGAAGGATCTGAAGGCAGTTCAAAGGATGTGGTTAGTGGAATTGTGTTTACCTAAATTCTTAATAAATTGCCGCTATGCCCTTTTCTGTATTCTTGCATGCTGATAATTGTTTGTGTTTGTCAGATCATTGCACAAGCACTTGAAGGTCTTTCAATTGAGTCTGCTTCTGATTTGCAGAAAGTTCTGAGAGTAGACAGATACACATCACCTGCAAGTGCCTTTAAGAGGCTTGAAGCAATGATTCCCATTTTTCAAAGTCGCATGGGAGCGCTGCTATTCCTTATCTCGGCATTACTTTCTCGAGGATTGGTGAGTTTGTTGGCTTGAAAACTCCTTATCTTCATCAATATTTCTGATAGTTCGGAATTCAAAAGGGTGAATGTACCTGAGAGGTCCCTTTACTATTAAATGGATCAATTTAGTCCTCGTACTATAAAAAAGAATCATATAACGCCAAATTGAAATAGAGCTAACATTTACTCTTTAAGAAATATCGTTTAAAGTTCAACAGAGTTAATATTTTAAAAATTCTTATGGTTCTGTAAATGAAATCTTTTGTTTTGAACTAAACTGCAATTGAAAAAAAATTTCAAGACATCTTTTAGAGAGTAAATGTCAGCTCTGTTAGAATTTGGACTTGTTTTATTCCTTTTATTTGTATAGGGACTACATTGAATCATTTAATAATAGAGGGAATAATTTGATCCAGTCCCTATAATACAGGGACTTCCCAAGTACTTTAACCCAAGAGGAAGCATATACCTGTATGTCCAAAGTTAAGATTTTGTTTGCATGGGGATGTAATTTTATCTGTGCTTCCTTATTTCTTTAGGACTGTGTTCAAGCTGACCGCGATGATCCCACCCAACCCCTGGTAACTGCACCATTTGGCCATGCTTCTCAGGTATGTAAATTTGCCTATATCCATTGAAGGGATGGGGCTTTAATATCTCCAAATTGGTAGTGCTGTCCTTGATGCATTCTTCCATTGTAATTGCATCTTATACAAAATTATTTCAGGAAATTGTGAACTTATTGCTCTGCGGGCAAGCTGTTCCAAATGTATTTGATGGGAGGATGGATTTAGGTGGTGGCATGTTTTTGAAGGGTATATCTACAAGTGTGGAGGTTGGGTTCCTCACCCTTCTGGAATCCCTTAATTTCTGTAAGGTTGGTCAAAATCTAAAATGCCCGAGATGGCCGATATGGGTTGTTGGAAGTGAGTCCCATTATACTGTCCTCTTTGCTCTGGATACAGCTGTTCAAGATGAGAATGAATTGGAAGAAAGAGAATCACAGATCCGGAAAGCTTTTGATGCCCAAGATCAGAGTGGAGGTGGTGGGTTTATTAGCGTGGAAGCTTTCCATCATGTGCTGAGGGAGACAAGTATCCGACTTCCATCTGAGAAACTTGATAGCCTCTGCAACTCAGGCTTCATAGTATGGAGTGAGTTCTGGCAGGTTATTTTGGATTTAGACAAGAACTTGGGAGGTCTTAAGGATTCAACTGGACAGATGGGTAGAAAGATATTTGATCTTTACCATTTTAATGGGATTGCAAAATCAGATTTGAATGGCAGCCAAGCAACAGCCGAAGGTGAGACTCCGGTACAGCGACCCAGGCTTACGAAATTGAGGGTTTCAGTACCCCCAAGGTGGACCCCTGAGGAATTTATGGCTGATGCAGCGGTTGCCCCTGGTAATGCAGGGAGTGAATCAAGTCAGAAAGACGCAGAAGTAGCTAAACCAGAACAACCTCCCCAGCATGCACCATTGGCAGACTGCATTAGAACACGCTGGCCTCGTGCTGTTTGTAATTGGATCGGGGACCCTCCTAGTATAGTGTGAATGTATCATCTCAGGGATTCTTACCGTAGTGTTCCTGCTGCTGAGAAACACGCTGGAACGGAAAAGGTGGCAAGATAGTGGTAAACCTGGTTGATTGCAAACAAGGAGGTAAGTTATTTTCCTGGTTTCTGTCTTTTCAGGTTCTGTTGTGTATTTCCTGTAATCATTGACATTCTACTTCAATTTTCATGTGTTAATTGTTAAACACTGAGGGGAAAAAAAGGATGATCTCATCTCTTACGTCAATCAAATGGGCATTCAAGGGTTTTTTAGATAACTAACCTAAAAAAATTAAAAAATTATGAAAATGACCCTAGTACTAGATTATATTGAAAAATGACCTAGTTTCTACAATGTCAAAGGGTGCCTCCACTTCTCACAGCAGCACCACCTCAAAAAGTGACTCGATTATTGCTTTATAATTACAGAAATAATAGGATGAAAAAAATCATGTATAAAATTTTCGTATTTTTTGGTGTATTTCCAGAGTTAATTGAAAAAAATATTTTTTTATTATTTCTGGTGACACCTCCTTTAATGGAGGCACCAAATTGGATTAAATTTATTTTTCTGGTCTTAATATCTGTAAAAAAGGAAAAACTCTCCCTTATGACTACTTGAGATATAAGCCCCCATCTTCTTTAGTGTTACATGGGGTATTTTGATATGGATTTTAACCACATAATCACTACGAATAAAAACTCTTAATCGCGTAATTATTATCCTAAAAATGACATTATATTTTACGTGTTGTTATATATATAATAGTCATGACGAAACAATTTTTTCGTTAAAGAACATAATAATAAATATCTTCCCTTTTTTTTTCTTTCAACGTAACAAGAAAAAAAAAAATTAAGACCTTGTGTTGAGGTTGGGGGTATGATAGGGACCAGAGAAAAAATATATTAAACTGTTCTGAAAATATCATATGAAGTGGTGACATAAAAAATTTTAAAATTAATATTGGTGCCGTCACATGAATTTTTTTTTACATATATTGGCCACTTAATGGAAGAAGGTGATACTAGAAATTTTTTTAATCCAAATTGGTGTCTCCATTAAAGGAGGCGGCACCAAAAATAATAAAAAATATATTATTTTTTTTATTAACTTTGAAAATATATAGAAAAATATGAAAAAAATTTACTGGTGTTGCCTTAGGAAGTGGTGACAAAAAAACAAATGATTTTTTTATTTTATTATTTCTATAATTATAAAGCAAATGATTGAATTACTTTTTGGAGGTGGTGCCATTGTGGGAAGTTAATACAGTAAAAATTAGGTTATTTTTTCTAAATAATTTAGTACTATCTAAAATAACCCGGCATTCAAGGTCTGCGTTTGCTGTTAGTGGGAAAGCATATTAGCGTCCAAATGTTACAATCTTTTTTTTTGCTCTTCCACTGCAATTTTGTCCCCCTCTGAAGCTCTTCACCTTGGTTCACCTGTAAAAAGTATTGTACTAATTGTTTCTTTTTTTTTTTTAAAGAAAAGTATTTAATAATAAATTTGCCCTACAAATATCATTAGAAAGGGTAGAATTTGGATGCCGATTCACATATTAACCTGAAAAGTAAGGCAAGATTTAGATAAATGCTTATTTTGCTTACTCGCTTTTAAAATCATTATTTTAACACTTAAAATATTTTTAATATCCCTATCTTTTTTTAGCTTACATACTAGATATATACTAATGTTACATACAACTTATATATTAGTTATGCATATTTTTCTAAAAAAAGTGGTTATGTATATTAAACTATGCTCATTAATAAATCGTATTTATATTTTATAATATGTGATTAAAATAATGCAAGACGAAGCAGTATAGAGCAATCCTTATACCGCCTCCATTGCGGCGTTGCATTCTCCATTATTTTAAAACATATAAACATTAAGGTGTTGACGATTATTTGAGTAATGGGATGATTCAACCAGCACAGCGCGGATTGATCATCAAACATGAAATGAAGTATAATCTACGGTCAAAACCATTTCATTCTTTCAGCTCCAGTACCATTCATGGCAAGTTAGCTTGCCTGATAAAAGCCAAGAATTTCATGTCCAAATGGTTCACATTTGAAACTTAAACAGACAATGAAAAGAGTTGTGTTCCATTACCCCCTTTTGTCTGAAATAGTAGATCATACAAAAATATTCCATCAATGATCTAAAAATGTGCAAATGTTCCATCAATATGTAGTAATTATCTTTTAGAGGATCAATGATACCACAGCATCAACAGCTTAGTGTAGGAAATTTGATGAAAGGATTCATTGTGTGATTCATTCCCATAAAAAGCGACTAGAAACTTCGTTCTCATAATCAAGCAGTCCGTAGAGGTGGAGAAACCAATATAACTCCATCTCCCCTAACAAAGAGAAATGGAACCGTGCGCTTTGTAGTCTGAAACGAGGGAAAATGGGGTTATCATCCAAAAACATGAAACAATAACCATAAATCAGAAAGAAAATTTCATTTAATAGGAGAAGTTCATGTTTGCTTCCACTCTATATCCAGATTCTTGCATTACCAAGATAAAATGAACTCATTCTGTTCGTCACTAAACAAACACCTTTAAGGTTGTATTAGTAAGGAATCATAGCGAAAAACTAATTATAACAAGCCAGTATAATTGTGGTTTGAGTCGTGAATAAGCAGTCATTCTTCTAACTTCAAATGAAAAGTTAAAACAACTCTGAAAATGCTAACACCTAATAAGAAAAATGCATATGTTCTTCATGGCAAAGAAAGGGAGTAAATTACTTGTGACTATTACAGTCAAAACTTACTACTAAACTTGCCTATTACCTCTAGTTCAAACATTAACTATCAGAACAATTAACAATCATATTGAAAGGGAAAAGTAATAAGATAACCTACCCGAACAATCTCTTCATAGGTTTCATCATCTATTTCAACTGTTGTAACAACCTCTTCAACATCCCCTAGAATCATATTCAAATGCTGATCATAAGCCTGCAAGCCACATTAGAGAAGAACTAGGCATCAAAATAAGAGCTACAAGCTTCTAAATGTCTTAGCTAATTATATTTCCAAGTAATAAGGATATAATTCCTAATTACTATTATTAAGCAAGAAAAAACTCTTCTCGAAGAATCAAAGGGATCTAGAAATTAAGAACATAGATTATTGTCATAGAGTAGATGAACCATCCAATAGACAAACTAATAATGCCCTCTCAAGCTCTTCACCAACAGGTAAGGATGAGCTAGAAATTTTACTAATCAAACAAAAAGTTGCATCACTGCAGCACATCAATTGGACAACAGACAACAAGCCGTACAATTTGGGGGGAAAGATAACGAAGATTTCAATTCATCCAGTTTAGGCATATTAAGTATATTCATGCAATTGGTAGCATTTCGCATATGAGCATAGAAGTCGCAATATCCTAGGGTTAGCCAATACTATCTGAATTAGCATACCCAAAATAAATGAAAACAAACTAAGAAAGGGAGCCCTAAAAAGGAATCACTCAAGATTTTGATTCATCCTCTTTAGGCATAAATAAGCATACTCAATTGAACTGATAGCATTGCGTGTATCAAGGTCTAGCTGATACTATCTGAAGTAGAATATCCTAAATTAAAAAAAAAGAAGAAAAAAGGAAGAAAAAACACAATTTAAGGAACCCTAAAATGGAATTGGAAGACGGAACATTGAAAGTAAAAGAGGTGGAAAAGGGGAACCCTAGAGTTAGAGGTATCTAGAAAAGGGGAAAAAGGAAACGAACATGGAGCTTGCCACGGAGCTCACGGTCAGAGCGGAGCTTGACGTAAATACGCTCGTCGAGGCTGAGCCTTATCAAATCCAAAGGCTCCTTCACCGCGCTCTCTTCCTCGCTTGCCATTCTTTTCGCTCGCTCTTTGCTCTTTCCGTCTCAACAGTGCAGGTTTGGGTTTTAAGCCTTTAGGTTGCAAGTGAAATAAAATAGAAATGATTGACTATACTTCTAACCAGATTGAGAATCCTTTTGAGAATTGCTTTTCAGAGTGTAGTGGGAAAATGCTTCTAGAAGTGTTTTTGAGAAGTGTCATGAGAAAATACTTTTAAATTTTTTGAGAAGTGTCGTGAGAAAATACTTTTAAAAAAATTTAAGTATTTGATATTGTTGTTAAAAAGTAGTTTTGATAAGTAAAATATCCTTTTTAGACATGATATTATAAAGTAATAAATATGTATTTAAATAATGTTTAAATTAATTAATATTATGATATTTTAATAAAAATATAAAAAAAGTGTAAAATTAAAAAGGTAAAATACCAGCCAAAAGTACTTTTGGCTTGAGAAATGACAAAAATTTCTGCTTCTCCATCTGTAAAAAAACACTTAAAAAAAGTGCTTAAATTTGCTCCACTGATATCTGTTCTTCATTACTTTTCAAATAAAAGTACTTTTTTGTTGAAAAGTTTATCCCAAAAGCAATAGAGAACGCACCATACAATTATGGTAAAAACACTTCTCCGGTCTTTCTCAATTTGATTTTGAACAAATTGATCCTTATAAAAAAATCGAAATAATTTAATCTCTACCAATTTTAAAAGTTAGCAACTAAGGATAATAATAGTAACCTTAGTGCTTTCCATCAATTTTACACAGATTTGAATGGCATAATAACAAATTTGGCTCTTAAAATTTACATATTCTATCAATTTAGTCATAATTTAACACATTTAGCTCGTAATATTTTTATAAATATATAAATGATAGTGCTAAATTTGTCGAATTTTTAGAATCAAGACTAAATTAATAAAATATGTAAACATTAAAAGTTAATTTTGTTATTATATAAATCAAAATTATGTACAACTGAAGAAAGATATTAACTATGTGATTAATTGTCCTTGATGCTTACTTTAAAAATCGACATAGATTAAAAGATTTTAATTTTTTAAGAAATACTAATTTGATCAATTTCAAAATTGAAAGACACCGAACACATAATGAAAGGGAAAAAGAACATGAGTTAATAAATTGATATAAGGTTATCGTTTTAGTCGCATTTCACTCGTAATATTTAAATTTATTTCTATAAAATTTTAATTTAATAAGTCACATTTCACTTGCGATATCAAATTTAACTAAATAACTCTATTAATTTATTTCTGTACTAATAATAATTCATTAGTAACTAAATTACACACCGAAAATCATTGTTTTTAATATAAGTATGCATTTAAAAATAACATTCAATAAATAATAAAATATATGAAATAACAACATATATATATAATACATAAAAAATTAACATATTTAAAATTAATTTAAATTTAAGTAAAAATAAGTTTAAATATGTAAATACTTGTGATTAAGAATATTAGATGTACTCAAATTACATTTTAGCTCGTATTGTTATTTTTCTATAGCACGTTAAAATGTCGTCATATTAGGTAAAAATTACTTATCGAAATGTCAAAATGTTGGTAAAAAAATCAACTTTAAAAATATAGTTATAAAATATTTATTTGACAATTGACTCATTGAGTCATAGGTAAGGTGGTAATTAATTTTTTTTATAACTTTGATCAATATTGAGTTAGTATTAAATTGATTCGTGATACCAACTCAATTAATAACATTATCAATATTATATTTTGTCACAACATGATGTGGGTGAAAAAAATGATATTAAAATGATATTTAAAAAATAAAAATCCGAGTTATAGGTTAAATGGTAAAGTGTTTATAATTAAACATTCTTTTATGTTTGAGTTCAATCCTTAGACAATATTGCAATTTTAGTTGTTTTATTTAAAAATTTCATAAAATAGTAAAAGACGAAGACACCATTAAATTAATATTAAATTATTTATTAAAAAATAACTTTTAAGTAATTTTCTAATTGAGTTAGTCTCGAGTTGATTTATGACATCAATTTAATAAAACACTTTATATAAGCAAGTATAAGTTTAGATACAAATAATGTGGATCAAAAAATTTGTGTAATGATATTAAAATGTAAAAAAAATTAAAATTAAAATAAAGACTTGATTGAAGTGATAAAGTTGAGGTATTATAAATGATAGTGGTATTGGTTTAAAACTTTAAATTTCACTATATCCAAAAATTGAATTGGTTTTATTAAAAATATGAAAAGAAAAAAGAACCATCGTAATAATATTATTTATTTTAAATATGAAAGATATTTTTGTAATTTTTTTAATTAAATTAATGTTTGATTGACTTTTGACACTAAATCAAATATTTAACTATTAAAAATGTCCTTAACTGAGTTTGATGTTGTCAACTTAAACATTTTAATTAAAATCGTATTTAGTTTTTTTTATAAAATTGTTACGTGAAATTTTTACTTTGTGAACGTATGATAATCTAATATTATTATATATTATCATTTCATAGTCTAAAAACCTTCCAAGGAGGCGGGGTATGAAACAATCATGCATCAAAATTTGGATGAGTCGTGCCTAATCCTTTCATCCCCACATCTGTTTATGCAATTTTGGGGGGTTGCCCCAATCCCATGCTTTGAATGGGCCTAATATTCCCCTTAAGAATGGACTCTCCCACACCACCGTGGTGCATTTAGGAATGTTCCCCCACAAAGATGGTCCAACATGACACATATATGTTAACTGTTTATCATTATGATCCTGACTTTAGGTGAAATTAACGGTGGTGGAACACCGTACAACTGTGGGAGTTTAACACTATGATGGTGGCCCATCCCATGGCAGTAGAGATGTAAATGGGAGAAGGTTGTTGGATATCTCCTATTTTCTTCTACTTGTTTTTTTTTTCAACTTATCCATCCCCACATCAAACACCTCTGCCCCACTCTCTGTTTTGCTATAAACTACATCCCGGTTGTTAAATGGTCTTTTCATGCTTAAACTTTCACATTGCCTTGCATTTTCATTCAACCTCTCTATCTATGTTGACCCACTATAATATATATAAGTTTTACACATTAATTAATGGTTCATATTATGTGTAATAGCCAATAGGATGTGGAAATTTATGAGTTGGATGGACAATAAGAGATCTCATTGACTTGATTTCAGTGATCCTAAATCTCCCACGTACTTGGGAATTTATTTCTTGCCGTACCATGACTATATATAATAAATTAATTAAGGGTCTGATTATTGAATTCACACACATACATACATAAAAATTAATTTAAATTTTTAATTTTTCTATAAGTTTATATTATGTGAAGCAAGTGATTTTAAAATCGTTTCCTTTTTTTATTTATTTGCGTAAGTGAAAAATATTTTGTGGGTTTGTTTTGAAATTTATCATTAACTATTATTGTAATTGCTACATAATAAAAATTATAGTTTGCTTTATTATATAATTCCATTTTTATTTAAAAAATAATTAAAAATTAAACACGTAAATTAACATGCATTGCATCTAACATTAGAAATTAGTATATATAAAATCAAGAGCGATAAGCTCTGATTCCATCATGAATCTTGTGATACACGTTTAGTTGGAGGATTCCCAAGACACTATAGCTCTAGCAAACGTAAAAACATATCCTCCTGTGGATATTATATCTTTACTATAGAATGTACAATTTACATCACTATAGCGCTCTGATACTGCAATGTATCTTGTATAGTGAACTTCATAATTTATCGTGTATCTCAAATATTTAAGTACCCTTCTTATTTCTTTCTATGATTCTGTAACACCCCTAACCCGAATCCGTCGTCAGAGTAGGGTTACAAGGTATTACCGATCATTACACATCATTTAACATACAATGCTCATACATCTATGCATTCATACTCAAATACCATTCAACAAAATCATATTGTCCCTTATAAGAGCCTACGAGGCCTTAAACATGCTTTAAAAGTGGTTCGGGACTAAACCAATATCATACAGAATTTTTGGAAAACTTAGAAATTTTTCATCTATACAGAGGTCACGCCCGTGTAAACAGGCTGTGTGCCTCACATGGCTCTAGACATGCCCGTGTCTCAGGCCGTGTGGAAACAGGGTATACATACTGACTTGCATCACACGGCCGAAGACACGCCCGTGTGCCAGACCGTGTGAAAACTGGAGAGTATACTGACTTGTGCCACACGGCCAGTCACACAACCGTGTGTAAGAACGTGTAGAGCATACTGACTACAATTTAATTCCAACAGCAGGGGACACACGACCGTGCAACATAACCGTGTGTCGCACACGATTAAGACACACGCTCGTGTCTCTGCTCGTGTGGACAAAAATAGACCATTTGTTTATCCAATTTGCCACCCTATTTTGACATGCATACACAAGCATAAATTACAACATTTCACAACTCAATTGGCAGCCAAAACATAATATCTCATACATATATTAATCTCGTTTCAACATGGAATTCAAATGCATAACAAATCACATACATTTTCCATTCATAAGCCTACTATATAACAAGACACATTTGCATATTTCCATTCCATTTACTACTTATCAAACATACCAAAACATAGCATCAAGTTTAGCCAAATCCCATAGCTCAACTTATCCACAATATGTACCAAAATCATAATCTCAAGTAATCATAACTATCACTTTTAAAACTAGCCTATACATGGCATATTTACATATATCCATAAGTTCAAAAGTACCAATCGGCAACTGGATAGTGGGATGTGTAATTCCGACTTGTCCGAAACGAGTGAGCTAACGGACCTCTGTAAAACATAAAAAAGGAAACAAAGTAAGCTTTATAGCTTAGTAAGCCCGTATAATTCAGAATTAAACTTACCATTTATACATAATTAAGGAAACAATTAAGAAATATTCAATTCAATTAACAAATGCCTAAACACAAACATTAATCACAAGTTAGTCACCAAAATTCATGAAACCATCCATTAACTCAATGTAATTACTTATTACATTGTATCATGTTAAACTCACATACATCATTTATAACATTGTACTTTCAATCATATAAACCGCAATTCATTTGTATAAACAGTACTTTACTATATCACGAAATTTATGCCCGTTGAACCTATTAGAATCTCGAGGGATACTCGAGTGATATGCAGTACATATAAATCAGTAATTCGCCAATTCCTTATCATTTACTGCTCTTTTGAGTTATGAACAGCAAGCTCCTCCTGAGTTGATGGACAGTAAGCTCTATCTAACGAGCTGAAAACAGTAAGCTCCTACGAGCTGTGGTGAGTCCGCAACAAATGCAGGAGCTCGACCAAAACGGTAACCCTGGTGACATTTCACTCGTATCCTACGAATTCATACGGTTCAAACGGGGCTCAGTAATAATCAGTCTACATCAATTAAGCATTTGTATTCCACGTGTATCAAATACTCAATTATAAACATACATTTCAATTAATTACAAGTATTTAAAAGTTCGATTCTAATTATACGAACTTACCTCGTATTGCTCGGATAAAACTATCGGCTATTCGTTAATCTTCTATTTTCCCCGATCTAAACTTGATCTCGCCTTTTCTTGATCTATATATTATCAAATTCAATACATTCAGCATTCAATCTATTCAATTTAGTCCATAATTCATATTTTGGCAAATTTACACATTTGCCCCTATACTTTTATATTATTTACAATTTAGTCCTTATCACATAAAATTACAAATTCATGCAATTTAATACCAACCCATGCCTAGCCGAATTTTATAGGGACTCCTAGTAGCCCATATCTTTCATTATTTCACACTTTTAACCACCACATTTTACATTTTTGTCAAAAATCACTTTACAAAACTAGTTTAACTATTAACAATTAATCAAAATCCACCATCAACCATCCAATTACTCAAACATTCAACAATGGAAACATGAAAAATCTTTAACAATTTCAAAATCTAAGGTACGGGATAGCTAGAATACAAAGAAACGATCCCAAAAACATAGAAATCATTAAAAATCCAATCAAAATCACTTACCAATTTGATTTCCAAATGACCGAACCCTAGGAAGCAAGATTTTTTCTTCTTTTTCTTCTCCAAAATCGGTTAAGTAAAGATGATAATGAGAAAATAGGTTTTCGTTTTATTAATAATAACATTAATTACTAATTTACCTTTACAACCTTTAAAAATATTAAAAATTACACCAATTGCCATGCTATCATCATCCACTAACCATAAATGGTGTTTACCTCTTAAGGACCTTTACTTTAATGTTTTATAGCTATTTTACACTTTTAGCTAATAGAACACAAGTTTTACGCTTTACGCGATTTAGTCTTTTTTACCGAATTAAGAATTCAAACAGTAAAATTTCTTTACGAGACTTTCACCCAATAATACTATCATGCTGTAAAATTTAATAAAATAATAAAATAAATATTTTGACCTTGGATTTGTGGTCCCGAAATCACTGTTCCTGTTTGACCCAAAAATGGGCTATTGCAGATTCTATCCGAAATTATTAGTAAATTTCTTCAGAATGTTGTGCAATTCATAATGTACATTAAGCTTCCTATTATTCTAAAATATTGCATTTAGTTTATTCCTTCACCTTTATTATTTGATGGATGTACACTTAAGTCCATTGGTATTTTGCAATACTATTGTGATCTTCACAAAAATTTCGAAGAAGTTTTTTCAACATGGTGAGATTAAGACAACACAAGTCCATCAAGTATCTTCAAAACGTGCAACATCTGCAAACCCAAGTTGTAACGCCCCAAACCCGGCCCAAACATTACGACCGAATTCGGTATGCTACAGAGAAAACATTTTTGAAAATCCCTTTAAGCCAATTTAACTTTTTGATAAAAGACAGTGTATTGTTTAAAACAGTTGAGGTGTATAAAGAAAACCATACTTAGGTTTATTTGAAAATTTATTAAGTTAGGTTGTTACAGATTCAGGTGTACCCGATGGCACAATAAAACATTTTGCGTTTGAATTTGAGAAAACATATGTACCCATTTTAATATCATTACGTAAGGTAAGCAAATTATCAAAAACATGTAAAATAGTCAAAGTAAAATACTAGGAGGCCTTATTACAACTTAAACAAAATAAAACCAACAATTAAGATAAAATAAAATTCAGGGTTCATTAAATTAAATTTTCCACTGCATGGCCACCTCGAGTCCATCCGGCTCCTCATCCGCGATCTACGTATCACCTGAAAAATGTTAAAGGAGAAGGTGAGTCACCAAGACTCAATGTGTAACCCTTCCCCGATTTAGTGCAACAACATACACAATTTATAACAAATTAACATGCACAAGTTTAATATGCACCCAACCTAGCCATCCATAACGCCTTTCTCTACCCCGTGTGCTACCAAACCACTGGTGGTGCCAAACCACTAGTGACCAAAGTCACGATATCCATCAATATTGTGCTGCCAAACCACTGGTAACTCAAAGTCACAAATCATAAGTTGTGGGGCCAACCCACGTGTGATATCAAATCACTGGCGTCAATCCCAAATTATCATCTGTGGGGCCAACCCACTGTGGTGCTAAGCCACCGGGACGAGACGCTATGAGGTGCCAAACCTCTAATGACCGTAGTCACGAAATGTGGTACCAAACCACTGGTGTCCGTCGACACGAATATCACTTCCCCCTCCACTCGTTTAATCCCACATCAATCAATGATATGCATTTAACAGATATCATGCCAATATGTTTATTTAACAACATCCAACAGATTTATCATTAGTCATATATTATATGCCACATATACCAAATATGTCATGCTTCCATAATCATCAAATAGTAACCTCATATTGACAAGGACTTACCTGAAGCCTTGCTTATACCTTTATGGCATTAAGTCCGAATCTACACAAATCCGATTTAGCATACACAAAATACTTAGCACATTATTTAGTTATAAAGTGTGTATGTACACACCTGTTTCTACCGAAATTCCTAGATCCCGAAGCCTTTATTAACCTTGGCCGAATAGTCCCCCACTTACCGAAATCCCGAATTTATCACTTGAGTCACCCTTTAGGAAAACGAACCCCGAAAGCTTCCTTCAATCGACTATGGCTTCCCAGAGAACTTTTGGAAAAATTTTGGCAAGAAAGGCTAGGGAGAATTCGGCAGCAAAAAGAAGAGAAAAGAAAATAGCCTTGAATGAGTTTAGAAGGACATTCGGCTATGCTTATGCTCTCAAAACCGATAGCTAACCTTGCCTACAATCCCACCTTCGGCCAACTCTATGTCCCTTAACCTATTCCACTTTCTTCTCCCACTTGTCCCCTTAATTAATAAAATAACAATACTCCATCCCATTATCTCTTATCCTCCCATTAACATAAATAAAATAAGACCACATTTATCTTGTCATTACTCAAAAATAAAATAAACTAAACATCACTTAACCCTTACCTACTCCCAAGAGAATGCTTCATATTCGGCCAAGCATAAAAATGGAAAGAAAAGAAAATCCAAGAAGCACTTTCAGCCATGCACAAATTGGAAAAGAACCAAAAACAAGCTAGGGAGATTCGGCTATTCTTTCCTAAGCTCAAGGCCGACCAAGACCATGCTTCAAATGGCCAAGAAGAAATTTGGAAGGAAAAAGAAGAACAAAAAGATGGATTTTGGCACCTCTTTGCTACTAAAAAAAAAACCGACCATGAAGGTCCCCCAAAGAAAGCTTCATTCGGTCAAGAACAAAGGCAAGGGAAGAAGGACCAAAAACAAAGAATTTTGGCCATGCTCAAAATGGAGAGAAAAGCAAACAAAAAGTTTCGGCCATCCTTCCCTAAAACAAGGCCGACCATGCCCTTCTTTTTGTGATAATTTAATATCACCAAAAACAATAAAACTTTGTTTATCCAAGCTCCCATCACTATTTGAAATAACAATATTATTAATATGCCCATCATGCATAAAATGAACTAACTCATCTTTCTATACATAACATAAAATAATAATAATAATAATAATAATAATAATAATAATAATAATATAACCACTAACCTATCCTTTGCATAAAATAATAATAATAATAAAAACAATGGTTTATGCCCACACTCAAGCAGCTTTTAGAAGGTAAATAAAATAATAATAATAAAAAAAACAACTTGGTTTCAAAAATTGAACCCATGCAGGCCACTACGCACGCCTGAAATTTAAAAGAAACAAAACCCCCATGCTGCCCCCAGGTCTCGAACCCGAGACCTGGAGAGAATTCCCCAAGCTTCCAGCCACTCTTCTAACGCGCCTTTCATGACATAACTCGTCGCAACATTCTTTTAAACTATCCTTCGCTGGCTCCTTATGATTTAGCGCTAAAAGCAAAAATAAAATGCCTTAAGCGCGACTCCCAGGACTCGAACACGAGTCCTCGAGAAGCTCCCCTGGCTGCCAGCGCCTCAACCACTTTGCTGCTGGTTCGTTGATGACATAAGTCCGCCACGATATTCTTTTAAAGCCTTCTTCAATGTAGCGCCATTTTATAAAATAAAATGCTTATGCCGCGCCCAAGACTCGAACTCCTGACCTGATTGTGGCGTCACTCCCAAGCCTTAAGTGGTGCATGGAAGCCACTTTACCAGGGCATTTCATATGCCATAACCTGCCAAAAATTATTCTTAAGGCCTCCTTGCCTTGCTTCCCTTTTTTTTTTAACCCAAATTTCCAAAAATTTTCCAAAGCTTCCATTTTTGTCCTCGAGTTTTAAGAATCCCTAAAACACATCCCAACCATTCTTCAAGCCTACTAATTCGTGAATTATGCTCCAACGCACAGCCCCTAATTTAGGATGTTACAATTCTACCCCCTAAAAAAAATAATTTCGGCCTCGAAATTACCTAATCAGAAGAGGTGGGGGTATTGCTGCCGCATCACATCCTCGGGTTCCCACGTAGCTTCTTCTACACCATGGTTCCGCCATAACACTTTCACCAAAGGTACTGACTTCCTACGTAGAACCTTGACATCTCGATCCAAGATCTGAACTGGCTCCTCCTCGAAAGATAAGTCCGAGTTTACCTCAATCTCTGCCACTGGCACAACGTGTGATGGATCTGACCGATACCGTCTAAGCATCGATACATGAAAGACGTCATGAATCTGACTCAACTCTGCCAACAGCTCGAGCTGATAAGCTACCGGTCCCACTCGTTTTACTACTGTATATGGGCCGATGAACCTTGGGCTTAGCTTCCTTTTTCGCCCAAATCTTAATACTTTTTTCCAAGGCGACACTTTCAGAAAAACTTTATCTCCTACTGCATACTCCATTTCCTTGCGCTTAAGATCAGCGTAGGACTTCTGCCTATCCGTCGCTTCCTTGAGACGAGCCCGAATCACCTTCACTTTCTCTTCAGTCTCTGTCACCAACTCTGGACCTAAAACTTGTCGTTCACCCAACTCCGTCCAACACGTAGGAGTACGGCATCTTCGTCCATACAATGCTTCATATGGTGCCATTTGGATACTCGCTTGATAACTATTGTTATAAGCGAATTCTGCCAACGGTAGATACTCTTCCCAACTACCACTGAAATCCAAAACACAACCTCTTAGCATATCTTCTAAAATCTGTATGACCCTTTCCGACTGCCCGTCAGACTGTGGATGGAATGCTGTACTGAAATCCAATCGTGTACCCAAAGCCTGATGCAACGCTTTCCAGAACCTTGACGTAAACCTCGGATCCCTATCTGAGATGATTGATACTGGCACACCATGCAATCTTACTATCTCAGCCACATACAATTTTGCTAGCCTCTGAAGAGAATAATCCACCCTTACCGGTATGAAGTGAGCTGACTTGGTCAGACGGTCCACAATCACCCAAACTGCGTCCTTCTTGCTGGGCGTGAGGGGTAGCCCACTGACGAAGTCCATAGTGATCCTCTCCCATTTCCACTGAGGAATCTTTACTGGTTGAAGTAACCCTGATGGCAACTGATGTTCAGCCTTTACCTGTTGACACGTCAGGCACCTTCCTACGAATTCAGTTACCTCACGCTTCAACCCCGGCCACCAGAACTGCTTCCGCAAATCTCCATACATCTTGCTACCTCCAGGATGCATAGCGTATGGGCTGCTATGTGCATCCTGAAGAATTCTTTGCCTCAATTCCACATCCTTCGGCATACAAGGCCGCCCTTGAAAACACAACATACCATCACCAGTCAAACTATACCCTTCCAAACCACCATCTTGAACTTGCAACCTCCGCGCATTTAAATTGTCATCCCCTAATTGCTTTTCCTTAATCTCCTCGATCCAAGTTGGCTTAACTTGCAGCTCTGCCAAAAGACTTCCATCGTCGTATAGACTGAGATGAGCAAATATCGCCCTTAAGTCTGTCACGACCTTCTGGCTCAACGCATCAGCCACCACGTTAGCCTTGCCTGGATGGTACTCAATTGAACAGTCGTAGTCCTTCAACAGTTCAATCCATCGGCGCTGCCTCAAATTTAAGTCCTTCTGAGTCAAGAGATACCTCAAACTTTTGTGATCCGTGTAGACTATCGGCTTTTCCCCATACAAGTAATGCCTCCATATTTTCAAAACGAAGACTACTGCCGCTAACTCCAAGTCGTGAGTTGGATAGTTAACCTCATGCGGTCTTAGCTGACGGGATGCATAGGCCACTACCTTCCCTTCCTGCATCAACACACATCCCAAACCAGTATGAGACGCATCACAATAAACAGTGAACAACTTCCCTGCCTCAGGCTGTACCAAAACTGGAGCTTCCGTCAGAATCTTCCTTAGCTTATCAAAACTTTCTTGCTGTTTCTCTGACCAAACAAATGGGACTCCTTTTCTTAATAACTTAGTCAACGGCGCTGCGATTAAAGAGAATCCTTCCACAAATCTTCGATAGTACCCTGCCAGACCCAGAAAACTTCGAATTTCCGCCACTGACCTAGGCGGTTTCCAATCCAACACTGCTTCAACCTTGCGAGGGTCCACTCTAATCCCTTCAGTTGACACCACGTGACCTAAGAAAGCCACCTCCCTAAGCCAAAATTCGCACTTACTGAATTTGGCATATAACTGCTTCTCCCTCAGTACTTGTAGAACTATACGCAAATGCCTATCATGCTCCTCCTCCGTCTTTGAGTAAACCAATATGTCGTCTATAAACACCACGACAAATTGATCTAAGTATTGCTGAAACACCCTATTCATTAAGTCCATGAACGTTGCGGGTACGTTGGTCAACCCAAACGGCATCATTAGAAACTCGCAATGCCCATACCGAGTATGAAATGCCGTCTTGTGCACATCAACCTCCTTCACCTTAAGTTGATGATAACCCCACCTAAGATCTATCTTCGAGAACACCGATGCACCCTTCAGTTGGTCAAACAGGTCATCAATCCGAGGCAACGGATACTTGTTTTTGATCGTTAACTTATTTAGCTGACGATAGTCGATACACATCCGCATTGACCTGTCTTTCTTCTTGATAAACAGCACAGGTGCTCCCCACGGAGATATACTTGGTCAAATAAACCCTCTATCTAAGAGTTCCTGAATTTGAGCCTTCAGCTCCACTAACTCCTTTGGTGCCATTCGGTAGGGTGCTATAGACACAGGTACCGTTTCGGGCAACAAGTCTATACTGAACTCAACTTCCCAATCTGGAGGCAGACCCGGGAGTTCTTCTGGAAACACATCAGCGAATTTCCCTACAGTTCGAACCTTCTCAATTGCTGACTCATTAGCCTCCAAGGCACAGATTTGAACCAAAAACCCTTCACAACCTTTCTTGACCATCTTCTCAGCCTTCAAAGCAGACATTACATTGGATAGATAATCTCTTCTATTACCTATCATGATCACTTCATCACCCTTAGCCGTCTTTAGAACCATGTGCTTAGCAGCGCAATCCAACCTTGTCTGATACTTAACCAGCCAGTCCATTCCAAGAATCAGATCGAACTCCCCAAACGGCAGTTCCATCAGATCAGCCACAAACACTACCCCTTGGAGTTCTAGGGGTACATCTCTATATAGTTTGTTCACTACTACAGAGTGCCCTAGAGGGCTAATTACAGTCATCTCCCTAGAAGCAGTCTCAAAGTCTAAGTTCATAGTCTCTACCACACTACTAGCAACGTATGAATGCGTCAAACTTACATCAATTAATACAACATATGGAAGACCAAAAATTAGGAACGTACCGGTTATGACGTCCGGTGCGTCACCCTCCTCGCGACGCCTCGCTGCGTAGACTAACCCAGGCTGCCTTGCCTCTGTGTTGCCTGTATCTCTGCCCGGAATTTCGCGACCTCGATTAGAACCATTACCTCCTCTACCATTACCATGACCCCTCTGCGGTGGTCCCGCATTTCTAGCCTGAGTACGGTTCTGACCTTCTGGCTGATTCTTAGCTAGCTTCCGAGGACAATCCCTTACATGGTGATCCAAAGATCCACATTCAAAGCAACCCCTCTCACCGGTCCAACAACTTCCCCAATGTGACTTCCCACAACGATTACACTGAGCCGGTCTCTGATTAGTAGCCATGGGCATTCCTGCCTGATTCGGCCCACTCTGCCTAGCCCTTTTTTGTGCATTATTACCCGATCCAGATGACCCAAAACCTCTTTTCTGCTTGTTCATATCATAGTTCTGTCTCACAGACTCCTTGACCCCTTCGGCTACCTTAGCCTTTTCTACTAGAACAGCAAACTCACGCACCTGCTGTGGAGCAATCAACAACCTTAAATCATCCCTAAGTCCGTCTTCAAAGCGGACACAACGATCATGCTCAGTTGACATAATTCCCCGAGCATAGCGGCTCAGCCTCAAGAATCCTGCCTCATACTCAGATACCGACTTATTTCCTTGCACCAATCCCAGAAAAGCTTTCCTCTGAGCATCAGTGTAGCTGGTGCCCACATACTTCTTCTGATAAGCAGCTTTAAAGTACTCCCAAGTAAGGCCATCTGCCGTAGCACCATCCCGAACCGTGAGCCACCACTGGTATGACTCATCCTTTAGAAGCGACACTGCTCCTTTCAGCTTCTCCTCATTCGTTAAATCGAGATCGTCCATGATCCTCTCAGTCGATTCTAACCAATATTCCGCTGCACTGGGTGCCACGCCCGACACACCCCGGAATACCTCAGCTCCGTTGGATCGGAGTCGCTCGGGTACAGACTTCCGAGCTCCCATACCTCCACTTGCCCCAGCCACCATCTCAAGGACTCGCAATACAGCTTGCGATACTGCCTCACCTCCCGTCTGATCCTGCTCCTCAGCTCCAAAAGTTGGGGGTGGTGGCGGCGGTGGTATCTCATTATCAGACCCCTGACCCGACCTAACAGGTTCTGACACGATCATCCTGCCTCTACCGCGTCCTCAACGGCCACGTCCTCTAGAACTCATTTCTAACGGTTGAGGCTTAGTCTGATTAAGAAATTTTATGGATTAGTAACTGTTTCACTGATTATCCACGAAGAAATTTTATTAAGAAATTTTAATAGAGATTCTATCGAGCAATCAAGTTTTAAGTCCTCTATCCTAGTTCACAGAAAAGCACATCCATTCCCTAATACCTTTCATACACATTCACTCTTCGGGCATTTCTGTCCGTTCCTATCCCAGGGGTATTTTCGTCATTTTTCTACAGGGGTATTTTTGTAATAAACTGAGGAAATTTTGAAAACTTTAGTAAATCAAGACATTTTGAAATTCCTAAAACTGAAGGGTATTTTCGAAAAATTTTCCATTTAAAGGTATGGCAGAATTTTGGAAACCAGGGGTATTTTGGTAATTTTGTCATTCAGGGTAATTTGTAAATTTCCAAAATCAGAGTGTTATTTTGAAATACAGGATTTTTGGATACTTTTGCAAAGAAAAAGGTTTGGGTGAAATCAGGGCAATACGATAATTTTAGAAACCAAGGGCATTTTCGTAATTTTGCCACTTGGGGCATTTTGGTAATTTTGTAAATCGAAAATATTTTAAAAATTTTCCAAAAGAATTTTTTTTTTTGTTATTAAAAAGGAGTATCGTAATGATTTTTTTTTAAAACTAGAGTTTCATCAAAACATGGCTAGTCCCTTTCGGGTTTTATTTACTGTGTTTAGCCTATGACCGAGTCCTCTTGGTTAGGGTGAACCGAAGCTACGCACCAGGTAGGATTCCTGCGAAGAGGGGGTGAGTCACGAGGACTGCTTAAGTACCAAGCTCTTCCGGATCCAATCCTAGACATGCGCACTAGGGTTACCACACCCTAACTCGGCGACTTGGTCGCAGGTTGGTTTAATTAAGCCATTAAAGTCTTATGAGTTTTGTTGGGGTGGACTAGTCCTAAGGTTCAACACCTATCACACTAACTACGTTTCATACCTACCCTTCTACAGATAGTTAATTTACACAGAAGTCAGAAGTACTTACCTGGGCAGATTGGTGCCGGAGACTCGGTGCCATGCTGTTCAAAACCCCATAAATATTTCAAAAAGGCCTACCAAAATATTTTGGGCCTTGGGCCCCCACAGCCGAGTTTTGAACCTCGCTCTGATACCAATTTTGTAACGCCCCAAACCCGGCCCAAACATTACGACCGAATTCGGTATGCTACAGAGAAAACATTTTTGAAAATCCCTTTAAGCCGATTTAACTTTTTGATAAAAGACAGTGTATTGTTTAAAGCAGTTGAGGTGTATAAAGAAAACCATACTTAGGTTTATTTGAAAATTTATTAAGTTAGGTTGTTACAGATTCAAGTGTACCCGATGGCACAATAAAACATTTTGCGTTTGAATTTGAGAAAACATATGTACCCATTTTAATATCATTACGTAAGGTAAGCAAATTATCCAAAACATGTAAAATAGTCAAAGTAAAATACTAGGAGGCCTTATTACAACTTAAACAAAATAAAACCAACAATTAAGATAAAATAAAATTCAGGGTTCATTAAATTAAATTTTCCACTGCATAGCCACCTCGAGTCCATCCGGCTCCTCATCCGCGATCTACATATCACCTGAAAAATGTTAAAGGAGAAGGTGAGTCACCAAGACTCAATGTGTAACCCTTCCCCAATTTAGTGCAACAACATACACAATTTATAACAAATTAACATGCACAAGTTTAATATGCACCCAACCTAGCCATCCATAACGGCTTTCTCTACCCCGTGTGGTACCAAACCACTGGTGGTGCCAAACCACTAGTGACCAAAGTCACGATATCCACCAATATTGTGCTGCCAAACCACTGGTGACTCGAAGTCACAAATCATAAGTTGTGGGGCCAACCCACGTGTGATATCAAATCACTGGCGTCAATCCCATATTATCATCTGTGGGGCCAACCCACTGTGGTGCTAAGCCACCGAGACGAGACGCTATGAGGTGCCAAACCTCTAATGACCGTAGTCACGAAATGTGGTACCAAACCACTGGTGTCCGTCGACACAAATATCACTTCCCCCTCCACTCGTTTAATCCCACATCAATCAATGATATGCATTTAACAGATATCATGCCAATATGTTTATTTAACAACATCCAACAGATTTATCATTAGTCATATATTATATGCCACATATACTAAATATGTCATGCTTCCATAATCATCAAATAGTAACCTCATATTGACAAGGACTTACCTGAAGCCTTGCTTATACCTTTATGGTATTAAGTCCGAATCTACACAAATCCGATTTAGCATACACAAAATACTTAGCATATTATTTAATTATAAAGTGTGTATGTACACACCTGTTTCTACCGAAATTCCTAGATCCCGAAGCCTTTATTAACCTTGGCCGAATAGTCCCCCACTTACCGAAATCCCGAATTTATCACTTGAGTCACCCTTTAGGAAAATGAACCCCGAAAGCTTCCTTCAATCGACTATGGCTTCCCAGAGAACTTTTGGAAAAATTTTGGCAAGAAAGGCTAGGGAGAATTCGGCAGCAAAAAGAAGAGAAAAGAAAATAGCCTTGAATGAGTTTAGAAGGAAATTCGGCTATGCTTATGCTCTCAAAACCGATAGCTAACCTTGCCTACAATCCCACCTTCGGCCAACTCTATGTCCCTTAACCTATTCCACTTTCTTCTCCCACTTATCCCCTTAATTAATAAAATAACAATACTCCATCCCATTATCTCTTATCCGCCCATTAACATAAATAAAATAAGACCACATTTATCTTGTCATTACTCAAAAATAAAATAAACTAAACATCACTTAACCCTTACCTACTCCCAAGAGAATGCTTCATATTCGGCCAAGCATAAAAATGGAAAGAAAAGAAAATCTAAGAAGCACTTTCAGCCATGCACAAATTGGAAAAGAACCAAAAACAAGCTAGGGAGATTCGACTATTCTTTCCTAAGCTCAAGGCCGACCAAGACCATGCTTCAAACGGCCAAGAAGAAATTTGGAAGGAAAAAGAAGAACAAAAAGATGGATTTTGGCACCTCTTTGCTACTAAAAAAAAAAAACGACCATGAAGGTCCCCCAAAGAAAGCTTCATTCGGTCAAGAACAAAGGCAAGGGAAGAAGGACCAAAAACAAAGAATTTTGGCCATGCTCAAAATGGAGAGAAAAGCAAACAAAAAGTTTCGGCCATCCTTCCCTAAAACAAGGCCGACCATGCCCCTCTATTTTTGATAATTTAATATCACCAAAAACAATAAAACTTTGTTTATCCAAGCTCCCATCACTATTTGAAATAACAATATTATTAATATGCCCATCATGCATAAAATGAACTAACTCATCTTTCTATACATAACATAAAATAATAATAATAATAATAATAATAATAATAATAATAATAATAATAATAATAATAATAATAATATAACCACTAACCTATCCTTTGCATAAAAAATAATAATAAAAAACAATGGTTTATGCCCACACTCAAGCAGCTTTTGGAAGGTAAATAAAAATAATAAAAAAACAACTTGGTTTCAAAAATTGAACCCATGCAGGCCACTACGTACGCCTGAAATTTAAAAGAAACAAAACCCCCATGCTGCCCCCAGGTCTCGAACCCGAGACCTGGAGAGAATTCCCCAAGCTTCCAGCCACTCTTCTAACGCGCCTTTCATGCCATAACTCGTCGCAACATTCTTTTAAACTATCCTTCGCTGGCTCCTTATGCTTTAGCTCTAAAAGCAAAAATAAAACGCCTTAAGCGCGACTCCCAGGACTCGAACACGAGTCCTCGAGAAGCTCCCCTGGCTGCCAGCGCCCCAACCACTTTGCTACTGGTTCGTTGATGACATAAATCTGCCACGATATTCTTTTAAAGCCTTCTTCAATGTAGCGCCATTTTACAAAATAAAATGCTTATGCCGCGCCCAAGACTCGAACTCCTAACCTGATTGTGGCGTCACTCCCAAGCCTTAAGTGGTGCATGGAAGCCACTTTACCAAGGCATTTCATATGCCATAACCTGCCAAAAATTATTCTTAAGGCCTCCTTGCCTTGCTTCCCTTTTTTTTTTAACCCAAATTTCCAAAAATTTTCCAAAGCTTTCATTTTTGTCCTCGAGTTTTAAGAATCCCTAAAACACATCCCAACCATTCTTCAAGCCTACTAATTCGTGAATTATGCTCCAACGCACATCCCCTAATTTAGGATGTTACACAAATCTTTCATGTAACGACCCAAAATCCGTGGGCACCGGAAAAAGTGTGTTATCGGGCCTCCATCTTAGTAAACCGAGTTAGTAAATAATTATTAGGAGTAATTATGAGTCTAATAGTGTGCTTAATTAGATTTTTATTTAGTGAATTTAGCTTAATTTAAAGTAATTAGGAAAAAAGGATCAAATTGAATAAAGATTAAAAGTCTAATTATAGATTAAAAGAAAGTAAAAAGGGCTAAAATGGCAATTAAGCCATTTAGAATAAGTTGAGGCGGCAATTGATGATAAAAATCTAAGATTTTTATTGTTTTATATATTAAATTATAATGTATATCATTATTTTATAGTTTATATTAGATATATATATTATTATTTGATATTATAATAAACAAAACTAAATAGATGACAAGTGTAATAGTAATAATTACATATGTAGATTATTATTATTATAATATATTACTATTGTTATCAGTTAAAATAAAAGAAAAAGAAACAAAAGAACATAAAAGAAGAAGAGAACGAACGAAAACATGGGAAGGAAAGAAAAGGAAAAATTTGGGATTTTGAAGCTTCAAGTTTAATTGGTAAGTTAAATTAAGCCATTTTCTCTTAATTTTGATGTTTTAGAAGCTATAAAGAAAGATTTTGATGAAATTAAGTTGATACTTTGAGAGTTTATAGGTTTTTTTTTTAAGTATAGCTGATGTTGAAGAAAAAGATGAATTAGAGATTAAATTGAATGAAATTTAAGTTAGAATTAGTAAAAGGATTAAATTGTAAAGTAAGCTAAAAGTTTTGTATTACAGGGATTAATTTGGAAGAAATTATAAATTAGGGTTTATTTATGAATATTAGATAGTCAAGTTGAATATGGAAGGAATTTAAGTAGAAACAAAGCATGAATTAAGTTAAGAAAATAAGTAAACTTAATTAGGATTTAATTGCAAAATAAGCTATAAGAAAACAGTTTTGGGACAGCAGCAGAAGAGTAACTTTGAAAAATCACCAAAAATGGTAGAAATGGAAGTAGAAGTTAAGTGAGATATGAAACTAAAGCGTAATGAGTCTATTTTCATATAAAAGAAACGGAGAAAGCAAAGAAATTCTATATTTTGTGATATTTTGATTTTTGTGAGACTGGTACAGAGTGATTCGAGATCCCCTATTCTGACTCGGAAAAATCATTAAAAATTGTAAAAACAATAATTTGGGAACATAATTTATATGGTTAGATTTCTTAATGAGTCTATTTTTAGAAGAAACAAACTAGAAGATCATTTGAGTTCTGTACAAAAAGATAATTAAATTTTAGCAAAGAGTGGTCAGAACTGTCAGACAACAGAATAGGGGTGATTTCAAAGAATAAACTGTACTTATTGGCTAAATCAAAAATTCTGAAAATTTTATGGAAAGAAGATATATGAGTCTAGTTTCATATAAAATTTACGAATCTTAATTTGGAATTCTGTAACTCAAGATATAGATAATTTAGTGATAATGACTCAGGTAGACAGCCCAGGAAGAACTTATAAGTAAATAATAGAATTGTGTATAAAGAATGTGGAATGAAGAGGAAGAGTAGAAATTGAATAAAATTCAATTATTTATTGTAATTTAATGTTGTAATTAATAATATAAATTATTATTTTCATAACTAACAAGGAACTCGAGACATCAACCCACAAAAGAAAGGAGAAGATCGTCGAGGAATAAATCCAAAGAGAATTCTAGTTTGTATTACTATAATTCAAGTTATTTATTATTAAATACAAATTTTATATTTATTTATTTTATGGTAAGTAAATATTGAGGTATGTAACTTTATTGAATTGAATTTAGAAAAGTGAATTGAGTGAGAAATATGTGTTAGTATTAAATTGTATTTTGATTAGTGAATGGAAAAGTGAAGTTGATATTGAAAATAAATTTTGAAATGAAAGTGAACTTGAATTGAGAATTGGAAACCCTATTAACTAGTCGGGCTGAGTCGGATATAATTGGCATGCCATAGGATATGGAAGCGTACGGGATTTTGCCGGCTTACTGATCAGGCACTTATGTGCCGACTACTGTTATTGTTACTGTTACCGATTCGACACTTTGTGTGTCGTATTACTGTTACTGTTACTGTTACAGATTCAGCACTTTGTGTGTTGAATACTGATATTGTTACTGTTACCGATTCGACACTTTGTGTGTCATATACTGTGTACCGTTAAGGCACAATGTGTCGTAATGGTGTGGGTTGGAATCCGTGTATCCGTCGAGTCCGAGTCAAGTTAATAGGGACAATGAAATAAATTTATTGATAAAACTAAATTTGAATGATATGGCATGTGAAAAATGTGAGAATTGAAATATAAAAATCAGAATTGTATGTATGTATGTATATATATATATATATATATATATATAAACATATAAGATTGAATTGTTTATTAAGTGATGATAATTGTAATGTAAAAGTATGTGTGCGATTTAATGTATTTAGTTATAAATTGAATTATAGTGATACCACTGAGTATATGCGTACTCAGCGTACGGTTGTTTCCGTGTAACATCCTGAATTTTTGGGCCTATGCGTTTAATGGGTGGATATGTTTAATGTGTTAATCTAAGTTTTAGGGGTCCAAATTGGGCTCAGGCTTAGGTAGAGACCTTGATTAAAATTATCTGTTTGGGCATTATAGGGTTTAAAAGGTAGTATCTGTGTTTAAAATACCAAAGTGGGCTTGTGGCCCAATATTAAGAGGTGACGCCGCACAAGGGAGTAAGCGGCCCAAATTTAAGTTTCATGGAGCCCAATTATTTTAATTTAAGTTAGCTAATTTTTGGCATTAGGGTTAGGTGGAGTGGATGGCAACAAGGCTCAAAAATAGGAGGATTTATGTGAATGGGATAATGTAGATATTATAGTTGATAATATGGAATAAAAAGAGAAAAGATAGGAGCTATCTACAAGGCTAGGTGTTGGCCGAAATTCCATCATCTAGAGGAGGAAAGAAATCGGTTTCTTTATGGCAAAGGGGTGCCGAATTTTCCCTTTTTATTTGCTTAATTTTTAGTTATCAGGAAGGGCACTTTCGGTTTTTCATAGGTAAGTGCCGAAATTTCTATAAATAGGGAGGGTTATTTTCTTTATTTTTCGGCATTTAGGGTTTCCATCTTTTCTTTCTCTTCTCCTCTGAGTAGAAGCCGAAATTCCTAACCCCTATTCCCTCATCTTCACTTTGATTCAAAAGCCGAAACTCCATTCTAAAAGCCGAAAACTCCATTAGTCTTTTCTCTTCTTTCTTCTAAAAGCCGAATCTCTATAGATTTCTTCGAATCATCTTCTCTTCCTGATTTTCGCAAAAAGCCGGAATCCTCTGGGAGTAGCCGAATCTTCTCTAGTAAGATCTCTTAGATCTAAAAGCCGAAAACTCTAGTTCCTGAATCTCATATCACTTTTCGGGATTTCAAGCCTCTGAACAACACATAGGGCAGATAGCAGCTGTGTTGGCTACGGATAGCGTTGACTTAGAAAGTCTCGTTCTAACGGTAATCAGGTGTATAGATCCTTATCACATAAGTTTTATTTTGTATTATACCTGTTAGGGGCTGAAAAGCAGGAAAATGAGGCTGTATGAACAGTCGTGTGTAGATCTCTAGCACACTAATAATCTGTATGAATATATATGTTTATGTTATGGGCTAAAAGCCGGAAAATGGGCTGTGTAAACAGTCGCGATACCCAGAAAGGGTAGGCAAAGGATGCCAGGTATGTAACCATGAAAACTTCTCTATGTGTATCGATGTATGTGAAAGAATGTAATCTCTTAAGTAGTATATTGTCTGATTTTGCATGAATGTATGCATGGGATGGGTTTGATATGAAAAGGGGAAAAGCATGATTGGTCACATGGTGATCGGTGGTAGAAAACCCACGTAATGAAATGATTGGTCACATGGTGATCGGTGGTAGAAAACCCACGTAATGAAATGTTAAGGTCACATAGTGATCGGTGGTAGAAAACCCACGTAATGAAATGTTAGGTCACTTGGTGATCGGTGGTAGAAAACCACGTTAAAATTCCTGATTGATAGGAATAGGCAGTACGGCTGTCGTTTTGGTGTGTAGCGGATGGAGGGTTGATTGTAAAAATCCCCAAGGTGTGATGGTTGGTACGGGTTGGTGTGTAGAGGATGGAATTCTAGGATGGGTTGGGCTTTGCATCATTTAGTATCTGTCATGTGATTATGATTGTTGCCATTGTGTATGGGCCAGGGCTCATAATGTGTTTGTGGGCCCAAGCCTTTTATGTGTTTTCGGGATTTACACACTGAGTCTTGGTGACTCACCCTATTATTTTTCCCTAACTTTTCAGATGAGCAGTATATCGTGGACATGGGAGCCGAGACGGACTCGAGGGGCCATCAAGTTTTTATTTCTATAGATTATTTTCGGTTTTCCTTTAAGTTTTGTTTTGGGAATATTTAGGTAATAAGGCCCCATAATTTATATTCGCCTAAGTAGTTTTTTTAATATTTGCAACTTATGAATTTATGGCAGGGGTTTATTTATACCAAATAATAATAATACAAGGTTTCTTTTCAAATGTCACTTATTTATTCAAATATTGCCTAATAACTTATGATTTTCTAAAACCAACTTAGAAAAAGATTTTAACGTTCAACCCGTAGCATACCAGATCTGGTCGAAACGTATGGGCTGGGTTTGGGGTGTTACATTCCGTGCGCAGGTTGTAGAAGTCAAGTACTGAACCAGCATCCGAAGCCAGACCCGACTTCAGCAAACTTTTGATGATGTATATTTCTTTTGGTAGTGTGGCATGTACATAGGATGTGTATAAAGATTGTCATGTTTTGAATATAAATGGTTAAAAAAAAAGTTAGTATTACAAGTCTAAGAATTATAATAAAAGAAGTTTATCTATTTCAATTTAATTAGTACATTGATAAATTTAAATTGATATTATAGTGATTGAGTTTGAATAGAAGGTATTTAGAATAGAAAATGAATATGTGAAATGAATTGGCTATGTTTGAAATAAATATGGTTTTAATTGCAGGGGGTTTGTTGTGAAAATAAGCAAAAATGCTGCCGAAATTTATATATAAAAAAAATTGAATACTTAAACGAGTCTCGTTCACTTTTAATACATACTTTAGACTTAAAGAGTTCATTATAAGGACTTAGTCATTAAATTATATTATGAATGTTATTTTATTTGTGAATTATTTGTAAGTTGTTTGATATGTCCGGTAATGCCTCGTAACCCTGATCCGGTGACAGTTCGGGGTTAGGGGGTGTTACATTTCATGCCAAACCTTTTAATTAACATGTTTTTTCTAGACTTGATCATGTTATAAGCTATACAATGACTTAACAAATTTACACACCTTATGTTTGTTTCCTTTTATAATAAACACGTCAGATTTGTTGTATGTAAACCTCCTAATCAAGGTTACCATTTAGGAAAGTTGGATATATATCCATTTGATGTATTTCTAACTTGTTATAATTGCAATCAGGGGTGAAGCCAACGGGGGCTGGTAGGGGCCCTGCCCCCCAATAGAAATTTTCACCTTTAATCCTTTTATAATTTTAAAAAATTTAAATTAGTATATGGTAAACTTACACTTTGGCCCCCAAGAATGAGAAAAAATTGATTTAATCTTTTAAAAATTATAAAGATATTATTAAAATGGTGAAATTTAACTTTTGCTATCATAAAAATATATAACTTTATTCTGACCCCCTCAAAAAATTTTCTGGCTCCGCCCCTGATTGCAATGGTTTTTAATGTCCATGAATGTGTGGTGAATAGAAAAGAGAAATTTATGAAAATCGAAACTTAAAATTGTTGGTATGCTAGAATAAAAAATATACTTATGAGAAATTAACGAAGGTTTCAATATGTGTAATCATGTCTCTTTTTTTAAAATTTTATTCGCCCTCACCTATATTTTAGTGTCCAAAAGAGTTACAATCAAATAAACCTTGAGAATACAGTGAAAGTCCAATGATTAAATGCGTTTTGCAATAAGCACTAAATGGTGTACAACAATATCTTTTATAGAATAATCTACTAATATTAGAAAGAAAAAAAAAACAAAATGACATTTGTTTTTGAATTCTTTGAAATCGTTTTTGGTATGTCATGCAAATAAAATTTGTCTTCTATTTATAGAAATTTCCGTATATCTTTTTATAGAGACATAACTAACCAATAGATGCTTATTTGGATAATCACATCTATTTACAATCACATAATTAATCATTTGATATTACTTAAATAAGGTAACATAAGTATTTGTACAAACAGATAACTCATCACTACAACTTTTGATTAATAACCAAAATGTTACTTACAACTTTTTCATTTGTAATTATTCAAATATAAATAAAAAAATTTAAAAGATAAGTTTAAAAAAGAAAATTTGGGGTAGTGCTCATAATTGTATAGTAGTGCTATGGTGGTATCTTTCAAACACTGTTTTTTGCTTTTAGATTTAACAAAATTAATGATGAGACTAATAATGCACCATGAACAATAAATCTGAATCATGAATTTGTCGACTTTCACCACTTTATTTCCTTTTCATTATCCATAGTTTAAAAAGAGCACAGTTCTATTTTGAAATATATATATACACGAAGATAAAAGCATAGTTTTATCATTCTGCTTTACAATTTAAAAATATCAAAAAGTTGTACACATACATAAATCAGTTTCATTTATACGACTCGTGCATTGTAATCTAGAGAAATGCATAATCCAAACCTTTTTCTTTTATATATTAATTCATCATATAAAATATCTAAATAAATTAAAATTAAAAATAAAAATATTATGAATTTATTATAGTTCTCGTTATACTATACGTCCATAATGGCAGTAGAAGTAATTGCAAAACAATAAGAAAGAAAACAAGAATACACAGATTTTACGTGAAAAACTTTTATCGGGAAAAACTACGGGCAAAAAAAGAAAAATTCACTAATGTTGAAAACACAACGATACAAGAGGTTCGACCCTTGATCTTTTACCCCCACAGATCCCCAATTTTGCCTCGAACTTTTCAAGTCGAAATTTAGATCACCCAACTCTAACCGTTCTAGCTAAATATTAAACTTTGTAATTAATCTGAAAAATCCAAAGATATACATGAAAATGGAAGAAAATAACTGACTATGTATAATAAAGAACCCAAACATATATTATTATATATAACTAAATAAATAGGGACAAACATGATTTTGAAATTATAAAGGGTGTAAGACAAACTAGATTTAATGAATAAAATTTAAATTTATATCTGGCCATCTTTATCAAATTTGACTTATAAAAATTATTTTTTATTCAAAAAAATATGATAAATAAAACTATGCATACCGTTGTAATAGGAGTCACGCAAGAGTTCATATTATTATTAGCACACCTCATAGATAAGATAACCCTATACCTAATCATATAATATCTACTAATTTTCTCAAATTATATTCTATTTTACCCTCAAGATGTTGGTTATTTTTCTATCCTGCAAATTGTCACATAGCGTAACCAAAGGTCTATCCTTTTATCCGAACAAATGTCTAAACAACAAAAAGGCTTAATATCTAATTAAGTCCTTAACATTTATATTTTTCTTATCAATTTAATCTTTATTTTTTTTAGTTAAATTTGACCCTCAACCTTTTAAAATGACTTGAATTTGACTATCAATTTTTTAGAAAGAGTCAAATTATTTTTAATAGAAATACTAACTAAAACATTAAATTTTTTTATGAATTATACTTCATGCTATTTTTTATGAATATTTTTTATTTTTTGATTATTTTAATAATTTTTAGATCATTTGTTGACTTAGCATATAAAACAAAAAGTGACAGGTCAACATAATGTACACGTGGACTACCATATTGATTGCAATGTTTTAGTCATAATTTTTGTTTAAAAAAAACTGATTTAATTTTTTCAAAAGGCTGATAAATAAATTTAGTTAAAAAAAAGTAAAATATAAAGCTGGAGAAATGTTATTGTTGGTAGTCTCCCTAATTTCTTCCTCATGGTAACATGTCTATCAAACACATGGGGCCAATGCTCTTTCTTTCTTGCTCAATTTGGGCTTTTTTAGTGCTCTCATTGGCTCTTTTGGGGTCATCTGATTTGTCAAAATATATGTTCTCTAAACAAAATTCTTATATTTTAAAATATATAGATGAGTCATTTTTTATGAGGATTTATATTTTGAAGAAAAAAAAAGGTGAGTGCTGTTTTGCTAGGTTGTAATTTTAAAAAAAAAAATTAAAACTGTTATTTGTAATTTAACAATTAACACCATGTATATCAATTATGTGAATTAAATTGCTGAATTAAAATTTTAATATTATATAAATATAAAAAAGGAAAGTGAGATAAAAAGCAATGAGCATTAAAAAAAAATATGTATCTACCATTTCTAGAAAAGAGAAAAAAGAGAGAAGAGTAGGATAACAAATGGATTTAATTTTACTTTTAACAAAATTAAATTATTGTTACTCATAATTTTATCACAATATTTTTTTTCTCAATGTATAATTGGGGAAGGGGACGGGGTTATTTGGGATTGAATCCAAGCTCTCGTGCCTACAACATAATGCTCTTGTCATTGTATCAAGAGATTGTTGGCATCTATTACTATTTTTTAAGTCTTTGAATTGATATCAAAAGTCAAATGAATATCAATTTGATTGAGAAATAGTTGAAAAATGAGTTTTTATAAAATAATAAATATTAACATTAGAGTTTTTTTTTTTCAAAACTCATATAAAATGAAAATAAATTTAAACTCAAAATCTAGAAAAATATCTACACATTGTGGACTTGAACATAAAATACAATAATTTTCAAAATTTCAATTTTATCAATTCAAACAAAGTTGCGTTTGATTTATATAATTTTTTATAAATATATTTTATATAATTTGTTCACCCATATCAAGTGTGTAAATTAATCTAGTTTTTGATTTTATATACTTCTTTAATTGATTAGAGAAACTATTAATAATTTGAATTTGTGACACTGGTGAAAGAAAAGATTAATTTATAAAATTTATATTTAAGACTTTTTTTATGTTATAAGAAAAAGTACAACAGTAACTATAAATACGAATAATATATGTTTGAATAATTGTAATTAGAATAAAGTGTTATAAAGCACAATATATTGATAACATGGATATCTACATACCTAAATTAAAACAATTTTTTTTTTCAAAAAGTTCACACATGAATATGCCATGAAGTTAATAGTTTTTTTAAAAGGTGAAAATTTGCAGTATAATATTTTTTTTGAGAAATAATTACATCGTGTGGGAAAAAATGTGAATAGTTTTTTTAATGGTGAGAAATTATAGTGGGTAATTCAGTTTTTCTAAAATATAGTTTAATTAAGAATTTGAAATTTAATTGGGTTAGGAGAGTGAATAATTTAAAAAAAAACAAATAAATGAATTTTATAAAATTTTAAAATGATATAATAATTCTTATATTTTTAATTTAATATATTTGATTTTTTAGTATTTTTTACCAATTGAGTTGATAAATGTATTTTCTTTTTTACATTACAAATCTGAAGAAGTGATGTCATTATCCGAATCAATGTTTTAAAAGCCAAATTATAAGTCTAACGCGTCAAAGAATAATTAAATAAATAATAAATTCATATGGAATTTAAAAAATTAAAATATATTCTAAAAAAATTATAAACTGGTTCAATTAATTTGATGGTCAACTTTTTATTTCAATTTTTATTTTTTATCGATTTCAAGTGATTTACTCATAAATTAATTCAATTTTTAATTTGTCCAAACTTATATACCCACAATTTTTTTTTCAATTCTAACAACATTGCCCTAAACTTTAAGCAACCAACACAACTTCCAACATTAGTTGGTTTGTAATTTAGAAGGAAAACAAAAACAAAGTAGCTTAAAACATTGTAAAAAAGAATTAGATGCAAATAAAGCCCAAGGTATATTCCAAACACATTACAAAAGAAAACAGAAAAGGGGAAAAAGCCTTATAATCATTTACCATTTAGCTTTAATATTTATTATTATTATTTTGCTTTTAAATTAGGGTCATTGATACCTCAAACACATGCTTTCATGTTCTAATTATACTTAAAAGTGAACATAAATGGCTGCTGCAACCATATACATGTTAAGCTATTAATTTAAGTGAGCTGGGGCACATGGGTTTGTGATTGGTGATTACTTCTATCTTAATATTTTTTTAAATAATTTCATTATAAATTTTGATGATTTTTATTTTTTTGACACAATAGTTAAAATTACCTATAGTCTCTCATCAACACATGAATGGGAGGATAATGTGCTTCAACATACTCGAACTTACGTTCTCTTATATTGACAACAATAGATATACCGATCGAATCAAAACTTAATCGACTATAAATACGAAGAATTTTATGAGTAAATAAATAACATAGAATATTGAAGAAGAGTATTTTTTACAAAACAAACATTATAAATAGAAAAAACAACAGAAGCAATAGGATAACTATTGTAGCTGTCATAATTGTTTGAAAAGTCATTGTAAGCATTTTATTTTTAGCCCATGCTGATGAGTCACATTCAAGTGATTGCCTCATTACCTTTATTTTTTTTTATTTATATAATTTTATTTTATTTAAAAAAAGAAGAAGAAGAAAGATTAAAAGATACATATTGCCCTGGATGGTTGCTTTTTACAGCAGTCGCCAACTAGTAGCAAGTGGATATGTTTATACCTTGTTCTTTTTTTTTTTTTTTTTTCACATTACAGCCCATAACTATATAGTCTAGTGGCATATAATTTTAAGCACTCAAAAATATTTATTCAACCAACTAATATTCTCAATCTCATATATATATATATAATAATTGCCAACAAGAAAGGAAAACGCAACTTGATATGTCGATCATTTCTATATTTATAGTTTTATATAATTTAACAATTTTTATTAAATTTTCTATTAAATTATTAGATACGTAAGGACGAAAATTGTCAACTTGTAAAAAAGAAGAGAGAAGAAAAAATGAGAATCAAAGAAGGTGGATGTGTTTGGGGGTGAGCTGGTGGGGAGATAAATGTAGAGATGAAACCACATGGTAGACAGCATATATATATATATATATATATATAAGTGTACATAATTCACATGATATGCCCACCCCATCATCCCCATGTGAAAGTAAAACCTTTTTGTCTCTATGTTTATTGTAACTTTTCTTTATGGTCCACCAACTATGTATTTTTTTACACCCTATACACAATATATACATATAATGTATGTGTGTGTATGCATGTATGGATATAAACAAAAGTCAGCTAGTCACCCTCACTATTTGCTCATTTCATGTCTCCACACATATGCTTTTTCATGTTCTTTTATAAAACTGACCTTCATCCTAACAAATTACAATTTCGAACCTCTATATAAGTTTATTTTTGTTGAAAAATAATAACTATAATATATATATTTATATACATATTCAAAAGATTGGGATAGAGAATTAATAATTATATGATAATACAAATATGAGTAGGGTAGTAAATTAATCGAGCTTCAATGGATTTGTTTATTTATTTTTAACTGTATTTGTTCATAAATATTAAATAAATTATTGGTGATCCGAAAAAATAGAAAATAAAATAATTTTGACTTGTTGAAATAGTTTGACCTTTAAATATAAACGAACAATAATTTTTCAAAGGAAGTCAGAGTATCGACAGTAAGTCAAATTATCTATATCATATATATTATAAGGTCTAAGCTTAATGTTGATGTAGATAGTTTAAAATGACGACTTTTGATACTCTAAACGAATACAACTATATTATCAAAATTTATTAATTTATTTTAAATAAAATTAAAATAATGTTTAATATTTATTTTAAAAAAAAACATGTCTAAAGAAAAAAAAATTACAATTTAAAATAGTTCTACTTAAAACGGTTTACAAAACTATTCTTTAATGAAATTAAAAACGGTACAAGTTATTCAATTTAAAAACTTTATTTGTTTTCTTAAGATTTATTTTTTAATTGTTGATAACTAATTTTTATATTTTTTTATAAAATTCCTTAGGTGAAATTTGAAAATATTTAATTATAATTTTAAAGTTCTAAATTTGGGTTAGAAATTATTTTGTTTTTACGTTAGATTTACGCATAAAAGTTGTTATAAAAAAAATTTCATAAGGAGATATAAGTCAAAAAGTTGATGACCTTAGATTTAATTTTTTTTTTAACTTTGAAATTTGATAAATATAGATAAATAAATAAGGATTATATAAATTAGGATAAAGTGTGTTTTATAGTATTTTAAGCCATTAATAATATACGAATTTATAAAATTAACCCATAAAAACTATTATGATATTTAAAAAATATATTAGAACAATTTAGATAAAAATAAATAAAAAAGATAAGATCTAATAACAAGAAAATAATTTAAAACAACAAAGTAAACATGTACATAATCAAACTATTTATAGTTGAAATGAATAATTTTAATTTTGAAATAAATTGTAATATATTTTTAATTACTTAATTATTGGATGATAAATGTAAATAATGAAGTTTGATTTTAAATTTAAATTATGTAAATGGATTGTTTTGAATATTTAATTATTGGAAAACTAATATTTATAATAACCATTCAATATTATGGTTTTCATAATATATTCAATTGTACTCATTGGAGAACATTATTTAAGATAATATAAGTATATAATAATTATTCTTAAAATAATTTAAATAAATAAAATTTAATAAATAATTAGAATATTAATTTAAAATATAATTCTTTTAAAAATGTCATAATTGTTTTAGAACTTGCAGTCCAATGTATATATATTAATGTTTTCTTTAATATTTTCTTGTTTTGAGATAAATCAACGATGTACATATCCTTATAAATATATATTGATATTTTGTAAGCCATGCATCAATACGAGTCACTCCTACTTCAAAATTTTGGCTACCGACTTCACAACTACCAGTACTTAGGAGTAAGAGTACTGATACTATCATGAGGTCCAATATAATACCTCATACCAAATATCCAAAATTTTAGGCAAAAAAATGCAACATGCCTACTCCAAAAACATACTAACTTAAGTTCAAACCAATGCTAGAAAAATTGACATACCAGAAAGTATCTATAACAAGGGTCCAGCATGTAGAAGAATCAGTTTAGAAACGCGCTTATTTTCACAATGCAAATTTAAAATTTTTCTAAAATTGAGTTTTTGTGTTATTTATAATAATAAACTTTACAAATTTATTACCTATGTTTTCGACTTAGTGGCCCTAGTCGTTTCCCAATTTTCAACCAACATGATCTTATCAGTTATTATCGAAACCTCGATTTGCTTAGAGAATGGACTCTGATATCACAAACCAATTCACACAATGAAATTTTTAATTCTTCTAGTGGAGAAATTTAAATCTCTTTATGGGCTAGAAACCTAACTTAAGTTCTCACGAAAATAGAATTTATTTATGAATAATAAATCTCACTATTTCAGGTAGAGTAACTATGCTCAATGTATGATATATTTTGACCTAATCCATAGTCCCTACTTATAAGAAAAATCACAAGAACTCTACTTGAATAAGATGAGACAAAATAATAATATTTTAATAAAAACACTCAATCCCACTGGGACTAGGGTGGGTGGCACACCCCTTTGGAACCCATCTTGAATTAAATGACTCATTGTGCGTATTCATATGTTGAATACAATTATATGTATTATCTAGTCTTTAAACCAACCCATATAATTTACTCAACACAATAATCAATTTTCTATTCCCGACATATTATTTTCCTACTTAATTAAATTAATTAATTAACTCAGTTAAATTATTTTCTCAACTTAATTCTAATTTTATTGAAGTCATGACGACTTTACCATACTAGAATACTCATTAAATTAATTTTCATTTTGAACTTCAATTATTTAATTATAATCAATTAAACAATAATTCAATTAAATTAAATGAATTATTAAGTCATCTCTTTCTTATGCGAGAAAATGTATTCATTACATATAATGATTCATGCAATTTATTTCTCTATTCATCATTTTTATTTATTCAATGTATAGATCCAAATGCAATTTGTATAGGATGGTGTTGTGCTAGTGAAGAGACCTACTGGACATATATAATTATAATTTAAATAATTTATAATTAGGCTCTGGCTCTTTATCTATTAATTACAACATTATTTAATCATGGAGTCAATCCACTAAAAGTACCATGTTGAACTCTCTTTTTTTATATATCGTTACAAAAATAACTTATAGTTATGTTTGTCCGATAGTCTTATCATAAGTGTATTACCTTCGTAAGATATCCTCTATCTTTTTGCGTTAAATTTATTCACCCAATATAATATTATTTTATCTTACGGTAACCATTTGCATCTTTCTTTCATGAAAAAAATCTATTACTAATATATAGTAATAAAATCATTCGTCATTTTTTCCATCAACCATCCAATGCTGATGAGAGGCTACCATTTATTCTTTATTGCGTTATAAATTCCATTGTTGTAAGCAAAACTATGTCAAGCATAAATTGTATACTCAACGTAATAGCTTTCGACTCTATTATCAATTGAACTCAAGTTTTTAATATATCAAAGTATATGAGTTGCATACACATAGTCAATTACTTACTTGGGATTAAGGTAAGTCACCCTATTATCAATTGAACTCAAGTTTTTAATATATCAAAGTATATGAGTTACATACACATAGTCAATTACTTACTTGGGACTAAGGTAAGTCAAATCATAAACGTCACAAGTGAGTACATCCATAAACGAATATAAGATAAATGAGTTAAGACAAAAAATTAGACTTGTTTAAAATATGGGTCGAAATCAGGCTCGAACATTCAAAGCTCAAGCTTGATGCTTGGCCCGAGCTCCTCTTTTAGTTTCTAATATATAACATTATGTAATTCATAACCTGTACAAAAATAAAATCTATAGTAATATATAATACTATAATATCAATATTAAAAATCGTTAAGATGCCTATAAAAATTTTAAGGTCCGTTTGTTTACATGTAAAAGGTTTTACGGATATTAAAAAAAAAAAGGTTTTACGGAAAATGTTTTCTGCATTTTCTTATGTTTGTTTCATAGAAAATAGTTTGGTCAACAGAAAATGACTTACATTTTAAGGTAAAATAAGCCCCTTTTCCTGCAAAATGACTTACCCTTTTAAAAAGCGTAAGTCATTTTGTAGAAAAGAGCTCATCTATAGATAATTTTATTTTTATATAAAAATTAACTAACTTAAATCAAAGCTTAATATTATTATGTTGATAATAAATTTTATTTTATTTTTAAAAATATTTAAAATATTATATTTTTCAATATTATTAAACATACGTATTTAATTATTTATTTAGTCATATAATAAATTATTATATATAAATATAATTTATTATTTTAATAAATTATTTAATATTTCAATTTTATTTTAATTTTTAAAATTAATAATTTTAAATAATATTATTAACATATTATTGAAATTCAATATTAATATTTTAATAACAAATATTTATTACAATTATAAATATATTAATAATAAATATTTTGTAGTATAAAGGTTAAAATATGTCATAAGTCTATGTACACTTCACAGATTTATAATTTAGCCTTTGTACTTTTATTTTCAAGAATTTAGTCCCTTTACTTTTCAAATTTGAAAATCAAGTCTAATTGTTGACATTGTTAATTTTTTTGTCAATTTTGTTGATGTTACATTTTTAAATAAAAAATACTCACTTAGTAGTCAGGTAATTAAAAAATGACGTTGTAATGAATCTGAATTTAACATAATATTTTTAATATATGCAAAAACAATGTAAAATATAAAATTATAGATAAAAATAAGTTCAATTAAACAATGAAAAAAAAAAGAAAATCTCAAATATATGTTTGTTTAATTGAAAACAACTTTTATGAAATATTTTCAAGAAATCTAATAAACAACAGAAAATATTTTATACAGATTTATCCAAATACCATAAAATATTAATTTTTCCAGAAAAGTAAATTATTTTCTAGAAATCATTTTCTGGAAGTTATTTTCAGTGAAACAAACAGAGCCTTAATATCATTTACAAATACGGACGAGTTTGGACAAAATTTTAGTCCTGTATTTCGAACCAAGCTGGACTTGGGTAAATATAAAATTTATTAATTTCATTTTTTAAGTACAACCCGACCCATGAACACTTAGATCTCTACATTTGAATTTTACATTCCAACAAAATTAACTAAATAAGACAATGTTATATATTGGAAAGGGCCTTTAGGGCCCTAAATGGGAGATTCTACTTTTGGCTTTTTGAAAACTTATGAAAGTTTAAATTAATATGCGGTAAAATTACATTTTAATTTTAAAATGATAAAAAATTAATTTAATATTTTAAAAAATATAAAGATATAAACTAATAAAATGATAAAATTATATTATAACTCTCATAAAAATATAAAATTTAATTTAAAGATGGAAAATTTTTCTTTTAACTTACTTTGATTTACATTCTCATAATTTTATTACAAAATATAATCTTAAAAAAATAAAGTAAACCTCTGTTGGTAATAAATAAAAAGAAAAACAAAAAGAAATAAACGCTGAATTTTTACGGTAATTGTCAAACTAACATTCTCCTTTTTGGCGAAATTGGTTAACCTAACTTCAAAATCTAGTTTACTTAGAAAGAAAAAGAAAAATGATGTGATTTACCATTAATGAAAATTTTAGATTCTACAAACAAACAGTAAACTTACACGTATTCATTAACTTTCAAAACAAGTAAAAATTTAAGTTTGAATGTAATAAATGGATGTATTTAGAATATAAATTGATTTTTAAAAGATAACATATATTAATAAAATTAAAATGTGCAAGTAAATTAAAATAAAGTTTTGGTTGATTGATAAATTTTAAAATTTTTCGATGCAATTAGTATGGATTCGAACTTCAAATCCATCGTATGTATATTCTTATTGTTTTTTTTTTAATTAGAAAGACTAAAATACTGTTAAATAAGTTTATAATTTTTTTAACCGAAACGCAAACTTAATTAAATATTTTATTAATAATTACTGTACATATGAAGTGTTTACTTAAATATATTGAATTACAAAAGAGCCCTTTTATGTATGATATTGATGTTACTTGGGCACCTAATCATGATTTACTTCGTCATGTGAAGGTTAAACTCTGATAATTTGGGCATTGAATGCCGTATTGATTGAATGGGCCCCACTATTATTGCATTATTATATACCTTCCACAATTCTAATTCTCCTTTTAACCTCTACCAATAATTGAGTTACTGAATTTGATGGCAATGCCATTTTTCATCCACTATTTTTTTGTAATTAAAAAAAAATCGTATTTTAATGTTTTATAATGAGTAGTTAACTAAAAGGGCATTTTAAAATGTTTTTTTGAACTAATTAAAATGTGTGTTTCCGCCATTAAATTTGGTAAAATAAATTAAAACCTGCTTCACTAACAATAATTAACATTTTTTCACCAACATTTCTTGGCGATTTCTTATAAGCCTTTTAGATTTGACCCAAAAGTTTTATGCTTTTCCATTATATTTTTATATTCTACAAGTAAATCTATCAAAAAATATTCTAATTTTATAAATGTGTTTTTAGTAGAATATACTTATATTTTTTTTAAAAAATATTAATTTTATGTTTGGATGAGGAATTTAGATGAGAAATACTTTCAGAATTTTTTAAAAATAAATTTACGTTGTCCAAATTCTATCTAAAAAGATAGTTTATCAACATTTCTTATAATCTTTCTTTTATTTAATACACATGACCCTAGTGCAAAATAAATAAATAAAAATTAAACATCATAATATCATTTTATTTAATTCTAGTATATATTTAAAATATTTGTATATTTTTTTATAAATCTAACGATATTCATATTTCATTTTGCATATTTTTATGGTTTTTTTACTTTTTTAAAACCACTATTTGTATTTTGTATTTATTGTTTAATTGAAGAATTTCTAGTAACCTAATTTTTATTCTAAAACGATTATTTTTCCAAATAATACAATTATAATTACCAATATTTTGGATTAATGAATGTTATCAATTTTAAAATTTTCATCTCAACACATCTTGAAAGTTATAATTCTTCAAGTTTTCAACCCCTACTAGATTTGGAGAGTGTACCCGATTCAAGTCAAGTTTAAGCAATGATTTTTAATACTTAATGATATTTAAAAAAATTAATTATAAAAATGTATCTTAATATAAAATATATTTTTAATATTTATTTTTTAAAATAGTGAAATAGGTCATTTAAATTCGCTAGACCAAGCCGAGACCAAGCTCACACTTGAATTTTTTTTAAAAAATCAAGCCACAAATTAGCGTATAAATACTTCTATTAGACACTTTAATTACACTCAATTCAATTAAATTCACTAATTACATTGATTACCCAAAATAATTAAACTCAAAATTGACTATTTATTAAAATTAAAACAAAAATAATTTGATAAAACTTCAATTGCCACTTTTGACAATGGTCTCTAATTCACTGGGATTAGATAACACTCTATTCTCTTTTTTATTTTTTTTTTATAACATTAATTTCATTATAAGTTCTTATCATATATATTTTTTATATAATGCCTAAAATTTAATCATATCCTATTCTCAACTCTTAAATAGGAGAATAATACATTTCAGCGTACTTGAACTCACGTCTTCTTGCACTAGTAACAATGTCAATGTCAATCAGAGTTAAAACTCAATCGACTCTTTTTTTTCTTCAAAAATATTGAAATAAGATAAGTAAAATAAATTATAAATGTTTTTTTTTTCTTTTGCAAGTATGAGAATAAATATGAACTAATAATTCATAATTTATGTAGGATGGGCCTTCTAAAGTTCTCCGTATTTCAATCTTATCATGTTAAAGCTTTATTGGGCATAAAACTAATTTTTTTTTACTTGTAGAGCTACGTAAAAAAATTGAGAAATGTTAATCCCAAAATAAAATTAGAAAATAGCAGTCAACAACTCATTCTCCAGATGCCAAGTGCAATGATAAAAAGGGCGATAGAATTAAACTAAGAAGCAATAAATAAGGGGTTAATTTAGAAGTGTTGATGTCGGTTAAATAAAAATGGATTTAATTAACTTCTATTTTAAATAATTAAAAAAAAAAGAAAAAGAAAAATAATAATAGATAAAGAAACAAGTAAATTGAAACACGTTGATATGGATAGGTAGCCGTGCGAGTCACGTCCCACACTAATTGTGTGGTACAAGTCACCTCTGTTAAGACAAAGTTAGTGAAACACTCCAATTGACCCAACCAAGTGAAATGGTCCCCCACAAATTTCACAATAAAAATTAAAATTTGATTTTACGGGATAAATGGAATTGTAGCCATGAAAATGGTTGCCTCTTATATTATGGTATAATATAATAATAATTACGGTAGGTTGCAACCTAACAGAAAATGGGCACCAATTTACTTCAATTCATAAATGGGTTGGCCCCTAATAACATGACCCTACACCATCTAACCAGTTTAATTCAACCATGGATCCCACTGCAATTTGCATATGTCTTTTTGTTACATTATCTTAAGTCTTTTATGCACCAATATATATATATATATATATTTCTATTCTCAAGATTTTAATTTGTTTACCACAGTTCCACCCAGCAATTTCAAATTCTGAATAACAATTTTTTTCTTTTTAATCTTTTTTTGGGTTAAATGAGTTAAATATGCGGATTTTTTTAATTGGTCAAATATTTTATTTTTTTAAAAAAATTTAAGAAATTAAGTTAATTTTGGAGAGAGTGTGTGAAATCGCGCTCAATTGAATGTACTTTCCTGCTAACTATACAAAAAGTATGTTCAATTCGACATACTTTCGCACTTTTTATCCAAAAGCAATCTATTTTCCTAAATTTAAAAAAAAAAGTTAATTTATTTTACCAATTAATTTTTTTAGACATATTCAATTAGTTAACCTTTGTTCGATTGTTCTATGAAATCTATTTATTATGCTACTATTATAAAATTATAGAAAAAAAGTTAATTTGATTTGACGGGATGGGTAAAACATGTAATCTTTTTCTTTCAACTGTTATTTTTAAATTCTTTAAATTAAACAGTATCTTGTATGTTGAAGTTTTAAAAAATCTTTAAAATTTTATGTTATTGTCACATTGTGGGAATTTTTAATTAAGATTTATTTCGGTTTAAGTTTTAAATTTTAAATGTATTTTTTTATATATTTTATGTTCAGAGTTTGTGGTTGTTTATTTTAATAATGTCGTCTCCAAAGTTTAAACTTGAATCTTTCCATTAAGAATGCAACGTGTCTTGCCATTGCACCCAACCATTTATTGATAATTTTAAATGTATTTTAGACTTTTGAAAATTTGAAACACTAATGCCCGTAACATGTATTATTTTGTATTGTAATTAAGATTGTATTATGTTTCTTTAAAAAGGTTGTTATTTTTTAAAATTTTCTTAGTTTTTCTAAATCAATTTCAATGGAAAATAACTTGATTACTTATTACTTCTAATAAATTTAGGGAGAATTAGGGTGCTATCGTTCGATTTAGTTGAGTTTTTTAAATTTTTCGAACCGTCCATTATAGTTCGGTTTGACTCTTGATTTTTTTCATATTAATTTTTTTGTTTTGAATTTTTAAATTTATTTTAACAAAATGAGCTTTATTTATGGCTTTTTGAATATTATTTGACAAAATTTCAAAGCATTTTCATAAATATTTCTAGAAAATAATAATCTTCCAAAAACTTTTAAATTATTTTCACTATTGTAAATATAAAAATTTTATTTTTATATCATAAAATATTAAAATTAATTATACAATAAATAAAAATAGAAATTGTTTGGGTTTCACATTTTAAAACTAGCATTTCATAAACAGTCCGAACACATTAGTTGAAGTTAATATTTGATTTTTTAAATTTTCCTGCTTAGCCTTAATAAGAACCCATATGTTAAAATAAATTGAAACTCGAATCTTGAATCTTAACTACGTGATGAAGGGTTGATTAAATTGATTATAAAATTGTTAGACAATGTTAATAAAATAAATTAAAAGATTTTAAAAATTGAAAAGCTGAAGAGAGTTAATTGTAAAGAAAATAATTCACCCAAGTCCCAAGTAGAAATATTTTTGTAATGATAATAATAATATATATTTGGCTTTGAGAACTATGGGGTTCAATGATTAAAGTTACGGATGAAATTTATTGGGATCCATGTTAGGGGTATTTTAGGGATTTAAGTAAAAATGTTGCCAAACGTCATTGAAATAATGGAAAATCCCCAAAAACAGGAAACTTCAATTTGAATGATTTCCTTATTCAAACCAAGCGGAAATGAATGAAATAATTTTATTTATTTATTTTAAATAAAAAGAAAGTAAAAAAAAGTTGAAGAAAACGGGCCGGCTTTTAGCTAAATAAAGGAAGACAGACAAAAAACAACTAATTATCACCATCGTCTGTTTGTGCAGCTGTTAGATAAAACTTTGGAATTTATTTATTTTTTTCATTTCTCTAATTATTACATAATACCATCTCTTTAATTATGAGATATGGAAATAAAATTATATGTATTTAGAATTTTATTATTTTATGAAATTTTATATATATACGGATCCTCATTTCTAAAAAAACCCAAACATTTATTTATTTACAGATTGCCTTTTTTAATAAATAAAAATCCAAGATTCCACAAAAAAAAACTTTTAATTGAAAAAAAAAGAAAAAAAAAATCTTGAGATTGACAAGCAGATCCCACAAAGCAAAATAAATTAATAAATTCACCCATATATACAAACCCGTCTCTTCTTTGAAAAGAAAAAAAACATTCACCACCCTTTTTTTTTTCTCTGTTCATAGATAGGATCATAGGAATAGAGACATACAAAGTTGAAATATATATATATATATATATATATTTTTTTTTTTTCAGATTTATTTTATTTAAATTTTTAATTTTTTTCCCCCTTTCTTCATTGAAAGCTGCAAGTAAATTGTTAGCTCTTGCGAAGGCGGGGCCAAACAAGGAGAAAGAAAAAGAAGCAGTTGTCGTATCTGCAAAATCATATATGCTGGGTGGTGGTGGTGACACAACTGCTAGTGTTCTTGGAAGCGGCGGCGGTGGCACTGATGGGAACGTTACTACTACTGCTGCTGCTGGTGGTGGTGCCGTCACCATGGGTAGAAGCGGCGGAGCTCGTGATGGAGGAAGCAGTGAAGGCGATGGTGTAGCAGCCAACAACATGTTTGGTTCCAACGGGAATAATAATAACAATTCGGGTGATGAGGATAGAGTTAGGGTTGATGAAGGTGACCGTTGTTTTGGGGGCAACCGATGGCCGAGGCAAGAGACTTTGGCACTCCTGAAGATAAGGTCCGATATGGATGTTACTTTCCGTGACGCTAGCGTGAAAGGTCCATTGTGGGAAGAGGTTTCCAGGTGATGATTCTTGTTTTTCCTTTTGAAAATTTGAGTTGAATGAATGGAGATCTGTGCTTTGGAATTAGAGTGCCAGAAATATATTCTGTCAGTTCATCTTTGTTTGAAAATTTGATAGCTGGAAAATGAAAATTTGAAGTTGAGAGAGAATTTCAGCATCTTTCAAGGGGAATTCAATGTCCATATGATTAAGATATTTGGAGGCTTTTGGGGGTGTTATCATTTCTGGCATTTGTTTTTCCCAATATTTTCACAGGGAATCTTAAGCTGAATTTTGCTTATAAATTTTCACTCCATGTCTCTCTCTCCCCTTTTCCCTTTGCTCATTGAGCTTTAATTTAACTGCGATTTCAGTCACGTCATATTCGATTTCTAATATTTGTCTTCAATTTCTATCATCTTTTTTGTCTTCACCTTTCTCATATTTTTACTTGTATTAAAATTTCATTGTCTGAAAAATATATGAAATTCAGTTTATTTTATGTGAGAAAAGCATCGTTTGGGATGCTGAATTGAAGATAGGTTAAATATAGTTATTGTATCTACTGACTTCTTGTGTTGATATCAGGAAATTGGCAGAGCTTGGGTATCATCGAAGTGCTAAGAAATGCAAGGAGAAATTCGAGAACGTTTTCAAGTATCACAAGAGAACCAAAGATGTCCGAACGGGTAAATCAGATGGCAAGACTTATCGTTTCTCTGATCAACTACTAGCCCTCGAAACTCATCCTTCCTTTCAGTCCCCCCCAGCAACGGCAGCCGTGGCGGCGCCCACGTCACCGCCTCAAGCTCAGCCTCAGGCGACAATGCCAGCTCCGAGTCTGCCTAATGTCACTGTTCCATCAGCAGCAGCCCTCCCCAGTTTGCCTCAAAACATTGTACCAACAAATATAAACCCTACACCCACACTCCCTTCTTTTCCTAATGTTTCGGCAGATCAAATGTCGAATTCGACATCCTCATCGACCTCATCGGATTTGGAACTGGAAGGTCGGAGGAAGAGGAAACGGAAATGGAAGGGTTTCTTCGAGAGGCTGATGAGGGAGGTGGTTCATGAGCAGGAGGAGATGCAGAAGAAATTCTTGGAAGCATTGGAGAAACGTGAGCAGGAAAGAATGGCCCGTGAAGAAGCTTGGAGGATGCAAGAAATGGCAAGAATAAATAGAGAGCGTGAATTATTAGCCCAAGAAAGATCAGTAGCAGCTGCCAAGGATGCTGCACTAATGTCGTTGTTGCAAAAATTATCTGAACAGAAAAATCCAGGACAGCCGCAAAGTAATCCACCGCAGCAACCACAACCGCCTGTGTCAGTAGTGGCGGCAGCAGCGACGCCAGCAGCAGTAGCAGCAGCATTGTCAGTGCCTGCTCCACAGCCGCCTCCACCACTAGTACCGCAGCAACCAATGCTGAATTTAGAGGTGGCGTCAAAGTCGGATAATGGCGACCATAGTTGCACACCAAGCTCTTCAAGATGGCCTAAAGTTGAGGTTCAAGCATTGATTGAGCTGAGGACTAGGCTTGACGCTAAATACCATGATAATGGTCCTAAAGGACCATTGTGGGAGGAGATATCAGCTGCAATGAAAAAGCTTGGTTACAATCGCAATGCTAAAAGATGCAAAGAGAAATGGGAGAACATAAACAAGTACTTCAAGAAGGTAAAAGATAACCACAAGAAAAGGCCCGAGGATTCCAAAACATGTCCCTACTTTCACCAACTTGATGCTTTATATAGAGAAAAGAACAAACATGACAGCTCCTTCACTCAATTCAAACCCCAGAACTCAGTCCCATTAATGGTACGCCCAGAGCAGCAATGGCCCCCTCTTCCTCCTTCCGACCCCGACCATCAACACCGCCGCGACCCCGAAGACTTGGAAAGCTATCAAAATCATCAGGACGAAGACGGTAATGACGAGGATGAAGATGAAGATGAAGATGAAGGGGGAGAGTATGAAATTGTAGCCAGCAAACCAGTGTCAATGGGCACATGTGAGTGATGGGTTGGAGTGGAAGCATTAGAATTGAATTTTTAAAGGTGAGTACACAATATTAGTGGGCGTGTAGCATATGGTCAGTGGAATTTTATATGTTCATTTTCATTATATTTATTTTTTGGGGGCTAGATAAAATAAGTTTAAGAGGAGGTGTAGATGAGAAGAGAGAGAGAGAGAGGTTGAAAATCTCATTCCGCATAATAAGAACAAGTAATAAACAGGGAAAACGAAAGAGACCTGTGCTGTTTTTTTTGTTTTTGTGTCCATAGTGGTTGTAAATGTTAGAAATGGTAATTATTTCTAGCATGTTTGTTATATTCTTGTTTCTTTATTGTCTTTTACACCCATCTCAATTGACAAAAGACCTCCCATTGTGCTAGCTTAGGCTCCTCCTCATGTGAGGGAAAAAAAAAAAAAACCATATAAGTGGGGTTTTAATGCAAATGGTGGTGTTGCTGAGAAGAAGATGAGGTGAGTCTGAATAATGAGCAAATAAGCATAGACAAGGGGCAGAATCAAAGCCATTTTTGCACTCTTTTGACAGAAATTCACATGCAGTCATGATGGGACCTCTTTCCACTTGAAAAGGAATCTTCTAAGTTTGTTAATCCAAAGACCTAAAGAATTCTGAGTATTGATTAAGTACTTTTACCAGTCTGAGTTTCATAGCCAGATTCTTGATCAATTACTAATGTTTTTTTCTTTTCTTTTTTCGAGACCTGTGACATTATTTTATACAGAATAGAGTTAACCTTCTTTCACTTAAATAATTTTTTTCATAGTTTCAGGTTTTCTGGTTGTTCAGTAAAAATTCATGATGTCAGAGCCAAAAGCTAGGAGCAAAACAAAAATCATGGTTACCTCTCTTGGTTTATGCTTTGGGAAAGAACAGACCTGAGATTTTAGAGATGCACTAAAGCAATCTTAGGAACCCCCTTCTGAAAAAATTGATATTATAAACTTATAATTCATCATTATGTTTCCCTTAAATCTTCATGATTTTGTTTGGTTCAACATAATTAAAAGAATGACAACTAAACAACTTAAGTTACCCTTATAAGAGCATGAGCCCTTTTGTTAACTTTGCTACAAATCCACTAGAAGGATATGCAACAACAATAGTTAAGAGACCTGATATTACTACGTGGATCTAGAACCTACATGCCAATGCTCATAATTTCGATAGTCATACCAGTGCCTTGGAGATCTCTCGCAAAATATTTAGTGCCCATTTCGGCCAACTCTTCATCATCTTTCTTTGGCTGAGTGGCATGTATTTCCATGGTGCTCGTTTTTCCAATTATGAAGCATGGCTCAGCGATCCTACTCACATTGGACCTAGCGCCCATGTGATTTGGCCAATAGTGGGCCAAGAAATCTTGAATAGCGATGTGGGTGGGGGTCTCCGAGAAATACAAATAACCTCTGGTTTTGATTGAAAACTAGATTCAGGATGGAGATAGTCCTAAGTTTTCAGTAAGATATTTTAGAATTTTTATTTAATTAATTTCTTTCATAATTCAATATAATTTTGTTTTTGACACACAAAAAGAAATTTGAATAAATTGCTTCATTAGTACTTGATCTTCATAAAATTCATTGGTTAATGTTTTGGGTCACTTGGCATCTTAATGCTTATGAAGTAGTTAATTTGTGTATAGAGTTGTTTGGTAGAGAGAGGAAGCTTTACAAACAAGTGAATGAGATGTACCGAAAGCAGGTGGAGAGAAAGACTGGAGCAACTCCAGTAACATTAAGTGCAATGACAAGTGGTGGTAAGAAAAATGTGGCTGACGATCATGTTCAACAAAGAAATAGATGGAGAGGATTTCAAAGAGAGCTTTGAGAGTCCAAAATGCCAAAAAGTCCTTAAATGAGTTGTGCGAACTTATATTTGTAGGTGGGTAAGGAATATGAGTTACAAAGGTATAGACATTAAATAAAAATAATAAGAGAGTTTTAGTTTTAAAGACATCAATGCTCTTTTTTTATGACAAAGAGTTTAAGTTGTTAACAATGATGAAAAGTGAAAAAATTCACTATGTTTCTACAAGAAAAAGGGAAAAGCACTCAATGTTATAGGAAAAAGTCAAGAGTAAACCCTTAACTACCTTTATATCTGATGAACCAAGCCAAACTCTCCGAAACATTTCAACAGTGAAGACAACCCAAGAACCTTACCATATTTCGGGGTTATTTTCACTTCTTCTACTTTGGTGAAGCGGTACTATGTGAAATATCTTTCGTGAAACATCTTTTGAAATGAAATTTTCTACTTTTGGTTGTTTTCAAAAAGAATTATTCTTACTTGTTCCAAATGTGAGTTGTTCTCAACATAGTTATCTTTTGTTGGTATAACTTGTTTTAAATAATAGCTCTTCTTAAAATTATAATTATTTCAAAAATAAAAAATTATTATCATAAAAAGAACATAATTATATTTATTTAAAAATAAAATAATTGTTATAAAATAAAGAAAGATGGAGAGAATAAAGAACAAAGAAAATATGAAAACAATAGAGAATGTACTTTATTAATCAAAGGGATGGTTATAATGCTTCATCAGAGTTTCTATTTATAAGCATAAGAAGTATAAAAGAAGTAGAGATCTAATTCTAATAACTATTAGTATTTAAAGTACATCAAAACTTTATCTCGATCATAATAGACATCCACTTAATAAGATATTCATAACACTCCCACTTGGATGCCCATTGGTAGATAATGTGCCTTGTTAAAACCTTTTTAGAAAAAATCCTGTGGGATAAAAACCTAATGAAGGAAAAAAAGTACACAATCTTCTATTATAAGTTGCCTCATTAAAAACCTGTACCAGGAAAACCCGATGGGACAAAACCTTGGTTAAAGGAAAAAAGTACAACTTGTTTTAGATTCTCCCTAATGGCAACATTACATTACATTTTTAAGTTGACGCATTCCAATCTTGTGTGGTAGTCTTTTAAATGTTGAAGTTGGCAATGCCTTAGTAAAATGATATGCTAAATTATCACTAGAACGAATTTGTTAAACATTTATATCACCTTTTTTCTCAAGATCATGGGTGAAGAATAATTTTGGCGAAATATGTTTCTTTCTATCACCTTTGATGTAACCACCCTTCAATTGAGCTATACATATTGCATTATACATATTGCATTATCTTCATATAAGATAGTTGTCATCTTTTCCTATAAAGGCAAATTACATATCTTCTGGATATGTTGGGTCAATAACCTTAGCGAAACAAACTCTCGACTTGCCTCATGCATTGCAATTATTTCTGCATGATTTGAAGTAGTAGTAGTAGTTAATGTTTGCTTTGTCGAATGTCATGATATGGTAGTACCCCCACATGTAAATTAATATCTTGTTTGGAATCGACCTTTATGTAGATCTGATAAGTATCCAACATCAGCATAGCCAACTAATAAGGATTTTGAATCATTTGATTAAAATAACCTCATATCAATAGTCCCTCTAAAGTATCTAAATATATGTTTAATTCCATACCAATGTCTACATGTTGGAGAATGCTAACAAGTCTACAGTTAAAGTTATATCAGGTCTTGTGTTGTTTGCAAGATACATCAATGCCCCTATGACACTTAGATATGGTCCTTCAGGACCAAGAAACTTTTCATCATTCTCGCAAGGACAAAATTGATCTTTATTCACATCTACCGCTCGTACAACAATTGGAGTACTTAATTGGTTGCTTTATCCATGTAAAATTTCTATAATATCTTTTCCAAATAAGTTGATTAATGAACATGAATTTCAACTTTTAAATGCTCAATTTGTAAGCTAATATAAAACTTTGTTTTTCCAAGGTCTTTCATTTCAAATTATTTCTTTAAACAATTTATTGTATTTTGAAGCTCTTCAGGTGTTCCAATAATATTTAGATCATCAACATAAACAACAATTATCACAAAATCTGATCTAAACCTATTTATAAAGACAGATGGAGAAATTGGATCATTTTTGTAACATTCTTTTAACAAGTATTCACTAAGACTATTGTACCACATACATCTAGATTGTTTAGTCTATATAAACTTTTCTTTAATCTGATCAAGCAATTTTCTCAAGAAACTTTATATCCTTCTGGGATTTTAAATCCTTCAGGGATTTTCATATAAATTTCACTATCAAATGTACCATATAAATATGATGTAACAACATCCATTAGATGCATGTCAAGTTTTTCATGTACTGGCAGACTAATAATATATCTAAATGTGATTATATCCACCACAGGAGAATATATCTCTTCATAATCAATGCCGATCCTTTGCGAAAATCCTTGTGCTACAAGTCGAGCTTTATATCTTACGACTTCATCAATTTTATTTTGTTTTCGAACAAATACCCATTTATATCCTATTAGCTTTACACCTTTAGGTGTTTGGACTACAAGTCCAAAAACTTCAAGTTTAGAAAGTGAATTCAATTCTGCTTGAATTGCATCTTTCTATTTTGGCCAATCTTTTCTATTTTTTACATTCCTTAGTAGATTTAGGCAAAATTGTATTGACAACTACATTTTTTTTGTTCCATCTTTTTCTTGTATTGACATAACTTATCGAGATCTCTTTATTTTCATCATTTCCATTTTCACTTTTAGGTACCTGAATCTCCTCTTGAGTTTTATAATTAGTTATGTCATGGGTCTCTTTAGGAACCCTCGCCTCCACTATATGACCATCTTGAATGTTTGCTCCATTTTTTTTACGAGGATTTTTATCTTTGGAACCGACTGGTGTTCCACACTTCATGTGTGGATTACTTTCTTTTGCATTAACAGTTTGCCCAATTAGGACATCAATTCATATTGGAGCATTTTCAGTTGGTATGTGAGATTTAATGAATCTGACAGTTGATTTGTAAAATGAATTATCTGTTGAACTTCTGGTTCACATTGCTTTGTACGAGGATCTTAGACATTGATAATTTATTTCAAGTACTTTATTAATCTAGCTTTTTATTCTCTCCCCCTAATGTTGAGAAAACTGACAACTCATGTCATAACTAAATATCAAATTAATAGCTCAAAAATATTATAAGGAGACTCATATAAATATACATTTTCAATCTCTTATTATGACCCATCTTTGTGCGTTGTGGTGGAGCAGTTGGAATATACACCGCACATCCAAAAATTATAAGATAGGAAATATTTGGCTCTTAACCAAAAATCAATTGTTCTCTTATTTATTACTATGTTCCCACTTTTAGTAGTCCATGAGTATATATTTTATTTTCTTTATGTTTACATTTACTTCAGGGAATGCAACAAATCTGGTAGGACAGACTTCTAAACATCTCTATTGATTTTTTATTTCATAATCACCATCGTAAACATAAGTAGATTTTAAATCAGAATTTATCCATTCATGTTGTCATGATTATTCTCCAATTATAATAAATATGATATAATAAATAAAATATAGTAAAATATACCTGAAGATCTTTAACATTATCGTCATCACCTTGACTATTATCACAAGTATCCATTCTGAGATTGAATCTTTCAACATCTTGAAGATTGATTTGTGGGACGACTTCGAAAGATTTAAAAAAAATAGAGAATCATAGTGCTAATAATGTGTTATAAAATAAAGAAATATGGAGAGAACAAAGAACAAAGAAAATATGAAAGAAATAGAGAATGTACTTTATTAATCAAAGGGATGATTACAATGCTTCATCAGAGTCTCTATTTATAGGCATAAGAAGTATAAATGAAGTAGAGATCTAATTCTAATAGCTATTAGAATTTAAAGTACATCAAAACTTTATCTTGATCATGATAGACATCCACTTAATAAGATTTTCATAACAATAATCAAATTTTTATGTTTAATTTTATCCAAAATTATTATATTTAGTTTAGGTCCAATACAACAAAATAAATTATTTAAGATAATTAAGGTTAATTATCATCAAACAACATAATTATATTGGCTATTTTAATTTTTATTAATAAAATAAAACCAAATCTACAAATCTGAAATTAAAATCTCAAATTCCAAAACCTTATAACTCAATATTTATAAAATTCAATATCGAAAATTTTGTATTTAACTTTTTCGGTTTTTTTTTCAAACGATGCTTTAATTGGAAACTATTTTTGCCTTTCCAAAATTAATTAAAAAAAAGTATGAAAATGACTTGAGAAAATCATTTTCATGGTTGCCAGCTAGACAGAACCTAAGTTTTTTTTTTTTTTCTAAAAAAATTATTCCATACAAAATATAAATATGTTTTCAAGCTTTTATAATTTTAACTTAGATAATTTCAATTTTTTATATTTTAGGAGAAATTTAAAATTTTAATTCATTTTTTGGGTAGAAAAAAGAAAAAGAAAAGAAAAGAAAAGATTGTATAGGCGAATATCTATGCATGATATATCCAATTGAAAGAAGAGGATGACCACTGAAAATTTGTGGGCATGAATCACCCCTATTTTAATGAGGGATACAAGATTTTGGATTGCCAACAAAATGGGCAAAAGCAAAGAGGAAAAATGGACCATGAACCAAATATTAGTTAAAGAGTGGGAATTCACGAAATGTAGGATGAAAATTTAGATTTGCACAATAAATTGGTTCAACTTTTCTAATGAAATGAGGAGACAATGGATTAAATTTGTGGAAAATGAATATAGTTAGTAGAAATTAATATAATGGCAATGAGGAAAGTCAACAACAAAGGCTTGCATTAATAATTATCTCATACATTATTATTAGTATTATTGAAGATGATTTAGAAGATTCCCCCCCCCCCCCCTTGTAGGACCCTATTAGGGTTAGGTTTACTCATGTTAGGGTTAGGGAAGGGTCCCTCTTTCAAATGCTATTAACCATTTCACTTCTCTAGGCCTCTTAATAACTTATCTCATTATTTTTTTATGAGGCGGATGTTTATGCTATTTCATTTACTTAACCCTAATTTAAAATTAAGTTGAATCCAACTTTAATGGTTTGATTGCTTCCATCTGTTGCATAAAATTAAAACTGACATAATACTTATAAATTAGTAAAAATTGGAAATTGAAATTAAAAAAAATCGAGGAAATGAATTAATTGTAAAATATGTTGAATTTTTGTTATGACTCACGTTTATAAAATGATAACTATCGTGAGAACCATGAGAACTAAAATATTATCAATTTTTATATAAAAATGTTTTTAAATCTCAGATTATCATTTACTCTATATCATTAAAATAAAAAGCCTAATACCCCTCTTTTATTATTGTTTATTTAAATAAGGATATAAAATATTTTGCACAACTTTAAATACAAATAGAGCATAGATTTGAAAAAAAAAAAATAGCATTTATATGACTCTTTTATTGATTTTTATTTTCCGTTCAAAGAGTTCATTTTTTTGCTATTTTTTTGGATGAACATATGACTTGTATTCTAAAGTTATTGAAATCGAATTATATTGGTAGGTCAGATTAATTGGATGAAAAATCAATCGATATGCTAATTTGAACTGGTACAGACCATTGAATCATTTTTTTAATAATTTATTTAATTAAATCAGACCAACTAATCAAACTGAAATTGGGTAGTCGATAATAAAGAAAAAATCTTAATTTTAAATGAAAAAGGAAAAAAAATAAAAAAAATCACTGAAATTAAAATTAAAAAAAGATTGGGTGCTAGACGTTTTATATTAATAAGATAGTATAATTGATAAATCTATTGTTTAAAGCATTCACTTTTTATCTAAGAGTTGATAATATTTTAATTCTCGTAATTCTCATTATAAAAGTTCTCACTATAATTATCACTTCATTTATTGTCTAAAACCTTTTTGAAAATTTTAATTTATCCATCATTTAATCAACAGGTCAAGTGAACTAATGATTTGACCGATTCGATCATCGGTATTAATTAATATTTAATATAAATCTTATCCGCTCATTAAATTTTGCATTTCTTTTTTGTACCACTTTGATTTCTAAACCTAAAATATGAGTTGAGTAAATAAAAATAATTATATTGTTTTTAAAAAATACAATTTTATATCAATTAGTGCAATCTATAATGCTAACATGGAGGGCTTTTTTTTTTTTTTTAACAAAAGAAGTTAGAAATGGTTGCATAGATTTTTAATTGAGCTTTTGATAATACTAATTAACTAATTAAGTAAAAAATAATTAACCCTTTTTTGTAGTAGTGTTTAGCAGGAGGAGGAGGATAAAAGTGAAAGGAAAGGGCAAGCTAATTAGATGACTGAAGAATTAAGTAGAAAGAAAAAAGTAATTAGGGGGAATGGATTGTATGAAACAGTGACGCAATATTATTTGTATCTTTTTTTAATAATTTTATGTTACATCAGCATTTTCATCCTGGATTTCAACATAAAATCAAATCCAAATTAAAATCCTAAAAATAAAAATAAAAATACTAATGTAACATAAAATTATTAAAAATAAATAATATCCTTATTTCATAGGTAATTAGGTTACAAATGTTAATAATAGTAGATATATATTTGACACTTTTTTCCCTTAAAAAATATTAAATTAAAACGGTGAAATGTGGCAATTATTCAGTTGTCACTCCAGAACAAAACACTAAAAGCCACGTCTCCCATTTACACATAACGGAAAGAAAGATACAGCACTAACTTCTTTTTATTATTTTATTTCTTTTGAAATAAATTAAAGAAAATAAAAGTTCTATTCCACTATGAACAGAAAGAAGAATACAATCATACAAAGAACTAATTGGCTTTTATTTTTATTTTTATTTTTTAATAATACTGTGCAAACTCCCCACTCTATACCCTTTTCCACACTTTTTAACATATTTATTTAGCAATCAAATAATAAATTATAACAAAGAAAAAACATTTAACCCCACAATAAAATTACACCCCATGTGCATGGCTGTTAATCCATGTCATCCCCACTACTTGTTGCTGAATTCATCAGAATCTGACTCACTTTTCCCCTCTTCAGACCAACAAAATTTTGTTACTTCCCAGTCAAAGACAAATTTCTTGGTTCTGAGGATAAGCTATGGTTTGTGTATGTGTGTTTTTTTTCTTTCTTCTTCTTTTTTTTTTTTTTTTTACCAAAGTAAAAATATAGTGTAGTAGTAAAACCACCTTGTCAGTGTCCGAGTTGATGTCATCTTTGATTAGAAGCTTCCCTTTGTTGTCTCACTCGCCGCCACTGCCAATTGGAGCAGTTTTTGCTACTAACTCGAAATCGTTCCCTTCATATTCATCTTCAGTATCCCCATCTTCTTCTTCATCTTCTTCTTCTTCTTCTTCTTGGATGTGATTGTTGTTGTGACCCACATTGCCTTTGTCAGCTTCTTCTTCCATCATCGCCACAGTCTCGGCCTGGTGGTTGTTTCCTTGCGGTGGAGGAGGCCATTGTTGTTCGGGCCGTACCATTAGTGGCACCGTGGACCTGCTGTCGGGCTTGACACCGTAAGGTGATGAAGAGGCGAAGGAGTTGCCGTTTTTGCTTATTTTGTCTTTGTAGATGGCATCCAGCTGGTGAAAATATGGGCATGTCTTGGAATCTTCGGGCCGTGTCTTGTTGTTTTCTTTTACTTTCTTGAAGTATTTGTTAATGTTTTCCCATTTCTCTTTGCATCTCTTTGCGCTCCGATTATATCCCAGATTTCTCATGGCGGCTGAGATCTCTTCCCACAGGGGACCCTTTGGTCCATTGTCTTGATACTTAATGTCAAGATTAGTTCTAAGCTTTATAAGAGCCTCAACTTCAACTTTTGGCCATCGTGAAGGACTCGGTGAAAGTGAAACTGAAACCGCACTATTCCCTCCATTACTCATTTCCGAGGTATCAAAATTCAAAGCTTGAGTTGGCGGCGGGTGTGTCTTTGGCTGCTGCACCTGCACAGGAGGAGGAGGAGGAGGAAGAGGCGTCGATAACGGAGCTAACATCGGCTGCGCCGGAGGAGGTGGCTGTGGCTGAGGGTGAGGATTGCCTTGCACCGTGTTGGGTTGCTGTCCCGATACCTTTTGCAAGAATGCAAACACCGCAGCATCTTTGGCAGCAGCCTTGGATCTTTCTTGGACTAAAAGCTCATGTTCTTTGTTGATCCTTGCCATTTCTTGCACCCTCCAAGCTTCTTCACGAGCCAACCTTTGTTGTTCGCATCTCTCTATGGTTTGCAAGAACTTGTTCTGCAATTCCTCTTGTTTCTCAATCACCTCCTTGGTCAACCTCCTGAAAAACTCCTTCCATTTCCTCTTCTTCCCACTGCTTCCTTGGTACGAATCATCATTGGACGTGGTCGAAGAAGAGGTGGAAGTGGAGAAAAGATTGGATGAAATATTAATGAAACAAGGATTAATGGAATGGAGAGGAGGAACCGGTTGGGTAGACAAGGTAGGGTTGATGGAAGGTACAGTAGCATGGGATTTAGGTACATTGGTAGGGTTCATGACAGAAGCGGATGTTGGGGTTGGAGTTTGAGGTTTAGGAGGTGACAGTGGTTGAAGTGAATGAAGGTTTTGAAATGCTTCTAATTCATCAAAGAAACGATAAGTCTTGGTCTTGCCATCAGCTTTGCTGGTTCTGCCATCTTTGGTTCTCTTGTGATACTTGTAAACATTCTCGAATTTCTCTTTGCATTTCTTAGCACTTCGATGATAACCAAGCTCAGCTAGTTTCCTGATATAAAAACAGCTTTATTGCTATTTTAAAATCTATCTCAAATTCGGCAATACGGAATAGAATATAGTTTAAAAAGCACTCTGCGACATTAATAAACCTTCAAACTAAAACACCAAGAACAACTTAGAAAGTAAGGAACAAAGGAAAGGTAAAAAAGAAAAAACCTAAGCAAACTAAGGTCACATGGGAAACTCACAAGCCATGTTGGAAGTATATGTAGACATTTATTAGGCCTTATTGTTAACCTCTTTACTGAAATGGACAAAAGCTAAAATAAACCATCCCTCAGAAAAAAACCCACCATTATCAGCATCTGGGTTTTCTTTCTGGTTGTGGAACCTTTAAGTTTTAAATGCTTGAAAAGAAATAGACTTTGACAAGATTAAAAAAGCTGAATTCAATTCCCAGTTTGTTTAACACTGAATCCCATGAAACTGAAAACTGAAAAACTGAATTCCACTTTCTCGGATTCCAAGAAAAATGATCAATAGTATTATTATTAGTATATACGAAGCTATGAACTTCATGTATCTTTGAAAGAGAAACCAAAATTCAGCTTGAAAATCAAAATCCAGTGATCTGCATGCGTGATCAGCTGAACAGATTTGCTAAAGAAAGGAAAAAAAAAATTCAAGTATTTGGTCATCACCTGGAAACCTCTTCCCACAATGGACCTTTAAGTGTTGAATCCCGGAAAAGGGAATCCATGTCGGAACGTATCTTCAATAAAGCCAAAGTCTCTTGCCTAGGCCATCGATTTCCTCCAAAACTCCGATCACCTTCATCAACCCTACCTCTATCTTCTTCACCTTCACTTCCTTCAAGGATTCCAGCCACCGTCGTTGCCGCTTCCGCTGACCCTTCTACCATACTTGATTCCATACAGCACCAAAATATGAAGAAGAAGAAGAAGAAGAAGAAGAAGGAAAAAAAAAAATTTAAGTATGACAAGTGAAAGGTGAATATTATCAAAGGGTTTTTATGTAAGATAGATGGATGGTGAATTTATTTATTTATTTTTGGGGTTTGGATCTGCCTATCAATCTCAACCCTTCAAATAAAAAACTAAAAAGCAATTTGCAAACGAGAACCTTTTTTTTTTTTTCCCCTTTCTTTTCTAATGTTTAATCTGTAAGGGATCTTCAGTTGTTTTTCTCTTTTGCTGGTGAAAAAAAAAACAAAATGGTTACTTGGGGTTTTTATAGTAATTAAAGAAATAAATAAAAAGTGGAAGAAGATGGATGAATTATCATGAATAAAAAAAAAGGGGGGGGGGATTATTTATAAAATATTATAGATAATATGTCAATAAAAGTTATCAGCAGCAATGGCTACTGCTACAGATAGCGACGATGGGAAAATTAAGTTGGGTGGTAAGGCATGTAGGTCAGCTTTGCTTTTTGGGACGTTTTGGATTTCAGTGGCCGTTGCTACACCTAAGTTTGAAATTACTATTACCCCCCTTTACCTCTATTTCTTTTACAATTTAGACTTTGAATAATATACGAAAAGGATAATCCAATACCATTATTTTAATATATGATACAAAGCAGTTTAGTCTCTCTCAAAATAATAAGACAATTTTACCCCTACGGCATTCGAAGAGGAAATCAACATAATTGAAAATGACTTCACTAAATGTAGGTGTGAAAAACAAGATCACATGCAAATCACAATTAATTGAACTTTAATCATAAAAATGTATTATTAATATTATAAAAATATTCTAAATTTCGAATAATAAGTTTCAAATTTGTGAAAAAATAAATTATAGTAATTTAATTTTAAAATTAATAAAAATTTCCAAATTTTTAGAAAAGAATTTTAATGAAAATTTTTAATATTTAAATTTTTTTATAATTTTAAAGTTTTTTGTAATTTTATGAAGTTTTTTGAAATTTTTAAAAATTTTTTAAATTTTGAATTCAACCCATGCTTTTCACAACTATATACATATTACCACATACAATTTCAAACAGTATAAGAACTAAATTGTGGTTTCCATTTTAAAAGGGACTAAATTGCTCATTAGTTACTCAGGTTCAACAATTAGTTGACTGATTTTAATGGGGTGACGTCTATCTTTTATTTGTTAGGACCGTTATCAGCTCATCTTGCATGTTAATTAACTGTTTATGACATGTAGAATCTTGTGTCATTAGGGGAAGATGAACATGTGGTGTGGTTGTACTATTACATATTAAGTTCAATAACTTAAACTACTTTATAGTAATTTAAACCCGAAATGATACGATGCAATTGACACTACAAGATAGTATAACAATCTCCATACCATACAATTTGAATTGGAAGCAAGTGTTGAACCACATCCAATTCCTATATTCACAAGGAAGCTTTCCCAATATATTTCACTACTCTTCACGAATCTCCTCAATTCAAACCTTCCATCCCTCCTTACATTCTCTGTGTTTATTTTTATTTCTTCGTATTTCAAAATTTTAATGGGGAGAAAATAGTAGATTATTGATCCATCACGCTTTCTATGTCACTTCATTTTCATTCCTTTTCTCATCTCATTAATTAATTTGATGTTGAGACCGGTCCACTAACACCAATGACTCCTTCCTTTCAATCTCATAAATTTCTTTTCTTTTCTTCTTCTTCTTATTATTATTCGTCCAAGCCTAAACATCTCCAATTTTTTATAATAAATAGACTCAAAATTTAATTTGAGAATTATATATAGAAAATAGAATTTAAAAACAAATGGTATGATTTTAGGCTTGAAAACCAAGTTATAAAGGAATTGAAGACAAAAGGCATTTATGAAGTTGAAATAGTTTGGGGTTGAGCCTACCGGTATAAAAATGATTGAAATCTCGTTGCCAATCACATACTCTCTATATATTTTTCTCTGAACACATTGCATATTATAAGGGAAGGGGTATTTTATAATTAATTCCTCATGGGTGTTATAACAATTTATCGACATATCATAATGGTTTGAGTGTGATCGGGTGGGTCGGATCGTAATTTAATTTTTTTTCACATCTATTCAAATAATAAAATATTAAAAATTATTTTATATTTATAAGTAATTTTAGAATTAAAATTTCATTTCAGATCATATTCATGGTTGGCTTTAATCTCTATATTGTACGTAGAATTGATCATGGTCGGATCACTCATCCAGGCTCGAAGGCCCACCTAAAAAATGAGAGAGTTTGAAAAAAAATATAGGCTCAGATAAAAAAATAATGCCCATTTTCTAGACGAATTGGGCCTCAGGTAGGGTTTTTTGCTTGGGCCAGCCTGACCCAAATGTGTTGTTTCGCTATTATACTACTATTTTGTTATTATTGTTTGGATATTACATAATTCTTATTTTGCTGTTAATTTTATTACTATTCTACATACATTTGTTTGCTAAGTTGCAACTATCTTAGTGTTATTTAAGTATAAAGACTTTTTTTAATGTATTTTTAATTTGTTAGGAAATATCTATTTTAATATTTTTAGTGTGTTTCATGTATTATATTTTTTTAAATTTATTTTATATAAAAAATAATCTAAAAAATTAATACAAGCAGGCCAAGTCAGGCTTAGGTTTAGCACTTTTAATCTGGGTCAGGCTCGGATATAGAAAACAGGTCTGTAATTTTGCATTGACTTAACCCATAACCAAGTTTAGTTGTACCACTTTTAAAAAACTAGTTTTTTAATACTAATAATTATGATATTTTTTCTGATTGAAAATAATTGATGATAATTAACAAGCAAGAGCAAACATTTTTTGATATAATGACTTATTTGGCTCTCCAACTTTACAAAATAGTTATTTTAACCATCTATTTAATTTTTTACTTTTTTTAGCTTTTAAACTTGTGTTTTTTGTCAAATCACTCCAAAATGGATAGAAAAGTTAACATTTTTTTTCACTTTGTTTACATGCCATACACATGGATTGCCACGTGAATGACACATCAACATTTAATTATAGTTAAAAATTTTAAAAATAAAAAATAAAAAATATATTTTTTAAAAATAAAAAATCATTAAAGTTATTAAAAAAGTATGAACAAATATTTAAAACTAATATTATATCTTTAAAAATTTTAAAAAAATTATTTAAATGTTAACATGTCATCCACGTATATGCCACATAAATAAAGTTAACAATAGTTAACTTTTTCATCCATTTTTGGGCGATTTGACAAAAAATTTAAATTGAATAACTAAAAAAGACGAAAATTTAAATGGATCGTGCTAAAATAACTTTTTTTTCTGTAAAGTTGTTGGGTTAAAAAAATTATTATGTTTTTTTTTTTAAATTATAAGAAAGAGAGGATTACAGAATATGAGTGGTGGTAAAAAAATTCTAATCGCAATGGTTGATTGGATTAGTTGAGTGAAACATTGAAAATTATGAATTTTTTCATGGATAAAAGATGGATTTAATTAGTAAAAATGGTTTATTTAATTTAAAAATATTAGTATATCCGATCAAATTTGAATTTGTAATCTCTTACATTATCATAACATTTGATAAGATTTTTATTGAATCCGCTAAAAAATATCATATGTTGATGAATGAAGAGAAAATAATGTTTATGATTCTTTTGGTTTTTCGTTGAATTAATAAATTAGATATACACTATCTAATACAAGTAATTGTTGCGAGTTAGAGTTAGGATTCTGTGAAGCCTACTCGTCGTGAATGGTGTAAGCAGGGTTATTGATTTGGGTGTTGGTGTAACACCTAGGTGGGGGTATTGAGTATAGTTTCCTTAATATGGGTAATGAGGGTTATACTGATTGTATGGGTTGTGGTTGAGGGAATGGTTGTCGTGCACCAGTTTGTGGCTGGTTCTAGGTTATTTAAGAAATTGTTGAGTTTGTGAGAATGCCTGAACTGGAGTGAATCATGTCTGTCCAGATTCATTGCACCAAATGTTGAGGTTGAAATGCGGATGAAGGTGGAGACGACGATTTACATGAATGGAGGAGTTGGCAAAGGTACTATAAAGAGTTACAGAGAGTCAAGAGAGAGAGGAAATTAGATATCAGAGAAAGAGTCCCCCTTACTAGCTAGGGGATATATAAGGTTGATTTCCATTAAAAAATTGTTATGTGTCCTTTTCTTTATATATTTAATTTTTTTTAAATTTTGCTATACTATTATATGATACTTGTCATCCATAACTCTACTACCATTTGTAAAATTTTAAAAGTCCACTAGTAATACTTTCCTCTCAAACTGGGTAAATAAAAATCGATCTTTTTTAGAAAAACTATGCACAATTCCCCTTAACTTTTTTTTATTTAAATTTAAAAAAAAATTAAAATATGTCATAAGTTTTTATATTCTTTATGGATTTAGTCTTAATAAACATGCATTTAATAAAATAATTTTAATAGTGTTAATAATTGAACTTCAATTTTAAAATATAAAAAATAATGGAATTAAATAATTAAACATAAAAATTCAAAGATTAAATTCTAAATTTATAAGAATTACATAGGTTTAAGAAAAAAATTACCCATACAAGATAAATGATGTTGTTTTCCCTTTTCTTTTCTTTCCTTTACGTGATGCACCCAATGCAAATATAGAATTAATTTTATTATTTTAACCAAAAATTATGTTATAAAGAATATTATATTTAATTCTTGTGTAATATCAATTTTTTTTTTAATTCATCTTATCCGACAAATTCAAGTAACTACGGAATATCTTAGTAATTTATCTTCCAATCTAATTTCTTAAGCCTTAAATGTATCATAAATACACTTTGGTGTAAAATTTTGACTTTCATCAATTATTTATCTAAATCTATATCTTTATTTTTTTTTTACTAAATTGACTGGTTTTATGAAAATAAAAACTGTAAAAGAAACAAGTGTTCTCCTGCATCCTGGACACCGCCCTCAGCCTTTCCCTCTCCGTTGCTCTTTGAACATAGCTTGGGACACCGCCCTCCAAGTAATGACTCTCATCTTTTTTCAATGCCTCTCTAACAGTAAAATGAGCAAAGAAATTTTCTAATTTTGGGATGAAATGAAACCCCAGTTCTTGAAAATGTGTTTTTAAGTTTTGGATATCTCTGATGAGTGCTCTGATGATCGATCTATCATATTCTGTATTCTGGCATTTTTTCATAATTGTTCTAGAATCACCCAAGATAATGCATGCATTAAAACCCATGGAAATACCTAACCTTATTGCATCTAATCCTGCAAGAGCCTTCACTGTAAATGGTGATGCAACGTCGGAATGGAGTATCGATTTGGAAACCAAGATTTCTCCATCCGCCTCTCGGACTATCAACCCCAAGGCCGATCTGAAGTACTGTTGGTCAAAAGCCGCATCAAAATAAATGGCTATACACGTTCTCTGTTTATCCTGTTTGAGATCTCTGTCAGAATCTAAGCTAAATATTTTCTCCTCTACTCCTTGCAACTCTGATATGTAACTGATAATTTGGTTGGAAATATCACTGCTTGTTGTGTTCCTATTCTCATAAAGGAGCTTATTTCTACTTGTTCAGATAAGCCAGAGCCCACAATAGAAGAGACTACACTGTTCGCTTGTCCTCCGGTTGAAAACCCAGGTGAGCGATTCCTATAGTCCTTGATTATTATTATTAAGCACCCAAGAAAACTGTAAATTCCTCCATACTTCCTTCGTTGTAGGACATTGCCGGAAAATGTGGTTGTTGTCCTCCTTATTAAGATGACATCTGGGACATTGAGTTTCAACGGCTACTCGTTTAATCTTAAGATTGGCTAAAGTAGGGATGTAGTTCTAGAAAATTTTTCAGACTGTAATTTTGATTTTTGAAGGAATATGTAGGTTCGATAGTTTCCTGTATAAAGTTTTATTCTCGGCCTGTAAATTATTATTGCTAGAAACCAGTGTAGTCCTTTGTAATAGTTTGTAGGCACTTCTAACGGAGAAATTTCTGGATGGCTCCCCTTCTCATACTTGGAAATCTTCGTGCACTGACCTCGCTAAAGGGATCCGCATGATTTTTTTTTTCAATATCTGCATTAAAGGTATTAACCAGTAACTCTGCTTTCCATGTTTTACTTACTTCATCAATCAAATCCGAAACTAACTCAATATTAACATTGCTTCTTTGACTCAGTAACTTATCTTCTTTAGCCCCCGATATCCAGTTGTCAGACCAAACAGAAATGCGATCCCCCTTTCCAACCCTTCAGCATAATCCTTTCTCCAGAAGTCCTTTAGCTGACCAAACACTCTTCTAGGTGACTGAAGGTAAGTTTCCTAATTGGGCTTTTAAAAAGTTTGAGGACGGATAATACTTTGCTTTTAAAACTTGAGCTAACAAGGAATTTGGATAATTAATTAGACGCCAACCCTATTTAGCTAATCATGCGATGTTAAATTTATCAAGTTTTTGAAAGCCGAGACCTCTATCATCTTTAAACGAACAAATATCCTTCCAAGCGCACCAATGTATACCCTTTTTACCTCGATTTTTTTCCACCAAAATTTTGCTATTATACCCTCCAATTCGGTACAAAGGGTTTTAGGGAGTAAAAAGCACGCCATTGATTAAATTGGGATGGATTGGAGAACAACCTTAATAAAAACCTCCTTTCCTCCCTGCGAGAGATGTTTTATACTCCAATTACCTATTCGTTGCTGTAGTCTATCCTTCAGGCTTTGAAAAGACGCTTTCTTCTTTCTTCCCACCAAATTAGGTAAACCTAGATATCGTCCTAGATCGTTTGAGCTACGTACTCCAAGCACTTTGGTTACTATTCTTTTCTCTCCCTCTTGCGTATTAGAACTGAAGAAAATAGTAGATTTAGTGTAATTAACACTTTGACCAGAACAATTCTCGTATTCATGTAAAATCTGCTTCAATGAAACTGCTCCTCTTTCAGTGGCCTCCCCGAACAGAATACAATCGTCCGCAAATAACATATGTGAAATTTGCGGTCCACTTCTACTTGCCTTGACTCCTCTAGTGACTTTTTCTTTCATTTCTAACCTCATAAGGCTAGACAGGCCCTCTCCACAAAATAGGAATAAAAAAGGGCTTAAAGGGTCACATTGTCTAAGACATCTAAAAGGGATAAAACTTTGACCACTATAACCATTAAAAACCACCAAGTATGATACTGTAGTTACACATCTCATTAATGAATCAACCCAGCCTGAATCAAAACCCATTTTCTTCATTACTCCTACAAAATTCCACTCAACTCTTTCGTACGCTTTACTCATATCCAGTTTAACTGCCATAAATTCTTTCTTCTCCATTTTTTTGTGCTTCAAAGTGTGAAGAAATTCATAAGCCAATAGAACATTGTAGTGGGCCAATTTAGCCCGGGGCCCAATAAGACCCAAACAAAACCAAATAATAATAAAAAATAAAGTCCAATAAATAAAAAAATTTCATTTACATCAGCCCAAAATCCTAAGCCCAAATCAAACCCAAAGCCTAACTAAACCCTAGCCCAAAACTCAACAACAGAGAAAAACAAACCCTAACCCAAGTGGCGCCGCACCCTAGTGCCGCCCCTAGCCTCTGCCACTGCTCCACCACCCACTTGCCTACAACAAGAAGTGACAAATATAATAAAATAACAAGTGTACAGGGCTATAAAAGCCACCTAAATCCATTGTAATTTTTTTATCGAGATTGAATACAAAAAAAAAACAGAGAATTAAGCAAAGAGGAAAGTAAATCAAATCTATTCAAAGGTTTTTTCTTTCTTTCTCTTCACTCATTTTTATATACGATATAAGATATATAAATACAAAAAATAAAAAATAAAAAAATACCTGTTGTTTTCTCTGTCGCTGGGAACCGAAAGGTCCTTTCACCTTTTGGCCATTTCTAGCCATTTTTTTTAAAAAGAACCCCAGATTCGGAATCGGGGAGTTGAAAGGAGTCGAAAGGTTTCCTTTTTGAAGCTCCAGCGACCGGCAGTCGGAGGGCTGGCCAGAGAGAAAAGGGGAAGGTTTTTTGTTTTTTTTTAGAACATAGATGAAATGACTTTTTTTGAAGGATTTTTGACTTATATAGGTGTAACATCCCGAAATAGGGCCTAAACGGAATAGTGGTTACGAAACCACAAATCCGAGTCAGTAAAATTTTTTAATATTATTTTCAGTGCTTATAATATGTGAATTTACATGTGTGAAAGTTTCGTGAATTAATTTTATTGTTAGTGTGCTTAATTTAAAGAAAATGACTAAATCGCATAAGTGGTAAAAGTAGCTTTATAGCTTGATTAAGTGGTTGAATTGATGATGATTTCTTTAATTTAAGGGTTGATAGGGTAATTTAGCCATAATTGAACATAGTGGACGGCTAAGATGCATGTATTAGTGAATTGGTAATTGTTTATTTTATTTTATGACATTATGGTATATTATAATATATGATAATATATATTAGAAGAAAGATGAAAAGTAATTTAGCATTAAGTAAACAAAATGAAGAAGAAAGGTAGATAATGGCCGGTCATGATATGCTTGAAATAGTGGGTGGAATTTTTATTATATTTTATGTTAAAATATATTAGTTTAATGTATGTTATAATAATGTAAATGATAAAAGATGAAAGTGTTCATCTTTTTATCATTTGTTCTTGGCCGAAACTAAGAGAAAAGAATAGGGAGAAGAAGCTTTGTAATATTAGGCCTTTACAAGCTCAATAGATTAAGAAGAACGAAATCTAGAGTTAGATCGGGGAAAGAAAAAGATATTGGACTAAATCGATATAGTTTATCGTATTTTGTTTCGAGTATTACAAGCCAACTCAGGGATCGAAAGGACGTCGGAGATCGTTACACACTATCAAAAGATTATATTGGTATTTTGTGATTCGAACGTTTTAAGTTATGGCATGTATAGGGACTTAGCCATTTTGTGTGTATGACCTTATGATATGGCTTAATATTGGCTTGTAAATGCTTAATAATGATTATCCATTAAAATGGTTAATTAAGAACATGTTTTGGATGTTATGAAATGCCTAGTTGATAGTTATTTTAAAGAAATTATGTAATTATATGCAGGGGAATAGTTGGACAGCAGCAGTGACGTGATTTTGAAAAATCACCAAAAATAGTAAAAATTGAATTAGGTTGTGCATGAGATATAGAATTAAAGCTTATTGAGTATATTTTCATATAAAGAAAACGGTGTAGGAAAAAGAGTTGTATATTATGAGATAATTGATTTTTAGTGAAGAGAGGTCAGAACTGTCAAACTGTGTAATAGGGGAGACTTTAACTAATAAAATGTACTAATTGGCCACACCAAAAATTCTGTAAAAATTACAGTAAGAAGATATATGAGTCTAGTTTCAAGGAAAATTTACGGATCTAGATTTCGAGTTTCATAACTCAAGTTATAATTAATTTAGTGAACATGACGCAGACGGACAGTTTCAATTTTTATGCCCAGAACTAGTAAGTTAAGTCTAGTAATGCCTCGTGCTCGACTCCGGCAACGGTCTCGGGTAACGGGTGTTACATTTATTGGTATCAGAGCAAGAGTTTAGTCGGTTCTCGAAATATTCAGTATGAGTAAGAGTCTAACTATACATGCCATACTTATATTTTGATAGTGTGACGACTCTTGACAATTTTAAAAATGTTTTTCTTATATAGCTATGGATCCCGAACGAGATGGTGCAGATGATGTAGAGAGTAATGCGCCCGCTCCCACTGAAGGGAAGGTGCCACCAGATAGTCGTGAAAGGCCCGTTACAGTTAGTCAGGGAGGAGGGGCTCGAGAAGCCTTCTTCCAAGCTATGAATGAATGGTTTGCTGAGTTCGTTCGTACGAACCCGGCCGCTAGACCTCCACCCCCTCATGATCCACAGACTACCCATGTAGCTTCCCCAGTTATAAATACCGTTAGAAGAGAGAAACCACCGGTTGACAAGATCAGAAAACAAGAGGCTGAAGAGTTTTGAGCTACCAAAGATGATGATGCAGAGAAAGCTGAATTTTGGCTCGAGAACACTATCAGAGTCTTTGATGAGTTATCCTGCACACCGGAAGAATGTATTAAATGTGTGGTGTCACTTCTTAGAGATTCGGCCTACCAGTGGTGGAAGACACTTGTGTCAGTAGTACCGAAAGAAAGAGTTACTTGGGATTTCTTTCAAGAGGAGTTCTGTAAGAAGTACATCAGTCAGAGGTTTATTGACTAGAAAAGAAAAGAGTTCCTTGAATTAAAACAGGGTAAGATGACGGTGACCGATTATGAACGTGAATTTGTCTGACTCAGCAATTATGCTCGAGAGTGTGTGTCTACAGAGGCTATCATGTGCAAAAGATTTGAGGATGGGCTCAATGATGATATCCGACTATCAGTTGGTGTTTTAGAGATAAAAGAGTTCGTTGTTTTAGTTGAACAAGCCTGTAAGGCAGAGGAGTTGTTAAAAAGAAAGGGTAAAGCTGAAATTGAGATGCAAGACACGAAGAAAAGACAGATGAGCAAGTCATTTCAGTCTACATCCAAGAGGCCTAGAGAGTTTTCTACAAGACCTAATTTTTCAACCGGGTATTCTAGCCGAAACAGAGGTGGAAGATTTATGGATTCAAAAGCTCAAACCACTTCGATTGCGAGTGTTGGTAGTATTCAGCCTGATAGACCCGAGTGTCCTCAATGTGGTCGATGTCATCTAGGTCAACTGAGATTGGTTGTTTCCGATGTGGTGCACCGGATCATTTCATTCGGGAGTGTCCCGAGATGGTTAAAAAAGAAGTAATACCGAGTGCAAGATCAAGTAATGCCCCCGTTAGAGGCAGATCTCAGAGAAATTCGGGAGTAGGGGCTGGTAGAGGTACATTTAGAGATACAACAACAAGATCAGATGTTAGAGCACCTACAAGGACTTATGCTACCCGTGCTCGTGAAGAAGCATCTTCCCCCGACGTAATTACGGGTACATTTTCTCTTCATGATGTTAATGTTATTGCTTTGATTGATCCGGGTTCAACCCATTCCTATGTTTGCATGAAATTAATGCCTAGTATGAACATGCCCATAGAGTTTACGGAATTTGTGATTAAAGTATCGAACCCATTAGGTCAGCATGTGTTAGTAAACAAAGTATGTAAAAAATGCCCTTTGATGATTAGAGGTTACTGTTTTCCGGCTGATCTCATGCTATTGCCATTTGATGAGTTTGATGTGATTCTTGGTATGGGTTGGCTAACTGCACATGATGTGATAGTGAATTGTGGAAAGAGATTCATTGAGTTGAAATGTGAAAATGGTGAGTTCCTTCGGGTTAATTCAGATGAGTCAGATAGTTCAATTTCCATGATTTCTGTTATGTCTGCTCAGAAATGTTTAAGGAAAGGATGTGAAGCTTATCTTGCTTTTGTGTTGAATACTAAAGACCCAGAGTTGAAAATTGAATCAGTGCCTGTGGTAAATGAGTTTCCTGATGTGTTTCCGAAAGAACTACCAGGTTTGCCTCCTATCAGAGAAGTTGAGTTTGGTATTGAATTGATTCCAGGTACCACACCTATTTCTATTGCTCCTTATAGAATGGCTTCGATAGAATTGAAAGAATTGAAAGCTCAGTTACAGGAATTAACTGATAAAGGCTTTGTAAGACCTAGTTATTCACCATGGGGCATGCTAGTGTTATTTGTGAAAAAGAAGGACGGTTCCATGAGATTGTGCATAGACTATCTACAGCTTAACAAGGTAACCATCAAGAACAAATATCCATTACCTAGAATAAATGATTTTTTTGATCAATTGAAGGGAGCCACTCTGTTCTCTAAGATAGATTTGAGATCCGGATACTATCAGTTGCGAGTTAAAGAGTTAGATGTTCCAAAGACTGCTTTTCGAACTAGGTATGGTCACTATGAGTTTCTTGTGATGCCATTTAGCTTAACTAATGCTCCTGCTATTTTCATGGATTTAATGAACCGAATTTTTAGACCTTATTTGGACAAGTTTGTAGTCGTGTTCATTGATGACATTTTGATTTATTCTCATATGAGACTGAGCATGCAGAGCATTTGAGAACAGTTTTACAGATTTTGAGGGTTAATCAGCTTTATGCCAAGTTTAGCAAAAGTGAGTTCTGGTTACAGGAAGTTTGTTTTCTTGGACATATTGTCTCAGGTGAAGGTATTAGAGTTGATCCGAGTAAGATTTCAGCAATTGTTGATTGGAAGCCTCCTAGAAATGTATCAGAGGTCAGAAGTTTTCTTGGTCTTGCCGGTTATTATAGACGATTTGTAGAGGAATTTTCCAAGATAGCTACTCCATTGACAAGATTGTTACAGAAAGCTGTCAAGTTTGAATGGACTGAGAAGTGTCAACAGAGTTTCGACAAGTTAAATGTATTGTTGACTAAAGCTCCTGTTTTAGTACAATCAGAACCGGGTAAAGAGTTTGTGATTTACAGTGATGCATCCTTGAATGGACTAGGCTGTGTACTTATGCAGGAAGGAAGGGTAATTGCTTATGCCTCTAGACAGTTAAAGCTACATGAGAAAAACTATCCGACACATGATTTAGAGCTAACTGCTATTATATTTGCATTGAAAATCTGGAGACATCACTTATATGGTGAGAAATGCCGAATATTCACTGATCACAAAAGTTTGAAGTACTTGATGACTCAGAAAGATCTGAACTTGAGGCAAAGAAGATGGCTAGAGTTGATTAAAGATTATGAGCTAGTGATCGATTATCACCCGGGTAAGGCAAATGTTGTTGCTGATGCTTTGAGTAGAAAATCGTTATTTGCATTGAGAGCTTTGCACACTAGTTTGGCATTATCAGATGATGGTTCTATCTTAGCTGAGTTGAGAGCTAAATCGACGTTTCTTGAAGAAATTTGTGAAGCTCAGACGGATGACAGTGAGTTGCAAGCCAAAAGAGTTCAGTGCGAGTCAGGTGTAGAGTCTGATTTTCAGATCGATTCTGACAGTTGTTTGTTGTTCAGAGACAGAGTATGTGTACCAAAGAATGATGAGCTTATTAGGAAAATCTTAAAGGAAGCACATAGCAGTTCTTTGTCTATTCACCCAGGTAGTACAAAGATGTATAATAATTTGAAGAAAATGTATTGGTGGACAGGAATGAAAAGAGATATACAGAGTTTGTTTCTAGATGCTTGATCTGTCAGCAGGTAAAGGCCGAACATTAGGTACCTTCAGGTTTATTGCAACCTGTATTAGTTCCCGAGTGGAAATGGGATCGAGTTACTATGGATTTTGTGACAGGATCGCCTTCGACACCGAGAAAGAAAGATGTAGTATGGGTTGTGATTGATAAGTTAACAAAGTCGGCTCATTTTATCCCAATTCGTATGGATTATTCACTTGACAAGTTGGCCGAGTTATATATTACAGAGATTGTGAGACTACATGGAGTACCGTTATCGATTATCTCAGATAGAGATCCGAGATTTACCTCACGGTTTTGGTAGAAATTGCAAGAAGCTTTAGGTACAAAGTTGAGTTTTAGTACAGCTTTCCATCCTCAGACTGATGGTCAATTAGAGAGAGTTATTCAGGTACTTGAAGATATGCTTAGATGTTGTGTATTAGAATTTCAAGGTAGTTGGGAGAAATATTTACCATTAATAGAGTTTGCTTATAATAATAGTTATCAATCGAGTTTGAAGATGACACCTTATGAAGCTTTGTATGGATGTAAATGTCGCACACCTTTGTATTGGACAGAGCTTAAGGAAAATCAGATTTACAGGGTTGATCTAGTCAAAGAAACAGAAGAGAAAGTAAAAGTCGTCAGAGATTGCTTGAAAGCAGCTTCAGATAGACAGAAATCCTATGCAGATTTGAAAAGAAAAGACATTGAATTTCAAGTTGGTGATAGGGTATTCTTGAAGGTATCCCCGTGGAAGAAAGTTCTCAGATTTGGCAAGAAAGTCAAATTAAGTCCCTGTTTTATTGGACCGTTTGAGGTGATCGAGAGAGTTGGGCCATTGGCATATCGATTGGCTTTGCCAACTGAGTTAGAGAAGATTCATAATGTGTTTCATGTGTCTATGCTACGTCGTTATCGTTCAAATCCATCGCATGTGATTTCGCAAACAGAGGTTGAGATTCAGCCAGATATGACTTACGGGGAGGAACCAATAAAAATTCTAGCTCGAGAGGTTAAGCAATTAAGGAATAAAAGTATTGCACTTGTGAAAGTATTATGGAATAGGCATGGATTAGAAGAGGCTACATGGGATCCCGAAGAGACTATGCGAAAACAGTACCCAAATCTCTTTACAGGTAAGATTTTCGGGGACGAAAATCCCTAAAGGGGGTAGAAATGTAACATCCCGAAATAGGGCCTAAACGGAATAGTGGTTGCGAAACCACAAATTCGAGTCAGTAAAATATTTTAATATTATTTTCAGTGCTTATAATATGTGAATTTACATGTGTGAAAGTTTCGTGAATTAATTTTATTGTTAGTGTGCTTAATTTAAAGAAAAGGACTAAATCGCATAAGTGGTAAAAGTAGCCTTATAGCTTGATTAAGTGGTTGAATTGATGATGATTTCTTTAATTTAAGGGTTGATAGGGTAATTTAGCCATAATTGAACATAGTGGACGGCTAAGATGCATGTATTAGTGAATTGGTAATTGTTTATTTTATTTTACGACATTATGGTATATTATAATATATGATAATATATTATATTAGAAGAAAGATGAAAAGTAATTTAGCATTAAGTAAACAAAATGAAGAAGAAAGGTAGATAATGGCCGGTCATGATATGCTTGAAATAGTGGGTGGAATTTTTATCATATTTTATGTTAAAATATATTATTTTAATGTATGTTATAATAATGTAAATGATAAAAGATGAAAGTGTTCATCTTTTTATCATTTGTTCTTGGCCGAAACTAATAGAAAAGAATAGGGAGAAGAAGCTTTGTAATATTAGGCCTTTACAAGCTCAATAGATCAAGAAGAACGAAATCTAGAGTTAGATCGGGGAAAGAAAAAGATATGGACTAAATCGATATAGTTTATCGTATTTTGTTTCGAGTATTACAAGCCAACTCGGGGATCGAAAGGACGTCGGAGATCGTTACACACTATCAAAAGATTATATTGGTATTTTGTGATTCGAACGTTTTAAGTTATGGCATGTATAGGGACTTAGCCATTTTGTGTGTATGACCTTATGATATGGCTTAATATTGGCTTGTAAATGCTTGGTAATGATTAACCATTAAAATGGTTAATTAAGAACATATTTTGGATGTTATGAAATGCCTAATTGATAGCTATTTTAAAGAAATTATGTAATTATATGCAGGGGAATAGTTGGACAGCAGCAGTGACGTGATTTTGAAAAATCACCAAAAATAGTATAAATTGAATTAGGTTATGCATGAGATATAGAATTAAAGCTTATTGAGTCTATTTTCATATAAAGAAAACGGTGCAGGAAAAAGAGTTGTATGTTATGAGATAATTGATTTTTAGTGAAGAGAGGTCAGAACTGTCAAACTGTGTAATAGGGGAGACTTTAACTAATAAACTGTACTAATTGGCCACACCAAAAATTCTGGAAAAATTACAGTAAGAAGATATATGAGTCTAGTTTCACGGAAAATTTACGGATCTAGATTTTGAGTTTTATAACTCAAGTTATAATTAATTTAGTGAACATGACGCAGACGGACAGTTTCAATTTTTATGCCCAGAACTAGTAAGTTAAGTCTAGTAATGCCTCGTGCTCGACTCTGGCAACGGTCTCGGGTAAGGGGTGTTACAATAGGCCCCCAAACGACGTTGTTTTGGGGCTGGCCTCAGACTCCCAAAACAACGTCGTTTTGGCCTCTGACCCGAGACCCGTCCTGCTCCGGCCTAGGATCCGCGTGTTTTCCGATGGAAGGGCTAATTGCACCTTTAGCCTTTTCGCTTTTTAAGTGTTTTACAATTAAGTTTCTTTCGTTTTAAATTTTTTCCCTATAATTTGTTTCGTTTTCAATTTGGTCCGCCTTGGAATTGTGCGTTTTGGAGAGTGGGGATTATTTCCCATTTTGGTCCATCCTTGTTATTCGCGTGTTCAATTTGGTCATTTTCCTTGCTATTTACTTCTGATTTGCCCCAAATTTTTGTTTTAAAATTCAAGGTAGTCTTTTTCTTAATTATTTAGCTACTTTATTATTAAATTAATTAGTTTAATAATAATATTATTATTATTATTATTATATTTTCTTTTTGAATTTACTTATTTGTTTTATTATCAATTTACTAAATTAATAAATTTTGCAATATTGTTATTATTATATTTTTATAAATATTTATCTACCTAAATTTATATACACACATTTATATTATTCTGTCACTTATCTATTTATATCATCTTATATAATTTTAAAACTTTAGTTTCTTTTTTATTTATTTATTTTTATTATATTATTATTATTAATATCATCATCATTATTATTAATATTGTTATTATTCTTAAATTGTTTTGCACCATATTTATTTATTTACGTAACATTAGGTCTTTAGCTTCGAATTTTTTAGTTTGTTATTCTTATTACTTGTTACTTTATTTCTGGCTTGTTTATTTTATTTCTGTTCTTCATATTGTTATTAACATTAACATACTTATTATTCTGTCATGCACACAAACACCGTAACCCGTTTTACATTTCATCACAAAACAACGTCACATTTTACGCGATGCATTAAAAATTTTGTTTTTAAAATAAGCGATACTCAGTGTTTTTAAAAATCGAAAGGTCATTTCCTAACTTACGGGGTTTCGACTTTCTCGATAAATACGAACCAATGAACGTTTTGAAATTTTTAAAATTGTGTTCTAACTTACGGTATATGGTTTCTTTCAAAAACCGAGATAATCAAACATCTTTCAAAGTAATTTTTTCGGCGTTTATTCTCGTATCGAGAATTCAAGACATTATGTCCTAACTTATGGGACGTAATTCTCTTTCTCGATTAATGTGAAATATGTCCCTTTCTCGGAAAATTTTTAATATTTTTACAAAGGATCGTATTTTTAAAATCTTTTCAAATTTTTAATTTTCGACACTAAAGACACCCAGTAATCAATTAGGTACCAATTTTGAGCGTATCGAGAGTGCTAATCCTTCCTCGTGCGTAACCGACTCCCAAACCCGTTTTCTGGATTTTGTAGACCAAAAATCATCATTTTAATAAATTTAAAGTTTTATTACAATGATTGAATTATGAGGCGATCCGATCACACCTAAATAAAAAAGGATTGGTGGCGACTCCCATGATTGTTTTCGTTTTCAAAATCAAACTCGACCCCTTTTCAAAAAAAATGGTTTTGACAGCTTGGCGACTCCACTGGGGAACAAAATACGAGAGTTAAGCCACGAGTTGATTATTTTTTATCTTTTATCGAAAGTTGAAAAATTGATTTTAAATTTATTATCCATTCGTTGCATTTCATCCGTCTTTTTGTGGTCTTTGTCATAATATGTTTTATTTATTGGTTTGAGCCTTTTGATATATCTCTGCATGTTGCATTGCATAAATTGATCGATTTTGCCCTTTTAAGTGGTAGTGAGAAACTATTCCTTCGTGAGGTTTTCACCTCCGTATAGGATAGTGGATCGCTTTCGGGATACATCCGTAACTATGTCTTCGTAAGATTTTCATCTTCGTATAGCCATAGGGAAATGTATTCCTCTGAACTGAACTCGATCCATATGAGCCTATAATGGGTAAGGATCGAGGAATCTGCCGGCTTAGGTACCTTTACTTTAGAACCGAACCGCATATAACGAGCCTTAAGCTCACCTTAGGTAGAGCTAGGGGTGTTCAGTCGGTTAACCGACCCGAAATAACATTAACCGAATTAACCGACCTTTCAAAAATTTTAACCGTTAATTGAACCGAATTTTTTTCAAAAAAATTAATCGAACCTATATTTTTTCGGTTAATTCGGTCAGTTAACCGAATTACCCGAATTACCTGAATTACTCGAATTAACCGAATTACCCGAAATGAATCACTACATAATTAAAAAAATTACATAATTTTAGTTTTAGAATTTTATTTTTATTTATTAAAAATTATTTGTAATTTTTATGATTGGGTTGAATTGGGTAATTGGGTTGGGTTGGATATTTGGGTTTAGGGATTGAGTTTAGGTGAATAGTGGGCCTATTTATATATTATAATTTTATTTATTAATTTCTTCAGTTAAACCGATAAAATTCGGTTAACCGACCGGTTTCAAGCCGAATTAACCGTTAACTGAAAAATCACAAAATAATTAACCGACCCCTGACCGAAAAAATTCGGTTAACCGACTGATTAACCGAATTCGGTCGGTTAACCGAATTTTTTCAGTTTTACCCGAATTTTGCACACCCGTAGGTAGAGCCATACCAAACTCTAGTGATTACCTGAGTAGGTGCTTTATTTATTATTCCTTGCTTGCTTTTAGCTATGTATGAAATATTAATTTGTTTTGTTTTACTTTGATTATAACTGCATGGCATTTTCATCACAAAAAAAGTGTTGATTCACATTCGGTTACTAAATAGATAACTTGTCATGGAAAAGGGGTTTCTTGATAAAGTGGAGGACAACGCAACAAGAGAAGGGTGATAGTCTTATAGAAGGGTACGTGTCGACAAACATTATCAAAAATCAGTCTCCTAGTCACAAAAGCACTCTGTGCCGAGTCAATACATTTATCCATAATTATTCGGAGACGATTAGCAATGACTTTTGCCATCAATTTATATAGCACGTTGTATAAACTAATACGTCTGAATTGAGTAATATTCGAAGGATTTGAAATTTTCGGAATTAACACAATATTAGTCTTATTGATTGCGCTTAGATCCACACCTTCATTCGGAAGATTAAGGCAAAATGATGTAACATCTTCCCCAATAATTGGCCAACACTTTTGATGAAAAAGTGCCAGAAGCCTATCCTCTCCTGGTGCTTTTGTTGGACCCAAATCCTTAAGTGCCTCCTGTCGAAACCATTTTTTTGTTTGGAAAACGGGGCCGACTTTAAAACGAAAATGGAGTCGCCACCAATCTTTTTGAGGTGTGATTGGGTCACCTTGAGATTGATCGTTAAAACATTTTGATTTATTAAAACGATAGTTTTGGTCTACTAAATTTAGAAAAATGGGTTCGGGAGTCGATTACGCATGAGGAAGGATTAGCACCCTCGTGACGCCCAAAATTGGTACCTAATCGATTATTTAATGTCTTTATGTCGAGAATTTGAAAAGATTTTAAAATACAATTCCTTTTAAACAATGTTTGTAGAACCCGTTTTGGAATATTAAGACTCATTTGTTCCAAAAGGATAAGATATCACATCCAGTACGTTAGGGTGCGACATTTTAACCCCTGAAATTAAGATCGTCCCTTAATTTCCCAAAACACGAAATTAAAAGGATATTTAGTTATTTGGACCAATGAAAAACCGAAACCCAGCACGTTAGGGCACAATTTCTCAAATTTCTAAACACGAAACATTGCCTTGTTTTCTGAAATCCTTATCCCGAGATAACAAAACGTCATATCCAGTGAGTTAGGACACGGCAATTTTGAATTCTCGAGAATAAGTTTTTATTTAACTTTTAAAAAGAAAGTAATAGGTTCTTTGGACTCGAAGAGAAAAATCGAAACCCAGTAAGTTAGGGTATGATTTCTTTCGAACCCTAGAACGTAGAGTGTTTGCTTATTTTGAAACTCGGATAAAATGTAATGCCTTGAATAAAATGTGATATGGCCGTAGTAGAATGAAAGACGAATTATAGTAGACATGCATACTAGGGTAGAAATGAGGGAGATACTATAAATTACAATAATAAAAGCAAAAATAAATGAAAATTCAGACAAATAATATGCAATAAAAGAAAAATAGTAACAAAAATGCAATAATAACAATAATAAAATGTATTAATATACAAATAATAGTAATAATAAAAATAATATTAGTAATAATAAAAATAATAGAAAAAATATTTAAAATAAACAATAGCATTAATAACAAAAATAATAGCAACAGTAATGATAAATAGTAATAATAATAATGGAAAAAAATTAAAATAAAAAATAATATTAATAAAAATAAAAATAATATTAAAATTAATAGTGATAATAATAAAATTAATAGTAATTTTAACAATAATAATAATAAATATAATTGTAGTAATAATATATATAAATAATGGTAATAAATAAATAATAATAATGAATATAATAATAAAGTTAATGATAATAATAATATTAAAAATAAATAACAGTAATGAGATACTGACAATAATAGCAAAAAAAAATAAAAAAAAAATAAAAAAGGACTAAAATAAACTTAAAAATAAAATTTCGGGGTAAATTGAGAATAAAAAGAGAGAGGGAGGATCAAATCGCAATGCGCGAATAAAATGGGGGGACCGGAACGGTAAATATCCCTTCCCTCCAAAACGTGTCACTTTGTACAGGACTAAATTGGAACCACGGGAAAATTATAGGGCAAAATTGAAAATAAAAAAACGGTATTAAAAGATATGAAAATGCGAAAGGACCCATAGCGCAATTATCCCATCAAAGGGAAAACGCGCGGATCCTCAGGTAGGCGGGTCAGGTCAATCCGTTTTGTACCAATACGATATCGTTTTGGTGTCTTTGCACACTGACTCAAAACGGCGTCGTTTTATGCTCTTATAAAAGTCAAATTTCTTTACAAAAAAAATCATTTCACCCTTCAAATTAAAAAAAAAAACCAAAAACACTTCCCCCTCCTCTCAAACTGGGCGATTTCCGGCCTTGGGCTCTGGCGAGAGCTCCGGTGCCGACGCCGCCGTCTGCCGCCGTACACGGCGGCCGGAGACAGAATAAATAGGTATTTTTTTCCCTATTTTTTATTTCCTTTTAAAACTCTTAGGTATTTAAAAAAGAAAAAAATCCTAAAAAAATAGACTCGAAAATAAAAAAAAGAAAAAGAAAATCGAAACCTTTCTTTTTGCTGATTTTTTGATTCCTTGAATTCGTATTCATGAGAAAACCAAAGGTAATTCCCTTTTACATTGTTTTATTTAAGCTTTTATAGCCTTTTAGGAAAAAGCAACTACAACCAACTCTGGATTTGTTTGTTATGCTGTTTCTGTTTCCTTCTTTTCCGCAGGTAGGCGACGTCGAGCGGACGTGGCTAGATGGTGGAGGCGCGCCGACGAGGAGGCTGCTGGCGGCGTAAGGGTTGCTGCTAGGGTTTCTAAAAAAAAATTTAGGTTGTAATGACTATTGGGCTTTTGGGTTTGGGCCTTTATGGGTTTTAATTTGTATTTGGTATTTAATTGGGTTTGTATTTTGGGGTTGTAATTTTGGACTGGTTTATTGGGCTCCGGGCTAAAAATTTGGGCCCTGCAGCTGCCCTTCTTTGCTCATTGTCGTGCAACGAGAATGGAGCAAAGACTTGAAAAGGGCCAATTTTGCCCTGTCTTGCTGAGTCCTGAGTTGACGTTTCCTTTCTTCAGGTAGCCTCGCTTTAACCCACTGCAGCTTTAGAGGTATAGAAATTTCGTTTCAATCTGCTCTGTAATCTTTAGCCTGTTCCACTACTGCTTAGGGAAATAAGGCTCAACGTCTTCGATCTGCTCCACTACTTCTTAGGGAGATAAGATCTGCAATCTTCAGCCTATTCCACTACTGCTTAGGGTGATAAGGCTGGTGGCTTGAATCTGCTCCATTGTTATATGGATGTAAGATTTACCGTCTTCAATCTACTCCACTACTGCTTAGGGTGATAAGATCTACAATCTTTAGTCTGCTCCATTGCCGATACATAGAGATAAGACTTGTAATTTTCAGCCTGTTCCACTACTGCTTAGGGTGATAAGGTTGGTGGCTTGAATCTGCTCCATTGCTATATGGATGTAAGATTCACAATCTTCGATCTGCTCCACTACTGCTTAGGGTGACAAGATCTACAATCTTCATTCTGCACCATTGCCGATACATGGAGATAAGACTTGTAATTTTCAGCCTGTTCCACTACTGCTTAGGGTGATAAGGCTGGTGGCCTGAATCTGCTCCATTGCTATATGGATGTACGATTCGCCGTCTTCGATCTGCTCCACTACTGCTTAGGGTGACAAGATCTACAATCTTCAGTCTACTCCATTACCGATACATAGAGATAAGACTTGTAATTTTTAGTCAGCTGTACTACTGCTTATGGGGATAAGGCTAGTGGCTTAAATCAATTCCATTGCTATATGGATGTAAGATTCGCCAAAATCTATAATTCTAATCGATTTTAATACATCGTCCTCTGGGGAACCTACCTGTAGAATTGATTTCACGGGGTCTATGCTTATGCCAAATGATTAGAGTGTCATGATCAAAAAATGCTCCTAACCATATGTATTATGAATGTTATAAGAATGAATGCAAAATGTCATGAGAATGATCCATTTGTAACATTTAGGCTGTCATTGCTCGCCGTTTGTTAAGGTGATATCACTGACGTATGTCTCCTGTTCAACTGATATTTTCAACAGAGAATCTGAAGATATAGTCATTCCTTAGACCCTTATCTCTCAAGTGTTCCCAGCCCTTTAAGCTTGGTAAGTTCTAAATAATTGTCTTGTTTCAGATTCTTGCATTATTTAGAGACTTTCAGGGTAATATGCAAAACTTCTTTTGTGAAAACATTATTAGTTCAGTAATCATTATTTCAATATAAAATGCTTGAAAAAGATTATAGAGATGAATAAAACTGAAACTTATTCGGGACAAAATCCGTAGAGAATGGATTGAGCAAAAGAAGCAAATTTTGCTAAGGTACAAAAATGAGTAAGGGTGGAATTGGTACCCTAAATATCATAGCCTGAGTTTCTCTGTACGAACTTCTTGAAAACCATTCTAAGTTCAACATGTGTTTAGGAGATCTGCAATATTTTGTCAATGCCCCGAAGATGCAGCATATCTCCTCATTGTTACCTCAGGTATAGGATGGCTAGCGCATGCCTTATTTCTCCTCAAAAATTTGAATTGCCCTTTACGGGTTTTCAATTCAAAGCTCCTTTGGTCTCAAAGTGCCCTTTGCTGGTTTTCACCTTGGCCTCTCCAATTTTAATTTTGAACTCAAGACGCCCTTTGCGGGTTTTCGCCTTGGCCCATTTTCTTCTTAAGCGAAGTATTTCTTTACTGAGTCCGCATTAACTAAGTTTGGCTGACTCTTGCCGTCCATCTCGGCTAGTATCAATGCTCCTCCAAAAAAGGGCTTCCTTACGACATAAGGTCCCTCTCAATTAGACATCCACTTTCCTCTGAGGTCCTTTTGCATAGGGAAGATCTTTTTTAATACCAAGTCTCCCTTGTGGAATACTCTAGGGTGGACCCTTTTGTTGTAAGCCCACATCATTCGCTTCTGGTACATTTGACCATGATGGATGACTTTTAATCTTTTTTCCTCGATTAGATTCAGTTAATCATACCGAGATTGGATCCATTCCGATTCATCCAACTTCAACTCTGATAATACCCAGAGAGAAGGAATTTCGACTTCAATGGGCAAAACTGCCTCCATCCCATAAACCAATGAGAAAAGGGTTGCCCCGGTAAAGTCCTAACAGATGTTCGATAGGTATAGAGGGCAAATGGTAACTTTTCATGCCAATCCTTGTAGGTCTCAGTCATTTTCCCCACAATCCTCTTGATATTTTTTAGCTGCCTCAACTGCACCATTCATTTTCGGGCTTGTGGTGCTTAATTTTGAACTGACTGCAGACTTCCGCTATCGCGCTATTGTTCAAGTTCAACGCATTGTCAGATACGATTCTTTCTGGCATACCAGAGCCACATATGATCTCCCTATTTAAAAACTTGCTAACTACCATCTTCGTGACATTAGCATATGAAGCTGCCTCTACCCATTTGGTGAAGTAATTGATGACCACGAAAATGAATTGATGTCTATTAGAAGCCTTGGGGGAAATCGGCCCAATGACGTCCATGCCCCACATTGAGAAAAGCCATGGAGAAGTCATGACATGAAGAGGTGAAGGAGGCACATGGACCTTGTTTCCATAAATTTGGCACTTATGGCACTTTTTGGCGTAACGGATGCAATCTTCTTCCATCGTGGACCAGTAATACCCGAATCTCATGATTTGCCTAGCCATTGTAGCGTCCCGCAGACACCTTCATGGACTTCTTCCAGGATTTTCTTTGCCTCAATAGCATCAACGCATCTTAACAGCACCTGGTCTTTCCTCTTTTTATACAGGACCTCTCCGTCTAAGTCATAGTCATTGGCCAGTCTTCTCAATATTCTCCTATCATTTTTAGTTGCTTCATCAGGGTATTCGTAGCTCTTCACATATTGCAGAATATCATGATAACAAGGATGACCATCTCTCTCCTCTTCTTCGTCAGTATTGCAGCAGTGAGCCGGAGCCTCACAGATACTCATTTGGATAGACTTCATACCTTCCTGTTTATTTACTCTGATCATAGAAGCTAATGATTCCAGGGCATCAGCCATCTGGTTTTCATCACGTGGGAGATAAAAGAAGGTGATATTATCAAATTCCTCAATTAACTCCAAAACTAACTTTCGATAACTGATCAATTTAAGATCTCTCGTTTCCTATTCTCTTTTGAGCTGATAGATCACAGGCGTAAAATCTCCATATACCTCTAGCACCTTGACTTTGCGGTCTATGGCTGCTCGAATTCCCATGATACATGCTTCGTATTCTACTATAGTGTTTCTGCAATCAAAATCCAACTTGCAAGTGAATGGATAATGATCTTCGCTCGAGGATATCAGGACTGCCTCAACTCTATTACCAACGGCATTTGACGCTTCATTGAAGTTCAACTTCCAATGACGATCTTCTAGGGTATCCTCTTCAGTAGCCGCTATAAACATCAAATCTTCATTAGAAAAATCAAAGTTCAAAGGCTCGTAGTCTCCTAGCGCTCTGCTGGCTAGAAAATCTACTATTACACTCCCCTTCACAGCCTTCTGGTTCACATGGAATATGTCAAATTCGAAGAGCAAAATTTGTCATCGGGCCATTCTTCCATTCAGAGCAGTTGACTCCATCATGTACTTAAGATGGTCTAGCTTCGAGATTAACTAAGTCGTATGGTACAACATGTATTGTCTCAACCTCTGAGTTGTCAAGACCAAGGCACAATATAATTTCTCAATTGGCGAGTATCTCATTTCACGCTCAGTAAATTTCTTACTGAGGAAGTATATCGCTTTTTTCTTTCTTCTTTGTTTCATCGTGTTGGCCTAGCACACATCCCATTGAATTGTCGAATTCCGTCAAATACAGAATTAGTAGTCTATCAGGACTGGGTGGCATTAGAACTGGAGTATTAGACAAGTATTGTTTAATTTTGTCAAAAGCCTTCTGGCATTCGTCGTCCCAAATGCCTAGGTTGCGTTTCTTAAGAAGATGAAATATGGGGTCACATTTCTCAGTCAATTGCGAAATGAACCGGGCAATATAATTTAGTCTTCCTAAAAAGCCTCGGACTTCCTTTTGAGTGCGCGGCGAAGACAATTCGTGTACAGCCCTGACTTTATTCGGGTCGACCTAAATTCCCCTTTCACTGACTACAAAACCAAGTAGTTTTCTTGAGCTAGCCCCGAAAGTACACTTGGTTGGATTGAGCTTCATCTGAAATTTCCTCAACCTCGAGAATTGTAACACCCCAAACCCGGTCAAAATGCTACGACCGAATCTGGCATGTTACAGGGAAGAAAATTGAAGAAAACCAAATTTAAAACCATGAGTTGAGGGAAATTTTGCATATTACTATGCCTTCGGCCAAGATTTAAAACAAATGTTTAGCTTTAGTCGTAACATAGTTCAGATTTCTTAATCAAAATCGAATTTTAGGAAAAATTCCTTTAGGCGAACATTTGAAAACAATACTGCGGTTTTAGTTGAAAATTTAAGTCAATTATTCATTAGAAACCCGTCATTACTTAACCAATTATAAATTTCAAAGTTTTTCTTGTTATTAATTTTAGAAAACACTCACTTTGATAATTTGAAAATCATGCCATAACAATTCTATAAGAAAACCCAAGTTAAAGTTTAAGTGGCCTTATTACAACACCCAAAATCCAAACTTAAATAGTAATAATCTAAAATAAGTATTAAAAATAAAATTTCTTAAAGCATTATGCATGGCCACCTCGAGTCCACCTCGGCTCTCTATCCGCGGTCTACGGATTACCTGCAAAATTGAACAGAAGGGGTGAGTCACCGAGACTCAGTGTGTAAATCCCCATCCCAATGAGCTTCGGGCTCTCACACAAATTTATACATATTATGCGTGTATGTAATACAGCCCAACCAACCTATTATGTCCAACCTCCATATCTCCTAAGTCTACCTAATATCTGTGGCACCTAGCCACTGGTGGTACCTAACCACTGGTGACAAATGTCACAAAAGAGAGTACGTGGGGCCAACCCACTTGTGGTACCAAACCACTGGTGACAATCCCGTAATGCATATATGTGGGGCCAACACACCGTGGTACCAAACCACTGGGACGAGTCACAGAAATAATATATATGTGGTACCCAACCACTGGTGGTTCCAAACCACTGAGACTTAGTCACAAAAGGTATTATGTGGGGCCAACCCACTTGTGGTACCAAACCACTGGTGACGGTCTAAAAGAGATCATGTTTTCTCCCTCATCACATCATACCCCCAAATCCATGCCTATATGAAACAACCATTATGGTATAATCATGCTTTCCATACATAAACAATTATTCATCGCACTCATACATGCATAAGCCAATAACAGAACATGGTAGACAGAACATAGCAAAACTTACCCGGAGTCTTCGATCTTGCCCACAAGGGTATCTTATTCATGCCATTACTTCGGCTTTTGCCAACAAGTTAATAACATAATTAAAATACAAAGTGTGTGAGAGTTACACACCTGACAACACGTAATACCACACTCTCTATGTCTACACTATCGCTAATCGGAACTACTGCTATCTGTCTACTATTCTGCTCAGAAGCCGGCCCACAACCTGGTGGCCAATCTCGGACTGCTGACACCGCTCGCTTCTTAAACTTAGGGATCGAACCCGAAGGTTTGCTTCCCTTCCCAACTTGTATATTTCTTGCATCCATCAAAAAGCCTCGGTCAATAAATCGCTACAAACAAAATGTTTGAATAACACCCAACTGGGTTAAGGTGACGGATAATAGATAAACCGATTAATAGAATAACTAAGGAAATCTTCTTACCTAAGTCGATTGAGTCCAGAAGTTAGAAGACTTGGATTAAGAAGTTGATCGAACACCCTCGATTATTCCCCAAGATTCGGCACAAGCAGTCAAAACGGAGAAGAGTCGGCTTGAAGATGGTACCCTAAGTGAATAGACAAAAAGAATGATCAGGGGTTCGGTTTTAAGAGAAGAAGAATGAAAATAACTCAATAGGGTTTAAAGGAAAAGATTCGGCCAAGGGGGAAAAAGAAAAGAAAATAGAGTAATAAAGATCTTACCAAAATATGGGATGAGAACTCGGCTATGATGAATAATTCAGGGAAAGAAAACAAACGAATTGATGCTGAGACTGAGAGATTTCGGCTAAGAGAGAAAATGGGGGTGTAGTTTTGACTTTTGGTGAATGGAAGAGGAAACAAGAACCACAACAATGGGAGTCAAGGGGATTCGGCAAGAGAGGAGTTCATGAGAGGAAAAGGAAATAGAAAGGAGAGAGAAGTAGTGATTTCGGTTAGAGCTTTTGAGAATGAGTAGAAAAGACAATGAAAGGAATATGCCCACTTGGTCTGCTTAGTTTCGGCTATAGGTCATAGAAGAAGAAAACGATGGGAGTTGGCTAGGAAATTTTCGGCAACAGAGAATACAAATAGCTAGAATGAAGAGCACACTCACAAATGCCGAAAAAAGAAAAACATCTACACCCACAAGCTACTTAAGGCTACCAAAATTCGGCACCCACACCTCTTGCCAAAATCGAATGCTCCGCACTTCCCACACTCCTCAAAATTTCGGCTAACACTCCCCCTCTCCCCTCAAACACCATGCCTTCCCTTCAATCTCTCCCCGGTTCCCTCTCCTCCACTCATTCAAACCAATTTGAATAATTCAAACTCCTTAAATCCCTCTCCACCATTCCATTGAAATATTTGACCAAGTCTTACCTCTCTCCTCCAAAGTTTGATTATTATCCAATCACCTCCCTTGCCTGAGCCAAAAAATAATACTCCCTTGCTGCCTGAGAGTTTCGAACCCTCTCTCCCTCACCCTTACCTTGTGACGCCACCTTCCCAGCATGCAAAGTGGCGTCCCCTTGCCACTCTTCCACTGCACTTCCTTGTGTCACCAAAAGCAAGCTAAAACCCCTTAAGTCATACTCCTATTCGGCTCTCCTCCTAAAGTGCCCAAAAATAGAACTTTGCCCAAGACTTCGGCTTAGCCCTGAGCCTTTCCTGGACCCCCAAAACACCCTAAACTAGCACATTAAGGATAACATACACACAGAAACACATCAAATGCAAAGCCCCCCAAATCAGGATGTTACAAGAATAGTTTCCTCAAAACCTGTACATGCTCCTTTTTCCGTTTGGGATTTTGCGATTATGTCGTCGACGTAGACCTCGATCTCCTTATGCATCATGTCGTGAAACAAAGTTACCATGGCTCTTTGGTATGTTGCTCTCGCATTCTTTAACCCAAATGGCATCACATTGTAACAAAAAGTTCCCCACAAGGTTATGAATGCGGTTTTTTCTATGTCTTCAGGATGCATCTTTATCTGATTGTATCCAGAGAAACCATCCATGAAGGAGAACAATGAATAACCTGCCGTGTTATCTACCAAAGTGTCAATGTGAGGCAATGGAAAGTTGTCCTTTGGGTTGGCCTTGTTTAAGTCCCTGTAATCTACACACATCCGTACTTTTCCATCCTTCTTAGGAACGGGGACGACATTGGCTACCCATTCTGAGTAATTCACCACTTCTAAGAAACCGCATCAAATCGCTTCTTGACCTCTTCTCTTAGCTTTACTGCAACATCGGGTCTCATCCTTCGGAGCTTCTGTTGAATCGGCTTGCATTCTTCTTTTATAGGGATACGATGCACCGCAATATCGACGCTCAACCCAGGCATGTCTTGATATGACCATGCGAAGACATCTTTGAACTCCAGCAGAAGTTTAACGAGATTCTGCCTTGTTTCCTCGTTTATGCAGGTGCCTTGTTTCCAACAGAACTCACATTCTCAATTGTTTCTTTGTGAGGTAGAATCAGCTTCTCTTCCCGCTCTACTATCCTTAACAAATCCGGGGATAAACTACAATCTTCGTCATCTACAAAATCCTGAGATCCCTCTAAGCACATGTCTCGTTCACAATGGAGTTCTGGGTCCATAGCAGCGTTGCTCATGACATCGATATCTTTAAGTGCCTCCTGTCGAAACCATTTTTTTGTTTGGAAAACGGGGCCGACTTTAAAACGAAAATGGAGTCGTCACCAATCTTTTTGAGGTATGATTGGGTCACCTTGAGATTAATCGTTAAAATATTTTGATTTATTAAAACAATAGTTTTGGTCTATGAAATTTAGAAAAACGGGTTCGGGAGTCGATTACGCATGAGGAAGGATTAGCACCCTCGTGACACCCAAAATTGATACCTAATCGATTATTTAATGTCTTTATGTCGAGAATTTGAAAAGATTTTAAAATACAATTCCTTTTAAAGAATGTTTGTATAACCCGTTTTGGAATATTAAGACTCATTTGTTCCAAAAGGATAAGATATCACATCCAGTACGTTAGGGTGCGACATTTTAACCCCCGAAATTAATATCGTCCCTTAATTTCCCAAAACACGAAATTAAAAGGATATTTAGTTATTTGGACGAACGAAAAACCGAAACCCAGCACGTTAGGGCATAATTTCTTGAATTTTCAAACACGAAACATTACCTTTTTTTTCTGAAATCCTTATCTCGAGATAACAAAAACGTCATATCCAGTGAGTTAGGACACGACAATTTTGAATTCTTAAGAATAAGTTTTTATTTAACTTTTAAAAAGAAAGTAATAGGTTCTTTGGACTCAAAGAGAAAAATCGAAACCCAGTAAGTTAGGGTATGATTTCTTTCGAACCCTAGAACGCAGAGTGTTTGCTTATTTTAAAAATCGGATAAAATGTAATGCCTTGAATAAAATGTGATATGGACGTAGTAGAATGAAAGACGAATTATAGTAGACATGCATACTAGGGTAGACACGAGGGAGATACTATAAATTACAATAATAAAAGCAAAAATAAATGAAAATTCAGACAAATAATATGCAATAAAAGAAAAATAGTAACAAAAATGAAATAATAACAATAATAAAATGTATTAATAAACAAATAATAGTAATAATAAAAATAATATTAGTAATAATAAAAATAATAGAAAAAAATATTTAAAATAAACAATAGCATTAATAACAAAAATAATAGCAACAGTAATGATAAATAGTAATAAAAATAATAATGGAAAAAAATTAAAATGAAAAATAATATTAAAAATAAAAATACTAATAATATTAAAATTAATAGTGATAATAATAATAATTAATAGTAATTATAACAATAATAATAATAAATATAATTGTAGTAATAATAATACTATATATATAAATAATGGTAATAATATAAATAATAATGAATATAATAATAATAATAAAGTTGATGATAATAATAATATTAAAAATAGATAACAATAATGAGATGATGACAACAATAGCAAAAAATAAAAAAAAAATAAGAAAAATGACTAAATTAAACTTAAAAATAAAATTTCGGGGTAAATTGAGAATAAAAAGAGAGAGGGAGGATCAAATCGTAATGCGCGAATGAAATGGAGGGACCGGAACGGTAAATATCCCTTCCCTCCAAAATGCGTCACTTTGTGCGGGGCTAAATTGGAACCACAGGAAAATTATAGGGCAAAATTGAAAATAAAAAAACTGTATTAAAGGATATGAAAATGCAGAAGGACCCATAGCGCAATTATCCCATCAAAGGGAAAATGCGCGGATCCTCAGGTAGGCGGGTCGGGTCGATCCGTTTTGTACCAATACGACGTCGTTTTGGTGTCTTTGCACACTGACTCAAAACGGCGTCGTTTTATGCTCCTATAAAAGTCAAATTTCTTTACAAAAAAAATAATTTCACCCTTCAAATTAATAAAAAAAAAAACAAAAACACTTCCCCCTCCTCTCAAACTGGGCGATTTTCGGCCTTGGACTCCGGCGAGAGCTCCGGCGCCGGCGCCGCCGTACACGGTGGCCGGAGACCGAAAAAACAAGTACTTTTTCCCTCTTTTTTTATTTCCTTTTAAAACTCTTAGGTATTTAAAAAAGAAAAGAAATCCTAAAAATAGACTCGAAAATAAAAAAAGAAAAAGAAAACCGAAACCTTTCTTTTTGTTGATTTTTTGATTCCTTGTATTTGTATTCGTGAGAAAACCAAAGGTAAGTCCCTTTTACATTGTTTTATTTCAGCTTTTATAGCCTTTTAGGAAAAAGCAACTACAACCAACTCTGGATTTGTTTGTTATGTTGTTCCTGTTTCCTTCTTTTCTGCAGGTAGGCGACGTGGAGTGGACGTGGCTAGGTGGTGGAGGCACGCGCTATGCGGAGGCTGCTGGCGGCGCAAGGGTTGCTGCTAGGGTTTCTAAAAAAAATTTAGGTTGTAATAGCTATTGGGCTTTTTGGTTTGGGCCTTTATGGGTTTTAATTTGTATTTGGTATTTAATTGGGTTTGTATTTTGGGATTGTAATTTTGAACTGGTTTATTGGGCTCCGGGCTAAAGAATTGGGCCCTACTCCTACCATATCTCATCCTTCGTATATCTTGCCTTAAGTTTTGAGTTATCTTCATCAAAAATGCATCCATCAATACCCGATAAAATATGATTATAGTTTCCCCTTCTTCCAGTAGAAAATAGATGTTGGAAATACGATCTGGCTATCCCTTCCATTTCTTTGATTTTATCCATCTCCCTACCTTCATCAGATTGCATTTTACGAATAAAGTTCCTATTCCGTCTCTGCACCGCCTGTTTGTGAAAAAAAGCAGTATTTCTATCGCCTACTTTGAGCCAATTAACTCGCGCCCTCTGTTCCCAGTAACGCTCATATTTTTCAATCTCAAGATTAAGTTCAACTTTTGTATCAATGAGTTCTGCTAGATTTTCATCACATCTCTCATCTTCCTGCAGTTTTGTCAATTTAGATGTTAACATCACTTTCTTCTTTTTTCTGCTGTATCGAATTTGATCAGCCCATCCACGTAACCCTCTTTTAACACTTTCCAGTTTGCTCAATAAATCTCCTATTGACTTTTCCCAAATGGTTATAACTCCCCAAAAAAGTTTCTTCCATAACCCACCATGCTTCGAATTTAAAACTTCTATTAAAACAACCCTTATCTTCCCGACTTGTAGTAATAAGTAGTGGACAATGATATAAAAAAGAATGAGGAAGGTGCTGAATTTGAGACTCAGGAAATAAAGACAACCATTCATCAGCGGCCACACCCCTATCTAAACATTCCTGAATATTTGTTTCTGGTAAATTTCCTCTCTCCCATGAGAACCAGTTCCCAAAAATACCTACATCCACTAAGTTACAGTCTTCCAACACCTTTCGAAAAGCTTCCATTCTCCACTCCTCACGACTTAACCACCTTTTTTTTCAAATCCATACAAAATTTCATTAAAGGCCCCACATACCATCCATGGAAGATCCCCATCAGTACGTTAAAGTCTTAAAAGATTCCATGCTTCATCTCTATCATGTGGATATGGAGAATCATAAAAACCCGTAAATCTCCATTTAATACCTTCGTCCATGTCCTCGATTACCACATCAATATGCTTTTTTGAAAAGCTTTGAAGCAAGATATTAGTGTCCCATTCCATGCCAAGCATAATCCACCTCTAGAACCAACTGATTCTACATCAATACTATTGAAAAAACCACAGCTTCTTCGAACTCTTTCCATATGACTTCTACTAATTTTTGTCTCCATGAAGAAGACCATTTGGGGATTATGTAACTTCAACATATGCCGAAGTCTTCGAACTATCCGTGGATTCCCCAAACCACGAACATTCCAACTTAATATTTTCATTACGCCCGGTCAGCTTGCTTCTTGGCTGCTGCCGATGATAAATTATTAGTTTTCACCATTCTCTTGTTCCTTACCTCCATTGTGTTAATCTCTTCCCTGATTGTAGAATTTTCAATCTCCCTTCCAGACCTCTTTTTTCCTTTCTCTCCGATTAGCACTCCATCTTCTAGATCATGTTCCGTAGTAGTATGGAAATGTTCCGCACACACTTTTTCCCCTCCTTGACATGGATTAGACAATCCCCCTTCCAAATTAACACCTAATACTGGATCTATATTATTCCTATTCTCCATGTTTTTTCCACAAACCCTTGAATTATTCCCTAAAGTGTGTCGTTCCACTCGATTTACACCCCATTCACCCACTCCTTCCTCTAGTAACCAAACACTGTTCATGGCAATAGCTCTTCGAGATTGAGCACGCAACGATAAATTCCACCCCAGTTCTGCAAATTCCACTCCCATTGCCATTTTTGCTTTACAAAAAGAACCGCTATGGCCCAAGCGACCACAATAAAAATAGAAAAGAGACAGTCTTTCGTATTTAAATCTGGACTCTTATTCTTATGTAATTACGATTTTCTTTCCCCAAATTAGAGCCATCATACTCAATAAAATTCCTAATAAAATTACCCAGCTGCACTGCCAGATTTTCAGAAAAAAAAAACAATAGGAATATCATGGATCTGTACCCAAAATGGCGTAAAAATTAAAGGGACTTTTAATGGATCCTCCCCCCAGTGCAGCTTGTATAACACCAATAAATGATTATGGAAAGTCCAAGGTGATCCCTTTAAAACCCTCTCCATATCCGTAACATGAAAAAATTGAAATAAATGCCTTTTTTCTCCAAGATCTCGAATTTGAACATCCCAAACAGGATGCCATAGATTTGCCATTGTGCTTTTCATTGCTGGAAAATAAATGATGCTGGCTGTGAGAAAACATCCCACTAAACAAAAAGTTTCCACCTCCCTCTCTAAGTGTGGCTCGACTTGTACTTGTAAAATCTCATCTTCCTCCTCATTAATTGATAAACTAGCAAATTCTGCCTCCATAATTGAAATCAATACATAAACGAGAATTACAATTGACTAAAGAGATTAAAGAAAGTAAATTTTCCAATATCCGCCGTCAAAGAAGCGAAACAAAAACTTGGAAGAAACAAAAAAACATAATTCCTGCCAGAGAGAGCAGACAGAGACGTGCTAGGGTAGCAGACTTAAATCTACATATTTATTGATAAATAAATAAAAATCTATAAAACACTACAATTTTATCAATAAATTAAAAACTGAATTGAGAAATTGGTATTTACATATTTTTTATTTTAGTATTTAAATTATTTTTATCAAAAATGATGTTTAATTTTTCTTTTTCGTGTTGATACCTTCATGAATCAAATACGATAAATTATTTTACAGATATTTCCCATCACATTATCTATGGTCCCTTTCCAAATATTTGATGATATTTTAGTAATTTTTTTTATATCATTGACACATAATTTTGATAATTTTTTTACTTTGAACCATGACCCTGAACCCTAAACCCCAAATTCGAACCTTGAACTTCAAACTTTAAACCATGAACCCTAACCCTAAACTTTAACCCCGAACCTCAAACTTGAACCCGAACCCAAATCCGTTTAGGGTTCGAGGTTGGGGTTTAGGGTAAAAAAAATTACCAAAATTATGTGTCAATGACATGGAAAAATTGTTGACATGCCATTAAATAATTGGAAAATGACCATGGATGATGTAGTGGGAAGGGTCCATAAAAGAGTAAAAAAGTATATTTTAAATGTACTTAATAAGAAAGAAAAGAAAACCGAAAAAATGACAATTTTTCTATTCTAATGAATAAAAGTAAATCATTCTAAATTAAAATGATAAAAGAAGTGAAAATGAGAAATACACAAGAGTTAAGTATGTATTTTACAAGATTAAGCATTTATCTTAAGAATTTTATTCTTTTTCCTTTCATATTTACAAATGATGGAAAAAAAATATTTTTTCTATCTTTCTCACCAAATGCACCAATGAAAAATTTTCTCTTCTAATTTTCCACATTTTCAAATTTTTAGCTTACCTACCATCTTAAACAAACTATTACTTTAAAAATTCATGTTTGAATTTATACTTGTCTTATTCTAATCTATGTCTCACCAAGTGTTAAACCTTATTCATATATATTTTAATTTTAATCTATTGTATTTTATAATAATTTAAATACGAATGTGTATTAATCTGATTCTATCTTATTCGAATCTAATTGTATTATTTGTAATTATAATTTTACTTTTACTTATAATCATTTCAATGGATTGAATTGTAACTTCTTACACAAATTATTTCTTTTTCTAATGGCCTTCTTTTTTCCACACAAATAGGAATTAAGTGAGGAAAATGAAAAAAAAATTAAATATAAAATAAAATAGGACAACTATGTCTTTTAATATTTTTTCTAAAATAACAATTACTTTTTTTTAAAAAAATTACCCACATCTCTGACTAAACTCCCATTTAAAAAAATCCAACTCCTAACTAAACTTCCTATTATTATTTATGAAACATCTCAACATTAAAAAAAAAAAAAATAGTGATCAACCAATGGAGAGTTAAGGTGTGGGGGCTTGAATCCTATAGTATATTATTGTGTTGTGTGGATTTTCAGTTTTAACATATGCCCATGTTGTATGTAGATTTTGTCCAATTTTTCATCCCTTATGCTTTATATTTGTTTGATTTTATATTATAATTAATCATACATATATTTATATTGTATTGTACTTATGAATGTATTATATTCGTAATAGTAATTATTTAAAAAAAACAGTTATCTACTCTTTTTAACATTTCTTTAAAAATTACTAACTTTTTAAATATAATTATTCTTTTAAAATTTATATTTGAAAATTATCTTTTTATCACCTTTCATAACAAATACATACATGTATATATATAAGTGAGAGATCCATTTACATCTTACACACTTCCATATATTTTGTATAGTTAATATTTTAAGGATTGAATTTATTAATATAATTATATTTATCATACATATAAATTTTCAAACAACATATCTATCACATCGATTTAAAACAATGTATATATTAATATTTATTGAACGTCTGAAATTTTTTTTACATAAAATAAATAGATAAAAATTTTAAATTTATGCCACATTTGACATTCATGATCTAAGCGGATAGAATATGAAATAAGATGATTAAACCGTTAAAATATTCTTTGTATAAAAATTTACAAAAAAATGCAAATGTATTTTTGAACTAATATCGTTTTGTCATAGCTATAAACGACCCCATAAATAGGTTGAATTTCATTGTATTCTCCAAAATATATATTATTAAGAGAAGAAATTAAATAATCGTAAAGTTGAACCATCCTCCAAGGATAATAATGGTATCAACTTAATTACTCAATTATTGATGGAAGAAATTAAGAAAATGAAATAGGCGTGCAGGCATATTCTTATATAATGCAAGAAAGAGGGACCCAATAATAATCAACATGACATTATAACCATAATACATGGTGATTAATATAATATTATATATATTTAACATATACACGCAATTTTGTCCCCCCCCAAAAAAAAGTAAGACATACACGCAAGGAAAAATACTTGTCATCTACTTGATCCCCCAATTGTTCTAATTTCATATTAAATACCTAAATTAAAACTAACAATAATAAGAGTGACCCAACTTTAAATGTTAGTAATAACGAACAATTGAAGGTAGCAAAAATTAAGGGAAAAGGAAGAGTACAGTAAAAAGAAAAAAAGAATACTGGAAAGGAAAGAAGAAGAAGAAGAAGAAGAAGAGGTTAAGTGGAGGAAGTAAGGTAGGTAAACATCAAGGAGAAATGGGGGCTGGGGCAGCTGTGTCATTGCCATTATGGAGAGGGGGTCAAGCGCACGTAACTAATTTATAACAATACTTCACATTTATCTTTCTTTCTTTCTCTCGTTTTTCTCGATTTAGCTACCTATTTATTTTGTATTTTTTTCTTTGGAATTATGATTAAAAATACTATATGTTTATATAATTTTTTATGTTAATTATTGTAATTTTTTTGTGTATTTGTACACCTAATCTCCCTCTATAATAGGGCAGTCCTTCAAAAAAGATAAAATTATTATTTAAATTCTTAAAATTGTGTAAAATTATATTATATGATAATATAAAGGTCAAATTATATTTTATCTCTCGCAAAAAAAATTATAAATCATTTTTTTACCCTTCATCGTAATTTTTTATGTTTTATTTTTACTTCTATTACAACAATAGGTACAATGTTTTTACTAAATTAATTCTCTTCAAGAATCTTTTATTTTAAATTTTAGTAAAATTAATTCGATTTTCAAATGAAATAAAAAAAATTAAGATATTATTTCAATAAAATGTTTAAATTTTATTAAAGACGCTGTCTATATTTCACTAATTAATAATATTAACAATATATTATAGTTTTTTAAATTTAAAATTTTTAAAAATTCAAATGTAATCTAAATATCAAATGTCGTTATAAGTATACAAGATCGCCTCTTTATAACACCAAAAATTTAACAGATAATAAGGCTATTATAGAGATGCAGGGGCATATGTAGGGGGCTGCCAAGGGCTCTGGCCCCCCTAAAATGAAAAAATTTTCAGTTAGGTCTTTTAAAATTTTAAATTAATAAAGGTAAAATTGTATTTTGCCCCCTAAAAATGATAAAATTTTGATTTAATCCTTTTTAAATTATAAAAATATAAACTATTCAAATAATAAAATTATATTTTTACTATCGTAAAAATTATAATTTAATTTCAACCCTAAAAAAATTTCTAAGAAACAATATTATGTATGTATCCATGGCAGCTAGATTAAAAGAGATGGGTAGCTTCCCCACTTTTCCACCATTAATATATAAGGTGCCTTTCACTTTCTGGATGTATTAATTCATCACATGGCAGTACAAAACTAATGGTTTTATTTCTTGTAAGAAATGTAAACTACTGCTTAGATTAAAATTACAACTGTTTTTATATTATATATGTTGGGCATCGACTCATATAAACAACGAAATGGTAAAATTAAAAAAGAAAAAATACAAATATTTTACGAGAAAAACCTTTAAAGAGGGAGAAATCACGGATAAAGAAAGTATCGACTTTTCACTAAATGGGTAAACAAATGTGAATACAATATGGAGGAAATAAATTTAAAAGTACCAAATGTACAAACCCAAACCCCAAAAACAAAACCTTAAATCGGGAATAAAATTCTCTCCATAATTACCACAAAAGTTTCACCAAAACTCATATGCGATTATATCTTGTAAACCTCAAGAAAAGCCCTTGTTGATTGACGTGTCTAAATTAAGGTGACAAAGGCCCTTTAAATAGACTAAGATTAGAGGTTTAATCATACTAAAATTCGTGACGTCGCCTTTGATTTACCTCTTCTTGATAAATCGTCAAACATCATTCTAAGTATTTATAGACTGTTCAATAGATGCAAAGCACGCCCCACAATTTACGATGTTATGAATATTTTGAGTCACTTGATAGAATAAAAAAAAAGGTGAAAATATGAATATTTGTGGAATTAAAAATAACAATAATAAAATTTGTTTTAGTGTTTCATAGAAACAGAACATGAGTGTTAAGATATTTGTAAAGTCAAATGGTTTTAAATTATTAGTGAAAAGAAAATGAAATATTGTTATTTAATTATTTTACCTCAATAAATATATGTTTTGTAATTGTACAAAAGAAAAAAAGAAGCTTTTTTCCTAAACAGGTTAAGAAGGATTATACACGTGAGAAAGAGAGAGAAAAGAGGAAATTGGGTGGTAAACAAATGCAGGCAGATATTTGGATTTAGATCTTAGTTTCTTTAAACATAGGATTCCAATCATTTTATTTGTGGTATTTATTACCAATAAGCTAATTATTAATAATAATAAATACTTAAAGTACCCATCAATTTATACATCTGAAATCTATTATTTATTCTCACTTCCAGAAAGAAACAACACCCAACAATCATTTCTCTGTGCTATCACTTAAGCAAAGAATCATGGCAGCACCACCATAATATATTTCTTTAAAAACTGTTACTGGTGATGTACTCTGTCAGAGCTTTTTTAATTAGAAGCTTTGCCTGGTTCCACATCCTGTATTACATAATTTGGTATATAAAATTTTAAACTATGGTTAAAGAGTACATTTTAAAAAGTTGCTTATACTCCAATTATTGCTTATTTACAAAGTTGAAACCGAGCTGTACATTACCTAGGGCTGCAAGGCAGTTGCTACTTGTTTTCAATTATCTCACTATTTTATTCATCCACCAATGGTATCTTGTAAATTTGAGTTTATGTGTCTATTTCTAACTACTTTATTATTATTATTCTAAAGCGGTTTAATAATTGGCTGATAGTTGATTGTTGATTATAGTAGTTAGTTTGACCAACTGATTCTATTAATTGCTTATTTAAAAATGTTTGGTAAAACTTAACTGATAGCTGAAGCTGATATGTATAAAATGACAAATAATGGCATGGCGGTGAAATTATTGAAATAAAACACAATTACCAAGGAATTAAAACATCCATTATGGGAATTAATTACTGAATATTTTTAAAATATTAAATAAACATATTTCTTAAGTTCCTTATTTGCAAATATCAACCTTATAAATAGTGTATCAATATAATTGTAAACTATATTATTAGTGATAATTATGTCATGTTCTTAGTATATAAATTAGTGATAATTATGTCACACTCTGAATAAATCTGTCAACTAGCATATTTCAATTAATATAAAGTTGCATAAGAAATCATTTTACACAAGTAAATTGAAAATAAATTAGGAGTACATCAATATTCAAGAAATAGATGCATCACATATCTCATTAGGTTTAAGAGCATGTGGCAAAAAGAGTAATTTTTGAGCAAGCATGATTAAATATGTCGTTCCACATATATCATCCTCAATCAGTTCTAGTAAAAGTTGCCCATCCCTACATTTTTTTATTTTGGAGGTTTTAGCTCAACAAGTTATTATAAACTTTCAGTCACCAAACAGTGTAATTAGAGGATTTGTTTACCTAATCTTCCATTTGTGTCCAAAACTCTATTTACCAAACAGCCCATAATTTTTTTTTTACAAAAATAATTTTGAATAAATAATATTCAAATGGTAAACATATAATCAATTCATATATCACGTACATTAAAAAAAAATACAAATATATTATCCAGTATTGAGAAGATGTTGAAAAATAAAGCAAAGTGAATATAATAAGAAAAAAAAATAAAGAGGATAAGGAAAGCGTCCAGGCTGGTAGTGGTGGAGTTATAACGTAGCTGTCGGAGTAAAGCCATATAAATATAAAATATATAAAATGGCATCGATTAAAAGTAAAGTTATTTGTATATACACTTTAAAGATATTTAAGGATGTGTTATGAGTTTTTAATGAGATATTATTACGTGGTTAAACTTTTAGGTTATATAATAATACAGTCTATTATTTCTATATAATTTCATCTTCGTCCATTATTTCGTTATCAATCCAAATATGTAAATTCAGTGACACCTACTATGATATTTTTCTTTTTCTTTTTCCTTTTTGCCCACAATACTAAGAATATTTCATGAGAATTTCAGTGTTTTTGGATTAAAAAACTTTCGTAAACGGTATTAAGATAATGTTAAGTGTTTTTTTTAATTATTTAATTATTATTTTATTATATTATAAAATATATGGTATCAACCTAAACTCGCTTAGGGATGAAGTCAGAATTTTTTTCTAGGGGCCACTGTTTGAATAGCCTATAAATCTAATTTTTATTATTTTTAAGAGGGCCAAAGTATAATTTTAATTTTATTAATTTAAAATTTTAAAATTTTAAAAGGTTTAAATAAAAAAATTTTCATTTTAGGGGAAACTAAAGCCCTGCCAGTCCATAGCTACGTCCCTGAACCTACTTGTGAAGTCTTTTTATAGCAAGTGTATAAAATAATTATCTTTAAAACATTGAGGATTAATTTACAAAATTAAGTAGAAGTTTTCACTAAATATTGAAAAGAGGAAAAAGGAATAGTAAAAGGAAACTTGGATAGGCTTAGAACTCATTGCACATTTTCAGGCAACATTAGCCCAATAAATTATGAGTATTTGGACCAGCCTCAATTCCTAAACGACCGAGAAAGGCTTTAGTTTGAACTTGAGTACTTCATAATTAGGACCTAAATATTTCTGGCGACAAATAATTTATCAACAATTTGATTTAAATTGAGCGACTAGGAATAATATTTTAAAGATTCGATTCATTTAGTTTATGAATAAATTCATTTATGAATCATTTAACTCTAATTTAATTGATTGTTTAAAATATGTTTTATTTTGTTTACTTTTAGTATAATTATTGTTCACTATTTATATTTTATACCTAAAACTAAAAAAATGTTTATTTAGTTTTTTTTTTTATGATTCATAAACTTTTTTTTTTGTCATGAACATAATTTTTAAACCAATTCATGAGCATAATTTTTAATTATCAAATAACATGAATATCATATAAGGGTTAAATGCATAAATTAGGGTTATTTACATAGGGGTCTAATCTTTACAAAAGTGCTTAAATATAGGTTTTTCACATACTTTAACTCAGTTTGTAGTAAACATTAAGTAAATATTGAAAAAAATATTATAATAAAAGTAAAATTTGAAATCTTATATACGACATTTGAGAAACCCTTATTTGAGAATTTTCAAAAAAAATGACCTTTGTTTGACCATTTTGAAAATTTTTATCTTCATTTGAACAATTTTATAAAGGTTAAGCTCTTATATGATTATTCTAAAAAAATTGATCCTTATATGAGCAAATTCTAAAAAGTTAAGCCCAATTTCAACTTTTAACCACATATTTGCAACATACTTTCATGTAAATCTCTATATTGAAATCCTTTCTTATTCCTTTTTCCTTTCTTATTTAATCATTAATTTCAGGTATAATATTACAATGAAATTGTTGAAAGGCTGAGTTTGAAAAATGCAGCGGAAAATAGGTTTAAAGAAAAATCAAAATTTTTAAAAAAATTCAAAATACGAATTTGATTGTGTTGTCTAAATTAATAAACACTTAATCAAAATTTGAACATTTTTTATTCGTCTATGATGAACGTTTCAACCGAGTGATCTTCTCCACTATCCTCAAACTCACATCAACTGAGTGTGGGCTTACTCTGAATTAGAAATTTTTTTCACAAAATTACCAGTGGGGCAATTTCTTAATTTCACTAAACATCTAGGGTCAAGTGGTAAATAACAAAAAATATCCCTATCAATTTTCTAGAACAATTTTTCCAGAGATTTTCTTCTCTACAACTTTTCTTAAATTAAAGTGTGTGAGAATAATGACCCAGGTTGATACACGTCTTAAGGCCTAATTTTAGGTCCATGAATGTGATGGGCTTACACTACCTCAGGGCCCAACAATAAGGTCAAAGGTCAAACAAATCAAACTAAGATTCGATCAAAACCAATATGTGAGAATGAATCTTTTTGAGAAAACGAGAAATGATACATGCACAGAATGGGTGAAATGTATTAAAGTCAATTCAACTAAACTGTCAATTTTTAAACTGAAAATATTAATTAACTTGCGGCAAATTTTTGGGTGGGACCCAGACATTTTTGGATAAGATGTCTTCATAGCATTCGAATACTATCTCTTAGCTTCGAAATGCACTTTGAATCACTCAATTTCGAGTTCAGGAACTTAAGTTATGATCGTTTTAGTAAAGACTGTGCAAGCAGAATTTTTGGATGGGATTATTACGGAAATTACGAGTTTCAGGCTTTTAATTGGAATTTAAAATCATATTGGGTTCAGGTTTTAGGCTTAATTTTTATTATATATGAGCCTAATATTTTATTTTTCAGATCTTATTATTTTATTATTTTTTATTCCTAATTTTTATATTTATTAAATATTTTAAGTTATTTAAGAGTTTTATGTCAACAACAAGGTTTATTTTAAAACGCTTAAGAGTTCTATTTAGATTTATTTAGTTAGCCTATATAAAGGTCTTTGCATTTTACACAATTTAATCAATTCATTATTCACAATTTAATCAATTCATTATTATTCAACAACTTCTCTTTTTAGTTAATAAATTCTCTTTAAGTTTTTCTTTTCAAAAAATTTTCTTCAGTTTTCTTTTAGAAGAGTTTTAACAATTTTTTCAGATTATTGGAATCATTTTCAAACTTTCTTATCAAGTTTTCTTTCTTGGAAGGGAAGTTAGAGTCACTTGAAAGTGGTTGTGGATTCTTCTTGTTTCTAAGGCTCCGTAGGACTTCTACACACTACATTGTGTCAAAATCCAAGCTTTTTTCCAAATGCCTAGAGCCTTAAGTCAAATATGCGACTTGGGCAAACGTACAATTCTGTTCTCCACTGATCCATATCATAAGCTCTCTTTATATAGAGAGAGTTTAGAGAGAGTTCAATTAGGATTGAAATTACTCACATTAATGCTAAATTAATAAAATACTATCAAAATAATTATTAAATCAAATTTGATATTTCACATTAATATTAAATTAATAAAATAATATCAAGATAAATAATAAATTTATTAAAATAATATTATTTTTGGAAAAGTTAATTTAAAATCAAGTTACTCGGTAGCGTTCTACTAGGAGAATAATTTTTCCACTGCTCTAGCACCGAAGAACCGCCGCCACCATCATAGCCATCGTGCCCAATAGTCTCATCGTCGGGGCAAGTTCCCCTCGGCACCCCGAATCATCTTCATTTTTCCCTAATTGGCCTGGCCGACTCGACGCCTCCTTGCGAGGTCGTCGACGTCATGGCTGGGGCAAGGCTGGCCATTCGAACGATTAACCCTACGCCGAAGCTCCCTTTTTTCCCGATCGACTGGTGCCTACCTAGGCTGGTTGTTCGCACGACCAGCCACATAGAGTGCAACATCCCTCGGCTAGGCGTTCGCACACCTAGCCTGATGTTGCCAATGGGGTTGGCCAAGACCCCTACCAGGTTGTTTGAACAACTTACCACCATGGCCAAGACACCATCGGCTAGGCATTCGCATGCTTGGCTGGTACGACAACCAATTCGACTGCTACTAGTTTAGTCCGGGCTAGTGACGGCCTGACCAGCCCAGTCCAACCATCGGTTGAACTGTCAGCCCAGTTTCATATATCAGGCTCGGTTCAACCAGTCCTGGGTCTTGGTCTCGGTTTTTGGTTTTCAAGTCCAATTTTCGATATCGGGTCTAAGTTTTAAGTTCAATTACCCATTGAGCCAATTGTCTGAGTTGAAAATTAATTTTTAAAAATATAATATTTATTTTAATTAATTTGATTAATTTAATTTTACTTGATAAAATTAATTCTTCAAAAAATCATTGAGATTTTCCAAATTAATTTTTCAAGAAAATTTTTTAATCAAATTCTCTAGTTGAACAAATTCTCACAACTGCTTAATTTAATTCCTCATTGAATAAATCGAATCAATTAAATTATTTTCAAAGTCGTAGAATTTTCTTCTGATTCAAATGTAGTTCGATCGAGCTTTTGTTGAGCTAGCGAAAGGACCAATCAGACATATACAATTAGGCTCAAGTTATTGCAATTACGTCCAGAAGCATCGTTCCGATAATTCGGAATTTACTTAATCATGGAGTCAATCCACAAGAAGTACCATGATTGAAAACTCCTTATTGTATACTCTTTACGAAAATAATTCATTGAAATGCTTTGTCCAATGACTTCTTCATGTGTGTGTTACCTTCATATGATATCATTGATTCCTTTAGAGTTAAATACGTTCACTCAATACAATCTTATTTTATCTTTTTGTCACCATTGTGTCTTCTTAATGATTAATATGACCACTGTCAACTAATGACTGTGATAAATTGCTTGTTCAAAAATAAGCAACTCGTGACCATGTTCCATATTTATCAATCCACACAATGCTAATTAGTGAGAGGATATTATTAACTCTTTAATCAAGCTATGAATTCTATTGTTGCTAGTAAAGTCATGCCATACACAAGTTATGTACCCAACCTACTGGCTATCAGCTCAATTATTTTTAGGGCATAAGCTTGCACTTATATCAAAGTACATGAGTTACATACACATTGTTAGTGACTAACTCAGGATTTAGGTAAGTCACACCATGAACATTACAAGTGAATCAATTGACAAACGAATTCAGAATTAATTCAACTTGGGTCCAGTCCAATGTATCATTCTTCCAATGAGTACATCTATGTCTCTACCCGTAGAGTTAACTGCTCCAATAGCTAAGATTAGTCATCTTCCTAATTAGAATTGTAGACGACATAATAATCCTTCTAAGTATTTAAACCAAATGTTCACTTTGATTCTTTTACGAGATTATGGACTTGTTTAAATTATCTACTGAAGTAAGTTGTCTTTCTTGCAATGTAAACATTCTTTACCGTGCCACTTATCATCAGTTTGAACTTAGACAATCAATGAGCTAATATTTGCTTGTCACAATTTTGCTATGTATGCAAAACATGAAAGACAAAAACATAAAAGATATAATAGTGAAATGTGAAATTAACTTTATCTATTTATTAATCGTTCAAATACATAGAAACGAGTTATGTGTTTACTACAATATGGACACATTTTCCAACAATTGTCACGCCCCAAAGATGGATCATGATACAACAATATCGTCTTATTACAATATTCAATAATTTAAGTATTGTTTAAGATGATATAAAAAAAAAAAACATTTCACATAAAGAAAGACATAAATACAAAAATAGGCAATCTTAAGATAAGTTAGACAAAGTAGGAACTTAATACCACTTATACAAAATAAGAGTCTTTATAAAAAAAAAAAAAAAAGTGATTAAAATGCTAAATTAGGCTTCCATGAAAACCTTCCAGCTCCCAAAATGTCAGACTTCTTCGCTATGTATCTGAAAAGGAAAAGGGGATAAAAGAATTAACGACTATTGGTGAGTAAGTATAACCATAAGTTGTTAAAGTATTGTTCTACCATTAACATATATAAATGAGGATAGTTGAGAAAGAAAAAAAAACATAAAATAATAAATCATAATACCATTTATGTTTCCAATACGACAACATCAAAGATGCTCCTAAGATTAAAGGGCGACTCAATTATTCATCCATACATATCACTAAAACAATAGATTTATATTAAGGGAATAAGTAAAATTTCAACATGATAGCAAAACCAGCTATAATAACCTGGTAGCAGGGCCTATGCTAACTATTGTAACCCATTAGCAGGGTATGTGCTAACTATTACCGCCTGTTACCTGTTAGTGGAGCCTGTACTAACCATTATAACTCGCTACCAGGCCTAAACTAACTATTATAACCCATTAGTAAGGATGATGATCTCACTCGTGAATCAAACACAAGGCATTAAACTCATTTATCTACAATGAACTCTTTTTATAACAGTTTGATTTGTTTGTCAAGATTTTATCTATTATATAAAGGTGGTTATTATACACCTACAATAATATATTATTATAGAAAAATAATTATTGTAAATTTACCATAGAATTCATATAACGAATTTTTATTAAATAAAGAAAATGAGAATTATATTCAAAAAAGAAAGTGAGAATCAAATCAACAAAATTAAAAGACATATAGTAGGTGAATGCATTGTTGCTTTTATGCATATTTTATTTTACATTTTTTCACATGATTAATTATGAAGATCATAATTCTTAACAAGTTTAGCGAGTTTTCAAATTAAATTAATTAATTTAGCACGAGTTATTAAATTCAAGTAATCAATTTATAAGTTTACGATGTTCCAAATTCATAATAGAATATTTAATTAGGGAACTTAATAGTTTATTAATTTGATATCTGCGATTCCACTCCTTCAAGACTATTATAGAATTTTTTAATGTAAAATTTAAACATGTTATTGAAGTAATATTTTAATTAAGATAATTTTTATTTAATAAATTATAATCAATAGGCTTGCTTATATGAAATAACTATAATTTTACTTAAAATTTTAGACAATACGTTGTTATAGAGAACTCATTTAATAAATAATGTACTTCATAACTATATTTATTCTTATAAACGAAAAGCTGTTACAGAGAATTAAAATAAAATATAATAAATCATTTTACTATAAACTTGGTTGGTTGTTATACTGGAATGACTATTATAAAGAGGACTTGGTGTATATTACTTCATAGAAATTACCAATCAAATATAGTAATAATGTTATACATACGTCTTTCCCTTCGTAATCTTAGCTCTTCTCCAAAAGTTAGTAAACTTATCTAAGATTAATTAAATTAGCATAATTTAAACAATATTTTTAGAGATCGATTATAAAAGTGAATTAAAAATATATATTTCTTTTTAAAAGGCTATAACTCGAGTTATAAAACACGAAACTAAGAATCATTTAAAATGTAAGAATCTGAAATTTATAAACTTTTCAACTATATAAAGTAAATGAGTTCACATTATCTAGGAAATATATTGCAAAAATTTCATAGTTCACTATTGATGCTATTATTAAACAATATGCACCAAAAACAAAATTTTTCCTTCTCCTTCATTTTTCCAAAAAAAAAAATGATTTTCTATAATCACCTCTAATCTCTTATAATTTATAATTAATAGAAAAACAAAGTTTAAAAGGGTTACTCAAATTGGTAATAACATAATTATAAAATTATGTAAATTTACGGATATTACAATCTTCCTGCCTTATTAAAAGTTTTGTTCTCAAAACTTAAATTATCCTTTTTAAATAAGCAAGCATAATGCTTCTTCAAGTAACTTCTCTTGGCGTATGATTGCTCCATTGAACTTTTACGAAATCTTTTCGATGAATAATTTCATGATTCGTCAAATCCTCTTCAACTTGTAGAGGCCTCAACTCCACATGGCTTTATTCAATAGTGCATAGAGATTGTTTATAGTTGGGTTAAAATTAAATTAATCAATCGAATTGATCTTGATTAGAAATTGATTAACGATTTTTTGAAATTTTGATTATTGATTAATTCAGTTTGATATCAGGTAATTAATTAAAATAAATAATATATATTATATAAAATATATTTTTATATTAGCAATATAATTTTTGAATTATTATTTTTATATTAATCAAAATAAATAATATATATAATATATTTTTAACTATTTAAAAAAAGAAAATGAACCAATGTATTTTTTTAATATATTTTATACTTATTTTAACCAAAAGATAAAAATATATAAATTTCGGTTAACTGACCAAATTAACTGAAATATTTCAATTTGATTTAAAAATTTTAACATTTCGAGTAATCCGATTAATAATAATTTGATTCAATTAATAATTGAGCCAGCTATTTGAACACCCCTACATAGAAACATAAAATACATTATGCACACCTGATAGTTGAGGTGGTAACACTATCTTATATGCAATTTCTCTAACCCTTTCTAAGACGTTAAAGGTTTTAACATACTATGGACTTAACTTTCTCTGTTTTCGAAATCTCATAACACCTTTAGTTGGTGTCATTTTTAGGAAAACAAAATTATTAATAAATTTGACTCTAAATTTTCAAGTCTAACTTTTGAATCCAAATTTATGTTATACCACTGTGAATCAAGCTTTCTATACAACTTTTAGGTGAAAAACACGTTGCAACAAACATTTGGTCTCTCTTACATGGGCTGCTTCGTGTTTCTTTTAAGTTGCTTTTGTAAATCACAATTTCATGGCAAATTGATTGCGTTTGCTACATTTTATATTTGACCACTTCTAACATTTGTACGGTGGATGACCTATTTTACCACAATGCTGATAAGGTGGGTATTTTTTCTTTGAATTTTTACCCTTACTCCGAGTGTGGATTTTTTAGCAAATGTCACCTCAGTTTTTCTGTCAATCTTCTTCTTATGTTTTCTTACTTTTGTCTGGCAAAGCTTCTTCAACAACATGTCTTTGCTACTCTTGAGCTTGAAACTCATTTAACAGCTATGCCAAAGTAATTTTTGATAAATCCTTTGTGTTTTCTAAGAAAGTTATTGAAGCTTCATATCTTTTAGGAACCATTGCAAGAATTTTCTCAACAATTCTAGAATCTAAAAATTGAGTTCCAGGCAACCTTACCTTGTTGGCAATGCCAATTAACAATTCTTAGGTTGTCTCAAACTCTTTCATCCTTTACAATTGAATTCTCTTAATAAAATGAACACCTCTATGCTTTGTCTCCTATGTATTCTTCTTTGATATAGTCCCACACTTGTATGTTTTTTTTCTTTGTAGCTTTTGATTTGGACTGTGGTAGGATTATTTGGCAGCGAAAGAACTTTATAATCCTCTTTCACGGCCTCCTCAAGGTAAGCTTCCATTCTTATTGCCCAAAGTTGATTAGAGGAACTATTTGGACAAAATTGATTTCAGTCTCCATTACACTCATAAATCTCTTAAGAAAATATCTCTAAAGCCAATCGAAGGTGATAATAATAGCCACTTTGTGTTGCTAAGGTATAAGACAGAATAGTCACAACTAGTAGCTCTTAATTTAGATGTAGTACAATCTAAAAATAGATAGCAATAACTTTATAAATTAAAAAATCCTAAAACAAAAAATAAAAATACAAGTCAACTTATTCAAGCAAATATTGATCGGATAAGAATACTCCAGAAAAGTTTCCACTTTTGGATTACAAAAAAAGGAAGATGATTCTGTACTGGAGCAACTCCAAGAGGATCGAACCACTTCTCTACACATTAAGAATGAGTGTGCCCCATAATTTGACAATCAGACATCACTTTCGTAAGTGATGTTCTATAATCCATGAAGATTAACATTGGCCCATGGCCAGAAATTAATATTTCTTCGATATCCCTACACTGCAGTTATATTGAATTTGATTATATCGAATCGAATTGGATATAAATAAAAGAATTAACTGTTTCAACTTCTATTGACTAGACTAAAACTTTATTTATCCGATATCTTACGAAGAGTAGATATTGGTTGCATGTACAGAGTGGAAATGAGTGGGACTAAATGGTGTAACCTGTCACAAGATGGGCACTGAAAGCAGAACATATTTTCATGGAAAAATGTAGTGGTAGGCCTCACTACTCAACACTCTTGCAATTTGGCTATCGACCAACAGTGACTAAACAGGAACACGTGCTCAATTCTTTCACAGGCTTGTACTTCCTCAAACTCCCTCTTCATCATATTCAATCTTAATCCTGGTTTGTATGTATTCAATGTCAAAGCCTTACTTCATCAATGACTTCTTTTTATTTTAGCTGCTTTTTACCCTACATCCATGTCCGTTGATATGACTCAGCAGATCTGGCTTGGCAGACAATGGTGGGTGATCCAGACATGTGATCCTATTTGCTTATTTGGGTTCTTCAGGTAGTGGTTGTAGGGATATTAGCTCATGTGTTTAAATTGCTCTACAAGTAAGAAACTACTTTATTAGGTGTAGTTGTCAAAAGCAAATTTCAAGCCATTACAAAAATTCCATTTTTCGACATTTAAACAACGAATGTAGCACGACGTTATGGCTGCTGCAATTCGTCACGATAATTTTCATTATGCTCGCAACCACGATAAACACAATGTGATTAAAAAAAAGCGTATATGATACCTAACATTCAGAAAGGGGATGGTAAGGGATGATGACTTACATTGAAAGGAAAGAACATAACACGTTGAAAGACTTAAGGATCAGAAAGTAAAAAAGGGGAGAGGATTGAAATGATGAAGTTGCATTATTGAAGGAGGAGAGCTTACATTTCTATTTTTATATACTTTTAGTTGGAACTTTTGTACCCTTACATTTCTATTTTTGAACTACTTTATTTAATCTTCTATCACAATAAGCTCAAACAAGTCTAAAAACAGACTGATATTTTGAAATATCATGTGTATATGTCTATGTGATATCAGACAAGCTTTTTATTACTTGCACTAATTTAAAAATGACCAAAATCTAGCTCCAAAATTGGCCCTGGATTTAAGTATGGGACTATTGATTAGACCCGGTCTTCCATTTTAAGATTCCTTGCTTTTAGCCATTCATTACCATATCAGGATAAGTGGGAATTCAGCTATATGATATTTGAGTTTCAATGATCATATTAGCAACCGTGCCTAATTTCTCTTTGGTTGGTTTTGGTTTCATAAGAAAATATGGTTAGAAATGGTGAAATGGATGACACTGTTAATGAAGAACAGATCAAACACATTGAGATGAAGAAATCTGCTTGCTGTAGTGAGTGGTTTGGAAGGGATGTGTATACGTAGAGGTCTTCTTTCAAAAAACGAATCATAAATAGGAACGTGCCCTAGCATGGCTGGTTGAATGCTTCCATTATTGTCTGCAAACAGTGGGTTCTAAATTTCAACTGTTTGTGAAATCAAAATAAAACATGTCTAAATTCCTAGAAAAAGACAGGTAAGCAGCTTTGCAATAACCTCACATGCTCATTTTCTTACATAACTCACCACAAAAAAAAAAAAAAACAAAGGCTTGCTTCTTTGTTCATGATTCTTGTATTGACTTTATAAATACTGCAATGATTCATGTTGTGATATAAGATATACTCAACACGGAGACACAAGTGCACCTTGCAAGATCATAAACCTTGAACTTGTATCGTACGATAAATCGAAACCCCGGGACAAAGATTGTGATGATCATATCATGGTGTCTGAAATTTTTTACTGACAAGCAGGCAACTTCAACCAAGATTTGCTAGTTTTGGATCCTGTAGATGTGTTTATCTTGTTGTCTTGCTGTACCTTTTATAGTGCATCATTATTGAGACTTTCGGTTCATGGAAGTAGTGAAAACAGACAAGGTTGTAATGGTTTGACTCAAGTGAGACTCTCAACAGCTAGTTGGTCTATATGTTAAATATGTCACAAAATTTTCAAGAGTTTTTCACATGGCAAGTGAAACTTTGAACTAGATTCCCAAGAAGAAACCTTGGTGTTGGTTGATGTGTTAAATATGCCTGAAATATCGTGTTTGAACTTGGGAGGACACTTTATTAACAAGTTGTCTGTCAGCCTTGGTCTTAAAAAACACATATGCATAAAGCCTTGTTCTTTGCTTCCCCATCTGTCATACTACAGGGTCCCTGAAAGCCATTGGAACTGATTCTTTTCGCTAGGCATTACAATGGGTTCTTGCAGGGTAGCATCCCATAAGCAACTACGGATAGCAGAGCGTAGCATAGACTAGCCTGGTCTAACCTAGCCAAAGAACTAAGCTCAACGTAGACTTTCATCTCCATTTTGTGTAATTGGATGTTGTACTATTTTTGCTTCAGTGCATATCCCCTCATTCTTCTTAGTTGGTATTCCATTTGCAAACTTGAGGCCGCTCTTAGCCATATTTGCCATTGCCTTTGGATAATTATCCCTCCACCACCATGCTATTAAGCAAGCTTTCATGTTGGTTGAAAAGGATTAGATGCTGAATTTGCTTATGGCAGATATCTAGTAAAAGTAAATTTTTCTCTCTATTCATTAAACCCATGCTTTGAGTCATGAAAAGTAGGAAAAAGTGTTTTTCTAGTGGTCCACCATGCCACTATGACAAGACTCAGATGACTGTTTTTGAAGTGTTTTTCTCAATCAAGCAGAAACACATTCCACTTTAACTTAGTATTGACATGTAGGAAGAAATAAATATAGAAAAAGATTTTTGAAAAAAGTGCCAAATGAGACTACTGAGTGCTTGGTTTTTTTCTCTATATATTGAAGAGCTTATCAATTGAAGACTGACAAAAGGAAACCGAGAGGCATCACAACATGAAGAGCATACTTAAATATGCAATGCTTATGGAGAACCATAAGCCTTACATTGCAATGCTCTTTGTACAGTTTATATATGCAGGCATGGCCTTGTTTTCAAAAGCAGCAATTTCCAAAGGAATGAACCCTTATGTGTTTGTGGTGTATCGGCAAGCCTTTGCCGCGATCACGTTAGCACCATTCGCTTTCTTCCTTGAAAGGTTTCCTCGAGTACATAATATATTTCTTGTTTGCATCAACCCTCAATCTGTCCTAGTTTTGCTCATTCTTAGTTTGGGAAACTTGTAATTTGCAGTAAGCAGACATCTCTATCATACAATTTAATCATCAAGATCTTCTTGATTTCGTTATGCGGGTACAAACTGAATCTTACTTGATGTTATTATCCAATGTCAACCCATAATTCAGATTTTAACACTACTTCATTCAGGCTCACCTTGAGTTTAAATCTCTACTCTGTTGCAATAAAATACACCACTGCAACATTTGCTGCTGCCACAACCAACACCATTCCTGTTCTTACCTTAATCATTGCTGTTTGCTTAAGGTATTCCTCAAAAATATGAAAAAGATAATATATATTCAAGATCTCTTTAACTGGCTAAAGGACTAACTTCGAATATTTCAGGACGGAAAGCATATTGGTACGAAAATTTCCAGGACTAGCCAAGGTGTTAGGTTCAGTAATCAGTCTTTCAGGAGCTTTGGTGTTTGCTTTTGTTAAGGGGCCAACTATAAAGTTCATGAACTGGTATCCAGAAACTCAAAACCAAACTGCAGATTCCATTGCTAAGGATCACCCTGTTGGAGTGTGGATAAAAGGTTGCCTTATCATGCTTTCAGCCAATACAGCATGGTCCATGTGGCTTGTTTTGCAGGTTTGATCTGAATTAACATGCTCTCCTTTTCATTCATGATCCCTTTAATTATCCTTTGACGATATGTTTTCAATCTTAGGGTCGCATAGTGAAGCAATATCCGGCCAAGCTACGCCTCACTGCTCTACAATGCTTCTTTAGTTGTATTCAATCGGCAATTTGGGCAATTGCAGCGGAGAGAAATCCATCAGCCTGGAAACTTGGATGGGATGTTCATCTTCTAGCTGTAATCTATTGTGTAAGTTAACCATCTCATCTATTATAAGTTGGTTTGCATATGGTTAATACTTATTCAATCCATCAAATTAACATATTTAGAGACATGTTATTGCCTAAAACAGCCATTAAATTTTTTTCCATAACAATCATGAAGGCCTCAATTTGAAGGTCATCAAAATCACTATGGACCTTTTTTAAAGCACCCCAAAGAGAGAACCATCCAGTAAGTTCATATAATAGCCTTTTCATTGCACGTCGTAGAAAAAGAAGTCCTTTAACCTATTAGGCCAAATTTGTCGCACTAGATGATGGAAATCCTTTTCTGAGCCTATCAAAACCAACTATAGTGATTGTGCCACTTGCACCACATGTTCAACAGTAAATTCTAGATTATTCAGTGCTTATCTAAGTAGGTAAATGGCCTCGAACTAGAAGCCTAGCATTGGTGTTAATATGATCACTCTTAAGAAGCAACAACCAACAGGTTTATGATTCGAATATCTACAACCCCTTTAGGCACTTTAGCTGACTGTAAAATGATGATTGCAGGGTGTAATTGTTGCTGGCATCACATACTGGCTTCAAGTATGGACTATAGAGAAGAAAGGTCCAGTTTTCACAGCAATCTTCACTCCATTAGCTCTAGTCATAACAGCAATCTTCTCTGCATTCTTGTGGAAGGAAACCCTTCACTGGGGAAGGTACTTACTATTACTCTCCCTATCTGCAGATTAACATTCGATCATGAAATTTTTTTGGTCCAATCATTTGATACTTATATTTCATAATCATCATTTCAAAATAAAATGATTAAAATATTGCAGTGTTGCTGGGGTTGTCCTACTGGTTGGTGGTCTTTACAGTGTGTTGTGGGGTAAGAAAAAAGAAGATGAGAAAATGGTTACAAATGAACAAAATCCCGGTACTAATAAAGAAGAAATTGTACTGGAGTGCATTACACATCAGTGATTGATGGGACTCAAATGTTAGCTATAATGGCTTTTGGTTTTGGCCCTGTTGATGCTCACATTTTCCACAGTGTGAACCTCTTCAAGGAAGACAACACCAGCTTAGATTTCATCCTTTTTTTCTTCTTTTTTTTTTGCAGATTGTGTTATTAGCTCGTTTGCTGTCTTTTGTTCTAACTTGTTAGTATTTTGGTTGATGCATTGAAACCAGTTGTGAATACCTAAACTTTATTTGTGAGTTCCAATGGCAGAAATATAATTATAAGGTTTTTCCTTCTTCAATGGATGAAATATCATTCTGTGATAAAGATGAATGCTACTAATAGTAAAAAATTTGAATGTTCATAGGGCTATTAAAACAAAGTGATTATATCATAAATGTGATTTTGTAATGTTTTTCCAATTAGAAATGCTACTTAAATAAATAAAAGGAAGACCAAAATTTCTAAAAAATGCTTTACAAGAAATAAAGATACAAGTAAGCTCTTGTAAAGAAAGAAAAGGAAAACAGGGGGCAAAGCTCACTTTGTTAAAAGCCTGAAAAACCTACTCCTTGTCTTTCATTACTATCTTATAATTACTGTTTTTAATATTTTAATGTAAGATTTCTCTATTTGTTTAAAAATTGAAATCCAGCAATCCCATTTTCTTTCTTCTTTCTGCAATATTTTGTTTTTTATTAAGAAAAAGAAAATCACACATTTCCTAATATTAAATTCACAATACTACATTTTTATTGAAGTTTGTCACTCCACAGTTACATCTATTTGGATATTTATATTCTTTTTCCACACTAATATTTAAAATTGATAATCAAACTCCCTTTTATTTATTTTATGAATATAAATTTTGAAAATATTGATAAAATAACACTCTGGAATTATGAAACGTGAAAAAATTACAATTTATTTAATTTTTAGATTATATATTTAGTTATTAATTCTAGGTGTGATAACTTGACACAATTTAAAATTACATTATGCATTTTTTTTGTACAAATAAATTAGATATCATTTAGCATTTGGGCCCCAAAAAGAGAAGTTGAAGATACAAAAATAAAAAACCATGGCTTGGAACCATCAATCAAGCAAAACAACAATATGACAAATCAAATTAAGCTAAAACCTCAAAAGAAACATTAGTACTATATTTGGTAGCTGTATTATTTTTTCATCATATTTTTATATATGAGCTACCAATAAATTAATTTCGAATGATAATTTTTAACCACTCACATGATTTGTTTTTAGATTAGAAGGGATATTTTTTGCTTATTTTAAAAAGATCTTATTTTATACACTATTAATCAAACATGGCATAAGAATCTTAAAAGAAAGCCAAGTAGCAACAACAACCTCTACAAAAGCATCCATTAAGCAGCAATCTATGTTTAAAAGTGTTACTAATAAGAGGCTCAACCATTAGCTTTTATTGATACTTTGGCGATGCCTAATCATAACTTTGAATCATCAATGGAGGTGGTCTACCATTGAAACCTATGCTCAATGTATGCATGATCAATGCTTGAAAGTCCCCTCATATGGTCATGGGTTCTTGAATCAAAGAAGAAAAAATGAAATATCATATCTATATCAAAGTTCATCTAGCATCGAATCACATGATTAACATCTGAAAGTTTCTCCTTTGTTCTACTAGTTCATATTTGAGGAAAAAGACTCCTGATATTTTAAAGAAAACTCTAAAATCAAGTTGAAAAGTCTCTAAATTCAAAATTCTTTTAAACTTTAGTAATGAGAATTTTTTAAAAAAATCTAAACCCATCCTTCACATAATTTTTTCACTTTTTTTCTGTCACTTGTCACAAAATTAAGATAATATATAAGGATTGTCTAAAATTAAAACCCAACCGTAAATGTTAATCGAAAAACTTAATAATAAATCAAATATTTTACCACTTCACAGATATTTTAATTATCTTTCATATATCATATCCATATCTTCTCCCAGTACACTAGATTTTCTTGTCACTTTAGGTGTTGGACCTGCCCCTCACAATTTAACCAAGCATGCCTTCTTCTACATAGGCCAACTTTGTTTTGTCGAAAAAAAGATTCTCCAAATGCAAAACATTAATCATTGAGTGAAGCATGAACCAATTCGACTCTGATGTGATCCTAGAACCTAATAAAGATACGTAAGTGACAGCAATCTCCATTTCAGAGGATGAACTCCATGCTGCTAGGAACCCAGAAAACATGCGTTCCAACACATGATTGGAGACAAAACTTGATAGGTGCGATACAGGTGTTTGAAAAAATTCGGATGCGAAGCAGCCAAATCTGCTCATGTTGTTATTTTGCTGATAAACCAAAACTCTATCTTCAGAATAGCCGATGGTCCGATAGACAGACATACAAAGACCAAGGAAAGAATGACTGAAAATAGTGGCCAACATGTAAAGAAAAACATGAGCCAACCTTTCATTTAGCTGGCTGTCTGCATACACATCTTCCACCATTAAATTCCTCACTTTAAGAGCATTGGATTGGAAGTGGGAAGAATCTCTTTAACAAGACGCGACATACTTTTATGGAGATCTTGTGCTCTCCGAATAAGCTGCCACAATTGAGAACCAATTAGGATCGCTGTTAAACTTTTCTCTGTCCCTGAAGTTTTAAATTTCTCTCTTTGATCTTTGTTTTGTCCAAATCTCTTTCACAACTATAGTATATACATCTCAATTTTGGGGGGAGACTTCGTTTAGGGATATAACTAAATGTGGGTGTTAAGTGTGATTAAACCCTTAATGATGACATCAAGGTCTTTTCCTTTTTTACTAGTAATATAATCATCATAGTTTTTTCTTTTAATTAAAGTTTATATTTAATACATTGACATTAAATAAAAAATGATGTATTACAAAAAACAAAAATTAAAAGTCTAAATGATAATGACATGTTGATTTATTGATGTTGTATAAAATTATATATGATTAATTCATCATAAGTAAATAAATTAAGAGTAAACTATTAATGTAATCAGCCCATTTTACTCAGGCCCACGAAATCAATAAAACCCAAAAAAATAATAAAAGTTCAAAATACAAACAAAAAAGGTCTACATTACAGCCCAATTTTTTTTTAAAAAAAAAAACCAAACCCAACAGCTCAAAACCTAACCAAACCCTAGCCCAACTAAACCCAAAACTAACTTCAGCAGAAATCCTAGGGTTTCCAACCCTTGTGAGCTGCAGCCTCCTTCGACCGCCACGCCCGCACCTCGTCTCGAGGCGCCTCATCCCGAGGCCTGACCACGCCGCTATCGTCGTTTCACCGAAATGGCAAAAAAAGGCCTTGCCCTGCTGTTGACTGAGCAAACCTGCAGAAAGAAGAAAACAACAGAACGAAAAATAACAGAAATATGAAAAGCAAATAGTAGAATAAACAAAAATAGAATACGTAAATCGACTATAAAAGTCGAACCCAAAATATATTTTTTTTGAGGATTTTTAATCAAAAAACAGATTACATCAAAGATAATTAAAAAAAAACAGATCTTGAATACAAAGAAAGTTTGAAACATATTCAAAAAAATCAAAGGTGCCTCTTTTATTTATTTTTATTTGAAATAAATAAATAAACAAATAAAAAACATATCACTGATTCGTCTTCCGCCACCGTTGAGAAGCTTTCAGCAACCTGACTGTCACAAAACTCATTTAGGTTCCGACGGAGGTTTGAAACGCAGCGAAGACGAGGGCGTTCCTTCACGATTTGTTTCTTTTCTTTTTTTTCTTTTTTCTTATTTCTTTTTTGTTGTTTTTTGGTATAATAAACCTTAGGTCTAAGTTTTATTTTTTTAAAAAAAAGGCTTTCTTTTCTCTTTCCGGCCACCGCGGACAGCGGCGCCATCATCGGTGATCGGCAGACAGCAGCGCCGTCGTCGGTGATCGACAGATAGCGGCGCTATCGCCGGTAATCGGCGGCCGACGCAGTGGCCTATGGCTGAACCCTTGGGGGTTGAAAGAAAAAAGGGATAGAGTTTTTTTCGGATTTTTTTTTGTTTCAATGGATGAAATGTTTTTTTTTTTTTTTGTGTGTGTGAAAATTTTAATTTTTATAGGCGCAATTTTGGGCCAGCGCGCACAAACGCAAAATGACATCATTTTGAGCTAGATCGGACGGACCTGACCCAAACCGCCTAGGATCCGCGTGTTTTTTTGTTTAAGTGTTCTTTACCCTTTTAATCCTTCCGCTTTTTTGGCCTGCTTCAATTTAATACCTTTTTTTTTTTTAATTTTATCACTAAATTCATTTTGTTTTTATTTTGGTCATTTGACCCTTTGACCTCTCGAAACAGTGCGTTTAAAGGGGGTCTGGAATAATTTCCCAGTTGGTCCCCGCCCTTTTATACACGTTATAATTTGGCCACCTATTTTATTTTATTCTAATTTTGGCCCATAAATCCCATTTAAATTTTAATTTAGTCCCTTTTATTTTTATTTTTTTGTTATGATTTAGACTCTAAATTTATTTAAATTTTGATTTAATCCCGTGTTCATTTAATATCAATTTTTATATATTTATATGTATTATTTTCATTCATTTATTTATTATTTACATATACATATTTTTTTTCTTACTTCCTTTTATTCATATTGTTCGTTATTTCTTTATTTGTGCATTTTATTTTATTTCATTATTTTATTTATCATTATCATTATTATCATTATTATTAATATTATTAATATATGTTCGGATTATCGATATTAAAATTAATACATCATCTCGTTTTTTATCTACTTATTATGCTCTTTATATGCATAAATATATATATATATAATGTTTATATTTTTCTTTATTCGTGTAATTATCTGTATTATTTTACTATTATCGCTTACATTATTATCATTAATTTTTCCTCATTATCATTTAATCATGATATGATTATTGCTTATTTATTTGGTGTTTTATCATTATATATCATCATTTTCGATTTTAATTTTTTGTATATCGTTAGTGTTGTCATTTTATTTTATTGTAACTATGTCATGAATCGTATTTAAACATACCCACGTATTTTTTTACTATGCTCGAATATTAAGTACATATCATTTCAAATGTTACATTAATTTTTACCCAAATACGTCAATAAAATTTTCAATAAAAAATAGGCAATTTGAAAGATTCGATAAAATTGTGCCCTAACTTACAGGGTTTCAATTTTTTTCGTTAAATTCAAATAATCGAATATCCTTTTAAAAATTAAAACACATGAGATTTCAAACAAAAAGGCCAAATTATTCTCAAAGATTCGAAGTATCATGTCCTAACTTACGGGACATGACATTTAGTTGTCTCGAGATAAGAAGGTCTTCAATATATTTCTCGACTCATTCAAGCAAATTTTTAAGTAAAAATAACATAATGCAAAGAAGGATCATAATTTAAATTCTATCCGAGTTTTTCAACTTTCGACGTAAAGACATCAAGTAATCAATTAGGCACCAATTTTGGGCGTAACGAGGGCGCTAACCCTTCCTCGTGCGTAACCGACTCCCGAACCCATTTTCTGGATTTTTGTAGACCAAAAAACATTGTTTTAATAAATCAAACATTTTACTAAAACGATCAAATCACGAGGTGATCCGATCACACCTCATAAAAAAAAGATTGGTGGCGACTCCCAATTTTTGTTTTCTAGATAAAGTCGACCTGTCAAAAAAATGGTTTCGACAGCTTGGCGACTTCACTGGAGAAAAAATAAGAGAGTCAATCCACGAGTTGATTATTCCTTGTCTTTTTGTCGAAAATTGATAATTTGGTTTAAATTTATGATCTTTTCGTTGTATTTTATTTTTGTGGTCTGCATCGTGTTGATATGTTTCCTTTATTGGTTTGAGTCTTTTAATCTCCGCACATTGCATCACATAATTGGTCAATTTTACCCTTTTAAGTGGGAGTGAGAAACTATTCCTTCGTGAGGTCTTCACCTCCGTATAGGACAGTAGATCACTTTCAGGATACATCTGTACCTATGTCTTCATGATATTTTTATCTCCATATAGCCATAGGGAAATGTATTCCCCTGAATTGAACTCAGTCCGTATGAGTCTATAATGGGTGAGGATCGAGGAATCTGTCGGTTCAGGTACCCTTACTTTAGAACTGAACCACATATAACGAGCCCTAAGAACTTACCGTAGGTAAAACCGCACCAAACCCTAGTGGCTACCCAAATAGGCGCTTTATTTATTATTTCTTGCTTACTTTAAATTCTTGCTTTGTATACTGACTTGTTTGTTTTGCTTTGGTTGTGATTGCATGACATTTTCATCATAAAAAAGGGTGTTGATTCACGTTCGATTACTAAATAGAGAGCTTGTCATGGAAAACGGGTTTCTTGATAAAGTGGAAGATAATGCGGCCGTCCGAATATGGTCCGAGAAAACGCAACTAGAGAAATGTGATAGTCTGATGGAAGGGTACGTATCAGAATTGTGGGACTTCACTCATATCAGCGTGAACAAAAACAATCTTCAGGAATTGAAAGAGATTGGGTCCAATTTATATAAAAATAAATTAAAAAATATAATACATCAAACACACTAAAAACATTACAATAAATATTTCCCAACTAATGAAAAAAATTAAAAAATATAAGTACAACTTAGCAAGTAAATACCTCTAAAACAGTAGCAAAATTAATAATAAAACAATAGTTATATAATATCCAAATAAATAACAACAAAATAGTAGTAATATAATAGCAAAACAATGAAAAAAGAAATGGCAAATTCGAGTTGAGCTTAAGCCGAAAAAGCTTATTAAGATCCAGCCCATTTAGAAAACGGGCATTATATTTTGTCTAAGCCTATTTTTAAGGCTTATATTTTTACTTAAACCCTCTCATATTTCGGGCGAGCCTTTGGACCGGGCGAAGTGACCTGACCTTGGGCAAGTCTATTAATTAATCCCCCTAAATTTATTTTTTTTACAATTTTGCTTCCTTATAATCTATTAAATTATAAATTTATATATGGTAAAAATATTGTACTTTGTCCCTCAAAATTAAAAAAAATATTTAATCTTCTTTTAAAAATGATAAAACGATAAATAAATATATTATCTCAAAAATTTATCATTCAGTGTTAACTAGTCTCAAAAGATTTTTTAAATTAGCCGCAATTACATACTCAACTTTAAGTATCTTATCAACATGCTTGACTTAATCAAGATGGGCAATGCAAACCGTTGCCCTACACCTATGGTAGCCTCAGCAAGATAGACAAAGCATGAGGGAAATCCTATGGATGATGCGTCACACTACGTCAGACATTATGTAACATCTCTACTATAAATACTAAGCCATTATGATAAGATGAAGCAAGCATTTTGGGTTCAAGAAAATCATAATACCAATCTTTCTCGTCAATATCTTCTTGTTATTTTCTGTTTGTTTCTAGGAAATATCATAGTTGAATAGATACAAACTGGATTGATCCTGTTTAAATAGTATATGCCTACGGATGTTTTATTAAATTGTGAGTAAGAAGCTGGGAAAATGATGGCATTGGAAATAGCATTTCATACCAGGAATCATGCCTTGTTTTCCTCTACTATATGAAACCCAACTTCTCACATATAATATGAACATGATCTTTCCCATATCTGCTAGCTTACCTGCCAAGCAAAAGAAAAGCTATTATTTTCCCTTTAATATATGAAATCCAGTGCATTACACTTGGAAAGTTGTAATAATTTAAACAAGTATAGTAATGATCAGAAGTGTGTGATTTCATTGCAAATATTAATAATTATTATAGATTGCTTGGACTTTGGGGTGATTAGGTATTTGAGAAAATTCTACATTTCACTTTCAAGTCCTTTAGATTTTCTGTGTTGCATCAGCAAATTTAATCCAAGTGGTTAATACTTGTCCTCATTTTATTTCATCACTGTTTAATATTTTACTAATAAATTAATCACACGATTGGAAGCCAAGGTGTGATGGTTGCTGTTTGTAATTTGTTGTTTTTGTATATTCGAATTTTGAAACAGGAAAAAGAAGAATTAAATAGATCCATCATTTGGTCAAAAGGTAACTGCAAAACCCACATGATGCTTAAACAACTATATCCATATTTTTATTTTTATTATTCATTTTATGCTTATAAGTAAAAAAAAAAACATTATAATATTTGATACAATTTATATATAATCTTATGTTTTCAGATTATAATATTAAATAATCTTTTTATATTATTCATTGTCCATTTTATGATTCATATTAAGGGGCTGTGGTTATTCCTCTCAACAATATTTAAAAGTACAATATATTTTACCTTTGTATACAACAATATCGTCTCCAAAATTTTTTTTTTAACAATGAAACCTTTAAAAAAATCAGATCTAATTGAAATCCAAATAAATAACCATAGTATAACTCTTAAATTTTAGTCTTTTAACTTCTTGGTAATATTTCTAGTTTCATCCCTTATAAATATTTATAATTTAAAAGAAAATAATTATCTATTAAAAATTTAATTTATTTTTTTCTTTTTAAAATATTTTTTCCTGTAATTTTTTTTACCTTTTTATATAATGCACTTTTTACTAATAAAATGTGAAAAATTGTAATACATATCAGAGACAGTTCAAAGAATCGGATGGGCTTTGTGGCATTATCATGTGGTTTTGTTATCCACATATGCCATTTTAAGCATTTCACAGGCCCAAATTAAATAATTTCACATTTTGGACTATAATTATATTGTTGGGATTTGAAACTTTTTCACCGTTGTATAATTTCATATATCAAGTAGTGTCAAAATGGTATAATTTCAATACCATCCATTCTTTAGATTATCTCATATTTCAAGTAGAATTTAAAAATTTCGGCGCATTTATTAATACCATTTATTTTTACTATTTTAATCAATTTTCTTTCTTTCTCTAATAAAACTATTTAAGTCTAATTAAAAACATTTTTTTTTGTTCTTAAGAGTCAAACCATAAATAAATGCAACACTTTTAAAATTATAATTATTATATTTATTCTATAATTTTTTTAGGATAATATTCTATAGATTTATTTATTAGTATCTTCCTAATGATTATAGTTATAACTTATAATTTATGGTGGAAGATATAATTATTTTTATAAATTATTGATTTGTAAATTTGTTTCAACATCATATACTTAATAATATAAAGTGTAATAAAAATCAAAATTATTATAATTTATCATAGTTTAATGTAATGTGCTTTTAGTTACAATCTATCAACTAAACATTAAAATATTACATTTCAATCAAATAAATCATATCAAAAATATTAACCAAACACTTGTAAAGAAATACCAAATATAAAAAAGAAGTAAATTATGTTATTTAAGTTGCTTAGTTTTCAACATTTTCATTTTACTCAGTAACTTTAAGAAAAATACAAATTTTCATCATTGACATGACATTTTAACAAATTTAAAACAGCTCAAATTTGGTCATACCTATAAAGATGGGAAGGCAGTTCAAGGGTTGACCAACAGATTTTAATAATATATATTAATGAAAAGATATGTATATTACAAAATAGTAAAACCATGTACTTTTTTTCACAATGATACGTCAAAAGGAATCTTTCGATTATTATCTTAGAAAGTACAAGACATTAAGATTTATAATTAAAACAATAAATTTCTAAGTTCCCAAAAATTTTAAATTTGTTAAATTATTTGATCACTTACAATATTTGATTTTGATAATAATAATGGATATAATTGTAAGTCGTAACTACAACGTGAAGAATATTTCTTTTAGTTATATCCTTTACGGATTATGAGGGTGCAAAAATTACTATTTGATGCACCAAAAATTCCATACTCAATATATATGTCTCGTATTTTTAATTATTATTTAAAAATAGATTATTTTCTTTTAAGTGAAATTAAAAAAAAAATTCTCCGAATATAACTAATAATTACAATATATTTAATCAGGGTTTGACTTTTTTTTATAAGCAACTCTTTATCAATTTTACAAAACTAATACGCTTGGCGGTATTGATGGAGCATAATAATCTTGATTAAAATTTGTTAATATATTCTTCTTCCACATGTTGTGATTAGTAATTTAAGTATGGAAATGAATTCCATATTTGCAAGTCAAATTCGGGTGATATTGTTGAGTTTGAGGGCGAAATTTTGAGACAAATTTTTATTTTAAAACACGATGATTGATGGATGAGAATATAAAACATAGAAATGAATCCATTTAATTGCAATCTAAGAAAGTTTAAAAGATTCGGTTCATATATTGTTTTTATTATAAATACATATTAATTGTAATTATGTTTTTATATATAAGTAGAATGATTGATCCATGTGGCATGAGAATATATAAATATAAGATGAATCCGTTTAATTGATGTTTATAGAAATGATCTTTTTGCATTTTATGGATGTCAAAATTCGCAGAGTCAATTCTAATTTGGGTAAATTATATCTAATCCTACTATATTATTAGTGAGTTTATGTTTTAGTCATTCAATTGTAAAAAGTTACAAAATATCAGTAAACTATTTAAAAATTTTTGTTTAAGTCACTAGACTATTAAGGTTTTTTTTTCAAAAGTCCAGCTAGCGAGTTTCAAGTGATAATTCAATGATTTGTATAGTGGATTAGTGCCTATTAACAAGTAGAAGAACATATTTTAAATCTAATTTGATTTGACAATCATGTCGGATATCGAAGAAGAAAGCTATTTGGATTTTGGTTCATAAATTCCAGACGTTTAAAGTTGTTTCATGAATAAAAAAAATATAAAAGAGAAAAAGGAAAATAACTTTGGATTGGTGTAGATTGTAGACAAGGTGAACAGAGAAGGCCATAGAACAATGTTTTTTAACATCTCAGTGACTCAAATAAAACAAATTTAATAATTTAGTAACTATTTTGTAACTTTTTGAAGTTGAGTGACTAAAACATAAATTTATTAAAAATTGAATGCCCTTAAGTGTAGCTTACCCTTTAATTTTTACATTCGATATACTAATACACTAAAAAAGCCCTTAAACTATTATGCATTATTTAAACAAACCCTTATGCTATTTTTGTATTTAAATAAGCCACTAACCTATAACTTTTACTCATGAAAGTCCTTGAGTTTAATCTTAAGATAAAAATATTTTGAAATTTTAAACTAATTTACATTTTATGCTATTATGAATTTGATAGAATAATTTATTAAATAAAAATAAAATAATACTTTTAACAAAATAATATTTTAAAATTTATTGAAAGTGCTTATATACATAGCACACTTAATCACTCACTTGAAAAAAGTTAATTACACTTTTAAATTTTATATACATTTAATATTTTTATTGAATCAACAAAAAATTAAGATGAGAGGTTGAAATTTAAAATAATTTTATTTTTATATTAAAATCGAGTAAAAATCATTTGATAAAAATTTATTTAACCATAAAAATAGTTAAAAGACTTATTTAAATAAAATAATTAAAAAGAATGGTGACATTAAAATCTGGGAGTTTCGGTTTCATGGATCCCTTACCTTTTAAGCAGCCAATGTGTGTGTGTGTGTGTTTTTTTTAAGGAAAAAGTTTGATGCCCCCAGATCTTCTCAATCTACTCCTTAGTAACAAAGCTTCAAAGAAATAATTAAATTTATTTTTAAAAATATAGTTTCTATTTGGATTAGATTTTAAATTATACGCTTTTTGGTGCTAGTAAAAAGACATTATACGCTTTCGGTCGATTTTGTATTTAAAACATTAAAATTAATTTTAATACTGTGAAGCAATTTTTATTATTGACCGGCAATGTTAGTCAAATGTCGATGCAACACATATTGTCCAATGAAATGTGTCATTTTTTTATTTTCTTTTTTTAATCTTCTGAATTTTTTAAATATAAAATAATATTTTTATTTTAAAATAAAAAAATAGAATTTTTCTTAGATACTAAAAATATTTAAACTATTACATTTTGATCAAGTAAAATTATTCTTTGATTTTCATATTTGACAAGTTTGAACTTTATTCTCATTAGACGTATTTAGCACTTGTGGGTGAATGTAAGATCTTAGATCATTAATCATCTTCCTAGAACTTAACAAAACAACTGTCTGCTTGACTAAAATGACTTTGGCAACAAACCAATGATCAGGGGCGAAGCTAGGGAGCTGGCATGGCTCTGGCCCCCCTAAAATGTAAAATTACAATTTTAGCTCTTAGAATTTCTTAAAAATTTTAAATTAATAAAAGTAAAATTACACTCTGGCCCCCCTAAAATTAGAAATTTTCGATTTACTCCTTTACAAATTATAAAGATATAAACTATAAAAAATTAAAATTTTATCCGGCCTCCTAAAAAATTCTTCTGATTTCGCCCTTGCTAATGATTCTAAGGGAGATATTAGCTTTTTCTTTCACTGCGCTTTCAAGTAACAGTAATTAGTTTATTTATTTGCTTTACCTATCAAAAAAAATTATTCTTTCTTTTTATTCATAAAAACATTTATTTTTAACCAAAACTAATTAATATTTCATGCTAAATTTCTAATTGGCGTAATGCTATGTCAATTTTGCCCATTTCAACAAACACATAAAAATATTTTTATCTTATTCTTTTTTATTTCAATTTGACATTTTCACAATTTTATTGGTTATAAAAAAATTAATCTAATTTCATAGCTCGGATATTTGGGTTTTTCCAAAAAGTATCTTTATTTTTAGTTAAAATTAAAATGTCACGGATAAAAATAAAATAATAAAATAATGGTTTATTCAGTTTTAAAAAATACATTATTTTAAGGGTTTTTTAGTATCTTTAAAAAAAAATTAGGGTTTGAATTTGAGTAACGCGAAAAAAAATAAGTAATTCAAGCGAAAATTTAAATTTTCTCGTGTGCATAACCTATTTGTTTTACGTGATATAAAAAGTGAAGAAGTTGAGAATCCTCCTTTTTTTTTTTTTTAATATCTCGATTTAGATGAAAGTGAGAGGAAGGAAATATAATAATTTTTGTTTTTAAAATATCATTTTTATCCTTCAAGAATTTTAAGGGTTAATATTTAATATAAGACAATGTTTTTTTTTTAATTTCACAAGTAATTTTAAAAATTTGTCATATATTTTTTTTATATTTTAATATATTTCTATAGGACACTTGTCAACTTTTTGATCCTACCCGTGGAGTTTAAAAACTCTATTAACAATGTACAAAATATTTTTTCTAATTTTAATGACTTTTTTACATTAATTTTTCTCCTACTAATGCATTAATTTCTTTTTTCATTTTTAACATATTACTTTGTTACTTTGTCTTTCCTTCCCTTCCATTCTTTTCTTTTATTTTTAATTATCCAAACATAGGGTAAATTGCAATTTTGATCTCTTTATTTTACTCACATTTGGAATTTAATTTTTATATAATAATTTGATATAATTTAATTATCTATTTTTTTCAATAAAATTAGTTAACACCATTATCATTTCAATCAAAATATTGTCATGAATTTTTCTTAAAAATGCCTTTCTAATACATACTAAAAAATTTAAGAGATTTAGATATAATAAGTTAAAATAGGTATTTAAAAAAAAATTAACCTCAACATTTTAATCAAATTAATTAAATGTGTCAACTATTTAAGTTAACTGATGATGTTATAAAAATGCATGAAACAAATTATACCAAATTAAAGTATAAATACTAAATCCTAAATCTAAACGTAATAGAAAACAAATCAGAATCTAGCATTAAACAATCTATACCCATCAATCAATTGTCATTTGATTTAATCTACACCACTACATATAGAAGGAATACCTTCGGATACAATTCTAACAGTTGGCTTGAGCTATTAGGTTTAAGTCCCTTAATCTTTTAATTTTGTGTGATTAGGTCCACAATACAAAGTTAAAATATTATTAATGCTCTTTTAAAAATTTTCAAAAAAATTATGTAATTATTATTTTAGTCTCAGTAAGTATCCATTAATTGTAAAAGAATATTAAGGAATAATGTTTGCATACTCGTGTGATTATACCAGTTCATTCATTAATTTACTATAAAGTTTTCATCAATTAATTGATTGCTAAATATATTGTATAAATGGATAATCAAACTCATGCCATAAAATGGTATAATAAATTACACTAAATATATTTAATATACTAAACCATGTTAAATTCATGTACTCTTAGTACATAAATGCATTTATGTGATAATAAATAAATAAAATCAAATTTATATGCATTAATTGTCTTAATTGAAGTATTATTTCATTAATAAAAAATAAAATAAAAAATTATTTTAATTTAACAAAGTTTTAATTTTAATTGCTTATGTAATAAGTAACTTTATATTCTATATATACAATTTTATAAATAACCATATTTCTAAAAAAATCGATATAAAATTGCAAATGTCTGCCGTTTTGGCACGGGGCTCTTTGTCTGCCGATTGGCATGTTCTTTTACTTTCACAAAGTATATTATAATTTTCTTTAGTTATTTTTGGAGATCGTTAATCCCTTGTTTTCTTCTGCTACTGGTTTGATTCCTATGGAAGACGAAATGGCTAATTTGAGACTTATTGATGAGGAAGAGGAAGCCTTTCAAGAGGAGGTGGAGGCGGTGGATCAGTCTTATCAATGCTGTTTGGTGGGTCGGTGTTTAACGGATAGTGTCGTACACTTTCCTTCTCTGCGAAACACAATAGCAGATCTTTGGCACCCGCTTGGAGGCATTTGCATTACAGATCTAGGGGATAAAAGGTACTTTTTCCAATTTTTTCATGAAGTGGATCTGAAGAGAGTGATGGACGGCATTCCATGGTTTTTTAATAATCATTTACTCATTTTACAAAAAATTCCCATTGGTGGAATTCCTTCTTCATTGCCATTAATTCACACTGAGTTTTGGGTGCAAGTGCATGATTTACCCCCGGGTTTGATGAATGTGAATATGGCGAAACAATTCGGTAACTTCTGTGGTCAGTGTATTGATTATGACATATCTAATTTGGTTTCGGGTTTCAAGAACTTCATGCGCATTCGAGTTTGTATTGATGTTACTGCTCCTTTGAGGCGTAAAAAGAAGATTCAGATTGGGTCTTCCATGAAGGTTTACGCTTGATTCAAGTATGAAAAGCTTAGTTTATTCTGTTTCGTTTGTGGGAGATTGGGTCATGGGGAAAGCTTTTGTCCGCTTAGATTAAGGATTGACCCTGCTAAAGTCGTATTCGGTTGGGATATCTCGCTGCGGGCGGAGCCAAGAAAGTGGCGTACGACAGAAAATAGATGGTTAAGGGAGGCTGATGGTTCAAGACGAGTAGACGATTATTTTGGGAAAGTCAATCCTACTGGAGCACTGAATGAAGGGGAAGATTTGGGGACAAATTTGGGCGAAAATAGTGTTAGGCATATTGTGAATCCTAATTTATCTCCATTAGGATTTAATTCCCAATATCCAAATAAAGAGCAAAATCTGGGGGGGGACTTGGCGTAAGAAGGGGTGAAGTATGTTGGGAAAGGATATTGGGCCTATGGAACTGGGCTTAGAGGAGGAGAATGTTCCGGTTGTAATATTGGAAGGGAATAAACGACAAAGGATCGTGAAAAGTTTACCCAACAAACTGGTTTCACAGGAAAATGGGTCATTAATTGTATCTGCTAGCTCTGGTAGACAGAGCAGCCGGGGGCAATGAAAATCTTAAGTTGGAATGTTCGTGGCTTGGGGAATCCACGAACTGTTAAGAGGCTCAAGAATAAACTTAGAGCTATTAATCCCCGAATTTTGTTTCTGATTGAGATAAAATTAAGTGAGAAAAAAATGGAGCTTGTCAGAATGAAATGTGGTTTTGATAATGGCATAGACGTTGGTGTTTCGAGTTCTAGGGGTGGTCTTTCATTGGGGTGGAAAGGAAACTATTTAGTCAACCTTAAAAGTTTCTCGTCATTCTATATTGATGTGGAGATCCAAGATTCTGATTGTGGTGCAATTTGGAGGCTAACAGGTTTCTATGGGAACCCTGTTGAAAGAGATAGGGGTGATTCGTGGAAGCTACTCCGGCATTTAAGCAGTGGCTGCAACCTGCCATGGGTTGTGTTGGGAGATTTTAATGAGATAATTAGCTCTTATGAGAAGAGGGGAGGTCGGCTTCGTTCAGAGCGAAAAATGTTGGATTTTCGTATGGCTTTAGAGGATTGTAATCTATTTGATCTCGGATTTACAGGTCGCTGGTTTACATGGGAAAGAGGAATATTTAAAGCCACTAATATTAGGGAAAGGTTGGATCGTGGGGTTGCTTCGCCTACTTGGATGGAGCTTTTTCCTAACTATAAGATGGAGCATCTGACTCATTCTTTCTCGGATCACTGTCCCATTCTCCTTGATCCCGTGGGTGACGGTCGTTTTGATATTCAGCGCAAAGCACGTATATTCTGATTTGAAGCTAAGTGGTGTTTAGATAGCTCTTTTGAGAAATTGGTTGGCAGATATTGGGCAGAATCGTCCGAAAGCATTCCTAAAAGGTTAGAGATTTTGGGAATCAATCTCATGAAATGGAGCGAAGCTAATAGTAGAGAAGCGAGGAGAAGCATGTTTCGACTTGAACATAGGCTGAATGAACTTTACGCTCAGGATATTTCGGATGAAGTGTTAGCAGAAATTGTAGAGGCCCAATTGGATCTCAATCTAGAGGCAGACAAGGAGGAATTACACTGAGAGCAACGAGCACGGGTAAATTGGCTTAAGGATGGAGATCGCAATACCAGCTTTTTTCATAAAATGGCTGGTCTCCGCCATTACCGTAATAAAATCACAGAGCTTGTAGATGATAATGGAATTAGGCATTCTGAGCCTGAAGAGATGATTAAAGTAGCGTCAGATTTTTTTGAAGACTTATTTACAGCTTCAGAGATGGGAATGGATGATCATCTTTTTAGCTTGGTGGAAAAAAAGGTTACTGAAGGTATGAATGATCATTTATTAAAAGCTTTTACTGAAGAGGACGTATGAAATGCAGTGAATTCGATGTCGCCTTTAAAAGCCCCCGGGGTGGACGGTTATTCAGCCATATTTTTCCAGCGATATTGGCATATTGTGGGTCAGGAAGTTTCTAGTTATTGTCTAGCCATTTTGAATGGACAGACCGAAATTGGGGATATTAATAAAACGAGAATTGTGTTAATTCCTAAAGTTGATAAGCCAAATTCTATGACCCAATTTAGACCCATAAGCCTATGTACTGTCATCTACAAGATTATTGCTAAGATGCTGGTTTGTCGAATGAGTGACATTTTAGGAGTCTGCATTAATGACGCCCAAGGAGCTTTTATACCTGGGAGACTCATCTCGGATAATATTCTGATTGCGTACGAGGTCCTCCATTCCCTGAAGATGAAGAAGGGTGGCAAGAAAGGGAATTTTGCTCTTAAATTGGATATGAGTAAGGCGTACGATCGAGTTGAATGAGATTTTCTCGCAGGAATGATGAAGGCGTTGGGATTTCATGTTGACTGAATTGTTCTTATTATGAGATGTATGACTGTATTCTTTTTGGCGACGCTTCAAGAGAGGGGGCTACATCAGTTCGAGATATTATTAATGAGTATGAGCAGTGCGCTGGGCAGAAAGTAAACTACGAGAAGTCATTAGTTTGTTTTGGGTCCAATGTTAAAGAAGAGGTGAAAGCGGACATTACGTCTTTCCTGGGTGTCCGAGTGGCGTCAAGCCCCGAAAAGTACTTAGGCCTACCGATGATGGTGGGAAGAAGGAGAAATTGGGCTTTCGCAGATTTTATTGACAGATTCAGGAAACGAGTGGATGGGTGGAGTTTTCGATATCTATCTATGGGAGGTAAAGAGGGGTGCGGTTGAAGACTCAAACCATTTGATGTGGTCTTGTGAAGTGTTGAAAAGTGTGTGGCTCCAGTTGCAAATTCAGGTGCCGACTTTTGAAGAATCATGGAGTGGACAGAAATGCTTTGCTACCACCTTTTCTGCAGCAGTTGAAAATATTAGATGTGTTTTTACAATTTCAATTTGGAGCTTATGGTACCGACGGAATAAACTCATTTATGAGGGAGTCCGTTTTAATTTGAACGAGGTCCTGGGTTTTATCCGAGGTTATGTTAAAGAACTCCAAATCTATCATAACTCTTTTCGACACCAGGATAGGACAAACTTAAATGAGTTATGGCGACCTCCAGAGGAAGGAAGATTAAAGCTTAATTTCGACGCAGCTTACAGATTAGATACAAAGATCCCTTGGTAGCGGAAGCTCGGGCTTGCGAAAGGGCGCTCATCTTTGCTTTGGATATGGGTCTTCGACAAGTGGTTGTGGAAGGAGATTCTTTAACTGTTAACAAAGGCATCAAAAAGAGGGAGGAAGATAGGTCGATTCTGAGATCGATTACACAAAATATATGCCGGATGGATTCAAGTTTTGAGGAGATCAGTTACATGCATGTGAGGCGATCTGCTAATGGCGTGGCTCATACTCTGGCCATGGAAGGGAGGAGACTGGGATTTTTTGGAAGATAGGAGGTCGGTGTACCAGAATCAGTTAAGCGACTAGCGTTGAAGGAGGCGATGGAAATGAACCATTACTGGTAAGGTTTTGTTCAGTCTTGTTTCTGTTGGAACCGAATCATCGGATTCCAGGCGCGTTGAAAGCGCAGAACAAGGGTGTCTGGCGTGAAGAATAAGTTTGCTATTTGGAGACAGATTTATGGCTGAGATGGGAGTTCCAAGATGATAAGGGTCAAGTCTTTTCAGTTGCTTTTATTTATTTGTTGATTCCAGCTGTTTTGTTTTACGATTTTATTTTGTCTTGTTTTGGTTTTTGCCTCAGCCCTTAATAATATTTCAGCCCATTTTGATTCAAAAAAAAAATTATAAATAACATATTTATATAATTCAATATAATATATTATATACACAATATTTTTTTTTATATTGATTTTATACTACCTATGAACAAATTTATTCAACGTATTGACTATTAAAACAATAAATGAAGAGAGGAAAATAATTTTACAATATTTCTTTTTTATATTGTATAATATTTAATTCTTTTGTTACGATAATATTCGAATTATAAAAGTAATTCATATATTTTAATTATTTTAGAATATGATCTTACATTAATTACCTAAAATAAAATAATATTATTTAATAAACTAAAATATTTAAACACGTAAATTTATTGAAATGAAGAGGGGCAAAGGACAAATTATCATGCACCACTGTTTCTAATGCGCCCAACGTCTTCTCCACAAGGGAAGTGGCCAAGTCGGGTGGCCGGGTGTAATGGCCGGGCCTTTACGTTATGTCGTAATTTAGGGATTGGATTAAATTAAATTTACTATTATTAAATAAATAAATTTAATTATTATATTATTAAAAAATTAAATTGTAATAAAGTTAATATTAATTATATAAAAATTGTATTGAAAATTAATTTTTAATTGTAATTTAATTCTAAATAAAAAGATTTCATTTGTAAAATTATAAAAATTTAAAAGTATTAATTTTACTAATTTTATATTTTTAAATAATAAATATTAAATTTATTTGTTTTTATTTTATTTTTAATATATATGAAATTTTTACATTAATTTAATATAAAAAAACAAAGTTGATCAAATCCCTAAAACAAAGGACCTTCCAGATTCATTCACCGAACATATCACGTTACCAACAAAAACGCCCAGTTTAGTTCACTGTTGGGTCAGGTATAACAGTTAGAAAAGTTAGAAAAGTCAACCGTCAAGGATGAAACGGTACTTTCGGATGCCCTAGCACTGGTTCTTGGACAGTAGTATTTCAGTTACTACTCCCGGGGGAATTTAATTTAATAGACAAGACGGTAATTGTAAATTGATTAATTAAATTTAACGAATAATTTGGATTTACATTGACATCTTATATAAGTATAAATAAAATAAATTATACAGTTAATATGTAATTTTATATAAGTAATTTTTTTAATTTTATAAATAAAATTTTGATTTAATTCAATTTTTACATATTATTAATAAATCTATTAATATAACATAATTTATGTTTATATATATATATAAATAATTATATTATTTAATATAAAAATAAATAGATAATCAAGGACTTTAAAGAAAAAGCTCAAGACTTGAGTTATATTGTTTCATGAAAAATATCTTATAATTTATTTATTTTACATTTTTCTATGTTTGTTTCGTGAAAAATTGTTTCGTCTATAAAAAATAATTTAAACAAAATTTTTTTTCTTTTTTGAAAATTTAACTTGATTTTTATAAATAAATAAAAAACTTAGATTAAGCCTAATATTATTATATGGGTTAATGTAACTTTTTATTCTTAAACTTGATAATTATCTTCAGTTTGACACTTGTGCTTTTTTGTTCACTTGGTATATGAAATTTGGGGATTTTTCCTATTTTAATCCCTAAACATAAATTACATTTAATGTGTGATGACATGACACTCTAATACTATGTCACAACATCACTTGACAATTTTTAAAAAATACTTTTGTTTTCTAGACTTTATATATTTTTAATTTTTGTATGATGACGAGGCATAATCTTAGAGTGATACATCATTTCATTTTTACGAAATCCAAGTTCAAGTACTAAAGTGGACATAATTGTTAAGTTCATATATCAAGTTGATAAAAAATACATGTACCAAACTGAACTTAATTACCAAATTCAAGAATCAAATTTTAGATTAACCCTTATTATATCAATACTAAATTTTTAATTTCTATATTTTAAAAATATTAAAATATAGATAAAGGTATTATAACTTCCAATACTATTAATAGTATAATTTCCAGTATATTTAATAATATAATAATTTATTAGTATAGTTAATATTATTTACTTTTTAATAAATCTATTTAATGTTACATTTTTAGCTTACTTAATAAAATTTAGCATTGATGATATTTTTAAAGTTAATTATTAATTTGTTGAAAAATACTTATATTAATATTTCAATATATAAACTTGAATAATTTAATAATACAAATATAAGTATTTATTTAAAGGGTAAACTATATCTAAGGTTACTAAATTATTAATAAGTTTATGTTTTAGTGACTCAACTTTAAAAGTTTACAAAATGGTAATTCAACTATTCAAAAAATCTCATTTAAGTAACTGAACTGTTAAAGTTGTTATTGTATGACATTTTTTGTTCGCACTGCATGCGCCAATAAAAAATTCCCATTCCCTTCTCTTTTACAGATTAGTTCTTTTTCATAAAACAACTTTAAAATATCACGAATTTACGAATAAAAAATTAAACAACTTTCTTCTCAATTTCCTAAATTAATCGTCATATCGACTTGTATCTAATATATGTTATTTTACTCATCAATGGGTACTGATCCATTGTACTAACCGTTTAATTGTTGCTTGGAGCTCACTAACTTGACTTTTAAAAATAAAGAAGTTTTAATTCACAAATTGACCCCTAAAGTATACTTGTTTTTTCACTTTGCTACCAAAAATCATTTTGTCCCAAATTGATACCTAAAGTACACTCAAATTCTCAATTTTGTATCTAAAGTATGCATTCGTTGTATTTTTAGTCCTCTTTTTGCCCGACATTAATTTTTTTATAATTAATCACAAAGCGCCATGTGGCACCTTTATATAAAAGAAAATTCTTTTATTAAATATACATACACATTAAAATATATAAAAATGGAAATAAATAATTTAAAAATTCAAATATATATATATATATAATCTAAAAAACATATAAATTATAAAAAAATTACAAAAAAAGTAATTGAAAATAAATTAGAGAAAAAATTGTAAAAGTATAAAAATAATTTTTTAAAATATATAATTATAAAATTCTAAAGTGTTTAATTTAATTTATTTTTCAATTACTTGAAGTTTAATACATTTTTAAGATTTTATAACATTTTTCAATTTGTATATATTATTTTGCCTTTTTGAAATTTATAATTATATATTTTAGAATTTTATAAAAATATATTTTTAAAATTTTGTTTTTATATATTTTATATGATTTTTTTACATTTTAATTAGTATAATATATATAATGTTAAATAAAATTATACATGGTGTTTTAATAGTGTAACGTGTGTAACACCCCTATACCATGTTCGACTCAATGAACTTGATATAGAAATATTACATTTTGTGCCAAAGTAATTCTTGGCTAATATATTAGAACATAAAAAGGGGCAAATAAAAAATCTAAATAATTTGTAATTTAGTCCTTACTACTACTTGGAACATACATGATTTTTCCTAAGTACATGTTATTCTATTCAAAATTTTAAAACGTACCCTCTTGTTGCTTGAAGATGTGATGAGATGAAGACTCGTAAACTCAAATACAACTCTTCAAAATTTTTGTACCTAATCTGCTCACGGAAACAAACCGTACGCTGAGTATACACCTAATGGTATTACTATAATTCAAATACTTAAAGTAAAAACAATAAATAAGCACAATTAATCGGGCAAAACACCCAATAATACCAAAAAAAAAAACTTTAATAACGGAAAAGGGCTAGGTTGAAAATTATTTACGGGAAAGGGCCATTTCCTCCCGAAACGTGTCCAAGTCAGTGCGTTTTTGGGGGAAACAACAGCAAAGTGCGTCCTCAGGGGAGCGCTTTGCTGCCCAACGGTCAAATTTTTTTTCCCTATAAAATCCTCTAACCCTTTTATTTTTTTCACACTTTAATCCTTCTCTCAATTTTCTCTCAATTCTCTCTCAATTTTCTCTCAGTTCTCGCTTAAAATCCTTGAAATTTACTCTCAAATTTCAAAATAGTCATTGACTATTTATAAAAAAGCCCTTTTAATTTTTTTAATATATTTTTTTTGAAAAATTTTAAAATTTTCGATAGTATTACAATGGCCGGGGAATTACTTCGTCTAGACAGCAAGCACATCTCCGCCGAGCTATTGAAAATGGTAAGTTTTTAATTTTAATTTTTCAATATTTATATAATATTTTTTAGGTCTATGTAATTTTAATTAATTTTTACTTTATAATTTTTTAAACAGTCTGTAGATCGGGTGTTGGAATGTTACATTCGCAACATGCATGGTCCCCCATCGCCGTTGATCGAGAATTGCCTGCGGGAAGCGGGTTTTTGGCACGTGGCCACGATAGGCCGGGGGTTCAAGTTGGAGCCGCCTTTGATCAGTGCGTTGATAGAGAGTTGGAGACCCGAGACGCACACTTTCCATCTTCCATGCGGAGAGTGTACCATCACTCTAGAAGATGTGCAGTTGCAGTTGGGATTGTCGGTGAACGGGTCGGTAGTCACTGGGTCCGCAACTTCTGGTGATTGGGGAGCCATATGCTACGAGCTTCTGGGTGCCATTCCGGATAAAATTCAAGGAGCCCGGATCGATATGGCCTGGTTACGAGACACATTCCCGGAGCCGCAGGAGGGTTCGACCGAAATAAAGAGGATACGGTATGCTCAGGCATACATTCTTCAGATAATTGAAGGCTATCTGATGCCGGACCTTTCTAGAAACCTCGTACACCTGAGATGGCTGCTGAAACTTATTGATTTCAGAGGAGCCGGTGAATTGAGTTGGGGGTCAGCCGTGCTATCGAGGTTGTATCGGGAGATGTGCGGGGCGATACGGCCGAGTAAAGTGAAAATCGAAGGTTGCCTATCACTACTGCAGTCGTGGGCATAATATCGATTTCCATTTTTACGTCCTCGACTCGACCACCCATATTCATTCCCATTGATAACGAGGTAAATTTAATGTTATATTTTACAATTATTTCATAGATTTATTGTATAATTGTATGCTAAAAATTTATTTAATTAGGTGGAACCATTCGGCTAGTCATGTTGGAATACCTACCTCGCTTGAAGATATACGGCTTCTATTGGACCAACGGTCGGAATCACAAGTAAGTTTCGAATTTCGTATTTATAATTTAGTATTTCGTATGTACTGTCTACTATTATGTATATAGCTAATATTTTGGTAATGTTAATATAGTTTCAATGGGCACCGTACGAGAATCCGAAAATTCGGGCAGTAATTCCGGAGGAGTTCTTCCAAAATCCGAACAGTTGGCACGTGAAGTTCCCATTGATCACCTATACGACCGTAGAGATGCACCAGTCAGATCGGGTTCTGCGACAATTTGGATTCCGGCAACCGATTCCCGTGCCACCTGAAGTGCTCGATGATGAGCACAAAGTGGACTTACGGCAGCTGCACACGGATTGGCCAAGATTTTGGTCAGCACATATCGAGACGTGGGAGAACCGGTATGACTATTTACCTATCCGGGATCCGATCATCGTTCCTGAGTTAGCGTGCGTGCCGGAATACATGCTATGGTTTAGGATCCATGGTAAGCCATATCTATTGTCGGAAGAAGAGATGCGACGACAACTTCGTGAACAAAGGGAACGTCGGTACCCTTTAAATCCAAGGAGAAGGGGTGATGAGACGGGGCCATCAACAGCGCCGACACTGTCACCGAGCCCAGCAACAGCGCCCACATAGTCACCGGGCCCATCAATTCAGCCGACGACACCGACATCACAACTTTCACCCTTTATGCCAGGTGCGTACCCTACCCCTTATATGTATCCTAACCCGTATATGTTTCCTTTTCCCAGTCCGACCCCAGGTTGGAATGCATGGCTGGGTTCGAGTCCGTTCCCGACTACTCCCGTTGGCCAGCCGATCTTGAGGCCATCGTCGCGTGTGGGATCAGAGAAGGCGCTGTCGGGGAGCAGTTCTTTCTACCAGGCTCCTTCGCCATACGAGATTCAGACACCCCCGCCGTGGTTTATGCAAACACCTCCGGGATCATTATTTTATCAAGGTGGGTCATCCTCGTAACACCCAGAACCAGACCCACTGCCGGAGGAACCCGAATCCCCGCCCGAGGTTCCACGACCCCCGCCGGAAGCTAGAAGACGGAGGAATCCAGCGCGTAACTGACGACCACCCTCGTGTGGCACTGATTCCTACCGGCATCAACACTTATTCGGACCGGCTTTTTTATTTTTTAATTGTAATATAATTTTTTTATTTTTTTAATAAAATAAAAGTTGTTTTTTATTTGTATTTGTAATTTGATTTTAATATCTTCTATTTTATTGAAGTTATTTATTTTAATGTAATTTAATTTTAATATTTTTAATAAAAGAAAAAGTTATTTTTATTTATTTTAATGTAATTTAATTTTAATATATTAAATAAGATAGAAGTTGTTTATTTTTACATGTAATATATTAAATAATTTTTTTATTTATTTTAATGTAGTTTAATTTTAATATCTTCAATAAAATAGAAATGGTTTAATTTTTTATTGTAATTTAGTTTTAATATATTTAATAAAATAATAGTTTCTTATTTTTTTATAGTAATTTAATTTTAATATATTAAATAAAATAGAAGTTGCTTATTTTACATGTAATATATTAAATAAATTTTTATTTATTTATTTTAATGTAATTTAATTTTAATATCTTCAATAAAATAGAAATAGTTTAATTTTTTATTGTAATTTAGTTTTAATATATTTAATAAAATAACAGTTTCTTATTTTTATACTAATTTAATTTTAATATATTAAATAAAATAGAAGTTGTTTATTTTTACATGTAATATATTAAATAATTTTTTTATTTATTTTAATGTAATTTAATTTTAATATCTTCAGTAAAATAGAAATGGTTTAATTTTTTATTGTAATTTAGTTTTAATATATTTAATAAAATAACAGTTTCTTATTTTTTATAGTAATTTAATTATTATTTTTTTAATAAATTAAAACGTTGTTTTTTATTTTTTGTAATTTTGTAATTTAAATTTAATAACTTCAATAAAATACGGGATTCTTGTACAAAAATTCATCGTTTTCATCAAAAAAATAGAAATTACATAGCCACCAAGAGACAAAAAAGCTAAGAACACGGTCAACTATTCCCATTTGGACACGAGCGAGATGTATACCCCGGGGTCCTACACCATCCGCACAGCTTACTTTGGTTGCTCGTTTCTCGGATATCCATATTGTTGCGTATTCTAGTCGAGTAAGGTCGACCTTTTGGTTTGCGCCTCAACTGTCTATCCGGCAACAGCTTATACGGTGCAAGCGATACCGACGGCCACTTACGTTCATCTGGGACTGGTGGGAATACGTGTCTCCACACGTTGTACATGTTTTCTAATTTATACACTTCGTCGACATAGCTCATGGGATCAAGACGGAGATTCTGACAAGCCGCAAGTACATGAGCGCATGGGTAACGAAGTGCATAAAATTTCCCACAGTCGCAGGTCCTATTTGTCAAGTGTACACGATACTGCCCGCCAACAATACCTTGGTTCGGTCTGTCAAACTCCGTGACATGAAACCATAGGTTGTCGCAATCAAGACACACTGTGTGCATGGTGTTGGCCCGTGCCTTCCCCCTGTTTATTTCTTGCAAGACTTTCGGGCTCCATATATGACCTCCTTGCATTTGCCCTCTATAACTCGCTGCTCGCTTCGGAAATAGTGCAGCTAAACGAAAATATGTCTCTCGCACAACCGATGTAATCGGCAGATGACGGGTTCCTTTTAGAACAGAATTTATGCATTCGGCCAGGTTTGTGGTCATATGACCATATCGTGGGCCGCCATTGTATGCTTGTGTCCACTGTTCCAAAGAAAAATTACACAGGTAGTTTGCGCCTTCGTCGTTATCTGAGCGTAAACTCGCCAATATCTCCTGAAAACGGTCCTTACTGATCTCGTACCGTACCAATATAGGTTGATAGCGAATATTACATATCACTTTTCAATTGAAAATAAATTGAATATTACAAACGGAATTATATTAATAGATATTTCATACCCATATTAGTCACTTTTCGTCGCTGACTTTTAGATCGATGTTGCCCATAGTAGTTGGATGCAACATGCCTTAGGTAATATCGATGGTGTGTGCGATGCCACATGCTTCCCTGGCGTTCTATTGCGGCTAGTATTCTAGGGCCCCGATCCGATATAACGCATATATCAGGTTGGGGGTAGACATGCCTCCTTAACCTAGATAGGAAGAAGTCCCAGTCATCAGCTGACTCTCCCAGTGTTATTGCGAACGCAATCGGAAGGATTCTCCCACAGCCGTCTTGTGCCACAACTAGTAATAGCCGATGCGTATATCTACCATACATAAAGGTACCGTCAATTTGTACCAATGGCTTGCAGTATATGAAGGCATCTCGGCATTGCTTAAATGTCCAGAACAGACGCTTGAACACTGCGCATCCACAAAGCAAACGATCGTTGTAGTAAGCCGGTTCCGTTTCAAAGTCTGTTATGCTGCCTGGGACATATCTCTCCAGCACCTGACACCACTGCCACACTTCATTATATGAAGCGTCCCACCAACCATGCAACTTTTCTGTAAGAGGGCGTGTACCCCAATTGGCTACGAATATTGCCACTTAAGGCCGGCATTGTAGTCCTGGGATCGGCCTTCACCGTCGGGATTACTAAGTCAGCCAACATGTCTGAATCCATCTTCGGATGATATTGTGTAACACCTGTCAACGAAGTACGTTAAATAATGCAACATTACATAATATTAGTATTATTCAAAAACACTGAACACATAGTGGTACTGTACCGGCAAGACATGTATGTGGACCTTTGTACTTTTTGATCTTCCACAAGCCTGTCCTTTTCCTCAACGACGCCATGATTTTCCATGAACATGTACCGTCTTGCACTGCACACTTCGCATCGTACTTATTGAGCTTGGATTTAACCATATTGTAGTTAACCCCGTTCCTGATGCTGTATTGTTTCAATGCAGCAAGAAAAGCATTCTTGTTGGAAAACTCGTTACCAACTTCTAATTCGCCCGAGTCCAACGACGAAGTTGTACGGTCACACGTTCGGTATGGTAATTCAAGAAACTCCAATGCATCATCTTGAGATAGATCGACATTATGCATGTGGACTGGAGGCGAGTACGCCCTAAATAGCGGATCTTCTTCTTCTTCGTCTGAACCACCCTCAACATCTTCAGGTACAATTGGAACAGGCTCCGGTTCAGAAAATAATCCAACTTCTGCACCATCGGGCCCGGGCTCTCGAGGTGGATCCACATCAGATTCATCGTCCGACCCTCCACCACCTGTAACAAACGAGGGCTCCTTGCCGATAGATGTCGTGGGGAGTACATTATCCCTCCTTAAACATCTTTCATAACGTTCCCAATCATATGTGGATTGCCAACCACTAGAAGTTGATGACGTCCCTCAATACGTATTTCTATCATCGGACGTCGAAGGACGGATATGTATGTCCCATCCACCAACCGAGTATCGTGCAGGGGTTATGTTTTCCATACTACCACCGAACACGGGCACTTCCTTGTTTTGCCTCCCACTAACAGAGTGTCGGCTTGGGGTCGTGTATTCCCCTCGAACAGCAGTAGATGTTGAGGTCGCAGAAAGATCACTTGGAGATGAAAATTGTACATATACCTCGAGATAGAGTGATCCACTGGCAAGATGAGTCTCCACCATTACCTCAAAGCTCCGAGGACCTTTGATGTCGAATGAGTCATATCTCACCGGATCAACCGAAGCGCAAAATCTATACTTAATAGACTGAACTTTCATTGGCGTTGTTCCGAATATTTTACGCCTAATTCTTTTGCGAAGTTCTACCACATCGACGTTCCGATTAAAACTCAGTCGCGTTGTGTTCTCCGATAAGAAAACAACACCATTTTCGGTGTCACAAACCTCGCCATCGTAGTAAATAACAACATTAATACATTCAGTCATTTTCAATTTTTTTTCTTTTGCCTCAATTTCCCTTATCCAACTTGAGAATGAAATTTGGCTGATTTATAGTCTAATTTTGCCGGAGACTACTGTAGCAAAAGAGCGCCCACGTGGGAGCTCTTTTCAGTACTCCTGCTGACGATACACCCTGCTGGGAACGTTTTGGTCACTGTTTGTTTAGAAACGTCTTCTCAAAATAATTTTACTGGAGACTGCTGTAGCAAAAGAGCGTCCACGTGGGAGCTCTTTTCAGTACTCCTGCTGACAGTGCACCCTGCTGGGAGCGTTTTGGCCACTGTTTGTTCAGAAACGTCTTCTCAAAATAATTTTACTGGAGACTACTGTAGCAAAAGAGCGTCCACGTGGGAGCTCTTTTTAGTACTCCTACTGACAGTGCACCATGCTGAAAACGTTTTGGCCACTGTTTGTTCAGAAACGTCTTCTCAAAATAATTTTGCCGGAGACTACTGTAGCAAAAGAACGTCCACGTGGGAGCTCTTTTCAGTACTCCTGCTGACAGTGCATCCTTCTTGAAGCGTTTTTAGCCACTGTTTGTTTAGAAACGTTTTCTCAAAATTATTTTGCCAGATACAACTATCACAAAACTCAATTAATTTTTTTGGGCTAATATATTTTGCCCAAAAACCCTAAATATATATTAACCCTAGCCCAGAAACCTTAGAATATCATATTGTAATTGGACGAGGGGGGGAAGGGCAAAAACGCGTCCACGTCAGCGCGTTTTTGGGGGAAACAACAGCAAAGTGCGCCCACGTAAGCGCGCTTTGCTGACGTGCCACAAAGTGCGTCCCCAGGGGCGCGCTTTGCTGTTGTTTCCCCCACAAACGCTCTGACGTGGACGCGTTTTAGGGGGAAATGGCCCTTTCCCGTAAATAATTTTCAACCCGGCCCTTTTCCGTTATTAAAGTTTTTTTTTTATATTATTGGGTGTTTTGCCCCAATTAATCTTACCACTATTTTACTTTCAATAAATCATTCATGCATTTAAAACTTTAATTTTTCTTAGTAATATGTATCTTAAATAGCTTTTCTTCATTTTAATTTATATATCTTCTTACTATATCAATATTCATTTCATGCATTTCATCAATAACCATTTCATAAAATCATTATTTCGTATATTTAATTTCTATATCTCAATTCAATAACTTATTCGATTTCATATCTAAAACCTTACAACATTAGCTGAAACACCCCAAACCCGGCCCACGAGCCTCGACCAGATCTGGTATGTTCCTCGAGTAAAACGGTTCAAAAACTATTTGTTACTTTGGAAAACTTGGATGTTTTTGAATAAAATTTTACTTTGTGTTGGGTTCGAATAAGTCTAAGTTTTATTAAAACTTTAATTTCGTACTTGAAAATCATAAATTAGAAGTATTGCCGAATTTGTGATAAGTTATCAAAACATTTAGAATTTATTTATTTTTGAAAATATTACTTAAACTTTAATTTGATAGAAATTGTGTCATACCGAAATAACTAACATGCATGCATAAAATAGTTCAATCCTACTGGCCTTATTACATCAAAACAAATCCCGAACAAATTCAAAAGTACTTAAAATATAAAAAGTCCAAAACGAAATAAATTCTGAGCTGAGCATGGCCACCACTAAGTTCCTGCCGGCCCGGTCCATCTACTGAGCGTCACCTAAAAAATATCCCACAACGGGGTGAGTCAAACAGACTCAATGTGTACAACCAACACTAAGTCCCAACGATTCAGGCATAACGTATCATACATATACACATAGCAAATAAATTTAATGATGCAATCCCGAACCCAAGCCTAGATACCATCCGCTACACATCACCCGTACCAACCATCACACCGTGGGGACTACTAAGTCGACCCTCCATCCGCTACACACCATCGAAGGCAGTCGCTGCAGTCGACGTGCTCATCGCCCTTATATATTGTGGCATAGCCACCGGATAATTATTCGTGACATAAGTCACCACATTCAGATTACGTGACAGAAGTCACCACATTCAGATATTTGTGGTATAAACCACCAGATCACTTCCCCTTATCATAATTTCCCATATGCCCCATGTCATACAAATCATGCAATATCATGCCTTATGCCTTATTTCACATTCTTATCACATTCACATATGTGCCATATATTATACTCATAGTAGGAGTAGGTAAACGTACCTGAGTACTTTCTACCATTGCATGGTACTTTAGCCATATTTTCCACATTCTTATTAACACATATAATAAATTAAAGCCGTAAATCTATTAAGATTTAGTGTGGGGTACACACCTGGTATACTTAACGCTTCCACTGGAATCCCGAAGAATCTCGATCTAATCCTCTAGATCTTAGTCCCTACATTCGGCCAACACTACATACTTTAGCTAAAGGCCATTCGGCCAAATAATCAAATCCCGAAGGATTTATCGCAACCAGAGTCTTACCTTGCTGCCGATTTGATTGCTAATCAAATCCCGAAACTTTGTGATGGCTCCTCTTGCAATCGGCTATACACTTAATCATTGAACTAGTTAGTTTTCGGCTTTCAAACAATTAGGGAACAGATCTAATCACCAAATACGGCCTTGGCCGAATGTACATATGTACGTACCTTGTGGATCTAAATCCTGAAATCCTTGTATAGTCGACTGGCCCTAAATAACCATAGTCAGATTCGGCTAACATAATAACCAATATGGCCGAATATGCACATTCACCTACCTTCCAAATCTTGAATCCCGGAATTGATCTCTTGTCTTAAAGATGTCGAAATCCCTACAAACACTATGTCAGATCTGATTTCAATGCTTAATGAACACCATTAATGGCCTTCGGCCTAAGATGACTCTGGCTTACCTTAGATATTGAGATCTCGAATGATCTCCTCCTTGTAGTCGACAACTACCAAATCCCGAAAGACCCTTCAAAGTTTCGGCCATAGAGTATTATTGGGATTAGATACCTATATTTCGGCTAAAAGAAGAGAAATAATAATATGACAACAATTGAATCCTTACCCTTAATGTTGTAGGCGATTGCACCTTCACTTTAATCCACAGAGATTCAGCTTTGAGGCTTAGGGAATAGTCGGCTATGAGTCACTTGTGTATTCGGCTTCAACAAGAACGAAAAGAGAGGGATATGAGCTTAGGAAGAATCGGCAAGGGCTATCAAATGGAAATAGGATATTCGGCTATCTCAAGAGTATTTCGGCTTTGACAAAATAATAGAGAAAAGAGGATATTAGCTAGAGAATTCGGCCGAGACTGAAAAGAAAAGAAAGTAAATGGCCTTGCTCTCCTTTCTTGGTCGAAAATACCACCCAAAAGAATCCCTCATTCGGCCACTACCTTCTTCCCTATCAAATCCCCTTATTTTTCTCTTTATCTCCTCATTATCACATCTTCTTTTCTATTAATCCTCACCTTAAATAATTATCCCCATTTATCTCTTAAAATAAAAGGATTTAAGCTCCTAAAATATAGCCTAAGTGCCGCCCATTGCTATTCTTTTTGCCGAAAAATAGAAGTCCCAAAATGTTGCTTGTGCCGCTCGAACTCAAGACCTCCTTGCACTGCATATGGCGTCACTTACCTGGGCTTTAAATGGTGCCTTGCAACCACTTTAACAAGCCCAATTCTGTGTCATATTTCCGTTACAAATTTTCTTAAGACCGTATTGCTTAGCTTCCTCTTTGAGATTTAAAAATCTACTAATTTCTAAGGCCTTTGTCTACGCACTAAGGTTCACAAAATTCATAGAACACATTCACAGCACACATAGGCATACTATTTCATACAATTTAGTAATAATGCATAAGCCATAATCCGGGATATTAAATTAGTCTTTCGATAATTATATAAACCAACATTTTTCAATAAAAATAATTAAAATTAATTTATATGATTATATTCAATTAACTCATACACTATTTCATTATTTCCAATTTATTCTATTTTCATTTCTTATTTCGATATTTTAACAAATTCATGAACCTTAAGTTCATGCTTCAAATCTCATGTCTCAATTTAATTCACAATTCAACTCATAATTTCTTTCTCATATTTTTAATAGTACGATCAATCAAATTTATTTAATTTTCTCATTTAAGTTATTCACCCTATTAACAAAACTGGACCTTGGCGGATACACGGATTCCAACCAAACACACCAGTACTGGCACATTGTACCTAAAACGGTAGTCAGTACCTAATCAATATATCAAAAGCAGTATACGACACATAAAGTGTCTGAAACGACACACATGGTGCCTAATACGACACATATAGTGCCTGATCGGCAAAGCCGACAAATTATCGTACTCTTTCAATCCTATGGCATGCCAACTATATCCGACTCAGCCCGACTAGTTAATAGGGTATTCAAATCACTTTTCTATTTCAAATTCACTTTCAATTCACATATAACCATACTTTGATTCAATTCAGACCACTTTTCAATCAATATACAATTTACATATTCACACATATTCATAATTTAATTCACTTTTATTCAATTCATATTTTTAATTCATTTTCCAATCAAATTCAAATCACAAATTACTTTTCAATCAATATACATTACAAATACTCACATATTTTCTTCATTCAATACAATTTGACTCAATTCAAATCACTTTTAGTTTCCAATCAATATACTTTCAAATATTCACATAATTCATAATTCAATTACTTAATTCAAATCCCTTTTAATTTTCGATTTGTTCACGTTCAATTTCAATAGCCATAAGCATTTTTGAATCAATTTCATTCAAATCAATATTATCATTTCAATTGCTTACCTAATTTTACTTACCATGCATTTTAATTAAAATATAACAATTAATAATAAATAGATTTGAATTATAGTAATACAAACCGTGATTTCTCGTTTTTACTCCTTGTCTACTTTTTCTTTTCCTTTATTCACGGATGCCTTGGGTGCGATACTGGCTACGAAAAATTAAGATAAATTTCATAATCATTAATACAATATTAATTTTTCATCTAATACTTGAATTTCCATTCTACTTTCATCTCAATTTCAATTTAATCCCTAACTAAATTCATTTTTTTTCCATCTCAATTCATACCTCATTTCTACTCAAATTTCAACTAAACTTAAACTTAACTATCTAATTCTTATCACAAATTCCTAATTTTGAAATTATTGCAATTTAGTCCCTATTAATATAAAATTTAATACATCTCCCAATTCTAATTAGAAATTTTATTAATTCAATCTCTAATTCACACTTTTACTTAGCAAAATTAATGTCTAAAAATCTAATAACTTTCAAAATTTTCAGCATATACTTTATAATATGTTGTTCTAGGTTCATAAAAACTCAAAAATTACAATAAAATGACTTAAATTCACTTACCAATTTAAATTTGAACCTTGAAAACCCTAAATTCTTTATTTTTCTTTTTCTTTCTTCTTTCTCTCTATTTCGCCCCTGCTATTCTGTTGTTTTAATTTCTTTTTTTTCTTTCTTTACTTTACTATATATATATATAAATAATATAATAATAATATAATAATAATATAATAATAATATATAAAAACATAATAAATATATTTATTATTTAATAATATAATATATATTTAACTTAAAAATCTCAGATTTTTAAGGATTAATAGCCTCAACTTATGCTTTTGGTTTAATTGCCCTTTTAGTCCTTTTTATTTTATTTGTGTTGTATTTGTTTATTAATTTAACAATATATATATAATTATAACAAATATCTATTATTTAAATAATAAGTAAATTAAATACATATATTACAAATGTACATATTTTAATTAACACACTTGTATTTTATCATCACCTTACACTTGTCTTTATTTATTTTATTTCATAATATAATAATAATTAATAAATATCTTTTACTTATTATTTAAAAAATATACAAATATATTACAAGTTTATTTATGTATTTTACACATGTTTATTATCATTACCATACATTTTTCACTATTTTAAATTATTTAATAATAATAATAATAATAATTTTAATATAAAACCATAATATTTTATATATATATAATGGAAGAAAAAATCTTCCCATTTGCCGCCTCGCCTAATGAAATAGGCATAATTTCCTATTTAATCCCGTTTATTTTATTTTAATCTATAATTAAAATTTTACCCTTTATTCAATTTAGTCCTTTTTTCTAATTTCTCCTAATTAAGCTAAATTCACCCAACCAAAGCCTAATTAAACACACTACTAGACTCATAAATATTTCTAATAATTATTTACGAATTCGGTTTATTAAGACGGAGGCCCGATAATGCACTTTTCCGATGCCCATGAATTTTGGGTCATTACAATGTGGCCGGTCAATGTCGGTCGATATCAAAAGTGTTTTTAATATTTTAATATTTAATATTATAACTTTCTATTTTGAAATTTTAAAATTAATATTTTATTTTAAATAAACTTAATTGCCAGATAATTTTTTTTATTGGTTAAAATTGCTTAACAATTTTTTTAACGCGTGTTACAAAATAGATCAAAAATAGAGAAAATTGATACTTTAGGTATCGAATTGGGATAAAAGGTTTACCAAAGTGAGAAAATGGGTATACTTAGGGATTTAATCATGAATTAAACTAACAAAAAACTTAACAATCCAATGACTTAAATAAAAAATTTTAAACAATTCAGTGACTCAAATGAAATTTTTTGAATAATTTAATGACCATTTTATAACTCTTTGAATTTGAATAATAAAAAATGTAAACTTTTTAATAGTTTAGTGACAAGTTTTCTCTTATTTAAATAATGCTTAGTTTGATTTGTAATTTTTGCTCCAATATTTCACCATCTAATATCATAGGTGTAAATTTTAATTAAACATTGATTATTATTAAACTTTAATTTTTATAAAATAATTTGTATTATAAAAAAGAAAATAAGCTCGTAATAAAAACAATTTATGTTGGTCTTTTTCTTTTTCATTTATTTTATGAATTTTTAAAAAAGTTAGTTTGGTGAACCAGATTTAAGAAGGATTTGGAGTCCATGGCTTTTGTTTTTCAACACAGAGAGAAAGCGCGTGTGGTAAAAGTCGTTTGAGGATCTGACACTGAAAAGAGAAGAACGAAGTAATGATGGTGAGCTCTGCTTGATTGTGATTTTCATTTTCCTAGTTAGATCTCAAATTTCTCTTCGTTTTTTTTGGTTGTTTGTTTCTCGAGAAAAAAAAATATTTTCCTTTCGAGAAGGGAAAAGGAACTTCCTGCTTCTTTTGAGTTCTTGAAGTCTCTTCATTGTATTATTATTCCAAAAGTTTCAAGACCTGATTTCTTTTCTCTTAACTTTTTTTCTTTTGCTTCCAGTGATTTGACTCATTCTTCCTCCTCCTTTTTTCTTATTCAATAGTTTGCTTCTCGGTGCTAAAAAAACGCTATAATCATTCTTCTGTTCATTTCTGATTTTTTCGTGGTTTCCGTAAAATTTGGCCTGTTAATCATTAAATTCGAGTTTTTATATTTTCCTCGTTTTTTATAAAGAGTTTTGATATTTGCTTCGTCAACGTTCTGAGATGAAAAGAGTATTTGACCTTTGCTTAAATTTAAGCTCTTCTTAGCTACAGTTGATGAAGGTTAGATTTTATCCTAACTTTGACGAATTTTAGTGTTTATTTTTAAGGATTAAGAAATGTGTAAATATTGGTTTTTCTTTTACTTTTGTATTTATAGACTCGTAATTTGAAGACTTTATAGGAAAAAGAGGAGGTTTAGATTTTCAATTACGAGTAACTATGAACCTTTTACAATTTTTTTTGTGAGATTAGGGTTTTTAAAACCCCGCCAAAAATATAGTTTCTGATTTAGGTATTTTAGTTGCTTTTTTTTGGGTCCATTTTGATTGAGCCTTTTCTTTTTTTGAGAATCTTCTTTACTTGCTTTGTGATTTTCCCTCTATTTCTTTTTTCCCCTTTTTCTTACTTTTTTATCAAGAGTATTCTTAGTTTCGAATTTGTAAAATTTAAGCTGCTTTTGCTTTGATTTTGCAGTTCCTGCATGCGTGTGGATGATCTATAGCCTCCATTTTAGCGAAACATAGTTATAATTTAAGTTTTGGGGGTTCTTTGTTAGTGCCAAAAATAAATGTCGTTCCGAAGTATAGTTAACGATGTGAGGGATGCTCTGGGGAGCTTATCTAGGCGTAGTTTGGAGGTGAGATTGCCTGGTCATCATAAGGGAAAATCTAATGGTTCAGTGCTTGAGTTGAATGATGAGCCCGTGGTTATCCAGAATAGCCGCTGGGCGAGCCTTCCGCCAGAGCTGTTGCGTGATGTGATCAAGAGATTGGAAGCGAGTGAGAGCAACTGGCCTGCTCGCAAGCATGTTGTTGCTTGTGCTGCAGTATGCAGGTCATGGAGGGAAATGTGCAAAGAAATTGTTAGATGTCCCGAGTTCTCCGGGAAAATCACCTTTCCGGTTTCTCTGAAGCAGGTAATATCTCTAATAATTAATAATGATCTTTTTTCTTGCATATAATTAATTGATTAGTAATGTGTTTATTAGGGTTCTTGATCGGTATATAAGCGAATGTTTGCATGTGTTTTATCTTATACAGTTGAATTTCCGATTATATACAGTGGAGACTGACAAAGTGTTCTTTTGTTAATCAACCACAGCCTGGGTCAAGGGATGGAACCATTCAATGCTTCATTAAGAGAGACAAATCTAATTTAACTTATCACCTTTTCCTTTGCCTTAGTCCTGGTAAGCTACTCGATCAGCCTCGCCCTTAAATTCTTTGACTTGGGCTTGAGTCCATGACTTTCCTTTGGTGTTTGTATCTGTATCTTGGGTGCCCCTGGGCAATACTACTAATTAACTTTGATGGTTTTACCACTAATATTCTATGGTGACAAGTATACCTCTATGTGGCTAAATAATGTTTGTTTGTCTGTTATTATCTTGTTTCTTAAGATGCTAATATAGCTGCAAAAAGCATCCTACAACTGCAGTACTAATTTTTTGACTCGCTATCTTTCTCCCTTTGTTGGCATAAATACATCTTCTAGCTGTTGGGGTAAATACTTCTTATCAGTAAGTTGAAAGTTGAGACCTTGTCAGTCTGCTTTCATTTGATTTTCTTGTTGATTCCTCCTGTCTAGCTAAGTTTTAACTGTTTTGACAAGACAATCTTTTCTACTAGTGACTCTAAAAGTTCACTTTTGTCAAATTTAGAGCCACTTGATTCAGAAGTTGAGAGCCTGTTGAGAAAAAAAACATTATTCTCATCTTACTGTGATGAAATCTCCCCAAATACTAGTTTGCTACAGCTCCTGTTATTTCTTTTGGCAAATGCATGATTTCTTTCTGCAAGTTAGACAGTTTGGTTCCAAGTATAAGTGTAATCTGGCTATGAGTAGATTTTCTGTTGTCATCCTATATGACCTGTGGGTCAGCTCTGTTATGCAAATAGAATTCTCATCTTCAAGTTTGAAGTTTATAGCTGGTTGTTTACTTCAAACTTTTAAAAAATCCATGTATACATTGAACCGGGTTCAAATGTCATTCTCTGCTGGAATAAGCTGAACCTATACATGGATCTCAGTGCAACTTAAATAATGTCTTGTTGGTCATCTTTGCTTCATTGTGGCCTGGGATCATTATCATTGGTATATATATATATTCTTTAATTTCCCTGCTGCTAGGTGAATCATTTCTTTGATTTTGTTTCCTTAATTCTAACTAGCTGTAGATAGCAATTTATCATGGCTTTAGCTGTCTGGTGTACTATTCTGACCGGCTTGCCTATGGAGAACAATTTCTTGCTTTCAATTTACCCTTTGTAATTGCATATCTGACCTTAAATCTTCTATATTTCTCATTGCAGCTTTGCTTGTTGAAAATGGGAAGTTTCTTCTTTCTGCAAAACGGACCCGTAGAACTACTTGCACAGAGTATGTAATCTCTATGGATGCAGATAACATATCCAGATCTAGCAGCACATACATTGGAAAACTCAGGTGGGATATCTAATTCCTAAATAATCTATCTATCTACTTGTGGCGAATGCACCGTCAAAGAGATTCTTATCCCAATTTTTATATGTAATTTTTGCAACTTCAGGTCCAACTTTCTTGGTACCAAATTCATAATTTATGACACGCAACCCCCATACAACAATGCTCAGCTTTCACCACCTGGCCGAAGCAGAAGGTTCTATTCAAAAAAAGTCTCCCCAAAGGTTCCTACCGGTAGCTACAACATTGCTCAGGTTTCATATGAGCTAAATGTCCTAGGTACTAGGGGACCTCGTAGGATGCATTGTAGTATGTACTCAATTCCTGCCTCAGCTGTTGAGCCAGGTGGCATTGTCCCTGGTCAACCGGAGCTTATCCCTCGATCCCTTGAAGACTCATTTAGGAGCATCTCTTTCTCAAAGTCAATTGACAACTCATCTGAGTTTAGTAGTGCCAGATTCTCAGACATTGTTGGAACCCGTGATGAAGAGGATGAAGGGAAGGATAGGCCATTGATACTCAGGAACAAAGCACCAAGATGGCATGAACAGTTACAGTGTTGGTGCCTGAACTTCCGGGGACGTGTAACCGTTGCATCTGTGAAGAATTTTCAGCTGATTGCTGCAAACCAACCAGCAGCCGGAGCGCCAACACCGTCGCAGCCAGCCCAATCAGACCACGACAAGATAATTCTCCAGTTTGGTAAAGTTGGGAAGGACATGTTTACCATGGATTACAGATATCCACTGTCAGCATTTCAGGCATTTGCCATCTGCCTGAGCAGCTTTGACACCAAATTGGCATGTGAATAGATGAAAAAAGTGACAAATGTTGAGCAAATACAACATTTAGCTCGGTATTGAGTCTCTTTTACTTTCTAGAAATTGATAGGATGGGGTGTTGCATGCAGTGTTATTGTACAATTGGTAGCCAGAAACTGGCAAAAAGACAGGAAAACATTTGTTCACCTTTCTTTCCATTTTCTCTTCCTCGTTGCATTTTCATTTTGTCTCCTTTGAGATAGATTGCTGTATTCTGTTGTTTCAGTCTTTGAAAATTATGTGAAAACAACAGTTGAGAGTCGGAAGTAAAAGTTTAGTACGTTCATGGATGCACCGTTTTATTTAAGATGTTATCCTGCTCATAATAAATTAGTTTCATTAATATAATAGGAGGGTCGCAGGAGAAAAGATTCCCATCGCATAGTGCAGTCCAAATTCCATGCATGTATTTTTTATGCTGTTGGCCTCTTCTTTTGAATTGAAACCTGGTGGCGGCAAAGCATTAGTTAGGAAAATTCTTGTACTCAGATCAGAAGCCAAAACATATTCCTTCTGACAACAAAAACTTCCACTCACGTATTATCATGTTCCTCCCTATAATTACCAGGTCCGACTTATATCCTATGTGTTGATATTTTGATTGAGTGGTAGACAATGACGACAGATTTTGACATGTTTGTATATATCTATTTCCAGTGTTTGTTGGTGTATGTATTGTATTGTATTGTTGCATTTGTTTTGGAATCAAAATTGGGCAATAGGTATAGCTATTCCTTTTTGCAAGCTTTAAGGTGTCTGACGAGACGACCATACTACCAAGAGTGGGTCCTTTGTTTTTGTTTTCATTATTTTTAACAACTTTCATAATTTTCTTTTTTTATAATGCTTTTGGTTTCAAACACATATTTTCTTTTCCGAAATGCAAACTTAAAGACTTCATTGAAGTACACAATGCCAACAGCAGTAGTAGTATAGGGAAAACAATGAAACATCACACAAATTTTCCAACCCAAAAGCATCTCCATTTAATTTTGTCTCTTTTACATTTTTTTATCAAATCACTTCAAAATTGATGTAAAATTAATGTTTGTTAACTTTGTTGATGTGATATACTTGTGAATTGTCACATAGATGACATGTCATCATTTAATTATTTTTTTAAATTTAAAATATTAAAAATAATTTTTTAAATAACTTTAATTATTTGTAATTTAAAAAAATATTTTTTGAATTTTTAAAATTAAAAAAATTAATTAAATCCTGACATGTTATCCACATCTATCACATATGTAAAATTAAAAAACTTTAATTTTTTTATCCATTTTGAGGTGATTTGTAAAAAAAAAATTAAAAATAAAAAGTTAATAATTAAAATATTTCTTTATAAAATTTAAAAGTCAAATAAATCATTATAAATTTAATAATTCCTATGTATAAACAATATGATTCAAATTAAATTACGACCACAATTAATTACGGTGGTAATAATGGCGAGAAACAATTTTTAAAAGTCGAATTTTTAACCATTGAATTTATGTTAAATTTGTACCATTTAATAAATTTCAAAAAATCCTGTGTGTCGGCCTGATTATTAGGGTGTTCATCATCCTGAGTGTGGTTTGAGTTTGAGTCGCATTGCTATTAGGATTTTGCCCTCTTCTTGTAATTCACCAATAAATACAAAAGCTCAAAATTTGTTATTAATTCCTATATTATGTGTAATTTGTGGATTTAGTCTTTAGACTTTAATTTGGTCAAGTTTACTCTTTATGTTTTTTAAATTAGTCAATTTTAGTCCTTATACTTTTCGAATCTTTAAAATTTCAATGTAGATCCAAACAATAGTAATTAAATCTATTTGTTAAATTTCGCTATTAGTCTTAACTATGCATAAAATTATAGCTTTAGTTCACACTCTCTAATTTTATCATTCTTAGGTCATATATTTTTTAAGTTTTGAATTTCAATTTTGACATGAACGACAATTGTGAATCCATTAAAGATAATATTTTAACTAGTTTATAATGTCACATGAGTGACATGTGATTTGTACATTTAATATTTTAATTAATTTTAAAATAATAATGTATTTTTAATTATTGTAATTAGTATAAATTATTGTTATTTAATATGTTGAAAAACAATTAAAATATATTAATTTTTAACAATTCAAATATTATATAATAAAAAATTCAAATCATATTAAATCATTTTTACCATATTCAATGGACAATATAAGTTTACTTCATATAATTAATAAAAAGAATAATTCAAAATAATAAATAATAAATAATAAAAATTATAAATATATTTAATCATTCAAACATGGTACTAATAAAAATTTCTAATCACAGTGTAAACTATAAAAGAATGATATAATGTACATTATACTATTCACTATTTAGTTTTTATTTTTTATTAGTTAATAAATTCACTATAATAATATCATATATAATATATAATTAATATTATATAAATATATTTTATATTTTTTATACATTAAATAAAATGTTATTATATCAACAATTAAAATTAAATTAATATAAATTTTCTTTTTACTTATTAATGGAAATATAATATTTTAAATATAAAGTAAGTCAATATTAAATTTAAATTATTTACTGTATACAATATTATTTAATAAAAATGTCCTAATGGAGTAAGAATTATTATTTATAGGTCTGATAAATTTTATTATGAACTAAATTTATTTAATCAAATTAAAACTTTTATTTGTAAATGTGACAAATCTCATAAATAAAAAATAAAATGACAAGTTCAATAATATAATGAATAACAAATGTTATATTGATCGGTTCAAAAGTTTTTCTAAATTTGTGATTATAGACGGAGATTATAGAATGTGAAAATAGAAATGTAACATGATATATTTCTCGCATGAAAATTTTGAAATAACAAAACTTAATTAATTTAACATTCAGGGACAAATTTAGGATTTTACTCAAATGGGGACAAAACTTCTAAATCCCAACAACCTTTTTTTTAAGTAAAAAAGCGACAATTCTTCTTGGAGAATTTTTTTTCTTATCCAACAAATCAATTTAATATTTTTTAAAAAGCATGAATTATTTAGCTGTAACAAAATTAATAGCAAAAATCACATTATATAAAATTAAATATTTATTTCCAATACACAAAAAAGAATAACTAATACTATGCTAAAAAATTCACAAATATCATTATAATTCAAATAATTAACTTTAAAACACTTGGCCTTAGTCCTATTTCTCAATACTAGGCATCCTAAATTGCACCCTCCGTTTTTTCATAAGAACGAATTCATCAATGATAGAATCTGTTAAAAGTTCTCGAGCTATCTCTTTTTTGATGTATGCCACCAAGTAAGTTGAAAGAAAATCATCCTCCATTTTGTCGTAAAACCTTGTTTTCACAATTTTCATGGCTGAAAATGCTCATTCGATTGTTGCAGTAAACAAAAGAAGAGTTGGCACAAGACGAATAATTCTATCAAGAAGAGGATAAATACTTAATTTATTTGTCTTAGCTAGCACTTAACACAACTTGGCAACCGTAGAAGTTTTCTGCAACTATGTGCTTTAATGAGCATCGAGTTGAAAATGCTCCAATTAAATCTTCATGTATAGCTTTTCTTGTTCTGTAAAATCGTCCAGATAAAAATTATTCATAAGCTTGCAGATATCTTTCACCTGAAAAGCTTTGTAATTGTCACGTGGATCCATAGTGGAGCTAAGAACAAGTAACTCCACTATCTCATCATTAAAGCGAGAGAATTCATTTTTGTTAGCAATGAATCGGTACTAGTAATGAATATATCAAAACCAATAGTGATGCTCAATTGTGAAGTTATCTCTTTGGATGCTAGTATGGGTATGGGCCAAATCAATTAATTTTGAAATTTGGCTTTAAAGTCCATATTAGGTCTCTAAATTTAGTCATTCAAAGTCCATCATACATTAATATTTGATTATTGTTATTATAATTAAAAACATAAAAATAATTTGTTAATATAAAGTATAACCTTATGGCTTCAAATACTATTTGACTAAGGGGATGAATGTTATACAATGTGGACACCAAATTTAAAATACATGATAATTTATATATAAAATTTAAAAATCTAAACCCCCCTGGATACATCCTTGTTAACATCCATCGGCCCCTTGTCTATGTGGTATAGTTAAGATTATAGTGCTTCCGAAATGTTAATTGTTCAATTTAATCTCTTTTAACTTTTATTAAATGTAACAATTGTAATTTTCACCTTTTTTTTAAAGTTTAAAATTCAATTTAAGTCATTTTGATACAAATTTTTTAACTTTGGCCCTCCAAATTTTTTTTAGTTTTATCTTGGCCTCTATCACATAACTCTTGACTTTGCCTTTACATGGATTAAATTTGGCCAAATTAAAATATATGAACTAAATCCACAACTTATTCATAGTAATAAGGATTAATAGTAGAATTTAACCATTAATAAAGAAGTGTTTTGATAAAGTTTTTTTATGTTATTCCTAAACTACCCATGAAACCCTCCCTCAAACCCTTTAAATAGAATGATATAATCATGTTCATACCAACCCTTTCTAATTATTGCAACAATAATGATGTGAGTTAAACCAAAACTTATTTAGTATTAAAAATAATTATTAATACAGGAAACTGGGTGACCTCTGATAATAATAAAAAATTGAAACTTGGCAATGAGCTGGGTTGGTAGTGTGAATACAATTTATTTGCATTGAAGTTAAACTTTTAAGCATACAACATAATACTTTTAGTATTAGATTAAAATTTTATTGGTAAAAATACGAGATTAAAATGTATATATATTTAAAAAATTGCCTTTATGGATTAATTAATCATCAAAACCTAAATCAAATGCATAATTATTATTTACTGTACATAATTCTTTTAAAGTTTACCCTTACAAATATAGATACAAATTCCGAACTAATAGAATCAATCTATTATAGTAAAGTCGGATATAAATATAAATATGTCCAAATAAATATAATTATATTATTATAGCATAAATAGACTAAAAGTTGAAAAAAAAAATTCAAAACAAGCCGACTAAAACTCACACATAACATTAGCACATAGTGAGATTTTGAACTCAGAAATTATGTATTGTAAATGAATTGATGAATTCAATAATGTTATTGATTGGTTTTGTTTTGATTACTTTTCGTAGACAAAACTTTTTTCTAATTGATAAAATAACATATTTAGTCATCAATACTTACACATTTTATCGCATTAATCCTAATTCTTAATAATTCGACAAATTTAACCCTCCACAATTATAAAATTGATTTAATATATTAAACCCAAAAAGCTATCTAAGTTTTTCATCATCTTCGTTTGCTTTCACTAAAATTTTCCATCTCGCATCATTATCACCATCATTCATCACCTAACCATTTTTCGTTTTATTTTATTAAAAGCCATCAATTATTTCTTTTCAAAACAAAATCCATACTCTTCATTCTCCTCTCTTTTTATAATTACTATTAGAACGGATTTGTTTGAATATCCAAAACTAGAAATCAAGCCCCTTGAGATCTTTTAAACCCATCACCTAATATTTCGATTATGGCTTCTACTCTCCTTGATTCACTCTTCGAATTTGGCAAAAATTGCTTCAACGCTAAGTTTTTGGTTTGACCCGAAGCCTTGGGGTTCGATTAAGGATTGTAGTGAGTTCAAGTCAGTGGCTATGGGGGTTTGGGTGATTTGATTAGGTTAAGATGGCTTCGACTTGTTGTTAAAGGTTTTTGATTTTTTTTCTAACATCGGAAAAAAATTTCTATGATGGGGCCGACAGTGGTACCATTAACTTATTTTTGGGAAAATAATTACTAATTTTATTTTGGGTTTAAAAGAAATTAAACAAATAATAAATTTTATTTGATGAAATTTAAATAAATTAAAACTTAAATGACATGTTACATATCAATTGATTTTTTTAATCTACATGTCAATTCTTGATTGGTTAGACTTGCTACATAATTAAAAAAAGAAAATTTGTTTATGGACTAAGTTTATAAAATTTATAAATATGGAGGGTTAAATTTGTTAAATTATTTAAATTTATGACCAGAATTATAGAAATTATTAGTATTGAGAATTAAATGTTTTGTTGTGCCAATTAGAAAAGGTCATGCCATTATTTCGGTTAACGATTTACGAAGAGTGACCAAAACAAAATCACTAAAAACATTTGTGATGAAATTGAAAGTTTTTATAATTTGATGACCTAAAAAGAAATACATTGCTAGTTGGGTTATTAATGATATAGTTTACCCTAAAATACATATATATTGTTATGTGTAAGCGAAATCATTAGTTACTAAACTATAGGTAAATTTTCGTTTTGGTCACTTTACTGAAAAAAGTTACAATTTGGTCACTAAATTGTTCAAAATTTTTCATTTGTGTCAATGAACTATTCAAAAAAAATTATTTCAGTTACTGGGCTATAAATTTTTTTTTAAAGTTCCGCTAGCGAGTTCTAAGCAAAGATTCAACGATCGATGGATTAATATCTATCAACGAGTAGAAGAACATATCTTAGGTCCAATTCGATCTGACAGTCAGTGTTGAAGATTGAAGAAAAAAATGTTTAAATTTTGGTTTGCAGATTCGTGACATGTGAAGTTGTTTCATGAAAAAAATTTAGATGTATAAGAGAAGGGGAAAGAAAGCTGTCAATTAGTTTAGGAAGTGCGAACAAAGTAAGTCTTATGGCATCAATTTTAACAGGCTAGTGACTTGAATGAAAATTTTTTTGAATAATTTAATAATTAAATTATAACTTTTTTAATTAAGTGACTAAGATAAAAATTTATCCATAGTTAACTAACGATGTAGTTTTCCTTTATTAATGGACCACGGGCTTTACAAATTTATACCTGGGCTTGATCCAGCTCATTACTCATGAAAATCAGCCTATTCCATCTTCTTTGTTTTCTCTTTGCCCTAATATTTATTGCTTTCCGGCGTCTTGCATCTCTCTACATTCTTAAAAAAAAAAAAAAAAGAAAACTGTTTTTGTTAACCCACCGCTGGCTCCATCTCCATCACTGCCTTCTCATTCGCACAATATATACAGTACTCATATACACGTTTATATTAGTTGTGTGTATATTGTCAGGTACTTGAAGGACAACCCCGAGCATTAAAATACCACAAAGCTGTGAGATCTCAGTGCTTTCATTTCTTTTTATCACTTTTAGAAAATACCCGATTTGTATTTGACTCCCAAAGCCATTTCTTTTAGTTGAGATGAAGGCGCGGTTAAAAAAAAATGCTATCTTGATGCACATGCAAGCTAGAAACCTTTATCTGACTTGCCAGTTTTGGTTTTGTTTTTTGTTTTTGTGTGCAGATTTTGTTGTAATGGTAAGTTTTCATTACTTTCTTATATTTTGGCCCGGGGGGGGGTTAAAAACATGTTTTTGAACTTTAAATTTTGGTTTAGTGGATTTTGCCCAATGATGGAAAACTCATTGAATGGAGCAGTTCGACTGATTTTCGCTTTAGAGCATTTACTATCATCATCTGTTGTTCAATTCCTTTTCCTCTTCCTCTTCCTCCCCTTCTGTTTCTCTATCCTTTCTGGTTCTTGTCGATAACTCTTTCCTCTTTCCCTGTTCTCTTTCTCTATTCTTTCTATCTATAATTCTATTTATCTTCTTATTGACACAGATGATGGTTGATAAATTCTCTTAATGAAAACCAGTTTTTAATACTGTGAATGACCAGATATAGCTATGAGATCTGAGGGCTTTGTTGAACATTTTGATTGCAGGATTATCATTCTGTTTTTTTTTTTCTCATGTGATTTGCATCTTGATTATACTCATGCGTACCCTTAGCTGAATGCGTTGTTATTAGCGGTTTTCTGCAATGGGATTGTATTTTTGGCTGTTAATTGGCCCTTAGTAACTCCAGTACAGTATGGAATTGTAATGCTATCGAATAGTTGTATGATCTCATTGGATATGTTGTACGAGTCTTTAGTTTCATTAATCTTATGAACTATGTCAATCTCACTGGCAATGTCAGTGATTCACTATGGTTCTAGTCAATATTTCACTGCTTTTGATACCATCTGTGTGACATATGCTTAATGAATTTCAAAGGTTTTGGCATGTGCCCAATGGCGAGAAGAAGCTGATACATTGGGTAGTTCTTTTGCTACTTAGTCTTGTTTTTGTTTACCTTTTTCACCGAGCTCTGAAATTATTTATTGGAATGAAAGTCATGAGCATCACTATTGTTGAATTATGTTACTAAAGTTATATTTCTTTCTTTGAAATATATCTTCCTTTGTTGTTGTTATAGGACTTTTAGGGTATCTAAAGCTTGATTAGAGCCTTGGTGACCATTGTACGTTTTGCTTTCTCATTATATACTCTTTTAGTAAATCATAGTTTCTTCTCTCAATGATGTTATGTAGGGTTTTAGAAACCTGTGCCTTGGGTTTCATTGAGACTTATTGCTGCTTTTGCCCCATGATGGAAAACTCATTTTTGTTTGAATGGTTCTGGTTTTCTATTCTTCTCTGGCTTTTGCACTCCACCTCCTTTCACTCTCTCTCTCTCTCTTGGATGGTCTTTATACTGGCTGTGTATTGTATGGTTTTCCAATACACACACACTATATCTTTCTATCTATCTATATCTATATAGACATTTCTTTGGTGGTCAGGTGGTGTATGAAAAGCCATTGAAGGATGTGTTTACAGTGAAACTGTACATGATGTTGGCATAGCCATGAGGTCTGAGGGCTCTTTTTATTTGCACTTCTAGTGCATTTTGGAGGCAGATGTGTTCAGCCAAAAGATGCTAATTTAGTTCAAATAGAACTGTGTAAGGAGTTTGTATCTTTTGACTTCTGGCATTAACAAATGCCATATACAGTGCTGAACTATAAATATGTGTGTGCATATTTTTCACTTTCCTTTTCCTTCTATGAGTGTATTTTTAGTGAGCAACCTTAGAGATACCTTATACTTTATATTATGAATGTATTTAAGCCCAATGCTTCAGAGAAATGCAGACATAGTATTTCTGGTTGATTGAATCTATATTTATATGTATATTTAATCTTTGCTGTCGTGAGGTGGGTTTTCTATGGTTTTATTTGATGGTACATGTGTATATTTATCACCCCTTTTTTATTCTATGAGCATATTTGGCATCGAGATCACATTCCCTAAACACGCTTGGATGTTAGTTTGCTCATCAACCTGCCCTGCCCAATGATGAATACTTGTATAGGCTTAGAGGTGCCCACGTCATTGTTATTAGCCTCCATCCTCTCTACTATTTGTTATCTCTAGTTTTGGCTTCTTCTTCTTTTTCTTCTTCTCTCTTCTTTGTCGCAGTTGTTATTGTTGTTATTATTATTACTATTATTTTTATTATGATTTGTTAGTCCTTTTGACTATTGATGACAATGGCAGTAGAGGATGTGGAAAGGTTATCAATGAAACTAAATAGTTTCACCGTTGATGAATTTCTTAGAACTATTGAGTTCTGACCTCTGAGGGCATTGCAGGTTCTGTCACTGTATGATATCTGAAGATGAAATGAAATGTTTTGATTTTCATTGCTGAAGAGTTTGTTTTTGGGCATGGACAGGAGAAGTAACAGAAAATGTACTTGCTTTCTAATCTCCTATACTAGACTAGAGGTGAATGTTATCTGTTGAAATTAATGCATGATCACCCTGCATAGCAATGTTGGCATTTCTATTTTGTTGCATATAATATTATTATAATAATTTTTATTAAATTTATTTTCTTAAAATGCTTTTGATTGGATTTGTTGTCAATGAGATCAACCTCTTTCTTGTTCGACCTCAACTAGTATTTTCTATGCTCATTACCTGGTAATACTTGAGAAAGTATGTAATCTCAGTGATTCATTTTGGTTCTATTCAATCTTTCACTTCTTTTTAATCCTTAATCAATTTCAAATGCTTTGACATGTGGCCAATTATGATACGGAGGGTATTTTGCTTTGTTTGAACTATATCCTCCTTTTAAATTGTTTTTATAGGCTGTTCAGGGTTTTCGAAGCTCGATTAGAGCCTTTTCTGACCATTGTGCTTTTTGCTGTCTCAGTATATTCTCTTTTAGTGGATCATAGTGCTTTCCTCATGATGTTATGTAGGATTTTAGAAACTTGTCTTGGTTTAATCTAGACCTGCTGCCATTATTTTGCCCAATGATGGAAAACTCAATTTTGATTGGATTGTTCTCGTTTTCGATTCATCTTTGGCTTTTGCACTCCACCTCCATTCATTCTCTCTCTCTCTCTCTCTCTCTCTCTCTCTCTCTTCACCACACATCTTATCTCCATTGGCAATATATTGGGTAAATTTCCCACACGCATATATATATATACATACATATATAGATTTCTTTGGTGGTCTGGTGGTGTGCAAAAAGCTATTGATGAAGGTGATTACAGTGAAAAGTACATGATCTTGACATAGCTATGAGTTCTGAGGGCAATCATTTTAGTTGCAGTTTTAGATAGTTGTCAAAGGAAGATGTCTTTAATCACCCCCAAAAAGATGGTAATTTAGTCTGTATAATTTGTGTATATATTTGAGCTTCTGGCATTAATAAATGCTGTGTGAAGTGCTGAACTACAAACTCGTGCTTGTGTATTCTATACCTTTTCCCTCGAGTGTACTTTTCCATGCAGTCTTATCTTGGTTATGCTTGTTTTATAAATGTATCAGTCATTAATGCATCAGAGAAATTTATGGTTGATAAATGTCTATGCGTAAGAGCATTGTCCATTCTTTTTATTTTTCTGTTTCTCTTGTCCTTGTTGCTGGCATTGGTAGTAGAGGATTTGGAAAGGTTAGCAATGAAATTAAATAACACAGCATCGCTGATGAATTGTTTAGAGTTATGGAATTCTGACCTTTGAGAGCATTGCAGGTTCACTGTATGATAAGTATTTGCAGATGAAATGTTTTGGTTTTAATTTTAGCATCTCTCTCATTGTCTATGGTATTGAATCATTTTACCACATGTATTTGTGGTTAGGTGGTGTGAAAAGTGAATGCGTTTACATGATGTTGACATAGCTATGAGTTCTCAGCGCACTTGTTGGTTGCAGTTTTAGAGACTAGAAGATGCTAATTTAGTGGGAATAGAACTGTGTATAACTTGGGGTATTTAATAAATGCTGTGTATACAGTGCCCAACTATAAACAAATGCTCCTGTATTTCTCACTCCTTTCTCCCGACTGTACTTATCCACGCTGTCTTTGAATTATTCTATTATTACAGTAGCAATGCTTGGGCTTAAGCTGATAGATCTCTTCCTAAGCCAAATGTGCAATGCGAAATGCCTTTTCTATTATTAATGGTTTGTAACTTTATCAAATGCGACTAGATTATGATATACCCAAATATGTCAAATAATATATTATAATTTTATATAAAATTAAATGACCCCTTAAAACCATAAAATTATAAACTTCAGTTATTATATTTTAACATAATTGATTACTTATTAAAATATAAAAAGTAAAAATAGACTCATGAGACCGTAATATTCTGGTATTGATTAAAAATTATCATTACTGATTGTTTATTGATTTTATATAAAACTAAAAACATTTTCATGTGTACCGAGTACACATGGTGTTTTTCTGTTTTATTCTAAATCAAAATCCATCTATCTATTAAGAATATGTTAAATTGGAAAATCTATGAAGAATTTTGTTTCAGTAGGCAATAAAAATAAAAATTATGTCATTATGTTTGATTACCAACTTAAATTTATTAATGCTTTTGAATAAGAGTAGTATTATTTGGGCAGTCACTAAAACTTTAAATGTATTTTTGAAGTACAACAAAGTATGTAATTTAGTTTTCTAGATTAGTTACTGGGTTGGTTTTGGTATATACTTTGAGAAATAATATATATATATATATTTATATTTTATTATCTAATTAGTTTGTATTCATGAGTTGATTGCGTATATTGACTCTTTTAATATTTTTATTATTATTTAGAATAAAATATATTTATGTTGTTTAATATTAAAAATATTTAGTATTAAAATAATATTGTGCGATTATTGAAGTCATAAAAAATATAGAAAAAATGAATTAGTAGAAAATGACAAGTAGAGTTGTATACACAATGATTATTGATAATTTTAAAAAAATAAATAAGTGAGGCTTATAATTAAAAGCTAAAATTAAAAGTAAAACAAAATAACAATAAATAAGAAAATATAAGAAAATCAATGAAGAAAAACTATGTCAAAGCAAATTCTTCATTTGATTCAAGGATTTTATCATTTATGCAATTATGAATTTTAATATTATTTAATAAATTGGTTATAGTTATCAACCATCGACTAGTAACCTCATTTTTTATTATCTTCTCGACAAATAATACAATTGCCATTAAATACATACTTGTTAGCAAACAACCTTATAACAATCGCTTGGGAATTTAATTTATCAATAGCCTTAAAAATGAAAGAAATTTAGTTTTAACCAACAAATTTAACCAACAAACGTACAATCAATATTTATTTAAGTTAGATTGCATGCTCACATTACACAAATAATCATGCAATTATCACAAATATTATAAATCAATTTATCGACCAATTATCTATTTGAGAAAATAATTATTCTAAGCTATCAAATACCGGTCAAATATTTAAAAAACTTGAACAATTGTAATTACACCAGAAGACATGCAAATGCTAAAGAGTAAAGAAATATTAAGAACAATTCAATCTCACAAACCTGTCGAATCAAAACTTCAAATGTTACTTCAACTAAAAAATAGAGTTTAGAAACTCATAAAAAAAAAAAAAAAAAAAGGAACGGTTAGGTCTAAGTCTCCCTAATCTTAATCTAATGATGTCTATTTGTAAGAAAAAAAAAATATAACAAAGAAAATACAAAAATACCTTTAATTAAATAAAGTAGGTTTTTTGGTTATTTTCGTGTCAAACCTTCAAGCCGTTTTTTTGAAGTATTCTTGACATTTTTAATATATATATTTTTAATATTATAACATTAAAACTTAAAGCAATTAAGTGAAATTTTAAAATAAAGAGATAATTTATTTGAAATAAACTATATATTTAATAATCCCAAATCATTTTTATTAGATGAAATATATTAATCTTTTTACTCTCGGCATATATTTTTTTAACACACTATTGTAATTAATCTTTCCCTTTTATTAAACTAAAATATTAATTTACTTATATATAAATTTCTGGGATTAAATTATAAAATTGTGAAGAATACAGGTTAAATTTTAACCTTTAATATTTGATAAGCATCATTGGGTAAAAACTTGAGAAGTAGGAGGAAAGACCAGACCACCTCTTAATTTTGTTCAGTATCTATCTGTCTCAGATTCGATATTGTGTTCCAAGCGGGGGATGCATGTTTCAAGGTCAGTACACTTTTCTTTTATCCTCTTTTTCGCTATTGATTCGTATTACTGCATGGAAGATCTGTCTGCTTTAAATTTCAATTTCAGATGGTTCAGAGAACTACACATTTTTCTTTTATTTTTTAATTTAGTCCAGAACTTATTGAAATGCATCAGTTATTTTTTATTTTTCACTTTGGAAATTTCCTTTCACTAGTGCCATCAAAAGCATTTTTTGGGGGGTTAATTTGAAGAACAACTCTTTCTCTCTTTCTTCATATGGACATGGCTGCTTATGTAGTTAGGGCTTTTAATGAAGATCAGTTTGGTTAAAACCACAAATCATAGCTAGATATTTGAGGGTTTTTTTTTTTTTTTTTTTGCAAGCTTTGACCTTGCTTCCTTTGTCTCCTTGGCATAAGATTTTTCATGTAATTGATTAATTAGCTGTAGTTTACAATAAAAAACTTGTGGTTTGTTGGGAGTAATAGTAGTTAAAAATCGTTTTTTTTTTTTTAAATTGCTTAATTTATTTTCTTGGTGACCATTTAATTCAACTTTCATGCGTTTTTGTTGGTTGCACTTTATCTGTTTCTTCCATCAATGTGAGCATCGTCTGTCTTTTTCAACTACTGCTGTCTGTTAGCAAGACTTGTCAATGTTCTGTTTCTTTTAATCCTAGCTTGCAATTTATTCGTGTTTCCTGGTAACCCTTAATGCTTCATTTTAGCTGTTTTCTTTTCTTTTCTTTTTGGAGTCATTGCCTCAGGTAGTTTCATTGATTTTCATTTTGAAACTCCATTGTTGTTTCTGCCAAACCTGTTCTAGTTGTCTTTTATTCCTTAAGGTGTGTGTATTGGCTTTTATGAAAATTATGAGCGTCACTACCATTTCATTCTGACAATAATGAATCTCAAGGGTTTTCCATAAAAGATCTCACGGATTATAGATCTTTCAACTAGTGGAATTTTTTCTCTTTTCTGAAATTTATTGTGCTTTAGATGCGGCATGCTATTAATTTTCTTGGACTGAATATAAGATAATTGATTAAAGGTATAATGCAGCCTGGCTATTTACTTTTAAATTACGATTTTCCATATTCGATAAAGAAATTTTAAACTAGAGTTTCTTCTTATATGAATGCATTCTATTATTTGAATGAGGCTTTTTTTAATCTTGTCTTGAATGTGTACTACATAATTGGGGTCACATACTACAGAAATCCTTGGGCTGTTATTTTCTTCTATATTGACTACAATATAGAAATGTTTATGCCACTGCTTCTTCTGCTATTGCTGTCATTACTATTGTAATAGTGGCCTATATGGCATGTTCCAATAGTTGCCAATTTGTTTGGACTTTCAATAAATACATATGCGGTTTACATTTGGTCTAATGGTATCTCCATGTATTATATCCTGTGTTGCAGTTTTCCAAGACAATAGCATATGAGATCCTTACAGACATTCGTACCAGTTCAAAGCAAGATTGCTGCAATCTTATGCTAATACTGCTAATGCGGAATATCTTGTAAACAGAAGAGGAAAGGAAAATTTTGAGAAATGAAAATAGCCCTCTCTCTCCTTATAAACAGATTCTATTGTGGTTGTCAGACTGTGCATTCTTAGTGGAGAAAGAGACCAACAGAAGACTGGGGTAAAAATTTTGACCACGGTGGAAAACCAAAATGGAAAAACAGATTCAAAAATTCCAAAATGAGGTATCTTTTGTATCAATTACCATAGCAACACTTATCATCACCTTCCTCTTCCTCCAAACCCCCAAAACATGCATCCCACCAAGTGCTCTCCAAAAGCCTCACTTGAGATTCCCCAACTCCACTTGTGACTCTACCCCTCGCCACTACCTTCCTCTTTCCAAGAAGAATGCCCGCCTCTGGTCCTCCAAATCTTGGATGACCCAGGTCTCTTCCTTTACTCAATTCTTCACCCAACTGTACCAAAATGGTCTCCTAAAGAACCACTCCAAGGTCCTGTGTGTCTCTGCTGGGGCTGGCCATGAGGTCATGGCTCTATCCAAAATGGGTCTTAAGAATGTTATAGGTGTTGAACTGATAGAATCCTTGCCTTTGGTTAGCAGGGCCAATCCCCATAATCTTCCCTTCTTTGATGGGGCTTTTGATGTTGCCTTCACTGGTCATTTGATGGTGGCCTTGTATCCCTTGCGGAATGCAGAGGAGATGGAGAGGACTGTCAGAAACGGTGGAGTGTGTGTGGTGGTTGTGGATGAATGTGGTGAGGAGGAAGTCAAGGAGATTGTTAGGTTGTTTAGGAGGTCTCGGCTGCTCAGCTCTTCTGATGTTACCTTGAATGGAAGGAGAGTAACAAGAATTATAATGAGAAAAAAAGCTTCTGATTAATCTTTTTTATAATTCAGTGATCTATATGTGTTCATTTGTGTATATTTGTTGGTTACAGTATCGTAGTATTATTGTTATGAATGGAAAAAACTTGAATTCTGAATGCTGGTGATACAAACAGGTAGAAGCAGAACTGAAAAAAGCCTTGAAATTTGTTGAGAATCTTGAGATACCTCAGATACTTACATAGTGAGGTGAAAACTGAAGGTAGGCCTGGCAGGCTGATTTGTTTTAGGCAGTTTCTTGTACAATTAAATTTGTTATTCCCAAGGCTTTAAGTGTTCCAGTTGGTTTTGCCTGTGGCCTTTGATTCATGTTTTATATATTGAAATGATATGAAACTAGTTTCTGAAAACAATTGCTCCTATACAAATGTGCATGTATTTTCTTTAAAAATGTCAAGCATGGATGTCCTGAGGAAAGATTGCAAAGATCTGCATTGATTTAAACTGTTTCTAGCTGGTGTTTTCCTTTGAATGAAAGTCATTGAACTGTGTTTATGTTAATTAATGCAGTAATATTCCGTCCACTAGGGATTGTGTGATTTGGGTAGCATATTGTAGCTAAAGGAGAGTGAAAGAAAGACTTGGAAAGGTGCTGTAATTCATTGATTTTTTGAGTGGCAGTCCCTTAATCCATGAAGATGCGTGTTAAGTTCAATGCTTTCGTTATCACAGATTGTCATTTTCAAGCAGCCAATTGTTCCCAATTCAGGCTGTCCAATTAAAGATGTCATTGCTAACACCAAAATATTCCAAATATTTGTTTATGCTGGACAAATTTTCCTTAAAGTAGAGCATTAGTTGATGTTTGAAGATGAATATTGCAGGAGCCTGTTCATATGTAAGGGAAAAGTTACATTGTATGGGATATTACATGCAATTTAAAACAAACTACAAACTTACTGATTTTACAGTGATGGACTGAAACTCACCTAAGGGTGAAGCCTCCGGATTCTGGGTTTTCTGGTTGTTTAGGAGTTGGAGTTTCATGGCTTGTTCAACAACAACCTTTGATTTGGTAGCTTATTTTAACTGTGAAAAGCTATTTAAATCTCCATACTTGAAATTTGGAACACAACACTTTGTTGAGCTATATTCAACCTGCTTCTTAATATCAAAAGCTCAGATGAACTCTGCTGTAGGCAACATCTGTCTTAAGCTTTACTCAATGACTGCTCTACTCTAAGGAAGCCTCGCCTTGATCAACAATGTGAAGTACTTGGCAGAACTGAACACTTCTAGGTAACTAATAAGCGTTTGCAAGCTTCTGTTTACTTGATTTATTCTTATTTGTTGCATTTTGATTCCTAATTAGTTGCTTTAAAAGCAGAAATTATCATTTCAAGTTTGCTTTGTATTCCACTATAAAGGGTATGATTATTGAGCATATTTTTGCATCTTGAAATCCTTGGACTAACTTTTACTGTGCATGCTGTATCCAGTAGAGGGTTGATGGTTGATTTTAGTTTTGGATGTGTTTGGTTCAGACATGACATCTTTTCTACCCCCTCTCCATTTAGACTCCCTTAACAATAACTTGTATGACTATTGTTGAAGGAAAGATGAGGGACTAACTCCCTCTGCCTTATCCCATTTCTTGATAATATGCAGAGCAATGGCATGGGTGGTGGAACATAACATCTGCAGACTCCAGAGGAAGCAAATTCAACTACCAAACGGGCTTGGAGGGGCTGCCAGAACAGAACACTCTGCTCCTTACAACTCCCCAGCGGCTGTATAAACTCCCATGATTGAATGCTTCTTGTTTTGAAGTTGAGCCAGGTCAGACTCCAATTGAGAAAAGCTTCTTCTTGTTGCACTAAGCTTCTTCTTGTTGCACTAACTTTCATGAAGAATTTTATCCAAAAATCATAATAGTTATATGTTTATTGAGGTACAACATTTAGTGTTAAAGCTGTGAACAATGCAAACCACAATGAGATTAAAATTTTCTCAGAAGTGAGAAGTCAACGGTATTGTCTGGGTGCAGACTCAAAGGTTATCATCAGTGTATAAATGGAAAAATACTAAGTGCTAGCAATTTCATCTTTTTCTTGCTTTAAGTAATTTAATGACTACCACAATGAGTGAGACAAGAAATGCTGATCCTGCAAACATTAAGGGTTTCTGCAGTTTAGTCTTTTTGGGCTTCTCCTCCATAGCTGGTCCCTCGATTGGACCTTTATCTTTGTCAGTGTCTATTTCAGGAGATGTTGTAATTCCATTTTCTTCACCATGTTCTTCCTCATCAGTTTCTTCTCCAATTTTATCCTCCATACCCTCAGTTTCATTTTCCTGATCTAATTCCTGTTTATCTGATTCATCTTCAAGTTGCTGCTCAGTGTCATCTTCCTTTGGCTCTTGATCAGGTCCAGGTTCCATTAAAGATTGTTCATAAGTTAAATCTTCTGCTTGATCATCCTTGTCTCTAATTCTTTTATCTTCATCTTGAATTGGTGGTAAACTTGGTAACTCTGATTGTTGAGTTGCTTGACCTGCTGTATCCTCTGTTTCTTCTTCCCATGGCTCTTCCTCTACTTCTTCAACCTTATGAATCTCATCAGGAGGTTCTTTTTCTTGGGGTTCTTTGTTTGCTGCCACCTCTGTCAACTGTGGTTCAAGTTCAGTTACCTCAGGCTCCATTATTTCTGGTTCTGGAGATGCTTGTTGAGCAGCTGATGCAACCTTCTGTTCGGGGATTTTTTCTGGTGGTGTTTCCTTAACCTTATGAGTTTCCTCCACTGCTCCAACCTCGGGTTCTTCAGGTTCTGTTTGCATTACCTCTTCTTCAGCATTTTCAGGTTCTCCATGAATTGCTTTTTCCACTTCCTTTGTTTCTTCTTTCTCAATCTTCGTTCCAATTTCTTCCTCTTTTTCAGACTCAGTTTCTTCTGGTTCTTTCTCAAAACTAGTTTGGTTCCCAACCTCTTTACAAGCTTCAGCTTGTGATTGATCAATTTCATCGGTACTTTGAATCTTTCTCTCGACAGTCTTCTCCTTAGGTGCCTCTTCAAGTTCCTTATTTTCAACCACCTTTGGTTTTGGTTCCTTTTCCTCCAGACTCTCCTCTTTGGTTGCCTTTCCAGGTTCCTTCTTCTCAACCAACTTTAGTTTTGGTACCTTTTCCTCAATACTCTCCCCTTTGGGTTCCTCTTCAGGTTCCTTAGTTTCAACCAGCCTTGATTTTGGTACATTTTCCTCAACACTCCCCTTCTTGGGTGCGTCTTCAGGTTCCTTCTTCTCGATCAACTTTGGTTTCCATACCTTCTTCTCAATACTCTCCACCTTAGGTATCTCTTCAAGTTCCTTCTTCTCAACCAACTTTGATTTTGGTACTTTTTCCTCAACCCTCTCCTCCTCGGGTGCCTCGTCAGGTTTCTGCTTCTCAACCAACTTTGGTTTCGGTAATTTCTTCTCAACACCCTCCACCTTGGGTATCTCTTCAGGTTCCTTTTTCTCAACCAACTTTGATTTTGGTACCTTTTTCTCAACAGTCTCCCCCTTGGGTACCTCTTTAGGTTTCTTCTCAACCAACTTTGGTTTTGGTACCTTTTCCTCAATAGTCTCCACCTTGGGTACCTCTTTAGGTTCCTTCTTCTCAACCAACTTTGGTTTTGATACCTTTTCCTCAACACTCACCCCCTTGGATGCATCCTCAGTTTCCTTCTTCTCGATCAACTTCGGTTTTGAAACCTTCTTCTCACCACTCTCCACCTTGGGTATCGCTTCAAGTTCCTTCTTCTCGACCAACTTTGGTTTTGGTACCTTTTCCTCAACACTCTCCCCCTTCGATGCGTCTTTAGGTTCCTTCTTCTCGATCGACTTTTGTTTTGGCACCTTCTCAACACTCTCCACCTTGTGTACCTCTTCAGGTTTTTTCTTCTCAACCAACTTTAGTTTTGCTACTTTTTCCTCAACATTCTCCCCTTGGGATGCCTCTTCAAGTTTCTTCTTCTCGACCAACTTTAGTGTTGGTACTTTCGCCTCACTAGTCTCCACCTTGGGTACCTCTTCAGGTTCCTTCTTCTCAACCAACTTTGGTTTTGGTACCTTTTCCTCAACAATCTCCACCTTGGGTGTGTCTTCAGGTTTCTTTTTCTCAATCAACTTTGGTTTTGGTGCCTTCTTCTCAACACTCTCCACCTTGGGTACCTCTTCAAGTTTTTTCTTTTCAACCAACTTTGCTACTTTTTCCTCAACACTCTCCCCCTTGGGTGCCTCTTCAAGTTTCTTCTTTTCTACCAACTTTGGTTCTGGTACCTTTTCCTCAACACTCTCCACCTTGGGTACCTCTTCAGGTTCCTTCTTCTCAACCAATTTTGGTTCTGGTATCTTTTCCCCAACACTCTCCACCTTGCGTACCTCTTCAAGTTCCTTCTCAACCAACTTTGATTTTGGTACCTTTTCCTCAACATTGTTTCCTTTAGGTACCTCTTCAGGTTCCTTCTTCTCAACCAACTTTGATTTTGGTACCTTTTCCTCAATAGTCTCCACCTTGGGTACCTTTTTTGGTTCCTTCTTCTCAACCAACTTTGATTTTGGTACCTTTTCCTCGATACTCTCCTCATTGGGTACCTCTTTAGGTTCATTGGTTTCAGTTTTAACCAACTTTGGTTTTGGCACCTTTTGCTCAACGTTTTCCTTCTTGGGTACCTCTTCAGGTTTCTTCTTTTCAGCCAACTTCAGTTTTGGTACCTTCTCAGCTTCAGCTTCAACCAACTTTGGTTTTGGCTCCTTTTGCTCAACACTTTCCTCCTTGGGTACCTCTTCATGTTTCTTCTTTACAGCCAACATCAATTTTTGTACCTTCTCTGCTTCAGCTTCAGCATGGACCAACTTTGGTTTTGGGACCTTTTGCTCAACACTTTCCACCTTGGGTAACTCTTCAGATTTCTTCGTTTCAGCCAACATCAGTTTTGGTACCTTCTCAGCTTCAGCTTTGACCAACTTTGGTTTTGGCAACTTTTGCTCAAAGGTTTCCTCCTTGGTTACCTCTTCAGGTTTCTTCTTTTCAAGCAATATCAATTTTGGTACCTTCTCAGCCTCAGCTTCGACCAACTTTGGTTTTGGCACCTTTTGCTCAACACTTTCCTCCTTGGGTACCTCTTCAAGTTTCTTCTTTGCAGCCATCATCTGTTTTGGCACCTTCTCAGGCTCAGCCTCCTTTTCGACCAACTTTGGTTGGGGCATCTTTTGCTGAATGCTTTCCTCGGTTACTTCTTTAGGTTTCTTCTTTTCAGACAACATCAGTTTTGGTACTTTCTCAGCTTCAGCTTCAGCATCGACCAACTTTGGTTTTGGCACCTTTTGCTCAACACTTTCCTCTTTAGGTTTCTTCTTTTCTGCCAACATCAGTTTTGGTACCTTCTCAGCTTCAGCTTTGACCAACTTTGGTTTTGGCAACTTTTGCTCAACACTTTCCTCTTTGGGTAACTCTTCAGGTTTCTTCTTTTCAACCAATATCAATTGCGGTACCTTCTCTTCTTCAGCTTCGAGCAACTGTGGTACCTCTTTAGGTTTCTTCTTTTCAGCTAGTTTTGGTACCTTCTCATCTTCTGCTTCAACTTCAGCCTCCTTTTCGACCAACTTTTGTTTTGGCACCTTTTGCTCAACACTTTCCTCCTTGGTTACCACTTCAGGTTTCTTCTTTTCAGCCAACGTCAGTTTTGGTACTTTCTCTGCTTCAGCTTCTACCAACTTTGGTTTTGGCATCTTTTGCTCAACGTTTTCCTCTACCTGTACCTCTTCATGTTTCTTCTTTTCAGCCAATTTCAGTTTTGGTACCTTCTCATCTTCAGCTGCGACTTCAGCCTCCTTTTTGACCAACTTCTGTTTTGGCACCTTTTGCTCAACTCTTTCCTCCTTGGTTACCTCTTCAGGTTTCTTCTTTTCAGCCAACATCAGTTTTGGTACTTTCTCAGCTTCAGCTTCTACCAACTTCGGTTTTGGCACCTTTTGCTCAATGTTTTCCTCCATCTGTACCTCTTCATGTTTCTTCTTTTCAGCCAATTTCAGTTTTGGTACCTTCTCATCTTCAGCTGCGACTTCAGCCTCCTTTTCGACCAACTTCTGTTTTGTTACCTTCTGCTCAATGCTTTCCTCCTTGGTTACCTCTTCAGGTTTCTTCTTTTCAGCCAACTTCAGTTTTGGTACCTTCTCAGCTTCATCTTCGACCAACTTCTGTTTTGGCACATTTTGCTCAACACTTTCCTCCTTGGGCACCTCTTCAAGTTTCTTCTTTTCAGCCAAAATCAGTTTTGGTACCTTCTCAGCTTCAGCTTCAGCCTCCTTTACGACTAACCTTGGTTTTGGCACCTTTTGCTCAATGCTTTCGTCCTTGGTTACATCTTCAGGTTTCTTCTTTTCAGCCAACTTTAGTTTTGGTACCTTCTCAGCTTCAGCTTCAGTCTCCTTTTCGACCAACTTTGGTTTTGGCACCATTTGCTCAACACTTTCCTCCTCGGGTACCTCTTCAGGTTTCTTCGTTTCAGCCAACTTCTGTTCTGCTACATTCTCAGCTTCAGCTTCGGTCTCCTTTTCGACCAATTTTGATTTTGGCACCTTTTGCTCAACACTTTCCTCCATGGGTACCTCTTCATGTTTCTTCTTTTCAGCCAATTTCAGTTTTGGTACCTTCTCATCTTCAGCTGCGACTTCAGCCTCCTTTTCGACCAACTTCTGTTTTGTTACCTTTTGCTCAATGCTTTCCTCCTTGGTTACCACTTCAGGTTTCTTCTTTTCAGCCAACTTCAGTTTTGGTACCTTCTCAGCTTCATCTTCGACCAACTTCTGTTTTGGCACATTTTGCTCAACATTTTCCTCCTTGGGCACCTCTTCAAGTTTCTTCTTTTCAGCCAAAATCAGTTTTGGTACCTTCTCAGCTTCAGCTTCAGCCTCCTTTACGACTAACTTTGGTTTTGGCACCTTTTGCTTAATGCTTTCCTCCTTGGTTACATCTTCAGGTTTCTTCTTTTCAGCCAACTTTAGTTTTGGTACCTTCTCAGCTTCAGCTTCAGTCTCCTTTTCGACCAACTTTGGTTTTGGCACCATTTGCTCAACACTTTCCTCCTCGGGTACCTCTTCAGGTTTCTTCGTTTCAGCCAACTTCTGTTTTGGTACATTCTCAGCTTCAGCTTCGGTCTCTTTTTCGACCAATTTTGATTTTGGCATCTTTTGCTCAACACTTTCCTCCATGGGTACCTCTTCAGGTTTCTTCTTTTCGACCAACTTCAGTTTTGGTACATTCTCGGCTTCAGCTTTTTCCTCAGCCTCCTTTACGACCAACTCTGGTTTTGGTACCTTTTGCTGAACACTTTCCTCCTTGGATACCTCATCAGGTTTCTTCTTTTCAGCCAACTCCAGTTTTGGTACATTCTCAGCTTTAGCTTCAGCTCCAGCCTCCTTTTCGACCAACTTTGGTTTTGGTACCATTTGCTCTACACATTCCTCAGGTACCTCTTCCGGTTTCTTCTTTTCTGCAAACTTCAGTTTTGGTAAATTCTCAGTTTCTGCTTTAGCCTCAGCCTCCTTTTCGACCAACTTTGGTTTTGGCACCTTTTGCTCAATACTTTCCTCCATGGATACCTCTTGAGGTTTCTTCTTTTCGGCCAACTTCAGTTTTTGTACCTTCTCAGTTTCAGTTTCAGTCTCCTTTTCAACCAGCTTTGGTTTTGGCACCATTTGCTCAACACTTTCCTCCTTGGGTACCTCTTCAGGTTTCTTCTCTTCAGCGAACTTCAGTTTTGGTACATTCTCAGCTTCTGCCTCCTTTTCGACCAACTTTGGCTTTGGCGTCATTTGCTCAACACTTTCCTCCCTGGGTACCTCTTCAGGTTTCTTCTTTTCAGCAAACTTCAGTTTTGGTACATTCTCAGCTTCAGCCTCCTTTTCGACCAACTTTGGTTTTGGCACCATTTGCTTGGTACTTTCCTCCCTGGGCACCTCTTTAGGTTTCTTGTTTTCGGCCAAGTTCAGTTTTGGTACATTCTCAGCTTCAGCCTCCTTTTCAACCAACTTTGATTTTGGTACCATTTGCTTTACACTTTCCTCGAGTACTTCTTCCGGTTTCTTCTTTTCAGCAAACTTCAGTTTTGGTAAATTCTCAGCTTCAGCTTTAGCCTCAGCCTCCTTTTCGACCAACTTTGGTTTTGGCACCTTTTGCTCAGCACTTTCCTGCATGGATACCTCTTCAGGTTTCTTCTTTTCGGCCAACTTCAGTTTTTGTACCTTCTCAGCTTCAGTTTCAGTCTCCTTTTCAACCAGCTTTGGTTTTGGCATCATTTTCTCAACACTTTCCTCCTTGGGTACGTCTTCAGGTTTCCTCTTTTCAGCGAACTTCAGTTTTGGTACATTCTCAGCTTCTGCCTCCTGTTCGACCAATTTTCGTTTTGGCGCCATTTGCTCAACACTTTTCCCCCTGGGTAGCTCTTCAGGTTTCTTCTTTTCAGTGAACTTCAGTTTTGGTACATTCTCAGCTTTAGCCTTCTTTTCGACCAACTTTGGTTTTGGCACCATTTGCTTGATACTTTCCTCCCTGGGCACCTCTTTAGGTTTCTTCTTTTCGACGAAGTTCAGTTTTGGTACATTCTCAGCTTCAGCCTCCTTTTCGACCAACTTTGGTTTTGGCACCATTTTGTCTATACTTTCCTCCTTGGGTACCTCTTCAGGTTTCCTCTTTTCAGCAAACTTCAGTTTTGGTAAATTTTCTGCTTCAGCCTCCTTTTCAACCATGTTTGGTTTTGGCACCTTTTGCTCAACACTTTCCTCCACGAGCACATCTTCAGGTTTCTTATTTTCAGCCAACTTCAGTTTTGGTACCTTCTCAGCTTCAGTCTCCTTTTGAACCATCTTTGGTTCTGGCACCATTTGCTCAACACTTTTCTCCTTGGGTACCTCTTCAGGTTTCTTCTTTTCAGCAAACTTCAGTTTTGGTAAATTCTCAGGTTCAGCTTCATCCTCCTTTTGGATCAGCTTTGTTTTTTGCACCTTTTGCTTAACACTTTCCTCCTTGGGTACCTCTTCAGGTTTCTTCTTTTCAGCCAACTTCAGTTTCAGTACCTTCTCAGCTTCAGTCTCCTTTTCAACCGGCTTTGGTTTTGGCACCACTTGCTCAACACTTTTCTCCTTGGGTACCTCTTCGGGTTTCTTCTCTTCAGCCAACTTCAGTTTTGATACCTTTGCAGCTTCAGCTTCAGCTGCAGTTTCGGCATCCTTTTTGACCCATTGTTCCTTTGCAGGTTCCTTCTTCTCACCCAATTCTATGTTTGGGAGCTGCTCATCTTCCTTGGGCTGCTCTTCATTAATCATCTTAGGCTCTTCTTGTTCTTCTTCTCGTTCTTGTTCTTGCTCTTGGTCTGGTTCTGATTCTTCATTCTGTTCCTCAATGGCAACACCACTGATTCCTTTAAACTTCTTTTTCATGATGATTCTCAACGTTGATTCTTGTTCATTATACTTGGCTTTGATCCTTTCCAAATCCACAGCATCAGGTATACTAAAAACCTTTCTGAAAGCCTTTATATCAACCTGCTTCTTGCACATAATCCACCCTATCAACACCATCTCCTGGACAGGCTTCTCCCCACTTATGGCAATCCGGTTCCCATCTTTATTTATCTCAATGAAGATGTCCTTTCTTCTGAAACCTGCATTAGAGTTCCCAAAATTTCATTGAGATCACACAACACCAAGATAAACCGACATTTGTAAGAAAATGAAAAAGGAAAGGAGGGGTGGGGAGGGGTGGGGTGGGCTATTACCTTTGAGATGAGCAATGAGGATAAACATTTGGTCGGTTTCTGTATACATGAAAACAGGACCACATGGATGTTTGGAAATGCGAAGATCAGATGTTGAAGTGATATCATCTCTGGTACGGGTAATCTTAAGTCCTAATTCAAGCTCCATGCTTTCTACCTTTGGTTATTGATTAAATTATAGGAAGCTGAATACAGTAATGGGGGCATTGTGAATAGGGAATTGAAGAGAAAGTAATGGGCGGGGTGTGTGTGTGTATGTGTGTCTTATAAGAGTAAAGGAAAGATTCATTGCTTCCCTCTAGCATCTTTGTGAAGCAGCCAAAAGGTTGCTTGTTTATTAATTTTCTCTTGGTGGAAATTTAAATGGTTATTTTATTTTTCCATTTAAAGAAATGTACGATTTAATGAAATATCATAGTAAAGTCAACCCCTTAATTTAAACATATGCCCAAATAAGTAATAGCATTTAATTTATACACACTATATGTTAACCTGTCACCATATAAAATATATATTAGTAAGGAGATATAGTTAATTTAATTAAAAATATTTCTTAAATAACTTACGCGCTCTCATTAGAAGAGAAATCCTCGATGATGATCTGCCCAAATAAGATTTCACTTTTTGTCATCCACGCGAAGGGATCATTTTTTTGTTATTTTATTTTATAAATTAATGTTTCAATTAAGTATAAATTAAAAAATAAATAATCAATTTTAAAAACATTTTAATTTGACTCTTCGAGTTTAGTCTTCCTATTTTCATTTTCAATTTTCATATCTATTTGCTAACACCACTAAAACTTTTAAAGGGTTAAAGTGCAAATTTGTCCTCATACTATAAGTGAATATTACAATTTGTCATTCAACCTCTTATGTGATTGAAATTTACTACAAAGCTTTGAATTTTATTAAATTTTGCCACCAACTTTGATTTTTAATTAAATTTTACCACTCAATATTAATTTTGGTGGCTTGAAAATATAATTTAATAAATGCATTCTTTCAAACATTTTATATTGATAGTTAACAACTTATAAATATTAAAACTTAATAAATAAAATTAGAATTTCTATTTAACGAAATAAAAACTTGATAAATAAAAATAAATACATCATAAAAGAAATATTTTAAGTTTATTTTTATAAAATAACCGGTTTTATTTAATTTTAATAGTATATTAATTAAATTAAAATATAAAAAGTATTATTAAATTTTATCTTCAAATTATTTTAAATTAAAATTGAATAGAAAAATTCAATAAAAATTTAACTTTAGTGGCAAAATGCAATCAAATAAAAGTGAAGTAACAAAATTTAATAAAGAATTATAGTGGTAAATACAATGGAAAATAGTATAGTGGCAAATTTCAGTTTTCGCTTAAATTATAATGGTAAATTTACATATTAGCCCCTTTTTAAAATTAAAATTGTTGGTGTGACATCGTAATAGACTTGAATTTAACAGAAATTTTCTTACAATTTAGCAATAATACTTGCATTTTAAGTATGGAAAGTAGAGAAATTAAATTTAAAGAAATAAAAATGGAGAGATTAAATTCCAAATGTACGAAAAATATAATAATTTAGAACATATTTTAACTTTATAACTTACTTTTAAGCCCTTCATTCCTATCAAATTTGCAATTACCCATTTTGAGGGATATTTAATTTTCATATGGTATAAATTAAAAATACATATAATATACTAAATTAAAAACGTGAAAAGGGATCAATCTAATTGGATCCCAGAAGCCCGAGCCCAACCAATATTTTAAACAAGCCTATTTTTCTTTTACTTAAATCTCTATTTTTATTCAAACCCTATTAAATTTCAAGTAAACTTTTGAATTTGGCCGAGCAATGCAACCGTGGATAGATCTACTTTCAACTCTTATTGCAAGAATTTTTTTTTTTTTGCACTTTACAAATAAATTGATAATAAATTAAAATATAAATTTATTATTTGTACTAAATTAAGGCACACCTATATTATTATGTATGTGAAAAAGTAAATAAATTGATATCGACGGATAGTTAATATTCAATTTCCGCATTATTCCATCCTCGTCCCTAAGGGCGAAGGGAGCAGGAAGGGGTTTTACTCTAAAATAAAAAATTCCAACTTTAGACTAAAAATTATAAAATATTAAGTTAATATATAATAAAATTATAATTTTGTTAGAATTTCGATTTAATTTTTTAAAAAATATAAAAATATAAATTAATACAAAGATTAAATTACATTTTAACCGTGATGATAATATATTAATGTCAGCCCCTAAAAATGTTTCTTACTTTGCCCCTTATATAACATATTATTGACATCTGGGCAGCAGTCCATAAATAATAAAATTTCATCCCACCCCCACAAGTTTGGTTTAAATAAATGGAATAGGAAAAAGAAAAAGCTGATGCATGATCACCTGGGATTTTAAATTAAATCTTGTGGAAGATGAAAAGGTCAGGAAAGTGGGACATGTTTAATTTTTATATTCATATCGTATTTATAATTGTATGTCTTCTTTAAGATGTTATATATTTATATATTAATATAGTTTTTGTGTTTGTTTTTTCATCTCAGAAATACGTATTAAAAAAGTGAAAGTTGAAAAAGGAAAGCAAATTGCATGACAATGATTCCAAAGTAGGGCCTAGACTGGACTATGGCATGTATAGCAATCGGCATGCCATGGCATTGCCTTTTGCCTTTCACCTTACAACACCATACTATATATTCTAATCTAACCTAACCATGCACCTTACACCGACTCTCCCTCTAAATCACTCAATTTTACTCTAAATGTTCCTTAATGTACAACAAAATTTCACACCCGTTCTCTCTTTTTACAGCACTAGTAGAAATGCCACACAAAATACAGTCATTGGAGCTGGTGCCGCCATGAATCCTTCCGCCGCCTGCAACCACCCAACCCAATGGAGCTATATATAAATATCAAATATAAGAGGCTGAGTTTAGATCCTAACAATCACTTTTCCCTTTAATAGTTAGTCACATTTTTTATTGACTATGGTAGGTATTTAAGGAACTATGCATTGAGAGAGATAAAGTGGTACCTGTCCTCCATGATCAGAGGTGGGCAAAGGTCGAATAGTTGCAGAATCAACTTCACCAGTCGGCAATGGAACTGCAGGGTTGCTGTTGATAAAAGGGATGCCACCACCTTTACCCGGCACTAGACTCGGTACTGTTACTGGCGAGGTAGCACCTGGTGCTGGTGAAACCGCCGCCTGGCGAGGCCTGAACGGCCATGGATATACTGGAGAAGACGACACAATCGGTCCACCAGAAGTTGGTGCTGGAGCCGCTGCCGGAGGTAAGTCCGGTGAAGGGGTTGTTGCATTTCTTGGAGGTAGCGCGGGAGATGCTTTAACGGAGAGCTTTTGAGAGCTTTGGCATGTTTTGAGAGAGCCATTGTTGAAAGCAAAGTAGAAGAATCCAGGACGAGATGGGTGCCACTGCACCACAAACATGAACCCCCCCCCCAACTTCATTAAAACATATAATTTAACCTTGAAAGAAACCACTATGGGTGATGGATACAGGGAGTTGCATACCGTGTAGGAGGTGGAGTTGGATTTAGTGAGGAGCGTAGCTTGGGTGAAATTGCAGATATTAAAGGCATTTTTGTTCTGGAAAATGTAGAGATTGTAGTGATACTTGTGTTTGAAAACTGAGAAAAAAAAAACAATCGAATAATGTTAGTAAAAATCAGCATATTAAACTTGTTGGCGGCAAGTTCATTTTGAAGTGTAAAATATAAAAGACTCACTTATTGAATCTCCCACATGGACAACGGGATTGTTCCACTCTGAAACACCGTCTACCACAATGGTTGCAGACTGAGAGGCTAAGAAGAAAGGGAAGAGAAGAGAAATGAGGAAGATTAGCATGGAGAAGATCTTCATCTACTCTTCAACTTTGCTTTAGGTTCTAAAGGAGGAAATGGGGTTTATAGACCATTGAACTTGGCTTTTATTTGGCCATGGCTTTTAGCCCCTTGGAGCTACAAAAGAAAAAGAGACTTCTTGAAAAATGTGTGGGGAAAGAGGAGGGAGGGAAACAATGTCAGATGTATTTGGCTTTTTCATAGTGAAGAGTTTGAATGGGTGACAGGCATGGAAATATCGGATGCTGTGTGGGTTTTTGCTAGGCTTAATATACTAATTATTTCTTATAATATATTTCATTTTATACTTAAATAAAAAAGTATTTATTTTATAGTTGTTGGAAATTGGAATATACATATTTATGATTGTAAACTCTAAAACTAAGATTTGATCGTAATTATGAAAAAAATTAAATAAGAAATAAGAAAGAATTTATATAATAGCAACTCAATTTATTAGTTAACAAGAAAAGGTGGCATGATTTTGTTGGTGCAGAAAAACTGAACATCTTTTTGATATAAGAGGAAAGATGCAAAATAAACAAGTAGATTGGAATTTGTGAGGTAAAAATGATGGGGAATATTATTATAAAATGATTAGTTCAGTGATTATCTTTCTTCAACTTTTAATTTATTTATATTTTGCAAGGGGGAATCTTGCTGGATTGCTTTCTTCAATGAAATCTTTCCTTTTGCTTTTCACCCATTTAGGGTTTTAATTAATGTAGGGAAAGTGATGCTCATGAGAAGAGAGGAATCCAAATCTGGAAACAGCTCTCCTCTTTATTTAATTTGTATTAAAGTGGAGCAATTTACCTTCCTTACCAAATTCAATCCTCCTATTTTTCCTCATTCAACCCTAAAACCCTAATAATATTGCATGAATTTCCCATGTTTTAATGATGAAATCCATTACATTGTTGATTTTTAGTTTAATTATTTATTCAATATTAATTAAATAAACTATTAAAATTTATAAAGTAGTTTGATCATCGTTTTTAATTCTTTTACCAAATAACTTGATTTATATATGATTTTATGTTACCAATTGAATCAGTCGATTTTCAGTTTAATTAGTTAGTTTAATCTCGCTCAGCGTAAAATAAAATAGTAAAAAAAAAATTGTTTAATTGAGGTATTCGAGTAAGGGGACTTCAAATAATTGATTCGGTTATTAATTGAAACAACTCATCCCTTTATGAATCCAATTTTTAGGATAAATAAATTAGTTGAATAGGTTCTCTATTAATCCAAGTTTACAACATTTTCACCTTTACTTTTACTGTACAAATTTTTACTTCATCTTAAAATACCATAACAAATCCAAATAAAAGGAAACAAATGTCAAAATTACAAATAGAAAAAAATCAAATAAAGAGTAAAACAATATAAAAATATATTATCAAACCCACATAATATTAGTAATTTTGGTTAAACGAATAATTCGATTAATTAAATTAAAAAAAACAACTATACACTTAATTAAAAACTAGGGCTATTGTTTTAACCCAAGTTTTAACAATACCTCTATTTGTAGGGCTATTGTTTACGTGTCAAATTAACTATACACTTAATTAAAAACTAGATTATGCTACTGGAAAAAAAAAAACATTTCATGTGGAAATTTTCTTTCTAAAATTTAACAAACAACAAGTATAGGTGAAACGATAAAATTTTTTTTATCATCTTTGTTTATTTATTTGAATATTATATAAAAGCATGAAATGATAAAAGTATCATCATAATTATATTAGCTATCATTGAAAAAGTAAGGTTTACTGATAAATTAGGCCACTAATGTTTACATGGTTTGTCAAAATGATCTTAATTGTATTTTTGAGTCTTTTTTAGCTATCAACCTTTGTTTTTTTTTTCAATTTGCTTTTTCTAACATATTTAACGAAAGTACCATTAAAAAAGTTAATGGAGATGATGTGAAATATTTTTAATGAGATGTAATTTATTAGTTAGATAACTCAATAAGATAATTACATGTGGAAGATAATAAAATAAATAAATAATACATTAAATTAAAAAAAAACTATTAATTTAAATAAAATAAACGTAAGTAACTAAAAAATTACCTCAATAGAAAAACTTCTCAATAAACAAATGTATAAAAGATTGAAACCTTTTAAAAGAAAAGAAAATTTGAAACATTGAATTTATTCATTAAATCTATTAAAAAAACAGATTGAAAAAAAAAAGGAACAATGGTTGATGGCTGAAAGAGACTCAAAAATACAATTATGGTCATTTTGACAAAACATGCAAACGTTAGTGGCCAAATTTATCATTAAGCCAAAAAGTAAAGCTTTATTAATCTTTTCTCAATTTAGTTGGTACCCAATTAACACCAATTCAAACAAAAATTTTAGGGTTAAATCATTATTTGGGGCTTGAACTTGGCAACTTTTTCCACATTAAGGCTTGAATTTTTTTTTTGTCTAAGTTGAACTTGACAATTTTTCTCATTGGGGCCTGAACTTTTTTTAATCCAAGTTAAGCCTTGAACTTGGCAATTATTTTTACATTAGGGCATGAGCTTGGCAATTGTCCCCACATTGGGGCTTGAACTATAGGCTTTTCAATGACTAATTTGAACAAAAACAAAATTCAAGTCTCAATGTAAGTATATTTAATAAGTTCAGGGCCTAACTTGAAAAAAAAATTCAAATCCTAAAATGAAAAAAATTATCAAATTTGAATTAATCCAAAATTTTATAATGAATATAGATATATGGCAGCCTACAAAAAAGGAGAAACAATTTCATTTCAAGTGACCTTAAAAGTTATATTATATTTAAATGTATAATAATATTCTCCTTCATCCATCCATCTCACGCAGAGGTGGAGATCCGAGTGTGACATCCAGTATGCATGAGACAAATTATATTGTTCCTTGCTTGTATTAATTAATCGGGTATGGTCCAATTTCTGTTATCATGGACAAATTAAATAGATATTTTGTACTCCAACTATATAACATAGCAGCCACATTTCAGGTTTCTTCGTTTTTATCTGTTTCTTTTTTTTTTGTTTTCGTGTGTATCAAAATTATGGAGGAAGCAAAAGGAGACAGTGTTAGTTTTCCTGAGATATAGCAGCTGTAAGGAGGACATGTGTCTGCTAATGTTGGAATTGAGAAATGAGAAAAAGCAATGGTAAAACTGATAAAAAAAATGCACGTAAGAAAACGACAAGTGAAAGCAGCCTTAACTTTAGTACAAATTGTGACTTTGGAAGTGGCCCAAACCCAACCTATGTTTCGTTAAAAGAACCAAAATCACAAGAAGACAGGGATTACATGACAAACTAACCGTGACAAAAAGCACTATAAAGATAATTACAATACAGCAGAAACATATATAATCATTAAATACGTATAAAATATTACTATCGATTGACATGTCCATGGAAATATTTGTTAAGTTTGATCATGAAAACAGAGGCACAAGGAAAAGAAATTAATGAGAAAATTCAGCAAACACTCGGTAGGCACAAAAGAGAAGAAAACTTGTTTGTATTTATTTCACAATGTTCCACTTTTTATAGGGTGCATTTAAAACTGAAACAGCTAAAAAACAATCAATAAAATAGAAACTAATCAACTAGCTAAAATGAAAGAAATTTCACTTAAGTAATAACTAACATATTACATAATCTTGAAATAATAGAAAAATTTAGGACCTAGTCAACGATGTCTCCCTTAAATTGAAAGTTTACAAATTATCAATTTAAATACTTGCTTTTGAAACGCGGACAGTTTCAAAGGTTTTGTCAGAATGTCAGCTATTTAATCTTCACTCTTACAATAGATAAGATCAATAACTCCTTTTGTAAGATCCTTTAAGAAGTGAAATTGCACATCTATGTATTCAGATCTTCCGTAAAGGATAGGATTCTTGGATAGCTTAATTACTGATCCATTATTACAATAAATAGAGACGGATCGTTCCTGCTCGAAGTAGATTTCTGCAAGAATCTCTCGCAACCAAATTGCTTGGCAAGCACATGCCACAACAACTACAAATTTAGCTTCAGTTGTTGACAACCTTACAATTTATTGCTTTTTTGAAGACCATGAGATTGATGTTGTCCCCGTCAGGAATACATATCCAAATGTACTTTTTCAATCATCTAGATCCCCAGCATAATCATTCTCTATGAATTTAACCAGACTTGATTTTTCACCCTTCTTGTAGAACAACTCATATTTAACAATACCTTACGAGTATCTAAGATTTCTTTTTGCAGCAAGAAAATATATTTCTTTAAGATTTTCCATGTATTTACTAATTTTACTCGCAACATACATAATGTCTAGCCTCGTGGTAGTCAAGTACATCAAGTTTCCTACAATTTGCTTGTAAACAGTGTTCTCAACTATCTTTCCTTTAAGATCTTTGAAAAGCTTCAATCCTACATCTATGGGAGTGCTAGCAAGATTACAATTCTTCATTTGAAACCTATTAAGGACTTCTCACACATACTTTTATTGAGAAATAAATATGCCACCTGCAAATTGAGTCACTTCTATATCAAGAAAGTAACGGATTAATTCAAGATTTCTCCTATCAAACTCTTTCATCATAAAACTTCTTAAACCAATCAAACATAGCCTTGTCATTACCCATGTAAATTACATCATCTATAAAGACAAACCATGAGCACTTTCCCATCATCCTCCGATTTTATAAAGAGAGTGTGTTCGTAAGGGCATTTTTGAAAATCTATCTTCAAGAAATAGGCTTTAATTTGATCATATCAAGCTCAAGAGGCTTGTTTTAAATCATATAATGCATTTTTCTAATTTATATACTTTATGCTCATGTCCAACTTTAACATAATCAGGAGGTTGATGAATAAAAACCTGCTCCTTTAGGTCTCCATGTAAGAAAGTTGATTTGACATCTAGTTAGAAGATTGGCCATGAATGTTGAGTTGCTAATGCAATCACCATTTTGATTGCATTGTGCAGAGCAATTAGAGCAAAAACTTCAGTGTAACTCCTGCTTATAGCCTTTAGTGACCAAGCGTGCTTTGAATTTATCAACTTCTTTCTCATTCAGCTTAGTTTGTAAACCCATTTCACTCCGATAGATTTTTGGCCTTCTGGAAATTCCACCAACTCTTAAGTATTGTTACTTTCAATAGTTGCAATCTCATCATCCATAGCTTTTCTCCATTTTGACTCTTTCACGGCCTCTTCAAAGTTATTATATCACAATATGAAAAAAAAAAAAAAGCAAAATGGTTTAGTGGATCATCATTCCCAATACCAATTACCTCGAATAATATAACTAAATTTAATTACGGAACGGAGAATCCAATTGAAAGTGACACCAACTCAGTCAAAAATTTTATTAATAATATAAATGATTATTATAAGTAGTAGATCTGAATAAGGGGTTGGGCACAGAGAGCCACTAAATTGTTGCTTCGTTTAATTTTTATTTTAATAAAAATTTCTTTTTAATTTTTTATTTTCTTGTACTCCAAATTATGGGTAGTTAAATATCGATTTTAGTTTTATATCAATAATTAATTCAGTATTTGAACTGTGAAACTTCAAAATTACATTTACACTCTCCACTTCAGTATTTGTTAATTCTTCGGTTAGGAGATAGACTCAGTTATCTTACAACGTTTTTACCCCAAATAGAGAAGGGTACCCCTTGATTCAGTGTTTGACAACATACCATTGGTGACTCGCTATGATCCGAGATTGTCGTATTCAGTCCACCAAAGAATAAATTGACGTGTCCAATTGTGTAAGTGGTTGGATCTGCTAAGGAAGTTACCAATCAAGTTTAGATGACCTGTGGAGTTTATGCCATTGATTTGAGTTGAGTTCTTCTAATTCACAAAGTTGTCAAGAAACTAAATCATGAAAGTTGATTTCAAGGCTATTCACTTGGCAAGGTTAGTTGTTGGGTTGTTCCCGCAATCAATTTACATACAAAATGAGAGGTGGTTTGAGGCTAATACTCAACCACTATAACCCTTATCAATTGGAGGAGAAAATACATTGTTTGGGATCAGCTTAAAGCTAGAGTCAATATCATGCTTGAGGCTAGAGTTTCCATTCTATTGATTTATTCAAATTTAATCGTTTATTTTTTAATTTTGCACATTCATACCCAAATTAGAAATATGTGATTGAAATGAAGAGTGCCACATGTAAAAAAAAATTCTAATATGAACATCAACGATTATTTCCTTATTTAGTGAGAACCTTGTAATCTAATATAGGTAAATCACACCTATTGTTCTTAAATTTTATTTCAAATTATGTTTCGATCACCTAACTTTTAAAATTTACATAAAATTATTACATTTTAATCACTCATTTCATTTGTTATCTACCATTAAAATAATTGATGTGGCATGCTAATTTAACGGGTTAATAATTAATTTGGTCCCTAAAATATAAATAAAATACTATTTTGATATTTTTAATTTTTTTCTTAACAATAATTCTTGAAAAATAAAAAAAAATATTAAATAGTTGGGCAACTGAAAAAGAGAGTTAAGGAGCAGAAATGAAGGTATTGAACTACCCGGAAACGGCAGACGGGACCAGGCGGCGCGAAAAGATGAGATTGATAATCGGATTTTAGCATTGCAGCAGCAGACCATTGAAGTGCCGACGGCGAAGCTTGCGGTTGGGGAAAAAACGCGATGGAATGTGGATGAATTGGCCGTTAAATGTTGTGAAAAAACCCTCCAATCCCCGTTCACTCAACCGCAACTTCCGCCGACGCCGCCACTCCCGCTTTCTCTTGGGACGGTTTCGTTCACGTCTCTCAACTCGAGTTCAACCCCCACGATTCTTCCGATCTCCGAGGCTTCTTCGATAAAATCAAAGCTTGCAACTGTGGCGCTGTGAGCATCTCTCTTACTCAATGTATTAATCATGTTTTATGCATCTTTAAATGTGGGCTAATGTGAATCAAAATAATTAGCTAAGCTAGTTATAATTTAATTTTTTTTTGGTAATTGATGTGCAGTTTTGCTGAAAATTTAAGGAGTTTTGAGGATTTTCTTATATTATCTAAAGATAACTGTGATGGCGGTAAAGTAATGTTGCATCAATGGTTAAAATCGGCCGAGGATCGAACTAGAGCTGTAGGAGAAGCGATCAAATGCTTAGCTGAAAATAAGGTACTGCTTGAAATTGAATATTTCATTTTTCTAATTAAAATAAAAAATATTGAATTGAAGGATTAAAGGAAGGAAATAAAAAAACCTTGTTTGTAATAATTATTTAGAATTTTTATAATATATTTTATATTTTTCATGATTTATTAAAAATTAGAATTATTATTAAAAAATTCAAAATATCAAAATAATGTTTTATTTATACTTTATAGACTATACTGATTATTAACCCTTTAAATTAATATGTTAGTCATTATTTTAACGGGGATAACGGATGAGTGTATAAAATATAACAATTTGATAATATTAATGGTTGTTAAATTGTAAGTTCAAGAATAACGAGTGTTGTTTGCTCGTATAATATAATACTAGTTTGTATACCGGTAAAAAAATTGTGTGTATTATTCAATAGTTTTTTAATTAATTATATGTTGAAAAAAAATGCAACATATATTATAAGTAAATAAATTTAAATAGATAAGACTATGTTTATATTTGGATATAAAAATAGTACTTAAAAATGTTATAACTACACTTTATTTGCAAATATTATTTATTTATTTTTTATTAAAAAAAAAAAAAGAGGCAGATGACCTCAATATAAATTAGATGGATGGATGTAAAAGAAAAAAGAGGATGGATAATCACATTAAATTGATTTGGTAAACCTAGTGTTTAAGTGATAAATAATATATTAGTATATTTAAGTACATTAAACTGATCTAGTAAAAGTGGTGTCCAAGTGATAGCCCAAACTATATATAAGTTTATAATAATAATATATTAGTATATTTAATACATTAAACTGATCTAGTAAAAGTGGTGTCCAAGTGATAGCCCAAACTATATTTAAGTATAAGTTTAATATAGTATTATTAATTAGGTATTTTTAGGTAACAATTTATTTAAGCATATTAAATTACAGTCCAAAATATTGATAACAATATAAATTAAGCATATTAAAGTATAGTCCAAAATATTGAATCATCCTCCGATGCACAATGAATTAGAAATATTTGTTAATAAAAAAATATATATATAATAATCCTACTTAAATGTATCAATTTGATAATTAATATATCAATTTTCTCTATTTTTTTATTCATTTTGCAACTGCAGTTAAAAATTTACATTATGCAACTTTGGCCAATACATTAAATAAAAACAGAGATTTAAATTAAAAAATTAAAAAATATTATATAAATATTTTAATATTAAAAAACACTTTAGACTTACCAGCCATGTGGCGCTATTAGAACATGTCACATGGTTTTAAATTTTAATATTATATATATTGAATTAAAAATGTAAAAAAAAAAAATAAAGATAGAAAAATTTAACAAGAAATTTTAAAATATTTTTATAAAATTATTACATTTAAATTAAAAGTCAAAATAATATAAAAATTAATATATATTTAAATTTCATTTTATAACATTTTAAATATTTATATATTATTTTAATTTTTAAATTTTATAATTATATTTTTATAATTTTATAAAAAAATTTAAACTTTAAAAAAATTATATTATATATATGAATTTTTTTTTTACAATTTTAACCCATATAACATATATAATATTAAAAAAGGAAACTTGACGTGTTCTAATAGCGCCGCATGGCAGATCAAAGTTCAGTCAATGATGGTCAACATTGGTCACCGGTCGGTCAAACTCAAAAGTGTTTTTTTTGTAATGATCGATTTTTTGATGGTGTTCGAAAATACAATTTTGAGATCTCGTTTCCGTAAACCGAGTACATAAATATTAAATAGGGATATTTACAGAATTAGTGTATAGATGAATTGAAATTTTGTTTAGTAATTTAGCCGAAATTGTGGTTTGTTAAGGCCCAGAAACTAAATTGTAAAAATCCAATCGCTATAAATTTTTAATTAGAAAAAAAGCTTGGGGACCTACATAGAAATTATCCAAATGATAAAAATGGTAAATAAACCAAAAATAAACATTAGTGGATGACAATGATGAATTAATAGTAATTTAATTAAAATAAAACCTAATTGAATTGTTAATTAAAACTAATTAAAAGTTAATCAATTGTATAAATAGCAAATAAGGTGGGAAGAGAGATGAAATGTTGTCATCTTCGCAAAAGTCGTAGCAACCAAAGAAAATAAAAAAAAAGAAGAAAACTCAAGGTTTTCCAAGCATTTGGCCATACAATTAGGTATGGGAATTTCTTATAATTTTTATAGATTTGAGTTCACGAGAATTTGATTTAGTCAGCCTATGCACTAATTTCTGAAACTGTTAAAAATTTAGAGAGTCGATGACGAGCGACGCAAACTTTCGATTTGTATTTCTACGATACAGGATCAATTTAATTGTGGCTTGTTCATGTTATTTTGCATTATATGGTATTCAGGTGAACTGACATTGGTCATTTGAATTGAATTGCTATGATTGAGATTGAATATCTATATATAGACTAAGTTGAATAAAATATAAAATAATATGTTTTAATCGGTACATGATAATTGGTATGAAATTGTTTTGAAACATGTTATATGATGAGTTGAAATGATGAATCATGAATTGGAATATGTAACTAAATTGCAAATTGGTTATCCTATTAGCTGTTCGGACTACATTGGATATAGTTAGCATGCCATACGATCGAGATATTGATTGTGAAAACCATCGTTGTTAGGCAACCCAAGGTGACAAATCTGTGTATTAATTCTAAGTTTGTGTCTGGTTAATAAGATTATAAAAAAAATGAATTGACTAAATGGTATGTGAATTGAAATGTAATTGAAAAGTGACTTTCGATAGCATGTTAAAGATCATGCAAAATGAGTTGAAAACAAGTCCTGGGGACCGATTGAGTAATAGTGAGCCAATAGGCTTGAAAATGGTTGAAATATTGACATGAAATTTAATATATATATACACATGTTGATGATGGTAGATGATGGCATGTACCTCGGGTTTAAATCAGTTTTGTATCATAAATGGTCAGTTTTGGTATTTGGTTGATTAGTGTAAACTTGAAGTACCATTTTGGCATATTTTGGTTTGATTATACTTGGTATGTTGTTGAACTGGTTGTAATTGAATGTTTAAGTGTTATTTCAAGCTATTCCAACTTGTATCAAATTGGACCATTGGAAAACAGTCTATCACGTCATGACGAGATTAAACAGGGAGTTACGTCGCGATGATGTACTTTCAATGTTGCGATGAGTCAAGCTAGTTTGTTGCGTCGTGTCGAAGAACCCCCATAGTTGTGACGAGGAATCCCTGAAGTCGCGACGATAGCTCGGTACTTTGAAATCTTTACAACTTGGTCCTATTCCGATCTTGGGTTAGCAAAAGCGCTTTTGTAAGCTCATGGATGACTCGAAAATGATTATATGTCGTATTACACACGTGTTGTATTTAAATGTTCAATGGAATGTAACTGAATATGGATGATCACAGTTACTCCAACAACGAATGTGACATCTTGTAGCTTAGACCCGATGATTGGCTCAGGTTTGGGGTATTACATTTTTTATATTTAAATATTTAATATTATATTTTTCTATTTTTAATTTAAATTTAATGTTTTTAATGTAAACAAACTTATTCATCACGTGACATTTTTTTATTGGGCAAAACATGCCACGTGGCGCTTTTCATTAGCTAAAGTTATCTAACGGATATTTTTAACGATAGTTACAAAATAGACCAAAAAGATAGTGGAAATTAATATTTTAAGTATCAAATTGAGGCGAAAAGTTTAGATACCGAAGTGAAAAAATGAGTATACTTTATAAGCTAACTTGTGAATTAAGTCGAAAATAAAATAAAAAACAATTGAATTTATTCTATATTAAGTGATAAGTAGTCTATTTATCATTTTTTACATTTAAAAAAATCTATTTAATAATTTTCATTGCATATTATCAAACATGTTTAAAAAATTAAATTGTGAAAAATATTAATTTTTAATTAATTTAATTTTTTAAAACACTTTATAAAAAATTTGATTGAAAAAGTTGAAAGTGTAAAAAGAAAGTAAAAGAATGGAATGAGGCGTAAAATTTGTGTGAGCGGGGCAGGGATGGCTGGGCACCGTAATAAAAGAGAAGAAAGGAAGTAAAGTAAGAAAGATACAGAGTGTTTCAAGAAAAAAAACAATATAATGTTAAAAAATAGAGAAAGGATGATATGTTCTCTTAAAATTAACAAAAAATAAAGTCACTTTAATAAACAATATTTGTTTGGATAAACCCTATTGTTTATAATAAGTTTTTTTTTTAAGATAATTATGTAAAATGTCAGGTCGGCAAATAAAGTTATTTTACGTTTTAGTTTACTTTCTTTTCCCACATTTTATTTTGTAACTAAATTTGTTATTTAAATAAGATTTTCAAATTTGAATTTTTAATTCATGTTTTAATTTAATTCAATGGAATAAAAATTTTAAATTTAAAAAATAATTGATCTATGAATCAACTAATTTAACCCTTTTATTCTAAAATCAATACTCCATTAATTCATTATTTAATCGAAATAATCAAATTATCCTATTTTAAAATTAATTACTTTTCTTTTCCTTTTTGTAACCTCAAATCTGAACTCTTTTCTATAACTGTCAGTTATCCCCTTCTGGATTTAGAAATTGAAGGGATTGTTTTAGTGACACCCATCAATTACTTTTCTTTTCCTTTTTGTAACCTCAAATCTGAACTCTTTTCTATAACTGTCAGTTATCCCCTTCTGGATTTAGAAATTGAAGAGTGTTTTTCACCTTTAAAATATTTATATATTAAATTATTAACACAAATTATAATAATTTTTTTATATTCTTACTAAGATTCATAATATATCTAATTTAAAATTATTTAAATATATATTATTACTTTATAACACTATGTCTAAAATAGACATTTTATTCTCAAAAGTACTTTTTTACAACAATACTAAACACTTAAATCTTAAACCAAAATTATTTTTTCACAATACTTTTTAAAAGCACTTCTCAAAAGAAATGTTAAACTAACCCTAGGCGTATATTTGAAATTAAGTCTCTTTACTTTAATTTCAAGAGATTTAGTTTTTTTTTTCAAATTTAAAAATACAAGTTTAATTGTTAATTTTGTTATTTTTTTATTAAATTTAAGTTCACGATAATATTATCTTTTTGTTAATGGCTACGAAGTGAGTATTTTTTTTAAACTTATAAATGCAACACCAACGAATTTAACAATTGAATTTTAAGGTGACGTTAATAATTAGACTTGACCTGAATTTTTTATTTAAAAAAATAAAAAAATAGATTTCATGAAATAATATGAAAGGGATTAAATTTTAAAATTACGAAAAAAGTATAAAAATTTAGGGCATATTTTAACTTATATTGAAACGTGTTATTTCTTTTACATCTATAATCCTATATATGTAATAAAATTAATTTATTATGTTTTTTTTTGTAAATATTGATATATTCGTGTATATGAGTAAGATTCATATCTTTTTGTGTCATGTGGTATTTTATAGTTTATTATTGTGATTCAATTTATTTAATTTTTAATTCTATCCTTTATAACAGATTTTTGTATAATATTTGTCAAAATGATTAAATTTATAAAAAAATGTTGTGTCATGTTCTTACAAATTCTAAATCAAGGCATTCCCTAACAAGTTGGATAATTTTAATGGTAGTTATAGATGTAAATTTTAATGTTAATAATTCATTTTATATAAAATTTAATATGTAGATATTTTTATTTATTTTCTTGATATTTTTTTATTTTCAATTATTCTAAAATATGAATAGTTTTGTTATAATAATTTAATATTTACCAACAAATGTTATTACATTTTTAAGGAAAGAATTCGAATTCAATTTTTGAAAACGACATTGTTAGGAGAGACAATTACAAAATTTAAAAAGATTAATCTTCATTAACTGGACATGGATGATATCTTGATTATACTAAAATTAATTTAACATTTGAATTATGAATGCGGATAAATATAAAAAAAATAAACATGAATTTTTAATTTTGTGTGATTTTATTTAAGATTTCTTTATTTTATTTTCACAAATCAAATAATATTACTAAATTAGTACAATTTTACGTCGGAGATTACATACGCAAACAATTATATTGATCCAATATGAAGATAAATATGTATTCATTTATTTAAATGTGTATATTTGAATCAAAATCAAAATTTGTGTATACTATATTTAAAATTTTAACCCATTTTTCTAAAGCATATTGAACTTAGTTGGTTATTGTTTATTTATTAAGTTATGGTTTATTTATTAAGTAAAAGTTAAATAAACAAAATTTACTTGCTATTAATTATTTCTAATCAATTTTATTTAAAATTATAATAATTATTTTTTATATTATAACAAATTGTTATAATGCTTATATAATACTTATACTTTTTAAAACATTAATCCCACGTTTGATTAATGATGTTTTTAACTAAACGAGACATTTAAAAAAAAAAATCGAGACATTAAATTTTGTTTTTGAAAACCGAGACTTAATTCAGCAAAGGAGGCATTAACATTTGCCAGAAAGATTTTTTTGCTGTCAAATTTTATCATTTTAGTTATTTATTTAATTTTTTTTATTTTTTAAAATTTTTAAAATTTGTATTTTTTGTTAAATTATTTTAAAATAGATGAAAAACGTTAAAGTTTGTTAATTTTACTGATGTGGCATGAATTGTCATGTAGATGATATGTTAGCATTTAATTAATTTTTTTAAAAAATTTTAAAAATAAATTTTAAATTTTTTAAATAATTTAAATAATTTTTTAATTTTAAAAAATTAATTAAATGATGATATGTCATCCACGTGTATGCCATATCAATAAAGTTAACAAATGTTAATTTTTATTTATTTATTTTGAGTGATTTGACAAAAAATACAAATAAGGATTAAAAGAGAGGAAAAATTAAATGAATGATTAAAATGATTTTTTTTTTTATAATGATAAAGGGTCAAATAAGTTATTATGCTTCGATATTTAAAGTAATTTACATAAATTTGATTAAGGGAATCTTAAATTAGTCATTTTATTAGAATGATAAATTGTAAATTTGAATGTATAAATTCGTTTTTAATAAAATTCAAATGTATTAATAAATTAAGTAGAAATAAATAAAAGCAAAAAAACATGAGTAACAATAACACATAAGCAATAATTATTTTCAAAACTAATTTTATCCTCATATTTTGTAAATAAAAGAAAAAAAGCAAAAAATATTTATTGTTTAAAATTTAGTTAGTTAATATAAATATAAGTGATTAGTGTGTTTTTGTTGAAATATACAAATTTTCTTCAAATATCAAAAATTGGATAAGTAAGGAAAAAAGCGAAAAGGCAGTGGTTAATTAGTCAGATTTGATTTTTTTAAACCATAATCCAAGTAAATTTAGCTGATTAGGGACCAGACAGTGAAGTTTCTTCTTCTTACACGACATAGTCTCTGCCTTCAATATGATCAGCAATCAATAAACATCGTCGTTCCCTTTAAACCCCGAAGCCCCCACAACTTCGAATTCTGTCATTTTCTAAGATTAATTATCAAATATATATTTGATTTTGAGAATATGAACAGATATTTCCATTGGAGGTGAGTACTGATTACCCAGTAGTGCTTCGCTTGTTCTTCATTTAAGGCAAAGATACCTACCTTCCTCATATAACTAGTAGCATTCGTTTTTATTTTCCCATTGAATTATTTCACACGGTGCTAAGAAACGTGAAATTCTCCTAAATTTTTGTTGTTAAAAAATACATTGGTTTGCTGGAAAGCGGTCTTTGATTCTTTTTCACCTAACGTTCTATGGTTTTGTTAATTTGACTGGTTGATGCTTTGTTCTTTCCTCTCTTTTTTCTCATTTCGGTGGTCGATTGAATTTGTTAAGTATATATCAGCCAAGACCCAAGACCCTGATTTCTTTTATATATTCTCTCTGGATTTTGACGTCTACTACTAGTACTAGTTATTCTTTTCTTATATAAACTGGTCATTTTGGTCTATACAAGGTTCTGGATCTAATGAGATGTTTCGGGAGGATTTTGTAGTTCAGGATTTTTTTCCTTTTTTGTGATTTTTCTGAGTGTTTTTTTTTTCTTTCTTTCTTTTTACAGCGTGAAGGTTTGGAAAATTTGAGGTTTTTTATATTTGGGAACTGTTGTTTGCAAATTTTTACTGTTTTTCGGTCAACTTGGATTTCCTTAGTGATTAAGGTTTTAGTCATTCAGCTAAATTTGAATCTTTGAAGTTGCAGGCATAGTGGGGTTTTAGTTTTGAATTTGGTTCTTTCACATTTGAGGCATTTGTTTTCTGAATTATTGTATTTGGACATTGAGAACTAAATTTTAGAGGGTTTTGTTTGGGGTTTAGGACTTGAAGCTTTTTATTGGATACAATGGGGAGTAATGGCATTGATAGTTCAAGTAAAGATTTACAAGAGGAAAATGTTAGCAATAATAGAAGTAAGGGAGTCCTTAAGGACAGTGAACAGACAGATGAAGTAGACGAATCAGCAACGGAATATAGGTCTTCTGATGGTCAATCCTTTTCAAGTTCTTATGAGAAAGAAGAGAAGCAGAAGTCAAGTTCAGAGCAGAAGTCATCGGTTATAGAGGTTTCCGAGACGAAACAATCGAGTGTTTCATCTACTCCTAAAAGAGGTTAGTATTTGCCATCTCCTGGTTTCTATTTCTCATTGATCTGAATTGTACCTTGCCAATATGCTAGGAAAATTGTGACTATTATTGATCTTCAACTTCAAGAAAAAACTTCAATGAACCTTTGTTCCAAGGTGTCATGATGGTCACGTTATTCTAACGTTCCCTTGGGACTTGCATTTTATTATGTCTGATTTGGTGACATAGGTAACAACTAAAGGGTGGATCCTTCCGCCTTCCTTTTATTGTGGAATATCTATATAACAGGTTAAATGTTGATAAAGTAACCTGTTAAAATCAATACGCAGTACTCCTATTTTGGGGAAAATAAACAATAAAATGGACTTTTGTCAAATGTTGCCAAAATTTTCGGAGACAGACATGTATTATAATAAAAGGGTCACTGTCAGTGTGATTTAAATGTAATTCTAGGTTAGTTGATCCGAAAGAGTAAAGTTTGTTTTATTGTTTCACATTGTAAAGTTTATGGTCTGATGGCAAATTATATTCTCTTGAAGGTCTGGATCATTGTACCAGTGCACCACTTGCTGCCCAAGGAAACCGGTTAATTGATGACAATGAGATTGCATTCTCTAGGTCAATGACGGAGAAGAAAAACTCAAGGCATGATCTAAAAATAGATAGACTCTCAGAGCGTGAAAAGGTAGATAACTGAGTTACATTTTCTTTCTTGCTTATACATGAATTGGCATCATTCAAATGGAAACATACGTGTTTGGGATTTCATGTAAATGTTTGTTAGATTCCATAGCCTAGTTTACATTTATCTTTCTTTGCTATGTGGTCAGAGGATAGCATCTAGGTTAATTTTGGCTGGGGATATTTTGTCAAGAAATCTTAAAACCATTAATTATTTTATAAACACATTATGCTTCGCAATTTGGCTTGCTGATGAAGTGATCCTTCTTTCAGGTGATTGAGAGACTTACTCGATGGGTTTGTCCTTTTTGCCTTTCCCTTTATGTTCTTTCAGTGACTTGTGACGCTTTTTCATTTTTTTTATTCACAATTCCCTCCCTTTTTGGTGTTCATTTTGCAGAAAAATCTGATTGTTAACCTTATCAAGATCCAAAATGATGGGACAGTAGAAGTTGATCTACCTAAAAATTCACCTGTAGCTTCAGAATTGTTAGAACTTTCCTCTATTGAAGGGCCATCCTTTGATCTTGATGATACTTTGTTCTATGAGACTACTAAATCTATCCCAAGGTTGAATATTGCCATCCTTGTGGTTGGAACAAGAGGAGATGTACAACCTTTTCTGGCTATGGCAAAGAGACTTCAGGTATGCTTAACATTATTTTTTTTTTCACCTTGTTGCACTTCTTTGTTATGTAATCCCTTTTAATATGTATTCATAATTTTCGAATTGGCTTTATGTATACAGTTAGAAAGAATTAACTTCCTTCACAACTAATATACAGAATATGCACGTGAGCTTTAGAGCTTGAACTTAGACCCTGCTTATGAAACCCAATGGTCTTATGGCCTAATAATTCCTACATGCAAAACCTGAACAGTTGATCCATAATTCCGTATCATAATTTCATGCATAGACACCTGATTAGATCACATATCCTTAATTTTAGCTGTACTTAGTCATAGAATTCATTCATTTTATTTTGAAGATTATTTACTCTCTTTCAGGAGTTTGGTCATCGTGTTAGGTTGGCAACTCATGCTAACTTCCGCAACTTTGTAAAGTTGGCTGACATTGATTTTTATCCTCTGGGTGGTGATCCTCGAGTCTTGGCTGGATGTAAGAAGTTCCTGATGTGGAAACTTTTTCACTTTATCATATTGATGTTGGTATTTATGTTGGTAATAGCTTTTAAACATAAATCCCATCTTGCTGTTAGTTGTCAAACTAATTTGGAAGATTTGCCTGAAACACTGCATCTTGTTTGCTTGCTTAGTTAATTGATAAGAGACTATGTTCGGTAACTATAAGAGGAAGAGACAGAGAGGAAAACATGGGGAAGGAGAGGGTTTTGCATCTCCTTGTTCATATTGCTAAAAAGAAGTGAAAAGGGAAAGGAAGGGGTATTTTATCTACTTTGCTTGGCTAAGGAGTAGAAATGAAAAGAAATGATAACTTATCATCTTCTTTTGCAAATGTGTCATATATCAAGATGAAATGTCTAAATAAGGGTAGTTTTTTTTCTTTGTTGTAAAATAATAATAATAATTTCATGTCTCCCTATATCCCTCCATTCTAGGGGGTTTAAGAAGGTTTGGAGACTTTTGAGGGGTACATGTGCTCCTCCAAATCCTTCCTTTCTAGTAAAGCATTTTTCAACAAGAGAATGTGTAGCACTCCCTCTCCCTTTGCTTCCCTTCCGTCCCTTTCCCCCAATCCAAACAAGCATTCAAGAACTAAGCATAGTTTTCTTATATATTCATTCAAAGCAGGTGCTAGCTTGTTTTTTACTTTGGGCTCATATAAAAATCTAATATCCTGGAACCCTCATTGTTTTTGAGTACTTGGCATGATCATTACATTTCTGAACGTGTTTCATCTATGAAGTTGATGTGTTCATTATAGTTTCTCTTTCTTTTCTTTTTCTATTCATTTTCAACTTTTGTTTACTATTTTTTAAGTTTTTTGTATAGTATTAATACATTTGAATGATTCTGTATGGTAGATATGGCCAGAAATAAAGGTTTGATCCCGTCTGGACCTGGGGAAATATCGATACAGAGAAAGCAACTGAAGTCCATTATTGAATCTCTTCTTCCTGCATGCACAGAGCCTGATATAGAAACAGGCATGCCATTCAGAGCGCAAGCAATCATTGCAAACCCTCCAGCCTATGGTAAGTCCTTATGGTATTTTCTTTCAATACCTAACAATGTTAATGATTTTATTCAAAATTTGATGTCACCTTATTTTGTAAGGTGCAAATGCTCATCTTTAAGGTCTTTTCTGCATAAATATGTATGTACTTCTGGATGCAGGACATTCTCATGTTGCAGAGGCTCTTGGAGTTCCCCTTCACATATTCTTCACCATGCCTTGGACGTAAGTTGGCTTTTCCCTTTTGATTTGTCTTCCATATCCTTTCAATATAATATAATATAATTGAATTCTATCATTTTTAAGGGAGGGGGAGGGTATATACATTGATTATTCAAAATTGTGTAAAAATTAAAGGAAAATATGTTAGGTTATTCTACTCACTTCTATTTTGAATAGGCAGGCCAACATCTGAATTTCCTCATCCATTGGCCCGTGTTCCTCAGAGTGCTGGATACTGGGTTAGTCCTTGGTGTTGGGCTTACTTTTCTTTTCCTTTTCTTGATATGAACTGTTGAACAACTTTCAATGACTAACCTGTCCATTCCACCTTGTTGAGTCCAGCTTTCCTATATAGTTGTGGACTTACTGATATGGTGGGGCATAAGAGGATATATTAATGACTTCAGGAAAAAGAAGTTGAAACTTGCTCCCATCGCATACTTCAGTACATATAATGGATCAATATCTCATTTACCAACTGGCTACATGTGGAGTTCTCATCTTGTGCCAAAGCCAAAAGGTAGTGGTGTTACATATTGTGCTTTTCAAATAACTTTCTTCTTAAATGATGATACTTTCCACAGATAAGAAATCCTTGAATCAAAAGAAGATATTTAGGATTTTCTTCTTTCTCTTTCCTTTTATTAAACTTCAATATTCTATCACACAAAGATACAATGATGTAGCAACCTGTACCTGCAATTATGCAAAGTGTTTTTTATTTTCTTCTATCTATTTTCTACTCTTTTACTTCTTTCTATTGTTAGTCATTTTAAAGAATTTTTAACATATTTTAGACAAGATTTTTTAACATAGTTTGCTTTATTTGATATAGTGGACGTAAATTTGATCTCTCTTATGTTTATTCTATACCCATATGCTTCTTTCTGTTGTCAGAATGCCAGTCATTCTAATTATATCTAAGGACCCTGTAGCTTACTTCATTATGGAATAATCTGCAGATTGGGGTCCCTTGGTTGATGTTGTTGGTTACTGTTTTTTGAACTTGGGGTCAAAGTATCGTCCTCGAGAAGAGCTTGTGCTGTGGATTCAGAAAGGACCACAACCCATATATATTGGTTTTGGAAGCATGGTATTATCTCTCTCCAAATGGACATTCATGTAATGTCATTTTATGATCTATGTTGTATTTTCCTCTAAAAAAGAGTTATTAGATCTATGTCATGTTTGTTGAGGTTATTTCTAATGATTGGAAAAGTGAATGAAACTTTACTAGGTTAACCAAGAATTTTATCTCAAAAAATGTGTGGGTGCATGTGCATGCGTCCTGCCTAATAATTTTAAGTGAAAGAAGCCTAGATGAGCTGTACATTCTGTTAGTTGGACTTTGGCTGACTAGTATGCGGATTGAATATAATATCTTAGATGCAAATTCTAAGAATTTGTAAACTATGTATCACGCTGTAGTATTGATTCAGTTTCTAACGTGCATCTGATTTTAAGTTAAATCCTGACTTTTGTGAGCTCATACAATTGAAAGAGATCAGGCTAAGGTAAAATGCAAGACATAACAATCATTTTCGTGTTGAAGCTAATGAGGATTCTTTTATTGATACGCATGATTTTGTACTTTTTCATCAACTTAAATAATAAATACTGTTATTTCCTGTGAAGCCTCTTGATGATACCAAGAAAACGACAGATGTTATTTTGGGGGCATTAAAAGATACAGGACAAAGAGGAATAATTGACCGAGGTTGGGGAGATCTTGGGCAGTGTAAGTAACTTTTGCATATTGTTCTGTTATCCTTAATGTTTTGAGAGCTCATTTCTGTTTACAGAAGGTATTCTATTCTGTAGTGGTTTCACCTATTTTTTTTACTTTGTCTATGTAAGACCAGTTGAAATTTGTCATTCACTTTTGTATTTTACTTCTTTGTTTTCCTTTCCTTTTTTTTTTCTATGTTTGACTGGGTACTTTGATTCAAGGAGTTGGAACTTGATGTTCAAAATGATCCTAACCGGTTCTTTTAATCATTACTGAAATAAACATGTTAACAAATGAATGACATGTTCTTATAATGCCTATCTGTGGAGGTTGTAATTAGTAACTTCATGCTATGGACGTTTCCCTGTGCTTAGTATATAAAACTCTATACATTATGGGACACGCACTAGTATTCTGAATGATAAGCAGAGTTCCTCTTATATTTATTTGTCCTACAGTTACAGAAGCTACTGAGAATGTTTTCCTCATAGAAGACTGCCCTCATGATTGGTTGTTTCCTCAGTGTTCAGCCGTGGTAAGTACTTAATTAGTTCAACTCCATGTTTGCTTTTTTGAAGGGATTCTTTGATGTGCTTAGATATTAATAACTGTGATTTGATTTTGTGGGGATTGAAAAAAACTACCAGATATGTATGGTAGGATCACCTGAATGTAGCAAGTGTGTCAAATGATGAAGAATTCATAATCTTTCCAAAAAATATGTGGTTTGTCTGTTAAAAATGCCTAACTGGAAGCAATATTTCCTTAAATATGCAGGTGCATCATGGTGGTGCTGGAACCACAGCCACGGGACTTAAAGCTGGGGTAATTTTCTTTTTACTTTGCTTTTATTATACACAAACTTTTTTTGCATTTCTAGTTTTGTACATACATTTGTTTTTGTCTGCATTATAAGTTCCTCTAGTTCTTAATATATATGACTCAGTGATATCTTGTTTCAAAGCTATTAAGTTTAACCTTCTAATGGGATCCTTATGTATTTGTAATCTTCATTGTGGCTTAATGCCAACTTTTGAATTACTAGTGTCCAACAACCATAGTGCCGTTTTTCGGAGATCAGTTCTTTTGGGGTGATAGAGTACATCAGAGAGGGCTTGGGCCTGCACCAATACCAATATCAGAGCTCAGTATTGAAAAGCTTTCAAATGCTATAACATTCATGCTCCAGCCAGAGGTAACTCAAGTAGCTTTTGTTTGCTTAAGTTACTCTCATTCGTTACATTATTAATCACTTATCTAATCCATTACGCCTTCCATGGAGAACCATCTCCTTGATATATGTAGTTGATGAATGTTAAGGCATTCATTTTATAATTTTTTATTGCCAAAAAGTTGTAATATTTTTAGGATATATGACAAAATTTCTCATTTAACACGACACAAGGCATGCTGTTTCTTTCCATAGTTGTTTGTTTAGATACATAACTATACTAGTAAAGGAAAAATACTGTCAATGGTTCTGGAAAAGAGGAGCCTTTATGTGTACTCTTTCAGCAAGCATCTAAATTCCACCTTGTTACTCTTATAGAAACATAACCTTGTATTTAATGTCAAGAAGATGTCGTAGCCTTTGCATAAATACTCTTCCCATAAGAACATTTCAATGCTTTTCTGCTACAAATAGACCCTCATAAATGAAAGTTATTGGTAATTTTTTGATTTGTTCTGATGTGAATGGAGCACGATTTCTGGTTAGGTGAAATCCCTTGCAATGGAGTTAGCAAAATTGATAGAAAACGAAGATGGTGTTGCAGCTGCAGTCAACGCATTTCACCGGCATTTACCTCCGGAGCTACCATTGCCTACTGCAGCTTTGGAGGAAAATGATCATCCAAACCCATTACAGTGGTTCTTTCTTCAAATTGGAAAATTGTGCTGCCTTCCTTGTAGACTGTGGAATTCATAGTTGATCCTACAGATAAGTTATTAACCTTTTTCACCACTTACATCATTTTTTTTTCCTTGTTTTAAATTATTGGGTATTTTTTCATTACATTGATGGGTTTGAGAAAAAGGGAATTGGATAGCAGTTTAGAGTTAATCCATAGTGTGCAACGACATTAGGCTTTCTTCTGTTACCGTTTTGTAAAGGTAGTAGTATTGATAGATTAAGCTTTGATTACAATAATAATAATTACCCAATCGTTGGTCGTTAGGTTCTCTTTCCATTAATTGGTCGTTCTTGTTTACTTTTAGCAATTGTAATTTCCTTGGTTGGACATGACATTGAAAGGTAATAAATAATTTGATTTAAATATTATCATTATTCTTATTCTTATATATATTTTAAATATGCTTGTAAAATTTTATTTATTTTAAATCTTAAAATTGCATAGAAACATAATCCTACCTTCCAAATTCAAATGTATAATGCTATATATTTATATAAATTTGTTTTTTAAACAATGTTTGCAATCTTAAGTGAAATATATAAAATGAGGGTAACTTAATTCTACCCTTTTTTATTTAAAATGCTTTTGGAGAGCCAAAAGTAATGGGTAAAGAATAAGGAAGGATGAGATAGTTATTCTAAACTTTGTATTTCAATTTCTCATTATCTTGTTTCTCTATATGTCACACTTACTCCAAATCCCTATTATTTTTGCATTTTATCTTTCATGTATGATTTTGATAATTTTATTTTTCTTTTCAGTTGTCCTTGTAAATTGTATCTGTTTATGTCTAGATTGAGATTGTTGTTACCAATCAAATGAAAGTAAGTTAAATAAATAAAATGAATAAAAGTATAACAAATGTACTTATAATTGATATAAAAAAGCAAATGATGTTTTGATTGCAATGATATAGTGTTTTAAGTCTTATAATTTGTAAAAGAAATGGAGTAATTGAAAAGTGACATAACACCTAATAATATATGTAATTTTTTCTGAGTCTAACTTTTTTTTATTGGATTGATAAAAATTTAATAACTTTCAAAGTGCTCTTAATTTGGTGAAAGCTTTTTTTTTTTCTTTTAAAAATTAAGAAAACTGATGATGATAGAAATGAAATTGAGGCATTTCGATTTCATACGTTCAAGAGTTGGATTTTTTTTTTATCCAGATTATTACTTAATAATAATAATCTCTTTTTAAAAATGTTTTTTCTAAGTTAACGTGTAAAATTGGAGAAATTATGTTATGGATCTTTTTCATCATATTATTTATGGTTCCTTTCTAATTATTTAATGATATTTCAATAATTTTTTTCATATTATTGACATATAAGTTTGATAAATTTTTTATCCTGAATCTTAAATCTCGAACTCTGAACCTTAAACCCAAATCCTAAATCTTTCACCTCAAACTTGAATCTTGAATTTTAAATTTGGGATTTAGGGCTCGAGTTTAGGTTTCAGGACTCAAGGTTCGAGGTTTAAGGTTTGTAAAATTACTAAAATTATGTATGAATGATATAAAAATTACTAAAATATCATTAAATAATTAAAAAAGGATTATGAATGATGTGGTGGGAAGGATCCATAAAATAATAGGTGGGAAGGATCCATAAAATAATTTATGTAAAATTGAAATCTATATTCTATAAAATATATATGTATAGGTTAAAATATGACATAAGTCTCTTTACTTTTTGAAAATTAGGATTTTAGTCCTTATACTTCTGTTTCATGGAATTTAGTCTCTCTACTTTTCAGAATTTAAAATTTAAGTCCAACTGTTAACATTATTATTTTTTTTTGTTAAATTTGTTGTGACATTTTTTAAATAAAAAAATTTACTCACTTGATAGCCATATAATTAGAAAAAATGAGTCTGTAATTAATTTGAATTTAACAAAATATAATAATAGTGTTAACAGTTAGACTTGAATTTTGATAAAAGTAAAGGGGATAACTTTCTAATTTTCAAAACATACAGGGACTTGTGGCGCATTTTAACCTATATCTGTTATCTACTTTAGAATCCACGTAGCGCCACGTTGCCAAATCAAGTTCAGTAATTTAGATCCTGTGCTACACAGTTCAGTAGGAAGAGATATGAATCCCATTGGGCAACTCAAATCTAGTCGGACATTCCAAGGTCAATCGATCAGAAGAAGCCAAATCGCACCATCGGTCGGCTATACACTCATGATTCCAGTCTATATCACCAAAGCATTAACCACACGTGACGAGGATGCCTATAAATTCCCAGTTCCTCAATTTCAAATTATCTCTTTACCAAATAGATATTTTTCGCCCTTTTCCCCTTCCGGATATTAATTTACCATCCAAACATCAGATAGGCTAAGCTAAGCTTAACATCCAACGCTAGACCTAGAATTCAGATTCTTCCAACTCAAGGGAGGGAGAAATGGCGGTCTCTATCTCCGCATCAACGACTGTTCCTTCGCTGAGTCGACGAAGCTCAACTCAGTTACCCCCTTATTATTGTTCGTCCAAGCTATCTTTCTCATCTTCTCTTCGATTTCAACCCATTCGAATCGTTAATAGATCCGTTTCCTCTCGCTATCGTCCTCTGCAAGTAAACGCTTCTAAACTTCCTCTCTTTTACTATTATTGTTAATTATTATTATTTAATAATGATCAGTTCCTTTTCTTGTCTTCTCAATTTCATTACATAAATTGAATCCAAACATCATTTATTTATTCACTTAATTAGTTTTATTTTATTAAAGTTTAGGTTAAGTCAATTTGGTGAAAACTTTTTATTTGCTTGTTGATTTTAAACTTTTTTTTTTTGTTGTATTATTGTTGTTTGCAATGGATATGTTAAGTTGTAGCTTAAAGTAGAAGATGGTTTTTATAGGTTGAAGCAAAGAAGCAAACATATAACTCCTTTGATGATTTGTTGGCGAATTCCGACAAGCCTGTACTGGTTGACTTTTATGCAACCTGGTAATCTTTTTCTTTAAGAAATTTTACTTGGATGCTAACCCTAGTTCATAAATGTATAAAATTTCTTAGTTTTTTTTTTAATTATGATTTTAATTTTTTATGAAAATTTAGATTTCTTGTTGGGAGGATTGAAATTCTATGAAAGGTGGTTTGAATTTTGTAGGTGTGGACCTTGTCAATTCATGGTTCCGGTCCTCAACGAAGTGAGTGCTACTCTGAAAGATAAGATTCAGGTTGTGAAAATCGACACCGAGAAGTACCCAAGCATTGCTGATAAATACAATATACAAGGATTACCCACTTTCATCATATTTAAAGATGGGAAGCCCCTTGATCGTTTTGTAAGTTGATTTAGTGCTCTTCTGCTCACTTGAGCTTTTCTCTTTTAGAAGTTAAGCCAGTCTTTATGAGGTCAAAGTGCAAAAGGTTTCTATGAGGCGTACTGCCATTTAGGCCAAATTATGTAATATGAAAAATGGTCTGGTGGCTTGCAATGGCATGGGCTGTAATGAAATCAAAATAAACTTAAGCCATCAATTTTATGTGAGTGATGGTAGTTGGACAGCTTTCAGCCTGAAAACTGAGAACATAGCATTTCCTTTTATGAGACATTTGTAAAATATCTCTGCCATTTCATCTTTCCATGCCTTGGGACTGCTTGCCCTTTGTAGTTATTGTGAATCATTCAGGTCGATATATGGTTTTGCTTTTGTACAGGCTACTTTGTCTCAACCATTAGAACTGACGTTTATTGCTTGGGATAGAAGGTTTATTTTGTGTAATCTTTGTGGTTAATCCCACTGATGAACTTGACCAATTATGAATTTCTATTTCCTTTCAAATTAATTATTTTTGTTTCTAAATTAATGTGCAACTAATCTAGTTTTTAATCGTACTTTCTTTAACATGCTTGAGTTCTTGATTATCAGGAGGGTGCCTTGGGTGCTGATCAGCTCATTCAACGCATTGAAACTTCATTGAGTGTCAAGCAATAGCCCTGGTGAGCTTTGGATATCTTACTGTAAGAGATTTCTTCCCCTTCATTCGGGTATTTGAAGACTGAGAGACCCCCATTTACTTCTGCATCTAATATTTATTTCTGCTCAATGTGAATAAAATACTAGATTGGGGTACTGAAACTGGCGATGAACTCACAATGTGATCTACATGCCTTGTCCTTCCTTTTATTTAATTTTTTTTTAAGACAAATGGCTGTGTGTATATGCAATTGACTTTTGCCCCTCTTCATGGATTCTGATAACATAAGAGAACACATCGCATGCTTTGAGTTTTCTTGTGCTAATTGTCCACGAGGGCAAAAAACTGGACAATTGGACCCACTAACTAGAGGTTTGTCTAGTCTTGTATTGAATTCAAAAATCGAGGAATCGTAGAAAACTGGATTAGACAAATCGAACCAAGTCATTGATTCTGTGTCAAAAGGCTTCCTTTGATTTGAGGTTTTGGTTGACGTTAAGTTCGGGTTTAAATTTGGATGATCTAATCACTCTTCCTTTATATTAAAAAAAAGTATGTTACATTTATTACTTATTTAGTATTCACAATTATTTAAAAAAAGAAAAAGAATAGCAAATCTTGAACCAAAATTCTTAGCTTCATCAATAGTTGGTTGAATAGCAATTTGAAGAGCATTCCGTTTAAGAAGTAGAGTACTATGATATTCGAGCCTATGTACTACCAATGTCGAACTTTCACCATCTCATAAGACAGTATGGAATAGGTAGATTGATTACACAATGAAAGGCATTACTTTAGCACTTCATTTTGAACTAGTTTACACTTTGACATGTGCAAGAATTTAGCTTCTTTCCATACGACCTTCGTTGGCAATGTTAAAATTTTAATTGAAATATATAAGCAACTAATTAGTTGTTGGTTGATGAATCAGTATTATAATTAAATAATTGTTTTATTGTTATTATTAAATATTAATAATTTTATTTATATAAAAAAAAAAGTAGGAAATTTAAGCAAAACATTTTTGTTTATGACAACTTTACAAATATTAGAGATGTACCACCATAGATTAGATTAGATTTGTCTATACATCAAGTTACTCATTTAAATTTGAGGTCACTAACAAAAAAAAAAAATGGATAAAAACCCTTACAAAGCTTATTAGGTCTTGGCATCAATATTCAGGGGTCAAGTACGTCCAAATTTTCAAATTTATGATGTATTTTTTTAATTTTTATATTATTTAATTTGTATCATTTAAAGATTATATATTATTATTATATAAAATTACTAGAGATTGTGAAAATATCTTCATTGGGTCAATGGGAGTGTTAAGATCTTCCCTCCAGATTCTTTTGAACTACTATGAACTTAAAAATATATATACCCCTACATGAGTTTCGGTATAGATTTACAAATATAAACAAAACTTATGTTAAGATTTACAGACCGAGTATTCTCATTTTCCTACGTATTGGTGTTGTCCTCTTTGGGCATTACAAAAGTCCCTCGAAATTTTATTGCACGAAAATACGTTTCCTAGGCTCGAACTTGGACCTTGTAGAGGCTGCATATAGGAGGTCCGTTCTACACAACCAATTGGCTGACAAATTCATTACAGCAATCGGACGTGATTGGATTCAGGAATCGTTAGATAAGTTGAACATTTTCTATACTCCAAGCTTCAATTTGATCAAAGTATTGGAGGATTGGTTGTGTAGTTACATTCGAAATAGCATAATTATAGGATATCTTCATTTGATTTTGTTCTAATTATAATCGCACAAAATTAGAGATACGATTTGGGGCATCAAAAAACAGCTAACGAGAGAACAAAAATTATATTCTCTTCTCAACAATTTAAGATATGATTGGATTTAGTAAGGCTATAAAATCTACGCCATTTCCTTTTCGCCTGCAATTTCCTTACCAACGGCACACCAAATGTAGAAGAACCAAATTACATGCCTAATATTCCTTCAACATTTACATATTTTTTCCCTTTACCATATTCTTAATTTCATCCTAATAAATCTTTCAATTAATTCATAGCTGAGAAACCAATAGAACCAAATATGGAAAATAAAAGCAAGAGAAAATGCAAGAAGCATTGACCAACGGCTCCCACTCAGTCGTTGCCCAGTATAAAAGCAGCCCCCCTATTATTGTCCGGTGGAAGCAAGCACCAAATGGCAACCTCCCTACCCAACTTCCTGCCTCTGTTTCTAATTCTATGCTATGTTGGATCGACAATGGCAGCGGTGCACATAGTTGGGGACCAACTTGGTTGGCGACCACATGTTAACTTTTACAGCTGGGTTCGTAGCAGGTCCATTAAGCTAGGCGACACTTTGGTGTTCAACTATGATACTACTAAAGATTATAGTGTGGCGGAGGTGACGCAGTTCAAGTTCATTGCTTGCAATGCAAGTAATGCTAAATTCTACGACAACAGCGGGACCAGCTCCGTCACTCTCACGGAGCCTGGCCAGCATTACTTTATGGCTCAAAACCATTGTTTGGATGATCAAATGGTTTTCTCAGTGCTTGTTTGAGAGACAAACTGAAACAAACAACCTTTGTTTTGCATTATTAGTTCAATAATATCCTTTTCTCTTTTTCTTTTTAATGTTTCTTTTCTTTTTCATTTGCAGGAGATATTTCTTTTTCTTTTTTTAATTTTACTAGAAATTGAATGTATGATATAATAATATAAAATAATGTAAAATATGCTAAGTAACAAAGCATGACAAAAATAATGTAAAAATATAATTTGTATAAAAATAAGGATATTATTTTGTGCAACTAAGTAAAAGTTTAAAAAAAAAAAAATCAAAATGGAATTAGAAATTTTTAAAAATAACAATAAAAATATAATAAAAAGGAATGTACTAGGAGGTCCTTATACGAGGAGTTGTATTGTATATTGCCCTTCTGCTCAAAGAATTAGTAAATTAGCCTTTATCAAAGAGTAAATTGGTCCTTATGTTAAAAATTCTATCTAATTCTATTGTTAAAAATTGATCCTTGTATGTTATGGCATGCTACATGTATCTATTTCGTTATTTTTTCAACCATGTCATTTTTAACCGTAAAAATGGATGAGATTTTTAATTAAAAAAAAAGATCAATTTGCTCTAATATATAATAATTAATTTATTCTTTTAAGTAAAAGAAGTAACATACAATCTAACTTCTATTACAGAAACCTTCATATTACTTTTATCCTCTTGACTTTTGAATAATGTAAAACAATATAAATAACTTTCATAATAAATAGGTTTTGAATGGGCTCGTATTGTTAAAAAACTCTTGTAAGTTTTGGGCTATATGCCTTCACCCCTACCCTTATGGACTAGGGTGATGCCTAATCTCACTACTAAATGTACAACAATATTAAAATCCAAAAAGATGATATGCCAATCTTCAACATCAATGTCAAGTTTCTCTCCACTATTAACGATGGGTTTCTTTTCATTTGTTGCCCTTCTAATTCTCGGACAAGTACCAACTATGCAAATCCACATTATCTATAGTTGTGACCTTGCTTCTGTATTTGGTGCCGATGATTATTATTTTAAGCTCTTTGTTCTTTTTCATAGTCTTATCAACCTTCAACTTTATTCAGAATATATGTGATGTTATTTAAAAATATATATTTCATTAAATTTAGTTTCACTATAATTTTGTTTATTTTTAAAAGTAAATTTATTAATTTAATCATATAATTTAAGGGAAAAAATAACAAATACTTGTTGTAGATGGTGAATTACAAACTCCATTAACACAACAAAGGTTTTAGCCTTAGCATCAATAGAACATCATGACACGTTGACAATTGGCTTTGTCACAACTCAAGCACTATAAATCTGAAGTGATTGTAAGCACTTAATACGATAAAGAAATTAACTCCGGATAATCCAAAGCGACGAGTAAATATCGATAAAAGAATCGAGCATTCTGTAACACACTTAACCCGTATTCGTCACCGGAATAGGGTTACAGAGTGTTACCAAAAATTTTCAGAACATTTACAGACATTTCATGTTAATTGTAACAGCCTAAATTTCGGTGAAATCGGAACAGTGGTTTCGGTACCACAAATCCGAGCCGAAAATAAAATTTATTTTTATTTTATTATATGGTCCATAATATGATAGAAATGTCATGTGAAAATTATGATAAGAAAATTTTATCGATTTAGTGCTTAATTACAATGACTAAATCGCATAAAATGCAAAAGTTGAATTCTAGTAGCTATGAGGATTAAATAGCTATGAAATTCAAAAATTGAGGTCCTTATATAGTAGTTAGACCATTGAAAAAAGTACGAGGATTTTTCTTGGTGACTCATCTATGGAAATATAAAAAAAGGGCCATGACTAAATTGGAAAGTAAAAATTTTAATTAATTAAAAGATGATAAAATAGATATCATCTTATTTTATCATCTTCTTCCCCAAAATAAAACATGGAAACCTTAGGGGAGAGAGAAGAAACTTTTATGGCCAAATTGAGTAAGTTTCCTTATCCCGTTTTTAGTAATTTTGATATTTTTGGAATTAGGACAGTCTAAACTATCTATTTGGGGGATTAAATTGAAAAGTTATCAATATATGAAAAATGGGTCATGGATGTATATGCTGGAAGTTAGAAGTTTATGGTAGAAAATGAAATATTATTGATAGATAAACAACTTTTACAAAGTGATTTTTGATGAAAACATGATTTAGGGGCTAAAATGTAAGCTTGTGAAATTGAAGGAAAAATTTTGAAATTTTATGAATACATGTGCTGTAAATTTTGTAATGGGGCTTTGTTTAGGCTTGGAATAGGGAGAAATTTGCACAAGTTTCATTTTCCGAGCTTTGGGACGAAAATGGAATTTATGGAAAAGTTAGGGGTAAAATGGTAATTTTTTCTAGAACATAAATTGAGTCCCAATGAGTATAAAATGTATGAAATTGACGATTAAAGTTATTTATATAGATCCGAACAACTCAAATTCGGAGTTAGAACAAGGAAAAGAGGAAAATATCAGATTAGTAGATGTTTGTACATGAACCTTTGTCGAGGTAAGTTCGTGTAACTAAATTGTGTTTACTTACATGCTTGCATTGGTTGTGTTTATGTGAATTGTATAAATGTCATAAATATGTAAAAGAATTACATATCCGATCAAGCCCGATAAATACAAATGTCTAATCTAAATGATAATGCCCGATAGATGATAAAGGTCAAACGATGAATATGTTACTTATATGCTTGAATGGATGTGGAATGTGTGTATTTGAATTATATGGATGATCATAGATGTATGAAATAATCACATGCCCGATAATGTTTGAAAAATGTTTAAATCTCGTTTGAATAAATGAATATCGATGGATAAATGTAATTGCCGAAATGAATGAGGTCCTGCATTTGTTGCAGAATAGATTAGGCTCGAACGAGCAATCTTAATGACTTCATTACTGAAAGGATTTAGCCCGGACTGGTAATCCTGATGTGAGTCCTCTCGAGTATATATTATGGATTGGATTTAGCCCGGACGGGTAATCCAGATCAAGCTCCTTAGAGCATGTCATAAAAAGGATTTAGCCTGGACTGGTAATCCTGTTGTATACATGTGTGTCTCGAGAATGTACTCTATGAGATAGTACATTATGGGTACCATTGAATATGAATTGACGGATCTTGATTTGTACACCTCAAGTGTACTACTTGAGTAACCATCGATATTTTAGATAAATTCAACGGGTAGAAATCTGGATATGATAAGATATGTATGAGAAATGAATTATTATACGTATCCGTCTGAAATACAAGAAAATAATGTTACATGACAAATGATATATGCAAACATGAGATGATGTAATTTGCACATGGACTTTATTTGATGAATATATGTGCATTCTTTATTATAGACTTGTACACCTTGAATGTACTAATCGTGACCTTGATATTCCGAGTAATATGAGTAAATTTCTGATGTGAAATGATCTGAACTCGAAGTGAACTAGTATGAAATTATACTTGTAATAATAAGATGAATTATAAATGTTAAATGAATACACGATGTGGAAAGCATATGTGCATGGAAACTTGATTGTTGTTGAGCCCATATACGTTTGACGTTATTATTGGAATATATGACTAGCAAGGGCAATGAGGATATGTGTAGGGCTTGAGGTCAAATTGAATGAATGTGCCTTACATAGGTACCTCAAAATAGAATGAATGGTAAGTTAAGTACCATGTTATACGAACTTACTAAGCATGTAATACTTACCCCATTTTATTTTCCCCTACTTTTGAATAAATCGTAAGCTCGTTGGATTGGAAGCTCGACGAAGATCACTCACACTATCCATCGGCCCATGACGATACAGTATGGTAAATCAATTATGGTTGTAATGGCATGTATAGGTTATATTGGCCATATTGACATGTAAATGTAAATGATGCTTGTAATCTAGCCATTGGAATGGCAAGTAATGGTTTGATTTGATATATTTGTAATGTCATACTATGATAGCTACACCTGTGTTAAGTAATTGATCAAAATATGCCTATCATATGGACTAAACCAAGGCAAGATTATGAACATATATGCATATAATGGTATACCATGTTGAATGATAGAATTTTTTTGATTTGAATGCTTGAAATGGTTAGTATTTGGATGTATGATTCAAGTGCGGGTCATGAGTGTAATTTTGGGTGAGAAATGAAGCTAGGAATGGCTTTCTTTTGTCCATATGGGCAGACACATGGGCGTGTGTCTAGACCGTGTGTGACACACGGCCTACCCCATGGGCATGTGGCCTGGTCGTGTGTCCCCTACACCTTAAATTTGAGAAAATAAAATGCTCAGAATTGAGCACACGAGTAGAGACATGGGCGTGCGTCTCAGCCGTGTGTGTTACACGGCCTAGAACACGGGCGTGTGTCTTGGCTGTGTGAAACCTGCACCTAATTTGAATTTAATTAATTAACCACACGACTTAGCACACGGGCGTGTGGTATGGCCGTGTGGCGCAAGTTAGAGAGTAACCTAAATTGAACATGGCATGTAGCACAAGCGTGTTCCAGGGTCACACGGGCGTGTCCCTTAGACTACACAGGCGTGTGAGTCCTGCACCTTAGAAAAATTTTGTAATTTTGTGAAAAATTCTTAGAGGTTCTGATTAAGTCTCAATTCAATTCTAATGCTCGTATTGGGCCTCAAAGGCCCGATCAAAGGACATTATGGATGATCTCGGTAAATGAATAGTAAATTTACGTAGTTTAATAGAAAAATATTTTGAATGTTCTGGTAATGCTCTAAAATCGTGTTCCGACGACGGGTACGGGTTAGGGGCGTTACATTAATCACTATTCATTCACCGAGATTATACAAAACATCCATTAATTAGACCTTCAAGGTCGAATACAAGGTCGAATACGAGCATTAGAATCAAGTTGGGACTTAATCGGGAACTCTAAGAATTTTTCGTGACATTTCAAAATTTTTCCAATGTGCTGGGCTCACATGCTCGTGTGGTCCAAGGGACACGCTTGTGTAACCCTAGGACACGCCCATGCTACAGGCTGTGTTTGACCTCGTGTTCGGCCCTAGCACACGGGCGTGTGGCATGGCCGTGTGGTTAATTAAATTCTTTCGAACTTAGGTGCAAGTTTCACACGGTCAGGACACATGCCCATGTTCTAGGCCGTGTAGCACACACGGCTGAGACACAAGCCCGTGTCTCTGCCCGTATGCTCGATTCTGAGCATTCTGTTTCTTAAAATTTGGCTGCAGGGGACACACGGCCAAAACACATGCCCATGGGGCAGACCGTGTGTTACACATGGCCTAGACACATGCCCGTGTGTCAACGAGTGTGGACAAAATATAGGTTATTTACCAAGCCGTTTTGCCACCCTCCTTTGCACACACATATATAACTTCCAATGATACAAATCATAGCATAATTAGGCAGCCAATACAACCACAACTAAGACTAAAACATGTCATTTCAACAATGACATCTGACATGTTCATAACATTATATTTTGCCAAACCAAATCATACCAAACTTCACATCCATAAGCATCAAAATTATTTCTTTCAATATTATTGCCTTGCCTAGGTTCACTAGCTTATCAATAAGTCAAATCGTAACCATTTATCATATATGCTATTAAGCCACAATAAACCATTTAGCAAACAATTACAAACCACATCACGAAAGACATTAGCACATATATATACATATCCCAAACATAATCATCACTAGCCATTCCAATGGCTAGATTACCATAATCATTTACATTTACATGCCAATATGGCCAATATAACCTATACATGCCATTACAACCATAATTGATTTACCATATTGTACCGACATGGGCCGATGGATAGTGTGAATGATTTCCGCCGAGCTTCTAATCCAACGAGCTTCCAATTTACTCTAAAATAGGGAAATAAAACTAAGTAAGCATAAAATGCTTAGTAAGTTCGTATAACATGGTACTTAACTTACCATTCATCCTATTTTGAGGTAATTATGTAAGGAATATTCAATCAGTTTGACCTCAAGCCCTACACACATCCTCATTGCCCTTGTTAGTCATATAATCCATAGTAACATCAAGACATGTATGAGCTCAACAACAATTAAGTTTCCATGCACACATGCTTTCCACAACATGTATTCATTTATCATGTATAAATCATCTCTTATTATTACAATTATAGTTTCATAATAGTTCGTTTCGAGTTCAGCTTATGTCATGTCAGGACCTTACTCATATTTTTCGAATATTAAGGTCACACAAGTAGTAGTACTGTAATGGCCTGAATTTTTAGTGGTGTCAAAATGGTGATTCAAGGTCACTAAATCCGACAAGAGAGTGGAAAATATTATTAATTTAGTGAGTATAAGTTAAATGTGAAGTTAGAAAAATTTTTGAAATAGTGAATAGTGTACTAGAAATAAATATTAAAATAACTAGAATTGAAAATGAGGTATCGAGACCTCAGAGATTTTTAATCAAGCTAAATATTTATGGAGTGTTAATAAGTTAGTATTAAAGTTTCGTCAATAAATTTTAAAGTTCTGATAGTTAATTGAGTAAAAAGGACTAAATTGTAACAAATGTAAATTATGGGAAATGATTAAATAGCTTAAATGATAAAATAAAGAGGGATTAAAAGGCAAATAGACCCAAGTTCTATTTGGGCTAGACTGCAAAGGCATGAAATCAGCAAGAAAATAATGAGAATTAAGGGCAAAATTTACTTAATAAAGCTAGGATTAAAGTAGAATTATCTAGATTTCTCTTTGTTTTTCTTCATTCTCATCAGCAAAAACACCATAGAACGGTTTCCTTAGGCTTTTTTTTTCATATTTTTACTGCAAGTAAGTTCAATTCTTGATTATTTTTATTGAAAGAATTGAATAGAAAGTGAATGTTTGGGACCTAATTGTAAAAGAGTTTGAATTTAGGGTTTTATGTGAAAATTATGAATTTCAATAGTTGTAAAATAACTTTTAATGTCTAGGTAAAGTATTAATTGAGAAAAATTAGCTTAATTGAGGGGTTAATTGAGCAAGGACTGAATTGTATGAACTGTGAAATTTGGGGCAAAATGGAAATCAACATTTTGCACTAAAACAATTTTGAACAGCAGCAGTAGTCTTTGAAACATCACAAAAAAATTTGGGAATTGAATTATAGGATGAATAAAATATTAAATTAAAGCTTATTGAGTCTAGTTTCTCGTAGAAGAAACGATGTAAACAATGAAATTTTAAATCATGAGATATAATAAATTTTGTGAGACAAGGTCAGAATGATTTTGGGTTCCCCTGTTCTGACTTTAGAAAATCATGAAAAATTGGAGAAAAATAATTAGGGGCTTAAATTTATATGTTTAAAATTCTGAATGAGTCTAGTTTCAATAGAAACAAACAGGAACATCATCCAAATTTCGTACAAGGAGATAATTAATTTTTAGTGAAGAAGGGTCGGAACTGTCAGGCAACAGAATAGGGGTAACTTTAAAGAATAAAGTGAACTTATTGGCTAAACCAAAAATTCTATAAAATTTATGGTAAGAAGATATGTGAGTCTAGTTTCAGGAAAAATTAGCAGATCCTAATCTGGAGTTCTGTAGCTCAAGATAAAAATAATTTAGTGACTATGACTCAGATGGACAACATTGAATATACATAAGTAAATAGTGAAATTATAGATAATGTTACTTATAAGCAGGTTATAAACATTAAGGATGTGAAATAGAGTGAAAGTGAAGTCAATACTGATAAGTGAAAGATTTTACAATGATAGATCTAGAACCCGATGCAAGTCGAGGAAAAGAAAAAGCAGCTGATTAGTCCCTAAACTTTCATAAATTCTGTAAATTGACCCAGGTAAGTTCATATGGCTGAAATTTAATGATTAAATGTTAATTTCATGAATTATATAATGTATGATGAGATATATTTGTTGATGAATTGAGAATAAAATAACAATGCGTAAACCGAATAAATGATCAAATTGAGCGGAATGTCGGATTTGAGTACTTCTGATTAGTGACAAGTGATAAGTAGTAGCTTCAGCTACACTTATCTGATTCGTGACAAGTGACAAGTGGTAGCTTTAGTTACACTTATCTGATCAGTGACAAGTGATAAGTGGTAGCTTTAGCTATACTTATCTAATCAGTGACAAGTGACAAGTGATAAATGTAATCCGTGTAAGACCGTGGCATGGCTATGGCTTCGGAAAGTGATAAGTGATCATACGCAAGACCATAGTTATACTATGGCAAAGTGGAAATGATGTACTCAATTTTCCGTAACCGTTCCCTAATTTGATTAAGGATGGTAAGTGACAAATGGACCCAATGGAGTTAAAGTAAATGGATAAGTAGTAGTGAGTTTATACAAGAGGACTCACCAATGATTGTGGTTGGCAGGTGAACTTAGTAATTGTGTATAATGCATAAGTGTATGAATGTTTGGTAAGATTTATGTTTTATGCCTATGAACTTACTAAGTTTCTATAAGCTTACTTGAGTGTATTCAATGTCTCATGTAGATTGACGTGAAAATATACAGGGGGATCAGATCAACACTGAGGATCACACTATCCAGATTATCTCCGGTAGCTTTTGTAAATTTCCTTTTTGATTTATATGGCATGTACACGGTTTGATGATTATATAAATGTCAAAACTTGTTTAATGAATATGTATTAAAGTAAAGAGTGATGAATATACTAAATGGTATAATTATAATAGAAGTATGTTTTGGACTTTAGAGGCTCACCTAAAGGACGTCATGACATGTTTTGGTAACTGAATAGTAATTAACTCGTAATAACATAAAATTAATTCGGTAAACTCTGGTAATGCTTTGTACCCTATTCTGGTGACTAATACGGGTAGGGGGTGTTATAAGTACACACAAGGTGTACGAGTCAATAATCAAGGATGAACTTATATTCATCAACCAAATTCTAAGTACAAATATCATCGTCTCATATTTTCATGTATCAATTATCACATATCATCATTTTCGTGTATTTCATGTAGATACATGTAATAACTTATTTATTATTCATATCTTCTCATGTCTAGAGTTTTACCCATTGAATCTTTCTGGACTATCGATGGATACACCGGTAGTACACTCGAGGTGTACAAATCAGATTCCATCAATTCATATCCATTAATACCCATAAGGTACAATTTCAGATAGTACACTCTCGAGTCACACATGTATACAACAGGATTACCAATTCAGGCTAAATCCTTTTTATGACATATGCTCTAAAGAGCTTGATCTAGATTACCCGTCCGGCCTGAATTCAATCCATAACATATGCTCAAGAGGACTTATATCAGGATTACCCGTCCAGGCTAAATCCTTTTAGCAATGAGGTCAATAGAATTACTTGACTGAGCTAAATCCCACCAGCAACAAATGCATGACCTCATTCATTTTGAGAAATCACATATCCATCGAATTTTCCATTTATTCTAACGAGATTTAACATTTTTCAAGCATTATCAGACATGTGATCAATCTCATACATTTATACATTCATGCAAATTCAAATGTTCACATTCAACTTAAGCATAAAATTTACATTTTTATCATTTATCATTTACCGGCATTATTGTTGTTCGGGCACATTTCATTTATCGGGCTTTGACGAATATGTGATCATTTCACATAATTAAGGCATTTATACAATTTACATAAACACAATCAATTCAAGCATGTAAATAAACACAATTTAGTTATACGAACTTACCTCGACAATAATCGTGTACGTAAATCTATTAATTTGACATTTTTCCTCTTTTCCTCGTTCTAACTCCGAATTTGTTCTATCCGGATCTATACGAGTAAATTTAACATCAATTTATCACATTTCATATTTATGTGGACTCATTTTACATCCTAGGCAAAATTACCATTTTACCCCTAACTTTTCTATAAATTCTCGTTTCGTCCCTAGGCCCGAAAAATGAAACTTGTGTAATTCACTCCCTATTCCAAGCCTAACCAAAATCCCATTACAAAATTTACAGCACATATTTTCTATAAACTTCAAAATTTTTCATCAACTTTCACCACTTTGCATTTTAGTCCCTAAATTATGTTTTCATCAAAAATCACTTTGTAAAAGTTGTTTATCTATCAGCAACCTTTTATTTTCTACCATAAATTTTCAATTTTCAGAAGATTCATCTATGACCCAATTTTCATACTTTGATAACTTCTCAATTTAATCCCCAAATAGATAGATTAAGCTATCCCGATTTCAATAATATAAAAATTACTAAAAAAGGGGCTTGAATACTTACCCAATTTGGCCAAGAAAGCTTGCTTTCTCTTTCCTAGGATTTCCATGAAAAATAATTTGGGAAGAAGATGATAAAAATGATTTTTATTTCTATTTAATAATTTATCATCTTTTAATAATTTTGATTTCCAATTTAGTCTTTAGCCTTTTTCTCATTTTCCATGGATGAATCATCCAAAAATATCTACTAACTTTTTATTAATGGTCTAATTACCATATAAGGACCTCAAGTTTTGAATTCCATAGCTATTTAATCCTTATAGCTACTAGAATTCAACTTTTGCATTTTATGCTATTTAGTCCTTTCTCTAATTGAACACCTAATTGATAAATTTTTCGTATCAAAATTTCACATGACTTTTCTAACATAATATGGACCATATAATAAAATAAAAATAAATTTAATTTTCGACTCGGATTTGTGGTCTCGAAACCACTATTCCGATTTCACCGAAATTGGGCTGATACACATTCACCAAACTAGAGAGGACGACAAAAAATCATCCTAAAATCACTTGTAAAACTAAAGTTATATGCATAAGCAAAACTAAAAAAAAAAAAATGCTACAGTAGCAGACGAAAACTTCTAAAATTGAAAACTTATTAGCAATAGAAAAACAAACAAAAAACATATAAAACTTAAGACAACACTGGTCCAAATTGATTCATGAAATCATTTATTATTCTGAAATACTCTCAAAATAGAAACAGATTAAGAAGTTGACGAAAAGCCACCTACTTTCCAATAAAACTTACTTGTGGCTGGTGGAGTTTTAGCGAATGACAATTGCCATCATCTGCCCATCACAACTTATGAAAACAATAAAGATACCCACAAAATAAATCTGCAATTAAGAAGAGAGAAGACATGTAAAGTGAGGCTAATATTGCCGTTGGACAAAACAAAAAATAAGAAACAAACTGTTTGGAAAAGAAAAAGAGAAAATTTTTTAAGGTTTTTAGGTTTTTAACTTTATTTTTTTAGTTATATTACTATCAAGTATTTTTTTAAATATCACACCAATAAATTTAAAACATAATTATATTAACAATTGGATTTGAAATTTTAAAAAATAAAATAATTAATTTTTTAAAAATAAAAGTATAGAAATTAAATTCAAAATTAATAAAAAAATAAATTATTTTTAAAAAAAAATTTAGTCAAGAAATTTTTTACCATGATTACACTCCTAAGCTTTTTAGCGTGAATTTGGGGTGTTACATGGTTTAAAAATAGTAAAAGAAAAAAAGGAAGAAAATAGTAGCACATTACTACCAAACCAATCGTGGAAGTGCAAAAGTGTTAAAGCATGACTAGCATCTTAATAATGGATGATTCATCCATCAGCTCAGATGAGTTGAGTTTAAGTACGAGGTTAATGATAATAGGGCCATTGGGGTGTGCATCATTACGTCTTAAAAATTCATATTTCTTATTTCAAAATTCAACTGAAATAAACTGAATACAAATTCTCACATTTACTGATACCATGCTTTATTCAATTTTACATCCACGAATTTTTTTTTTTAAAATAATTAGGAATTCATATAAAATTATTTAAAGAATAAAGAAAAGGTTTGATTTGGGGTTTTAAAGTTTTAAGCCGCTTCCGCCTCTCTTTTTGGGCCGACGACCACATGTTACAATTTTTTAAAATTTAAAAAGTTTGAATTATTTGACATCAGCTTCGATTGCCAGCCTGACACTTGCTTTTGGGAGACAGCTTGTTTGTGAAAGCGACAGATAAAGGACAAATCACCGGTCACAAGCGGTTCCCTAAACATCATGCCCCCACACTCTCGACACGTGTTCCCCTATGTACCACCAGATCTTTTCATGATCTTTTCTTGAGGTTTCTAATTGGTTGCCCCATAGTATTTCTATCTTACTTGTGGTTAAAATCAATATTTTTATCTTCATCAAAATATAATATTTTATTAATAGTTTCCCCCACCGACAGTTATTCAGTCGATGAGTCATAATGAAGATGGGACCCCCTCTCCTTCGTGTCTTGTCTGCGTGCCGTAATTTCATTACAGAAGGGATTTCTTGTGTACCATGTTTTGAACCCAATGTTTGCCGTCCGCCACGCCTATAACAAACACAGCAACGTGGAATAGCTTTATACCAAAGTGCTTTGACGTGGAATTTTTTATTTTTAAAATTTAAAACATGGTCATACTTATTATTGTCAGATCATGTTTAAGTAATATTTTTTCCCCTAAAAAGCATGTGAGGAATTACAATTTCAAGACTCAAAACACAAATATATAATTGAAAAAGTACAAGCATGTAACCAAATATTTCACTTGGAAGTTCTCTTTTAATTTATAAATTTACCAACTTTTTCCGCTTCCATCATTAAACGATATTTCCAATAAATCTAAAAATATCTTTGAAATAATGAGTAAAAGTTCCCAAAAGTTTTCATAAATTGAGTAATGAAATATATAAGTTTTTTATGTGAACTCCAAGAAATTACACGTACAAGTAGCTTGAGGTATGGTTAATGATGATTACCTGGCAACAATGAAAATGTTCCACGTGTATGAATTTAATTACGTATTTATTTTAATGAAGGGAAGCAAAGCATGGCAATCATGAATAATCATTTTTCTAACAGGCCAATGAAAACAGCCGACAAAAGAATTAAGCATCCAAAGCCTAAAGCCAAAGTATTGATTAATTAATTGGCACATGATTCTTAATATTGGCAGTCAATGCGGTGTTTACTTTTTTGCACCAAAATATTGTATTTTTCCATTGCTAAAAGAAATAATGTATATATTGCCATCAAATACCAATGTTGTTTTACCTACATTTTCAGAGATAATATCTATTTTTTTTTTCCATTTTCTAGCATAAGTTTATTAAAGTTGATCATGTTTTGCTTATCTATTTGAAATTAGAGCAATGTGGTTGGTATGAATAAAAATGTAATTAAATAGATGAACAATATTATTTAAATGGAAATTGCACGTATACAAAAGGGTGTGTATTGGAGGATCCTTAGATTAGTGGCTAACTAACATATACAATGGTTGTGAGTAGATGCTTTATAATTATGGGTGTTGATTGAGATCAAATGAATCCCTTTGCCCAAAATTGGATGACTTCAAGAGATGGTGTAATTAAATGGAAAATATGGCATATTAAATCCCAGAAACAATCTACTTTCGTCGCCTCATTTAGATTGGGTTGGATGGAAATAGTAAAAATATATTTATAAAATTAAGTAATAATAATCAAATGCTTTTTATCAAGCTTGATAGTATTCCCATGAAGTTGAAAGTAGGCATAATAGAGAGAGTGGGGCAATGGTAATGGAAGTAGGTTGAGTTGCAGTAAAGAAATTAAAGAGGCAATCCATGGCCTCCAATCATTGCATTTCCCCCCCCCCCCCCCCATATATATGTTGTCTTTTTCTACCAAGAAATGCAAATACGTACACAATTCGTAGATGACACTCATGTTTGTTTCCAGTATGTATTTATTTGGTTAGTAAATAGTATAGCTTGTGTCGAAAGTAAATGGTCACCGACACTTGGAACTTCCTCTAACTGTCCTGACCCCAAGTTGTCGCTATAAACCATTTTGTTTCAGAATTTAATTGAAGTTTGACGGATGACTAATCACCAAACTTTAGACTTGTCCATTCGTATGATGTTCTATATGCTCATCTTAATTTATTATTACTTATCCTTAACTCAAATTAGCTAGTAGTAGTTGTTGGGCAATGGCACTGCTTAACGACTTTGATACTGCCCTAATTCGTCAATCTAGATTGTAATTTATACGTAAGAAAGGAAATTATGGGGTGTTGTGGTAACGACAAGGACTAGAACTGAAGCTTTCGAAAATGTACCTCCATGTTGGCCAGGGTAATAAAAAAGATGTTTTTCCTAACACATGATTTTCAGACTTAAATTGAGACCAAAAATCGTCGGTGGTAAATATCTGACATACAATTATAGATCTACGTATAATTTTAATTTAATTAATTATGTAATACCTTCATTAATAGGACATTTATGTCAATATCGTATAGTATAGGATGTTTTCATTACTCTGACATGTATATAATTATTATGAAAAATACATAAATAAATCATATACTTTAATAGTATTATACAGCGAGAAAAGTAATGACTTGGGAAAATTACGAAGTTGCAGATAATGTAAATTTATTCTAATCGAATGTGGTGTTGTTGGTATCTTTCAAGGTTGATGCCATTTGGAGGAAAAAGTAGAAAAAGTAAGGGATTGGAATATCAAATATCATTGGTGTTGTTTTCAACCTGGAAATTTCAATCGTATAGGCTATCTTGATGCTGAAACTGCTTTTGGCACTAAGCTATAATTGTTTCCACGTTAATGTTTCTTTCTTTTATTAAAGGGAATTTTGTTTGTGGTGGGATATTAAAATTTTACAAAGTTTTTGATTTCTTTTTTAATTAATTTTCTTCTCTTTTAGTGTTTCACCTATTCATGTAAATGTATTTATGATATTTGTGATTGTACTCGTAAGAAGATTTTCAACATCTACCTAAAATTGAAGAAAAAATTGGCTTTTTAACCCAAGAAAATTCTATCAACTTCACTTGACTACAATCATCTTCTTCTCTTCAACGTGTCCTACTTATGAAGTCGGTAACCCAAAATTTGATGAATTGAGGTGTAACGATTTTCTTACCCAACAAAACTTGAAATAAATAAATAAATAAAAAGAAAAATCACCAGGAAAAAGAAAAGCTGAGTAACCTAATGTTACACTTTTCTAAGTTACAAATAGTACTGAAACAAAATTTCCAAAATTCATCAAATTTGACCTCAAATAAAGTAACAAAGAAAATTCTGCAATTTTTGCATATAAATAACAACACATATAATCCCAATCCTCAATGTAAAAGTTGGTCCACTTTGCCTAATTTTACTTTTCATCATCATTTTTCACCATGAGGGCAGCTGTCACTTTATATTTATTTTTTGAAATAGCAAAAACTAAGCAGACATGATTGATTTTGGAGTATCTTCCAAAATTCTCCTCCATTGCCCATTGCCCATTGCCTTTGGATTCTTATAATTGAGACTTGGAAATATTCTAAAGTTGATTCAATGTGTAGGGTAGCCTTGTCTTTTTTCTTTTACACTTTTTTTTTGGGGGGGGGGGGGGGAATAGGTTTTAAATAATTAATATATAATAAAAAGGAAAAAAAATGTTCCAACCATTTTCCACTTTCAAAACAAAAATCAATTGCTATTTGGTTAGCTAATTAAGCATCAGATGGTCCATCACTGTCACTGGAAAAACAAATCATAATTAACTACAATTTATATACATGTACCGCATTATTTATTTATTTATTTTAAAAATTGCTGGAATATTAACATTATATGATAAAGAAATAATATGATTTTAATTATTATTATCGTGATAATAATCGACCAACCATAGATTATTTAATTAATATACAAAAAAAAAAATCATTTCCCCTTGTTGTTAGAGGAAATGCAAGAGAGGGTGGAGAAAAACAAAATTGAAAGAAGATAATTACTACCTAACCTAACCTTAACCAAATAAATAATTAAGTAAAATACTAAAATGTTAGTAACTCAAATGATCTGGCAATGACTCACTCTTTTAGCTAATTTCCCAAACTAATAAAAAATTAGAATAATAAATGGTTTACAAATTAGTCACCAAAAATAAAATTACCCAAATCATTTCTCTTAAAAAAACTCAACCAACCTTGACAATGATTAATATTTGTTCTCAACACCCTTCTTGAGTAAGCAATTGGTAGATCTACTTTAATTATTTATCAATAAACAAATTAGTGTAAGTGAGAGGGGAAATGTTCCATTCAATTGTTACCTAAAACTAGATTGCAATTTATTTTAATTGCCTTGAGAAATAGAATTAAGATGACCAACCCTCTAATAATTTTTATTTTTGTTTCGAATTAAATCAAGAATTTAGTTCACTAATTTCCTTTGTGTGTGTGTGCGTGATGAAAATAGGACTAAATGCAGCTCTGCCGACACTAACAGAATCAGCAAAAGGAATATGCTTTTGGCGTTATTGTATGAACACTATTATTAATATTAATTCTACCCAAAAAATTTGTCATTAACTTTTTTATGACACTAAATTTAGGGTATTATTGACTTTATAATAGGATGCTTGTTGATTAAAATAGGTAAAATATGATGTAATTTTTTTAAAATCAGCTAAATTTCACTTTCAAAGTTGTTTTAGGGTTCTTGTCATAAAATTGGCATTATTAATACGGTGATTTTTCTTTCCTACTAAATCATTAATAGGACAAATTTGCCCCCATAACTGCAATCGGAGTGATGAAGTAATATAAAATCCTATTTTGATTTTTTATATTTTTTAAATTTAAAAAATTTAATCTCGTCCAAATAATAATTTTAAATCATACTATTTACAAATGTTTACCTGCCAAACATATTATAATATTCTTTTAAAAAATATTATTACATGTGTGATGATAGTTTGTTATTTTCATATAATACTCATGAAGAAATTATTTCATTTTAGTTAATTAATTTAACCACCTACTAAATAAAATTTTACAATTTGAAAAAGTATAAAGATAAAAATAATCAAAATAGAAAATATAGGCTAAATCCACAATTTATGCACCTTATGAAACTAATTGTAAAATTTGACCACCAAATTTGATTAATACTGTTGGAGACTTGGATTAGACATTGGAATTTCAAAATTTTAAAAAGAAAATCGGTGTCTTGATTTGTACAAAGTAGTGGTTAAAGTTTTTGTCAAATATTCATTTGACATAAGTTCAAATCATCCAACCTCTATCCCCATTACTTTTGATATTGTATAAAAGAAAATTAAAAATTACTCAAATTAGAGCATAGTAATTAAATAAACAAATTACACATAATTTTATAACTAATGACAAAATTTGACAACTTAAATATATTTGAATCCGTATAATTAAAATATAAGAGTAAAATTTTAACCAAATTAAAGTGGGTTGACAGCGGATTAATCCATGCATCACATCACATGAAACTTACCATCATGTAATGTCGAATTTTAGTGGATTTTACATCAATGTCACATTTGTTTTCTACTAATAAGCTGAGACTAGAAAGGTCAAATAAAAATAAATTAAAGTTGATGTAATTAAATGGAAATTTAAAAGTATAAAATTTGTGAGGGTTTGGTTATAATGGCACATTATTAGTAAAACTAAACACGACGTAGATATAGTTTCATAATCTTAAATTAGGGTTTAATACAGACGTTCACTCTTCTGCTTGCTTCTTTGGTATGTTATTGGTTTTTGGGAACGTTGGTCAATAGTGTATAAATCCTAATGCTTCCCCAATTTATCGCGACAATTTTCTCTTTTGTATCAATCTGATTGACTGACACTTCCCGTTAACGGATCATTTAAGTTGATCGTTTCGACATATAATTCCAAAAAAACTGTTTATCGAAAAACCAAAAAATATATTAAATTACAAAGATACCCTTGATCACCGACAAGCACCATCGTCACCGGTGGGGCAAAACCCTTTGGCCCCACCAGCCCTCCCCAAAAGAAAAAAAAAATATGGATCCCACTCAAAACCCCACAATGATAAGTACTGTCGTAAGAGAAATTTTTTTACAGTGGAGCTAATACTTTACATTTGGAAGTACCAAAGCTTTCTGCATACAAAAAGAAATGAGATTATAAATCCTGTGTTTTAGAGTTGAATTTTGATTAAGAGGCATTTGGATCAGAATTGTGTCTCCAAAGCTTTTCACTTTTTACATTAAAAATTCATTTATAACAGAGAGGCAAAATTGTGTCCTTTTTTCTCTCTCTCTCTCTCTCTCTCAAGGAAAGAATCAATCGGTAAACGAACACAGACTGTAAAACAAAAGACTAGTATTTCTTTTATTATTATTATTATTATTAACTTTAATAGTATAATAATATCTTGTTTCTTATATTTTATAATAGTTGACATCATGTTTTATTTCTAGCTGTATTTCTATATTTGGTCCTCTACCTTTCTCTGAATCTCTCTCTCTCTCAAGCTGTATATTTGTGCATTGTTGGAGTGAAGGTTTCTTCCTCTTTGCAAGGGGTGCTTGAGAGAAAGAGGGGGGGGGGGTAAAACTTGGGGTTTTATGAGTTTTTTGAGTGATGAAGGGGAGAAAGACATAGCTTCATTTAAGTGGGTTTCTCTTGCTAAAAGCTTTTAAGCGCTGTTTTGTTGTTGGGGGTTGGGAGCTAAATGGACACTAAAGGAAGACTCGTAGCTGGTTCTCACAACCGGAATGAGTTTGTTCTCATCAATGCTGATGAGGTTGCAAGAGTAAGTACCTTCAAAGTTTGATGCTTTTTTTTTTTTAAACACCTGTAGTTAGCGGAGGAACTTAAGAGCTGGTTAATGTGTTGTTTGAAGGGCTTCTTTTTGTGTATGAGGCCGTTTTGGGTTGTGTTCTTCAGCTTGGTAGAGTATCACATTTCAGGAGATTTCTTCTCTTGGTGTGTTCTTTTTTTGGTATAATGTTTATATACAGTTCCCAATTGAGTGAATTCTTTTATAGTTTGTAGATCTCAGCGGGTAGATGCATCCAATTCAACCAATTAGCAACCCTGAATTTGCATAATTTTTGTTAGTGAATCTATTAGAAGAGCACATTGGTTGGGGTTTTGGTAGCTTAAAGTGTTTCGCAAAGCTCTTTTTCATGATCTGCTGGGGTTGACATTGTTAATTGTGTGACTATGACTTGCAGGTGACATCTGTTAAAGAATTAAGTGGGCAGATTTGCCAGATCTGTGGGGATGAGATAGAGGTATCTGTTGATGGGGAGCCATTTGTTGCTTGCAATGAGTGTGCATTCCCAGTATGCAGGGCTTGCTATGAATATGAAAGGAGAGAGGGCAATCAAGCATGCCCTCAATGTAAAACCAGATACAAGCGAATTAAAGGTGAGCCTTCTTTAGTTGGATCTTTCTGTAAAAACCCATTAGAGAGCAACTTGGTAATAATTTTAGTCTTCAAGAAATTAAGCTAACACTGTCTCCTATTCCAGGTTGTCCTCGTGTTGAAGGGGATGAGGAAGAGGACGGTGCTGATGATTTGGAGAATGAGTTTGATATTGCAAGCCATGATAGGAGAGATCCTCACCATATTGCTGCTGCCATGCTCTCTGGTCGATACAATATTAATCATGGTTCCCAACCACATGTTTCCGGGATAAGCACCCCAGCGGAGTTGGATGCTGCGTCTGTTGCTACAGACATCCCTCTCTTGACATACGGCCAAGAGGTGAATTGGTATTACCTTCAAAATTCTTTTGTTTGAGTTTGCTATTACATTTGTGGCTGACATCTGATTGATTTTTAATGAAGGATGTTGGGATTTCCCCTGATAAGCATGCTCTTATTGTTCCTCCCTTTATGAGTCGTGGAAAACGTGTCCATCCAATGCCAATGCCTGATCCTTCCATGACTTGTGAGTTATTTCATATGATTGGTAGAAATGTATGAGGACTTGTAATTTAATTTCAAATGATCAATTGAAATACTTCTGACCTTATATTTAAAAAAAACTTGGTCTATTTTTTAGTGCTTAACGTTGTTTGTGTTGTTGATATCACAGTGCCACCTAGACCAATGGATCCTAAGAAAGATTTGGCAGTGTATGGGTACGGAACTGTTGCATGGAAGGAAAGAATGGAGGATTGGAAGAAAAAACAGAATGAGAAACTCCAGGTGGTTAAGCATGAAGGAAATAATGGAGACGAGTTTGAGGATTCTGATTTGCCAATGTAGGTTCATTTACTCTCTTAAATTCTTCTTGGCTGTCTTAGCAGCATGTTTAAGTCTAGAAGCTTATTCCTGCTACTGTTTATTTATTCAGTAGATTCCTCTTTCGTTTTTGGATTAAAAGAATATAGAAATTGTCAATTGATTTAGAAGAACACCTAGCTGTTTCTTGCTAATCATTAACGGGTATTTATGGTTAATTATTTAAGCATAATTGTTGTTTTTCCTCGCTTTCTTTTCCCATGAGAAATAAATCTATTATATGATTGTATTATTTTATTTTTGTTGGCTCCAGAGTTTGTATCCTTTTTGCATATATGTTACTTCCATGTTCTGAGAAAATGAATGCACCATTTTTCAATGTTCAAAAAGTTTTTCTCATACTGTATCTCAGGGCTTTGCATCAAACATGGTAGTAACTAGTATCAACTTCATTTGCCAAACGCACTATACACTACTTTTTAGAGAAGTAGCTGTATTCCTTAACACCTTTTTCACATTCAGTACTAAAACATGTAAATTTATGTGTTATTTCAGGATGGATGAAGGCAGGCAGCCACTTTCAAGAAAACTACCAATACCCTCTAGCAAGATAAATCCATACAGATTAATTATCCTACTCCGGCTTGCGGTCTTGGGGTTATTTTTTCACTATAGAATTCTGCATCCTGTGAACGATGCTTATGTGCTGTGGCTTATTTCAGTCATCTGTGAAATATGGTTTGCTGTATCATGGATATTGGATCAGTTCCCGAAATGGTACCCAATTGAACGGGAAACATACCTCGATCGTTTATCATTGAGGTGATTTCCATCTTCCTTTCTCCACATCCCTTGCCCATTCTTTCTCTTGCTCTTTGCATTGTTTTTCCTCTATCCTCTCTTCTGTACTCGCACTAAATTGTGTGCATGTCCAGTTTTGCTTATTATTACCCCTCCCTTTTTTTTAGGTATGAGAAAGAAGGGAAGCCATCTGAGCTAGCTTCTGTGGACGTATTTGTGAGTACAGTTGATCCGATGAAGGAGCCACCACTTATCACTGCAAATACAGTTCTGTCTATCCTTTCAGTTGATTATCCGGTTGATAAAGTAGCCTGCTATGTCTCTGATGATGGTGCTGCCATGCTCACGTTTGAGGCTCTATCCGAGACATCTGAATTTGCAAGAAAATGGGTACCATTTTGTAAGAAGTTCAGCATTGAACCTCGAGCTCCAGAATGGTATTTTGCTCAGAAAGTTGACTATTTGAGAGATAAAGTAGATCCAACATTTGTTAGGGAACGCCGTGCCATGAAGGTTCGTAACTTCTCTCCTAATTTGAATACGTTTGCTGCCGTTTAGTGTCTGCCATTTGACTAGCCTACCTACATGTTGAAAGAATAGTGTTCCCCATTGGTTTCAAGAAATGATGTTTCATATCTGGTTATTTGTTGATACAGAGGGAATATGAAGAATTCAAAGTTCGAATAAATAGCTTGGTTGCCCTGGCGCAAAAGGTTCCTGAAGAAGGTTGGACAATGCAGGATGGAACTCCATGGCCTGGAAACAATGTCAGAGACCATCCTGGAATGATCCAGGTGAGGTGTTTTCTTTGAATGTGGTTTGGATGCTATCCAGCCCCCATGCAATTGCCAGTACGCATTAACATCGTAAACATTTGGTATTCTTTGCTGTAGGTTTTTCTTGGTCATGATGGTGTTCGAGATATTGAAGGGAATGAATTACCTCGTCTAATTTATGTTTCTCGTGAAAAGAGACCAGGATTTGATCACCACAAGAAAGCTGGGGCCATGAATTCTTTGGTATATCCCTCTCTCTCTATTTCAAGCATGCAGCTGTGGACATACACCACACACAGTCTCAGCTTGGCATGTCTGATCCTTCTGTTGTCTGTTTTGTAACTAATTATAATATTTTTTGGTTGATGAATGAAGGTGCGTGTTTCTGCCGTCATCTCCAATGCTCCTTTCCTACTGAATGTTGATTGTGATCACTATATAAACAACAGCAAGGCTCTTCGTGAAGCTATGTGCTTCATGATGGACCCTATTTCAGGAAAGAAAATCTGCTATGTCCAATTTCCTCAAAGATTCGATGGCATTGATCGACATGATAGATACTCAAATCGAAATGTTGTCTTTTTTGATGTACGTATGATTGTTGAACTTTAATACTGCAGATACATGTTTCTTCCTAAAAGGAGAGATGATGATATGTTTTTTCTTTTTTTCCTTCCCCTGAAAACAGATCAACATGAAAGGACTGGATGGGATTCAAGGACCTATTTATGTCGGAACTGGATGCGTCTTCAGGAGGCAGGCACTCTACGGGTATGATGCCCCTGTCAAGAAGAAGCCTCCAAGAAGAACATGCAATTGCTTGCCAAAATGGTGCTGCTGCTGCTGCTGTTGCCGATCTAAAAGGAAGAACAAGAAATCAAAGTCCATTGATAAGAAGAAAAAGGAGGTTCCTAAGCATAAACATGCTCTAGAGAATATTGAAGAGGGAATTGAAGGTAATGATTATTCTTCTATCAGCTTCTAAGTTTGGTCTCTGATATTTCCAAATATATTCATCAATGACCTAGAATCAATCCGCTATATTTTGCTGTCAGTTAAAGTAGATTATGTTAGAGCATTATCAATTATAGTGCCATCATTTCGTATTGCAGGTATAGACAATGAAAAGTCGGCCCTTATGCCACAAATCAAGTTTGAGAAGAAATTTGGTCAATCACCTGTTTTCATTGCTTCAACACTTATGGAGGATGGGGGTATTCCAAAGGGAGCAACCACTGCATCACTCTTGAAAGAAGCCATCCATGTCATCAGCTGTGGTTATGAAGATAAAACAGATTGGGGGAAAGAAGTGCGTCATAACTGTTCCGAACTTCATAAATTAATATCTTTTGAAACTTTTTTTGTTCTTTTGGATTATTGGGTTTTGATAGTGATACTCATCAATTCCAATCATCATTCAGGTTGGGTGGATATATGGCTCAGTTACTGAGGATATATTAACAGGCTTCAAGATGCACTGTCATGGTTGGCGGTCAGTGTACTGCATTCCAAAAAGGCCTGCATTTAAAGGTTCAGCTCCAATTAACCTCTCAGATCGTCTGCACCAAGTTCTACGTTGGGCTCTGGGATCCGTTGAAATTTTCTTGAGCAGGCATTGCCCAATATGGTACGGTTATGGTTGTGGATTGAAATCCTTGGAGCGCTTTTCTTATATTGCTTCAGTTGTGTACCCTTTGACATCAATTCCACTGCTCGTTTATTGTACGCTGCCAGCTATATGTCTCCTTACTGGAAAGTTTATTGTCCCTGAGGTAATTCTGAATTTCTGACATGCCTACTTTAGTAATAAGAAGGGGAAAAAAATCTGCTAGGACAAGGTAATTCTGAATTTCATCTAATACTGAATTTTCCATTTGCAGATTAGTAATTATGCTAGTCTCCTTTTCATGTCTCTCTTCATAGTCATAGCTGTGACTAGTATCCTAGAAATGCAGTGGGGAGGTGTTGGAATACATGACTGGTGGAGAAATGAGCAGTTCTGGGTGATCGGTGGTGTCTCGTCTCACCTGTTTGCACTCTTCCAGGGCTTGCTCAAGGTTTTAGCTGGTGTAAACACAAACTTCACCGTTACCTCAAAAGGAGGAGATGATGGAGAATTTTCCGAACTGTACCTATTCAAGTGGACATCTTTATTGATTCCCCCCATGACATTGTTGATCATCAACATAATCGGAGTCATAGTCGGGATTTCAGATGCCATCTCTAATGGATATGACTCATGGGGCCCTCTATTCGGTAGACTGTTCTTTGCATTCTGGGTCATTGTTCATCTTTACCCCTTCCTCAAGGGGTTGATGGGGAAACAAGACAGGCTTCCCACCATTATTGTGGTTTGGTCAATACTTTTAGCATCGATTTTCTCTCTTTTGTGGGCTCGAGTCAACCCCTTTATATCGAAAGGAGGCATTGTTTTAGAAGTGTGCGGGTTGAACTGTGACTAAAAATAAATTGTAGAAGAAAAAACAAAGGAGTAGAATTAGATGTTCAGTGTTCAAAGGAAGCAAGGCTGTCTGAAAATTGCATAAATCGGCTACGATTTTGGTCAAAGATGACATCTCCCGATTCAACATGGTTGCCCTCAAGGTGAGGAAAAGAGGAGAACGTGTTGGAAGGTGTTTGTAGATACATATATATATATATATATATATACAAAACTGTGATCCAATATTTGTCAGTGTTGAGTTTTCCTCCGTTTTGATTCTTTCTATACTTTTGTGGGTTTTGTGGGTTAGAAGGTATTGATTTCATAAAGTCTTTTGTATAATCTCTTAAGAGAAAGACTAGAAAAAAGGTTTCATCCATGGATAATGTATATTTCCTTTGTTAATAAGGGGGCACCTCATAAGTGCCGAGAATTGTGTCTGCTTCCAACTTCATACTTGGGGACTGTAACTTTTAATGCTTTTTAATTTTATGTTTATTTTCCTCATTAGCATTTCCCAAGCTGCTGTTCCTTTTTTTTTTCGAATTACAAAATGAAATCATCCTACTGATTTTGACAATAAGGACACATAATACAACAGAAATTTAAATTAGGGGTATCATTGCAAGTTTCACCGAATGATGAACAAATACAACCAAATCAAATGTGCACAAACATAAAATGTTGACATTCTACAAATCAAATAATGCATGAGATATGCTCATATTTTAATAGCGAAGTGCGTGACTATGTGCCTATCGTTACTCTTCCAACAAAACAATCCTAAAGAATCAGTTCAGTCTAAGATACGCTCAAGCGGCCTCCTCAGCTTGGATGATGTTTTGGGTGTAGTCATGTTGCCGATTCGCGCCCTTTTGGTGCTGCCCTCGTTCTCCTTCATGTCATGGAATATTGGTCGCTTTGGTGTTCTTTGAGTTAAAACAGGCTTGCTCTTGCTTTTCATTATGGACGACATCAATTGCTTAACAGACACGCTGTTGCTCTCCTTTTTGGCACTCGCGTTTAGCAATTTTAGTTCGGTTCTGAAGGCTGCTTCTTCACCGTCCACAACTGCAACACATTATCAGTATTCTTTTTTATGTCAGAGAAGAATGAAGTATGCACTAACAAACAGATGCTTTCTGCGTGTCACTACTTCTAATTGTTTTAAGTGTTGTGATCTTTTTCTTTTTTCTTTTTTACCGCATGTTAATTATCATGTCGGATATCATTTATTTCATGACCAAAATTTATAGGTCTAACCTCTTCTGATTTCTGAATTCTTTGGAAGGGGAGATTTATCTGCCACTGCTGCATCTTCCACCAAGATGTCTTTCTTCAACTTAATTGTTGCTTCATTATCTTCAGGACCATCCTTAATAACTGAGAAATTTGCGTCCTCAACATGATTACCCTCGTTAAAGTCGCTTGAATTGCATTCTGAGATGGCTTTGTCCAAAGTAACATCGTTACTCTTACCAGCCTTCACATCTGAATTTTTAACTTCATCTTCAACCCCCCAAAACAAACTCATCTCCGTGTTGGTAAAGATGTTTGATTCATCGGGATTCGCTAGGTCTTTACGTTCTGTACCATTTTAACAATCATCAGTGGATACAAATTTTGTTGTACTAATAAAAAGAAAAAAGTAATTTCCTTTACGAATCAGCAATTGTGAAGAGACTGAGTCGTTCACCAAAAAATAGGTGTTCCCTGCCTGTCACTAAACATAAATGTTAAGACATTCATTTATTTGTTATTTTCTCATGGATAGCATTTATTCCATGTCTATAATTAATAGATCTAAAATCTGCTAATTCCTGAATTCTTTGAAAGGGAAGATTTACCTGCAATGGCTGCATCTTGCCCATAGAAGTCGTTCCTCAACTCCATTGTTTCTTCAGGACCATCCTCTTTCACTGCAAAAGTTGTGTCCTCAACATCTGTTCTCGTAACATGATCACCCTCTTCAAAGTCACTTGAATTGCATTCTGGGATGGCCTTGTCCAAAGTAACATCATTACTGTCAGCAACCTTTGCATCCGAATTTTTAACTTCATCTTCAACCCCAAGAAACAAACTCATTTCCATGTTGGTAAAGATACTTGATTCATCAGGATCCGCTAGGTCTTCACATTCTGTTCCATTCTAACAATCATTAGTGGACACAAATTTTGCTGTACTAATTAAAAAAAAAGGTGATTTCTTTTACGAATAAGTAATGCAATGAAAGGAATGAGTACTTATGCGTAAATCAGCTGTATTCTTTTGTACCAGCCCTAAATGCAAACAATGAAATTATGCACGATAGACATGTTTTCCGCATGTCACTACTAAACATAATGTGTTTATGGACTTACGAAAATTAGAATGCATTAATAATACATAAATGTTTAAGACATTCATTTATTTGTTATTTTCTCACGTCATATTGCGTTTATTTCATGTCTAAATTTAATAGATCTAACCTCTGCTAATTTCTGAATGCTTTGAAAGGGAAGATTTATCTGCCATTGCTGCATCCTGCCCCGAGAAGTCTTTGCTCAACTCCACTGTTCCTTCAGTATCTTCAGGACTATCATTTTTTACTGAGAAATTTGTGTACTCAACATCTGTTCTCGCAACAAAATCACCCTCTTTAGTGTCACTTGAATTGCATTCCGTGATGGCCTTGTCTAAAGCAACATCATTACCGTCACCGGCATTTGCATCTGATTTTTTAACTTCATATTCAACCCCAAGAAACAAACTCATCTCCACGTTGGTAAAGATATTCGGTTCATCAGGATTCGCTAGGTATTTACTTTCTGTTCCATTTTAACAATCATCAGTAGATACAAATTTTACTGTACTAATTTTTTTTTTTAAAAAAGAAGTGATTTCCTTTACAAATCGTAATTGCAATGAAGAGACTGACTACTTATGCATAAATCAGCTGTATTCTTTTGTATCAGCCTAAATGCAAACAACGAAATTATACACAAAAAATGTTCTCCACCTGTCACTACTAAACAGAGATGTTATGACATTCATTTATTTGTTACTTTTTCATGTCTAAATTTAATAGATCTAACCTCTGCTAATTTCCGAATTCTTTGAAAGGGGAGATTTAACTGCAATTACTGCATCCTGCCCATAGAAGTCGTTCCTCAACTCCATCGTTTCCTCGGTATCTTCAGGACCATCCTTTTCCACTGAGAAATTTGTGTCATCAACATCTCTTCTCGTATCATAATCACCCTCTTCAAAGTCACTTGAATTGCATTCTGGGATGGCCTTGTCTTTCATCTCCATGCAGGTAAAGATGTTTGATTCATCGGAATTCTCAAGGTGTTTCCGTTCTGTTCCATTTTAACATCATCAGTGGATACAAAATTTTCTGTATTAATCTAAAAAGAGTGATTTCCTTTACGAATCCGTAATTGCAATTAAGGGAATGAGTACTTACCATCAGAAACAACACATACTGAGGAAACGGAAGAGCAATCTACAACCATCTCAGGTTTCACTAAAGTCATAATGTCCAGTTTACTGCAGCTTCTAGTTTCAACTTCCATGGAGTCACCAGCTATGTTTTCAGGAAAATGCAAGCCATGCGGTTCTTCAGTCTCTAGGTCACAACTCTTCCTTTCGTCCAAACATGGAGACTGGTTCACATCTAAACCATCAATGCTATCCAGGGCTGCGTCTGTTTTCATGGAACTTTCACAATCATCCGACTTTAGTTCAGCAATTTCTTCAAGATCTATCTTGCTCCCTTCTACAAAGGAACCATCAGTTACATCATTAAAACCTGCGGCGTTTATATGGCACCAATCTCTTTCCTCCCGTGTAACTGTATCATGATCATGAAAAGCTAACCCGTTAATCACAGTCACCTCATAAAAGATAAAAAGGCTCAATCTAATTAACCACTATACCTTTGCATTCAGTAGAGATTTCAGTTCCCCTAACATTATTGATGTCATCCATAGCTTGTGAATGTTCTTTTCCTGCTTTGCCACAGGAACAAGGAAAAAAAAGTCACATAATTTGACATAAATGCTAAAAAAAAAGAAAAGAAATAGCTAGCTACAAGGTGTACCAGCAAATTTTGCTGTCAATAAGTTAAAATTTATAAGCATTTGAAGAAACTAAAAATGAGTTTTCCTGGAATACTCGAGCGTGATAGAGTTTAACTACCAGTTCTAATTTCAAGCTTGCTACAAGGTGTATCAGCAAATGATGAGACATCTTCCTGTTCACCACCATGTAAAGATCCCAGATGAGAAACAGATGCTTTTTCACCATCGCCGACCCCTGCTTCTTCAATGGTGAAGGTAGCATCTAATTGTTTTGCCGCACTTATGCTAGGATCATCAACTTCTATTCCAGATTGAAGATCGTTACTCTTTAAAGTGCTCTCCAATGTGCCAACCACTGAAATGTTATCCACAATTATGCCAGCAGTTGACGTAAAACCATCTACTCCAGAGGAAAAGCTACAATCACGCTCAAGTCCAACCTTATCACTTGGATCATCAAGACCACGAGAGTTATCAGAACCCATAGCAGAAGGCGCATTTGACATCTCTTCCAGGTATTCGGTCCTTGCAACCCCAAAAGTATCAGTTTCTTGAATTATTGTTTCTGTGTCACTCATATTGGTGTCATACAACTCTGCATCCACATTACCACCACTGCAGTCAGTAAGCTCAACTTTCAGTGCGGATGTTGCCATCTCCTCCACGATATTATTTTCCTGTACAGCATCTGTTTCTCCTCTCGCACTGATTCCATTGCCATCCATGGTAGCAGTAAAGTCTTTAACGAAAGGAAGATCCATAACTCTTTCACCATTAGCAATCCTCTCTCCATCCACCAGCGAATGATCAAGAGGAGTCATTGAAAAAGATTCTGAAGTAATAGGTGCAGTCAATTCCTCTGGTGGCAAAGCTTGACTGCCATTACTAAACGCTATAGCCTTGACTTCACTTTCGGCACCTTGCTTCGCAGCCTCACTTTCTTCCATGGTAGCAGCCGGTTGTTGAAAAATATTTGCTGGAATTTCATCCCTCATATTCTTATTATCCATGCAAGCTGCCTCAGAATTTTCTTGCATGTCATCAGTGACAGGCAGACAGCTGTTGAAGGGCGATTTCTTTTCAGAAATACCTGTAAACAATCAAAACAAGAGAAGCCCTTAATAAAAAAACAGAGCTAAAAAGCATGATATAACTAAATATAATTTCTTTGAACATTTTGATACTTGATGACTTTGAGTGGGTTTTTCATCTTTTCTCATAGCACCATTTTGTTATTCGATGCAGCAAATAAATTCAATCTCTTTAGCAAATAAAATTCTTCCCTAGAACATCCTAGCCTCCAAAAAGTCGGCTTTTGACAAAATAATCATGATTAGCAAGAAAGTGTAGATGTATTCTAACAAAAAAAATGGAAAATCCTAATGCATTAACATTGTGATAAAAATCACCTTTAGAAGCACTATTCAATATATCGTTGCGCTTTTCTTCTGGTGAAACAGGACCAGTTCTTTCCCCATAGAAAGCTTCACATAAATGTTTCTCATGTGTTTCACTGTCTATACTTTCTGAAAATGGATCATAAACACCATTTGCCCTAAATTCTCCTTCAGAAATCTGGTCAATAATCTTTTTTGCACTGACAAACAACTCCGTTTCAGTATTTATTGCCTCTTCATTTTCAACTATTTCCACACCTTCATTGTTTAGCTGACCAGGAATTGCGTATCCTGCATTGCTCATATCAGGTTTACCTGCCAGTATTTGGTGGAAAATTCATTTAAACAATATCTTTGATCTAATATAAAATAAGCTCAAGAAAGTTCAATAATCTCAACTAGTTAAAAGATAGAAAGTGAAATGTAAAGATACCTTTGACGTCTTGGCTGCCTTCTTGAGGTCTTGGCGGACTTATCAAATCTTTATCAAGATCGCTTAAGCTCCTTTGCCTTTCTGTTATTGCTTTTTGACTAACGGCTTCACTCATTTCATTAATCTCAACTGAATTTTCAGTTTGTATCATTCCTATTCCGGAAGAATCAGTACCTGTCTCTTCTTCATTCTTCAAGGAAACTACCAGCTGAACTGGTTCAGCAGTAGTTATGTCAGTATCCTCTAAGTGCATTGAACCCTGATCCTCTTGTGAAAGACTAGTGTCCTCTTTAACTTCAAATTTGTCAGTTGTGTAGTTAACATTTTCAATCCTCGATGGTTCTTCTAAATCCAATAATTTCTCCGGTTTCAACTCATTTGAAGTTTCACCTGCACATATCACGAAGTGGTAAATTTAGAAAATCAACATGACATTGTTCAATATGAAATCTAAAACAAACTCACCTGCAAAATTTGTTTGATTGGCTGAAGAGTAAACATCAGCAATATAGGTCATCCCAGAAGAAACCACTTTGTTAGCATTGCTTGCAACTTCAACACAGGCATCATCAAGAGAACCTGTTTTATTCAAGGACATAAAAGGTTGATTTTTTATTTCACCCTCAATGGTATCATCCTGGAGCAGTTTCTCCTTATCATCCTCCATCAAACCACTCTCCACATCATGATTGAATATCTCACTTCCTACAATGCTGACAGTATTCCCAGCACTGCATAATTTATCTTGACATGGAATGAAGAAAAAGAGCGTCAGAAATGTTCTCACAGAATTATATGTCCTAAAATGCTTATAACTAATGAAAGAAGAAAAAAATGAATCTCACATACCTTGGCTTTGTGGTGCAAGTCCAACTGGAGTTCCGTGAGTAGCACTGTCACTACTTGATCTACACTTCATTTCTGTAGTACTTGGTGTCCCAGTTATTGAAGTAACAACATCAATATGAGCTCTATGTTCTTGCTTTTCTGTCTTCACAGAACTCTCAATGAGTATAATTCCTTGACCATCAGAAAACTTAGTAGCACTCAGTTGTTCAGACATCTCCAAAGGAATTTCTGATTCACTCTTCAAACCAATACTTTGACCAAGTTCATTCAGGAGATCATTGAAAATTACCTCCTCAACCGAGTCAGCAATAATCGTATTGGCATTTTCTAATTTCCCTTTTATCTGATCCTCCGCAACTGGAGTTCTGATTCCTTCAGCATCCATATTATAACTTATATTCATGTTTTCAGAAAGTTCTTGTGTCTCCAATACATTCTCCAGTTCAATACGAGAGGGTTTGCCTGCAAATTGTCAGGCACTAAATGAGTAACTAAGAGATTTAAGTTTGTACGGTTCATTTATAACATCAAAAGTACATAAACTCACTTACCAGCATGATCTTCTTGGCCACCAGAAGAAAAAATATCAGCTAGAGAAGTTATCTCAGGACAAACCATTTTGCTACCACTGCTTTCAGAATCAACCATTCTAGATTCAACCAAGTTAGAGTTATCAACAGCACCAGTTCTATTCAAGGACGGAGAAGAATTGCTTTCAAAGGAACCATCATGTATCCTTATCTCTTCATCATTTTTCACCAATTCATTATTCTCCTCATACATTAATACAGATTCATGTACACAGGGTTCATTTCCTGCATCTGGATCTTCACTCCTTTCTTGGTAAGACATCTCTTTTCCTGCAGTGTCAGCAGCTTCAGCCTGGCACTTATCATCAACTGCATTGAAGAAAAAAACACCAAAAAAATGTAAACCCGTGAATAATTATATATTCTAAAAAGCTTATACATGTAGAAGGAAAGGAAAGGAAAGGAAAGGATTTTCACATACATTGGTTTCCTGGTGCAGGTCCACTCGGAGTTCCTGGGGCAACAATGTTGCTATATGTACTCTGCTGGATATCAAATATCTTTTGAGCATCAGTTTCTGCTGTAGCAAAATTAGATTGTGCATTACTCACTTGATTTTCAGCTGCCTCAACTGAGCTCTCTATGTATGGAATCCCTTCTGTATTTGAAACATCAGTAGCAATCATTTCTTCAGCTTCTGTTACACAATCTTCTTGTTCACTCTTCCGACCACTACTTTCACCAAATTTATTCAGATTAATAACATCCGCCTTCAATTTGTCTATGATTTGAGCCTCTTCCAATGGAATTCTGCTATCATCAGCAGACACATCACTCTCGATATTAGTGTTTTCACCACCTGGTAGCACTGTCAATTCTTTCTCCGAGTGAAGGAAGGTGGAGGTTGCACCTATGCACGGTGAACAAATAAAAAAAAAAATTAACATATGCAGTTTCTTATGATATCAAAATTAAATACACTCGCCACTTACCTATAAGATCCCTTTTCACTCCAAATGGAAGACCAGCTATACGAGATGCGTCAGATGAGTCCATGTTGATAACATTGCTTTCAAATTCAACTGGTAAAGATTTAACCCAATTAGAGCATGCGTCACCATTCTTGACAACCTGTTTGCTAACGTCCAAATCCAGATTATTTCTGTTTCCTGCATCTTCCGACAATTCTCCAGGATATGGAAGACTCTCAACAATTGCAGCTTCTTCTTCTACAATCACCATTCCAGACTTGCTTGGCAACTTCTTCACGATGCCTTCGGCTGTTTGATTAGGAAGTGTAACAGAGGCACTTGTTGAAGTAATAAGACTGGAGTTTCTTTGGGGTTTCTGTGTTACGGCATGATGCTTAAGAACAGAAGTCTTTTCTTCTTCCAGATTACGCTCTTGCGTCTGTTGCTTAACTCCCTGGTCATCATTTTCTGCAACAGCAATTTGGTCTTCTTTAGAAGTTCCAGGTATACTATGTCGAGAAGAATTTCGACTGGACTTTCGTGGTATTTCTTCAGTCGAGACTTTCTCTAGATGCGGTGATCTTAACTGCTCCATTCTACTAATATCTTCGCTAATTGGCAACTCGGCATCTGGAGCAGTGAGAATCACAGTCTTGCGTCTATTCTTCCTCAAGGGGGATTGGTGTTGTGAAGTGATGGCAGACTTGGCCCTCTCAACCTCACTCCTATCTTGTACAATTGCATCCAATTCTTCAGTTGTGCCTTTTCCTTGAAGCGGCGCCTTCAACTGCTCCGTACTACCAATATCTTCCTTATTTGCCAAATCTGCAGCTGGAGCAGTAAGAATCACGGTCTTGCGTCTGTTCCTCCTCGAGGGGCCTTCTTGTTGTGAAGAAAGGGCACCCTTGGCCCTCTCAACCTCACTGCTATCTTCCACAATTGCATCCAATTCTTCAGTCGTGCTTTTCCCTACAACCGGTGCCTCTAACTGCTCCGTTCTACCAATATCTTCCTTATTGGCCAAATCGGCAGCTGGAGCAGTAAGAACCACAGTTTTGCGTCTGCCCCTCCTCGAGGGGGCTTCTTGTTGTGAAGTAGCTGCATACTTGGCCCTCTCGACCTCACTACTATCTTCAACAATTGCATCCAATTCTTCAGTCGTGCCTTTCCCTACAACCAGTGCCTCTAACTGCTCCGTTCTACCAATATCTTCCTTATTGGCCAAATCGGCAGCTGGAGCAGTAAGAACCACAGTTTTGCGTCTGCCCCTCCTCGAGGGGGCTTCTTGTTGTGAAGTAGCTGCATACTTGGCCCTCTCGACCTCACTACTATCTTCAACAATTGCATCCAATTCTTCAGTCGTGCCTTTCCCTACAACCGGTGCCTCTAACTGCTCCGTTCTACCAATATCTTCCTTATTGGCCAAATCGGCAGCTGGAGCAGTAAGAACCACAGTCTTGCGTCTGCTCCTCCTCGAGGGGGCTTCTTGTTGTGAAGTAGCTGCATACTTGGCCCTCTCAACCTCACTACTATCTTCAACAATTGCATCCAATTCTTCAGTCGAGCCCTTCCCTCCAACTGATGCCAAATCGGAAGCTAGAGCGGTAAGAGCCACAGTCTTGCGTCTGCTCCTCCTCGAGGGGGCTTCTTGTTGTGAAGTTGCTGCATTCTTGGTCCCCTCAACCTCACTACTATCTTCAATAATTGCATCCAATTCCTCAGTCGAGCCCTTCCCTACAACCGGTGCCAAATCGGCAGCTGGAGCGGTAAGAGCCACAGTCTTGCGTCTGCTCCTCCTCGAGGGGGCTTGTTGTTGTGAAGTAACGACACACTTGACCTTCTCAACCTCACTACTCTCTTCAACAATTGCCTCCAATTCAGCACTCCTGCTTCGTTTTCTGGTCTCTTCTTTCAAGAATTCTTCCTTATTCCCCCCCTTTTCACCCTGAGATACAACAGCTTTTCGCCTGGAAGAATATCTCCTTGAACATTGTGGAGGTTCCACGAGTGCATTATCCTTTTCAGAGTGCTCCCGAACCTCTGTCACCTGTGTATCACTTTTCACTGATGTAGCAAAGTCTTTCTCCGAATTACGTTTTGATCGTCTTACAGGTTTCTCTGCTTCATACCCTTCCTTTACCCCAACTATTTTAACCTCCTTTTCAACCATAGAAGCTACATCTTTGGATTGTGCGCTTGACTTCCGTGTCACCCTAGAAACAACTTCAACCTTTTCCACTTCACTGCTGAATGCCACAGACTGATCTCCTTTTCTAGAATTCCTGGTTGATTGCTGCTTGGGACCATTTTTGGCTTCAGAATTGTCGTCCAACAAATGTACCTCGTCACCTCCTTTGCCGTCCCTTATCTTCTTTGAATCTTCCTGACTCACGTTCTTCCTACTTCGTAACTGCCTCCCTCTTAACCCACCAGTAACTTTATCATGACCATTCTTGACATCTTTCTGACCCAATTCTAAACCCTCAGAATCACTGACCACCTCTTCAGCATCTTTACCCTTCTTCCCTACTCTACCTCTCTTTCTCCCAACAGGAGGCGAAGGAGCCATATGTACAACTTCAACTGCATTTTGCACTCTAGACCTTGTGACTCTAACTTGGCAGCCCTCAGAGTTTCTGGAATCTTCACTATCTGGAACATTTTCAAGCACGTGGGCAGGATTCCTGGGCAACGTTTGCCTCCTAGACCTTCCTCTACGCTGCTGATAGACAGAAACCTCGTACTCAACGGTTTCATTGTCAGAACTAAACCTGACTTTCTTTAACTGCTTTTTGACAATCTTAGCTTCATTTTCACTACATATTTCTTCTGGAATACTGCTGGACTCTTCTAAAGAAACAGGATCTTCATTTTCCTGTTTAAAACAGAAAAAAACATTAAAAGAACTGAGTTGGTTATATGTAATAACGGAAGTGAACCAATGTACCACAGATATTTACTGTGATACTCGCTTTTTTTTAATCTCCAAAAGGAAAATCAATTAAGGTGAAAAAATAACATACTTGTTCAAAGTTAACGAAATAGAACATCAATCTAGTTAAGCCGTTCAAAAATATTATTTGCTTTTTCTATTCGATTTTACTTACGCTTCACTGAATGCAAACAGTAAAAATAACGAAAGGAGTGTTTAATCTTCTAATTTCGACTGCTTAAAGACGCAATAAAGCAGAGAAAAACACATTTCACCACCAAAATTTAGCGTTTAATGCTTTTCGTTTAAATTCATTTTCAGATCTACAAAAAAAAAAGCATTGGAGAAGGAGATGAATAAATGAAAGAGAAGGCACCTTACAGAAAACTGTTCACATTCTCGAAATTTAGCCTTAATTTATAAATTCCATTCCCAAATGAAAGTCAAAGAAATTTATTAGAATAAAAAAAGAAAAAGAAAAGAAGATGAATAAATGAAAGAGAAGGCACCTTAAAAATGGAAGTCAAACGATCCGCCATTTCACGGTTAGTGAGATTTGCAGGGACGCCATGCTTTTTACACAACGCCTGCAGTTCTTTTCTCTTCATGCCATGAAAATCCATCTCTTTACAATAATTAAGGAAAGAAAACAAAAGGGAAATCTAACTGAAATTCAAAATTTTAACAGAAAAGAAAACACTAATTTGTTCTCCATGAAGAAAAGCTGCTGAAGAACTATAACGAGAGAGATTTTCAGCGTATATAATAAATGACTAAATGTTGTCCATTCGTTCGTTTTCCGGTATAAAAAGAAAAAAAAAGAATCAAGGATCGGAATCGGCAGTTTGAATTCAAATTTTCAAACGGCAAGTTTTGGCGCTCTTTTGAAAAGCCGGGACCTTAAGAAAGTAGATGTACTCGCTGTAATAGTTGAAGTACAATTTACTCGCCAGTACAGCTCGACAGATGGTATGTTAAAGGGTAAAGGTGTAAAATCAGTCGAACAGTGGCGATTGGTTAGTGGTCCAGTTATTCTTTATTGAATAAGGGCATGTCTCTATTAAATATTGCAACGTGGAGGATTCTCTTTGCTTTGAAAGTCAGAAAAGCTGTGTTTACTCGTGGTCGATCCTTGGTCTTTCACGCTCCCTTCCTGCTTACGCTTTGTTCGTTCCTCTTCATTAGAAAAATAAGGTATAACCGTAGTACAGTAGTACTTCAACTTACAATTTGTATTTACATTTTTAAAACTTTGATATAATTTTTTAAATATCCGATTATCACAGTTTATTTATTTTATCATCTCAATCAATTCTTTTGTGCAAGTGTGAATATTATATTTAATATTTGAATAATTTAGTTAAAAAATTAAATTTGAATATTATATTTAAAAGTTTTTAACCCGAGAACATCCCCTCCATTTGCTCCTGTTTTCTTCTATCTCCCTAGATCACGTAAAACCCCGTAGATTCAAGGGTTGAAAGAAACCCATAGCTATTTGCCTGTATTTTTACCCAAAATGCTTATAACTTAAAAATTGGTACAAATTTCAGCCTAAAATTTTAGGTCAAACTTGAAAATTATAAAGAAATAAAATCCCCAAGACAAGAAAAGCAGAGTTTTTACATTCAACTAGCATTTTTACTAAAAATTGTAATCTTCCCCAGTAGCTGGAAAATATTATTAATCTCCTGCACAAACAAAATAACTCATAGCTTCATTATTATTTTTTTATTTCATTGTTATCATATTGTGGATGTTAAAAGGAAAATATTTTCTTGATGAGTAAAAATAAAGCAAATTTAAAAGAAATGTGGGAGAAATTTACATTGAGAAGATGAATTTCTGATTTTTGTTAAGAGCAAATCCACAATTTTATTTTAACCAAAAAGAAGATAATGTTCCAACTTCCATATCATTATCCCATGCCCATATCTAAACACACCAACTAAAGACTAGATCCAAGTCCCAACCAAAAGTACATGATTTGTGGTTGCACGAATCCTCAATGTACATCTTTTATTCCATCCGACATCCAACGTAGATAAATATCACAATCACATTTTCTCCATTGTTATATTTTTTTAACAAAAACATTATTCTATCATTAGTCAACATTCAAAATTTAGAAAACTTTGAAAATATTTTTAAAATCAATTTAAGTCTTTTATCAGTTGTTCGGACATATCTTAAATATAAAATGAAATTACATAAGTTTAAAATGATCAAAAATACAATCACGCATGTACAATAAAATAAGTCTCGACACTCAAATAGCATGTCTCAAAACTTAGCTACTCTACTGTAGCTTGTTAGCTACTAACTTGCGTCTCAATACCTAAAGGACCTAGTCTCAGAACTTGACGCAAGAAACCTAAAAATAGTTTTTTTTTAAAAACACTTCAAACCATTCTCAAGCATCATCAAAACATACCATTAAATTTCAATTCACTTCAAAACAATATAAACATTGTTTGAACAGAAATCATTTTAAAAATATGATTAAATCAAATCAATACCACAACTTATATTAAAAGCATTAAAATCATTAAACACGTCATGAAACTTTATAAACTCAATATAAAATACATTTAATTTTTATACATGTCATTTCAAACTTTTCTAATACACATAATACAAAACTAAATTTCTTAAACCCTTCAATCCTCGCATACTAATGTGATCTTTCATTGACATAATCTCTAGCATCTTAGAAAGGTCTTCCACGTACATGTTTAAACCACTAATACATTAAGCTTGAAGAGCTTAATATATTGTGGTTTTCTATCTTACCTTATTCCATATTAGTATTGACCTACATGTTTAAACAACTAATACATTAAGCTTGAATCTTACCTTATTCCATATTAATATTGAGTCTTTCATAGATGTAAAGTCTAAATTCAATTATACTACTTAATGATTCTACATTAAAACTCAACCACTCTAATATAGTTCACTTTATTACTTATTTATCTTATTTATGTTCACTTAATTATATTAATATCCACTTATTAACACATATTTACTCATTTATGTCATTAGAATCTTTAGTTTTATTATTGAATCTATTGGAAATCATCCATACTTTGGAAAGTTAAATATATGGGTATCAAAATGTTGGCACTAGAAATCTAGGATATAAGGCACAAAAAATGGGATTGAGAAATCTGGTATTTAAGGCACCAAAAATGGGATTGAGATTTGGCATGAGATATTTGTAATTTTTTGGTCCTTAATTGTATAAAGACTTTGCAAGTTGATCCCTGAACCTCAACTATAAATAGGCCTAACCATTTCTCATTTTCATCAACCCACATTTTGCCATTCTCTACTAAAGGCATTTTTCTCTCTCTTTGTAAATCTTCACTGGAGTGAAATATATTTGGTAGTGCCCGAGACGTAGGCAAAATTTGCTGAACCTCGTTAAAATTCTAGTGTTCTTTATTGTATTATTTTGCATATTTTGTGAGTGTGATTGTAGTGATTTATTGTGCTATTAAATTACGATAGAGGGATATTCTGTCTAGGAAAGACCTGGTACTTAAGCGATCCTTGTGATCCACCTCTCTTTCCTGGGAATTGAATTTAGTGTGATTTTTCAGTACAATAATTTTACTCTTTTACACGCTTCCGCACAACAATTGGTATCAGCACTAGATTCGTACTTGGGGAATACGATCGTTTACGATACTATTTGCGTATACGGTATTTTCATCCATGACACTATTCACGTTGACAGTACTATTTACGTATACAGTAGTTGGGATTGAAGAGAAAAATGGCAAAGGCATCGTCATCAGCAAAGACTACTTTGACCAATGCAAAATTTGAAGTAGAGAAATTTGATGCTACCAATAATTTTGGTATGTGGCAATGTAAGATCTTGGATGTCTTATGTCAGCAAGATCTGGATATAGCCATTGAAGAAAAACCTGACAAGATGGATGACAAGGAGTGGGCCAAGATTAATAGACAGGCGTGTAGTACAATCCGCCTATATTTGGCCAAAGAGCAGAAATACTCTGTCATGAGGGAGACATCAGCGAAGAAGTTGTGGGATACACTGGAAGAAAAGTTTCTAATGAAAAGTCTTGAAAATAGGTTTTATATGAAAAAAGAAACTTTATCGATTCACATATGCACCCGGTATGTCGATGAATGACCATGTGAACTCATTTAATAAAATTTTAGTAGACTTGCTAAATTTGGATGAGAAATTTGAAGATGAAGACAAGGCATTATTGTTGTTGAATCCTCTTCTTGATGAATATGATCATCTTACTACCACATTGCTTCATGGGAAGGATACGATCACATTTGATGCAGTCTGTAGTACGTTGTATAAATCTGATACTCGAAAGAAAGATAAAAAAGATCACAGAGATACAACTGCAGAAGTCTTAACAGTAATAGGCCGTTCGCACAGCAACAAATCTGGTAGAAGGAGTAAGTCCAAAGGGAGACCTGCCAAAGATGAATGTGCTTTTTGTCGTGAGAAAGGGCATTGGAAAAAGAATTATCCTAAGTTAAAAAAGGGCAAGGCTATTTCTGATGCATGTGTAGCGGAGCATGATGAGGAGTCAGACTTTAGCTTGGTTGGCATGGCAATGGCATGTCATACAAATGAATGGATTTTGGATTCAGGATGTACTTACCATATGTGTCCTAATAAGGACTGGTTTTCTAGTCTTAAAGAACTAGAAGGTGGAGTTGTTTTTATGGGCAATGACAGCATTTGTAAGACAATGGGAGTAGGTACAATCCAATTGAAGAATCACGATGACTCAATCCAAGTCTTGACAGATGTTCGTTACATACCTAGCTTGAAGAAAAATCTCATCTCATTAGGGGTCTTAGAATCAAAAAGGGCTCACAATCACTTTGAGAGATGGATTATTAAAGGTAGTAGCTAGGGTATTGACGGTGATGAAAGGCACAAGAAGGAATAACATGTACTATTTAAATGGAAGTACAATTATTAGATCAACATCAACAGCTTCTACGAAAGATGCAGATTCAGAGGCTGCCAGGTTATGGCATATGCGATTTGGACATGCTGGTCAAAAAGCTTTGCAGAATTTGGCGAAGCAAGGCTTGTTGAAAGGTGCAAATTCTTGCAAATTGGAATTCTGTGAACATTGTGTTCTGGGCAAGCAAACGAGGGTAAAATTTGGTTTAGCAATTCACAATACGAAAGGAATTCTAGACTACGTTCACAGTGACGTGTGGGGACCTACCAAAGTGGCTTCTTTGGGAGGAATGCACTATTTTATTACTTTTGTTGATGATTATTCAAGAAAAGTATGAGTGTATCTAATGAAAAGAAAAAATGAAGTTTTGGATGCATTTCTGAATGGAAGAAAATGGTGGAGACTCAGATTGGTCGAAAGGTCAAACGACTTCGATCAGACAATGGTACTGAGTACAAGAATGATCCATTTCTACAAGTATGTCAAGATGAGGGCATTGTGCGACACTTCACTATTCGAGATACACCACAACAGAATGGGGTAGCAGAATGTATGAATCGAACTATACTAGAGAAAGTTCGATGTATGTTGTCCAATGCTGGATTGGGCAAGAAATTTTGGGCTGAGGCAGTTACATATGCGTGCCATCTAATTAACCGGTTGCCATCAGCTGCAATAAATGAAAAAACTCCTATGGAGATGTGGACTGGTAAACCTGCTACTGATTATGATTCTTTACATGTTTTTGGTTCCACTGCATATTATCATGTAAAAGAATCTAAGTTAGACCCAAGAGCAAAGAAAGCATTATTCGTAGGTATAACTGGTGGAGTAAAAGGATACCGTCTCTGGTGTCCTAATACAAGGAAGATTGTTTTCAGTAGAGATGTGACTTTTGATGAATCAACCATGATGAAGAACAATGATTCACAAAACGATGACAAAACTAGTAGTACTTTGCAGCAGGTGGAGCTTGAAAAGGTTAATGATAATCCAGCTACTATTGAAGGAACAAATGATGAAGAAGTTTTGACCCAAGAACTTCTACAGCAACAAGATTCAATTGCATATAAGAGGCCAAGAAGAGAGATTCGTATGCCTGCTCGCTTTGATGATATGGTGGCCTGTGCACTTCCAATTACAGATGATGATGTTCCTTCTACTTACACAGAAGCAAGAAGTAACCTTGATGGTGTAAAGTGGAAGCAAGCTATGAATGAAGAAATGCAGTCTTTTCATAAAAATAGGACTTGGGAGTTGGTGACACTGCCCAAAGGAAAGAAGGCAATTGGATACAAATGGGTATCTGCAAAGAAGGAAGGATTTCCTGGTAAAAATGAAATTCGATACAAGGCTAGATTGGTAGCAAAAGGTTACGCTTAGAAAGAAGTAATACACTACAATGAAGTGTTTTCTCCAGTTGTGAAGCATTCGTCTATTCGAATTTTGCTAGTCTTGGTTGCGTAATATGATCTTGAACTAGTTCAACTCGATGTGAAGACCGCGTTTTTACACGACGATTTGGAAGAGGAAATCTATATGACTCAGCCAGATGGATTCAAGGTTGCTGATAAAGAAAATTGGGTTTGCAAACTGACAAAGTCACTTTATGGATTGAAACAATCTCCGAGGCAGTGGTACAAACGATTTGATCAGTTCATGAAAGGGCAAAGGTACAAAAGAAGTAAATTTGATCATTGCGTGTATTTTCAGAAGCTACAAGAAGGAAATTTCATATACTTGCTCTTATATGTTGATGATATGTTGATAGCATCTAAGAGTAAAGTTGAAATTGAGAGATTGAAGACTCAACGCAACGTTGAGTTTGAGATGAAAGATCTAGGTGAAGCTAAGAAGATTTTTGGCATGAAAATATGTAGAGATAGAGCTCGTGACAGAGTTAGCTTGTCTCAGAAGCAATATTTGAAGAAGGTACTACATCAGTTTGGCATGAACGAGCAGACAAAACCTGTAAATACCCCGTTGGCTTCTCATTTCAAGCTTTCTGCAAAACTATCTCCTTCAACGAATACGGAACAAGAATTCATGTTACAAGTTCCATATTCTAATGCAGTAGGTAGCTTGATGTATGCAATGGTGTGTACAAGACCCGATGTAACAGTCCGGTTCAGACCCTAGTCAGAACAGTGGTTTCGGGACCACAAATCCAAGTCAGTGAAATATTTTAATATTATTTTCTATGCCTTTGATATGTGATTTAGCCTGTGATAAAGTTCTGTAAGATAATTTATTTGTCTATGTGTTTAATTTGATAAAAGAATTGAATTGCATTAAATGCAAAACTAGCATAATATTTGTAAAAGTGTCCATTTGAGATGGCTTCTTAATGGGAAGGCCTTATATGACAATTAAACCACTTTTAAGATAATGGGTAGTAGTTGGACAAATATGCCCTTATTGTATAATTGTTTCAAATGTTTATTAAATAGCTAATATGGTAAATGGATTAATTATATGTTATAATAAAACAAACAATTGAAAGATGGCTTTTATCATTTTATTTGGCCGAAACTTTAAAGAAGAAGAAAAAAAATTTTGCTAGGGTATTCGGCTAGCTTTTAACCCAAATTAAGGTATGTTTTGATTCTAGTTTTTGACGATTTTTATGTTTTTGAGATTGTTGCTTAGTCTATTATCAAGCCCATGTTGTAATTTGGAGAATTAATGATGTTTATGAGATGTGCCATTGATGAAATGGTGAGTTTTGTGATGATTTTAGGTGTTAAATGAAAGATATGTGTTTAATGAACATATTTTGTTCTTGAATTTTTGATGAATTTAGCTAATTAAGGCTAAATTGAGAAAATATCATTTTAAGGGACTAATTTGTGAATTTGATGAAATGTTTGGTGAGATATATGGGCATTCGGCTAAGCATGGATGTAAGATGGCTAAGCATGGATGTAATGTGATCTTGTATATTTAATGTTTTGAGAAAAATGGACTAAATTGATAAAATGTGCAAATGAGAGGGCTAAGTTGTAAATAGCCCTAAATATGTGATTTTGGATTGAATTGAATGTGTTGTTAAATAAGAGGGTTAAATTTGAATATGTATACATTAAGAACCGAAGAAAACATACTTAGATCGCGGGAAAGCGAATGTAGTCAAATAACCGAGTCCAAACGAATATCCGAATCCAAGGTAAGTCAATATACAAATAAATGTATTTGTATTGAATTATGTAAGTACATATGACTATTGATAATGATGAATGCTTATAAGATGTTGTATACATGAATTCCGAGATAAGATCGACATAGTGTTAACATCCGAAAAGTCTCGTACAAACCTAGGAATAGATATGATTAACTATGTCATGACATAGGTGTCTGCTATGTTATATCATGTAAGACCACATCTGGGACGTTGGCATTGATTTGAGATTTCGTGTAAGACCACATCTGGGATATTGGCATCGTATTGATTCGTGTAAGACCCTGTCTGGGACAGTGGCATCGATATCTGATTATATGTAAGACCACACCTGGGATGTTGGTATTATATGACTGTTCCGAGCACTCTACGTATACTAATAAATTCCAAACGGGTTCAACGGGCAAGTCTGAGAAATGAATGAATATGTGAATTGTACATTCGTTTCAGGTACGTTTGATAAGTACACATTGTGTGTATAAGAATGTAAGTATTTTCTTAAGCTTACCTAGTTGAATTATGTATATGAATATGAGAATGTAAATGTGTTATATGAATGGAAAAACTATGAGCTAATAAAGTATGTGGTGATATGCAAGATTAAAAGATGAATGGCTAAGTAAATGTGCGAAGAAGAATGGTGATTATGAAATTGAACTAATAGTGATCTCATATTGATTATATGTCTTGAATGCCTAAATGCTAAGTTTATTTGTATATGGCTTACTAAGCTTTTGAAAGCTTACTCTGTATGTGTGTTTGCTCTGTTCTATAGATCGTCAAAGCTACTGAAGGCTCGGGGACCGTCAAGGATCGTCATCACACTACTCAAATTCATTTTGGTACTTTTGAAATGTGTATATATCTAAATATGGCATGTATAGGCTAGTTGTTTTGGATTAAAGTTGAAAAGTGTATAATTAGCCATGAGATGTGGCTACATAAGTGTTGATAATATGCATGAGTAATTATAAAATATGGTGTATGATTTGGTATGACTTGGTATCTATGAAGTGGTTATGTTAAAGGTAAGTATATGGATGAAATGTGAGTATGCATGTTTGATCAAAGAAGAGGAGATATGAAAGGTAAATGTGGATGAATCATGCTTGAATGCATATGTGTTTTAGTTGTACAAATTAGCATGATTAGTATTGTAATTGTATATGGAGATTTGATGATTAATTTGATATGTTTTTGGTTACCAAATGTGCATGAAATGAATTGGTAATTTGCTTATAGGGATTGACCCTTGTATGGGTGGCACTTTGGCCTTGCAAGTAGCCTGTTTTGCCTACATGGCCATGGCACACGGGCGTCCCTAGCAGCCGTGTGATTAAATCAGTGTCTAGCCTAATACTACACGGCCATGACATAGGCGTTCAACTAGCCGTGGGTATAATTCAGTAGTTGATAGCTGAAATCAGAGCTTTAAAATTTATAAAACGAATGATCAAACCTGGAAACTACCTCTGACAACGATTAAAGGCAAGTGTACCTATCGAAAAGTAGTATAGCTTAGGCAAGACTGGGTTGTCGAACCCAAAGGAACTAAAAGTACTAATACTAACTTTCTTTTTATTATTTAGCCTAAAATAAAGTGAAGTTGCTTTAATCTAAATTAACGACTATTAAGCTAAAGACGCAAGACAAAAAGAATGAATTGGGAAATAACTTGACGAAAAACTCAGTTGATCACGACGATACCCTCAGGAAGAATCCACCTAGACTTCACTTGTTATTTAACACTGAACCATACGATTTATTCACTTAGTTTGATCCGTAGGACTACCTAACGTATATTAAACCCTCTCTCGAGGCGAATAACGTCTAACCCTAGGTTAATTAGTGGAACTCTCGTTCTCTTATAATAATCCCCTAGAATAGCAGTAAATTGATCAATGGATTCCCATATTAGGTTTCACCCTAATCCGGTAAAATCTCGTAACCCTATCTCTAGGCGTTCGATCAACTCCGCTTAATTATGTTATATCTACTCTTAAGCAGGGTCTATTCCTCCTCTACCTAAGCACATCAGATTTGGATTAAGCAACATAATTAAGAACAAACTAAGTAATTATCATATAATTCAGAAATCAAATAACAAGATTCATCTAGGTTTCATCCCCTTCAGGTATCTGAAGGGCTTCATTTATGACAAATAAAGAAAACATCTCAAGAGAAAAGATAAAACAAAACATAAGAAATCCCTAAAACTCCCTGAAGGAATTGAAGTAGAAATCTGCCGTCTTGAGTATAACTTCAGCTTCTTGGGATGGATCAACTGGCTATCTTCGATTGATTCCCTCAACTCTGACCTTCTCGGTTTGGCTCTTTGGCCTAGCTTTGACGCCCCGGACAAAAGCCCTGGCAGAAGGCTTCTGCCGAACTCCCCTCTCAAGTTGCCCCATTGGGTGTTTATGTAGACTTTGAGATGCCTTACTTGGCCCCTAAGTATCCTAATTTACAATCTTTGCCTCCAAGTATCCTTTCCCGAATGAAATTGCTCTTTCCAGCGACAGGGACACGGCCATGGCACACACTCGTGTGGATCGTGGCTAGGCCGTGCTCGGACTTTTAATGAGGCACGGCCGTGTTAGCTTTGGGCCAGGCCGTGTCGATTTCTCTCTTGGCCCAAATTGGTTCGTTTTAATCCCGTTTCTCGTTCTTTTCATCATTGGGTGCTTTCCTGAGTATAAAACATGAAAAGAAAGGATTAAGAGCACCTTTTTACATAAATCAAAGGATAAATCATCCAAAAGTATGCTAAATGTGGGATTAAAGTATGTTACTATTAAGGTTTATCAATAACCAGCCCACGTGTGCACGGCCATAGCACACGGACTTGCCTAGTAGCCGTGTGTATAAGACAGTAATTAGCCTAAGAGTACACGGTCATAGCACATGGGCGTGTCTGGTGACCATGTGGATAAGCCAGTATTCATGCTCTAATTTGGTACGGCCAGGACACATGGGTGTGTCCAGTAGCCGTGGGAGGCACACGGCTTGCTCATACGGGCGTGTGACCTCTGTAACTTTGAAAAGTTTTTAAATTTCTGAAAGTTTCCGTATGTGTTCAGTTTAGTCCTGACCCTACTATAAAGTATGAGTAAGGTCTCGATAACCAGTATAAGGGACACTTTGATTGTGATTGATGAATGGTTGTATGAAATATCTGTAAAAGTTTCCGATCTGTCCGGTAACGCCTTTAACCCTAATACAGCGATAGATACGGGTTAGGGGTGTTACATTTGATTGGTATCAGAGCTGCAGTTTAGTCTATTCTCGAACTAACGTAGCATGTCAGTGTCTAGCTATACATGCCATATATCTGAACTGTGATAGTGTGATGAATCCTGACATGTAAAATGTGTTTTACGTATAGTAATGGATCCCGAAAGAGCCGTAGCTGACGATGTAGAAAGTAATGCGCCTGCTCCCGCGCAAGGGACAGCGCCATCTGATTCGAGATCGGTTACGAGTGGTCAAGAGGGAGAAGCTAAACAAGCTTTCTTCCAGATGATGAGTGAATGGTTCACTCAATTTATGAGAAATAACTCGATTGTTCACAACCTTCACCCCCGGTTAATCCCCCTCAGACTTCATTTGTACCACCGGTTATGTATCCGAATTTGTTGAATAAGCCTCCAGTTGACAAAATCCGCAAGTATGGGGCTGAAGAGTTCAGGGCTACTAGTGATGATAATGCCGAGAAAGCCGAGTTCTGGTTAGAAAACACTATCCAAGTATTCGATGAGATGTCTTTAACTCCAGAGGAAAGTATTAAATGTGTTGTTTCACTGCTACGAGATGCGGCTTATCAGTGGTGGAAAACTTTGATTTCATTGTTTTGAAAGAGCGGGTCATATGAGACTCTTTTCAGGTTGAGTTCTAGAAGAAATACATCAATGAGAGATTTATTGATCAGAAATGGAAATAATTTTTGGAATTAAAACAGGGTCGTATGACTATTTCGAAATACGAACGAGAGTTCGTGAGATTGAGTCAATATGCTCGTGAATGTGTATCCACCGAGGCAATAATGTGCAAGAGATTTAAAGATGGTTTTAATGAAGACATTCGTTTACTTGTCGGGATTCTGGAAATAAAAGAGTTTGTTGTACTCGTTGACCGAGCATGCAAAGCCAATGCACTCAAGAAAGATAAAAGGAAAGCTGAGTTTGAAGCTAGAGAGGTAAGAAAAAGATTTTCGAGTAAATCATTTCAGTCTGCTTCGAAGAAATTCCGAGATGAACAAATTCGTTCGAAAATTAATGTGGGACATTCTAGTAGAGATCAAGCTAGATTACAGTTGAGCTCTAAAGCTCTAGTAACATCGACGGCTAGTGTTAGAAATGTCAGATCCGAGCGACCTGAATGTAAGCACTGTGGTAAAAGACATCCGGGAAGCTGTAGATTGAATGACCGAGCTTGTTTCAAATGTGGATCATTAGATTATTTCATCCGTGATTGCCCAGAGTCTGTTGAACCAGAGACTGCCCAGAATCAGAGATCCGGTAATGCTCCAGTGAGAGGTAGACCTTCCCAAAATGTAAGAAATGTCAGTGGTAGTCAGAGAACTACGAGAGATACTGTTGCAAGATCCGAAGCTAGAGCACCTGCTAGAACGTATGCCATCCGAGCTCGGGAGGAACCTTCATCTCCAGATGTTATAACAGTACATTTACACTTTATGATACTTCTGTGATTGCATTAATAGACCCTGGTTCTACACATTCGTATATATGCATGAACTTAGTATCCAGTAAGACTTTACCGGTAGAATCTACCAAATTTGTTATAAAAGTATCGAACCCCTTTGGTAAAAGCGTCTTGGTTGATAAAGTATGCAAGAACTGTCCGTTAATGTTTTGAGATGACTATTTTCTTGCTGATTTGATGCTATTACCCTTTGACGAGTTTGATATTATTCTGGGTATGGATTGGTTGACATTGCATGATGCTGTTGTGAATTGTAAAAGAATGACTATTGATTTGAGATGTTCGAATGATGAAATAGTTCGGGTTGAATCTAGTGATTTGAATGGTTTTCCTACTTTGCTTATGTAATTGATTCGAAAGTGTCTGAAAAGAAAATTGAATTAATGCCAGTCATTTGTGAGTTTTCTGATATATTTCCTGAAGAATTACCAAGATTGGCTCTAATGCGTGAAGTTGAATTTGGTATTGATCTGTTGCCAAGTACGACACTTATTTCAATAGCTCCGTATATAATGACACCAAAGGAATTGAAAGAGTTAAAGTCACAGTTGCAAGAATTAACAGATAGAGGATTTGTAAGACCAAGTTTCTCACCTTGGGGTGCTCTTGTTCTGTTTGTGAAAAAGAAAGATGGCACGATGAGAATGTGCATTAACTATCGTCAATTGAACAAAGTGACCATAAAGAACAAATATCTGTTGCCCAAGATTGACGATTTGTTTGATCAACTAAAAGGAGCCACTGTGTTTTCTATGATTGACTTGAGATCAGGATATTATCAGTTGAGAGTAAAAGATTCAGACATTCCAAAAACTGCTTTCAGAATGAGGTATGGGCATTACGAGTTTTTAGTTATGCCCTTTGGACAAACGAAGATTAACCACCGATTATGTGTTTACACTTGCTGAAGGACCAATAAGTTGAAAGTCTACACTGCAGTCTACAGTTGCGTTGTCAGCCACAGAAGTCGAATACATGGCTGTAATAGAGGTTGTAAAGGAAGCTATTTGGTTACAAGGTATGGTTAAAACCTTGGGATTGGTTCAGGAGTATATTAACGTGTATTGTGATAGTCAAAGTGCTATTCATTTAGCAAAGAATCAAGTCTATCATGCACGTACAAAGCATATCGACGTACGATTCCATTTTGTGTGGGAAATTATTGATGAGGGGAAAATTCATCTTCAAAAGATTAAGACTGCAGATAATCCCACAGATATAATGACCAAGGTGGTAACAATAAACAAGTTCGAACATTGTTTGAACTTGATCAATATCCTGCAAGTTTAACAGTTGAAGAAGGCACTATCAAGTATTGTTGACAAAGGCAAAAAGAATTGTGTGAAGATAAGATTATCCTAATCAAATCTTCAAGGTGGAGATTATTGGAAATCATCCATACTTTGGAAAATTAAAGATATGGGTATCAAAATGTTGGCACTAGAAATCTGGGATTTAAGGCACCAAAAATGGGATTGAGATTTGGCATGAGATATTTGTAATTTTTTGGTCCCTAATTGCATAGAGCCTTTGCAAGTTGATCCCTGAACCTCAACTATAAATAGGCCTAACCATTTCTCATTTTCATCAACCCACATTTTGACATTCTCTACTTAAAGCATTGTTCTCTCTCTTTATAAATCTTCACTGGAGTGAAATATATTTGGTAGTGCTCGAGGACGTAGGCAAAATTTGTTGAACCTCGTTAAAATTCTAGTGTTCTTTATTGTATTATTTTACATATTTTGTGAGTGTAATTGTAGTGATTTATTGTGTTATTAAATTACGATAGAGGGATATTCTGTCTAGGAAAGACCTGGTACTTACGCGATCCTTGTGATACACCTCTCTTTCTTGGGAATTGAACTTAGTGTGATTTTTCAGTACAATAATTTTACTCTTTTACACGCTTCCGCACAACAGAATCATACATTCATTTCACTAATTAACAACACAATTTCTCTTATTAAACAATGATTGTAAATTTTATTATACAATTTCTCTTTTCTTGTTTTGCACGTAATAGTTAGAGCTAAGTTCAATTTCAATTAATCATTTTTAGATCAAATTATAAATTTTTTATTTAATATCTCTACATATTGGCATCTAATGTTCTAAGTGTAATGATTTCATTTATGTAATTGTAATTTTTCAAACAATTTGGTTTAATAAAATATCCATCAGTATCATTAATATCTTTTGTATAATTGCCTAAACAATTTTTGCACATAGAGCAAAATGAAAAGCAAATTGGCTCACAAGTTATTTAATGTTTAACTAATATTAAGCGAGATTACGTGGTAAAATTGTAATGTAGAAAGACAACTTATATTAGTAGATAATCTAAATGTGTCCTTAGTCTAATCAGAATTGAACAAGATTAATATGTTGTTTATCAAGTCCAATTGAGGAGATACCTTGTCTTGGGTATCGAAGCAAATGACTCTCAAAAGATAGAGATATTGATGTGACTGACTAAACTTGAAGTATATTAGACAAGACCCAAGTAGAATAGATTCTACATCCATTTATGGATTTATTCACTTACGATATTCTAGTGTAGCATACATTAATCTTAAATGGATGATGTATTATGTATGGGTGACCTGTATACTTTGATGTAAATGAAAGTCTAAGTTCAAATAGATAAGGAAATAAAAGTTGGTGCATTGGATATACGACTTTTGCATAATGTAGCATCATTCCAAAATAGTGAAATGTTGGAAAAAAATTTGGTTTGAAAACATTTTTCTTGTACAGCGAAAAATAAAAATTTTGAAAATCGACCCGATTTATGATATTTATAGTAATAAACTTTAACTGAATTCGTACTTGTGTTTTTGGATAATCGGATCATTGATGTTTTTCGGCTTTCGCCAAATGATCTTCTCCGTTATTCTCATTCCGCAAACTGTTTCGAGTGTATGCTCGAACCTATTGAGTCAAAACACAAAACTAGAAAAGTTTTCTTTTTAAGGTAAAATCAGAAATTCTCTCTTCTTTAATAGAAACAAGTAAAATTGTTATTCTAATAAATATATTTATAAGTTGAGAATAAATTCTCTCTATTTTTCTGCAGAATAATAATCTCTGCAGAATAATAATCTCTCAAAAGTTGTGTTAATAACTTTACTGGTACTATCTATTTATAAGAAGAGAATGTAGAACCCTTGTAGAGTTGTAGATGTTTATTTTAAATAGAAAAACAACATCCTTGAAACCAGAAATCATTAAGGCTAGCTCGTTGAAACCAGAAATGGATTGCGTGTTTGAATAAAAATGTACGGAATTAATAAGAAAAGAGAAATGGGAAACATTCATGAAAGATTATGGTTTTCTCCGAAATGGAGAAATGAAATCATTTGAAAATGAATGTAAGTTTCCAAAAATGGAAATAAAAATGGAAATGATCCATTTGCAATCTTGTATAGATTACTTAAAAATGATCGGAAGAATTAGTTTATATTTTTAAACTGTTTTGAAGCCTGAAAATGAAAATAAGTCATTTGGTCATAGTGAACATGTTGTGTTGAGAAATACTGAACATATTTTCTCAAAATTTTACTAGGGGCAAAATCGTCAAATTTTTTTGGGTAAAATAGGGATGAGAAAATTGTTTTATATATAACTATTAAAGTTTATTCTGAGAAATAGAAAAACTAAATCGGGTTGGATCACATTACAGAGTACTGGGTCAAAAAGGCCCAAGAAGTACTTGTAATTGGACCTGATATGAGATAGGCCCAAAAACCCCTCATGGACATGAAGGGGGTGGCAACCCTGGTGGGAATATTAAGGTGTGTCATCCATCCTAGTCCTATTCTAAGAAGGATGTTGTTTTTCTATTTGAAATAAATCGCTACAAATCAATAAGGGCTCTACCTTCTCTTCCTATAAATAGATAGCACCGATAGAGTTATTAACATAATTTTGAGATATTGTTATTCTATCAAAAAATAGAGAGAATTTATTCTCAATTGTTACATATATTTTTTCGGAATAACAATTCTACCGGTTTCTATTAAGAAGAGAGAATTTTTGTTTTCACCAAAAAAAGAGAAATTTTTCTAGTTCTATGTTTTGATTCAATAAGTTTGAGACTACACATGAAGTAATTCGTGATATGAGAATAACAGAGAAGATCGTTTGGTTAAAAGTTGGGAACAACGAACGTCCACTAAACCGAAAACATAGGTACGAATTCGATTAAGGTTTATTGCTATAAATATCACAAATTGGGTCAATTTTCAAATTTTTAATTTTTCGCTCTGCAAGAAAATAACTTTTCAAACCGGGATTTTTCCAACAGGGGGACCAAATCGTAATAAATTGGACTAATTTGAATGAACCTAAAAACTTAAAATTGATGACCCTAAGAGAATACTTAGGCAAGTGAGAACGAGAGAAGATCTTGTTGGGCACTAATTCAGTAGTCCCAGGTTAATCGATTAAATCAAGAGATAATCTAGATTAATTTGTCTAACTTGGTAAAACTGAGATCGATAGGTAATATGAAGTCATTTTGGGAGTTTAAGCAATTTAGAGCCCTAATTTGATAACTAGTGAACCACATTGAGATCAACCAACCACAGTTTATTATCTAATTTTTAATTACGTAACTTAGCATGTTTTGCAATTTAGTTTTTGTTAGCTAGGTAGTAGATTAGTTTAAATTCTCGTGACTTTATGATTTGTCATAATATAATTTTTTTTGCGATTAGTTGGTTAGACTTCTTATTTCACACGCATTTTATTTAGAAATTGTTCAATCCACGATTCTCTTGAGTTCGATCCTTGTAATACTCAAGTGTTCTATTGTAACATTACAAATATTACAACTGACTTGTCACGCTTGTAGTAAGTCACGATAGTTTATTCTAGTTCCAACGTATTGATTTCTTTCTTCATTTGATAGGAGGGAATGAGGCGGTCAATAGGATTAAGTGTAATTATATGTATAAAGGAGTTCAAAATGATGAATTTATACTTGTGAATTGAATGGTGTGTTTAGATACTCATGTGATGAATTGAGTTGCGAAAATAAATATGCACAAGGTAAGTAGATTTGATAGTTTGACATGAATAGGTAAATGAATTGGCATGTAAGATTGGTATAAGCATGACTATATGAAATTGAAAGTGTTTGACATAAAATGGTATGATATTAGGTTAGGAATTAAATATGTGCATTTTGCATAATCTTATTATATTGTGTTGAATCATAGATTTATCATTGAGTGTATTTGTGTAACAGCTTGTTTTTTAGTGGTATTAGAAATAGTGGTTTCGGGGCCACCCAATCCGACAAGTTCGTAAATATTATTATTTAATATTTACGAGACAAGTGTGATTTTTAAAAAGGTTTTTGATTTGATAATTTATGTTATATAAGCTATTTATTAAGTTCAAGTGGTTTTAGAAAATGAGGTATCGGGGTCTTGTTTTTATAAACTAAGCCGTAAACATTTTTATAAATATTTACGGAGTGTCATTACGGTGGTATTAAAGTTTCGTTAAGAAATTTTAACATTTCAATAGTTAATTAATTAAAAAGGACCAAATTAAAAAAAATGCATTCCTGGGGCTCTGTTCCCATAAATCGGACTCGTAAATATTTTTAATAAATATTTATGAAGCTAGTTGTGTAGTTAATTAGGTTTCGGTTAACTGAATTTGCTTGAATTAAAAGTAATTAGGTATAAGGACTAAATTGCATATAGGGTGAAAGTTGAATTATAGATTAAAGAAAAAGTAAAAGGACTAAAGAAGGAATTATGCCATTACTCATAAATGAGGCGACATAAGTGTTTATTATTAAAAAAATTTAAAGTTAAAATATATATTATAATATTATAATATTATATCTTAATGTTTAAGTATATGTTATATATATATATATATTATATAATAATAAAACAAAGAAATAGAAAGAAAAAAGAAATAGAAAGAAACAAAAGCAAAAATGAAACAGAAAGAGAAAGAAAGAAAAAAAGAGAGAGAAAGAAAAGAGAAAGAAAAAGGAAAAAAAATTAGGGTTTTCAAGGATTTAAAGCTTAATTGGTAAGTTAATTTAGTCTATTTTCTTATAATTTTTATGTTTTTAGAATCCTAAAACTAAACACTACCCAACCCATGTCAAAATTTTAAAAATTATTGAGTTTTAAATGTTGTCTATGTTGAATAATTAGAGTATTAGGAACGAAATTGATAGATTTGTAAGTTAGAAATGAAAAAGGATTAAATTGTAGAACAAATAGTAAATTTTGTGTAATAGGGACTAAATTTTGAAAAATTTGAAATTTAGGAATTTATGTGAAAATAGGGAGTTGAATTTAGTCTAAAGTGTAATTTGCATGAAAATAAATAATTAAATGTGAAGAATAAAAGTTAGTATCGATTTAGGGACTGAATTGGAAATTTGGCAATATTTGAGTAAAAATTGAAATATTCAATATGAAATTGAATTGTGTTGTATTGATGATTTTAATTGTTTTAATTTCGTAGCTAACATCGTACTGGAATCCTCGACTAAAAAGGGGAAAGATAAAGTCGACTTGGAACAGCTTGGAATTCCTGGTTTATATTTCTATAATCCGAAACTAGTTATTAATTGTTATATTTTTATTTAATGCTTATGGTAAGTATTGATGTGAGTATTTGGCGCTTTTACATTAAATTGGATTGAAGTTGATTGAATGCTATAAATATTATGAATATATTGATTATTGAATTGAAATGAATATATCTATGTGTGCAAATATGATAATTGAATTTTGGTTGTATTTGAAAAGTAAAATTAAACCCTATTAACTGTATCGGTCTGAGTCAAATATAGATGGCATGCCATAGGATTGGAAGAGTTCAGGGATTATTCGACTTCGAGTCGATGAGACATTGGGTGTCAAATTATTACTTCAGATTAATTCGATGAGGCATTGTGTGCCAATTTACTTCGGTTTAGCCGATGAGACACTAGGTGTCAAATTATTACTTCGAATTATCCGATGAGACACTAGGTGCCAAACTGATGTGTTTTGGTTGGATCTGTGTATCCGTCAGAGTCCGAGTCGTGTTAATAAGGGTAATTAAATGAAATGACACTATGATCGATGTTGGATGATATTATATGTGAAATGAAAATGGGACTGTGAATTGAATTATGGATTGAGACACATGAATTGTGTATTCATGAATTGGACATGGAATGAACATTATTGTTGTTTAAGCGAAATGTGTATTATATTGTGAGAAACTATTTTATGGCAAATAATGAGAATTGAGTATGGTATAAAATGATGTATTTATGATTTGAGTAATTGAATGGTTAATGTAATTGTATAAATAAATGTGAATTTTAAATATTCAATTGTGCTTAATATTTAGTTGTGCCTATTATATTATTTTGTCTTTAAATATTCGGATTATAAAAATACCGCTGAGTTTTACTCAGCGTACAGTTTTGTTTCCCGTGCGCAGGTTAGGTACTTAACTTTTGATCACCAATTCAGCATCCAACAATGATCCCGAACTCAAATGTGGTGATGTTTATCCTTTTTGTTGGCATGTACCTAGGGTGTCTAAATAATAGTTATTTTGTGGTTTGATTGTAAATGAGGTTATAAGTCTAATTTTGGTTGGTTTTATACATATAAATATGTGTTTGTTTTTGAAGCCATATTATGGCATGGTAAATTGAACTAAATCTAGATAGGTGCATGTGAATTTAATTTTATGTTTAAGTGCTCATGAACTAGGCAAATTGATTTGGATTTGGTACGGTTATAATTTGGATTAAAATAATGCTTTGATGACTTGTTTTAATAATATGAAATGTTTGAAATTTCTGTCTGTTTGATCTGTAAACTCCGGTAATGCTCCGTAACTTGGTTCTGGCGAGGGATACGGGTTGGGGGTGTTACAACTTGCTTAGGATACGATTTGTTTTTCTTCCTGCGTAGGTAAAGTAGATTCTAGTAGTTCGAGCATTTAATCCAACATCCAACAATCGATCCCCGACTTAGCAAAGTTCGGACAAATTCTATTTTGTTCTAAGTTTGGCATGTACCTAGGTTGAGTTATTTTTGTTATAACTATGTTACTGGTTACATGCTTTTTGGTTCAAAAAGTTGATATATGGATTTGTTTAGTTACTTATGGCTTGTAAAAAGATTTAAGTTTAGTTTAAAATGGTATGATATGTTGAAATATTAATGGACTTGGTGAAATAGGTATGAATGTATATAAATTGAACGTATTTCCATAGGTATTATGTAATACCCCTAACCCGTATCCGTAGCCGGAATAGGGTTAAGAGGCATTACCGATCAAATCATAACATTTAACCATCATTATTCATACATCATTAAATCATAATCAAACAATGTCACTAAGTCCCTTAATAAGGTCTACGAGACCTTAAACATGCATTAGAAAGGGGTCGGGACTAAACCGGGCACATACAAAATTTTTCTAAAAACTTAACATTTTTCAAAGTTACAGAGGTCACACGCCCGTGTGGGTAGGCCGTGTCAAAATAAGGCATACATACTGACTTGTCCACACGGCCGAAGACACGCTCGTGTGCTTAACCCGTGGCCGACACTGACTTATTTCACACGGCCAGTCACATGCCTACTTGTCCAGCCTGTATACGAGTCTGACTTGTTTCAAATTGAAAACTTAAGAGACACAGTCGAGCCACATGCCCGTGTGCTCAACTGTGTCGGCAAATATAAGCTATTTACAAGGCCAATTTGCCTCCCACACTTTGGGTCACAGCTACAAGCATCATACCATATAATTTCATACCCCAAATGGCATTCAAACATACCAAAACATTTGATAAACCATAATTTACACATATTTTAACCCCATGCTTGGCTTAATTTTGGATGATTTTCCATTGGATTTGTTGAATTCGATACTCCTAATCTCTTAATTTCATGTTTTATACTCAGGAGAGCTTAGGAAGTCGAAAAGGCCTACTTAGGAAATCACACGGCCTGGACCATCGACCACGGGCAGATCACACGGTCGTGGGTGGAGAGTAGAATCGACCACGGCTGAAGGAGTCCACCACGGGCGTGTCACACGAGCGTGTCCCTACCGTCCTTAGGTTTAATTCTATTCAGAAAAGGTTACTTGTGGGCCATGAAAGGCATCTCAAAGCCTATGTAAACACCCTAGTGGGCAACCTAAAAGGAGAGTTCGACAGGACGTCGAATAGACACCGAATAGAAGGAGAAAATACTCTAGGACAGCCGCCGGGAACAGCTTAGGAGAAGGATCTCCATCAAGATAGAGGATTCCCCATCAAGTTCTTTAGGAGTTTTTGAGTTTTTCTTATGTTTTGTTGTTTTCCCTATTCTAATATGTTTCCTTCTATTAGTATGAACTAAATCCCTTAAATACCTAAGGGGATGAAACCTAAGACGAATCTTATTATTATTTAATTTATGAGATAAATACTTGTGCTTATTCTTAATTGAGAGTTCTTATTCTTGTTTGATAATTCAGGTTATTGATTCAAGTTGAATGTACTTATTCAGTAGAGCAAAAGTCCCTATTTAAGAGTAGATCAACACAATAAAGCGGGGTTGATTGCAACCCTAGAAATAAGGCGACGAAAATCACCGGATTAGGGTCAAACCTAATAAGGGAATCCAAAGATCGAGTTAATGCGACAATAGGGGTTTTAATTAGAAAGAGATTTCAATTAATCAACCTAGAGTCAGTTGTTTTTAGGCTTGAAAGAGATATTAACATAAATCAGGGATTTCTACGGATTAAGCCAAGTGAATAAATCACATGAATCAAAAGTAATAAGTGCAGTCTAGGTGGATTCTTCCTTAGGTATTGTCTATCTCATATAAAGTTGCCTAAAAGTATTTTCCTAATTTACTCTCTGTCGCGTTCATATTTAGTTAAATTAGTTAGTTAATTTTAGATTAAAAATAAATCTCCTTAATTATTAAGCTAGATAATAAAAAGATAGTTAATACTAGTACTCTTGGTCCTTAAGGATACGATATTCCAGACTCACCACAGCTATACTACTGTTCGATAGGTGCGCTTACCTTTGTCGAAATAATAGTTAGTTTCGAGCTCCATCAAGTTTTTGGCTCCGTTGCCAGGGACTAAGATATTAGGAACACTAAATTTTTCTTACTTTAGCCATTTTTATTTTTATTTATTTTAATTTTAACTTTGCTAATTTTTCTTTTATTTGCTTCTGACAGGTAATTCTAGTTTATGACTAGAAGGAACCTGTCAGGACCATTACTTTTTGACAGTGATATAGAAGGTACCGTTCACAGAAACCGTAGAGAAATAAGGCGAAGCCTACAATACATAGAAGAAGAGCAAGAGGACAATACTAACACTACCGAAAAGGTGGCTGATAATAATCCGCTACCTCCTGTAGTTGCCGCAAACCCGGTGAATCAAAATCCTGCTCCTCGTACTATGTATGATTATGCTAAACCCAATTTAATAGGAATCAAATTAAGTATTGTTAGACCTGCTATTGCTGCAAACAATTTTGAACTGAAACCTAACACTATATAGATGATTCAACAATTTGTTCAGTTTGATGGTTTGCAGGATGAGGAGCGAAACAAACACTTGGCAAATTTTCTTGAGTTTTACAACACTTTCAAGATTAATGGCGTTTCTGATGATGCAATTCGCCTTTGGTTGTTTCCCTTCTCTATGAGAAACAAAGCTAAACAGTGGTTGAACTCGTTACCACGAGGATCAATCACTACATGGAAACAAATAACCGAAAAATTTTTGTTAAATTATTTTCCGCCGGCTAAAACAGCTAAGTTGAGGAATGATATCTCTTCTTTTGTGCAGATAGATATAGAGACACTTTACGATGCATGGGAGAGATACAAGGATTTACTAAGAAGGTGCCCTCACCATGGGTTACCCTTGTGGCTACAGGTTTAAACTTTTTACAACGGTGTGAACCCCTCAACTAGCTAACAGCCCGATTTTGACCTTAATCAGAATAGTAGTTTCGGGACCACAAATCCGAGTCTTAAAAAATATTTTGAATTTATTATGTGTTTATTATGTGTGAAATTAGTTGTGTTAAATTTTCGTGTTTTAATTTCATTGATTGAGTGTCCGATTAAATAAAAGGGATTAATCGTGTAAAATAAAAATTTGATGGTTAGATGTGAAAGTACCTAATTGTTGTTATCTTTTTAATATGGAGGATTTAAGTTGTAATTAGCCCATTTTAATAATTGAATGGACGACACTAATGTTATATTATATAGTTTTTTTTGTGTTAAATAATAATAATATAATATAATGATATAATAAGACAAACATAACTTAAAAAAAGTTATGTCGATATTTTTATTTCTTACAGCCGAATGTAAAGAAAAGAAAAAAAGAAAAGAACAAGCTTAGGGTGTTCGGCCCTTGTTCAAGCAAATTGAGGTATGTTTCGATCTCAGTTTTTGATAATTTTTACGTTTTTGAGATCGTTGCTTCGAGTACTACAAAACCCATGCTTGAATTTTTAATTTTGGTGAATATTTTGAGTTAAGCCATTAATGATAGCTTGTTATTTTTGTTGTTTGATGATGAAATGTGAAATACATGTGTTAGATTAACATGTTTTGTCTTTGGATTTTTGATGAATTTGAGTAATTTGGATTAAATTGAGAAAATAATATTTTGAGGGACTAAAATGTGAAATAAATGAAATATATAGACTTGTATGAAGCATGTGAATATTCGGCCAAGCATGGGTAAAGTATAAAATGTTAGGGGCAAAATGGTAATTTTCCCTTTTATGTGTTTTTGGATTAAACTGAATGGAATTATGTTTAAATAAGTTTAATTTGAATATGTTTAGATCAAGAACAAAAAAAAAACAGATTTGGATCGGGGGAAAATAAAAAAATAAACGAATTATTGCTATGTGAATATATATTGGATTAAATGTTGTTATAATTATGAATATATATTGCTATGTGATAACTTGAATTATTTGATTAAAATGATGCCTTAGCCCAATGTGAAATTGAGAATTGACTATGTTTCGAGTTTGATTCGATCGAGATCCGATGTCCGAAAGCCCCGTACGAACCCTAGGAATAGATAGGATACATATGTCATAACATAGGATATCTGATATGTTATCGTGTAAGACCACGTCTGGGACGTTGGCATCGACTTGTGTTTACGTGTAAGACCATGTCTAGGACATTGGCATTGTATTTGATTCGTATAAGACTTTGTCTGGGACAGTGGCATCGATATCTGATTACATATAAGACCACGTCTTGGACGTTGGCGTATCCTTTTTAATTCCGAACGGTTCAACGGGCAATGTTAAGTGAAGACCAAATGTGAAAATCGAATTAAAAGGCTCAGGTATGTACTTAAACCAAGTTGTGAAAATAAGGTAAGTCGGTTGTTTAATTGATTGTATAAATGCTAAAGTTATAAATGTGAACTATGTGTAAGCATATGTGATTGTGTATTCAGTCAAATGTGGTATATGTGGATTTAATAGTGAGATTTATATAAGTTCATGTGTATTGATACAATTAGCCATATGGTATGTGTATGAGAAATTTAGATGATAACATTGTATTTGAGAATAAGTATATTCGACTTATTGATATAGTTGTGATATTTAAAAGTGATAATTACATATATTTATGAGTATTTGTGCATTTAGCTATATGATATTAAATGCTAATGTATATTTGATAACATATAAACTTATGGGTGTGTTATATGTATATTTAATTAAGGTTTGGATTGACTTTGCTAATTGATTCAGTGTTAATGTTCACATGATTATTGTTTGCTTATAGCATACTAAGCAGCGAAAGCATATTGTGTGTATGTTTACTATTTGTTTTTATAGATTTTGGAAGATGGATTGAGCTCGGAGATCGTCGGAGGAGCCTATCACACTATTGACTGTTTTGGTATTTACTAAGTTTGAATTTTGAATCTATGGCATGTATAGTCTAGTATTAGTTTGGTTGGTTTTGAATTTGTAATTATTAAAGCAATGCGAAAATGGCTAGAAATAATATTCAAGTTTAGTTAATCATGGTTATGTGTTATAAATATATATATGTGTGCGTGTGTGTGTATGGTATGTGTGACATGTTTGGTTATGGCCTTAGTGATTCGGCTATAAGTTCATTATAAGTCAGTATATGTAAATTTTGTTAGATACGCTTTGTTAAAGTGTTGTTAAGTGATTGGTATTAAGTGAATTCGATTATGATTTATAGGTGAAATGTAAGTATATACTTGGTTAAGTGCTTGATATGTTCGGTTTTAGCAAATTGGCACTAACTTATTATATGCAAAACATGGTTACTATGTTTATGTTTGTGTGTATGATCTCGGTTAAGGTGAGTTTATGTGTAATTTGTGTAATATGTTTTTTTAATGATAGTTGAACTAGATCTAAAACCAAGAGTGCTGTCCATAGAGTCCTAGAGAGAGCAGCTACTGTTGCGACAGGGGATGGAGGAGAGTGGTAGCGATGAGAGGGACCCTGGTGGAGAGATCACAGTGCTGGCAGAGGAACTTGTTCAGTTGTCAATTAAGAGATCTTTAGTAGTTCCGACAGAAAAACCAACATTAATCTGTTCAATGTGGACAAAGAAGACATTAAATTCTGATAGTTTTAAAGCGCAAATAGAAGCATCTGGAAGACAAAGGAAAAATTTGAAATCAGATTAGAAGGGCAAAATTTATTTTCAATAATTTTTGATTTAGAAGATGACATGAAGTTGATACTGGAAGGACGACCATGGCTATTCCGTAAGTCTCTTATCTTATTTGATAGATTAAGTAGTCCAATTGATAGAGATTCGATTTGTCTTACATCATCACCACATTGGATTAAAGTTGGCCCTTGTTTACCTAATTTTGATAAAAAAGATCTTCTACATGCAATAGGTAGTACGTCTGGTAGGGTTATTAGATTTGAAATTTATGATGATTACTGCCGTCTAAAAGTTCTGTTAGATGTTCAGAAACCTTTGAGAAGAGGTATCTTTGCTACTGTTACTAATAGTGCAAAGTCTTGGGTTCCGTTTAAATATGGAAAATTACCTGTATTTTGTTTTGGATGTGGGCAGCTGGGATATGGCCTTCAGGATTGTGTGGTAATGAGTCTGGAAGAAAAGAACAGTCTTAAAGATAACCCCCCTTTTTCTGTGGCTCTCAAGGCAGAATCTAAGGCAATGGGCAAAGAAAGTATGAAGTTTTTAGCATTTTCAAGGAAGCAGAGAGTACAATGTTCATATACAGGGAGTTTGAAAGAGGGGAATTTTGAGTGCGCTCAAGGAAGTGATTATACAGAAAAGTTGAAAAGCTTAATTAATGGACGTCAGTTGTCTAACTGGGAGGAGGGGTTACAGCACAAAGAAGATGTTGGGAGTATGGTGGAAAAGAAGTTGGGAATTAAGCAGACAGAAAAAGACAAAGAAACACCCAAAAAAAGGAGTTGGAAAAGAATGGAAGTAAGGTTTTGGGGTGAAATTAATAAGGGAGAGCAGGTGGTGGGAAAAAGAAAATTAGTTGATAATGAAGATGACAGTAGTTATGAAGAAAGTTCAAAAAATGGATGTGCAAAAAAGATTCGAACAGATTGTGAAAAAGGAAGATCATGAAGATTCAGACGCTCTTATATCAGCGGCTGCCTTTAGGCTAGCCGACCGAACACAATGAAAAGCTTATGTTGGAAAGTTCGTGGATTAGGGAGTCCACTGGCAATTCGAATGCTGTGCTGCTTAGCTAAGCAGCACAATCCCCAATTGGTCTTCTTAATGGAGACGAAGTTGAAATGAGTAAGATGGAAAGGGTACGAAGAAGATGTCAGTTTGCAAATGGAATCAAAGTTGGAGCTGAGGGAACGAGGAGAGGGCTTTGCCTAGCATGGAAGGGGGAAATTAGTGTGAACTTGAGAAATTTTTCTAAATGGCATATTGATGTTTTAAATAAGGAGGATGATGTAGACGAGAAGTGGAGATATACAGGATTATATGGTGTACCTTACTTAAAAGATAAAAGTTCTGTATGGAGTTTGATGAGAGTATTGGCCCATGAGATTGATTACCTTGGCTTGTTGAGGGTGATTTCAATGAAAATTTATATTCTTTTGAGAAATGTGGAGGTGCTCCAAGGGATAATAGGAGAATGGAGGTCTTTAGGGAAACATTAGAGGATTGTCAGCGGGTTGATATTGGTTTTTCAGGGGTCTGGTTTACATGGGAAAGGGGAAATCTGCCGAAAACGAATATAAGAGAGAGGCTGGACAGGGGGTTGCAAATGAGAAGTGGTTTAAGCTTTTTCCGTTGAGTAGTATGCAACATCTCCCTTATTCTATTTCAGATCATTGTCCTCTTCTTTTGAACACAAAACAGCAGGTAACTTTTACAGGAGAAAGAAATTCCACTTGGAAGCATGGTGGCCCATGGAAAAATCTTTTGACATTGTCGTCTGAGATTTTTGGTTGGCAAATGAAGGAGCACTATTGGAGAGGTTAGAGAAACTGCAACTTTGTTTGGAAGAATGGTCACGAAAAATAAGAAGGAATAAAGAGGGGTTGAAAAAGAAATTAACAAAGGAGCTGGAAATACTGCTAGAAGGTGATAGGAATGATGATACTATGGCAAAAAATCATTGACAAAAAAATTCATCTTAATTTGGAGATTTGGAGATTGACAAAGACGAGATGTACTGGGAGCAGCGTGCAAGAGAAAATTGGTTAAAGCTCAGAGATAAAAATTCGACATTTTTTCACAAGTGTGTTCTAGCCCGGAGGAGAGTAAATACTATCACTAAATTGGAGACGTAGGAAGGGATGGAGATTGTGGAGGAGTCAAAAATTATGAAGGAGGCCTCTTCATATTTTCAAAATTTATTCAAATCGAAGGGCATGGCAAATCCTTGCAAGGTTTTTGAAGGCATTGAAAGAACAATTAAGCAAGAGGACAATGATTTCCTATTGAAGTCTTTCCAAGAAGAAGAAATTAAAGTAACCTTGGAAGGTATGGGACCAACAAAGGCTCCAAGTGCAGATGGTTTTCCAGCCTTGTTCTTCCAAAAGTATTGGCACATTGTGAGACATGATGTCACTGACTTTTGTTTGGGAGTGTTGAATAATAAGCAGGATCTTGGAGGATTTAACAATACAGATATACAGTTGTGTATAAACTGGTGGCTAAAGCTATAGCTAATCAATTGCAGAAGTTGATTGACAAATGCATTGATAAGGCTCAGAGTGCCTTTGTACCAGGCCGACTCATCACAAATAATGTGCTTCTAGCTTATGAAATTCTTCAAACAGTTAATCAAAAGCGTACAGGGAAAAAAGGTCTGATGGCAGTCAAGCTGGATATGAGTAAGGCATATGATAGAGTGGAATGGAAGTCTATAGAAGAGGTGATGTTAAAGATGGGGTTTGATTGTGAATGGGTAAAAGTATTAAAACGATGTGTTACCACAACCACTTATGCAGTAAACATTAATGGAAGGATGGGGAATTTGTTTACTCCATCTAGAGGACTTAGACAAAGGGACTCTTTGAGCCCTTTTCTATTTTTGATTTGCAGTGAAAGACTTTCGTCTCCTATGAGAATTGCCAAAAGACGAGGATTAATCAAAGGTACGAAAGGGAGAAGACAGGGGCCAGCGATATCGCATTTGTTATTTGCAGATGACTGTATTCTATTTAGTGAGGCATCTAATGAAGGAGCTAAAATTATGAAAGAGGTTCTTCAGGATTATGAGAATAGTTCAGGCCAGTGTGTTAATTTTTCAAAGTCTACAGTATTTTTCAGTCCGAATACTACAGAAGAAGATAAAGCATCAGTTTCTTTTTTGCTAGGGGTCAGAATTGCAACAAATCCAGAAAAATATTTGGAGCTCCCTAATATGATCGGTAGGAAGAAAACGTAATCGTTTCAAAATCTGCTTGACAAAATTTCTACACGTATTGAGAGATGGAGCAATAGACTATTGTCACAAGGAGGAAATGAAGTTTTCATAAAATCGGTCCTATAGGCTATTCCAATTTTTGCAATTTCGTGTTTTCTTCCGAATTCTTTACGTAAAAAAATGGAAAGCATTTTCGCTAAGTTTTGGTGGCAAAAAGGGAAAGGTAGAAATGGTATTCATTGGTGTCAATGGAGCTGTTCGTGCAGACCGAAAAGTGAATGGGGGATGGGGTTTCAAAACATGGCTCAATTCAATATAGCTATGTTGGCTAAACAGGGGTGGCATTTTTTAGAAAACCCAAATTCTTTAGTCGCACAAGTATTTAAGGCAAAATATTTTCCAAATACCGTTCGCAGTTGGGAAATAGAAGTTCATATGTATGGCGAAGCATTTGGGCGGCGAGGGGCATTTTGGAAAAGGGGCTGATTTGGAAAGTGGGAACAGGCACAAATATCTCTATTGTCAATGATGCGTGGGTTCCAGATCTTGATAATTACAGGTTATTATCTTCTTATTCAGGTTCAGGTGATAATAAAGTTGCAGAGCTTATTAATTGCGAAACAAGGGAGTGGAAAAGGGAAGTGATTGAATATACCTTCAGAGTCGATGAAGCGGAGAAGATCTTACGCATCGCTTTAGCAAAGCATCCACATGTTGATCTGCTGGCGTGGAGGGCCGAACCATCAGGGAATTTTTCGGTTAAAAGCTCCTATAAACTATTACAAAGATTTGAGCCTAACGCTTATGCGATACAACCGGTCTACAAAGATTTTTACAAAAAGCTCTGGTGTATACGAAGATTAAAATTAATATCTGGAAAGCCTCTTGGAATTATCTACCCATAAGTGTAAATCTACTTCACAAAAGCTATCTACAGTCGCCTCATGTCCTCGATGTGGTTGGGGGAATGAAACGTTGAATCACCTGTTCAGAGAATGCCCAATATCAGTGGAAGTATGGTCACAGCTACCAGAAATAACAGTGATACAAGATACCGCTAGTGAGTTTAAACAGTGGCTCACCTTGTCTCTCGATTTTCTTTCTCTTGACTTGTGTCGACTTTTTTGCGGAGTTCTATGGGCCATCTGGGGGGATCGAAATGCTCGGGTTCATGAAAAAGCAGGTAAAACAGGCTATGAGATTGCAGTTTTTGTACGAAACTATGTAACCGAACTAGATGGTGTTAAAAGCAGAATAGTTAAATCGACAAAACCTGTTAACAGATGGAGTCTCCCACCTCATCAGGTTGTTAAAATCAATTTTGATGGAGCATTTGTGGAGAAGGAAGATCTCTCAGCATCAGGAATAGTGGCCAGAAAAGTGAAGGATTAGTTCTCGTCTCGAAGTCCAGAATCCACGAGGAGGTGGGGTCAGCTTTGGCGGCCGAAGCTTTGGCTTGTCAAGATGCGGTTCAGTTAGGGATCGACATGCAAAAAGAACAGGTTATTGTAGAGGGAGATTCACTTACAGTCATAAAAAAAGTCAGAAATAATCTGTCAGATAGATCTCAAATCGGTCCATACATCAATGCTATTTGCAAAATGAAGTTAGATTTTAAAGAGATTAAGGCTTAGTTTGGATGGGCGGTGTGTTTACCTCCGGTGAGGTTAAAAACAGCGGTGGCGGTGAGATTAATTACTGTAGCGGTGAGATTGGATACTGTAGCGGTGAGATTAAAAACAGCGGTGGAGTGTGTGTTTGGATTCAAACGCAGCTGTAGCGGTGAGGTGAGAATATAAAATGACTGTTAAGGACATTAGAGTAGAAATTATATATAATAGAAGTTTTTAAAATTATTTAATAAAATATTAATTTAAAAAAAATTGAATGGAGCCGGTGTAAGTATTGAATTTTACTTCTTATACCAAAACATGTATAGTAATAATCATTGTATTATTTATATATTTGTAATTTATCCTTAATAAATTTTTGAGAATTTAAAATTGTACTTTTTAGTTTTCAAATTTTGTATATTTATTAATATTATTAAAATTCTATTTAATTTGTCGTGAACTAGATTTGTCCAAGGGTTCAATAATCTGTTCAGTCTGACTTGTCCAAACCGACCCAAACTCAATTTAAATAATAAAAAATAGTTTAAAATTTAATTAACATAAAATATAAACAAAACTTTTTTTTATAATCTTTAAACAAGATAACAAATATTAACTACTAAATTCCATTCTTTAATCCGAAATTTTAAAGGCCCAAATTGAAATAGTAATGATTCTTAACCATTTTGTCAAAGCGAGTTTCTTTTCATCATTCTAGTTGAGGCCAAGATTAAAAAGGAAAAAAAATGGAAATTTGACATTCATGGAAAGTTCATTTGAAATGCAAAACAAAAACTTTTCAATGTCTCAAAAATTCATGATTTCCAGCATCAAATAACATAATTTTTGTAACATTCTCAATTAAAAAAATGATTTCACTCCATGCATAACTCAAAAGATCCTGTTTGAAGGTCCCATGGTACTCTTCAAGTAAAGGCACCTCACCTGCAAATCAACACATTTAATCCCAGTGAAAATGATCCCAAAAATCCCTCATATAACATACCATCAATGAAATCGACAAAAGTAGACGTAACTCACATTTTGCCAGTTTTTCTTCAACAATGAAACAAGGAAATTGACGCTCATCTGCACGTTTTGGAAGATCTGCTTCTCCTCCATTGCTACATTCCCAACGGCGACTCCCATGCAAAGAACTTTCTTCAATTGGAACTTCACCATTGCCTTTTGTCTCATTCACTTTGGACTCCAAAGATTCCTGGTGAGTAACAAGGGTTGGGAATTTCCCTACATTCGTGCAAAAATATTAGCTGCGTAATCTAAAATCACAACTGAGGTAGACCAGTCTAGTATGAACTGAACTTAAAAAACCAATCACATAAACCCAAAGCAAACTCAATCCAGTTTGACCGTGAAAAGTTAACCCAAACTCATCGATCCTGAATGCAAGCTGACACAAACCTAAATAGCCTGGACACAAAAAGACCTGAACCTAAAATGACCCAAACAAGTAACTCGAAATGATTCAAATCTGAAAATGACCAAAGCTTGAAATGATCCATAACCATCATGACCAGACCTAAAAAATCAAGCCTCAAACCCGAATTTGAAAAGATTTAACATACAATGGCTCAAATCCAAAATTGAAACCGAACTAAAACCATCCCAACTGACAGGTCTATATATAAGTAGTACCCTTGCAAATGCCTAATAATGTACAACATAAAATTGTTGAAAATTGGTGCAATACTGGTACTCGTATATAAAACTTGCCTGCTTTGTTGAGACCAGGACCCAAGAGACCGGGCATCTGCTTGATGACAGATTCAGAGGCCAAAAATGCATGATATTTCTTAGCAAGCTTCTTGACCAACTTCTTGTTCTTGTTTAGCTTCTTCAATGCTTCAACATCCATATAATCCAAACCAATCTTCTCAGCCTGCAATGCAAATCAAAAAAATTCAACAAAACACTCAAGCATTACAAGAACATTCTTCCTATGTTTCTGGGATTCTTTTTTTTTTTTTTTTGAAGTACCCATGTCTGGCACTCATATTGACACATGGATAGGGGGATATGACCTCAAAAATCCTCTACATACATAAAAAAATTTAAAATCCTAATCATACTATGTCAAGTATATTCTTGTATCCAACACTCACACCCAAATCTGATTTAACATGGACCAAGAAACAAAATATTCTTAAAAGCAAAGCAAGCAAGCAAGTTTCACCTAAGGAAGGCTGCAAAAATTACCTCTTCAACATGTTGAGCATCTCCAAGCATGCAAATCTTCATCTTGGGACGAGGAATGTGTGGCAGCTTCACGGAACCACTGAAACGCTTGTCTTTTTGGGGGTCATAGTTTTTCAGCCCAATCTGGAGTTCAATGGTCTCGGTGAACTTGCGATTTTTCTCCATGGAATTAGCCACAATGGTTGAAATAGCTTCTCTAAGGGCATCACTCTGAAGCTTACTGCAAATAAAAAACCAAAATCCTTTTAAGAAAACTATAAATGAGTAGATAAGAAACAATCACATGATTCATACACTACCATAATGAAATATCAATCCATAATCATCACAACACAAGCACCAAAAGCCAAATCATAATTTGACTCAGTGAGTCAAAGGGGCAAGACCACATCAACCCAGATACAGAACAAACAATTACCTGACACAAATGGAAATCAAATTCACAACTTAAAGATTTACACTCTTTAAGTTCAAATTTTACAAACATATAAGAATCTAGTTTCACAAACCAGACCAATCAATGAACCCAATATATTAAGCTGGATAATCACATTAAAAAAAAAAACAGAGAATTAAATTACCTCATCTTCGAATCTCTGTTCTTAAAACGAAAGAAACTACCAAGAATTTACCTGTAAAACAAAATTTTCAAGTCAATGATTGAATGTTAGATCTCAGAAGAAAACAAGAGTTTAAGGAAAGAAAAAACTAAAAATTAACAGCAGTTGTGGTGGTAGCCATCGTAACAGTTGCATCTGCTTCTGCTACTGCTACTGCTACTTCATCATTTCATGGCCGGAACAGAGAATCCCGTATGGAAGCCAAAAAATTCTGTTTGCATTTTGAGTTGGAAAATGGGGACAAAAAGTATGGGTATTTTTGTCTGAGGAAAACACCAACTGCTCACTGACCTTTAATTGCTGCTTTCACTCCCAGTTGATTTTCGGCTCTCCAGTGCGGTGGAGATAAATTTTCACTGAACCTCGCCGGTGAACCAAACGGCACAGCAGTGCGGTGAGCAGCAATTTTTGACGCCAATCTCACCACACTGGAGGCAAACGGTGAACCAAAGGGGCCCTAAGTTCGTTTTCATTCCCAGATCAGTTAACAATTTAGCACATGTGATAGTGACAGAATCTTTGAAAATGAAGAAGGAATTTTACCTGGTTGGAGGAGTGCCAAATTTTGCGGTAACGCAGGTGAGAAATGAAAGCATCAGGGAGCCTGACTGACTGTTGGAGAGAAAGATAGGAAGAATCGGAATGGAGGAAGAAAATGGGATTGAAAAATCTGTTTTCAATTTCAAATGAAACCCCCAATTTTATCTGGCTTTGAAGAATGAAACGACAGATTAGATAGGGTGCCAGACGAAGTGATTTTGATTGGGCTTTTAGTCGGCTACATTAATGGCTGACAGCTTTCTCTTTTTCTTATGCTTTTGTTTTTTTTTCAATTTGTTTGCTTTGGATGCAATAATTGCTTACAACTGTTCATTGCTTTTTGTTTTATATTTATTTTATTAGTTTGCTTTGGTTAGGACCATTAGTTAATAGCTTCCGGTTGTGGATGGGTCAGCCCATTTGTATTTTGGTGTTTTATTTTTTTCTATAGAAATATAAAATAGCCCAATCTGTTTAGTTCAAAAAAATGATAGTTGAACTAAGCTATGTGATTCGGCAATAAGGTAAATGAAACATGTTTGATGTATTTAGAAGAATAAATAATGTTAAGTTTAATGATTTTGGCTATGTGATATATATATATATATATATATATATAATGTAGTATTTATACGGGAGTTGGAAACTAAAGCTATTTATAATTCGGTTTGAAAGTATGATAAAATGATACTTATATGTTCGAATGTGTATAGGATAATTTAATTCGGTTTGTAATGACGATGTATGTACTTATATTATACCTGAATGGTTGACTATATATGTTTGGTTGTTTTGGTAAGTTATGAATATGTTTCATGAATGTTTATGTACGTATCTAAATGGCAAGTGAAATAGTATGGTTTGGTTATTATATTTGGTTCATTATGATATGCATATGATATTGATAATATTATGACCGAATCAATGATTAGTTAATAGGATAAAATGTGTAGTTTAAGTATACTAATATACAAATGCAAATGTGGTGTACATTAAAATGTTATTTTTATGAATGTCAAATATGACTCATGGTATAAAATGGTTTGGTTGGTTTCGTGCAAGTGATATAGATACTATGATATGTCTTGATGTTCGAAAATGATTAAAGAGGTTTAGTGAATTGAGTATGAATTGGTAACGTGTTTGAATATATTTGAACTATTAATAATGTTTTTAAATATTTTAGGAATGAAATGGTATATGTTTGATTATGGAGGTAATATATGTTACGTACTATTATATATTTACTTTTAAATTTTATTATGCGATTGATAGAAAAATAATAATAAAGTTTGAAATTTTGCATAGATTAAGTATATTGTTATGATTAGTTTATGAAGTATGAAAGGGATTGAATGCATGTACTAAGTTGTGTTATGTTCAGTAATGCCTCATAACTCTAATCTGGCGACGGATACGGGTTAAGGGTGTTACATATGCAGTTGATTGATTCAGCCGTCATTGGAACCCTAAATAACAAAACCCATGAAGTGGCTTATGAGTTTATGGAGGAGATGTCACTGAATAACTATCAGTGGCAAGTTACAAGGACAAGGCCAACAAAAGCCGCCAGTGTTTTCAACTTCGACGCAGTAACCATGCTATCAAATTAGGTAGAGATGTTAAATAAAAAGATTGATGGTTTGTGTGGTTCTTCGTAGGTACATCCAGTGATGTAGTGCGATACAAATGGAGGAGGGATGAGCAATACAGAATATCCATCCTACAACCCTGGCATAGAAAACAAACAGATGAACTATATGGGTAATAATTCTAGACCTCAAAATAACCCTTATAGTAACACTTACAATCCAGGTTGGAGGAACCATCCCAACTTCTCATGGGGTGGCCAAGGAAATCAAAGACAACAACCCCTCTCAGGCTTTCAACAGCAACCCTACCCACAAGAGAAAAAATCGAACCTTGAGGAGATGCTAACAAAATTTATCACGATGTCAGAAATTCATTTCCAAAACACTGAAACATCACTCAAAATTCAGCAAGCATCGATTCAAGGGATCGAGAACCAATTAGGACAACTTGCTAAGGTCATATCTGAACGACCACAAGGTAGCTTGCCAAGCAACACTGAAACTAACCCAAAGGAGCAGCTTCAAGCCATAACAGCTCACGATAGTGAAGGGTTAGATGAACCAGAATTGAGGTAAGAGAAAGTGGTAGAGGAAAGTAAGGTTGAGGTAAGCCATGATAAACCAAACCGGTAATTACAGAGTACCAACCTCGTGAGCCATACCCCAATACGATGAAGAAAGACCACACAGATGAACAATTCGGTAAATTTCTTAAACTTCTAAAAAAAATTACATATTAACTTACCATTTCTTGAAGCTCTTTCGCAGATGCCCAATTCAAGGAAATTTTTAAAAGAACTTTTGACAAACAAACGGAGGTTAAACAATACGTCGCATGTGGAGCTAAATGCAGTATGCTCAGCAAATTTACAAAATAAACTACCAAGAAAGTTAAAAGACCCAGGAAGTTTTACGATTCCTTGTTTAATTGGTAGTTTATCGGTTAATAATGCTTTAGCAGATTTAGGAGCAAGCATAAATGTTATGCCTTATAAAATGTTTAAACAACTAGGTCTTGGAAAACCCAAACAAACTAGGATGAACATTCAATTAGCTGATAAAACTATTAGAATTCCTAGGGGTATAATCGAAGATGTACTAGTGAAAATTGATAAATTCATATTCCCAGTAGACTTCGTTGTTTTAGACATGGATGAGGACAATAATGTTCCTTTAATTTTAGGAAGACACTTTTTAGCAACTGCTAAAACTAAAATTGATGTTGGTACAGGTGAACTCACACTTCGTATAGGTGACGAAACGATCACTCTTTAGGCTCTTGACTCGGCGAGGACATCGAGTAATAAATGTGAGAACATAAATTCTATTAATGACTATTCGGTTCAACCTTCTTTACAGGAAACACCACAAAACTACACAACTAAGCCGGATCCTAGACCTAGTGCAAACAAGGAAATAACTCATGAGGAACGAAGGCTTGAGATCGATGAACTAGATGAGTGGAAGACACATTTCAAGGAGAAACTAGGAACACATGAAGCAAAACTGAGGCAACTCCATGAAAAACTTAAAGATGGGACAAACCAATTTCAGATCGGGAACCAAGTATTGTTGGATAAGACAGACCCTCGAATCACCACTTCAAACCTTAACACAAACGAAGAGATCCCTTTCACGGTACTTAATATCTTCCCATACGAAACATTCGACTACATTTGGCACTTTTAAGGTAAACGCCACTTGACTCAAACTATATAATAATCATAGACCTGATAGCAGGGGAGAGGAGTTTCAACTCCTCAAACCACCATGATTATGCGAATGAGAGGTAAGTCTAGCTTAAGACATTAAATGAGCGCTTCTCGGAAGGCATCCCGAGCACTATCTTCACTAATGTCATATTTTCGATTTTTAGCACCTAACTCAAAACTAACCAATTCAATAAAGCGCAAGTTTTTCTTGTAACACCCCAAACTCGGCCTAGACGCTATGGCCAGATCTAGCATGTCACATTGCGAGGCTATTTGAAAACTATTCGTTCAATAAAAACCCTTCATCAATTTTATACTCCTTACCATTTATAAATCCCGAATTTTATTGCTTACAAAACAAGAGTTTGTTTAAAGTTATCTTTCTTGTAAACATAATATCATTTTCAAAAACTTTGTTTGTTGCAGAAGACCGACTTTAAAAGTTGCGGAAACGTGATATTTTGAAAAACAGTAGTTATTGTTTAAAAACCTGTGTTTAATCATTTAGCAGTTCATAACTAAGAGAATTACCAAATGAAAGTTTAAAAGAAAATCCCAATGGCCTTATTACATAAGTGATTAACCCAACACGATATAAAATAAATTAAACCAAAAATTCTAAGTTCCATTGATTAACAAATCCGGTGTATGGCCACCTCCGAGTCCTCCACAGCTCCAAATCCTCTAACGCTGGAGATTACCTGCACAGTTAAAAGAAAGGGGTGAGTTACGAGAACTCAGTGTGTAATCCCCTATAATGCTCATAAACTAGGCCCAAGCCCAAACGGTTCGGTCTGGGCCTAAGCCCCAAATCATCTCAATGCAAGTGAATATGTACCCACCCCAATCCTATCCAGCAAACTAACTCTCCACCCGTACTAACCAACACACCATGTGGGGACCATGTCAACCCACCCAGCCAAAACTCTCCAATAATGCAGTCAAGCTGATAATAACGGCATATGTGGCTGAGCCACTAAATCGATATGTGGCAATGCCACTCGAACGGCATATGGCAGAGCCACTAGAACGGTACTTCCTCTAGTCAACAAACCCAACCCAATGCAATATGTTTTGAATGTAGTGTAATATAATCATATACAGATATATTAAATCACATAAACAATATTTAACCTATCGCTAGGAGCATAATGGTCATTTCACCCCTTGGGGTATTTCAGTAATTTACCCAATAAGGGTATTTCAGTAATTTACCCACTGGGGGTATTTCGGTAATTTACCCAATAAGGGTATTTCAGTAATTTGTCACCCAACAGCCCTTCTGGAGGCCCACTTTCGCCTCAAGCGACATAGGTTCCCTTTTGGGTCACTACGGTGTAATTGGGCATAAAATCCAATTTTGGCCCAAACGGGCCCACACGCTCATGCGACCCATTCAGCTCATTTTCGGTCTCGGTTCTGCAGACTTCACAGCCGCAGCAATCATCCGGTGCTTACCATCGATTCCGCTCATGTGGGCCCGTTAACCTATTGGGCCCACTTAGCCCACTTCGGCTCAACGAGGCCCATTACAGCCTTAGTTTCACGAGAGCGTTCGTGATACTCTCAACGGTCTATCACCATCACTAGTGTCTCGGTTTATCACTACGAGCACTCGCACGCTCGAGTGATCTTTATTGCCGATTACTCCTGCTTTTCGACATTTCGACTTTTGGTCGATTCACAGAACGGTGCCATAATAAACAAGCAAGGAGTGCGGTTACACACCTTTCTGAATCATTCTCTGAATTCACGAGCACCACCCTAAAACCATCGAAACCATTGTTAGCCTTTAATTGCTAAAATAACCCTCTTCTTAAAGTATACGCTTCAATATATCAACCTTACCTTGCCTGTATGAGAGTGTTCCCTAATCACTCAACGATCGCAACTCAGACCCAAGTCCATACCTCGTCTCAGATCTGGATTGAAATCAACACTTGTTAGACAAAAGTAACTACCATCATCTCAACACAAGGTAATTTTCGAAACAAAGCACGAAGGGTACCACAACCTACCCAAACCGATTGTTAGCAAGCTTTTATGGAGATCGACTTACGAGGAATGATAGGACTGAAAGGTGCTCAACTAATCCCCCTTGCCAAAAGTGAAATCAAAAATGGCTAATCTAAATAATGATGAGTGTTCGGCCTAACCAACAAGAAACTACCGAAGATGAACAGAAAAGAATGGGTTACAATATGATGGGGTATTCGGCTAGCAAGGAAAAATCAAGGTTTAAGAAAGTTTATATTCGGCTAACAGAGAAATCGAAAGAAGAAGTAGTGCAGTTCTTCGGTTTAGAGAAGGAAAAGAAAATAACGAGGTGTGAAAAGAGATGGGAATGTGAGTAATGATTCTATTAGCAACCAAAGAAGAATATACCGAAAATGAGAAGAAGGGAAAGAAGAAGCTGAGAATTTGGTGAAAGGGAGAATTGTGAAGGAATAGACCCGAAATACTATAGAAGAGAAAACCCAAAATGCAAAACTTTCCCAAAAGAAAACTAGAGAAAAACGACACACTCTCCCCTCTCCCTACCGAAAATGTTACCAAAACACCCCCTCAGCTGAAATTTCCCTTACCTAGACCTCCACTTTCAGCCAACACTTCCCAAACCCATCAACTCATTGATTTTCTCCCATTTTTCCTCCTACAATTCCTCTCCTCCACCCATTTGAATTATTTGACCAAGCCTCCACTCCCCTTGCAGAGTTTTATTTGAACTCTGCTTCCTCTACTCACCTGTCACAAAATAAAAGTCTCCAATTTGCCATCTGTGGGATTCAAACCCCTTCCCCCCTTTCTCTCTCCTGGACGCCACAACTAACTTGCCATATGCTCAACTTGTGTCTCCTAAATGCACATAACTATACTTAAGCCCTACTGCTAACAGCCCTATCCACTAAATGGCCAAAAACTAAAATTTTTCCAAGGCTCAGACTCGAAACCAGGCCTTTTTAGGACCCCCAAACACACTCAAATAGCTAGCCAAATAAGCACAACATGAATTCATGCCAAAAAATCACAACCCCTAATTTTTGGGACATTACATTTCTATCCACACGGACTTGCACACGGTCGTGGCTGTGGCCATGTGGACACAACGAAAAGACACATAGGCGTGGTAGAGACCGTGCGAACCAAGAACGAAAATTCCCCAAAACACGGGCTGCGATAAAATGCCACGGCCGTGCGTTTCGGCCGTGGTCGACACTGAGAAATCTACACGAGCATGCAACACGCCCGTGCTTTTAGGCCGTAGCCGACACTGATTAAGCAACATGGGCATGGCAACCTCTACACAGGCGTGGGAGAAACGAATGAAGAATCACACGACCGTGCAATACGACCGTGTGACCTAACACACCCATGGCAGACGGGCATGGGCAACAACTAGATCCCTGACTCTATTTAAACTCCCCTTCTTCTATTCACTTTCTTCCCGAATTCTCCCTTCCTTCCCAACCTTATCCACCATAGTTTTTCTCCCTTTTTCACCATCTTTGCCACCATCACACAAAAGACTACAAACAAAACCAACACCACCATTCCCATTTTGAAGAAGCGAAAGGACTCTAGCACAGTCTTCACGTGCGAGACCGATTTAAATAAGTTCATGCCGACCGCTTCATTTACTCAACAAAACAAGGACCTTTAAATCCATTTAATTTTTCTTTTTCTTTTTCTTTTCTCTTCTCCTTTATTTTCCTTCCCTTTATCTTTCTTGTCTTTAATTTCTATTATTATATTTTGATTTCTTTAATTTAGGTTCAAAGGGCTATTAGGGAACGGCCACACCACGACCCTAGTATCCACCTCCACGTTCATCTATGCCTAACTCACCATTTCTTTTCCTTGACTCCATCCAATATTCAGGAAGTTCACTTCTCTCCCTATCTTATGATTTTATATATTGTAGATATCTATCCTCGTACATTGAGGACAATGTATGTCTTAAGTGTGGAGAGGTGTCAACAATACTAAATTATGCCTTGTTCTTAAGTAATTTTCTCATATTACTATTAGAATGGAACTTCTATTAATTTATAATTTTCATTGATATGTTTCGGATTAAGTCATAAGTAATTGTGCATTAATGATTTAAACTTTATGATTGAATAGTCAATAGTCTACTTTGAAGTTTGAAATTTACAAGGTTGACACCAAAAACCATAATTTTTGTGAGATCTTGAGCCTTTAAGAGCATATATTTTTCTTGCTCACTTTTTTGATTATAAGTGTGTTAATATTGATTTGTTATTCTAGAACTTGCTTCGATTATACATGTCGAGACCACATTTTTATTTGATATACTGAAATGATAAAGGCACCTAGGATTTAACCCACTTAATCCACCAAAAACCTACCTTCATAATTAATCCTTAGTGAACCCTTTTTAGCCTAATAAATCGTTTCTTGACTCAGCCATTAATATTAACCTAAAACTAAATTTTTAATTCCCCTTATCTTTTGACGTCCTTTTTGTCGAGATTTGTTTTGAGCAGTTGCCTAACTATTTTCGGTATTTCAGTTGTTAAATTTTATCTTATTATTGTAATTACTTATAAAAAAAGTTGAAAGTATATTCATTATTAGTTCCATTTTTATGAGAGTAAACAGATAAATTCACATCTTTAGAAGAAGCTCGTGTTATTAATGTAATTATCCATTATTAGTTTATTGTTTCCAGTTAGGTAATTTGTCAATTCAATCTCGATTCTAACCTTCTAATTCAGCCTATATCCACACCTTTAACCCAAGCCCCATTACAACCCTTTAAAGACCTTTTGATTTGTGTATCATCTCATTTTCTAGTGGTGGAGATTTGATTTTCATGCAAGCGTATGGGATTAACTTTTCATGTTTGACTTTTGAGTGCTTAATTTGAACCTTAAACACTTTTGAGTGATTTGAGTGAATCCTTAGTGAGGATGTCAATTCTTGTTGGTTTTGAATCAGAAGTAATTATTTAGGTAAGGGGAGACACCTATATTTTTGTACTATAAAAATTTATGACTTAGATTGTTTGAATCTTTAAGACTCTTTTTTTTTTTTAAATTATCAATGTATGAATTATCTATGAATTATGATGAAACATTATTGATGATGATTATGAATTAAGGAAGTTAATTTTAATTGTGAGTTGAGGATTTTGCTTGAGGACAAGCAAATGGTTAAGTGTGGAGATATTTGATAAACTATAATTAACACATATTTTAACCCCATGCTTGGCTTAATTTTGGATAATTTTCCATTGGATTTGTTGAATTCAAAACTCCTAATCTCTTAATTTCATGTTTTACACTCAGGAGAGCTTAGAAAGTCGAAAAGAATGAGAAACAGGCCAAAAAGGGGCAAAATGGGCCTACTTAGGAAATCACACAGCCTGGACCATCGACCACGGGCAGATCCCACGGCCGTGGGTGGCGAGCAGAATCAGCCACAGCCGAAGGAGTCCACCACGGACGTGTTACATAGGCGTGTCCTTGCCATCCCTAGGTTTAATTTTATTCGAAAAAGGTTACTTGTGGGCCAAGAAAGGTATCTCAAAGCCTACATAAACACCCTAGGGGGAAACCTAAAAGGAGAGTTCGACAGGACGTCGAATAGATGCCGAGTAGAAGGAGAAAATACTCTAGGACAGCTGTCAGGAACAGCTTAGGAGAAGGATATCCATCAAGATTGAGGATTCCCCATCAAGTTCTTTAGAAGTTTTTGAGTTTTTCTTATGTTTTTGTTGTTTTCCCTATTCTAATATGTTTCCCTCTATTAGTATGAACTAAATCCCTTAAATACCTAAGGGGATGAAACCTAAGACGAATCTTATTATTATTTGATTTATGAGATAAATACTTGTACTTATTCTTAATTGTGAGTTCTTATTCTTGTTTGATTATTCAGGTTATTGATTCAAGTCGAATGTGCTTATTCAGTGAAGCAAAAGTCCATGTTTAAGACTAGATCAACACAATTAAGTGGAGTTGATTGCAACCCTAGAAATAGGGCGATGAAAATCTGCCGGATTAAGGTCAAACCTAATAAGGGAATCCAAAGATCGAGTTAATGCGACAACAGTGGTTTTAAGTAGAAAGAGATTTCAATTAATCAACCTAGAGTCAGTTGTTTTTAGTCTTGAAAGAGATATTAACATAAATCAGGGATTTTTACGGATTAAGCCAAGTGAATAAATCGCATGAATCAAAAGTAATAAGTGAAGTCTAGTTGGATTCTTCCCTAGGTATTGTCTACCTCATATAAAGTTGTCTAAAAGTATTTTCCCAATTTACTCTCTGTCTCGTTCATAGTTAGTTAAATTAGTTAGTTAATTTTAGATTAAAAATAAATCCCCTTAATTATTAGGCTAGATAATAAAAAGATAGTTAATACTAGTACTCTTGTTCCTTGAGGATATGATATTCCGGACTCACCACAGCTATACTACTGTTCGATAGGTGCGCTTGCCTTTGTCGAAATAATAGTTAGTTTCGAGCTCCATCAACATTGCATAATTAAACTCGTAACATCATCATTCATTTTCCTATACAACTTCAACTTAACTTACCAATCCAAGTATCAATTTCACAACCAAATCATATAATCCATTCATCATTCAATCCTTATCAAATCTAAATATGGAACATACCATTTCTATTTTTTACTAATTTATGTAAAAATGATCATTCACATAGAACACACATATACACATATTACCATCCTTTACACATACCCAAAACATATACCAACATCATTAAGCTATCTAGCCATATCACATGGCAAGATCTATACTTCTCAAAATATACCATAATCACTAGCCTATACATGCCATGTACCAAATATATGCAACTTCCAAAAGTACCAAAATAGATAGCCGATAGTGTGATTGAGTCACTGACGATCCCCGAATCCGAGCTAGCTTTAAATACACTGTAAAATAGAGAAAACTTCACACAGTAAGCTTTAAAGCTTAGTAAGTTCGTATTATAATACATTTAACTCAATGATTCAAGTACAATATACAAAATAACCCATCACATAGATCATTTCAAAATAATACACAATCTCATCCATAGCCAAATGCTCACACAACCATCCATTTATCCATTTACAAAATCATCAACCACATAGGTTGTAACAACCCGATTTAGGGCCTAGTCGGAATAGTGGTTGTGAGACCACAAATTCGAAGTAGAAATATGTGTTTTATGATTATTATGAGGCTTATGAGGTGTTTGCATGATTGTGTGAAAATTTCATGAAGAAATTTTATTAATTGGTGATCAAATTATCCATTAGGACTAAATTGCAAAAATTAGAAAATATGAGATTCTACAAGATTTAAGTATGAAATAGAATCATAAAAATTACTAGAGGTCCTTATTTAGCAATTAGGCCATTAAATGTCAAGATGGACAAAAATGGAAATGGGAAGGAAAAATCTTAAGGAATGAGCCTTAAGGGCATTTTAGTCATTTGGTTAATTAATGAATTAAAAGGGGAAAAGAAGTAAAAAATGAGTGTCCATCTTCTTCACAATAGTTGAATTTTACAAGTCTTCCATAGCTAGGGGTTCTTCAACTTTCAAGCTTGATTATAAGTACCTCTTAGCCCCGTTTTTAATGTTCTTCGTATTTTTGAAATCCTTGTAGCTCGATTTAGCTATTTCTAGCTATATTTTGTGCTAGGGTTCATGTTCAAAACTTTACCCATGCATGACATGCATGTATTTTGATGATTTATGAAAGAATGTGAAAGTTTGATGTATGTTAAACACCTTTTTCTAAGTGATTCTCATGAAAAATGCATAAAATGACCAAATTGTAAAAGTTATGAAAATGGTCATACATGAGTGAAATAGTGGAAATTAGTGGCTGTTGTAGTTAAGAAAATGATTCGGCTAGGCTTGAAATACAAGAAAGTTAAATGAAAATAATTTTACGAGCATAGGGGTAAAAGTGTAATTATGAAAAATTTAGGGGCAAAATCATAATTTTTCCAAAGTGTGATTCATGAGTCAATTTAGTCAATGTGAGTATTAAACAAGTGAAATTGTTATTATAGATCAAGAAATACGAAGCTCGGACCGAAACCGAGACAAGGACAAAGTGTTGGACTAAATCGAACATCCACACACATTTTGAGTACTGATGTAAGTTCGTGTGAAATTAAGGTTACATATGTTATTATGTTCAAATTACTTATTATTTTGAGAAATGCATATCATTTCCATGAAATTTTATTGATGATGTCTTAATGAGAAAATGATGAGATTATGCTAAGTGAAGTCCCGGTTGAAATTTTGGAATAACGAGGATACGTATGTCACGACATGAGATAAGGATGGTCCCGTATAAGACCATGTCTGGGACATGGCATCCGCACCGAATGTAGGTCCTGTGTAAGACCATGTTTGGGACATGGCATCGGCGCCGAATGTAGATCCTGTGTAAGACTATGTTTGGGACATGGCATCGACATTGAATAAGGAAGGTCCCGTATAAGACCATGTCTGGGACATGGCTTCGGCACCAAAGGAAGATCTCGTGTAGGACCATGTCTGGGACATGGCAACGACATCTAGCTAAGAGATCCCGTGTAAGACCATATCTGGGATATGGCATCAGCATCAAGAGGTGATCCCGTATAAGACCATATCTGGGATATGACATTGGCATCGTGATACCTGTATGATGAGATTGAGTATCCTCTGATATTCTGAGTAGTTCAACGGGCAAAAGAGCTAAGTATGTAAAGATGATTTAGAGCTAAGTTATACAAGGATGATAATGATTTAAGTTACATTCAAGTTAGCATAAGTGCTAAATTATGTGAACAAGTGATACAGGTACCATAAGTAAAATACAAGTTATGAAACCGTAATGTGACGTGTGATGGTAAGAATGAGTATGAGTAAGTATGCCTAAGCACTTGAGAACTTGTATTGCTATTGTTCTATAAGATGAATGGGTTTTACCATGAGAACTTATGTTGCTATATTAATTCATGCAAACTTACTAAGCTATATACTTACCCCTCTCTTTTCCCTCTTCCTTGTAGTATCGCCAAGCTAGCTCGGGAATCGTAGAACGTCGAAGCTCGTATCACACTATCAATCATTCTTTTGGTATAGTAAAGTTGATTTATTATGAGTATGGCATGTATAGGAACTTGGTCATCTTGTGTTATGTCATATTTGAAAGCCAAAGTGTTGGCTACTAATGTTATACACTCATTTTGTAAATGGCCATTAGGAATTGGTCGATATTTGTCTAGTTTCATATTTTAATGGTGATGAGTTTTATGAAGTGAAAGTTCATGCAAATGATGGAGTAAATTGTGATGTGTATGAATGATGATTAGTGGTTCTTCATAGTGTATTATTGCCATGTTATGTGTTGTTTGTGTTGGTATATGTGTGTTCACTTTTCAGGGTGGCAATTGGCTTGGAAAATAGCCTTCTAGTTGTCCACACGGGTAGACACACGGTTAGCCCCATGGGTGTGTTGATAGGTCGTGTGTCCCCTGCATCAAAATTCCGAGAATTTGATTCGTCACACGGGCGTGTGCCTAGGCCGTGTGCTCTTTAAGAGTTGCTGACGTCATAAACAGAATACCCAGTTTTTCACACACGGGTGAGGACATGGGCGTGTCTAGGCCGTGTGAGGGACATGGGACAAAGACATGAGCGTGTGTCTGGTCGTGTGAAAACCCCTGTAGGTTCGAAATGAAAAATAAATTCTACACGGGCTATGGACGTGAGCGTGTGTGACCACACGGCCTGCTCACACGGGCGTGTGGCCCTGTTTAGGTAAAAATTTTCTAAGTGCGCAAAAGTTTCCGGTTAAGTTCTGAAACCCTCCGTATGCATGTTTAGGGCCTCGTAGGCCCATAATAAGGATGATATGAATGCGAATGAGAAGTTTTAAGTTGAAAAGAAATTTTATATCCCAAAGTTGTATATTCAAGCAAGTTAAGTCCAGAAATGCCTTGTACCCGATTCTGGAGTTGAATACGGGTAAGGGGTGTTACATAGGTTCCGTACATACCTGTACCATCACGTATTTAACTATCACATTTACCATTCAATGCTCCGAACCCTTTTCTCATTCGCTCCTCTTTAAACATTTGATGAATTCGCACACTTAGTGCTATGTAATTTGCCACAGTCACAATATTATCGCACAATTAGTGCCACATAAATAGCCGAAGCCACAATATTATCACACACTTAGTGCGCCACATTAAATCAAAGATGTATCAAATTCGCACACACAGTGCCAATTAACATAGCCGATGCATTTCTTTATTTCACACACTTAGTGCCTTTCATCACTATACCGATTTTATTTACTTACGCATAGTACCACATTTCTTTATACTCATAATTCACTTTGCTCACTCAAATATCACATTTCCATTCATTATATAACATATGAACATGATTTAAACAACTCGTATTATACACGAACTTACCTCGTACGTAGAAATACTGAAACTAGTCGATCAATCGAGCACTTTGTTCTTGCCTCGATCTCGATCTGAATCTCTCTTTTCTTGATCTATATAATATCAAACTCAACTCATTCAATTACATTTTCATCTAAAACATTTTACAACACATAGTTAAGGCATTTTACATTTTAACCCTCAAATTTGCATATTTTGACATTTTAGTCCCTATTTCATAAAATCATCAAATACACATAATTTCCATTTACACATGCTTAGCCGAATTTTCCCTTAGCTCAAATAAGCCCACATATTTCATTTATTTTACATTTTAGTCCTCCAATTTTTCATTTTTACAATTTAGCCCAAAATAGTCAAATTCATCAAAAATTTAAAGACAAAATATGTTAATCTATCACATATCTTTCATATTTCATCATAAACTATCACAAAACTCAAGCATTCATCAATGGCACATCTCAAAATCATCATCAAATTCTAAAATTAAAGCATGGGCTTGATAATACACTAAGCAATGATTACAAAAACGTAGAAATTATCAAAAACCGAGTTCAAAACTTACCTTGATTGAGCTATGCAATTGCCGAATGTTTCAAAGCCCTAACTCTCTCTTTTTCTTTCAATTTTCGGCAATGGAAGATGATAATGGCCTTTAATTTCTTTTGTTTTAATTATAATAACATTAATATGCCATTTACCATTTTACCATTAATTAAAACATTATATATTCATTCATTTAATGGCCATTTATGTCCATCTCCACTATCAAAGGTCTAATTACAACATAAGGACTTATCATGTAAAAAGCCATGATAATTAAGCACTTTAACAATTAGCACACAGCTTTTGCATTTTATGCGATTAAGTCCTTTTTGTAAATTAAGCACACAAACGATAAAATTTTCACACATGCTTAATCATATATAGCAAACACGAAAAATAATATTAAAATATTTTTCTGACCTCGAATTTGTGGTCCCGAAACCATTGTTCTGACTAGGGTCTAAATCGGGCTATCACATATTAAGCTTATATGTGATAAAGCGTTTGCATTTGGTTGAGTAAAGCGTTAAAGTACATGAATTGAAGCTAAATATTAATTGATTGTGTTTAGAGATTGGTTGGAAGAAAATTGCAGGTTAACGTGTATTAAAATTGTAAAAGCAGTATATGACATCATGACATCGTTCAAACGCCATCTCAACGAGATCTTAATACCATGGTATGGTGCGACACTGGACTTTGGTTATTGCGACGAGGTTAGACAGTATGTTGCGTTGCAACAAGGAATCCCCTGACATCGCGACATCAACTTGATGTTTTGAAATTGTTACAAATTGGTCATTTTTGGTATTAGGTTAACTTTAGAGCTTTCGTAAGCTCGTATAAGACCTAAAAGTTGTCGTATATCGTATTGTATGCTTAATTGAGTTGAAAATTGAACATTTGGCGGTATAATTGGCTATGATTGTTCGTAGTTGCTCCGACAACGAATGTGGTATCTTATAACTCAGACCCAACTGGTCGGGTATCGAGGTGTTACAATCACCACTTAAAACTCGTTTTAAAGTTTTCATTATACCATGGCACTTGAATTTTCATAACACTTTACTAACTTATTACTATTAGAATTTCTCACCAATTATGATATTATATTAAGCCATTTTTTTTTTCATATTTTAGCAAACATAACTACTTCAAATATTTATTTCACTAATTATTCAATCTCATAATTATGTTAATTAGGGAAGGTTAGAAAATCTTAAGGATAGTTCTTAAATGCACTATAGCCCAAAATCAAACTTTTATACTCTTCTAAACAGTTGAATCCATTTATTCCAAATATTCTTCTCCACCCAATCAACATTTCTCATCACATAATATAAACAAAAGAATTAATACATATTTTTTAACAACTTTCTCATACTAATTACCTCAAATAAACAAGGTAAAGATGGAGAAAACATGATTCCTTATATTGATTTGGGGCTTTCTCTCACTACCCAAGTTTTCTCTTGTTAGAAAAATTCAGTTTAGAAATCAATTTTATTGCACAAAGAATTTTTTTTTTCTAAAACAGAAAAATTGTGTTATTTATATTAATAAACCATTTTTTTTATCAAATTTGTACTAGTGTTTAGGAATAGGCAGTAAAAAATGTTCTAGGCTTTCAACCAACACGATTTTCTCCAATATTCTTGAACCTTGACTTGCTTAAAGTGTGAGCTTTAATTATGAACCAATGAAAACTTATGAAAACTTTATTGAACTTCAGTGGGAATATCAAAATCTCTTAAAAGCTAGAAACTGAAAGACGAATTCTATTAAAATTTAGAATTTATTTAAGGAAATAAATCTCACTATATTTTGACAAAGTATCCATGCTTAATGTGGTATGTGTTTGACCTAGCCAATGATTTCTGTTTATAGAAAAAACCACAAGAGTCTTAGTTGAACAAGTATAATCAAAATAATAATATTTTAATAGAAAAAACATATAAATATTCCCTGTTGGAAATACATAGGGGTAGTGACACCTATTCTCTAGGACTAGAGTTGTTGCCCACTACATGTATAACAGGCCACTGGGCCTGTCTTATATATTTGGATACATTTATATCATCCTCCTTAGAAACCTGACATCTTTTAAAGAAAATATTTAAGTAAAAAACTTAATATTTATTAGGGATCAATTAATAGTTTCTATGAAGAAAATAGTGAGGAAGTTAAACAAAAAATAAAAAATTGAAAACAAAACAAATTAAAATCACCCATTGTCGAAACTTGTTTTGTTCTTCAATATCACCCTCCTTAAAAACCTGACATCTCTTGAAAGTAAAGGTTGGCACCATCCACTTATTCTTTCCACTTTGACATTCTTACATCTTTGAATCCCTTTTCAATCTTATCTTTGGCCTTAAATCCTCTTTTCTATATTAAACTAAAATGGTTTTCGATCCACACTTCGCATTTGGTTAATTATTTTTGGATTAAATAGTTAAAATTTAAAGGTTACAATATGTTCTAAGTTTCTGTACTCTTTACATGTTTGAAATTTAGTATCCATTTTTTTTATTTTAAAAAATTTAGTTCCTTTATTTTTCAAATTTAAAAATTTATATCTAGTTCTTAATACAGTTAAAATTTTTTTAATAATTTTTAATAAATTTGTTGGCGTAACATTCTAAAATTTTTAAAAATAAGTATTCACTCGATAATCATGTCACAAAAAAATGGCATTCTAATGGACTTTAATTTAACAATGTTAACAATTTTTTAAATTTACGTAAGCATTTTAATTAGAATAAAATATTTAGACTAACTAATGGCTTTCTCAATGTTGAGGTACCAAATTATATAAAAAGTTTAATTATAAAGATCAAATCTCAAATTTAAACATAGTATAGGGACAAAAATTGAAATTTGACTATTTATATATAATTAAAAAGTAGAGGGACCAGATTTGAAAATTGACCATTATTGCTAAGAATGTAAATACAAAAAAAACTAGGTGTCAGAAAAGGAAGGCTACGATCTTCCTTTTATATATAGTAGTATAGATTTGACTTTATAATTATTTTTTTTGGGGTCAATAATGGAACTTCATAAATAAATCTTAAACAACAGTACAGTACATTATACGTCCATTACAATCTTCCAACAAAAGATAAGCAAGAGAAGCAGAGGCGAGTAACAAATACAAAATAACTCCATAGAGTTCCCTTTTTTAGGAAATTCTGAATCCAGGAAATTTGATCCAAGCTTGGCTAGTGCATCTGCACACCGATTGGCTTATCTGAAGACATGCCTAATATCCGAAACGCGCCCCATAGAAGTCAGAAGCATCCTGCAATCATTTATCAAGGTCGATAGAAACATAAGCGATTAACATTAGACATGAAGCTAATAATAGTTGTGGCATCAACTTCTATTTCTAAGTTGCTAATGTTAAGTCTCCTACCTAATTCAAATCCATCTCTTAGAGCCCATAATTTGACTTCCACACTAGTGGCTTTAGGGATGTGCCTATACGACCCCACCACCCATTCGTTCTCGTGATTCCGAATGAATGCTTTCGCTCTGGCTTTGCCCAGGTTTCCAATGGATGATCTGTCGGTGTTCGGTTTGCACCAACCTTGCCGTGGTTTCTTCCATGATACTCCTACAAAGAAAGGCAGTGGGATGATGCACAGGGAATGGGAAATAACAAAGAACTTAGTTGCATTGGCCATGGTTGTGCATTTAGCTAAATTTAACTCCGGTGTTTTCCCATGAATTGTGGCATTCCTGAACAACCATATACTCCAAAGGTTGGAGGTGAAACCATTACCTGAGGTATTTTTGGTTGGTTAAACCAGCTTTTAGATGACAGATTCTTCATCAACCGCTCCTCCCAATTGGCTTTGTTGGAACGGTAATTAACTGTGTTGCAATTGATGTCCTCCCACCACTCTTTTGCTACATCGCATTCCATGAGAAGATGTCCTATCATTTCAACGTGGTTATGACATTGAGGATAGTCACTAGGAACTTTCATTCCTCTATCCATAAGAAAATTCCTTGTGGGGAGGGCTTTTAGTCCATATTTCCAAATAAAGAATTTTATCTTAAACAGAAGGTTGGCTTTCCAAATGTCTTTCCTTTAGTTGTCTTATTGTCCCTCATCCAGTAGCAATTTCGTATACCGATTGCAGTGAGAAGAATCTTGATTGGGAAGGGCTCCAGCACAAGGTGTCCAGATCACTTCCAGTTAATGAAATTGGAGTGCTCGCTAGTGACTTGATCACAATATTGGGCATCTCGAAAGATAAGCATTCCCTTCCCTGATTAATCCATCCTTTTCTTGGTAAAACGACCAACAATTTTCATTGTAGTTCAAAGGGCCCACTACTAGTTTCCTTATAGGCTCGAGCCTCGACCAGTTGTCTAATCAAAAGTTAATCATTTTTTCATCCTTCACTACCCACCTTAATCCTTTCTCGATGATGTGATTAACTTTTCTTAGGCCATTCTAAGTTATGGAAACTTATCGCTTCTCCATGTTTCTTCCAAGCATGTATTTTGCAAATAGCGTTTTTTCCCAAATGGTATACTTTACTTATATGATTCTCTATCCGAGTTTGGCCATTTGGACCTGGTTCCTATATCTCCTCATTCTCAGGCCTAAGCCTCATTCCTTTTTCGGTCTTGCCACCTTCTCCCAACACACCAAGTGCATCTTTTTTATTGTTCATTTCTTGCCCAAAGGAAGTTTCGTTTAATGTGATCAAGTTGCTTCTAGGTGCTTGCTGGGAGCATTCGACATTGCATGAAATACATTGGTATGGCTGTAGTTATTGATTGAATAAGGGTCAGTCTTCCCGCTGGTGAGAGAATTGTTTTCCAAGCGTTGAGTTTATTCCGGACTTTATCAACAATGAATTCGTAATCTCTTCTGGTAATCTATTTGGTGTGGAACGGTAAGCCTAAATAGAGACTGAGGTTTGATGTTTCTTGGATTCTTAAAGCATTAGTGATCCAATGTTTCTATGAATCTGAGATGCTGGGAGAGAAAAGAATCCTTGACTTTTGAAGATTGATGTTTTAGCTTGATTCACTCAGTGTTTCCTTAATGGCACGACTCAAGGTTTTCTCAGCCTTAGCAAAGAGTATCACATTGTCCGCAAAAAAAAAAAAAAAAGTGTGATAGGGGTGGTTCGCCCCTTGAAGCATGGATTGGTTGCCAACTCCTATTTTCCACTCTTTGGAGAATATGAATATTAAGAAATTCCATACATAGAGTGAAGATGTATGGTAAGAGTGGATCTCCTTATCTAATTCCTCTAGAGGGTTGGAACTTCTTCAATTTCGAGCCTTTCAATTGTATTGAGGTAGATGCGGATGTTAGGCAGTGCATGATAAGGTCAATCGAACGTCGTGGGAAGTTAAAGTAATATAGTACTCTTCTGATGAAGCTCCATTCAAGTTTGTCATAAGCTTTCTTCAAGTCTAGCTTAATGATCATGACCCCTTTTATCCTCTTCATGTGTCTAAAGGAGTGCATGACTTCTTGAACAATTATGTATGCCTTCCAAGAAGGAAGCTTCCTTGATATAGGGAAATTATCCTTTGAAGGATCGATCTCATTCTCGCGACCATTATTTTGGTGATCATCTTATTAAGTTGTATTGTAGAGGCTAATCGGTCTAAATTGATTGATTGAGGTTGCCGATTTTAACTTTGGTATTAGGACGATGATTGTGTAATTGAGGCTCTTAGGAATTTTTGCCGGCCTTTTTATCCTTGTATTTATCTTGCTTTTTATACTCTACCAACATATTGGGTAGAAGAAATAGTGTACCATCATTCCTAGGGGCTTTGAAAGGACCCTACAGCTTTAGAGATTTCGGTCTTTGAAATTGGCCTGAGGAGGTAGTTCTATTCTTCGGTTGACAGGCTTGGCCAAAGTGAATCAGGGTTAGCTGGGATCAATGTTGAAGTTGGCTGGTTTGTGCAAAACAGCTCCATGAAGTAGTTTTGAACTATGTTTTCGACCCCCTTTCTATCAGCAATCCAATTACCAAGATTATCATTGAGGCCCATGATTTTATTACGGCTGCATCTCACCATTGTCGTGATATGGAAGAATTCTGTGTTGCACTTGCCTTTTACAATCCAGTTGACTCTTGACTTCGGTGCCCATAGCATCTCCTCATGCTTCAGTATCTCTTGGTATTCAACCACCAAAGACTTGAAGGTTAATGAGGAAGTTGTTAGGGTTTGCTACTAATGCTCTTTCAATTTTTGTAATTCTTGCCAGAATACTTTCTTCTTTTTAAGCACATCTTGTAACGTCTCCCTATTCCACCACTTTAGGTAATTCATGAATTGCTCTATAGATTCTGTTAGGGAGAGATTGGTATTATTCCAGAAGTTGTTATTCCACCACTTTGTCAGTCTTTCTTCAATTTATATTACATATTCTTTCCATCTCCTTTCCTCACTTTTTTAAACCTCTATAACCATTTTAACTATGAACTTTGTTTTGTTATTTTGCAATAATAAGTGCCGGTGGAAGGACGTTGATCAATAGAAGTACAACGGAATGAGTTGTCCAAAATTTGAGTTCTCAGCACTGAAGAACGCCTTTGCTCATGTGGGTATTCAACTCTAAAAGCTATTGCCTTCGCTCATGGCATTGCTTTCTATTGTCTTTCTTCACCATTTTCCTTAAATACACTCAACTCTCCTTTGATGTTACCTCCATATGCCAATTTAAACTAATCGTCAAAGTTGGTATTAAAAGCGGAGCCGTTAGTTGTTTGATTGAAAGTCAATAGTCAAATCACAAATTTTTAGAATTAAAGCTAAATTAAAATTTTTTTGTAATTGTTGAGAGTTAAATTTATTATTTTTTTAGAACTCAAATTTAAAAATAAATTTTATAATCATTGAGGGCTATATTTATTATTTTTTTATATTTAGAAATAAATTAATAGAATGTGTAAATATTAGAGGGTTAAACTTATTATTAAATTTCCAACACCTATTTAATAACAATTAATGAGAAAATGATTAAAGTATTTTGATAGTTTACCCTTTGATATATTATGGTTATAAGTGTAATCATGCTTTATAATGATTAGTTCTGATTATAGTTATTTGAATGTATTGACTATAGTTGTATGTGAGTGTACTTGTAACTTAAAAAATATAATAATTGAAAAATATATTATGCTTCAGATAAATAATTTCGAATTTAATTTAACAATGATTAAATTGTTTTTATACTTATTTAGATATTTATTATCTTAAATGTAGAGATCAAAGATAATAAAATAAGTAGAATAATAAATTAAGGGTAAAATTATCATCTTATTTAAAAATTTTAATAAATAAATCTCATGTGTTAGTGTATTGTTTTTTATAAATCTTGAGGTAAGTGGGTATTTTCGAATTTAAGGGAGATAAGTAAAATAAAAAAATATCAATTTCCCAATATTATATAAAATAACCAAAAAGAAAAAAATCTTTACCCAAAAAAAAATCTTAGTCATCTTATAAGAAACAACAGGTAGGGTTTTTGTGAGTCTCTATTTGGGAGTGCGAGCAGCCGCAGCCAGCAAGCAACAGTAGCAGCAGCAGGTGACTCCCAACTCTTTCATTCTCTCTTTTTGTTACTTTTCCTTTGAAAATGGTGGAAACTGAAAGTAAATTAACTATCTTCTCAGTTTTTTTTCTTTTAATTTGTATCACTCTGTAAATCTTTATAATTTCTTTTATTGAGTTGTAGGTAATGAACACTTTCTGTTTTGGTTCTTCCATTCTTTGTTATTTCCATAGATCGATTAGAAGAACATTGCTTTTGTTATAGATATTTATTTATTTATTTTGTTTATATTTTGTGGTGAAGGAGCGGAAGAATGTCTCATAGGAAATTTGAGCACCCAAGGCATGGTTCCCTTGGATTTCTTCCAAGGAAGCGAGCCTCTCGTCACAGAGGAAAAGGTATTCGCTTTCATTTTCCTTTATTCAACAATAATAGTATGGTGATGCTGATAATGCGCTTCTTAGTAATATATAGCTTTGGAAGTTCTAGCATTGCGATTCGAAAGTGTGGTTATTGTGTTCTATTTTTGTCTCATGATGTTGTTTTTTCTTGGTGCAGTGAAGGCATTCCCAAAGGATGACCCTACCAAACCTTGCAAGCTCACTGCCTTTTTGGGGTACAAGGCTGGTATGACACACATTGTCAGAGAGGTCGAAAAACCCGGATCTAGTAAGTTAGTTTTTCATCAATTAACTCCCTAATTATTTTAACCGTTTTGCTTGAGATGCAGTTATCCTTTCTTTGAGATTGATTTACCTGAATACGTGTTAAGCTCCTTCGATTGAATTACATTTATCAAATGGTTTAAGGTTCTTGAAGTTTTATTGGAATTTTAATGGAAATTTGTGTTCTTTTTTTTTTTTCATATAGAGCTTCACAAGAAGGAGACATGTGAAGCTGTTACAATCATTGAAACCCCTCCTATGGTGATTGTTGGGGTTGTTGGATATGTGAAGACACCACGTGGCCTTCGCTCCTTGAACACCGTCTGGGCTCAGCATCTGAGTGAGGAAGTCAAGCGTCGGTTCTACAAGCACTGGTGCAAGTCCAAGAAGAAGGCTTTTGTCAAGTACTCAAAGCAGTATGAAAGTGAAGAAGGGAAGAAGAGTATCCAAGCACAGTTGGAAAAGATGAAGAAATATGCAACTGTTATTAGGGTCTTGGCTCACACTCAGGTATAACATTATTACCTTGTTTTCTTGTTTTTGCACTGCATAAGTGTTCATTTCAAGTGCATGGTTTTCAGATTGTAATTCTTTATTAAACATGTTTCAAGGTGGATAAAAATTTCTGACTTAAGTGCATTTCAGATTAGGAAAATGAAGGGATTGAAGCAGAAGAAGGCACACCTAATGGAGATCCAAGTCAATGGTGGAACAATTGCTGACAAGGTTGATTTTGCTTACAAGTTCTTTGAGAAGCAAGTCCCCATTGATGCTGTTTTCCAGAAGGATGAAATGATCGATATCATTGGTGTCACAAAGGGTAAAGGTTATGAAGGTGTTGTCACTCGTTGGGGTGTCACACGTCTGCCCCGTAAGACCCACAGAGGTCTGCGTAAGGTTGCTTGTATTGGTGCCTGGCATCCTGCCAGAGTCTCCTTTACAGTTGCCAGGGCAGGTCAGAATGGATACCACCACCGTACTGAGATGAACAAGAAGGTCTACCGGGTTGGCAAGGTTGGTGATGAGACCCACTCTGCCATAACTGATTATGACAGGTTAGTGTATTTGTTCATTTAACTCCATATATTATACCTAAATATATACTTCCTAAAAGATCGGCAGTTGTTTGAAGATCTTGTATGGAAATTTTTAATGATTTCTGTTTGCCTTATTCAGGACTGAGAAAGATATTACCCCAATTGGTGGGTTCCCTCACTATGGTGTTGTGAAAAGTGATTACCTGATGATCAAAGGAGGGTGTGTTGGACCTAAGAAGAGGGTGGTTACACTTCGTCAGTCTCTTATTAACCAGACATCTCGTGTGGCTCTGGAGGAAATCAAACTCAAGTTCATCGACACCTCCTCAAAGTTTGGGCATGGACGTTTCCAGACAACACAGGAAAAACAGAAGTTCTATGGTCGACTCAAGGCATAAGTTTGGGAGGTGGTCAGGAATTTTGGGCTATTGTATGTTTAGCTTTTGCTTTACTTCATGCTTAGTATGTCTTATTCTCTATTTCTTTTTGAAATGGAACAGTTGGGTTTCTTTTGTTTTGTCAGTCTGGATTGGATGTTTGAACTTCTGAGAATTTTCAACAGTTTTTGCATTATATATTGGTCTTCAACCACACAACCTCAACAGATGAAATTACTTTTTTAACTCTTATTTTCCTTTTTCTATTTTTGCTTGGGATTGCAGTTCGATTATAATCCCTTGCATGCTAGAGTATAAGCACTGAATATAGTAAGGATCTTGGGGATGGGATATACATTGTTAGAATTAAATAAAAATCATGATATTTTCCTTAATAACCAAACTCACTACTCATGCTAGAATATTGTTCTCCATCTTCATATATCATGATTTGTACGATGCATCGCATGTTGAGACCAGCCTAATTGAAGTTAATACATCTGAGTCTGAGTCAATTTGAGTTTGGTTTATGCCAATGGTAAACGAGCTCAAATAACTATTTTTAAAATATATATTTACTTACTATTGATAGTTTATCGAGTAAATTGTATGTACTTTTCTTTGCAGTAAAATATACTAAAAAATGTGTTCCTGTATTTTGCTATATATCTCATTGGCTTCTGCCATGATGATAAACAGTCCTATTTGATTTATTAACAATGGATCAAAATAATATAATTTCGTTAAAATCAATAAAATAATTGTGTTATTTTTAAGTGTTTGATAATTATTAAATTTTGGCACATTCACGATTGGAAAATATATCAATTTATAAAAATATACAAAAATTAAATATAATTTTGGAAATTAGTAAAATTGAAAAAATAAAAGATCATTTTAGAATGTTTATTCTATGTAACATTCTAGATTAGGGTTTATGCGTTCGTGCATAATTCATGAGTTTTGGCAGTGTTTGGAAGTGTATTAAGGGTTTTTAAAATTTTAGGGTGGAAGAGAAAGCTTTGGAAAATAATTGGATTTTTAAGTTAAAAAGAGGAGCTAGGGAAGGAGCTCTTAAAAAAAATTATGGGAAGTTGATGACACAAAAGAATCAGCAGCAAGGTGGCTTGGGGCATTTGAGTCAAAGGGGCTTTAGGAGGACTCAGGTTTGAATCACTTGGGCAGTAAGGAGTGTGTTCTATTTTTGGCATGTGACGTCAAGGTGGATGTATGGGGGTTAATTATTTTATTTTGAATAAGTGTGGATTTATTTTATTATTTTAAGTGGGTAGATAATTAGGTATTTTGTTTTATTTGTTTTAAATATGGAGATAGTGGATGAATAGAGTTTTGTTTTTATTTTATTTTGAATAAGTGTAGATTTATTTTATTATTTTAAGTGGGTAGATAATTAGGTATTTTGTTTTATTTGTTTTAAATATGGAGATAGTGGATGAATGGGGTTTTGTTTTTTTATTTTGAATAAGTGTGGGTTTATTTTATTTTTTAAGTGGGTCGATAATAGGTATTTTGTTTTTTGTTTTTCTGGCGATAGTGGATGCCTGGAGTTTTGTTTTTTTTTTTTTGAATCCGTGGGGATTTGTTTTCTTCTTTTCCGTGGGTCCTAATTCGTCTTTTGTTTTATTTGTTTTCCCTATGGCTCGTGGCTGCCTGTAGTTTTGTTTTTCTTTTCTTTTGCCTCCGTGGGGCTTTCTTTTCTTCTTTTAGGTGGGTCGCTCCTTCGGTCTTTTTTTTTTTGTTTTCCTCTGGCGCTCGTGGCTGCCTGGGGTTTTTGTTTTTCTTTCTTTTGCCTAAGTGGGGCTTTCTTTCGTCTCCTCCCGCTCCTGGTGGCTTTCGTTTCTTTTTCCCTGGGCCGCTAAGGGATGCTGTGCTTCTCTTCTTCTTCTTCTTCTCTTCTTCTTCTCTTCTTCTTCTTTCTGTTGGGTTTGTTTCCCTTCTTTTGCCCGCGCGGTCTGCCGCGCCTCTCGGCCCGCCTCCGGGGTTCTCCTCGGCCGGCGTATCCTTTTGGGCCTTCTTTCTTCCTTCCTTTTCTTTTCGCCCTTTGTTTCTCTCCCCCTTCCCTTTGTTTCTTCTCTTCCCCCCCCTATTCAAGGCTCCAATCTTTTCTTCCTATTACCATCTTTCTTCCTCTAGACGTCATAGCCGAATCACCTTTCCTCCTGTGGCCGAATCTCTTAGTAGTCAGAGAGGGGTGAGGTTGATCTTTTGTTGCAAGCTATTCGATCGGTTCTAATAGTGGGGTAAGGAACTCTTTGTTGTTGATCTTCTTCTCTATGCCTTCAATTAAGTTGACGCTATGGAAACTAATCCCTTTTTACTTTTGACCGAACTTTGAAAGGGGTCTTTGAGGATTCTTGTAGCTATCATTTGGAGAAGTGATCTTTTGGGATTTGAATATCCACAAGGTAGGTAACTATAAGATTCGGCCATAGGCCATTCCATTGTGTTTTAACGTTGGATTAAATCTAACATGTACTCTATAGGCATATCGACATCTCCATAGCCAAGGAGTTAATTTCGGGATTTGAGATCTAAGGTTTTAGATCGGATTTTCGGGACTTGGATTAAAAGCTTTAAGTAAATCAGGTGTGTACCTCACACTATTTCTTGATATATTTATGGCAATAATTAATATGTATGTGACTATAAGAATGTATAAGAATATGGCTAAGGTACCATGTAATGGTACAAAAGTACTCAGGTACGTTTCCTACTCCTACTAGGAATATGAAATTATGATATATATTTAACATGTGAAAAGTGATAAGAATGTGAAATTATGTAATATGCATGATATGAATGATATGAGGCATTCGGGTTAAATGAGAAAGGGGAAGTGAATGTGGTGACCTAAGACCACGATATCTGAATGTGGTGACCTAAGACCACGATATTCGAATATGGTGTCTCATGACACAAAATATGTATCTGGTGGCTATGCCACGAATTTTATAAGGGCGATGAGCACGTCGACTGCAACGACTGCCTTCGATGATGTGTAGCGGATGGAGGGTTGACTTAGTAGTCCCCACGGTGTGCAGGATGGTACGGGTGATGAGTAGCGGATGGCATATAGGTTTGGGTTCGGGTTGCATCATTATTTTATATCTGTTATATGAATAAGTATGTGATATGATATTGTATGCCTGAATTGTTAAGTTTTAGTGTTGGTTACACATTGAGTCTGTTTGACTCACCCCGTTGGGGAATATTTTTTTCCAGGTGATGATCAGTAATGGACCGGGTCGGCAGGAGCTTAAAGGTGGCCATGCTCAGCAAGGAATTACTTTATTTGGACATTTTATTTTTATTTAAGTACTTTAAACTATTTGGGTTTGTTTTATTGTAATAAGGCCCATTAAAGTATTTAAGTATTTTTATTAAGTATCTTTATTATTATGTTTTATTATGGATTGATAATTGAGATACTATTTGCAAATGGCTATATTTTTCTTAGAATGTTTTAAATTACGAAAATGTTTTATTAAAGGAAAAAAATTTTTAACGGTTTTTACTTTTAAGTAAGAATATTTTTAAATGTTTTCCGCAGTGGCATTTCAAATTCGGTCGTAACGAATGGGCCGGGTTTAGGGTGTTACAGTTTGGTATCAGAGCACGGTTCAAAACTCGGCTTTGAGGTTTTGGGCCCGAAAATAGTTTTCAAAAATGGGCTTTTCGAAAATACAGACTTTTATGAAAACTTTTCAGGTTTATTCTGGCATGGCACCTGTATCTCCGACCCGAAGTCCACCAGGTAAGTACCTCTAATTGTTGAAGTAATTTGTATATGTGAATGTTATGGGCATATTTGGGCTTGTAGATTAGAAGATTAGGGCTAATGAACCATAGGGCTAGTGCACTCAAACACATGCATAAGACTTAAGGACAATTAAACAAACCTGTGTCTAAGTCGCTGAGTTAAGGTGTGGCAACCATTGTGCGCATGTCTAGGAATGGATTCGGTAAGAGCTTGGTACTTAAGCAGTCCTAGCGACTCACCTCCTCTTTACTAGAATCCTACCTGGTGCGTAGTTACGGTTCACCCTAACCAAGAGGACTTATTCACCGGCTAAACCCGATAATTAAAACCCGAAAGGGACTAGCCGTATTTTTTTTATGAAAACCCTAGTTTTAAAATCCTTAAATTACCCTTTTAATCGTAGCAAGAGATTATTGTGAAAATCTTTCCAAAATATTTTTGATTTCCAAAATTACCAAAATTCCCCTAGTGGTAAGATTACAAAAATGCCCTTGGATTCAAAAATCTCCATACTGTCAAAACTTTTAATAAAACTTTCTTACTTTGAAAAAGTATCCAAAACCCTATTTTACGAAAGTCCAAAATACCCCGATTTATTACCAAAATACCCCTGTAGGACAAATGACGAAAATACCCCTGGGATAGGAACGGACAGAAATGTCCGAATAGTGAATGTGTGTGGTAGATACCACTGAACGAATGTGTTTTTGTTGATGAATGAATGTACCTCTATTGAGGAATGAACGTGACTTTCTGAATAGTGAACTTGAGCTGAGAACTTTGTTTGATCGAAAGAACTACTTCTAAATACTTTATTTCATTTAATTTAATCCATAATTCATCTTTTTACTAATTCTGAATGGTGGCTTTGTTTGATAGCTTACCTTACAATTTAATCCTTTTACTAATTCTAACTTAGATTTCATTTAATTTAATCCATAATTCATCTTTTTCTTCAACATCAACTATATTTAAAAACCTAAAAACTCTCAAAATATCAACTTAGTTTCATCAAAATCTTGCTTTAAAGCTTCTAAAACATCAAAATTAAGAGAATAGGACTTGATTGACTTACCAATTTAAACTTCAAGCTTTAAATCCCTAGTTTTTCCTTTTTCTCTTCTTTCTTTCTTTTCCTTCCCCTGTGTCGAAATGCTCTCTGTTTCTTTTTCTTTTTCTGTTTCTTTGTTTTGTTTCTTTTCTTATTTCTTTTATTCTATTTACTTTATGTTATAATATAATATATAATAATTACTTTAAATTAATTTAATATTATTTATTACTGATATATATTTTATAATTAAAATCTAAGTAAAAATCTTAGATTTTTATCTCATATGCCGTCTCAACTTATGCTAAATGGCTTAATTGCCATTTTAGCCCTTTTTACTTTCTTTTAATCTATCATTAGACTTTCACTCTTTATTCAATTTGATCCTTTTTCCTAATTACTTTAAATTAAACTAATTCACTAAATAAAAATCTAATTAAACACACTATTAGACTCATAATTACTCCTAATAATTATTTACTAACTCGATTTACTAAGACGGAGGCCCGATAACACACTTTTCTGGTGCCCACGGATTTTGGGTCGTTACATTTCTTCCCCCCTTAATAAATTTCGTCCTCGAAATTTACCTGAAAATAGTTGAGGATACTGTGCTTTCATAGTTTCTTCCGGTTCCCAAGTTGCTTCTTCCATACTATAGCTTCTCCACAATACTTTTACCAAAGGGACTTGTTTGTTTCTTAATTCTTTCACTTCTCGAGCTAGTATTTGAACTGGTTCTTCTTCATATGACAAATTAGGTCTGATCTCAATGTCTTCAGTAGAAATAACATGAGATGGATCCGATCGATACCTTCGTAACATGGAAACATAAAAAACATCATGAATTTTCTGTAATTCTGGAGGTAGAGCTAGTCGATAGGCAACCGGTCCGATTCTTTCAACTACTTCATACGGCCCAATGTAACGAGGACTTAATTTTCCCTTGCGACCAAATCTCAAAATTTTCTTCGAAGGTGATACCTTTAGAAACACTCTATCACCTACAGAATACTCTATATCTCGTCGCTTCAGATCTGCATAAGACTTTTGTCTGTCAAAAGCTACTTTTAACCTGTCTCTGATCTTTTTAACTACTTCTTCTGTCTCCTGAATTAATTCCGGTCCAACTATCTTTTTCTCATTCAACTCTGTCCAACATACCGGTGATCGACATCTTCGACCATATAATGCTTCATATGGAGCCATTTGAATACTAGATTGGTAACTATTATTATAAACAAATTCAGCTAACGGCAAGTATCGTTCCTAACCTGATTCAAAGTCAATAATGCAAGCCCGAAGCATGTCTTCTAAAATTTGAATTACCCGTTCCGATTGTCCGTCGGTTTGTGGATGAAATGCAGTACTAAAATTAAGCCGAGTACCCAAAAAATCATGTAACTGCTTCCAAAATCTCGATGTAAATCGTGGATCCCTGTCAGAAATTATAGACACTGGAATACCATGCAGTCTCACAATTTCTTGAATATAAACTTCAGCAAGCTTCTGTAGAGACCAATCAGTCCTGACTGCTATGAAATGAGCAGACTTAGTAAGTCGATCAACTATCACCCAAATGGCATTCTTTTTGCTCACCGACGGTGGCAACCCCGTAACAAAATCCATAGTAATACTATCCCATTTCCATTCAGGAATACTAATAGACTGGAGTAATCCTGTCGGTACCTGATGTTCGGCCTTTACTCGTTGACAAGTCAAACATTTACTGACATATTCAACTATATCTTTCTTCATCCCTGGCCACCAATAAAGCTCTCGTAAATTACGATACATTTTTGCTCCACCTGGATGCAATGCAAAAGTGTCATCGTGTGCTTCTTGAAGAATCATCTTCTTTAATTCAAAAGTAGTTGGAACACAAATCCTATTTTGAAACCTCAAACAATCATGTTCATCAATACTAAAACTCTCGACTGTACCATTCTGAACCATTTCTCTTTTCCTTAATAATTTGTCATCTTCCATCTGAGCTGCTCTAATCTGATCTAACATCATCAGCTTAACCCTTAACTCAGCTAACAAGCTTCCATCATCATTAACACTGAGCCGAGCAAACATTGCTCGTAATTCAATCGCAGCTTTCCTGCTCAATGCATCAGCTACCACATTTGCTTTTCCTGGATGATAGTCTATAACACAATCATAATCTTTTAGAAGCTCCGTCTTTGCCTTAAATTTAAATCTTTTTGTGGCAGAAGATATTTGAGACTTTTATTATCTGTGTAAATGTAGCATTTCTCGCCATAAAGATAATGCCTCCAAATCTTTAAAGCAAATATTACTGCAGCTAGCTCCAAATCGTGCGTCGGGTAATTACGTTCATGCGGCTTCAACTGTCTAGATGCATATGCAATAACCTTTCCATCTTGCATCAATACACAACCCAAACCACTCAAAGAAGCATCACTGTACACAATAAAATCTTTCCCCGACTCTGGTAATGTTAATACCAGTGCCTCTGTCAACATTTGCTTCAAAGTCTCAAAACTATTCTGGCACTGATCATCCCAGATAAAAGGAGCATTCTTCTGCAGTAGTTTAGTCATTGGCATTGCTATTTTCGAGAATCCATTTACAAATCTTCGATAATATCCAGCCAAACCGAGAAAACTACGTACCTTAGACACATTCTTTGGCGTTTTCCACTGAACAATTGCTTCATCTTCTTCGGGTCAACTCTAATCGCATCAGCAGATACCACATGTCCTAAAAATACCACTTCAGACAACCAGAAGTCACATTTACTTAATTTCCCATACAATTGTTTTCCCGCAGAATCTGTAAAACTTTTCGAAGATGCTGATCATGTTCTGCCTCTGTCTTCGAATATACCAATATATCATCAATAAAAACCACCATAAACTGATCTAGGTACGACTGGAAAATGCGATTCATCAGATCCATGAAAGCAGCTGGAGCGTTGGTCAATCCAAACGGCATTACCAAAAATTCATAATGGCCATAACGAGTACGGAAGGCAGTCTTAGGCACATCATTTTCCTTCACCTTCAGTTGATAATACCCGGATCTCAAATTAATTTTAGAAAATACTGAAGCTCCCTTAAGCTGATCAAACAAGTCGTCTATACGAGGCAAAGGATACCGGTTCTTGATCGTCACTTTGTTCAACTGTCGATAATCAATGCACAACCGCATAGAACCATCTTTCTTTTTGACAAACAATACTGGAGCTCCCCAAGGTGAAATACTCGGTCGGATAAAGCCTCGATCTAATAAATCCTGTAACTGCACCTTCAACTCTTTCAATTCAGTAGGCGACATTCGGTACGGAGGTATAGAAATTGGTGTTGTACCTGGATACACTTCAATAGCAAATTCAACCTTTCTGTCAGGTGGTAAACCCAGTAGTTCTTCTGGAAATACATCTGGAAACTCACATACAGTCCTAATCTGGCTGCATTTGCTCCCCACTGAATCAGAATTAATAACATATGACAAATACGCTGAACAACCCTGCTGTAATAATTTGTTAGCTTTTATAGTTGAAATGATACGTGTCGAACCACTGGTACGGATGCCATTCACTTCAATTCTGTCCTCGTTTTCTGCCTGAATACTAAACCTTCTTTTTATAGCAATCCAAAACTACCCCATGTTCAGATAACCAATCCATACCCAAAATGATATCGAAATCGCCAAAAGGCATGATCAGAAAATCCACAGGAAACATTATATCATGTATTATTAACGGGCACCTTCGGCATACTCTGTCTACTAACACTGTTTGTCCCAAAGGGCTAGACACCTCTATGAAAACTCTAGACATTTCAGATTCTAACTTCTCCGATTCAACTAATTTTAAATTAATAAATGAATGTGATGAACCCGGGTCAATTAAAGCATAAATAGGCTCAGAATGCAATAAAAATATACCTGTCACGACATCATGTGCATCACCTTCTTCCCGAGTCTGAACCACGTAGGCCCTGGCTGGTGTTCTAGCTTCCGACTGCTGTGTAACTATATCACTGCCCCTTCGTACACCTCCACCTCTGGATACAGAACCACCTCTGCTCGAACCTCTACCTCGAGCAGTAGACACTGATCTTTGGGATGTTGTAGGTGTAATATTTTTATTCTTCGGACCATCTCTAACAAAATGCTCTACCGACCCGCAACGGAAGCAACCTCTGGTTACTTTCCAACATTCACCTAAATGTTTCTTACCACAATATCCACATTCTGGAATTTCTGTATCCCTGAGTGGACCTCTTACACTACCAGTAGATACCGTATCTGTTTTCCCCGGCTTATATCCCCTTGATCAGGTCTAAAACTAGGTCTCCAACCACCTCTGGATTCTCTAGATCTTTTTTGTAGTGGATTTGAACTAGTTGCTCCTACTCGTTTCCTGGTCAATCCAATTGTTTCTGAATTTTTGTCTAGTCCCAAGACTTGCTCTACCATTTTGGCCCGCTCGATCAAATCAACAAATTCAGTAATTCGCTGGGACACTAATTGTAGTTTTATTTCATCTCTTAATCCCCGTAAAAACCGTTTACAACTATCAGCCTCCGTTGGAATATATTCTGAAGCATACCTGCTCAATCTAGTAAACTCTCGATCATAATCCAACACTGACATATTACCTTGTTTCAACATTAAAAACTCTTGCTTTTTCTCTTCGATATACATTTCCCCAATATACTTCTTCTGAAATTCTTTTTGAAACAAATCCCAGGATACCTGATCATCCGGTAAATGTCTAACAACAGATTCCCACCAGAGATATGCTTCCCCTTGTAACAATGATACAGCACATATCAGATTCTCTCGGGGGGTGCAATCTAATTGTTGTAAAACTCTTTTTGTTGATTCTATCCAATTCTCAGCAGCAGACGGATCAAGACCTCTTAGTCCCGAAAACTCCGTGGCACCATATTTTCTTAACTCTTTAATCGGGGCTCGTCTAACAGTAGGTACTGATGTAGTAGCAGGTACAGTTCCCGCTACATGCTGTAATGCATTGGCTATAGCTCTTAACAGTTGTGAGTTATCTCCTTCTCTTCCTACATTAGGAGGTTGGTTATCTAACGGATTTGCAGTAGGTGTAACAGATTCAGTTTCTTCAATTTCTCGATTTCCAGTATGCATTTCCTGTTCAACATCATACATTCTTTCGTCTGACATTTTATCTATAAAACAAAATCAAATAAATATATATCAGCATCCAAAAACCCGACTCAGCTTTGACTCAACAGTGGCATGTACTTCTAGACTCACTTTCGAGCCCGATTTAACCCGAGAATCGACTAAACCTGATAGCTCTGATACCAATAATTGTAACACCCCTAACCCCGAACCATCACCGGAACAGGGTTACGAGGCATTACCGGACATATCAGACAATTTGCAAATAATTCTAAAAAAATAACATTCATAGTATAATTTTAATAACTGATCCCTATTATGAACTTTCAAAGTCTAAAGTCTGTATTAAAAGTGAAATGGGACTCGTTTAAGTATTTCAGAATATATTTTATTTATTATAAATTTCGGCAGCATTTCTGCTTATTATCATATAAAACCCCCTGTAAATTAAACCGTATTCATTTCAATCATAACCAATTCAACCAATTTATTTCATATATTCATTTTCTATTCTAAATACCTTCTAATCAAACTCAATCAATATAATATCAAATTAAATTTATCAAAGTATTAGTTAGATTAAAATAGATAAACTTCTTTCATTATAATTCTTAAACTTATAATACTAACATTTTTAACCATTTACATTGAAAACATAATAACCTTTATACACAACCTACGTACATGCCACATTATCAAAAGGAAATATACATCACCAAAACTTTGCTGAAGTCGGGTCTGGCTTCAGATGCTGGTTCAGTATTTGACTTCTACAACCTGCGCACGGAAACAACCGTACGCTGAGTATACATATACTCAGTGGTATTACCATAATTCAAATTATAAACATAATAATCATATCATTAAATCATATAACTTTAATTTTACTAAACCAATTTAAACATAAGTTTGTCATTCTCAATATATTCATACAATTCAATCTTAGCTATTCGACAATTGAAATAATACACAATCATGTTGAGCCACTATCCATTTCTTGAACCAAAGGTTCATACTTTCCATTCTCATACTCATATTCCAATCACATTTTTTTCAGTTCATGTTCTATTTTCGCATTTCTTCCAATGGCTCAACCATTTCATTTTATTCAATTTAACCTTTTCCTTATTTACCCCTATTAACAGACTCGAACTTTAACAGATACACGGATTCCAACCCAAACACACCAGTACGGCACATTGTGCCTAAAACGGTACATAGTACCTGATCAGTATACGACACATAAGTGCCTGAAATACGACACATAAAGTGCCTGATTTACGACACATAAAGTGCCTAATCGGTAAAGCCGATAAATCCCGTACTCTTCCAAATCCTATGGCATGCCAATTATATCCGACTCAACCCGACTAGTTAATAGGGTATTTCAGTTCTCAATTTCATTTTCATTTCCATAACAAATTCAATTTCAATATCAATTACACTTTTCCATTTCAATCCACATACAATTCAATTTCAATACATATTCATCATTCAACTCAATTTCCATTCAATTCAATAAAAACACTTACCTTATAATTTACTTACCATATACATAAATTAATTTAACATTTAACGAATAAATAAATAATTTGAATTATAGTAATACAAACCTGAATTTGCTTGATTATTCCTCGGTAACCTTCTCCTTCCCTTTGTGGGTTGATGCCTCGAGTTCCTTTTTAGCTACGAAAATAATAATAATTTACATTATTAATTACAACATTAAATTACAATAAATAATTGAATTTTATTCAATTTCTACTCTTCCTCTTCATTCCACATTCTTTATACACAATTCTATTATTTACTTATAAGTTCTTTCTAGGCTGTCTAGCTGAGTCATTGTCACTAAATCATCTATATCATGAGTTACAGAATTCCAAATTAAGATCCGTAAATTTTCTATAAAACTAGACTCACATATTTTTTTGCCATAAAATTTTCAGAATTTTTTTATTTATCCAATAAGTATAGTTTATTCTTTGAAATCACCCCTGTTCTGTTGTCTGACAGTTTCGACTACTCTTTGCTAAAATTTAATTATCTTTCTGTACAGAATTCAAATGATGTTTTAGTTTGTTTCTTATAAAAATAGACTCATTAATAAATCTAACCATGTAAATTATGTTCCTCAGTTATGTTTTTACAATTTTTAATTATTTTTCCAAGTCAGAACAGGGGATCTCGAAATCACTCTGAACCAGTCTCACTAAAATCTAAATATCTCAAAATACAGAAGTTATTTGCTTTCTCTGTTTCTTTCATATGAAAATAGACTCAATAAGTTTTAATTTCATATCTCACTCAACTTAACTTCTACTTCCATTTCTACCATTTGTAGTGAATTTTCAAAGTTACTCTTCTGCTGCTGTCTTAAAGCTGTTTTCTTATGGCTTATTTTGCAATTAAATCCTAGATAAGTTTACTTATTTTCTTAACTTAATTCATGCTTTGATTCTACTTAAATTCCTTCCATATTCAACTTGATTATATAATTTTCATAATAAAACCCTAATTTATAATTTCTTCCAAATTAATCCCTATAGTAGAAAACTTATAGCTTACCTTACAATTTAATCCTTTTACTAATTCTAACTTAGATTTTGTCGTAACCATTTTTTGACAAAAACGGGTGTCGAACTTGGGTTTTGAAAATGAAATAAAAAACGGGAGTCGCCACCGACCTTTTACTAGGTGTGATCGGATCACCTTTGTTTTAATAAAACATTTCGGTTTACTAAAACATTGTTTTTGGGTCTACGAATATTCGAGAAAATAGGTTCGGGAGTCGGTTACGTGCGAGGAAGGATTAGCACCCTCGCAACGCCCAAAATTGGTACCAAATTGATTAATCGATGTCCCAATGTCGAAAGTTTGGAAATTTTAAAAATGAATTTAGAAATTTGGGTCTTTTTTGGAAATGATTGAGTCTCATAAAATTGAATATTAAGATTTCCTTGTTTCGAAGGGATCAAATATCACATCCAATACGTAGGACACAATAATTTCAATCCTCAAATCCAAGGTCGTCTCTTAATCCCTAAGACTCATCTATTAAAATAACAAAAGGTTATTCAATTATTTGGTCAAGCAAGAGAACCGAAACCCAACACATAGGGCACGGTCCCTCGAATTTCCAAACACGGAATATTGCCTTATTAAAAAAAATTAATTTTTTTGTTTTTTTGGGGGGGTGAAATTGATGAAAAGCTAGGTTATGTTTTAAAGAAACGTTATTCGAAACGTGAATAGGGCTATGCGATGAGTAATGATGATGTGACACGAATTATGTACAAAATAATAACATAAGTATAATAGTAGTATTAATAATAGTATAGCTAATATAATAACAATAACAATAATGGTAATAGGAAATATGTACAATATAATGATGATATGATAATAATGTAATAATAGTAATAAAAAAATATATACAACATACTAATATACAGTACTAAAAAATGACAATAATGTTGATAGAATAAATAAGATAATAGTAATAATAATAATAATAATAATAATAATAGTGATAAATATAGTAAAATAATAATAATAGTAATATGTACAATATAAGGATATATAGTAATAATAATAATAACAATAATGATATAATGATAATAATATGGTAATGGTAACAATAATAAAATAACAGTAATATGTACAATATAATAATGATATAAATATGGTAGTAATAATAAACATATAAATAATATAATAATACTAATAATGGAAATATCAAACCATAATAATATTAAATAAGATAAAAAGATTACAAAATAACTAAAAGAGGGGTTAAATTGCGTCTGAAACGAAAACTTGGGGTCGATTCGAGAATAAAATAAAAGAAAAGGGCCAAGTCGAAACGCGCGAAGGAGGGGAGGGACCTCGCGCGCAATAAACCCTTCTGGCCGAAACGCTTTACAGCAAAAGGGATTAAATTACAAATAAAATTAAACTCTCGGGCCGAATTTTAAAGTAGTAAAAACCTGATTAAAAACTATAAAAAATGCGGAAGGGCTAAACATGCAATTAGCCCTTCCGGTCAAAAACACGCGGATCTGCTGGCCGGGTCGGGTCATATACGCGGGTTGGGACCAAAACGGCGTCGTTTTGGCACCTTGGCACCCAACCCCAAAACGGCGCCGTTTCATGATATTATAAAACCAAGTTTTCCCCCCTTTTTTTTTCATTTGTACAGCTCCCTTAAAAAAAAAATCTCTCCCACTCTCAACTCTCTCGGCCTGGGCGATTTCCGGCCACTTCTCCCCGCCGCCGTGCCGCCACGCCGGCCACCGCAAGCGGTGGCCGGAAAAGGTAAGATTTTTATATTTTTTTGTTTATTTCTTATTTTTTTTATCGTCTATATGTTTTTAGATTTTACGGATGAAAGAAAAGGAAAATGAAACAAAACAAAATATAACGCAAAAAAGAAAAACTAAACAGTTTATACCTTCGAGCCTTTCGTTTATTTTTGATTTCTTGTACTCCCTTTTTTTATCCTTGAATCTGTTGTTTTTTTTGGTATTGATTGCCAATCGAAAAAAAAAAGTCCCTGTTCTATGTTACATATTCGGTTTTTATATCCGAAAATCAAGAAACAAAACGAGTAAAATACATTATTGTTCTTCTCTCCTTGCTGTTGTGTTGGTCTTTTCTGCAGATAGTGGAACGGTTGAGTGGGGCGATGGTGCGCGCGTGGTGGTGGGATTCGGTGGCCGACAATGGCCAGTGGAGCGGCCACCAGGGGGCTTGCGGCGCACCCTTTTAGGGTTTCAATGAAAACCCTAAAAGTTTTCTGAAAAACTTTAAAGTTTGGGCCTTCGGGCCTCTTGTAATGTAATGGGCTCGGGTTTATTTTGTAAATGGGTTTGTTTGGTTTAATTTTTGGTTTCAGATTTGGGTTGTAAAAAGACTGGACTATTGGGTTTTAATGGGCCCGAGTTTGGGTTCTAGTATTTCTGTTTGTTTCTGGGCCTCGGGTTAATGGACCCGGGCCAAAATTGGTGCTTACAGCTGCCCCTCTTTGCTCATTGTCGTGAAACGATAATAGAGCAAAGACAATAGAAGAACCAATTTTGCCCGGTCTTGGCCAAGCCTTGACTCGCTGGTACTCGTCTTCTTCAAACAGCTTCAAGCTCCACTGTAACTTGTTGCTTTGATCCACTTCACCGTATCGTTATATCTTCAGGGAGATGACATTTCCTATTCCATTGCTTCTTCAAAGGCACAGTAGTTAGTGCCTTGATCGACTTTGATGTGATTTCAGGGTTTTGATCCCCTCTACCGGGACTTCAAGGAAATAAATCTGAATTTTCCAAACCGCCTTCTTGCTATCTTCGAGAACTCCCACTCCAATGCTACTCTTCCATTTGCTCTCGCTCAATCTTCTTCGTCCACTGGAGCTTCTTCGTTCAATTTGCTTAATGCGAATTTAGTCCTTCATCTGAGATTTTTCTTTTTCTTCTTTTTTCTTTTTTTTTAGACGGAAATTTGTAAAACAGAAATTGAAAAAACTTCGGCCGCTCGTAATGAACTAATTTTTGCAAGCAGAAATTGAAAATAAAAACAAAAACAAAAATTGAAAATACCTCAGCGTGTGACCTGATGCATCAACTCACCTCTCTCGCAATATGAGTTGATATTTTGAAAAGAAATTAAAAGACACCTCAGGGTATGACCCGGGGCTCAACTCACCTCTCTCTGAATATGAGTTGATATTTTGAAAAGAAATTAAAAGACACCTCTGGGTGTGACCCGAGGCTCAACTCACCTCTCTCTGATATGAGTTGATATTTTGAAAAGGAATTAAAAGATACCTCAGGGTGTGACCCGAGGCTCAACTCACCTCTCTCTGATATGAGTTGATATTTTGAAAAGGAATTAAAAGATACCTCAGGGTGTGACCCGAGGCTCAACTCACCTCTCTCTGATATGAGTTGATATTTTGAAAAGGAATTAAAAAGACACCTCAGGGTGTGACCCGAGGCTCAACTCGCCTCTCTCTGATATGAGTTGATATTTTGAAAAAGGAATTAAAAAGACACCTCAGGGTGTGACCCGAGGCTCAACTCACCTCTCTCTGAATATGAGTTGATATTTTGAAAAGGAATTAAAAGATACCTCAGGGTATGACCTGAGGCTCAACTCACCTCTCTCTGAATATGAGTTGATATTTTGAAAAGGAATTAAAAGATACCTCAGGGTGTGACCCGAGGCTCAACTCACCTCTCTCTGAATATGAGTTGATATTTTGAAAAGAAAATTAAAAGACACCTCAGGGTGTGATCCGAGGCTCAACTCACCTCTCTCTGAATATGAGTTGATATTTTGAAAAGAAATTTAAAAGACAACTCAGGGTGTGATCCGAGGCTCAACTCGCCTCTCTCTGATATGAGTTGATATTTTGAAAAGAAATTTAAAAGACACCTCAGGGTGTGACCCGAGGCTTAATTCGCCTCTCTCTGATATGAGTTGATATTTTGAAAAGGAATTAAAAGACACCTCAGGGTGTGACCCGAGGCTCAACTCGCCTCTCTCTGATATGAGTTGATATTTTGAAAAGGAATTAAAAGACACCTCAGGGTGTGACCCGAGGCTCAACTCACCTCTCTCTAAATATGAGCTGATATTTGCAACCAGAATCTCAAAATATATCGTCTGGTGGAACTCGGATGTTTTCTTTCTCTTGGTTTGGCGCAACCATCGTCAAGACTTCTTGCTTTACTGGCGTACCTGTATGGGACATGCGTGATGATGTCATGATATGCATGTGTTTGTCCTAAATGCCTACATGATTATGCCATGTGTCTTGGGCTTGTTCGTCATATATCTCTTCTTGTTACGACTCTCATGATGACCTCCATTCACTGCTTCGACTCTTGACTTTCCTCGGGCTTGATACCCGCCCTCAGGTTCTACGAGTAATTCGTGTTTCTCGTCTTTTTTTTTGTTTTTGTTTTTTTTGCCCCCTATTGAACTTTGTCCTTGCTTTGAAGCTCCCGTATTTATCCAATTCTCGTTCAGGTAATGCTCCATATTCTTTTCGTTTAGAGTATGTAATTTCGCTATTTACCTCTAAAATGAAACATAAATAAAATGCATGAGAATGGCAAAGTAGGTATGAAAGGTGTTCCTCGTATTTATTTCAAAAGCAGCAAGAAAATTGACAAGGAATGACTCGGTTAAGAAAGCATTATAAAGGGAAAACAAGTTTAATTGTAGTAAGTGTTCTAGATATCCGACGTATGAACTTCTCCATGTTTCTTCATCCTGAATCTTTTCAAGCAAGATTTTTCATGTAGAAGATTCTTGAGCTTCAGAGTCCGCTTCAATACTATGATCTCGCCGTTTGACTCTTTGTTCAACCCATTCCTGCCTCCTCGGTCCAAAATTGCTTCCTTAGGATGCCCTTTCGGGTTTTAATCCTAAGCCTTCTCTGTTTATCAGGATGCCCCTTTTTTTTTTTTTTAGGCGTAATATTTCTTCACGGCATCTGAGTTCACCGGATTTGGTAACTCCTTCCCATCCATTTCAGTGAGGATCAAAGCTCCACCTGAGAAAGCTCTATTGACGACGTATGGTCCTTCCCAATTCGGTGCCCATTTTCCTCGAATGTCCTTTTGTATAGGGAGAATCTTCCTCAACACGAGTTCTCCTTCGCGAAATTCCCTTGGCCGCACTTTCTTGTCATGGGCTGCGATCATTCTCCTTTGGTACATCTGTCCGTGACAAATTGCCTTCAAGCGTTTTTCTTTAATCAGATTCAGTTGGTCATATCGAGCCTGGACCCATTCAGATTCTTCTAGTTTTGACTCCATTAAGATTCGTAGAGAAGGGATTTCCACCTCAATGGGCAGCACAGCTTCCATTCCATAGACTAGAGAGAAAGGAGTTGCCCCCGTAGAGGTACGCACACACGTGCGATACGCGTATAGAGCGAATGGTAGTTTCTCGTGCCAATCTTTATACGTCTCAGTCATCTTCCCAATAATCTTCTTGATATTCTTGTTGGCGGCTTCTACTGCTCCGTTCATCTTTGGACGATAGGGTGAGCAATTATGATGCTTTATTTGAAATTGCTCGCACACTTCCTTCATCATTTTGTTGTTCAGATTCAAATCATTATCTGAAATGATTCTTTCTGGCAAGCCATATCGGCATATGATCTCCTTTTTTTTAAGAATCTGCACACTGCTGTCCTTGTCACATTAGCAAACGAAGCGGCCTCTATCCATTTTGTGAAGTAGTCTATGACCACAAAAATGAATCGATGTCCATTAGAAGCTTTCGCGGAGATTGGCCCTATAACATCCATGCCCCACATAGAAAAGGGCCACGGGGAAGTCATGACATGAAGGGGTGAAGGTGCTGCATGAATTTTATCGCCATAAACTTGACATTTGTGACACTTTCGTGCGTAACTAATGCAATCGCTTTCCATTGTCAACCAGTAATAACCGAGCCTCATAATTTGCCTGGCCATAGTGAAGCCATTGGCGTGCGTTCCACAAACTCCTTCATGGACCTCTTCGAGTATCTTTCTGGCTTCAACAGTATCCACACATCTCAGGAGGACTTGATCTTTTCCTCTTTTGTACAGGATGTCCCTATCAAGAACAAATCCCGCTGCCAATTTCCTGATTGTTCTTTTGTGGTTCTCATTTGCTTGCTCGGGATATCTTTGATTCTTGACATATTCTAAGATGTCATGGAACCATGGTTGCCCGTCTGCCTCGTTGTCAATGCTAAAACAATGCGCAGGGGCCTCGTATATGCTCATCTGGAGAGGCATTATTTCTGTTTCTCGGTTCGCTTTGAACATTGAAGCCAAGGTAGCCAGGGCGTCAGCCAACTGGTTTTCTTCCCGTGGGAAATAATTAAAAGTCACTTCTTCGAATTCTTCGACCAATTCTACAACAAGATCGCGATATTTGACCAACTTTGAGTCTCTTACTTCCCAATCTCCACGGATTTGGTAAATCACCAATGCCGAGTCCCCGGAGACTGCTAAGACCTTGACATTCTGCTCGATAGCCGCGCGAAGTCCCATGATGCAAGCCTCATATTCTGCTATATTGTTGGTACAGAAGAAATTTAATCTGGCAGTAAAGGGGTAATGATACCCTTCTGGTGACACTAAGACTGCTCCAATCCCGTGCCCCAATGCATTTGACGCGCCATCAAAACTCATCTTCCATGATTTCTCTTTCGACGATTCACATTCTTCTTCCGTAACGCATATCAAGTCTTCATCTGGGAAGTTAAATTTCAAGGGCTCGTATTCTTCTGTTGTTCGAGTTGCTAAAAAATCAGCTATTGCGCTCCCTTTAATCGATTTCTGGCTCACATATACAATGTCATATTCCGATAGTAGGATCTGCCATCGCGCCATTCTTCCTGAGAGTGCAGGCGATTCCATCGTGTATTTTATTGGGTCCAGCTTTGAAATCAACCAAGTCGTGTGATACAGCACATATTGTCTAAGCCTCCGAGTTGCCCAGACCAGAGCACAACAGAATTTTTCGATTGGCGGATACCTTGCTTCATACTCCGTGAATTTCTTACTGAGATAATAGATAGCCTGTTCCCTTTTTCCGGACTCATCATGTTGCCCCAAGACGCAACCCATTGAGTTTTCGAACACAGTCAGATATAGTATTAGTGGCCTTCCGGGAGTTGGTGGTACTAGCACCGGAGGACTAGATAAATATTGCTTTATCTTGTCGAAAGCCTCTTGGCATTCCTCGTCCGATTCTCCAGAATTGTGTTTTCGACGGAGTCGAAATATTGGATCACACTGCTTGGTGAGTTGAGCAATGAATCGAGCGATGTAATTTAGTCTCCCTAGAAATCCTCTGACTTCCTTTTGTGTGCGCGGGGGTGGTAGTTCTTGTATGGCCTTTATTTTATCCGGATCAACCTCGATACCTTTCTCGCTAACGATGAATCCCAATAATTTTCCCGAGGTAGCCCCAAAGGTACATTTGGCAGGATTAAGCTTTAGTTGGAATTTTCTCAGTCTTTCGAACAGCTTCCGGAGGTTTTCAACATGTTCTCTTTCTCCTCGAGATTTGGCGATCATATCGTCAACATAGACTTCTATTTCCTTATGCATCATGTCATGGAATAGTGTCACCATGGCTCTTTGATATGTTGCCCCGGCGTTCTTTAGTCCGAATGGCATCACTTTGTAGTAGAATGTTCCCCACATCGTCGTGAACGTAGTTTTTTCCATATCCTCGGGAGCCATCTTGATTTGATTGTAACCCGAAAATCCATCCATGAAGGAGAAAAATGAATTCTTTGCCGTGTTATCTACCAATGTATCGATATGTGGCAATAGGAAATTATCTTTAGGGCTTGCTCGATTCAAATCACGGTAATCTACACACATTCGTACTTTGCCGTCTTTCTTTGGTACCGGGACTATATTAGCCACCCATTCTGGATATCTAGAGATTTGCAGGAATCCAGCATCAAATTGTTTCTTTACTTCTTCCTTTATCTTCAAGAGCATTTCAGGCCTCATCCGCCTTAACTTCTGTTGGATAGGCTTGCATTCCGGTTTCAGTGGGAGTCTATGGACCGCTATATCTTCGTTCAAACCTGGCATATCTTGATACGACCAGGCGAACACGTCTTTGTACTCATGAAGCAAGGTGATTAGATCATGTTTGGTGTCTTCAGATATGGAGGTCCCGACTTTTACCTCTTGCTTCTTGTTTTCATCTCCTAAATTCACTGTCTCGATCGATTCTTGATAGGGCAGAATCTGTTTATCCTCTTGTTCTACCATTTTCAGTAGGTCTGGGGAAGAGGCATAATCTTCGGCATCTTCTTCAGCCTCGAATTCTCCCACACAAATAGCTTTCTCGAAGTCAATTTTAGGACTTGTAACAGGATTGTTCGCGTCGTTGATATCTGAGCACCTGAAAAGTAAACGAAAAAGAAAACTATAGAGGGACATCAAGGTGTCGGATCCTATGAACGTGATATGATGATATTGGGTAAAGAAGGAAATAAATATGGAACCGATGAGAATGAAAAGAACACGACAAAATGCATCTTTATTCATGTTTCATTTAAAAGCTAGATAGACAAAATGAACTCTCATAACAGATTCCCCTACAGCTTAGGGGCATACAAAAAGCCAATGTTGAGCATTACTTTGGAGGAGGCTTGGAAATCACGAGAAGGTCCACAGCAGTCCAATTGTTAGGAGTGAATCCCGGGGGGCAAGGGCGTATCGCTGAGACGCCTCCCATTGCATTATTCTCTTTGCTAATGACATTTATGTTGAAGCTCTGTAGACCCTTTTCTACCCATGACATCATGCTTTGAGGACCATCTCCTCCCGGGAATACAATCCCAGCCGAGGTAAATGTTTTCGACAAAGGCGGATATGTTATGGGCTCCCACTCCAATTCCCGACCTGTGACTCTTGCGATCCTCCTTTCTTGCTCTCTTTGTAACTGTTTCTTTCTTTGCTGCACGTCGGGCTTAAATCCTAAGCCGTATCGAGCCTTGTGGGGTGTTGGTTTTAGCGCTCTAGCCATCCCTTGCTGGTATTTCCCTAAGCCTTTCCTTGCTCGGGCTCCTTTTCCAACCGTTAGTTTGATTCCCATCCTGGTATTCCTTGATAACTTGGGCGTGGGAGTTTTACTTCCTTCAGCGACAAAAGTAGCATTGATGAATTCAAAGGAGCGGAAGGAACATTCTACTGCATCTTTGTTCACTTCGATGTAGGGTGCATCAGTGGATACAGACGCGACGATGTCTTCCTCACCAGCGACTGTGATCAAGCGATCATCCATGACAAACTTTATTTTCTGGTGGAGAGATGAAGGGACTGCCCCAGCAGAATGGATCCAAGGTCTCCCTAAGAGGCAATTGTATGAAGGTGAGATATCCATAACTTGGAATTCTATGTTGTATGTGCACGGGCCCACATCCAGAGGAATTTCAATCTTCCCCATGACCTCTCGTCGTGTCCCATCGAATGCTCTTACTGTAGAATGACAAGGCCTTAGATAAGACATATCTATTGGCATTCTGGATAGTGTGGATAAAGGCATGACATTAAGCGCAGACCCGTTATCAATGAGCACACTCGGCACTATGTAACCCTTACAATAGATGGTGATGTGCAATGCTTTGATAGAGCCTCTACCGTTCGGCGGTATTTCATCATCACTGAAAGAGATGAAATTATCCGCATTTAATTTGTTTGCCCATCTATCAAGCTTTTCAACGGGTACGTTGCTCGACACATATGCTTGGTTTAACACTCTCAATAAAGCATTTCGGTGTGGTTCTGAGCTTAACAGTAGAGATAACACCGAGATCTTTGCCGGTTGCTTGTTCAATTGCTCCACGATATTATACTCGCTATGCTTGATAAACCTTAAAAATTCATGTGCTTCGTCCTCGTTCACCTGTTCGGATGGGATTTCAGTCTCGACTACCGCCTCACGCATTGGTGCTTTTCCTTTTTGGCTTGAGTCGATGCCTTTCTTTTTTGGTTCGAACACCTCGGGAGAATAGCACCTCCCGCTGCAGGTAAAATGTCCTACCTTGCTAACGCTTCCATTCGTAGCTTCTGGCAGGGTAATGTTGACATCATATTCCCAAGGCACTGCTTTGTTCTCTTTGTAAGGGAACGGAGTTGGCACCTTAATTATCATCTTTGGTTTCACCTCCTCCCTCTTTGCTTCATAATAGATTACCAAAGGCCGGTCAACACTATAAGGGGGACCTGATGATTGGCCCTCAGAAGCATATACATCCTTTTCGTCGAACCCTTCCTTCTTACTACAAACCGCAACCTCCTTATTATCCATCATACCTTGAAGCAGTTCTTTAAACTCCTCGCAAGATTGGATGTGGTGTCCTTCCATGCCGTGAAAAATACAAAAACTTTGACTTTCCACGATTTCCTTCCTGAATCTTCTGGCAAGCAAACCTTTTCAGTCATTATTTCCCATATTTTCCCCAAAGGTGTTTTTAGCTCGGAGACGTGACTTTTGGCTCGCCACCTATTTTCCTGTGCTACCATACTTATATTCCCTACGGGATGGTTAGGGAGTGGATTCCCAGCCAGATTACTGACCCCATCAAATCGTAGAATGCCTGCATCAATCAGACTTTGAACCTTTCTTTTAAAGGCTAGGCAATTATCCGTGGAATGCCCCCGGTTTCCAGCATGGTACATGCAGCTAGCATTAGGATTGTACCATTTAGGGTAGGGAGGTTTCAAAAGTGCTATGTAATGTGGTGCTATTAGTTGTTTCTCGAGCAACTTTGGGCACAGTTCCCCGTATGTCATGGGAATAGGGGCAAACTGAGGCTTTTCGGGGTTGGGTCTCGTTGGCCTTGGTTCACTTTTGGGTTGGCTCAGTGCGGTCATGGTATTTGGTGAGAATATGGTGAGTGGTCTTTGGGCATCGGCGGTATAGACGGGATAAGGAGGAGGGGTTTGATAATAGAGGTTCTGAGGAGGAAAGTAGAGGTTTGGAGTTGGGCGGAATTGAGGTCGAGGTTGGATAGGGTATGGATTAGGAGTGTAGTGATTCTCGGTCCCTACCATATAGGTTTCAGGCTCCTTCTTCTTTAATGGCCTTTTAGAGCTTTCAGACCCTTCCATTCTCCCGTTCCTGATGCCGTTTTCGATGAGTTCTCCAGATATTACGACATCTGCGAAATCCTTTGTGGCATTCCTCACCAGCTTGTCATAGAATGGCGCTCTTAAAGTGTTAATAAAAAGAACTGTGATCTCCGTTTTGGTTAGTGGAGGTTCCACTTGAACCGAGACGTCTCTCCACCTTTGAGCATATTGCCTAAAGGTCTCAGATGGCTTCTTTTCCATCATCTGCAATGTTAGTCGATCAGGCGCTATGTCGGAGACGTGCTTATATTGTTCACAGAATGCTGCAGCTAAGTCATCCCATGATTGGATCCTTTCTCTTCCTAGTTGATTGTACCACCGGAGGGCCGACCTGATCAAGCTTTCCTGAAAGAAGTGTATCAACAGCTTGTCTTCATCTTCATAACCAGCCATTTTTCGGCAAAACATGGTGAGATGCGCCTTTGGACACCTTGTTCCATCATATTTTTCAAAGTCTGGTGCTTTAAATTTTGGAGGCAAGACCAGACCGGGAACCAAACTGAGCTTTTTGGCACTCATCGCTGAAGAGACTCTAGTTCCTTCCACCGCTCTGAGCCTTTCTTCCAAATCCTTGTACTTGTCTTGAGCATTTTGTTCCTTCATTTTTAACTTGGCTAATTCCACAGGATCATCCAAATCTGGGACAATAGGGTCAGCTGGGTTAGTTCCGTGACTTGATGTAAATACTCCTTGCCCTAGATGGGCAGGTGGAAGTACAGGTGGGTGTTCTAGGCCTGTAAATTCCTTTTGAGGCCAGACTCCATGGGGTGGAGTAAATCCTGGAGGATGGCCTTCGCTTTCTTTCCCGGTACTAGTTGTAGGGTCTTTTCCTTTGTTTGTTATCCCATTCATTATTTGAGTCATTTGGGCCACCATATCCTTTTGAGCCTCTGCCATCTGGTCTTTTAATTCTTGCTGAAACTTCTTCATCTGGTCTTCCATGTCCTTCTGGAATTGTTCGTATCTTTGGTCCATTGCTTTTGCCTTACGACGAGTGTTGTAGTAATGTATGATAGGTTGATTCTCGTCGGTTTCCAGGGTAACCTCTGTTATGATTTTGACCGATTAGGCTCCTTTTTGATAATGTGATGTATGCGAATGGATGGAATGCAATGCAAATGCGTGGAATGAATGCAAGAAGAAAAAGGTGTTGATTTGATTCAATCCCATTAGATAAACTTTACTAGAAAACGAATTTCCTTTCATAGAACGGACGATTACATATACGACCTTGCCCTAATGCCTAAATCCTTAACTTTCCTAAGAAGCCAAGCTAAACTTTGGCCTCACTTCGATCCTGACTCGTATATCAGACTTAACGTGTCAGCCCGAACCGCCAAGGTTTGCAAATGATCGGCCGCCTCTCGGATTTGAGCCACGGCTTCGCCCATTACGTAGTCTCTGTTTCTGATCTGTTCCTGGGAACGGTGGAGCTGCTCCTTCCAGTGTTCATTGTTCACTTCAAGGAGCTCAAATCGAATTTTGCTATCTTGTAGTGCAGCCTCGAGCTCTCCTATCCTTCTTCTCATCTCCTCGATTTTGTTTTGACTGGCTCTTAATTCGACTACCGAGTTACGGCTACGGTACAGATGCAGTGACCTTTCTAATTCTGCTACTTGGGCGCGTAACCTCTCCTTTTTGCTTTGGCTTTCCAACAGGTTCTTTTTCAAAGCGTCCTCTCGTACTCGAGCATCTTGGAATTTCCTCTCCCACTGATCGGCTCTGGACTTTTCTTCTTTAATTTCCTGTCGCCATTGTTCTGACGTTTTGCCCAAACCAGCAGTTCTGATGGACATGCGTAGCTTCTTATAGTCCGTCTTTAGACTATCCAAATCCTCTTCGGCCTTGTTCTTTCCTTTTTTCAATTTTTCGGCCTCAAACTTGTGGAGGTCAACATTTAACCCTAACCGCATCTTTTCCTCTTCTAGCTGCTCTATCTTTTTACCCAATTCTCGGCTCCTTCTCTCGAAATCTTGCTTGATAATCTCTAATTCAGACGGGATTACTTGCAGCTGCTCTTCTACTGGTTTAGCATTCCCTCGGGTAGGCCTTGGGACGTTGTCATTGACCCTTTTAGCCCACCATCGATCGTATTCAGGCGTAATCATTAGCCTTATGGCGAGCCTCTTCATTTTTCGAGTTTGGGTCCATGCATCTGATATCTCACGAACTTTCTTCTTATAATTATCGTCCTTGTACGAAAATTCACACTGGGCTAACCCATGTGTCGCCGGTATAAATTGCCTTGATTGATACTGCCTCATTATTAACAATGGGGCGTACCCAACAGCTCCCCATATCCCGAGCAAAGGGACCCAGTCGAACTCTCCACATCGATACAAGATTTCGTCAGGGATCATCCATGGAGTCTTCCATTCTACATCTTCCACTTGCAAATTTTGGAGGATCGCTATCCATTTCTCTCCTGATAGGTCGTCCCGCCTTGGCGTATCCGCTAATTCCTTTAGAGTGGAGTAGTTTTCAAAAAAGATTTTGCATGAGACTTTTTCCATCTTCCAGAAGCGGCAATGAAACCATGAAAGTAACAGTTGTGCACATCCTATGAACCTTCCTTCACCCGCTCTTCGGCAGGCGTTCAATGATCTGAAGGTTTCGGCTAAAATTGCGGGGACAGGTGTGACTCCCTTGTCAAGTTTATCAAGTAGGTCCGAAACCGCATCCTCTATGTGCCCTAATGCTTTGGGGAAGATGACCAAACCGTAGATACCTAGAGCAAATACGTCGACCCTCTTTTTCTTATCCATTGCTCACTCATTCCTGTGATATTCATTAGCCTTTTTGAGAATGCCGGCACGTTAGCAAACCGTGAATATGCCTTATCAATTTGAATTCTCGGACATCGAAACAAAGCTGTGTACTCCTCTATAGTTGGCACCAAATCCACCTTTCCAAAAGTGAAGCAACTATACGCGGGGTTCCAAAACTGGGTAATAGCTCGGAGTAGGTACTAGTCTACCTTGATATCCAACAGATAGTGCAGATCACCGTAATTATGGTAGAACAGTTGCTTGTCCTTATCGCCCCAGGAATCCCATATTTCCTTTAATTCTCGCAGGTCATTTTGAGCCACACTGACGCAGGTGAAATCCCACAACTCTGACTCATACCCCACTGTCAAGCTATCTCCTTTTTCTCGTTGTATTCTTTCGGACCACACCTGAACGGCCGCATTATCCTCCACTCTATTAAGAAACCCCTTTTCCATGTCAAGCTTTTCTATCTAGCAATCGAATGTGGATCAACACCCTTTCTATAATGAAATGCCATGCAATGGAAATGAAACACCACAAGTTAGTACCAGGTACAAAAGGAACTTAAAACAAACAGGAGGTAATCAAACTCGTATTTGAGGTAACAACTAGAGTTTGCACGGCTCTATCTACGACGGGCTCTTAGGTCTCTCTACATGTGGTTCGGTTCTAGAGTAAAGGTACCTGAACCAGCAGATTCCTCAATCCTCACCCATTATAGGCTCATACGGACCGAGTTCAGTTCAGGGGAATACATTTCCCTATGGCTGCACGGAGATAAAAACCTCACGAAGACATAGGTACGGATGTATCCCGAAAGCGATCCACTATCTTGCACGGAAGTAAGAACCTCACGAAAGAGTAGCTTCTCACTCCCACTTAAGGGTGTGACCACGATGGTCATGCAATGCAATGCCAAAGTATTTCACGAGACTCCACACTATAGCACAACCAAATGCATCAAAGAGAAAAACTATTTTCCAAAACAATTTTCCAAATTTTCAATCAAAGGGACAAAAATCAATCAATTTACGGCCTGACTCTCAAAACGGTCCCCAGTGGAGTCGCCAAGCTGTCGTAACCATTTTTTGACAAAAACGGGTGTCGAACTTGGGTTTTGAAAATGAAATAAAAAACGGGAGTCGCCACCGACCTTTTACTAGGTGTGATCGGATCACCTTTGTTTTAATAAAACATTTCGGTTTACTAAAACATTGTTTTTGGGTCTACGAATATTTGAGAAAATAGGTTCGGGAGTAAGTTACGTGCGAGGAAGGATTAGCACCCTCGCAACGCCCAAAATTGGTACCAAATTGATTAATCGATGTCCCAATGTCGAAAGTTTGGAAATTTTAAAAATGAATTTAGAAATTTGGGTCTTTTTTGGAAATGATTGAGTCTCATAAAATTGAATATTAAGATTTCCTTGTTTCGAAGGGATCAAATATCACATCCAATACGTAGGACACAATAATTTCAATCCTCAAATCCAAGGTCGTCTCTTAATCCCTAAGACTCATCTATTAAAATAACAAAAGGTTATTCAATTATTTGGTCAAGCAAGAGAACCGAAACCCAACACATAGGGCACGGTCCCTCGAATTTCCAAACACGGAATATTGCCTTATTAAAAAAAATTAGTTTTTTTGTTTTTTTTGGGGGGGTGAAATTGATGAAAAGCTAGGTTATGTTTTAAAGAAACGTTATTCGAAACGTGAATAGGGTCATGTGATGAGTAATGATGATGTGACACGAATTATGTACAAAATAATAACATAAGTATAATAGTAGTATTAATAATAGTATAGCTAATATAATAACAATAACAATAATGATAATAGGAAATATGTACAATATAATGATGATATGATAATAATGTAATAATAGTAATAAAAAAATATATACAACATACTATACAGTACTAAAAAATGACAATAATGTTGATAGAATAAATAAGAATAATAATAATAGATAATAATAATAATAATAATAATAGTGATAAATATAGATAAATATAGTAAAATAATAAATAGTAATATGTACAATATAAGGATATATAGTAATAATAATAATAACAATAATGATATAATGATAATAATATGGTAATGGTAACAATAATAAAATAACAGTAATATGTACAATATAATAATGATATAAATATGGTAGTAATAATAAACATATAAATAATATAATACTAATAATGGAAATATCAAACCATAATAATATTAAATAAGATAAAAAGATTACAAAATAACTAAAAGAGGGGTTAAATTGCGTCTGAAACGAAAACTTGGGGTCGATTCGAGAATAAAATAAAAGAAAAGGGCCAAGTCGAAACGCGCGAAGGAGGGGAGGGACCTCGCGCGCAATAAACCCTTCTGGCCGAAACGCTTTACAGCAAAAGGGATTAAATTATAAATAAAATTAAACTCTCGGGTCGAATTTTAAAGTAGTAAAAACCTGATTAAAAACTATAAAAAATGCGGAAGGGCTAAACGTGCAATTAGCCCTTCCGGTCAAAAACACGCGGATCTGCTGGCCGGGTCGGGTCATATACGCGGGTTGGGACCAAAACGGCGTCGTTTTGGCACCTTGGCACCCAACCCCAAAACGGCGCCGTTTCATGATATTATAAAACCAAGTTTTCCCATTTTTTTTCATTTGTACAGCTCCCTTAAAAAAAAAAAATCTCTCCTTCTCTCAACTCTCTCGGCCTGGGCGATTTCCGGCCACTTCTCCCCGCCGCCGTGCCGCCGCGCCGCCGCGCCGGCCACCGCAAGCGGTGGCCGGAAAAGGTAAGATTTTTATATTTTTTGTTTATTTCTTTTTTTTTATCGTCTATATGTTTTTAGATTTTACGGATGAAAGAAAAGGAAAATGAAACAAAACAAAATATAACGCGAAAAAGAAAAACTAAACAGTTTATACCTTCGAGCCTTTCGTTTATTTTTGATTTCTTGTACTCCCTTTTTTTTATCCTTGAATCTGTTGTTTTTTTTGGTATTGATTGCCAATCGAAAAAAAAAAGTCCCTGTTCTATGTTACATATTCGGTTTTTATATCCGAAAATCAAGAAACAAAACGAGTAAAATACATTATTGTTCTTCTCTCCTTGCTGTTGTGTTGGTCTTTTCTGCAGATAGTGGAACGGTTGAGTGGGGCGATGGTGCGCGCGTGGTGGTGGGATTCGGTGGCCGACAATGGCCAGTGGAGCGGCCACCAGGGGGCTTGCGGCGCACCCTTTTAGGGTTTCAATGAAAACCCTAAAAGTTTTCTGAAAAACTTTAAAGTTTGGGCCTTCGGGCCTCTTGTAATGTAATGGGCTCGGGTTTATTTTGTAAATGGGTTTGTTTGGTTTAATTTTTGGTTTCAGATTTGGGTTGTAAAAAGACTGGACTATTGGGTTTTAATGGGCCCGAGTTTGGGTTCTAGTATTTCTGTTTGTTTCTGGGCCTCGGGTTAATGGACCCGGGCCAAAATTGGTGCTTACAGATTTCATTTAATTTAATCCATAATTCATCTTTTTCTTCAACATCAACTATATTTAAAAACCTAAAAACTCTCAAAATATCAACTTAGTTTCATCAAAATCTTGCTTTAAAGCTTCTAAAACATCAAAATTAAGAGAATAGGACTTGATTGACTTACCAATTTAAATTTCAAGATTTAAATCCCTAGTTTTTCCTTTTTCTCTTCTTTCTTTCTTTTCCTTCCCCTGTGTCAAATGCTCTCTGTTTCTTTTTCTGTTTCTTTGTTTTGTTTCTTTTCTTATTTCTTTTATTCTATTTACTTTATGTTATAATAATATAATATATAATAATTACTTTAAATTAATTTTAATTTATTTATTACTAAATATATATTTTATAATTAAAATCTAAGTAAAAATCTTAGATTTTTATCTCATATGCCGCCTCAACTTATGCTAAATTGCTTAATTGCCATTTTAGCCCTTTTTACTTTCTTTTAATCTATAATTAGACTTTCACTCTTTATTCTATTTGATCCTTTTTCCTAATTACTTTAAATTAAACTAAATTCACTAAATAAAAATCTAATTAAACACACTATTAGACTCATAATTACTCCTAATAATTATTTACTAACTCGATTTACTAAGACGGAGGCCCGATAACACACTTTTCCGGTGCCCACGGATTTTGGGTCGTTACATACACAACTGGCTGTCCTTTAGCAGCTGAAGAACCTCCCTCAAATGTCTTAAATGATCTTGCCAATCCTTGAAATATATAAGGATGTCATCAAAGAAAACCAGTACAAACTTCCTGAGAAACTGCTTAAACACTTGGTTCATTAAAGCTTGAAACCTAGAAGGTACATTAGTCAAGCCAAAAGGCATGACCATGAACTCATAGTGTCCTTCATATGTCCTGAAGGCAATTTTATGAATATCCTTCTCCTGCATTTGAACTTGATGATAACCTGACTTTAGGTCCAATTTGAAGAAAAAATTTGCACAAGTAGAATCCGTATAGAACTACACTTCTATTTGACGTTGATTAGAATAAGGTTGTTCAACCTTTAAATAGGTGTAGTCGAAGCTCCTCTTCTATCATTCGATTTTCAAAATTAGTGAATTTTCTTCTCCTCTACCCGTAGTTTTTTTCCCGAAAGGGTTTTCACTTAAAACCTCCGTATTTTTTTTATTCTTATTACTTTGCGATCGTTCTATATTACCATTATCGACGATGAGTTTTAACATTTATAATTTATACTTTTGAAAAATGTATAATGAAAATTAAAGTCCAACATGCCCTGGTGGAGCCATTAGCACTGCCCGTTTCAGCAATGGAAAGGACCTAACCTTGCGACAAACTTGAGTTTTTGTTAAGGTGGACCAAAACTATATGGTTTTTAGTGTTAATTTCTGGTCTATGGACCGAATTAAGTTTTGCCACAGTTAAGGCCCAGAAGGACCAATCCATTGTCAACTAGCTGACTGCACTGCCTTGAGCCTTATATCACAGGGTTATGAGGTTTTCATGGTAACTAGGATTTGATCTCTCCACACCTACTTAACTGTAAACTTGGTCAATTGTCAGCTTTTTCAAGCACTGTGCAACTGTTGAGTTGTTGTTTTTGGAGATGAGATTTTTTTGACTGAATCTTCCAAGGAGGACTAGGTCTACAGATGTCCTACTGAAAATACTAGGACATGAGTTGCAACAAAACAAAAGGAGCCGGGAAACTTTTTTTTTGATTTTCTCACCTTCTCAATATCTTTCTTTCATTGCCGAAAAGTCAAACTACAAGGAACAGTCCTAAGTTGAAGTTTGGAGTCTGTTTAGCGGCCTTTATGTTTGAGTTTTTTAATTGGTTATGAAAAATTTCCCATCCCACCACTTCCCTTAGTGTTGGAGGCTGCTTCATATCTTCTGCCATCAATTGTAATTATTGGACATCCCGCCAATGGATATCTTTGTGATCAGTTTAGTATATTGTAGGGAATATTTTGACAGAGACAGCAACTCTGTCAGCAGATCATTCATAAATATTGCGGCTCTCATAACTATATCAGCCGTATAATACTTTTACTCTGCCTCTCTTATCTCAACTTTCCTATATCCCATACAAAAAGGTATTATCTTTAAAATATAATTTGAGTTACTTATCTCGGTGCAGCGCGGACTTTCCATTAGCGGCAAAACTGATAATACGATTATGCATGTAATTACAATGGATTCATGCAGGCAAGTTAAATACTGTTAATAAGGGTTAATTTGGATTCACGAAGGATTTCCCGGTGTCCAGATATTCCGTAGGATTTCCTCTTTAGTCCGTCACCAGTTAAAGATAAATAACTTGTCTGTACTTTCGTCTCCCGCTACATTTTCTTAGTTTAATAATTCATTTTCTTGTAAAAAAATTAAGGGTTACTTTGGTGCGGTTGAGTAGAGTAAATAGAGTAAGATTTAGGTGTAGTGGTGTTAAATCAAGAGAGTTTGATTCAGATTTTGATCATACGTATGTAACTTTGGCTCTTCTTTCACTGTAACGTAGGACCATATCTAATGTTTTCATTTGTTCTCCTTTATTCTAGTGTAAAAGGAATACGAGTCCCTACTTTTTTCACTCTTTTGATTGGTTGGGTCCAAGTGCATAGCATCCATGACAAGACAAAAGAGAAGAAAATGAAATAGACCTGTGGACTACTGTCTGGTTATAGCACATGTTACTCGTTCCTGTATCTGGAAAGCTGCAAGAATGAGGGAGTTACGTGGCTGCCAAAGGTGAGATGAGTAGGAATCCGAATCCAGAAACACCTAGCTTGCTTTTATTGATAGTCCAAAATGCTTTAATTACACACCCATTTTTCAGTATAATTGCAATTATTATTTGTAACAAGCAAGCTGCTTCATACCCAAATTTCGGGAGTTAAATTACCTTAAAAACGTACACGTGCGCCCGATTGCCCGTAGCTGTAACTTGTCAAAGAAATGTTTGTGACACCAAACAACGGAAGGCCCAATGAGAAGCCACCGCCTGGCAACCCTTCTTTCACTTCACTCTACTATCCCTTTTGTCACACTCATCTTAAACCTGATTCACAATGAAGTGGAAATGAAGTGGGCCACCGGCTCACCGCCCACTCACATTCATTTCACCATTCCATTTGAGTTTCTTTTAAAATAACCAAGTCTAATTTACTTGAAATGAAATGTTTATATTTTTTATCAAAATAAAAATTATTCATTTTTTTTGCCAATCATTTTATTATTCCCCACATGGTGCTAGTTTGTATATTTGGAAATTGGAATTCCAATTTTAATACGCAGGATTATGTAAATGGCGCCAATAGCCAAAGCCTTAGGGTAGTGGGATAACATCTCTCACCAAAAGAGGGAAAAGCGACCCATGCTCATGAACAACGTGGTCTCTAAAATCTAAATAAAAATACTAAACCGAAAAATAGGTAGGGGTTGAAAGCGAAAGTCCAGTGTGATTAATGAAATTTTGAGATGCAATGAACTTGAACACTAAAAAAAGAAAGATCCCCAGTTGAAAAAACAATAGTGCAGGTGGTACAAATAATCATTAAACGACATAAAATTAAAATATTTTTCTATATAATAAATAGCTACAAACTATTAAATTTATATTTCTATTAAGTAATCAAATATATAGTTAAAACATAAATTTGAAAATAAATAGTTAAAAGGGGGTTTTATTTTCCCTACTAGTACAACTACTAGGGTTACAGTCAACTTAATCTATACCCCCTCCAAGTAGTATCTACATAAAAAACAAACATTTCATCCTCAACACATTACAAATGGAGGGGGGAGAGAGAGAGAGAGAGTAGGGATACAATGCACCCAAAGTCCTTGCAAATTTGACACTTTTGAAGGGTTGCTTTCGGTTTGTTTAGCTAATTAAAAAATGGGTGCCACCACCCATCCACCACAAAATCAAGTCATTTTCGGATAGACAGTGATCATTAGAAACAAAAAAAGGGTCTTAAAGATCAGCACATTTTGAATTTATGTGGTAGAGACATGGCCAACGGCGCCGCTAGAGAGTATATTTGGCGATCAATGCATGCGTCATTTTCTGCTGAACCAAGACTGGACTACTCTGCAGGGGTGAAGGCGGGGGCAGGTGCCCGGCCCCTAAAATAGAAAATTACTATTTAGGCCCTTATAATTTTTTAAAAATTTTAAATTAATAAAGATAAAATTGTATTTTGGTCCCTTAAAATTATAAAAATTTAATTTAATCTTTTACAAATTATAAAGATATAGACTATAAAAAAATTAAAATTTCATCCGACCCCCTAAAAAATTATTCTGGCTTCGTCCTGCTACTCTACTAAATCCACATTGAATTCTATTTGACAAGCAGATATTTATCACTGAATCTGCAAATCCTGGTAAATGGAACACTGATATGATCGCACATCAAAGCTTTATGTTGGAGGGTAAAATTCTTATCATTTTCCAACATAAATGAAAACAGAGGTGGTCCAAAACTATGCTCCATCTATTAAAATTTGAGCTTGAGGGCTTCCTGAATACGCTTTTGTACTAAAAATATGTAAGTATCACCCATTTATGTTAAATTAGTCCTCAAACATTAAATTGTTCTAACTAAGTCTTTCAAGTATTAATTAAGTCGTTTTATCTATTTTGTCATCAGTTTAAATGTTTAAATACTAATTCAAATATGACGTGGAATGTATTTAAAATATATGAAATAATGATTACTGCATGGACATGGAGAAACTGACTTGTTAAAAAGTTATAACCCTTGTACATTTGATAACGATCACCACTGGAACAGACATATTGCGGTGCTCCTCCCCCAACATTGCTTTTTATACAGTTAGCAGGGCATCATCGTATAGTAAACTTTAGAGAGTTTGTAGCTAAAGCCCCGTAAAGTGTTGTTATAAAATTTCTAATATAAATTTTCATTTAGCAGTGTTAAAAAACGTCGCTAAATATACATCTTTTGTGGTGTTTCTTCTGTTTATTTTAGTAAGATGTCGTTAATTGGTAACATATGCCTATAGTTTAATTATTATACTTTTTCAATTCTGAAATGTTTTTTTACTCATTTCAGAAAAGAGACAATGATTTTGAAATACCAAATACAATATATTAAAACCACCTTGTAAAACAAAATGGCTCGTTTCTTAAAACAAAAACAAAAAAAAGGCGTGAAATCCCTTTAAATAAATTAAATTTACATTAGAACATGATCCTTTATAAATTGAAATTCGTAAATGGATGAGGATTGAAGAGAAGCTGTTGTTGGTCAATTACGTAGCTAGCAAGTTTCCTGGCCTTTCAGTTTCACATTACTTTGTTTAAATTTAAGCTATTAAAACCCTAAATCCAAAAAGAATGTTGGAAAATAACAAAACAAGCACTTCTTTTCCAAAAATAAGATTGTTTTAGTCCATATCATCAATCTCAATTTATTCTTCTTTTCCATGATGCCTGGGCCCTTTTAGATTTCTTTTTTATTTTATGTTGCCTTTCTTTTTCTTTCATTGAAATTTAAAGAAGATAATGTGAAAATGGTTTACTGAAGCATGCTAAAATGCATTTCTTTGGTTCGCCTTTAAATTTTAAATATATTGCACAATTACTTTACAACCGAAATTTGCGCAGCGATTAAAGAGAGGAACCTCATTCAATTCATTGTATTAACATTTCACGTATATATTAATTAACATTTCATAATTATCTTTATCTTTTAAAAACATTTGATATATATATATATATATATATATATATGTTGAATTATTTTTAGTGGTGATAATAAAAAAAACTTATCTGTTGGGCAGCTTGAGACATATTATGTGCCGCTAAAATGTTTAGAGGAATGGGATTTTGGGATCTCTATTATTTTAATTTTATGATTGGGTAAACAATCATCTCGATTTATTTTGCATCCAAATAATTTTGTTAGTCAATTCTTTAAGGCCATGTATTTTGTTGATGTTAACTTCTTAGAGTCAATGAAGGGATCTAACCCTTCTTTTGTAACCCTGAATCATCAACGGACAATTCTTGCAAACCTTATCAATTAACACATACTGGTTTAGAGGGTTCGATACTTTAACCACGCATTTAGTTAACTCAGCAATTAAATTTGTACTAGACACTAATTTTGTGCAAACATATAAATGAGTCGATCCGGGATCAATTAAAGCAGTTACATCAGTATCAATAAGAGAGAAAGTATCGGTAATAACATCTGGCGTTGAAGCATCTTTGCGTGCATGAATAGCATAAGCCCTAGCTGGTGTTTGTGCCTCAGACCTTACAGTAGAGTTTTTCGTTACACCACGACTACCACTCACATTTCTAGGATTACGAGTTGGTCTACCTCTCACAGTTGTGTTGCTCGGCCTTACAGTTTGAATATTATCTTTCTCAGATTTCTCTGGGCAATCTCTAAGATAGTGGTCAAAGGAACCACATCTGAAACATGCTCCGCTCTTCATTCGACACTCACCATAATGTGGCTTGTTACAGTGGTTACACTTGGGTCGGGTGTTTCTAGCACTACCCACACTCGCTATAAATGTAGCCTGAGATTTAGGATTGGAGCATCGGGTACCTCTGTCTCTACCAAAGTATCCGGCAGAAGTAGTAGAACAATAGTGTTGTTCTTTAGATTTCTTTGATGCTGACTGGTATGACTTTCCCGTCAATCTCTTTCTCGAGTCTCTGGCTTCAATTTCAGCTTGTCTTTTCACTTTACTCAACTCTTCAGCTTTATATGTCCGATCAACCAATACAACAAATTCTTTCAACTCAAGGATCCCGACTAATAGTTTAATATCTCCGTTTAAGCCATCTTCAAACCGCTTACACATTGCAGTCTCAGTTAGAATACATTCTCGAGCATATTTGCTTAATCGAACAAATTCTCGTTCATAGTCAGACACTGTCATATGACCCTGTTTAAGCTCCAAGAATTCTTTATGTTTTTGGCCAAGAAACCTTTGACTGATGTATTTCTTTCGGAACTTGGTTTGAAAGAATTCCCAAGTGACCTGATCTTTCGGCACAACAGAAATCAACGTATTCCATCACTAATAAACTGAATCTTTTAATAGAGATACCGTACACTTAAGACATTCAGCCTGTGAACAAGATAATTTATCAAGAACTCTGATAGTATTTTCTAACCAGAACTCAAATCTTTCGAGATCATCCTCAGCTGTAGCTCGAAACTTTTCAGCACCGTACTTACGGATCCTATCAACAAGAGGCTTACCAACTCTGATAGGTTCTGTACTTTGAGGAATAACGAGAATCGGTTGAGGAACAGGAGGGGGTAGAGGTTGTTAAACAACTAGGTTCGTTTGTAAAAACTCGATGAACCACTCATTCATCATCTGGAAGAAGGATTCTTTAGCCTCTCCTCCCCGACCCTTAGATACGGGCCTCGTACCACTCGAAGCTACTCCTTGAATGGAGGCTTGAGCGTTACTCTCTACTTCATCGGAATAAGCTCGGTTGGATGACATTGCTATATGAAAACATGTTTTAAAACAGTCAGGAGAAATCACAAGATCACAGGTTATATAATGGCATGTATAGCTAGACTCCTATACGCTACATTCAGTCCGAGAATCGACTAAACCGTAGCTCTGATACCAATAAATGTAACACCGCTAACCTATATCCATCGTTGGAACAAGGTTACGAAGCATTATCGGAGTTTACAGATCAAATAAGCAGACATTTCATATCATATAACATTCATGTCAGAAACCAATCGAAATTAAACATATTATCCCTTATACGATCCCTTGGGGCCTAAAATACGTGTTAGAAACAAGTCGGGACTAGATCGAGTACTCAAAGAATTTCTCTGAAAACATTGAATTTTTTCAAAGCTACAGGGGTCACACAGCCAATAGACACACTTGTAACACCCCTTATCCATATCCGACGCCGGAATAGAGTATTAGGCATTACCAGACTTATTCACTAGCAAACATTCAAAACCGAGACATGAATTTTCACTCAAATTTAAAACTTTTAAAAAACATATATATTATCCATATTATGATCCTTCGAGGCCCAAAACATGCATCGAAAATGGTTCGAGACTAAACCGAGAAGTTCAGAAACTTTTTGGAAAACTTAGAAAAATTTTCATGTAAAAGGGGTCACACGCCCGTGTGGATTTGAGACACGCCCATATGACCCTAAAACACGCCCGTGCTTCAAGTCGTGTTCAAATTAGGGTGCATTCTGTTTATGATGTCATCATCAAATTAAAGTCACACGGTAAAGTCATATGCCCGTGTACTTAGGCTGTGTGATCGATTAAATTTTCAAAATTTTTCATAAAATAGGTGCAAACTTCACACGCCCAAGGCACATGCCCGTGTTCTAGGCTGTGCCGTCCACACGGCTAAGACACACGCCCGTGTCTCTGACTGTGTGTCAAATTTTGAGCGTTCTGTTTCAAATTTTTAAGGTGCAGGAGACATACGGTTTCAATACACGCCCATAAGGCAGGTCGTGGGTCACACACAGCCTAGACACACGCCCGTGTGTCCGCCCGTGTGGACGAAAATTGGCCATTTTAAACCATTTTTCTCACCCATACACCTTTAACTTGCACTTACCACTTTCTTTTACCAATATAGTCTAATCCAATCAACTAAAACCAAACCAAAACATGTATCATTTACATATATTCTAACATATTCATCACACTAGGTTATAATACATATTTTATCATTCAAGTCATACCATTTCTATTCAATCTATATCATTTTTACTAAACTCCTATACATGCCATATAAATCAAAAGATTATTAACAAAAGCTACCAAAAATAATCTAGATAGTGTGATCCTTCGTGCTGATCCGATCCTCCGTATCTATGTTAATCTACAAGAACATTAAACACAATAATATAAGCTTATGAAAGCTTAGCAAGCTCATAGGTATAAAAAAAATAATTCTTACCGAACATCTTATAACAATCATACAATATATAATTTCACTAATCCAACCTGTCAATCACAAAATCAATGATAAAAATTTAATCGATTGAGCTTAATATTAATGATTAATAGATTTCAATCTCTTAGGTCCATTTACCGCTTACTTTTCTTAATCAAAGTAGGGAACGGTTCGAAATTCAGTACTTCGTTTTCACAATGCCATAGTATAATTGTGGTCTTGCACATAATCATATATCACACACCAAAGCCATAGCCCAGCTATGGTCTTACACGGAAGCACATATCACACCAATGCCACAGCCCAGCTATGGTCTTATACAGAAATCACAAAACACACCGACGCCATAGCCTAGCTATGGTCTTATACGGAAATCAAATATCACATATTTCCATGGTCCAACCATGGTCTTTTTCGTCAATGCGTATTAGTCACTAAACGAAAGTACTCAATCCGATGTTCCACTAAATTAGAACTTTTATTCAAACATTCATACTTTCACAATTATCTCAGTTTAATAACATTCATATACAATAACATACCATAGCATTTATGAAATTTTCATAGCAATTCATTAAATTTAGCCATATGAACCTACCTGGGCTAATTTGTAAAAGTCGTAGAAATTTAGAAACTATTCTGGTAATTTTTCCTTTCCACGATTCGCTTCGGGTTCTTGATCTATGATTATAAAATAATGTATTCATTAGAATTTATCTCAATTTCACTCTACTTCATAATTTATGCCCTTTAATTTTTAGAATTACACTTTTACCCCAAATTTTACAGTTCTTACAAATTATTCCCTGCTCAATTAACCCATCAATTGAGTTAATTCTTCTTAATTAACATTTTATCTTACTATTCCAAACTACTGCACAGCCTTTGAAATTCATAATTTCAGCACAAAACCTTAATTCATAACTTTTTAACAATTAGGTCCTAAAAATCATTTTCTATTAGAATCACTTAATAAAATCATCATTTAATGAAATTAAAGCTTCAAATCCATGTAAATTCATCATAAAAATACAACACTTATTCATGGTAACTTTTAAAGTCACCCATAAAATCAAAAACTAATGAATTAGATAGTTGGACCTAATTACAAAAGTTTTAAAAACACAAAAATTACAAGAAAAGAACAAGAAATAAACTCACATGGAGCAAAATTAAGAAAAAAACAGCTTGGAGGAACTCTACTATGGCATTTTTGGCTGTCAATTTTGAAGAAATATCTAGAGTTCTCTTTTAGTGATCTCGAATCACTGTTTCCCGACACCACTGAAGTTTAGGCTGTTACAACACCCGTGTCTTAGACCATGTGGACATTCGAAATAGGGACACACGACCGTGTCTAGCTCGTGTAACTCTCTGACTTGGGCTACACGGCCAAACTACACACCCGTGTGCTAGGCCGTGTGAGCATGCTAACTTGTGCAATTTAAAAGATACAGGGGACACACAACCGTGTCACCTGGCCGTGTGTGACACACGGCTGAGACACACGACCGTGTCTCTACACATGTGGTTGAAAATAGGTCATTTTCCAAGCCACATTTCTCACCCAATTTGACGCCAACCTTACTCAACATTTTTGCATATCAACAAGCCATAACAAGGCATTCAAAACAAGCCAAAATGAAGTCTTAAACAAGAAATATCACCACATACAACCAATATGCCCTTAGGCACCTCAAATAACAACTTAAAAACATGTCAGCCAAGTATCCAAACTTACCTAAATGACCAAATACATATTTTTATATTCAAACCACACTTTACTTTTAATCATTCTACAATATTAAACACACATCAAATATGGTAAGGCCACATATATATATGCATCAAAATATACCAAACATAAGTCATATAAGTGGCTAATCTCTGTAACGGCCTAATTTTCAGTGGTGTCGGAAACGATGATTTGAGATCACTAAATCCGAAAAGTAAGATTGAATTAGATAGTAATTTACTATTTATGAGTCAAGTAAGAATTTAGAAGAATTTGTGAATTGGTGAATTGGGTGAATTAAAAGAATTTATTATGTCAAATAGGTCAAAAAATGAAGTATCGAGACCTCGAATTTGAAAACCGAGCAATAAATACTTTTATAAATATTTATGGAGTGTCATTAAGTTAGTATTAAAGTTTGGTTGAGAAATTTAAACATTTGGGTAGTCAATTAAATAAAAAGGACTAAATTGTAACAAATGTAAAATTTGCTAAAAGGATTAAATAGCTCAAGTGTTAAAAGAAAGAGGATTCAAAGGGCAATTAAACCTAAAAGTGAATAGGTTGGATGGCAAGGGCAAGAAAATCATCAGAAAAATAAGGGAAAAATAAGGACAAAATTGAAAAATCTAGAGATCTCTTCATATTTTCTCAGCCAAAACGCCATAGGAGGCCTGAAGAAAGCTGGTTTTACATATTTTTACATCATGTGAGTTTAATTCTTACTTTTTCTTGATAATTTTTATGTTTTTATGACTTTTACAACTAGGTCCACTTATAGAATTCATTAGTTTTTGATTTGGTGGGTGAAATTAGAAGTTTGGCTAAGTAAGGGAAGTTTATGATGAATTATTATGAAATTTAAATTCTAATTTCATATTAAGGTGGTTTTATCAAGTGATAGAAAATGGTATTTAGGACCTAATTGTGAAAAAGTTGTGAATTAGAGGTTGGTGTTGAAATTCAGAATATCTAAGGTTGTGAAATAGTTTATAATGATAAAATAAAGTGATAATTGAGAAAAATTAGTTCAATTGATGTGTGAATTGAGTAGGGACTAAATTGAAAAAATTGTAAATTTTAGGGTAAAAGTGCAATTTCAAAAATTGAAGAGCATAAATTATGAAGTGAAATAGAAATGAAATAAATGCTAATGAGTGAAAATATTTTTCATTATAGATCAAGAATCCAAAGAAGAACGAGGAAAAGAAAAAATTACGGAATAGTCCCTAAATTTCAATATCTTCTACAAATCAGCCGGGTCAGTTCATATGGTTGAATTTACATGTTTATTTGTGAATGATTGAATGATATAATGTGTTATTAAATATGAATTTGTTGTGGGATTGTAAAAATTTTGATGAAATAAAAGAATAAAGGTGGTAATTCAAATTAGGAAAAACGCAGGATTGAGTACGTTCGTGTCGTGACATGTGATGAATTGACGGGAAAGGCCATGGTTGATCCATGGCAAAGTGTGAAACATAGGTATGGTATCATCCATACTGAGTTGTGAAATGTAGGTATGGTATCATCCATACCGAGTTGTGAAATGTAGGTATGGTGTTTCAATAAGGAAAACCATACTGAGTTGTGTAACGTGGCACTGAGCAACGACGTACTCAAATTCGTAAGACGTTTCCTAATTTGATAATAAGTAATATAAGAGGTGTGAACCTATTGAAAGAGATTGAGTAGTTGTTAATGTTGAGCTCAACTATGTGAAGTATCATAACAGTGGTTGTGAATGGCAGGGAACTATAGTAAATGCTTTGTTATTGTTTGAAAATATTATGTTTGGTAAGCATTACTTTTAAACTTATGAACTTACTAAGCTTCAATAAGCTTACTTGTGTGTGTTTGATATTTTTATGTAGATTGAATTAAAGGGAAGTTGGTAGATCAAATCATCACAACAAAGCTCACTATCCAGATCAATTCCGGTAGCTTTTGTTTTATGTTTAAAGATTTATATGGCATGTATAGAGTTTAAATGAAATGGAGTAAAGATGTTATAAACTAGTTAACAATATTTTGCAATGAAACAGTTTTTGAATAGCATCAGTGACGTGATTTTGAAAACTCACCAAAAATAGGAGAAATGGAGTTAGAAAGTGAATAAGATATAGAATTAAAGCTTATTGTGTCTATTTTTATTTGAAAGAAACAGGGTAGGCAAAGAAATTTTATATTCTGTGATATTTAAATTTTAGTGAGACAGGGTCAGGATGGTATTTGAAGTCCCCTATTTTGACTTTAGAAAATCATTAAAATTTGTAAAAAAAGAATTATGAGTTATAATTTATATTTCTAGATTCATTATTGAGTTTATTTTTAATAGAAATAAGTTAGAACAACATATGAAAATTGTACAATGAGATATTTGAATTTAGGTTAAGAGAGGTCAGAACCGTTGGTCAGTGAAACAGGGGAAAATTTAATGAATAAACTATACTAATTGGCCATACCAAAAATTCTAAAAATATTATAGTAAGAATATATATGAGTCTAGTTTTAAGGAAAATTTACGGATCTAAATTTTGAGTTTCGTAACTCGAGTTATATTCAATTTAGTCAACATGACGCAGATGGACAGTTTCAATTTTTATGCCCCAAATTAGTAGTTAAGTCTAGTAATGCCTCGTGCTCGACTCCGGCAACGGTCTCGGGTAAGGTGTGTTACATTCTCAACAAAACAATTATATGCCAACATTGGCCAAATTAACCTATACATGCCATTATAATCGGAATTAATTTACTAAAAGTACCAAATGGACCGATGTATAGTGTAAAATAGCTCTGACCAGCTTCCAACCCGTACGAGCTTCTGAATTACTATAGAACATGGAAAATAATACAGAGTAAGCATTTAAGCTTAGTAAGTTCGTATAGCATAGAATTTAACTTACCATATATCCATAAAATAGGTAAGTAAACAAAGCATATCTCAACCAATTTGGCCAAAAGCCTAAACACATGATCACGAACATATTAGCCATGAAAATCACATATAAGATCTAACACACATGATTGAATTCATCAAATAATCATATTTCATGTAAATACCAATAATAGTTCAGATCGAACTCATATAATCTTGTAACAGAACTGTGCTTGTTGAACCATTTAAAATATCGTTGGATACATGGGTAGTACACACAAGGTTTACTGAACTGTAATCCGTTAATTCATATTCATGTATGATCATATGAACTATGAATCAGTATGCTCTCACGAGCTGTGAATCGGGAAGCTCATACGAGCTGCAAACCGAGAAGCTCATATGAGCTGTGGTGAGTCCGCAACACATGCATGACCCAAACCAAATTAGTAATCCTAATGACATGTCATTTATATCTTACGAATTTCTAAAGTTCAAACGGGACTCGGTAATCATCGGATATGCGATTGATATTTATATATGACAATTATATAAATCACATACATATGATTTAATTAAAACATACAAATACTCAATTTAATTACACGAACTTACCTCGACAAGTGTACGTAGATACGAAGGCGACTAATCAGATATTTTCTCTTTGCCTCGATCTAACTTTGTACGAGGTTTGGCAGGATCTATATGAATGAATTTAACACATTTCAATATAATTCTCATTCAATTTAATCCAACATGGAATTTTGGCAAAATTACCATTTTGCCATACACTTTTAATTCCTTTGTAATTTAGTCCCTAGGCTCAAAAAATGAAATTCATACAATTTAATCCTTACTCAAGCCTAGCTGATTTTATATATATTAATAGAGCCCATAGATTTCACAAAATTCACAAGTTTTACCATAAATTTATCATCTTTTTCAATTTAATCCCTAATTGATAATTCCATCAAAATTCTCTTTACAAAAGTTGTTTATCTAACAATAACTATTCATTTTTTTATTATCAAACTTCAAAATTCAAGCATATTCATTAATGGCAAAACCCTAATACTTTAACAATTTTGCAAATTAATCCCCGAGCTAGCTAGCTTAAGCTATTACGATCTCGGGAACATAAAAATCATCAAAAACGGGACAAAAATACATACCTAATTGAGCAAAATAAGCTTGTCCAAATTTAAGCTTCCATGGCTAAGTTTCTTTCTCTTTTTTTTTTTTGGTGGAAGATGATGAGAATAGATTATTTTATTTTATTTATTATAACTTTAATCACTAAATTCCAAAATTAACCTTAATATTTCATTTAATTTCCAATGATGACTATTCATACTTATCCGCTAAGCACTTTAATGGCCTATTTACTATATAAGGACCTCTAATTTAAAATTTTATAGCTATTTAATACCTTTAGCTATTAGAACACAACCTTTGCACTTAATGCAATTTAGTCCTTTTTATACGATATTGTTGGGATCGACCCGATTAAGCAACAAGTAAAAAAAATAGTGGAATAAATTGAGAAATTGAACACACAAATTTAATGTGAAAAAAACCCTCAAAAGAGGATAAAAAACCGCGAGCATATATAATTTTACTATAATGGCAAAAGAACAAAGAGTAAAAAGATGGAAATAAAAACTAAACTACGAAAACAAAGAACTCTCAAAACGTAAACACAAAATTCTCTAAATGTGTTATGAGTTCTAATATCTAATTGTGTATTTTCTAAGGTTGTAAAAGAGTCTATTTATAGGCTAAATTCATAGGTCAAATAATAATAAAATAATCTAGACTAATTAGAGTTTGATTGAATAAATAGAGTTTAATTGAAAGATTGTTTCTCAAATTTGACTGAAATATGAGTCATACTCAACAAATCTCCACCTTAACTCATATTTCCACAACGCCATCTTTGCCAAAGCTCGCCACGAGCCTATCTTGAACTATGCAGGGAATTAACTGAATCGAATCTGTGCTCAGAAACTGGAAGACTTTTAGCATTCGACTTGTACATTGCCAAATCAAAATTAACCTGGGTCTGATTTTCACAAACACAGTGCCCTAACTTTTCAAAACTTGCATCCAAAAAAGAACCTCTCTTCAGCGAAATGGTCATACATTTTTCCCTCCTATGACCAAGTTGCCTCCGCTCCAAACGGGTTGACTTCGACTCCGTAACGGACGAGGGACGTCTGATTTCACCAGTCACTGTAGAAACTTTCAGAATATAAAGACTATCGGTTCTTTTACATTTTAACAAAACGAAAGCTCCACGAGATACTTTAATGTCGCTCGACTCGATGTTGATTCTGCATCCTTTCAAGTCTAAAATACTCAAGGAGATGAGATTCTTTCGTAAATCAGGTACATACTTGACATTTAAGACTGCCCTAATCGTCCCATCGTATATCCTAATTTTAACAATACCAATATCAATTACCTTACTAGATAAATCGTTTCCCATGCGTACAACTCCATCTTCAACCAAACTGTATGTGGAAAGAACATCCCGATTCTAAGATCCACTCAGACATGAGCTTGGAGTTATTGCTCGTTGACACTAACAAGAAATCATCACTGCTTTCATCAGCCAAATTAACACCAGCCACATCTTCCTCGTTACTCTCAGCAGCTCTTTTATCTCGTATTTTTATAACAATATGCTTTGACGTGACCTTACTTTTTACAATAGCGGCACCTTTTGTCTCGTTTTTTTTTATGCTACCAAAACAGAAGCTTGCTTATCTTCCTTGCTATCTAAACCAAGCTTATTGTCGAGTTTGTCTCTACTCAACAAATGACCTTTCACATCTTCGAACGAGAGTTTGTCTCTACCATAAATCAGGGTCTCCTTGAAAGACTTGTATGAATGGGGTAAAGAGCACAATAATAGCATAGCCTGATCTTCATCGCTAATATGAACCTCAAGATTATTTAAATAATTTAAAAGAGTAATGAATTGACTGATGTGATATCTAAGAAGCTCACATTCGTTCATGCGAAATGTAAATAGACGTTGTTTCAACACTAAACGGTTAGCCAGAGACTTAGTCACATAAAGAGTTTCTAACCTTTTCCACAAGGCGGATGAGGTTTTCTCCATCAATACCTCCTGCAATACTGTATTCGCGAGGCACAACTGAATTGCGGACAAGGTCTTTTCATCAAACTCTTCCCATTCTGTTTGATTTAGATTTTCAGGCATTTTCTCGGTAACAACCTTTTTCAAACTGGTTTGAACTAGAATTGCCATCATCCGAACTTGCCACATATTGAAATTTGTCTCACCATCGAACTTCTCAATTTCAAACCTTGTTGCTGCCATCTTTGAATGGACTAATCTATGAAAATTGAACTAGCTTTGATACCACTTGTTGGGATCGACCCGATTTAGCAACAAGTAAAAAACATAGCGGAATAAATTGAGAAATTGAACACACAAATTTAACGTGGAAAACCCCCTCCAAAGAGGATAAAAAAACCACAAGCAAAGATAATTTTACTATAATGGCAAAAGAACGAAGAGTACAAAAGATGGAGATAAAAACTAAACCCCGAAAACAAAGAACCCTCAAAAAGTAAACACAAAATTCTCTAAATGTGTTATGAGTTCTAATCTCTAATGGATGTATTTTCTAAGGTTGTAAAAGAGCCTATTTATAGGCTAAATTCATAGGTCAAATAATAATAAATAATCTATACTAATTAGAGTTTGATTGAAACAAATAAACAAAGTTTAACTGAAAGATTATTTCTCAAATTTGACTGAAATAGGATTCATACTCAACAGATATTTCGAACATACTGTAGACCATAAAATAATATTAAACTAAAATTTTTGGCTTCGAATTTGTGGTTCCAAAACCACTGTTATAATTTCATTGAAAACAGACTGTTACAACGTATTTTCCTGATGTTAACTTAGAATCGATGGAGGGGTCTAACCCTTCTTTTGTAAGAAATTACTTAATAGAGAGACTAAATGGCGGGGAGTAAAAGTAAATGATTTTCATCATAGGGACTAGGGGTTAAGAAGAAAATAATCTTACTCTTTTCTTGCTTAAATTCAAAGGACAAATCAAATAAAGGAAAGATTCTTCCTTTCCTTCGCTCATACTTTCCTTTCATTTTTATCTTAATCTAAACATAAGTTTAAACAAACATATACAAGAATAAATAATTTTAAATAAATAAATATAAATACAAATTTAAAATTATTGACAAACATAAATAAAACATGAATAAACTTAAAATAAATATACCTAAGCAAAAATCTATTAATTTATAAATCTACCCAAAGAGCATATAAGTTAAAAAGGCTTGAACAGCTCGTGGCTGCATGTTTTGATTGTTTATTTAATTTTAACTTGGCTTCCTTTGTCGAATCAGCCGACAGCGAGGACGACGATGGCCCATGTATGTCCTCTACTTAATGTAGGAATAGATAATATTATGAAAATAAATAACGATCCTATATGCTGACACAGGCTAGCATTTATAATAATAAGTAATTTAATAATTAAACGTGTGCATTTTAATAGGAAAATAAAACTTTCTACACCATTGAACTAAAATAATCAAGATTGAGTATTAGTTTAATTACTATTTGTATTGTTGTCTAAATAAAAGAATGTGAGTTTGAGTGTGTTGAAATTTATTATCATCTTACTTATGAATTTAGGAGAGACTACTATAACTAATTTTAAATATTGTATAAAAAAATAAATATAATCAAAACCTTAAAACAAGAAGATTAAAATAAATAATTATGTTTATGTTAAATCGTTTCTTAAAATTAAATTTTTATTATTTCATATCAATATATGTTTTATAATTAAACTTAATTTTAATAAACAATTGAATAGTATCACTAACAAATTGGTATTGGATAAGTGTAGATATGTCAATAATGTACAGCTTATTTTAATATTGAAGGTGATTAACTAATAAATGTAAAATATTAGTTTGTCTTAATGATGACAAGAGCTGCATCATTCACGTTTCGACAATTCTTCTTGGAATTATTCAATACTTCGTGCTTATTAACAGGAAAACGTGAAATCTCAAATTATTATTAAAAAATGATAATCAATTTTGTTTTTATTTATTTATTTATAAAGCAACCTTAGGAAATAAAATGGTGTACGGAAAACTAAAAGGCTGACGGTTTAACTATGATTTGCTGCACTTGTCGGCTGATTATGACCGTTGCTAAGGTCTGTTCCTCTATGCTTAAAAAAAATATTTCTAATTCTAAAAATATTTTTAAAAGAAAAATTGTGCAGAATAAGCTATTTTTTGTTGGAATTTTTAACTTTTTAGAAGTGTTTTTGAAAAGCACTTTTGAAAATGAGAAGCTAATTTTTTTTCTTGAGGCTTAATTACAAATATATTAAAATCATTAATTAAAATTAAAAAATATTTTTTAAAATACTAATTACAAATATCTAATGGTTATATTTAAATATTTAAAATATAGTTTATATATTCTAATTAAATTTTATAAATAATTAATATTTATTACTTAAAAATATTTAAAATTTGTATTTCATATATTAAAACATTAACAAGTTATAGTAAATTTTTTATATTCTTACTAAAATATAATATATTAATTAATTTAAATTTTAAAATGCATATTTGTTACTTAATAATAACATGTCTAAAATGGACATTTTATTCCTAAAAAGTACTTCTGACAGCAATGCTAAACACTCAAATTTTAAACTAAACTTTTCAAAAGCACTTCTCAAAAGTACTTTTCCACATCACTTCTCAAAAGCACTTTTTAAAAACATTGCCAAACTAGCCCTTAATCTATTCAAGATGTGGATCATGTAAAAAACCGTCCAAAAATTTCATCAATTCATATATGTCAACAATACAACAAATATATTTATAAAAGATTAGTATAATAATAAATAAGGTTTTAGTTTAATAGTAAATTTTATTATGCTTACATTTTTTTCTAGTTTTATGTGTAAGATGATAAAAATATTTTTATAATAATATAATTATTTTATAAAGTAAAGATATTATTATTTAATTGAATTGGTGTCGAGTTAAATTGTGATTCCAACTTAATCAAGTTTTTAATATGTAATATAGAAATATTGATACAAATTTGATAAAGGGAGGGGGATAGGGGTTATTCAAGCACAGAGGTGAAGCATGTTGGCTCAGGTTAGTAATCTTTTTTCTTTTTTTTTTTTGCTTCATTCGATCTATTCTATTGTAAAAAACAAACAAAACAACGTTCAAAAGTTTGACATTACAACATTCCAAAAGAAAACACATTAATCACTAACAGGGTTAGTAGTTCTTGAATTACTTATATTTTTTTATATGGTTTAGGTTTAATAATATTTGAGTTTTTATATAATTGGCATGTTAAACTGAGGTTTCTGAATCGGCTTGGTGGAGCGAGTCGAACGATTCTGGGTGCTCGCTTATCCCGTTTAAGGTGTGGGTTTGGAAACTCTTCCTTTTCATTATCGAAATTCTGATTTGGTTCTGTGAAATTCGACATATTTCGTGTGTTACTGAAACTGTGTGAATTCGGTAGAGTATTGTTGATGGATTTTGGGGGAAATTTGCAAATTCGAGTGTGGTTTGAGTTGTTAGCATTTGGGGTTCGATTTACTGTCGCGAAACTTTGATTTTAGCTTGTTTCAGTGTGATTTCGTGACCACACGGGTGGCCACATGGGCGTGTGCCGTACATGGGCGGTCTATACGGCCGTGTGCATTTGAGAATTAGAGATTTTGGGAAACTTTTGGTGAATCACGGCCGTGTGGATAATTTAGTCACTTTTCACACATGCGTGTGAGACTTTCACATGGCCGTGTTTGCCCTGCACCTTATTTTAGTAATTTCAGACAGAGAGTTACATTGGCTATTTACACGGCCATGTCTCTAGGTCACACGGGCGTGTGTCATAACCACACGGGCGTGTGTCTCCTTCACATAGACATGTTGGCCTCTACACGGCCAGGAGACACGGCCGTGTGGCCCTGTTTCATAAAACTTCATTTTGTGTTGGATTTTGACTTGTTTGTGTTCTTGTGTGTTCTGGCCCTCAGCTAGGCTTTAGTAAGGGTGGTTGGGACTCTGTTTTAGCTCGGACTTATGAGTTATTTGTAATCATTGCACTAATTTAATGACTTGTTTAAGTGTTAAGTGATGTTACCTAGTAATTAAGTACCGTTATAACTGATTCTGAATCTGTCAATTGAATATGTGTACATTATTTTTGTAAGTCTGTTATTGATCTATTTGAATATATACATTTGCATAAAATTTTGGGTTTGGTTGTGATGAGAAGTCTGATATGATTTGACAATTTTAACTGCAACATATATGTACAGTGGTTTACCGTAATGTACTTTAAATATGCTAGCTCAGTTGCATATTGTTTCTCCAGTGGCTTAGTTCCACATATGTGGTGTGTAGGGTTGGATGGGTCTTCCAAGGTCCTATGTGGTGAGTTCGGTTGGTTGGGCTTGATATAGCTCATATGTGGTGTGCTGGGTGGTTGAAGTGGTGTTCGGTTGGTTGGGCGAGATTTCTGATTATTGCATAATTCACACTTCTAAGTCTATGTCTGTTTGTTTGATTAATTAGCATTTTAATGAAATGCTCTGATGAATCCATATCTGTTTGAGTACATGTGTGCTTGGAATGTCAACGTATATGAGTTAGGTTTGGTAAGGTTAATTCTACATTTATCAGATTGTCGTTAGAGTTATCCGTATGTGATTTGTAAGCATATGATTCATTTTTTGAACCATTCGTTGGACTACTTTTTTTTGTTTTTGTCTGTTTCTGACTTACACTGAGCTCGTGTAGCTCACCCTTTAGTTTTCTCCCTTTCAGGTACTCTCGTAATTTGAAGTTGGACTCGACATACCGAAGATCTCAGAAGTGTTACGTTTTAAGTCAGACTATTAAAATGTTTCTTCATTTTTGTTAAATTTGCGAATGGTTTTGGACTATAAATATCTATAGGGATGGTACAATTTTAGTTTGGGTTTTTGTAAATTACTTTTGGGCTGAATTTTAGAAATTGAGGAACTCCATTTCCGAAGGTTTTTAACGTAACTTAAATTTCACTATTTTAAATCCTAAATGGTTAAATGGTTTAGTTCGAATCAAACAAACTACATTTGAAATGAGATTTCGATAATTTGTTTTGTAAGCTGCTTTTAGATCACTTTAGTGATCAATGTAACTTCCGAGATTCGGTCTAAGTCGATTACTTTCCCCCTACTCGTATTCAAGAATCAAAATCAAAATAAATCTTTTATCATTTCACCTGTTGAATCTATATTAGATCAAGATATTCAATGGATTGAATAACTTTAATTATATAGAGTCTAATCACAAAATAACATTTGAAATCTCATGTATGTATATATTTCCAAATACAACATTAATCTTTTCAAAAAGTTAATAGGAGAAATATAATGTGGACGAGAATTGTGTTGTGGTGTGATATGGGATAATTTATCATATTATATAGGACAGTCAGTAGAGTTTTTAAATCTCATAAGTAGTATTATAGAGTTGACAAATATCCTATAAAAGTGTTATATAATATTAAAAATAAATATTTTAAAAAATACATAATAATTTTTTATAAATATTTATAAAATTAAATACACTATTAATATACCAAATACTAAGAAAACAAGATTCGGAAAAGACAAAAAAGGCAAGTGTAGAAACGTGGTTCATCAAAGGCATGCTATAATATTGTTTTTATTCGCCCGAGGGTGCTAAAAATATTCCGTGATCTTTATCAGATCTTAACCCGTGCCATGTAATAATCATCATATAATCTTTACGAGCAAATAACAAAGGAGTCATAACCTTTATATTTTTCTACTCATTTTGAAACAATAAAAAGTGACGCTCTTTATCATGAATTCCCGCCTCTCAATATTTGATACTGATCTTTGTAATGAATATATATTTTCCCAAAGGAAATCAATATATATGTAAACATGAAGTGATAGGGATTAAAGTTGACTTTGTTGCCTCCTAAATCATCTAGATTTTACCTTATTTGAACAATTATATGATGATGTGGACATTTTCATTGAGAAAAACAACAAAATAATAAATTTGTTCTTATCTTATTAAAACATACATTACCCTAAACCACATTATTACGAATCCTAAAATAAGTTTATTGGTTCGGATTTCATTATTTAATCACTTAAGCCCTTCAAATTTTATACACCAAATTGAGCCCTTGAAGTGACCCTTAAAGATTAATGTCATTGTTGACAATCTTTTTTTTTTCAACATGTTTACTCAAAATATAAAAGTTGAAAACATTTTCAAAATGAATAAATATAAAATTATTTAAATATATTGCTATACGATAAATAACTATAGTGAAGAAATATATATTTTTTAAATGACTTTGAAATCATTGTTTTTATTTTCTCATAGAAGAGAAATAAAGATGAGACGGAGTAACAGATTAAAACTATAAAAAATAAAATTCGAGCAGAAAAATGGAATTAAGATTTTTTTTTTTATCATGAAATAAAAAAAGAGAGTTAAATATTGGGATTTGATAAAATGGTTATAATAAAGAAATATTAAATTAAAACTAAAATAAGAAAAATATACAATATGAAAGTCATTGTATTTGAAAAATGGAATAACCTGAAAAGAATAAAAATCATGTTAATTGGAAGTCATTGTTGCAACATTTTATTTGTTAGCGGTTGTGAGGGTTTAATACATTTTGAATATTGGCAATTTTATCTAGAAAATTAAGTAGCAAATAGAAGAATTATGGGATTAGACATGCTAAGTCTTCATATCATGGGGTTTTATTCTGTTATTTTATTTGTAATTTAAGGGATATTGTTGGAGGATATTTTAAAGATAATGATAAAATATTGTAGTTGATTCTACACAATTACAAAAGGCTATAGCATCCGCTGTGAGTCTTCAGCCACTTAAACCATCAAATCTAATCTACTTAATAAGGAGTTTTCATGAACCTAAAGACTTTTCTATTCCAAAGCATTTATGGGATTCCCTTTTTCATTGTAAAGAGTGTATACAACCTTTGGTAAAAAATGTTGTTTTGGGAAGAGTTTATATTAATGTATATCCTTGAGTTATTGTATCATTGAAACTAGAGGGATCTCCATATATACTTCTTCTTCATCTAAGTTCCCATGTAGGAATTGCAAGTCCTAAACAAGGTTAGCCACACAAGACCATAAGATTCTAATAGTGTTCATTCTAGCAATTAGGGAAAATGTCTCTTGATAATTCATTCCATAGGTTGGAGTGAATCCATTAGCTACCAACCTAGCTTTGAACCATCAACCCTGTGTTTCATAATAAGCACCCACTTATAGCCAACCAGTTTCTGTCCCTCTAGAGGAGCAATTAGTTCTCAAGTCTCACTTTTTGCTACTCTTCATCTCTTCAACCATTGCTTCTTTCAACCTTGGATTATTAATAGCTTCCCTCCAATCTTGTAGAATAGACAAAAAGGACAAGGACAAAGCAAAAGCTCTGTAGGATGGGGACAAGGTGCTATAGGAAATAAATTTAGAAATAGGATGTTGGGTATAAGACTTGACACCTTTATTGAGCAATAGGTAAATTTAAATCTATTGTATAATCAGGGTTGAATGATGACTCACACGACAAGGAAGATTCTTAGTATTAAGTAGGTTGTATGATGGTTTCTTCTGTCTTACTTCTCCTCGAGTATCACCTTAAGTTTGACCTATCTAGATGTCCAATAGTTTCTCCTTGAATGGTTTCTTCTTGAATAGTAATCTCCCCCTAGACAAAAAAAAAAAAAACCCTAGACAAAAAAAAAAAAAAAAAGTGGTACCAAAATAGGTTTCTTCTAATGAAAAGTAACATCCATGCTTACAAAATATTTTCAAAATGGAGAATGGTAACATACGTAACCCTTTTGTGTAAGAGAATACTCAATAAGCAAGCATTTAAGGGCTTGTGGATCCAATTTCTAAGCAATTCTAATATGAACAAACAAACACATCCAAATACATGTGTAAGAACAATATAATATAAGACTTCTAAAGGACTTTTGAAACCAAGAGTTCTGAGAGGCATTTTGTTAAAAAAGACATACAATTACAAGAATTGCATCTCTCAATAAGATTTTGGAAAGTACATGGTAAACATAAGTGATCTAGCAACTTCCGATATTGTAGAAGGCCCAATCTGCCCGGCCCATTACAAAACCAAAACCCAACAAAAAAACAAGGCCCAGTGGCCCAAAATTTCAGGGTTTTCGGAAAACCCTAGTGCCCTCTCCCCTGGTGCGCCGCAAGCCTCTGGCCTCCACTACCGCCGAATGCCCCGTTGTCTGCCACCATCACACTCCACCAGCCCCAAAACCTGCAAAAAAACAAAGCAAACGACAACCTTTGCAATAATAAAAAAACAGATTTATTGTATTTTATTTTTTTGATGGATCGGCTATAAAAGCCGAAGACAAATCTGTAAAAGGGACCCTTTTTTTGGCAATGAATCAATCAAAAAAACAAAAATAGATTCAAAAACATAAGATAGCAGTATAGATCCACAAATCAAGAAGAAAAAAATCACACTAACACGCTCGAAGGTATATACATAATATATATATATATATATATATATATATATTTTCTTTTTATTTCGAATCCATTTCTTTCTTTTTTCGAGCATAAATATATATATACCTATAAACAGTAAAAATACAAAAAAATTTTACCTTTTTACGATTTCGACCACCGCGCGTGGCTGACGGCGGCGCCACGCCGGAGTGTTCTCCCCTGCTCGGATCTGCAGAGAGGAGAGAAAGAGATTTAAAAATTTTTTTTTAAGAAGAAGCTGAAAAATGAATTTTTTGGGGGTTTTGGGCCCTTTTATACCCAAGTTAAACGGCGCCGTTTCAGCTAAGGGGGATCCGCGCGTCGACCCGGATCCGACCCAGGATCCGTGCGTTCCCCCTTTGAGGGGCTAATTGCGCCCCAGGTCCCTCCGTCTTTTCATGTTTTCGCAATCGAGTCTCATTTTTTATTTAGATTTTCCCTTCAATTTCAATCCGTGATTCATATTAGTCCCAAATTAAGCACTGCGTTTTACGAAAGCGGGAAAATTCCCCTTTAAACCCTTTGGCTCTTGCGCGTTTTGCAAATAACCCCTTTTCCTCTTATTTTATTTCAAATCAACCCCAGACTTTCATTATTAGATGCAATTAGATCCCTTTTTTAGTTATTTTGCAATCTTTATTTATTATTATTATTATTACTATTATTGTCATTTGTATATTGTATATAATAGGTATTATTATTATATCATTATTATATATTATTATGTTGTATACGTTATATTATTTTATTATTATTACTACTATTACATTATTATCATATCATTATCATATTGTATATATATATTCTATTATTACTATTGATATTATTATTACTATTATTTGATATATTATTGTATATTGCATATTGTTATCATCATTATTATACTTATATTATCATTTTGTGCATAGTTTGTATTATCATCATTACTAGTATTATTATTATTATGTTTACTACTACTATTATTATTATTATATTGTACATATTTTGGCATTATTATTACTTTACTATTATTACTATAATTACTATGTTATTATTATCATTATATATTAGTATATTATATATTACATATTATTTATTATAAGTATTGCCATTTTACTATTATTACTATGCTATTGTCATTATTATTATTATTATTATTATTATTATTATCATTATTAGTATTCACATTATAATGTCTATTATCCTCGTTGCTATTAATTCTATCCTTTTGACATTGTTTTGTTTTTTTAAGAACTTTTCGTTTTATTTTCCATACTTTATATCATTTTTGTTACTGTTTCGACATTTTTACGATTGTTTTCGTCAGCGTCATTTTACGCAAATCAATAATTTCGAGGTGATCTCGGATTCGAAGGTTTAAATTATCGTGTCCTAAAGTATTGGATGTGATATTTTAGTCTTTGGGAGCGAGAAAATCTTGATTTTTCAAAAGAAAACACGGGATGACCTCGGGTTCGAGGATCTGGATTACCATGTCCTAAAGTATTGGATGTGATACTTCGATTCCTTTGGAACGGGAGAATCTTGACTTGCATTTCTATAAAATCACGAGATGATCTTAGGATCGAAGATTTAAACTATCGTGTCCTAAAGTATTGGATGTGGTATTTCATTCCTTCGAAATGAGAAAATCTTGGTTTAATTCAAAAAACGCAAATATTTTTAAAAAGGGTCGGGGATTTTAAATTCCTTACAAATTTCCAATTTTTGATATGAGGACATTAATTGATCAAATCGGTACCAAATTTGGGCGTGACGAGGGTGCTAACCCTTCCTCGTACGTAACCGACTCCCGAACTCCATTTCTCGAAATTTCGCGGACTAAAAACATTGTTTTAGTAAACCAAATCGTTTTATTAAAACAAAAGGGTGATCTGATCACACCTAATAAAAGATCGGTGGCGACTCCCGTTTTTATTCATTTCCAAAACCTAAGTCCGATTCTCGTTTTCAAAAATGGTTTCGACAGATATTATTTGGTCTTAAATTTTATTGATTTTTAAAAAAATTTAAAAGTTTACATTTATTATTTTAATTTTTTGAGTTCCTATTAATTTTCATATTATTTGGAAAATTTTATTAACTTATAGAATTTTTTAGGATTTTAAAGAATTCTTTTTATCCATCTATTAGAGTTGTAAAGAACTTTTTAGAATTTTTAATAAACTTTACTTAAATGCTATAAAAACCTTTGTGAAATAATTAAAAGAAATCAATTAACACTAATTAAAAACCACATTTATTTTTTTTACATTAACCCCTATTTTAGTCACTTAATGGATAGTCTAGGGCTTTCACCAAAATATTAATTTCAAGAAGGTAGTGAATTGCTTACATTTAATTAAAATCCCAATTCAGTGTGATTTTTGTTTAATTAATTTACGAGAATTTTTCAATATTTAAACCATGAATTTCCTACTTGAAATCTCTCATCCAAACTTTTATAAGAAAGTCTATATAAGAATCTATTCATTTTGTTGTACGAATAAGAAAATATTTCATGATAACATATATTTTAAATATAATTAAACAAATTAGATATGTATAATTATTTAATATGATAAATATTTTATTGATTTATTAGTTCGATTATAGAATTCATATGAGATAATTTTTCATGTAATAAACTCAAATTATACATCCGGACATATTAGAACTAGACTTAGGATTAAAATAAAATTAAATATGATCTAGAGAATAAAAATGGAATAATAGTTATGCAAAATAAAATTGAATGTTGAGTGTAATTTTAGAGGAAGGCAATGTAAGAATCCCAATAGAGCCAGCAAGCAATACAATCCGGTGGATAAATACAAATAACATGAAAATCCATATCAAAGACATCCTAAAAAGAAGGATTCAGGTTCATAGCATCCTTCAACTTTCTCATTAAATATTTATAAAATTATAGATTCATACGTGTGATGGGGTGATAATTTATCCCTATTTTAACCAAAAACCTACTAGTATCCACGTGTTATTGTTCAAAAGAGTTGACCAATTGAGTGTGAGTTGTGAGATTAACCAAAATCTGCTGTCCTTATCCCACCCCATGCCAAGGGTCCCCCACAAATCTAACCTCTTGCACTTTAGCGTCAAATACCGACAAATTTCACCCAACTCAATATCAAAATACCAACACTTGAGCTTCTTTTAAAGCTGAAGCATTAGGGTAGTTCAGCCACATTCTTTACAGCCCCCCTTTATTTGAATATAAATACCATCTTCTGTAAGATTTATAGAAATTCAAATCTCTCGATTTGTTGTAAAATTTAGAATCAAGCTTTTAATGTGCTGAGTCAACAATCTCCTTTTGACCTTTCTCATTCCAACCAACTTCAATTGAATGATTCCATTCCCAACCACAATCTTTTACATAACATCAAATTTAATTCAAACGCATCACATAACATTAATTATTTACTTAACAAAATTCTAACTTAATATAAAAATACACAATTACCACACCCACCAATCATGTGGGTAAAAAATAAAAATAAAATAAACTAATGATTTTTTATTTATTGAAAAATATAAATATAAATAAATTTTAATAAAAAATGAATGAGAAAATAAAAAATAAAAGAGAGAGTATTTTGTTTTCGCTTAATCACTTGTTTAGCTTTCTAATTTTATAAAAAATCATTTAATATTTCGCCTCTTTTAATATTTAAACTTGCACTATTTATCAAATCATTATGAAATAGATGGAAAAGTTAATGTCTATTCACTTTTCTAATGTGACTTACATGTGAATTGTCAAGTGGATGCCACATCAACATTTAATTAGTTTTTAAATTCAAAACATTATTGAAAAAATTAAAAAATATAAAAATATATAGTATTTTTAATTTTTAATTTTTTTTAAAAAAATTAATTAATTGCTAATATTGCATACACATTGATATCACGTCAGCAAAGTAATTTTTTCATATTTTAAGATGATTTGACGAGAATGAAATGAAAAGCTAAAATAAATTTTTTATACACTTGAAGGATTAAATAAATCATTATACATTTATGAATACTAAATATTAATAATTTTATTTTGTACGATGTACTTTCCTAATCCTCTTGAGTTGAAGGTAGAATAGCAGATGGAGCACATTTAAGAGAAGCGTGTTTTGACCATCCACCTAAAAAAGAAAAAATAATTAATATATTCAAACTTGTATTTCATTAAATTATGGAAAAATAAAAAAAAATCATTTAATGCTTATTTGTCTTAATAGTTGATATGTAGAGCTATATTAAACACTTTGCAGTCCACTGATTACATAAATATTCAAAATACTAATCATTTTAAATGCATATCTACGTTCAAATTAATGAAAACGAGAATGATGTGCAGAAATTGGATTCAATTTTACTCTCAATTATCCTGTGTGGGCTCATAAATTTATTTTAATGTGTTTATAATTTCTTAAAAGAAATCATAATTAACATGAAATTTGCAAACAATAACTTCAATTCTAAACTGCTTTTATACCTTTATTAAATTATGATTTATTGATTAAGTGTTTTATCTTTTTAAATTCAAGTTATCGTTTTTTTTCTTACAAATTAAAATATATACAAGTGCATTTTTACTAAATATATTCTTTTTGAGATTATCACCTCAATAACATTGGTGTTTAAATAGGGTGATTATTCTCATTTACATTTTTTATCTTTTAAAATATATTCAAGGTATTTATTATATATATATAATTCTTTTTGAAAACTTACTATTACAAATACAATATATGTAAAAGTATAGTATGTATTTTTAAATATATTTTCGAATAACTACAACATAGACAAGAAGAATGAATGAAAACACTTATTTTGAGATAGATTAATTATTTAATTAAGAGATTATAATTGTATCTGTTTGTTGTAATGTAAAACAATTTAAGAGAAAGATGGGAGTGGTTTATTAATGGAATAAAATTGTGAATTAACATTAGGGTTATTACTACAAAAGGGGTCTGCCTGATCAATTTTTTAAGACAGTCAATATGTGAATAACAGATGTCAATTGTTTTTTTTTTTCTTGTCAAAAATGTTGGCTTTTATATATATTTATTTGGATACTTTTTTTGTATTTATTATGTTAGATCAATTTCCATGTTTGTTTTCTTTAAATGTTTTGTATTGTATTTCTTTTTAGACTAACTCAAAGTTGGAAAATTCCTTCATTTAAAAAGAATTTCTCTGTAAAACTATTTAAGAAATACCTTTTCTTTCAAACAAGTTTAGGTTCCATCAGCTTTTAAATCTATGAATAGTTGCCAATATACATATACATTTTGTACCAATATATTCAACATTGAATTTCTTTTTAAATATTTTTGAAGAATTTTTATATTTAAATATATATTGAATACACATGTTAAATGTAAAAGTTGTAGACAAATAATTTAATAGGCTTGTTCGAGTCTATAATAATAATAATAAATTAAATATCCAATACCAAACTTTGTTTTGTTTAATCGACCCAAAAAGCAACCATGTTGATTAACTTAAACCCTGTTCAAAACCTCACATAAAGTAAGATTAAGATTAATGTAATTATGGGCTAATCATTAATTAATGCTTAGCCCAAGTTGGTAACTCCCCTCATAAATTCTTTATATGTCGGTATATTCAAACTCAATTCAAACATGAATTCTTTTTTATCTTTTATCTTTTTTTTTTCTCTCTTCGCCGTCGGTTCTTCATAAACCACTTGATCAAAATGAGTCAAATTATATGGTGTGAACATTTCATTTGGTCGGTATATTTTTTCCGATCACATCTCCAATAACAATAATAATAAATAGTTATCTTGAAAGGACATGATAGTGGAAGTATTCGTAATATAAATCATGTAACTTATGTTAATAAAAAATTAACTCAATTTTGTATCGGTGGGGTTAGTACGCCCGGCCTTTTTAATTTTATATCTTTTAAATACTAATTATATCTTCAAAATATATAATTTAATTCGAATAAAAATATTTACATAAAAGGTCAGCTGGGCATGAGGTGCAACATAAGCTAAGTATGCGTGTTAATCCAGTTAGCAAACATAATCTTATGATAAGCAGATAATTGGAGAAAATGGATAGTGAATTGAGGGGAATTCTTTCATCATATAAAATAACATTTCCTATTTAATTGCTCAATTGATAATGGTATTATAGATACATATAAAATATTTACTTTTAGTCTTCAACATTTGTCGCATAACTAGAGGCGCGCGAATTCAGAGGCTAGCAGAGGTTTAGCCCTTTAAAATAAAAAATCGTTATGTTTTTTTTGAAATAAAATGATTGGGCTTATTATTGCAAACCAAAAAGACTAACAACCATAGTTTAGAAACCTAAACAATAACAAACAGGGCTTAACGCGTGTAGGCCCAATTGAAAGCAAAAGACAAACACCAAAAAAATCTAGATATTTTAGTCCGGTTACCTAATTTAAAATTTGAAAAACTTAAAACAGACAACCAGTTAAACACCACCGACACTTTGCCCAATCCCAACGCCTTGATATCTGCAACCAGCCCTATCATCATTAATTGCCTTGAAAATTGATTGCCTTCTCAAAGAAGCCTTCCCCCTTCCAGATACTTCGTTTCACTGCTTCCCCTTTCTGAAACTCCGCTTCCTTTACTCCTTCAGTCGGGTTCTCGCACTGAGCCCCTCACTCGCTGAGCCTCGTTCTGCTCCAGTCCCGTCCTTCCCTGGTAAGTCCTACTGTTCTCCCTCAACCCTTCTGTGGCAATATTATGTGCATGTACGTTTGCTGTTCTTGAAACATGCTTAAAAATTGACGATCTTGAACTAGAGATCATCATCTGAATCCTGTATATATGCACTGATCCGAGATCTATCGCGCTTTCGACTCTGACATTTCTTTATCACTGATAAGGAATCCCCTTCAAGGATGACGTGTGGCCAGGCAAATTCCATTCCGATCCTCACAGCATCCCTACATACAAGCGCTTCTGCTTCAAAGGCCGAATGGACTCCTTCATGAATCTTCAACCACGAGAGTAAGACTGATCCTTCACTGTATAAGACTGATCCTTCACTGTTTCTTACTACGATTCCGGAAGCCGAGATTTTCCTGTGACCGTCGAATCCACCATCAAAGTTAATCTTCACATATGCCGGAGATGGGTAAGTCCATTCTTGTACTAAATCTGTAACACCATACTTTTCCCGTTCCAAACCATCAAGTTCTGTCAAATAGGTTAGGATAAAATGCCCAATCTCTGACCCCGTACTGACTTTGTTGTTGTATATTCTCGAGTTCCGATCTCCCCAAATGGCCCAAAGGACACAGCAAAAAAGTCGACATTTGTGCGAATTGAACTGCTCGAAAGCCCAGGCAAGCCACTGCTCAAAGTCTCTATCATTATTTATGAATCCCGCTTGAAACGACAATACTGACCATACATCCACTGTAACAGGACACTTCCGAAAAAGATGGTCGATCGTCTCGGTTCTTTCACCACATCTTGGACAACTAGGGTCACTAATCAACTTTCGGTGATGCAAATTAGCTCTTGTGGGCAAGAAATTCCATGTTATCTTCCAGACTGTAATTTTAATTTTTGTCGGTAGATTTAGGGCCCATAGTTTCTTATAGAGTTTTCTGTAGCTGGGTTGTAAAGCGTAAGCTCTAGGATTATCATCATTAGTCTGTAATAGTTTATAGGCACTGCGGACCGAAAACTCCCCCGAGGCCTCACCTCCCCAACCTAAGAAATCCTCGTGTGGGTTGCTAGCCAGCGGAATGCAGAGGATATGAGCTGCGTCTGCCTCAACAAAGGTATCTCTGACTAACTCCTCTTTCCATTTACGCGTATTACTATCGATCAACAAATTAACATACTGGTCACGCATTAACTCAACCTGTGATAATAATCGGAAATTAAAAGAATCTGGAATCCAAGCATCATGATTAATGGAAATAGAATTTCCTATACCCACACGCCAAATTAAGCACTTCTTCAAAACAGCTTGTGCAGCCCATATACTCTTCCAAGTGTAAGAACTCGAGTTCCCCAATCTGGAATTGAAAAAATGGTCATTCGGAAAATATTTGGCTTTTAAAACCTTTGCAACCAAAGAATCTGCATTATTTAGAATTCTCCAACCCTGTTTCGCCAATAGGGAAATGTTAAACTTCGATAGATCCCTGAAACCCAGTCCTCCCTCCTCCTTCGTTTTACATACAAAATTCTACTGACACCAATGAATACCCCTTTTGTCTTTCCCGTGCTGCCACCAGTACTTTGCAAACATGCTTTCCAACTCACCACAAAAAGTTTTTGGCAAAAGAAAACATGACATTGCATAGGATGGAATAGCTTGAAGAACAGACTTAATAAAGACTTCCTTACCTCCTTGTGATAAATAGCGAGAACTCCATTGGCTAAACCTTTGATTAACCTTATCCTTCAAGTTTTGAAACGACTCCTTTTTCCTTCTACCAACAACATTGGGGAGTCCTAAATATTTTTCCATATTCATAGAACATCTCATTCCCAGAACCCCTGTTATTTCTTGTTTAACCCCGTCCCCGGTATTCGAGCTAAAGAAAATAGTTGACTTGTTAAAATTCACGCACTGACCTGAACATTGCTCGTATTGCTTCAATAGCTCTTTTAAAAAAGACGCTCTCTCTTTTATAGCTTCCCCAAATACTAGACAATCATCTGCAAACAATAAATGAGAGATTGCTGGTCCCCTTCTACTTGCCTTGACACCGCGTAGATTTCCTACCTCCACTGCCTGTCTTATTAGAGTTGATAGACCTTCGCTACAAATCAGAAAAAGATAGGGGCTAAGGGGGTCACCCTGTCGTAATCCTCTTGATGGATAAAAGGATCTACGTCTCTCCCCATTAATATTCACTGTGTAGGAGACTGTGGAAATACACCTCATAATTAACTCGACCCAGCTCTCAGCAAATCCCATTTTCAGCATCACTTTCTTCAAGTAATTCCATTCCACCCTATCATAGGCTTTACTCATGTCGAGTTTAACCGCCATAAAGCTCTTTTTCCCGAACCATTTCTGTCGTAATGTATGTAGGATCTCAAACGCAATCAGCACATTATCCGAAATTAGTCTACCTGGTACAAAGGCACTTTGAGCACTATCAATACATTGTCCAATAAAATCCTGCAATCTATTTGCAATTACTTTTGCCACTAGTTTATATAAAATGGTGCAAAGACTAATGGGCCTGAAATTCCCAAGATTTGAGGGATTTGAGGTTTTTGGAATGAGCATAATATCAGTTCTATTCACAGAATCTAGGTCCTTCCCTTTATTCAAAATGCCAAGACAAAACTCCTCCACATCTTTCCCCACTATATGCCAATATTTTTGGAAGAACAAAGCTGGGAAACCGTCATAACCTGGAGCCTTAGTAGGACCCATCCGTCTAAGCGCTTTCATAATTTCCCCCACTGAATAAGGGGATTGGAGGGCGTCATTGCCCTCCGCTGAAATGCACACCTCAATACCATCAAGAATATGTGAACAATCCCCCACTGCTTTCGACGTAAACAACTTTTGAAAGTACCTCGAGGCTGTATCACTAATCCCTAAATCATCAGTAACTTCCCCCCTTCTTCTGTTTCCAGCCTATTAATCGTGTTAATACGTCTTCGGGTTGAGTAAAAAATCGTTATTTTGATTCTTTAAAATATTTTAAAATTTTAAATTAATAAATATAAAATTATACTTTTGTCTTCCCTAAAATTTTAAAAATTTAATTTAATCCTTTATAAGATATAAACTATTAAAATTTAAAATTTTTATTTCAGTCCCTAAAAAAATTTCTATCTTCGCTCATGACATAGTAGTAAAATTTGTAAGTATGCCATTCTCAGTGGCGGCGCCTTACCAAAGCTTGTGCTTTTACAATTCCTTTTAATCGACATATAAATACCTCCTCCCTTCATTTCTTAACAAAAGGCTCTCCTTCAAGTTTTGCATTAGCAGGATATAAGTCTTCATACAATTTTCTATTTTTCAATAAAACCCAGAAAAGAAAAACGGGAAAATCCAAAGATTGAAATTGGTTTTCATGTGCCTAATCGACAAGGTGGCGCACCGAGGAGGGTCAAGTGGATATGCCAGGTTTCCTACTGCTGGAGACGCCGGCGGTGCGGATGAACAACAAGAATATTATTCCCAGTCGTCTCGAAATCGACAAGTGAACCAGGCGATGATGCAACAAAGGAACCAAGGTGTAATGTTTTTGGGATCACAGAGTCAAGCATCGGAGATGTCTACAATGGTATCTGCGCTTGCACATGTTTTGTCAGGGCAAAGGGCTGGTGATTGGGGTTACGGTGGTAACGTAGCAGGCGAGGTGTCGTCTGGTTTTGGACTTAGTGGCCCATCAGCTGATTCTCCTTCTGCTTCTGGTCTATGGATTGGTCAGAAACGAGGGCGTGAAGATGAGACTAGTGCTCAATTGGTTGAGTCTGCTGCACCAAGGGTTCAAAGAAGTTTTGCTGATTTTAGAGGCTCTCATGCCGATTCATCCTCTGCTGCAACTTCTGGTATGTATGTATATATATATGTATATATATATTCCTATCAATAAATACCACTTATCCTCCATTTTTTTCTTCTTCCTAAACTCTTTCTTTTCTTCCTCTTTTCCCTTTCGGTGAAAATCTAGGGGATTCCGCTACTGTTTTCCTTTCCTTACATATGATTACATAAGATAACATAATCTAGAAAAGACTTAATTGTTTTCCTATTATCACTAGTTTAATAAAATATTAATTACTAGTAGTAATAATAAATAATAAATAATAAATAATAAATAATAAATAACAAATAATATTAAGTAGTATGTAATATTGCATGTTTACAAAGTTTGCATTAGTCAGCTTATAGAACTCAAGTTGCAACGAGCTAGCATTACCACCTTCATTTAGAATTCAAGCAATTCAACCTCTCAATCCATATTGATCTTAGAAGAAATAATATTTCACTTTCAAAAGAAGATGTCTCATGTGATTAGCTTTCTTTTTAAAAACAGTTGCTGAAGAAACTACAAGCATTGTTGCACCAGCAGCAGAAACAGCAGCAGCAGCCGCCTATGAAGAAACCGGCGAGCGAAGAAGAAGATATAGGGGCGTTAGGCAAAGGCCATGGGGGAAATGGGCGGCCGAAATACGTGATCCTCACAAAGCAGCAAGAGTTTGGCTAGGCACCTTTGATACTGCGGAAGCCGCCGCAAGAGCCTATGATGAAGCTGCTTTGAAATTCAGGGGAAGCAGGGCCAAGTTAAATTTTCCCGAACTTGTAAGGCTTGTTCCTCAACCAATGCAGAACTTTCCCGCTACCCAAACATCAGTTTCTAGTTCTCTAACAACCCAGGTTCGGCCACCTTATTCAACGCCATTGCCATCGCTTTACCAGTCCCAACATCTTCACAGCCCTACAGCTGATATGCTGAGAGATTACTGGCAGTACTCTCAGTTGCTACAGAGTTCTACTGATTTCCATGGACAAGAAGCTACGAGCTTGATGGAACAGATGATGCAATCGTCTCAGTTACCTAACTTTCAACACCCATTCCTATCTTCTTCTTTGTCACCTTTTCCTTCTTCATTTGTAGCTCCTTCTTCTGCTGCTTCATCATCTTCTTCCTCTGCTTCTTTTCCTCTGGTTTTTGGTGAGCATCAACAATTCGACGTTTTCAGGCAGCCGTCTAATCAAAGTCAGGCAAGTGGGTCAGATTTTCCAGTGCCTCCGTGGTCTCATCCTAGTCATTATCCTTCAACCACTGGTTCATAGTAATCCCATTGTTTTATCAAATAATATTAAAAGAAAACTAATTTTGAAAAATTTTGGATCTCTTTCTCCTTTAATTTTTTATTTGGACAAACTTCCCCTTTTATTTTATTGTTTTTCCGAACATGGTATTTTGCGTTTAGCTAGAGTTTGATTAGAATTATTCTCGTCATTGTTATTGTAAAAGGAAAAACAGACAAAAGGAGCATAAAAATCAGTGTAAAAAAGCAAAAGAGGGGATGAAAACAAAAGGACGATTAGGCATATATGAGTTTGGTTCTCGAAGGCATTGATGTGTACTTACTCTACATTATCGGACAAAAGATGTAGAAAGAAACCAAACAGCTTTTTTGCAAGCCGTCTGTCGTGTACTTTACGCCCAAAGATTCATCAAGAATGTACTTTGTTTTCTTAAATCTTGTGTTAATTATTTACCTTTTGCTCACTACCTCTAGTTTGTCCTCATTAATACCAACTATTTTTTAACAATATCTATCCTCTCGGGTTTAGGAGTAACCTTAGATTAATAGAAAATTTAGTTTTTCTTTTTAAACAGATATCAAATAGAGTTAATAATCAGCAAAAATATGCATTTGGTTTTAAAGTATAATCTTTGATGTAAACTAAGCTTAAAATCTTATTAACTACAAAAATAGAATTACATGAAATATATATTTTTATTTTTGATAAACTATCTATTATTTTATTAGTTAACTGATATTTTTAGTTTCAATATACTCTTTGAATTCAATAAATCATTAATTTTCAATCCAATCAATTGACTAATATTATTTTATTTTATGTTTAATATCATTTGTTAAGCATAAGACATTTAAGAGTAATTATTTTGAACTGGTGAAATAAAGAAACTCTATCTAAAATGATATATCTTTTTTTTTCACTATTTAATCATTATTCAACTACATTCTAAAAGGAAATGGCATCATCTTGAACTCGCTTGTAAAGTTTTAATAATGTAAGCACCCAAAGGTGCATGTAAGATTTTATGTGGTGCCAAGAAAGTTTTGGCATTGTTAGTTAAGATAGAAACTTTAGGTCTTTAAGCTCTCATTTTTAATCTCATTATACACAAATGTAATAGGTGAGTCTTTAGTCATAATATATGGGTTTTAATTTGATTTTTGTTTGGTTTTTTTTCTAGTTTTTCATTCATTCTGTTTTATAATAATAATTATTCAGATATATATTTGTATTTATACAATACTTATGAATTTATCGCATTTATAATACAAACACCAAAAAAGTTATTCCGATAAAATAATATTTGATAAAATTAAATTTTCTTTTATAAAAAAAAATGATTGATAATGAAATCCAAGTTAGGGTAGTTATCAATTGGACTAATTCTTGACAATATTTAATTTCCTACCCAATTCGTACGTGTATTTGCGTCGGATATTTTGAATTATAATAACTTGAGTACGTAGTTGAGTAATATATCTGTAAGGCTGCCATGCTTTTTAATTCCTTTAGTGTATTGTCTAGCGGTTTTGGCATGGTCAAGGCGAGATTAGAAGTGTTGTTAAGGAGCATCGAGTGCGGGGACAATACCACAATGGTAGCTAAAATAATCCGTACCAAATCAGTGCATATATGTTTTACTGGTAATAATATAATGATTTATTTAGCTTTTAAATTATATTAATTAATTATATTATTTGTTAAATTATTTTAAAATTATAAAAAAATTAATATTTGTTAATTTTACTGTGCCTACGTGATAATTCTTATGTATGTGATGTTAGAAAAATTAACAAATGTTTAATTTTTTTATCTATTGAGGGTGATTTAATAATTAATACAAGTTCAAGAGTTGAAAAAAATCGAAAAATTAAACGAAAAAATAAAATGATTTTTTTTTATAAAATTGGAGACCCCATCAAATATTGATAATGATTTGTTACACATATTAATATATATATATATATATATATCTTGAAAGTAAAAAGATGTTATTAACAAGGAGTTAATTTAGTAAAGGTCTAAATTCATTTTTGAATCTCGAATTTTTTTTTCAAGTGTCCAATATGTCGTATTTTAGGCAATATAAGTGAATCTAGTACGAGTTGGTACTGACCAAAAATTATAAAAAATGAAACTTAAATTTTGTTGTTTCGATTTAGTATTATAATAAAATATTTTGGTAGTACCGATATAAAATTGATTAAATAGCGTAATTTTAATTTTAGCCGTACTTACTAATTATTTTTTCAATTCAAGTTTTTCTAATCCTTTGATTAATATAAAAATTGTATATTTTATTCCTAAAAATAATAATTCAATTGAAATCTTTTTAACAAAAAAAATATCTTTTAACTTAAAAATTTTACAATTTTATCTTGTCTCCTAGTTAAACAATACATATATACTCAAAGTAAAGTAGGTTTATTTGTTTTTAATTTGAGTGTACTTATAGTGATCTTGTCCACAGTTTCGAGGTATTTGTTTTGCTCATTTTAATTTTTTTTTGAAAGCAGAAATGATTTTATTTTTACTTTTAACATGTCGTCATGTTTTGATTTATATGTGAAATTTGCTAATATAAAAGTACCACAAGATCTATTTCTTGAAGAGATCTATCATGATAGATCATGGTGATGATGATAGATTTGAGATGATGATGAGAATGATATGATATGCTAATTATTTGTAACACCCCCTACCCGTATCCATTTCTGGAATAAAATATGAGGCATTATCGAGGAGTACGGAATACTCACAGACAATTTAAGTCATTTATCGCTCAAATACCGAAATTGACTATAAAAGTTTCTTTACACATATAATGCAATTGAGGTGCACCATTTCATAATTATGAATGAACACATTTATCAAACATATGTCATGTTTTTATATATATCATAGTCTCATATTTTCATGTATCAATTACCATCATTTCCTCGTATTTCGACAAATAGGTGTAACAATTCATAAACATGCAATTCACTAACCCTTCCTGCCAATCACAATTTAAAGTGACAAATCACTTATTGAGCCCAATTTCAATGTTCACTACAATCTATCATATAAATTTGGATGTACGTATCCACCAATAAATTCCATGTCCAGGTATCAACATCTCATATTTCCACATACATTACTTTGCACATTATGAACTCAAATAACATATACAAGACATACCAATGTATTTCAAATGCGTTTTCATAATATTTCATTTAGAATTAAGATTATTTCATATTAGAACTCTTCTCATTAACTCATTTGGAATACCAATTCATACAGATAATAAACTCAAGGATGTACAAATATATAATCACAAATGAACTCATTCGTCAACCAAGTTCTACGTTCATGTCTCATCAACTCGTATTTCCTTATATCACATAATATATACCATGATTTCCATTCCCTTGATATTTTTCCATATTTATCCCGTTGAATTTCTTGGAATTTTTGATAGATTTTCAGAGGTACACTTTAGTGTACAAATCCAGGTCTGTCAATTCATGTTCATGTGCGCACATTTCCATTTCAGAGAGCACACTCCCGCGAACCTCATCCTTACAGCGGGATTACCAGTCCAGGCTAAATCCCCTGTAATATAAACTCATAGAGTATTGTCGGAATTACCAGTCCAGGCTAAATCCCCTGCAACGACAATTACTCTAATGAGCTTGGATCTGAATTACCAGTCCAGGCTAAATTCAGACCCTAATTCGAATTACCCGTCTGGGCTAAATCCATTTTCCACATATTCTTCGGGAGGGCTATATCAGGATCACCCGTCCGGGCTAGATCCCTTTTCACACATATTCTTTGCGAGGGCTATATCGGGATAGGATCACCTGTCCGGGCTAGGCCCTTTTTACCGTCAATTCCTTTTTAGAGATCCATCGAATTTTCCTTTCATTCAACCGGGATTTCTTCCCCTTTTTATCAAATATATCAATGTTTCGTCAACTTTCATACAATGAACATTCAAATTATATTCATATCAATAACATACATTTCAAGCATTTAAGAATATAATTCAAGTTACATGAACTTACAATTCGATTTTTATACTATAACGATAATCTTAGTTTCATAATAAATATTTGAAATAAAACATTATATCATTTCTACCTCAACGTTTATCAATTATAATCGAGCATGTGATCAATTTATACACAAGTCATTCATTTATTATTTTTCCTCCTCCTCCTTTCCATCCACATCCTTAGTATAAACAACACACTTGTAAGTAACATTATCTATAATTTTCACTATTTACTTATGTGAATATTCAAGCTGTCCATTCATGTCATAGTCACTAAATTATTTTTATCTTGAGCTAAAGAACTCCAAAATAAGATCCGTAAATTTTATTTGAAACTATACTCACATATCTTCTTACCATAATTTTTCCAGAATTTTTGGTGTGGCCAATTAGTACAGTTTATTAGTTAAGTTCTCCCCTGTTACACAGTCCTACTGCTCTGACCTCTCTTCACTAAAAATCAATTATCTCATAGTACAATTTTCATATAGTGTTTCCGATTATTTCTAATGAAAATAGACTCACTAAGGAATACAGACATATAAATTATAACTCATAATTATTTTTGTACAATTTTTAGTGAATTTATAAATTAAGAACAGGGGCTCACGAAGTTATTCTAAACCAGTCTTACCAAAATTTAAATATCTCAAAATGTAGACTTCCTTTGCTTGCTCTGTTTCTTTTATATGAAAATAAACTCAACAAGATTTAATTCTATATCTCACTCAACTTCTAATTCAATTTATACCATTTTTTATGATTTTTCAAAGTTAGACAACTGCTGCTGTCCAAAACTGCTTTAGTATAACATGTGTCTCAAATTCCACATTTCATACAATTCAATCCTTGCTCAATTAACCCCTCAATTGAGCTAATTTTCTCATTTAATACTTTTCTCTATCATTTTAAACTACTTCATAACCTTTGAAAATCATAATTTTAACACTAGACCTTAATTTCAACTCTTTCACAATTAGGTCCTAAAAATAATTTCCATCAATTTTACTTGATAAAATCATCATATAACAAAATTAAAGCTTCAATTCAATATTTATTCATCATATTCTTCCAGCACTAATCCACATCAACTTTAAAAATTAGCCATAGAATCAAAAACTAATGACATGGTAAGTTGGACCCAATTGTAAAAGTCTAAAAACATAGAAATTTCAAGGAGAAAGCAAGAATTAAACTTACATGAAGCTTGAGTATGAAAACCAGCTTGAAACTCTCTCCCATGATTGTTTTTCAGCTGAAGAAAATGAAGAGAAATGAAGAGAATTCTAGATATACCAATTTGGTCCCATTTTTATTTAACTAATTTTGGCAATTTTCCAATTTTGCCCTTATTTCACCCATTTCCTGATTTTTCTCAGCTATTGCCACCCAAAATGTCTCCTTTGGCTTATTTTCACTTTAGGTCCTTCCTCATTTGACAATTAATCTATTTAATCCTTCTAGCAACTTTTACACATTTTTCAATTTAGTCCTTTTTATTTAATTAACCACCCAAACGTCAAAATTTTCTAACGAAATTTTAATGCTAACTTATTGACATTCCGTATATATTCATAAAAATACTTATGACTCGGTTTATAACACCGAGATCTCGATACCTCTTTTTCTCGATTTCTTGACCAAATAAATCTTTATAAAACATAATTTACTATTTCAAAAATATTTTAAAAGCTACATTTGACTTGTAAATATTAAATAATATGGTCTACGAGTTCATTTGTCAGATTTGGTGGTCTCGAATCACTATTTCTGACACCACTGAAATTTGGGCTATTACATTATTATTTAAGAAAATAAATTAATAAAATAAATAAATTAAAGATTGTATTAACATATGGAGAATTTTTTTTATATGCAAACTATATCAAACTAAAATAAATTTTTGTTTTTTGAAAGAAAGGACTTTTTAAAACTTTTACATATACAATGCCACCACAAGTACATACCTTGGAAAAAAAGTACGATCATATGCCTAAGCAATTACAAAGTAGAATCAAACCATGACAGATGAGGAATAAAAAATAATCCAGAATAAAATCCACACATGTGCATTGCGCATAATGAGATTGGAGATTTATAATGTGTATGATGGAAATCAAACCTGGATAATTAAAACCTAAATCCTTAACCTTTACCAGCAATTCCAAAGCTTCATTGGCAAAATACATTTATTAATTATAGTAACATATGTGGTATTTTGGTGCTAGAACTTATAGCTTAATGCCATAGATAAAGTATATATATATATGATATTTTGCAATGTATTGTGATTTTGGTTGTATGAAAAAGCATTTAGCCTAATTTCTTAAGTGATTATTTGATAAGTATGGTACATGTTCATTATGGTGTCTTGATGCTAGTGGTTATGCAAAGGGAATTTGGTTCAAAGTGAGCCAAGTTATAACCCTTTTGGTATGTCATTGGTTGGCTTATTTGGTATGCTTATATAAGATGTTAAATGACCATTTAAGCCTTTGAGTTATTGCCCAAATAGCTAGAGTGTTATCGAAGTCATTAGAGGTTTTTCTTGCAAGAAAAGAAACCATTAGAAAGTCTTACTTGGGCCTGTGCACCCAAGTTTTAGTACCCTACACATGGGTATCAATACCTACAAAGTCAGTATCTAATAGTACTTTTGAGAGCAATATAGTATCAATACCTACCCTATTGGTATTGGTACCTTTGGCTAAAGTATCGACACAAGCAAACATCAAAGTAAAAATAGAAAACTAGGGGAGCCTAATATTCATACCCAAGCCTTGCGTATTGATACCTCAGGCTATAATGTATTGATACCCTATTTAAAGGTATTGATATCGTGGATTCAACTTTAATGGTCAAGTTGGATTTGAATAGTAAAGCCTGGGTCCAAGAGTCACAGTTATAGATTGAACAAAAGTTGATTATCGAGTCTGCTAGGAACTTAATTAGTGATTGTTTCACTGATAGAGTTATTTGGGATACCTTAAGGCACTAAATTTAGCATTACTTGATTGGGGCTAACACTGGCTTGAGTTAGTGGGTGTTATAGCTTTTTTTTGGGAAAAATTGCATAGGCACTACAGCAAAATAGACTTTTAGCGACGTTTTTTTGGCCTTTAGCGGCGTTTATAAGTGCCACTAAAAGTGTTTGCGGCACTTTTGTAAGCGCCACAAAAAACGCCGCTATTACACGCGCCGCAAAATTTTGCGGCGTTTATGTTGAAAAAACGCCACCAAAGAACATGGCCTTTAGCGGCGTTTTTTGGTAAAGCGCCGCTAAAGAACATGGCCTTTAGCGGCGTTTTTTAATGAAGCGCCGCTAAAGGCCATGTTCTTTAGCGGCGCTTGATTAAAAAACGCCGCTAAAGGTCATGGTCTTTAGCGGCGCTTTACCAAAAAACGCCGCTAAAGGCCATGTTCTTTAGCGGCGCTTTACCAAAAAACGCCGCTAAAGGCCATGTTCTTTAGCGGCGCTTTTTTACAAACGCCGCTAATTTGTACAGATTTCTGTAGTCCCATTTTTTCAATATTATACCCCTCCTGCATTAAAACCAACCAATAACAGTAAATACAGCATATAATTCCATCGCAAAACAACAAATTTAGCATAAAAATCACACCAAATACATTAATTCTAAATAATACTTGAAATTTAATAAATTAAATTACTGATAACTGAAAATATTGTAACAATAATGTTAAATGTAATAATGTCAAAACATTCTTACAACGAGAAACTAAATGTGTCTAAGATGGCGGTTTCTGCGACTGCTCAAACATCTGCATCATACGCTGAAGCTGTTGCTGGAGCTCTTCGTACTTTCTGTTCTGCTCTGCTAGCATCGATGATGCCTCTGCCTCCCTCGCAGCTGCCGCTGCCTCTCTCGCTGCTGCTGCTGCCTCCCTCGCTGATGCCGCTTCCGCATCCACTCTAAGCTGTTGCTGGAGTTCTTCATATTTTCTTTGAACATCAGCAATTTGTTGCCTCTGCTCAACCGTGCTCTCTTGCATCTGAGCTATCTGGTCTTGTAGCCTCTGAACTTCAGCACGAGATTGACCCCCGGAAGGCATGTACTGCTGGGAGCCGGATCCAAAATATTGGGTCGGGGTAACACCGGATCCTTTAAATCGAACCCGACCATACCTTTCAAGTCCAAAAACATCAGTGATAATTCTATTAAAAATATACTAAAGATTAACAGAACTATCAGTCGAAGCAGTCGTACCTTGCAGGACCCAAAACATCTGTAATAATTCTGTTATCAATCTCCTCAAGATTAACAGAACTATCAGTCGAAGCAGCCGCTTCATACTCCGCCTTTTTCTCCTTTAGTTTATCCTAATAAATCAATGAAAGAGTTAGAAACGAAATATATAAATAAGAAAGAATGCAACATAATTTAACATTATAAATTTGAAACTATAACCGATGAATTAAACTATTATAATTAAACATTATAAATATTTATAAAATATAAAATTTTATTAAGTAAATATACCAAAATTTCTGCAGCTTCGGATGTCATCGGAGATCCATCCTTCTTTCTATGCGTAATGTCAAAAAGCTGAACGCGTCCAACTTTTTGACCAGTCTAAGTTTCATGCATTTTAGCAGAAAAAATATAATTTAATAGTATAAAGTAATTAATATTTGACAGAATTAATAAATTATAATACCTCGGCCTCAGCTACACAAGCAAAACTTCTAGAACCTGTCGTGTGCGTGAATTTCTGTTTCTGTCTGCTGCTTATTCCAACTCGCTCACGGTCCTACATAATGAAATTTGAATTATATATATAGTAAATACTATAAACCAAGTAATTTCTAAGATTTTAGAAATACGTAATACCTCTCCTTTTTTTGAATTCCAAAATCTAACTGCATCTTCCCATTGGTACCTCAACATTCCCGGTGGAACATTTCTTAATTTTTCGTCGAGGCTTATGTCTTTCTTAAAATATTGTTTTTTGAGCGTGCTTTTATTGTCTCTCCATTTTTTACCCAATGTCTTCTTAACATAGTCATCAGAGACATCTAAATTAAATCTAGCCTGAAGAAAAAAAGTATAAAAAGTTAATATAAATGAAAATTAAATTAAAGTATTATAAATTACATTGACGTTTTGTTACCTTAATATTTTCGAGAGCCTGATTTTTATTGGCATCAGGCATGTGATGCCATGATTCGTAGTTAATGGGCAACATATTGGCATTTCGTGAAATAATGCCCAAATAGCTTCCTAACAGTCGAGCTTCAGATCCAACAGGCTGGCCATGATTGTTTCTCCTTACTTTAACACGATTGGCAGGCTCTAGGTCGTATAAATCTTTAAGTAGTGTACGTCCCCGAGCTCTGCGCGTCCCACCACCTTCAGCTGAAAAATGATATATTATTATATGAAAATTGAAAAATGAATCAATAATAAAATTCAACATGCATGTAAAATAAACTTAACATTACTTTCAAATTCTCCAGTCTCATCATCTATGTCCGGCAGAGTAGAAGATCCAACAATTGTTTGCTGTTCACTATTTCCTTCTTCTGGATTTGGAGTATCGTGAACAATATTGAAATCTCGTAATAATCGTCTTCTAGGCATTTTTCCTGCAACACACGTAAAATAGTTCAAAATTTTAGTAACAAATAACAACAATAATAGGACATTTAAAATAGTTAAATTATATAACATGCCCAACATTAAAATTATAATATTACATATAAATAATAAATCGTAAAATCTTACTAAATCAAATTTCGTAAATATCTTCGTCCACATCTTGACGAACCCATTGAAATTGTTGACTAGTACTAGGGATATTTTCGTTTAAGTTTTGTTCTGGAAAAGGCAATGTTTCTGATCTTTCGACGATGTCATCTCTACTTCCACTGCCAATGTCGAAAAAGTCTCTAGGGGTGTTTCGAAGTACAACGTACCAACCCTCATCAATTGGATCTTCAAAGTAAAAAACTTGTTTAACTTGAGAAGAAAACACATACGGCTCGTCCATCAGTTGTTCTCCGGTGTGAATCAATCGAGAGAAATTCACCATTGTAAAGCCATATTGATCGACTTTAATTCCACGAGCCGTATTCACATCAGCCCAATCACCTCGAAATAAGACAACTTTGCATTTGCCATAATAATCCAACTCAATGATGTCAGTAATAAGTCTGTAGTACTCCAGATTCCCCTCGACCGGATTACTATCCCTAGCACTAGCATAACTTGTAATCGAAGAATTAACAACAATTCCGCAATTTTGGGTTCTCCTCAATCTCTCGCGATACTTTGTATGAAATCTGTATCCGTTGATAAGGAAGCCATTATATCTTTTAACTAATCTGTTTGGACCTTGTGAAAGCCATTTAACGTCGTCATTTACTTCATTCCGACTCCAAACCTATCGAGTCGAAAGTAAATCGAGTAATTATTATGAGAAAACCTTATTACTTGTTAATGAAAATTTAAATTACATACCATTTGGCTTAACCATTCGTGGAATGATTCTGCGAACAACTTATTAATTTCTCGTCGATTTAATCTTCGAGATCGTGCACGAGCTCTCAATATTTGTTTGTACTCACTACGGTAAAAAAGGTTTCACTTTGTTAGAAGACAAACAAATCATAATTGATGAGTATTTATCAAATTGTAGAACTTACTTCCGAAATGGTTCCATTGAATCGTGATGAAAAAGAACGTATCGATGCGCTTGGACCCACGATCTATCGTCTAATTCTGTAATTTTGACTTTGCCGATCGGTTCTCCTAAACTTTGAAATAAATAAGTTTCAGCCAAATTATGATCTGTGAGCCCAGCATTTCTACTTGGTCTGTTCATTCTTGTTTCAACATTTTCCAAATACCTCGAACAGAAAGTCATACATTCCTCTACCAAGTAGCCCTCGGCAATTGATCCTTCCGGATAACGCTTATTGCGGCAGTATGACTTCAATTTGGAAAGGAATCTAAACACGATATACAACATTATCAAAAGTTGCAACTAAAGGCATGAAAGAGCTGAATGAAGGAATATTTTGCAAATAAAGTAAGACCTTTCAATGGGATACATCCATCGATAGAAAACGGGTCCACCAAGAAGTGCTTCACGCGGGAGATGAATTAACAAGTGCACCATAATAGTGAAGAAGGAAGGCGGGAATATCTTCTCCAGATTGCATAAAGTCAATACGGCTCGATCTTGTAGTCTCTCAAGTTCTTGAACATTCAAAACTTTACCACAAATGCCTTTCATTATATTTGACAGTTCAATTACAGGAGCCGTCACCTTTTTCGACATACAACACCGCATAGCAACTGGCAGTAAGTCTTGCATCAATATGTGATAGTCATGCGATTTTAAGCCATATAATCTTCGATCCTTAAGACTCACACATCGCGATATATTTGATGCATACGCATCCGGGACCTTTATATCCTTCAACACCGTACAGAACACTTCTTTCTCCTTCTTCGACATTGAAAAAATTGCAAGCGGCAACTGATATTTCATATTCAGAAGTGCTCGGGGATGAAGCTCACGCCGAATTCCCATGTGGACTAAATCAAGTCGACTCTGAAGATTATCTTTTGATTTTCCATCAACATTCAAAATAGTCCCAATGATGTTCTCGCAGACATTTTTCTCTATGTGCATGACATCAAGATTATGGCGTAAAATCTGATGCTCCCAATAAGGCAACTCGAAAAAAATACTTCTTTTTTTCCACAAGTCCGCCTCATTAGGATCATCCTCTTCATCAGATTCATCATCAGATTCATCCCTAGATCTTCTATTTCTATACGGGTTTGCCGGTTGATTCATCTTGCCATAAATGAAATTCATATCTTTCAACATTAAGAATATTTCGGATCCACCGGTCTGCGAATGAGCTGGTCTGAACTCTTCAGTACCATTAAACTGAGCACTCTGAAATCTAAATGTATGATTTTCCGGTAACCACCGACGATGCCCCATGTAAGAGAACTTCTTCCCATTATATAACCATTGCGAACATGTCTGCGCAGCACAACACGGACAAGCATAACGTCCCCTGGTACTCCAACCAGATAAATTAGCATAAGCTGGGAAGTCGTTAATAGTCCACATTAAAGCCGCACGTAAATTAAAGTTCTCTTTTCTCATTGCATCGTATGTCTGAACACCAGCCCATAGTTGTTTTAACTCGTCAACAAGTGGCTGCAAATAGACGTCAATATCATTCCCCGACCCTTTCTCTCCAGGTATAATCATAGACAAGATAAAAGAAGATTGTTTCATGCAAACCCATGGAGGCAAATTGTAGGGAACAAGTACCACAGGCCAAGTACTGTACGTTGTGCTCATGAGTTTGTAAGGGTTAAATCCATCGGATGCTAGCCCAAGCCTCACACTCCGAGGATCGCTTGCAAAGCTTGGAAATTTGGAGTCAAATGATTTCCAAGCTAAAGAATCTGCAAGATGTCTTAACAACCCATCATCTGTTCGTCCATCACGGTGCCACGTCATTGATTCGGCTGTCTTCGACGACATGAAAAGCCGTTGAAGCCTTGGTATTAGCGGAAAATACCGTAAAATCTTAACTGGCTGCTTCCTTGACTATGTATCGTGTTCATCCTCGTTACCATCCTCTGTATTTCTATTAATCCAATGGGATTGACCGCATACATGACAGCACTGTTGGTTTATCCGGTCGCCCCAGTACAACATGCAGTCATTTGGGCAACTATGGATTTTGTTGTAGCCAAGGCCCAAATCCTTTACCAGTTTCTTCATGTCTTTCGAAGATTGAAGGATTTTCGCAAACGGAAACATTTCTTGCAAAAACTCTAACAGCATTGTCAACGAGTTTCCGGTCCATCCTCCCAAACATTTCAAGTGAAACAGACGAATACAGAAAGACAGTTTGGAAAATTTTGACCCCTCATACAGTTCTTCATTCATTTCACCAAGTAACGTGTAGAACCTCGCCGCTTCTTCATTTGGCTGTGCATCAGGTACACTTCTTCCCCCTTCGGTGAAAGTATTTCCACCAAAATTATAAGCATCAGTTGCACCAAAGTCAGGTGGAAACGACCCGAAACCATCACTGCGCATATTAAAAGCATCCTGCAACATGCCTTCCATATTATCATCTCTAACATTCTGATTGTAAGCAGTATGAGGATAACCCATATTCATCGATGAAGATGCTCCACTAGCTGTACACTCTCCATGGAAAATCCATTTTTTGTACCCCCCGACAAAACCATCAACAACTAGATGTTCGTAGACAACTTCACGACAATACCAATTGATATTGCAACACTTCTTACACGGGCAAAGAATCATATTCTCTTGGCTTGCATTTTGAAATGCGAAATTCAGAAAAGTTTCTACTCCATTTCGATAGCTATTGCTTACCCTTGACAATTTCATCCAACTCCTATCCATTTCGTAGTTGTTGAAGTCTAAAGTTGGTAATAAATTACACGGCTAAATTGTTAATTTATAATTTATGTAAGTAATGATATGATCATATATATAATTGAATGCAATGTAAATTATGTAAATTATGTAAGTTATGAAGTTTGATCTTAAAATTATGTAAGTTATGAAATATGATCTTAAACTTATGTATGTTATGAAATATGATCTTAAAATTATGTAAGTTATGTATTCTTTAAGATTCATCATACGTGGCTTTGTTACACCTGGGGAGGATCCGTTATATCTTACGGTGAGATATAAGGCAACCCGTCAGGTTTCCAGCCTATATACTTTGAATCTTTTTTTTAAAAGAATTTGAATTTTAAAATGAATTTTCTCTTAAGGTTCATCATACATGGCATTGTAAGTTATGTATTATGTAAGTTATGAAATATGATCTTAAACTTATGTAAGTTATGAAATTTGATCTTAAAATTATGTAAGTTATGTATAACGTAAGTTATGAAATTTGATCTTTAAACTAAATGCTTATATTTTAATTATTACATTAAACTACATGTATTGTAATATCCCGGGTTAGGGGCTAGTTTGTTGTTGCATGTTATTGCATGTGTTTAGTGTGCTGTGTTACTATTTCGGTGTTTTCGGGGCTTAATTGTAGGCTAGGAGTGTGCCTGAGTAGTAGGAAAATTTTGGTTTTTGGGCTTAGGTGTGAGGAGCTGAAAGAGCTGGGGTTTAAGAAAATAATTTGTTGTTTTGTTGCACAAGTAAGGAGCTAGCTTAGTGCCAAAGCATGCGCTACATGGGGGAGCTTGGTGTGGCGTCATCTACATGTGGTGGAGATCTAGTGTTCGAGCTGCGAATTCCCCATTTTGGTTCCTATTTTGGGACGGCATGGAGGAGAGGTAGAAGGCTAGTGAAATTCTACCTTGGACCAAGTCATACTTTTCAAATGAAAGGTGGAGAGCATTTGTAGGAGGGTGACTTGGTCATGCATGTTTGAATGAGTGGTTGGGAGTCTTTGGAGGGTTGTGGCCGAATTTTTGGAGAGGTATGGGGAAGGGGGACGGCTTGGTAGTGTGTTGTGGAGGGAGTGCCGAATTCCACTTTAGCATTTTGGTTGTTTTCGGTCAAAGGTGGTAAGCCAGAATTCTTTTTCTTTTTGTCAATTTCCTAAACCGAATTTCAAGTAAAACTCTCCCACTTTTGTTTCTTGAAACCGAAACCCCAAGCAACTCTATTGCCGAATTTTGTAGGTGGTTTTCTACATCTTGTGTTGGCTAGCCGAATGCCCCTCCCCACTCTTCTTCTTTCTTTCATTTTGAGTTAAGCCGAAATCATCTTACCTTGTTCTTCTAATTTTCGTTTTTCCCTTTTCCATACCATTTAGCCGAAACCCATCCTTCAAAACTCTCTTCTCATTTCTTCTTTTGGCAAACCGAAACTACTTTCATTCCATCCATTTCTCCCTTTCTCAATTGCCATTGCCGAAACTACATTTTTCTCACACTTCTTTTCTTTCTCTTCCACTCAAGCCGAACGCTAGAGGTGTTAAACACTTAAAGCCGTTTTCTTTCTTCTTTCTTTGGAAGCCTTGACCGAATCTATCCCCTCTTTTAGTGGTGTTTACGTTGGCCGATTAAGGGTTGGTGATTGAGGTAAGTGCTAGCCGAATATTTTCTTTCTTTTCTCACTCGTACTCTATCGATTTGGGTTTTGTTAAGAGTTGTATATGACAACTATTGATGAGCGTTATCTCTTATGTGGGAACCGATTGCATCATAGGACAAAGGGGACTTCGAAGCAGTCAAGTGGAACTTTCTACCTTTGTTTACCCATTTGATAAGTGGTGGTAAGAAGATTATCTGTTAGTCTGTTCTTTTGGATTTCAATAAGATAGGGCTTCAAGTGTTTTAACTGTTCTCTTTTTAGGGGTGGCCGATTGCCAAAGGGAATCACTGTTTGATTCGGATTTGGTAGGAAACCAGATCATCTTCAAGGTAAGGGTTCGATATTAATCCCTTTGGTTAATTGATGATGGCCGAATGTTATAGATGCCTAACCCCTATGTGTTGGCCGAGTGTAGGAGCTAGTAATCGAGGGACTTAGATCGTTTTCATTGGGATTCTAGACTCGTATTTATCAGGTGTGTAACTAACACACCCATACTTAGTGATAATGTTATTAAACCTGTTTGCCTATTAAAACCATGGCAGTTTGATGGATTGATATGATACCCTTTTTTTGGGTATGATCTTGGACTCGGGTAAGTCAGTATTATTATTATGAGTTTACTGATGATCTATATGATACCATGGCTATGGATATATGTGATATGGGATATGAGGTTAGACATATTAGCATGATATGCATGACTTGTATGATATGCATGATTACATGAGTATGGTATGTTGATGGGTGATATGAGTGGAGGGAGCAGTGATATTCTGTGCTGACGAGCACCAGTGTTTTGGTAACACACTTTGTGACTTTGGGTCACCAGAGGTTTGGCACCTCCAGAGGTTTGGCACCTCATTGCGACTCGTCCCTGTGGTTTAACACCACCGTGGGTTGGCCCCACTTGAGATATGGGATCGTCTGCTAGTGATTTGGTATCACACGATGGGTTGGCCCCATCACTCGATTATCGTGACTACGGTCACCAGTGGTTTGGTACCACATTTGTGTCTTTGGGACACCAGAGGTTGGGCACCTCATTGCGACTCGTCCCTGTGGTTTGACACCACCGTGGGTTGGCCCCACATGAGATATGGGATCGTCTGCTAGTGATTTGGTATCACACGATGGGTTGGCCCCATCAATTGATTTGTGACTTCGGTCACCAGTGATTTGGTATCACAATCGTGTCTTTGGGACACCAGTGGTTTGGCACCACATTGACGGATATTGTGTCTTTGGGACACCAGTGTTTTGGTAACACATTGTGACTATATGTCACCAGTGGTTTGGCACCACCAGTGGTTTGGTACCACACGGGGTAGAAAAGGAGATATGGATGGTTAGGATCGGGTTGCATTAATTATGTTGCTATGTATGATGTGTGTTAGCATGTTGTTTCCTCGGGAGCGGGATTTATGCACTGAGTCATACGACTCACCCTCTCCTTTGACATTTCAGGTGATTCGTAGACGCGGACATGGAGCCGGGATGGACTCGGGGTGCTCATGCCATGTTAAATAAAGTTTTGCTCAGACTAACCAATTTGGGTACTTTAGCTTATTTATTTTTATTTGGGTTTTAATTTGGATTTGTAAAAGGCCTTTAATATATGTTTTATGATGGTTATGTTTTAATTAGATTCTTAACATGCTTAACAAAATAACTTGGTATGAAATTTTACTAAAAATTTGGAAAGATAATGTTTTCAAAACTATAACGCAATGTGTTTTAAACTATACCATCGGGTATCTCACTATGTTTTGTTACAAAGTAAACTCAAATGATTTTCAAATCAAACTCGATTTTCTACTAAGTCAAAAATGTTTTAAAGTGGCATTAAGAAACTATTGGAATTATTAAATGAAATCAACTCGTTTTTAACCATATACTTTGGATAAGTTTTCAAAATCTCCGGGTCTCAAATACACCATTTGATTTCAAACAAGCCTACTCCAATTTTCTTTAAGTTCACTATGTTTTCACCCCGCTTTTTACGTAAAATCTGATCTCTCAAAAACGTTTTTCCCCGTAACATACTAGATTCGGACGTGGTGTCTTGTCCGGGTTTGGGGTGTTACAATTATGGTATCAGAGCTAAGTTCAAAGGCTCGGCTGTGGGCCTGAGGCCCAAAATGTTTTCAAAAGTCTGTTTTAAGTGTTTGTTACGAAAGTATGGTTTGAAAGGCATGGCACCGAGTCTCCGGCACCAGTTCGCCCAGGTAAGTACCCCGAACTATTGCTTGTGATTTGATTGGATGTGATGTGATCTGATGAATAGCAATAGTATACTACTTTAGAGATTGGAACTGATAGGATTCTGTGAACTCGCGAGAACAAATCCTCTTTAATATTCATAAGACTTGCTTTTAAACAAGTGGAATAAATACTGATGCATAAAATTCTTTAATCAGATACGTAGAAAGATTAGTCATGAACACTCGAGGCGGACGTGGTCGTAATACTCGTGGTAGAGGTAGGGGTAGGATGACGGTTTCCGAGCCCGTAGGATCGGGTCAGGGTTCAGAAAATGAGATTCCGGTTCCGCCACCAGCTGGAGGTGGTGAGTTCCAAGATCAGACTGGAGATGACGCTGTGTCACAGGCGATGCTGTGAGTGTTGGAAAGGGTAGCTGGTGTAGGTGGTGGCGCAGGAGTTAGGAAATCTGTGCCTGAGCGACTCCGGGCAAACGGGGCCGAATTCTTCCGAGGTGTTTCTGGTGTTGCTCCCAGCACTGCTAAATATTGGCTGGAGGCGACTGAGCGGATCATGGATGATCTGGATTTGACTGCTGAAGAGAAGCTGAAGGGCATTGTATCGCTTCTCCGGGATGAGTCATATCAGTGGTGGCTCACGGTTCGGGACAGTGTGGCAGCAGAGGATCTGACATGGGATTATTTCAGGGCTGCATATCAAAAGAAGTACATCGGAGCTAGTTATATTGACTCTCAGCGAAAGGCATTTCTGAGGCTTGTTCAGGGGAGTAAATCTATTTCTGAGTACGAGGCTGAGTTCCTGAAGCTGAGCAGGTATGCCAGGGGCATTGTGGCCACTGAGCATGAGAGGTGTGTTCGTTTCGAGGATGGTCTGCGAGACGAGTTGAGACTGCTGATTGCTCCTCAGCAGGAGCGCGAGTTTACTGTCTTGGTTGAGAAGGCTAAGGTAGCCGAGGGTGTTAAGGAGTCAGTAAGGCAGGGCATGGACAGAAGCAGGCATAAGAGGAGCTTTGGGTCTTCTGGGTCGTCGGGTAATCCGCAGAAGAGGGCTAGACCGAGTGGGCCGAATCAGTCTGGTAGGTTTGTTGCTGCTAGGCAGGGACTGCCGCAGTGTAATCAGTGTGGGAAATCTCATTGGGGTGGTTGTTGGACTGGTGGAAAAGGTTGCTTCGAGTGTGGTTCTCTAGAGCACCGTGTGAGGGACTGTCCGCGTAGGCTGGCCAGGTTTCAGTCTGAGAGTCAGGGCCGTAATCAGTTCAGAGGTAATGGACCGCCACCGTAGAGGGGCCGTGGTGATGGCAGAGGTGGTAATGGTTCTGGTCGGGGTCATGGAGCACCGGGCAGAGGTGCGGGTAGTTCTAAGGCACGACAGCCTGGTTTGGTGTATGCTGCGAGGCGCCGAGAGGAGGGCGACGCACCGGACGTCATAACCGGTACGTTTTTGATTTTTGGTTCTCCTTATACTGCTTTGATTGATGTGGGTTCAACGCACTCTTATGTTGCCAGTAGTATAGTAGAGACCATGGGTTTAGACTCTGAGATATCTTCTAGGCAGATGACTATGATTAGCCCTCTAGGTCACTCTGTGGTAGTAGATAAACTGTTTAGAGAGGTACCCCTAGAACTCCAAGGGGTAGTGTTTGCTGCTGATCTGATGGAACTGCCGTTTGGGGAGTTCGATCTGATTCTTGGGATGGATTGGTTGGTCAAGTACCAGGCGAGGTTGGATTGCGCGGCCAAGCGCATGGTTCTTAAGACGGTTGAGGGTGATGAGGTGGCTATGATAGGTAATAGGAGGGATTACTTATCAAATGTGGTATCTGCTTTGAAAGCGGAGAAGATGGCCAGCAAGGGCTGTGAAGCGTATGTGGTTCATGTGTATGCTTTGGAGGCTAAAGAGTCTGCTGTAGAGAAGGTTTGTACTGTTAAGGAATTTGCTGATGTGTTTCCTGAGGAGCTTCCGGGTTTGCCGCCAGATCGAGAGGTAGAGTTCGGGATAGATCTGTTACCCGGGACTGCGCCAGTGTCTATTACTCCGTATAGGATGGCACCAAAGGAATTGGTGGAGCTTAAGGCTCAGATCCAGGAGCTATTGGATCGAGGTTTTATCAGGCCAAGTGTTTCGCCGTGGGGTGCGCCGGTACTTTTTGTTAAGAAGAAAGATGGAACAATGCGGATGTGCATAGACTACCGCCAGTTGAATAAGCTGACGATTAAAAACAAGTATCCGTTGCCACGGATAGATGATTTGTTTGATCAGCTGAAGGGTGCTGCGGTATTCTCGAAGATCGACTTGAGGTCTGGGTATCACCAGTTAAAAGTTAAGGAGGTTGATATCCATAAAACAGCGCTTTGGACTCGGTATGGGCACTACGAATTTCTGGTAATGCCGTTCGGGTTGACTAACGCACCGGCAGCGTTTATGGATATGATGAATAGGGTGTTTCAGCAGTATCTGGATCAGTTCGTCGTGGTTTTCATAGACGACATCTTAGTATACTCAAGGACAGAGGAAAAGCATGATGCGCATTTGAGAGTGGTGCTGCAGATTCTGAGGGAAAAGTAACTCTATGCTAAGTTCAGTAAATGCGAGTTCTGGCTTAGAGAAGTGACTTTCTTGGGTCATGTAGTGTTGGCTGAGGGGATTCGAGTAGATCCTCGTAAGATTGAGGCAGTTTTGGATTGGAAGCCGCCTAGGTCAGTGGCTGAGATTCGGAGTTTTCTGGGTTTGGCCGGATACTACAGAAGGTTTGTTAAGGGTTTCTCGTTGATAGCAGCGCCGATGACCAAGTTGTTGAGGAAAGAAGTTCCGTTTGTATGGACTGAGAAACAACAGGAAAGCTTCGATAAGTTAAAGAAGATTTTGACTGAGGCTCCGGTTTTAATTCAACCTGAGGCTGGTAAGGAATACACAGTCTATTGCGATGCATTACATACGGGCTTGGGTTGTGTGCTGATGCAAGAAGGTAAGGTTGTGGCTTACGCTTCTCGGCAGCTGAGGCCACATGAGGTCAACTATCCGACGCACGATTTGGAGCTAGCGGCTGTAGTTTTCGCTTTAAAGATTTGGAGGCACTACTTGTATGGAGAGAGATCGATAGTCTACACGGATTACAAGAGTCTGAAGTATCTACTGACTCAGAAGGATTTGAATTTGAGGCAGCGCAGATGGGTTGAGTTGCTGAAAGATTACGACTGTTCGATTGAATATCATCCGGGCAAGGCTAACGTGGTGGCAGACGCGTTGAGCCGTAAGGTTGTTTCGGACTTAAGAGCATTGTTTGCCCATTTGAGTTTGTATGACGATGGGAGTATTCTGGCAGAGTTGCAAGTTAAGCCTACTTGGGTTGAGCAGATCAGAGAGAAACAGTTATTGGATGAGGTTCTGAGTGCGCGAAGGTTGCAAGTGCAGAATGGTGGTTTGGAGGGTTACAGCTTGTCTAGGGATGAGGTGTTGTGTTTTCAGGGTAAGGCTTGTATGCCTAAAGATGTTGAGCTGAGGCAGAAGATTCTTCAGGACGCACATAGCAGTCCTTATGCTATGCATCCTGGAGGTAGTAAGATGTATAGAGATCTTAGAGAGCAGTTTTGGTGGCCTGGCTTGAAGAAAGAGGTGACAGAGTTTGTTGGGAAGTGTCTGACATGTCAGCAGGTCAAGGCTGAACATCAGTTGCCGTCGGGGTTGCTTCAGCCTGTGAAGATTCCTCAGTGGAAGTGGGAAAGGATAACTATGGATTTTGTCAGTGAATTACCGCTTACGCCAAGCAAGAAGGATTCAGTTTGGGTAGTGGTAGATCGTCTGACTAAATCAGCTCACTTTATTCCGGTGAGGGTTGACTACTCACTTCAGAAGCTAGCGAAGCTGTATGTTTCAGAGATAGTAAGGTTGCATGGCGTGCCAGTTTCGATAATCTCGGATAGGGATCCCAGATTTACGTCAAGGTTCTGGAAAGCATTGCATCAAGCTCTGGGTACTCGTTTGGATTTCAGCACGGCTTTTCATCCGCAGTCTGACGGTCAATCAGAAAGGGTTATTCAGATTTTAGAGGATATGCTGAGAGGTTGTGTTCTGGATTTCAGAGGTAGTTGGGAGGAGTTTCTACCATTAGCTGAGTTTGCCTACAACAACAGTTACCAAGCGAGCATCAAGATGGCACCGTATGAGGCGTTGTATGGTAGGAAGTGTCGCTCACCTACGTGTTGGACGGAGTTGGGTGAACGTCAGTTGTTGGGACCCGAGTTGGTTGCTGAGACAGAAGATAAGGTTAAGTTGATTCAGTCTCGATTGAAGGAAGCTTCGGACCGGCAGAAGTCTTATGCCGATCTTAAGCGAAGAGATATAGAGTTTGCTGTGGGGGATCGAGTTTTTCTGAAGGTCTCGCCTTGGAAGAAAGTGTTGAGGTTCGGAAGGAAAGGCAAGCTAAGTCCGAGGTTCATTGGGCCGTATAAGGTATTGAGACGAGTTGGACCAGTGGCGTATCAGCTTGAGTTGCCAGCAGAGCTTAGTCAGATTCACGACGTATTTCACGTTTCGATGCTTCGGAGGTATCGTTCAGATCCGTCACATGTGGTAGCAGTAGAAGAGATCGAGGTAAATCCAGATTTGACCATGGAGGAGGAACCTGTGCAGATTCTTGATCGGGATGTGAAGGTTCTGCGTAGAAAGTCTGTGCCTTTGGTTAAGGTACTTTGGCGGAATCATGGCGTAGAAGAAGCTACGTGGGAACCCGAGGATATGATGAGACAGCAATACCTGCAACTCTTTTGACCAGGTAATTTCGAGGCCGAAATTATTTTTAAGGGGGGTAGAACTGTAATATCCCGGGTTAGGGGCTAGTTTGTTGTTGCATGTTATTGCATGTGTTTAGTGTGCTGTATTGCTATTTCGGTGTTTTCGGGGCTTAATTGTAGGCTAGGAGTGTGCCTGAGTAGGTAGGAAAATTTTGGTTTTTGGGCTTAGGTGTGAGGAGCTGAAAGAGCTGGGGTTTAAGAAAATAATTTGTTGTTTTGTTGCACAAGTAAGGAGCTAGCTTAGTGGCAAAGCATGCGCTACATGGGGGAGCTTGGTGTGGCGTCATCTACATGTGGTGGAGATCTAGTGTTCGAGCTGCGAATTCCCCATTTTGGTTCCTATTTTGGGACGGCATGGAGGAGAGGTAGAAGGCTAGTGAAATTCTACCTTGGACCAAGTCATACTTTTCAAATGAAAGGTGGAGAGCATTTGTAGGAGGGTGACTTGGTCATGCATGTTTGAATGAGTGGTTGGGAGTCTTTGGAGGGTTGTGGCCGAATTTTTGGAGAGGTATGGGGAAGGGGGACGGCTTGGTAGTGTGTTGTGGAGGGAGTGCCGAATTCCACTTTAGCATTTTGGTTGTTTTCGGTCAAAGGTGGTAAGCCAGAATTCTTTTTCTTTTTGTCAATTTCCTAAACCGAATTTCAAGTAAAACTCTCCCACTTTTGTTTCTTGAAACCGAAACCCCAAGCAACTCTATTGCCGAATTTTGTAGGTGGTTTTCTACATCTTGTGTTGGCTAGCCGAATGCCCCTCCCCACTCTTCTTCTTTCTTTCATTTTGAGTTAAGCCGAAATCATCTTACCTTGTTCTTCTAATTTTCGTTTTTCCCTTTTCCATACCATTTAGCCGAAACCCATCCTTCAAAACTCTCTTCTCATTTCTTCTTTTGGCAAACCGAAACTACTTTCATTCCATCCATTTCTCCCTTTCTCAATTGCCATTGCCGAAACTACATTTTTCTCACACTTCTTTTCTTTCTCTTCCACTCAAGCCGAACGCTAGAGGTGTTAAACACTTAAAGCCATTTTCTTTCTTCTTTCTTTGGAAGCCTTGACCGAATCTATCCCCTCTTCTAGTGGTGTTTACGTTGGCCGATTAAGGGTTGGTGATTGAGGTAAGTGCTAGCCGAATATTTTCTTTCTTTTCTCACTCGTACTCTATCGATTTGGGTTTTGTTAAGAGTTGTATATGACAACTATTGATGAGTGTTATCTCTTATGTGGGAACCGATTGCATCATAGGACAAAGGGGACTTCGAAGCAGTCAAGTGGAACTTTCTACCTTTGTTTAACCATTTGATAAGTGGTGGTAAGAAGATTATCTGTTAGTCTGTTCTTTTGGATTTCAATAAGATAGGGCTTCAAGTGTTTTAACTGTTCTCTTTTTAGGGGTGGCCGATTTCCAAAGGAAATCACTGTTTGATTCGGATTTGGTAGGAAACCAGATCATCTTCAAGGTAAGGGTTCGATATTAACCCCTTTGGTTAATTGATGATGGCCGAATGTTATAGATGCCTAACCCCTATGTGTTGGCCGAGTGTAGGAGCTAGTAATCGAGGGACTTAGATCGTTTTCATTGGGATTCTAGACTCGTATTTATCAGGTGTGTAACTAACACACCCATACTTAGTGATAATGTTATTAAACCTGTTTGCCTATTAAAACCATTGCAGTTTGATGGATTGATATGATACCCTTTTTTTGGGTATGATCTTGGACTCGGGTAAGTCAGTATTATTATTATGAGTTTACTGATGATCTATATGATACCATGGCTATGGATATATGTGATATGGGATATGAGGTTAGACATATTAGCATGATATGCATGACTTGTATGATATGCATGATTACATGAGTATGGTATGTTGATGCGTGATATGAGTGGAGGGAGCAGTGATATTCTGTGCTGACGAGCACCAGTGTTTTGGTAACACACTTTGTGACTTTGGGTCACCAGAGGTTTGGCACCTCCAGAGGTTTGGCACCTCATTGCGACTCGTCCCTGTGGTTTAACACCACCGTGGGTTGGCCCCACTTGAGATATGGGATCGTCTGCTAGTGATTTGGTATCACATGATGGGTTGGCCCCATCACTCGATTATCGTGACTACGGTCACCAGTGGTTTGGTACCACATTTGTGTCTTTGGGACACCAGAGGTTGGGCACCTCATTGCGACTCGTCCCTGTGGTTTGACACCACCGTGGGTTGGCCCCACATGAGATATGGGATCGTCTGCTAGTGATTTGGTGTCACACGATGGGTTGGCCCCATCAATTGATTTGTGACTTCGGTCACCAGTGATTTGGTATCACAATCGTGTCTTTGGGACACCAGTGGTTTGGCACCACATTGACGGATATTGTGTCTTTGGGACACCAGTGTTTTGGTAACACATTGTGACTATATGTCACCAGTGGTTTGGCACCACCAATGGTTTGGTACCACACGGGGTAGAAAAGGAGATACGGATGGTTAGGATCGGGTTGCATTAATTATGTTGCTATGTATGATGTGTGTTAGCATGTTGTTTCCTCGGGAGCGGGATTTATGCACTGAGTCATACGACTCACCCTCTCCTTTGACATTTCAGGTGATTCGTAGACGCGGACATGGAGCCGGGATGGACTCGGGGTGCTCATGCCATGTTAAATAAAGTTTTGCTCAGACTAACCAATTTGGGTACTTTAGCTTATTTATTTTTATTTGGGTTTTAATTTGGATTTGTAAAAGGCCTTTAATATATGTTTTATGATGGTTATGTTTTAATTAGATTCTTAACATGCTTAACAAAATAACTTGGTATGAAATTTTACTAAAAATTTGGAAAGATAATGTTTTCAAAACTATAACGCAATGTGTTTTAAACTATACCATCGGGTATCTCACTATGTTTTGTTACAAAGTAAACTCAAATGATTTTCAAATCAAACTCGATTTTCTACTAAGTCAAAAATGTTTTAAAGTGGCACTAAGAAACTATTGGAATTATTAAATGAAATCAACTCGTTTTTAACCATATACTTTGGATAAGTTTTCAAAATCTCCGGGTCTCAAATACACCATTTGATTTCAAACAAGCTTACTCCAATTTTCTTTAAGTTCACTATGTTTTCACCCCGCTTTTTACGTAAAATCTGATCTCTCAAAAACGTTTTTCCCCGTAACATACCAGATTCGGACGTGGTGTCTTGTCCGGGTTTGGGGTGTTACATGTATTATGTAAGTTATTTAAGTTATGTATGTTTTAAATTACTTATGTAAGTTTTAAATAATATTTATTTATTTAAAAAAAATTATAAGTTTTAAAAACATTTAAAAATATTACATTTTGAAATCAAACATTATTCTATGAATTTAGATAACATAGATTATATGAATGTGTAATATTTTACAAAAGAAAAAAATAACACAAACTTTAATACAATTATAACTCTTTTACACATTAGAGCTCTTCTAAATTAAAAATCATAAGTTAAATAATAATTTAACTCATTAAAAGTTAAAATTAAACTATAGTTTAAACATTACAACTCTTTTAAATTAGGAATAAATAATTTATTCAAGATTATTTAAAATTTTATAACAGTTAAGATTAAAATTAAAAACAAATTAAAATATAAATTTATTTAAAAATTCGCTTAACATTAGAATTACAATACAAGTTTTTAAAATGTTAATTTTAATGATAAAAATATCATATTTAATATAATTTGTAAATATTGTTTGACATTTTTTAAACTAATTATAATATTTTATAATATGATAAAAACATATTTAATTTGTTAAATAATATAATTAAAATGTTAATCTTTTACATACCTTTAACTTAGTTAAATTAGAACCAAGTTGTTAATGTACTTGATGTATTTTTTGTTGACATTTGAGCTGATAAATCAACTTTACCAAGTGTGCAAGTTTAGTTTAGTTTCAATGTAAGTAGTGGTAGTAGGTAGATGTTTAGGTGAAATTTATTTGTTTTTTATCACCCTATAATTATGCCTCAATTTGAAGTTAATGAAAATATACATTTTCTTCAATTTTTTTGGCTTTCACTCAAGCCACGCATCCTAGGCTTAAAAAATTCAATTACAACTTTCACAGCTATAGGCTTCAAATCGCAACATTCTTAGCAAAATGAAAAGAAATCAAACAAAGCAGAATACCATAGTTTAAAACTTCATTTTACAGCATTTAAATTGATCAATTTGCAGCACAAAAGGGATATATATTCACAAAATAGTTTAACAACCTCCAGCAAGCAACAACATATAAATAAGAATAATAATGATTTCATACCTATTAAGTTATTACCACCAAATCCAATCGGACAGTTGCAGGAGCAGTAGGAAGCAGTAACTGAGATGCAAACAACATAAGATCAATTTACTTCATACAAATATATATTAAAAACGTATATTAAAAGAATAATTAAGCATAAACAATTACAAACAATAACTTACATGTAAACATATATATCATAATATATACATAGAAAAAAAGGGATCAATTTAAGTAACTTAAGCATTTAAATTGATAACTTAAGCATTTAAATTGATCAATATGGTTAATAAGGTTAATGCATGGGGCATGCACTCGAGTGTTCATTATTGTCTTACCATGTGAATGCTTGAACTTGTAAAAAGTATACATTTTGTTCTAACCATAATGTAATTATTGTTTCTTCTAATATATTTGTATGAGCTTAAAAGGCTTAATTATTATTATTCGCTAAGATAGTTAAGTTATTTGTCTGCATGTTTAGATTTGGGTCCAAACTCCCAAAGTAGTGTATCCCCTCAAAAACTATATCATAAACAATGAGAATTTGCTTTATATTGGACAACAAAGTTAAAATTTGCTATTACTCCCTATATTATTTTTAAATTCTAAATTTAATACTTATATATTTTAATTTAATCAATTTTAGTTCTTGTACTTTTTCAGCTCTAATCCAATTGGTAGCAATTAAATTAATTTGGATCAATTTTGCTTGTAGTCTTGTAATTAGTCTATGGTCTTCAATTTGGTCGTTCTTAAACTCTATACTTTTTCACATTTAAGTAACTTACATGTAAACATATAATCTGAATAAACAAAGTATTCAGGATTAGAAATTAAAACAACAAATAATCAGAGGACATTTCTTTTACACAAGCATCAATAGTTAATTTCGAAGTTCAAAATCAACTCCAAATACAAGTACTGAAGTTTACCGATTGTCTGTGGCGGTGGAGAGCGACAGTGACAGTGACGCAGCAGAGGAGACGGTAATGCAGCAAGTCCTCGGCTCGGAAGTCCTCTTCAATTCTACTCACTTTCAAAATTACCTGTGAAGCCAAATTTAGAGCTTTCAGATCAGCAAATATATACAGAACGAAAATTTAATTTCACTTATTTACATCATTAAAAATTTTTAATTTAATTTTTTAAAGTCGCATATTGAAATTAATTTTTTTAATTAATAGCTATGTAATAAAAAAGTCATTATAATATGCTTGAATTTCATATAATAATTTTGATAATATTGACAATTGAACTTCTATTTTTAAATTCAAAAAATAAAAGGACTAAATGTAAAAAAAAAAAAATTATAAAAACTTAGACCATATTGATTATTTCTACATTTCAAGTTTCAGTTTACTTTACAGTTCTGCACATGAAAAACAATGATATACATTTCAACTTGTTGATTCGAGCAATACATATATATATCAACTATAATTAGAATTTACCATTACTGAGTATAATTCTAACTGCAATCAAAATTCATGTAAACAGAGATGAATATAGTTCTAACTGCAATTATAATTCAAGAATTTTCACCACATGGCCATATACCAGTAAAGATACAAAACTTCTCATATATCAAACAAAATATACTTAGAAGAAGAAATATCAAACAAAATATACTTCAATATCAAACACAATATCAAACAAAGCAAAAGTAACTAACAAAATATCAAACGGAAGTGTGTAAACAAACTATACGTAGAAGAAAAAATATACTTCAATGCCTAAAAAATTCTTTAGTTTTCAAATATTTCATATACAAAAAATTCTTTATTTATTTAAAATAGATTCTTTTGAAAGTAAAAGGAATAAACGAATTCAAATATTTGAATTTTTTACTAAAAGAAGTAACAGGAATATTGAATCAAAACTAAAAATTATTTGAAAACTAAAAACTAAAGAAGAAATATTTGAAAACTAAAAATCACTTGAAGTATAAAATAGTGCCTAAAAACTAGTACACTATAGTTACTAAGACCCGAGTCACTGAAACTCGGCAACCATGGCGAGCGGAGAGACTCAGTAGTATACTTACCGGCCGATTTGCGACAGAGAAGGGCGGCGGCAAAGGCGACGAGTAGAGAGAACACCGGCAGCGGCGAGTTTTCAGATGAGATCGCTAGGGGATTTGGGGGAGCACTTAGGGATTTTCTGGGGGGGATTAGGCGATGACTTCTGTTTTTTTGGGGCGGGATAAACTGAGGAAAAGAATCGGGGTTTTGGTAAATGAATCGGGGTATGAACTGAGGAAAAGAAACGGCGCCGTTTTGTTAAATGAAATTGGCATTTTGTGGCGTTTTTAAACAACGCCACTAAATTCCCTTACCAAAACGACTGCGTTTTAAATTAACTGGTACCACTAAAACTCTAAAGAAAACGGCGCCGTTTGAATTAAATATAATAGTTTTTTGCGGCGTTTTATATAAAAACGCCGCTAATAGTAATCTCTTGTGGCGTTTTTATGGCTAACGCCGCTACCGCCCCCATGAAAACGGAGTCGTTTTCTTTTTATTAATATGCTTTTTGCGGCGTTTTTTATCAAAAACGCCGCTAATACCAATAATTTTTTAAAATTTTTTTATTTATTAAATTCCTTTAAAATTATTTTGTTCTCTTTCTAACACTATATTTAATTTATATACTTTTCTAATTTAAGTTCTCATACCTAAATCATAAAATCCTAAATTATACACAAATTATACAGTACTATGAACCCTTATTTGTACACCTTAAACCCTAAACCGCAACTCATACGTATATTACAAGGTGCAAAAGTAATTAAAAAAAAATCTTATTGCAAACCTTAAACCTTAAAAGAATTTGATTTTTACCTCTTATATCAAATTACTGAACACTTAAATCTCTAAACATTAACACTCTAACTCTGTTGTTCGATACGGTTTAAGCACTAAACCCTAAACCCAATATATAAATCTAAAAACTAAAAATTAAACTATAAACCTGGCCTAAACCATAACCTAACCCGTACTCTTAAACCCGAAACCATAAATCTTAATTCTTAAACCCCAAACCATAAACAACGAAGCTTATAAACTATATACCCTAAATTTAATATAAAAACCCTAAACCCCCTAAACCCTAAACCCTAAACCCTAAACCCTAAACCCTAAACATTAAAATAGTAACTCGTAAACCTTACACCTTAAATTATATATGCTAAACCATAAACCCTAAACAATCATAAGAATTAATTCAACATTTTAAAATTAATATAAGAAATTATTTAATATTTTTTTCATTTTTATCAAATATTTTTCTTTTAAATAATTTAAACTAGAATCAAAATTATATAAGAAATTATTTAATATAAATCCAAAAAAAACTTTAGACTTTTAGCGGCGTTTTTGCAAAAGCGTCGCTATAGATCGGACTTTTAGCGGCGTTTTTGCAAAAGCGCCGCTATAGATCAGACTTTTAGCGGCGTTTTTGCAAAGGCGCCGCTATAGATCGGACTTTTAGCGGCGTTTTTTCAAAAGCGCCGCTATAGATCGGACTTTTAGCGGCGTTTTTGCAAAGGCACCGCTATAGATCGAACTTTTAGCGGCGTTTTTTCAAAAGCGCCGCTATAGATCGGACTTTTAGCGCCGCTATAGATCGGACTTTTAGCGGCGTTTTTTCAAAAGCGCCGCTATAGATCAGACTTTTAGCGGCGTTTTTTCAAAAATGCCGCTATAGATCGGACTTTTAGCAAAAACGCCGCTATAGATCGGACTTTTAGCGGCGTTTTACATATAAACGTCGCTATATACCATTTTTAGCGGCGCTTTTGTCAATAAACGCCGCTATTTCTCTTTTTTTGCGGCGTTTTCTTCCAAATGCCGCTAAGGGATAATATTTGTGGCGTTTTTGTTTAAAACGCCACTAAAAACGCCGCTAAAAGTCTGTTCTGGTGTAGTGAGGCATACTGTCATTCCTTGATGCTTTTTTCAGATGCATGTCTTTTAGGGCTTCGATGATTTCCTCTTTCCTAAATTTCATAGTTGACATTGAATTCATTCCTACTGTTATGTATCGCTCTAGTCCTTATAATAGTCAAACAAAGTTTCCTTGCCCTTGAGAGGTGAAAGAGTGGAAATGTATTCACGTGCTATTCTCTCTAAATTCTTAGGCTCTTATCATGACATATCGTTTAGATTATCAAGTCTAGCAACTTGATCTGTCCTTCTCCTTTGGGTAGCAAAGTTATGTTCATATCACTAGTTCTTAGCCAATTAGCCTATGCCTTATGTTGCTAATAGATTTCATCCTTGATGGTTTCTTTATTCATCAACATTTTCACTTCTATAATCTCTTCTAAGACATCCAAATCCGAGTCCCAACCATTCAAATCAGGTAATACGTTGTAAATCTCGAGTTTTCTTCCGTAAAGTTTGTTTCAGATTCAAAGACCACCGCTCTAAACCATATCTTATAATAGCATATTTCTTAAGCATTAATCTAGTTGCACTATTCCATAGCCTTTTAATTTTAGATTCACAATATTTTGCTAGAACCGAACTTGCTTCGAATAACTTCGACGTCTTTTATCTCTCATGTTAATCCTAGAACCTTTGTTGACTAGTAGTTAACAATAATCCAAAATGGCATGGGCCAATTGCTTCATACTATAATTTGGGAACAAGTCCTGCCACCCTAGATTATAAAATCCTTTATCAAGATGTTCACGAATATTATTATTCAGAGATCTACCTTATTCCCACATAAACCATGGGCCTAGAAAGCCAAAATCGCTCAACCCACAATCCTTTAAAACTAATCTGAATCCTTCCACACACATTTCATTCTGTAGTTGACCACCATGCATTTAAAAGAGTAAGCAATCTCATTAAAATTCATAATGACTAACCATGGCATATTTAAATTCTGATGAAGTTGTCGAATTAAATTCCAAGACTCAAGTTTTTGTTGTTCATTTGGAGCCCCATATAACATTGTGAGCCTCAGCAATATCCTACATCTGCCTATACAATCACATCAATCTGATTTTTCGAGAAGCTACCCAAATTGACAATACACCCTTGTTTCCATCCCAACGATAACCCACCTTTACTGCTAACGAAACTCGCCTCAATACGATGGATAAAACCACATTTCTTCCTTACCTTTTCTATTCTTATTGCTTGTGGTTTCGTCTTTATAAAAAAAGCTATAGAGAGGTTATGGTACCTCAACATATGCTCGAGGTGTTTAATTTCTTAAGGATTCTCCACCACTACACCAAAACAGACTTTTAGCGGCATTTTTTTTACTTTTAGTGGCGTTTTTAAGCGCCACTAATAGTGTAAAAAGCGCCGCAAAAAACGCCGCTAAAAAAAGCGCCACAAAAGTTAGCGGCGTTTATTGTGAAAAAACGCCGCTAAAGGTGAGGACCTTTAGCGGCGCTTTTCTAAAAACGCCACTAAAGGTGCGGACTTTTAGCGGCACTTTTATAAAAAACGCCGCTAAAGGTGCGGACTTTTAGCGGCGCTTTTGTAAAAAACGCCGCTAAAGGTGCGGACTTTTAGCGGCGCTTTTATAAAAAACGCCACTAAAGGTGCGGACTTTATAAAAGCGCCGCTAAAGGTAGGGACTTTTAGCGGCGCTTTTTACACAAACGCCGCGAAAAGCCATGACTTTTAGTGGCGCTGTTTACAAAACGCCGCTAAAAATCCTAAAAATAAAAAAACTAAAAATATGGTACTTTTAGCGGCGCTTTTTTAAAAAACGACGCTAAAGGTTATAAAAAATAAAAAAATAAAATATTATAAAAACACCAAATATCCTTTAGAATATAATTTAATTTGAAGACATATTAAAATAAAAATTATAGAAGAATACAAATTTCTATAATTCCATCTAATAACAAGCATATGAGATTTGCCTAAAATTATAGAAATACTTTTGCAAGTATTTAGATGAGCTCCATGGAGAAAAAGGAAAAAGAAAAACCCCTTTTATTCCTAAGTTCTGTTTGTCATATTTACATGATGTATTTCCTTTGAACACTGAAGCAGGCTATAAAACTGCACAAATCTGTCTCACCTATAATATATGGACTTACTGTATAGGACCAATCAAAAAGCAAATACCAGAAAATAAAAACAAACTTCATAAATATGAAGGTATACCAACTAAAATTACTGAACCAAGAATTCCAGAATATTCTGCGGGAACATTTAAAATGGATGTAAGGATAGATACACCAGCAAGTGTGAAAAAGAAATTCCAGTTGACTCCATATTCCCTCACATGTACCTACAAGGGAGAAATTCCATTAAACGAAAAAAAGTATTGATCATCAATTATCAACAGCTAAAATGTTGAACTACCAACATTAAGAAAGGCATCATTTAACTAAAACCAGTCCGTATAAATTCTATGCTTATTATTCAAAATGCTTTTGAGTACAAACTGGTTTGGAGCATTATTTTAGACATCTCCCAGAGTTCCATTTGTTTTATATTAGCAAGTAGATATAGTACACAACTTATCCTATTCCATTGCAAACAACTATTATTACAAAAAGTCCAGCGCAAAGAAATACATTCTACCTGATAGTCTAGACTTAATGTAGAAGCAAGTCTAGCAAATCCTAACAGTAGTAGCGGAGTTGTAGATTTAAAGGCTGCCTTCCACCAACTCCTTAGGAAGCATTGAGAAAAGTTAGTGGAACATAGATCCGAAACAATATACATCTATATACAGCATACCAAATTTAGATATGCTGCATGCATAAAAGAAAATTATGATGCCAAAATTATAACGTTTGCTCAGAAGAGAAAGAATGTACAATGGTAAGCAATATACATGACAAGTTAACACCAGGATCTGGAAAATATAACGACTCACATTGATGATTTAATGTTTCGTGCTTGCCGTGAAGTAACTGCATTCATTAGCACAAAGGAGCCAACTCCAAGGTCCATCTAAAAAAAATTATGCAAGGTTCAAAAACATTAATATGATAAAATATTTGGGATTGCTATTTTCCAGGATAAAAACATAAAATTTTACTGAAAATACAAACAAATTCAATAAGTTTTGAGATATTGGTAGGACAAGTTCAGAAGTTTTCAAAGTGAATGAATGAAGACATCCACTTCTCATACATAATAATCTTTCTGAAAGGATGAAAAGACCCCTTATGAGAACAACAATAACAAAAATATCATGTACGAGGGTATAGGATTAAATGTTAACATGGGTTTTACCTCTAAAAAGCTGTAAATTTACCTACTTAGTGCTAAATTATTAGCAAAAAGAAATAATATGCATGAAGATGAAAAGAAAAATATTAACGACCTTGACATTATCTTACCAAGCTAGTCCCGTAAGTCTCTGTCTTAGCATATTCTCTAGGATATATTCTGAAGGCAACAGCCAAGATACACAAGCATGTGATAAACATCTGCAAAATTTTCCCACTGAAAATTTATTACAAATTAAAAAATGTACCAACAGCCAAGATACACAAGTAAGTAACAAAGAATATCAATAAATTCCCACTGAAAATCTATCACAAATTCAAAAAGATCTTTTCATCAATCAATACTTCAACAAGCAATCTCAATGTCAAACAGCTTAAAGCAATATAGACATTGAAATTTAATATCAGTAGAAGCATAAAACATACAACACTCCCCATATCTCTTTTTATTTGTTTCCACTTTTTACTCAAGGTGAGTAAGTTATTTTCATGGAATTACCAGGAAGAAAATCCTCCAACTCAATGTGGCAAGAACCAACCTAAACGTAGCCAAATCTATACCCACCCTTCTTACTCCAGCAATCACCAATGTGTCTGTGGTTGGTTTGATTCATCCACCCATGTCATTACTGTATCTTGTTTAAAGGGCAATTTTAAATTCTGATTTGGCATTAAAATTAGTCAGGATATTTTTCCCTCAAAAGCATGAAACTTACTGGGAATGTAGAAGCATTTGTCAATACAAAGGTTCAAGATTAATTTAGTCAACATTTAAGGAACAGGTACATTTATCATACAATATACCATAAACCTAATGCAGAGAAAAATGTCAAGAAAAAGAGGGTTCAACAGCATAATTAAATGATGGAACGTGGTAGTTCATGCTATACGTGATCTTTTAAGTAATTAATTTTACTAAAGAGTAGAGTGTATTAATCATAGCCATAATTCAACCTGCACCATACAGCCATGGCAGAATATGTTAAATGATCTAGAAATAGAAATGAAAAAGGAGAAGGAATTCAGGGAGAACGGTGGAAACTGTATATATATATGTTAATGATGATTCTAAATTATTTCCCTCGCAAATAAAACATTTCATCAGTTTTGGTTCATTAAAGTCCTGTAAGCACGTTATATAGCCTTCTACTAATCATCCAAGTTATAGAATGTATCTTTTTTTTTGCAAATAATTTGCAATCTGAGTATTCAAGAAGACAATATGTTCAGTGTTGGGATGTGTGGTATTAACTCAGACAGGCACATTTAGAAAGCACAATACAATTTCTCCCAACATAGTAAGCATGGAGTGCAACTGTATGCAATTTTATTTTTAAATCTCAAAAGATTGACAACTAAAATAATTTGTTCTTTCAAAAACAGATAATAAAGTCACAAACATATACATGAAAGCACAAATAAGCAATAACAAACCTCATCACGGATATATGTTCGAGCACGAAAAGTCAAGCATTCATGAATGTCTGCCAAAATTCTTTCTAATGATGGGCGTAACCCTGCCAATGACTCACTCTTTCTACTAAGCTGTTCTCCCAAGACTTCAACTCTGAGGATATCAACCATTTCACAAAGAAAACCAACATTTGCTTCATGAATGAGTTTTGGCCGCAATGTGTCATACAAGTATGTAGACCTGTAACAAATCCAATTTAGTAATACATCAAAATATTGATACTTAAGTCAAAATCAGGATATTATTTTGATAAATGTCAATAAGGCATCATTAAGCGAACTAAAGAAAACCATAAAAAAATGGAAACAGGGAAAAGAAAGCTGTGCAACATTGAACTACAAGAGTACTTACAAAAGATCTATTGATGGAGCCAAACTTGAAACATCCTCAGAAGAAGATGGGAAAAAAATGATGAAAGAGTTCATGCTCAAGTTGACACACCTACATCAATCGAAACGTGTAGGATGAAGTTAATAAAGACAGTGCACGTTTCTTCAATTTAAAAACACCATTTTAAATAGAAAGCAAACGGCTAGGCTACATTTTATCATCTCTAAATATCACCAAATAAAATCAACAATGCAAAGGACGCATAACTCAAATAAAAAATCTAGCTTTAATTGAACAAAATTTACAGAAATCATCTCCATATTCAACTGCTAAATATGACAGTAAGTTCACTATACCTGCATTAAGTAAGCACATCCTGATCTAGTCAATGATGGCAAACCGTCTTTCTTGGCAAATTCAGATATGCGCTGATGCACTGTACCTTTTATCTTTAAAAAATAGTATATTATCAGACATTAAAAACCAATTTGAATATTAAACTAACGGTGCGTGCATGTGCGGGGGTAATCACTCACCAAAGCCTCTGTTCACAGTACAATTTATGGCATTCTGCAAGAAGATGAACATACTCTTTCCTTGATGCTTTGCTTTCAATTTCCTCTAATATAGGCTTAAGCTGCAAATGTTTAAAAATGTTAATTACCTCTGCTGAGGGGGGATCTAATTGTAGTATATGGTCCCACTTCATATAGAAGAGATATAGCTCTACTTGCCATTAAATTGAGAAATGGGGAGGGAAAGAAGAGGTTATATAGGTTGAAGAAAGGCAAAGTCAATGGCAATTAATTAATTAATAAAAAATAGAAGATGAGATTGAATAAGAAGAAGTCAAAAGTGAAAAAGGGATCAGACAAAGTGGACGGTGCCTGCCTTTGCCTTACAGAGTTTATGGCAATCTACTAGAAACAAGTTTTTAACTTATCACAGTAGTCGCATTCAGGTATAAATAAATAATAAACAATTTTATTTCATACAAGTCCATCAAAATACAAAGAAGGGACATACTTACAACACAATTGAAGAATCCATTCAACAAATTTGCAGGATATTAATATTTCCAAATAAATTGACAATGACAAAGAAAACCAAGTAAAGAAAAAAGATATATACCTGCTCATCAGAGAATCTTTCAGAAAAAGATGAAATGGAACCTCCTGAACCATCAGTTTCGCTGGACTCTTCTCTGTTGACTTTCTTCTCCATAGCCAACTCCTTCTACCCATCTTCAACTCCAACGCAGAGCACAATTCAATTCAATTCAGTTCAGTGCTTGGTTTAATCCATAACTTTTTGGTTGTTGTTGTTGTTGTTGCTGTCGAACTGTTGGATGAACAAGAACCGAGGTAACTTTTTTTTTTCTTTGAATATAATCTGAAACGAGACTTTGCTTAGAATCCACTTTCAATGGACAATCTAACCTCCAAGAAGCAAAAAATGAAATGTTTTCTATAATCATATAATTAATGCATAAACACTGCTAATAATAAAGAATTAAAAAGGGAGAACAGTAAATAATTAGTAGTAAAATATTAGTCTTAGAAAAAAATTGAAGGTAACAGTGAGAGAGAGAGTCACCTATCCAGAATCCCGAATGGCGAAATCCAAATCAAAATCTCCCAAATTGCTACTAACCTCAGACCTCAGGGCTGATTCAAGATCCGAGAACCATTTATAAAACTGTACCAGAAAGTGTGGAAACAAGAAAAAAGAATCAAATGCATTAGATCCAAATCTCATCAATGTCATAAAACCCTGGTAGCGCTAGATCATTCAAAGAAGAAAATAAAATACCATCCACAAAATTTCAGATCTCCTCATCTCCATTTCACTGAAGAAGAAGAAGAAAAAGTTATGCCAAAGAGGGGAATATACCAGGAAAAGGAAGGTATTCAGTGCTCCGACAAAATCCCAAATAAAATCCTAGAAAGCCGTTAATAAAATAGAATCAACATGTGTTATCGAGCAGGGAAACAGTGGGGGAGAAAGAGAATCACGAAATGAAGAGATGAGAAGTTAGGGTTAGAAAGGAACCTTTTTAGGGTCAATCTGAATTCTGAAAAGAGATGAGAAGTAAGGGTTAGAGAGGAACCTTTTTGGGGTAAGAAATTGACGTGCCTGAGGCAGAGATTCTTATGCTTTTTCCCTTGCTTTTTTTATTTTGGGTTTGGAAAGAGAAAGAAAGGGAGGGCATTTGGTTTGTCTGTGGGTTTTCTGGAGGGATTTAGCCTAAACTTATTTGATTTTTGTATCTACTCTAGGGTTTTTTACTTTGTGGCGTTTTTAATAAAAACGCCACCATTATAGCTCCATTTTTTTGTGGCGTTTAAAACGCCACTATTACATAATTTTTATTTTTTATTTTTAATTTTTAATTTTTATTTTTTTCAAAATTTTTGTATTGATATTATTATTTTTTTAAATTTTTATTTTTATTATATTTTGAGCATTGAATTTTTAACTAAAATATTAAATATTAAATTTTTAAGTTTTAAGTTTTAAATTTTTAAGTTTTTACTTTTTAAGTATTAAATTTTAAAAATTTAATTACTTTTATCAACTCTTTTAGGATTAATTTCTTTTTACATCAACATTATTCTTTTAAGTATGGTCTGCATTAGTTGTTTAGATTTTTATATAAATGGCAATTATATGTATACACTTAAATTTGATATAGATATATCTTAGAATTATATATGAAATTTAGTTTAATGTGTAATTCTAGATGTGAAATTCTAATTGTGGTTTAAATATATAGTTGAAACTTTAATTTTGATTTAATCATACACATTATTTTAAAATAGAAATACATCAATATATTTTTATATTGAATAAATATAAATTTTTATGTATGCAATAGATAAATAAAAAATGATGTTAATTATATCAATAATTGTGTTAATATTTTACAAGATCTGGATCAAATTAAAGTTCATGTATACAATTGCACACTAAACCATTGTTCATGTATGCTTTTGGGATTTAATCCATTTTGAAATATATATTTTTAAAATAATAATTTACATTTATCTTATTTTGATTTATATTTTAAAAAATCCAAGATTAATCCCTAACCTAAACCTTAAACTCAAGACCCCAAACCATAAATCATTAACCCTAAGCCCTACATATTATACCCTAAACAACTAACACCAAAACCTAAACCTTAAACTCAAGACCCCAAACCATAAATCTTAAACCATACAACTCGAACCCTAAATTCTAAACTGCAAACCTTCAACCATAATCTGATACCAACTTTTTGGGAATTCATGTGGCCAATGTTAGTGTAGTACAAAACATATATTTTAATAGCTAACACATTAACCATAAATCCCTCATCAGGGATTTCGGTTTCGGGATTTTGGGTTATATAGCCAATCCCCTAAACCCTAAAATCCTAAAATCATAAACCCTAAACTCAGAAACCTAACACATTAATCATTTTCCCTAACCCTAATCCCATAAACCATAAACCATGAACCCTAAACCTAAAACCCTGACCCATTAACCATTTCCCCCTAAACCCCTAACCCTAACCCTAAACCTTAACCCATAACCACTAACCCTTAACATATTAACCCCAAACCCTTAACCATTTACCTTTAAACCCATTAACCCTAACTTTTAACACATAAAACCCTAACACAACCTTAAACCGCAAATCATAAACCATAATCCCTAAACATTAAAATAGTAACTCCTAAACCTTACACCCTAAACTATATATGTTAAACCATAAACCCTAAACAATCATGAGAATTAATATTCAATATTTTAAAATTAATACAATCATGAGAATTAATATTCAATATTTTAAAATTAATACTATCTCTTTTACGATTATATAAGAAATTATTTAATAATTTTTTTCATTTTTAACAAATATTTTTCTCTTAAATAATTTAAACTAGAATCATAATTTTAATGTATTAAAATTAATGTTATCTCTTTTACAATTATATAAGAAATTATTTAATATATATTTAAAAACAATCAGTCATATATATCCAAAAAAACTTTAAAATTATTTGCGGCGTTTTCCAAAAAGCGCTGCTAATGCCCAGACTTTTAGCGGCGTTTTTCCAAAAGCGCCGCTAATGCCTAGACTTTTAGCGGCGTTTCTCAAGAAGCGCCGCTAATGCCCAGACTTTTAGCGGCGTTTTTCTAGAAGCGCCGCTAATGCCCAGACTTTTAGCGGTGTTTTTCAAGAAGAGCTGCTAATGCTCAAACTTTTAGCGGCGTTTTGTATATAAACGCCGCTATTGCTCATTTTTAGCGGCGTTTTTTTAAAAAACGCCGCTATTGCTCATTTTTTAGCGGCATTTTCTTTCAAACGCCGCTAATTTATAATATTTGCGGCGTTTTTCTTTAAAACGCCACTAAAAACGCCGCTAAAAGTCTGTTTTGGTGTAGTGCACCTTGGATTAATGTTCTAGCTTAATGTTTTCATTGGATGAAGGTCCAACCGATTTCAAAAGAAGTCGAGCAGTTGAGTGCTTGGATGATGCCTCCATCAAGCCATCCAACTTAGAAACTATAGAAGTAGCATTAGAATTTCTCAATCTCTTCTCATCGTTCAATTGAGCTCTATTCAGGTTTTAAGCCCATGTAGCAATCCTACAATCCTTTTGGCCCAATTGTATCTCCATCCTAACCCATTCCCTTATTCAAACTCCTAGCCAAATTTATTCTAAGATTCAAGCTTATCTCATTAACAAAACTTTTTTTTTAAATATTCCTTAATCTCCTCATCGTTAGATTATATCCCTAAATCATGCGAAAGTAGAATCTCCTTCCTCCCTTAGCCAACAATTTGTTGGAGGACCTCCTTTAATAAAGTATTGCAATCTAGAATCAAATCTTTCTTCCCATGAATGATTTGACTAGCGCAAAACTTGTGCCATGGCTAAGTCGCCCATATAAGAAACAAAATAATATGAGTCTTTCATATTTCATACTGGAATTTAGCATAAACTTCGGCGTTTTGGGATAGAACAAATTATTTTTTCCTTTTCAAAAGGGCTCTAACATCGAAATGGACTTTGACACATCTATTTCTTGACAATTATAGCAATGATTTGGTGTCACAATCCATAAATGTCCCAATGAAATTACCAAATTGTTTTGCCATGACTTTTGACAACAATCCATGTAGATGATCATAAATTTGATCCCAAAATCTGGATAAACTAAAAGCCTAAGTCCCCATAAACTATTCTACAACATCGATCTTATAGCAAAATATATAAAAAAAAAAAGGTTCTTCATCCAAATTTGAGGTAGAGACTCCTCATATAGGATATTACGCATAAATTGAAAATGAAGAACGCTGATAATAACAAAATAGTCGACTAGACAATGCTCACAGGCCAACATCTTCACTCATATTGATTTGCCATGATATTTCCTCACCGTCATTAATCATCGACCCACTAGATCATTTCCCATCATTGTGTAGATCAGCCTTGACAAAAGAATATGGAAGAAAACTAGGGGTAAGAAAAAGAATATGCTACAAGATTAGACAAAAGAAAGAAAATGTGATATAAAAACATATAATTCATTTTTTTTCCGGTTAATAGAAATTTTAAATTTTATAAGTTTAAAAAGTAATAACTATATATATATAGTAAGAGAAATAAATAAATTATTAAATAAAAATGAAATGTGTAACAATTTTTATTATTTATAGAGATAAAATATTTTATCAATGAATCAATTGATATATGAATAAATTTACAAATAGAGATAAATATCAAAATTATACATGAACTTTAATTCAATACACAATTTGATACATGAATTTTGATTTTGTACAAATACACACATAAAATATTTGATTTTGGTTCAAATGTATGTATAAAACTTCTATTTTGATTCAATTGTACACATTTAAAAAAACTGAATACACCAATTTATTTTAATATTAAATAAATATAATTATTTGTTTATGTAATATATAAATGTAAAATGATTTTATGTTAATAAAGATGTTAATTACCAATAAAAATTGAACTAAATCGAAATTTTATGTATAAAAATACATAAAATCAAAATTAATATATAACTTTATATCTTAAAAATATGATATGAAACTTTTATATTTAATAAACATGGAACTTGTTATCGGTAGCCTCTGATCTTTAATAATAGACTGTGTTACAAATTACAATAATAAAAAACTTGCATTGAAATGAAATTTTAATTAATCCTTAAATTAGGAATTGCAATTCCTTTTCCTTCCCCTCTTTTATAATGAAAATAATCATATTATTTTAACGTGCACGTGGAAGATGCATGTGACAAGGAATCCACGGATAAGGTCAAATGTAAGGGATGAGTCAACAAAGACACGTGTTACTCGTCCAGCGTACTAATTACGATAAAAGGGAGCGTCAACATATGGAAGTTAGTGCAATAAAGCACAGACGTGTAAGGCTTTAAGACTTAAAAAAAAAAAAAGAAAAAGAAAATTATAACAAAGTCTTTTTTGTCTGAAAGCTATTATGTAAGGAAAAAAAAGGGAGTTTTATAACAATCATTTCGACACGTGCTCTAATCGTTTTAGCTCCTAGCAAAAAAGAGAAAGAGTAGGTAAAATTAAAAGGGTAAATTGCATTTAAAGTCATTAAATTATTAATAAATTTATATTTTAATCATTTAACTTTAAAAATTATAAAATAAGTAGTAAACTATTCAAAAATTTTCGTTTAAGTCAATAAACTATTTAAAATTTCTTATTTAAGTCATTAGATTGTTAATTTTTTCTTTTAAAGTTTGACTAACAAACTCCAAACGATGATTCGATGATCAGTATGGTAGATTGGTACCCGTCAACGAGTAGAACATATCTTAAATCTAAGGCGATCTAATGGTTAATTCCAAAGATTAGATAAGATAACTGTTTGGATTTTGGTTTGCAGATTCATAATGTTTAAAGTCGATTCATGAAAAAACTTAATTGTAGAAGAGAAAGGGAATGAAAGCTTTTGATTGGTGCAGATAGTGTGAACAAATAATGTCATATAATAATAATTTTAACAACCCAGTGATTTAAATGAAAACTTTTAAATATATTTGTGATGTTTAAAATTATTTCATAAAAAAACATAGTTGTAGAAGAGTAGGGGAATGAGAACTTTAGATTGTTGTAGGTGATGCGAACATATAAAGCCATATAACAATAATTTTAACAGTCTAGTGACTTAAATGAAAATTTTTGAATAATTGAATAACCAAAATATAAATTTACTAATAATTTAATGACCTTGGACGTGGTTTACCCGAATTAAAATTGAAATTGGCTACCTAATACCACTTTTGGGTTGAAGACAAAGATAAAAAATTCGTCTTTCATTTTTTATGCTCTTTTGTTTTTTTTGGGCTCACAAATACGAATTTATTGTTAAGGTCAGATATGGCAACTGTAAAATGTGACATTGCCATTAACAATATAATATAACTATTTGATGTTATAGAAGAAATCAACTTATATTGCTATTATGTAATTGGTGTCTGATTAAAGATTATTTAATGACTCGTTAACATTTTCTTTCTTGTAAATGGTTCATATCCTAACAAATTGAATTTTTCAAATAAACAGTGATAATATCAATTTGAAAAGAATATTTTTAATATATATCAATATTTGAATATTTATATCAATAACTAATTAAAATATTAAATTAATTTTTAAACAATAACGTACATAATCATATAAAAAATAAATAAATTTTATATTGACGGATAACAATTTATATGGATGTTGGCATGCTCAGCTCGGATATACCCAAAATGTTCACATTTGCGACATTGGGTTCTGTTGGAGAGTAAAATACCAACAACTCAAAAAATGACCTAAATATCATTGTAGAAGCCCAATTTTGCCCGGGCTGTAAACAACAACTAAAATAAAATAATAAAAGTAATAATAATAATAATAAATGATCTAAAGTCCAAATGTTACAAGCCAATTACAGCCCAAAATTAAAAATTTCAAACCCAAATACAAGATAGGCCCAATAGCCCAAAAACTTATGTGCTTTGGGCCGGACGCTTTGGGCCGAGATCTGGAATCATGGTCTGAGGGGCTATGGAGAGTTGAGAGAGAGTTGTGGTTTTTTATAGTAAAAGAAGGGGAGAGTTCTGGAATTTTATTTTTGAAGGAGAAAAGGGATATGAAAGGAAACCTATTTTTTTAACTTTCAAAACATGAGGCCACGCGCAATCATCCGTTCTTGTGCAATTTTCCTTTAAATGGGAAAATTGCACTATAAGTCCCCCTGTTACGCCCCTGTTTTAATTGCATCCCCCTTCAGCTTTTTCTTTATTTTAAAATTTGCCCCTGAATTTTATGCGCCGCTTCGATTTGATCTGCGTCCAGGCACAGTGTTCGGAAACTTGGAATAATTTCGTTTCCAGTCCTTAAAGATTGCGCGCGCAATTAAATTTGGTTCTTTTCCTTTTATTTACTTCGCAATTTTGCCCCAAAACTCTTGTTTTTGATCCGATTCAGTCCGTTTTCGTTTATTTTGGCTATTTTACCATTAAATTAATTATTTTTTATATTATTATTTTATTGCCACTGTTTTTATATGTATGTTATTATTATGTTGCTATTATATTTACTATTATTATATATATCCTTGTTTACTAATTTTTTTATATTATGATTATATCTATTGTTTTATTATTATCAAATGCTTTTATTTTCTTTTATTACTATTGTTTTATTCATACTATTATTTTATCATTTTCTTATTATTTTTTTATTTTTGCTATTTATTATCATTCTATTATTATTTAGTACTATTACTGCTATACTATACTTATTATTATATTTATCATTATATTACATTACTAATATTTTTCTTTATTATTATTTTTATTACATACCATTATATCTATTAGTATATTATGGTTTACTTTAGTTGTCTTATTATATATTATTACTTTTACATCTATTATTTTTATTATTATTAGTATACCTTTATTTCTTTTACTACTTTTTTATTCCTATTAATATCGTTACTTTTTTTCATATATTCGTTATTAATTATTTATTATTAGTTTTATATTTCATTATTATCACTACTTGTTTTATTTGTTACATATCGTTTTTATAATTGTAATACTACTGTTTTTTCTTTTTTATATTTATTGTTATTCCCTGTTATCATCGTGTCTACATTTCCTCGTTTTTATTTTTGCTTTTCTCCAAAAACTTAAAAAATGTTTCAAAAGGGAATTTTGTATGTTTGGAATTTCGAGAAATCGTGCCCAATCGTGCTGGGCTTCGATTTTTCGTTCGTCTAGATCGCTAAATATCCTTGAAAGATTTTGATCGATTTTTTTTTTGAAAATAAGGCAATGTTTCGTGTTTGGAAGTTTGAGAGATTCGTGCCCAATTGTGCTGGGTCTCGATTTTCTATTCGTCCAAATGACCAAATATCCTTCGGAGGTTTTGATTGAGGTTTCTTAAATAAAGGCAATATTTCATGATTGGAAATTCAAGGAATCGTACACAATCGTGCTGGGTTTCGGTTTTTAGTTTAGCCAAATAGTGAAATACCCTTTTCAAATTACAATACATGAATTTTGGAAATCATGAAATGATCTTGGTATCAAAGGTTTGAAGCATCGTGTCCTATCGTGCTGGATGTGGTATTTCAACCTTTCGGAACAAGAGAGTTTTGATATCCAATGCGAGTTATCTACACATTTTTAAAGATTCATATTTTAAAATGTTTTCTAATTTTCGATATTAAGGACATTAATCAATCAACACGGTACCAATTTTTGGGCGTTGCGAGGGTGCTAATCCTTCCTCGTGCGTAACCAACTCCCGAGCTCGTTTTCTAAGAACTCGTAGACCCAAAATGTTTTCTAAAGTGACCCAATCGCACTTCAAAAATGGTTGGTGGCGACTCCGTTTTTCTTTTTAAAGTCGGCCCGTTTTTCCAAACAAAAAATGGTTTCGACAGTTTGGCGACTCCACTGGGGACCAATAAGAAAGTCAAGCCAAAAAATTGATTGATTAATGTCCTTTTATCGAAAATAAAATGTTTTAATTTCGTTTCTTTCACCTCATGAGTTTGTGTCGCGTCATATGTGTGTTGTGGTTTGAGACCCGTAGGATATTTTTGCATTCATATTGCATGACTATTGTGGTCACACCCTTAAGTGGGAGTGAGAAGCTATGCCTTCGTGAGGTTTTCACCTCTGCATGGGCTAGTGGATTGCTTCCGGAATACATCCGTACCTATGTCTTCGTGAGGTTTTCACCTCCGCATGGCCATAGGGAAATGTATTCCCCTGAACTGAACTCGATCCGTATGAGCCTATAATGGGTGAGGATTGAGGAATCTGCAGGTTCAGGTACTCTTCCTTTAGAACTAAACCACATGTAGAAAACCTAAGGGCCTACCCTAGGTAGAATCATGTCAACCCCTAGTGGTCACCCTGATAGGTTCTATGTTATTTGTTTTTCCTGTGCTAACGGCTTTTCTTTTGTTTTGATTGCATTGCATTCACATCATAGAAAAGAGGCGTTGATTTCAAATTCGATTACTAAATAGAAAAGTTGGTCATAAGAAAATGGATTTTTTGATAAAGTGGATTATAATACAGTCGTCCGAATTAGTCCAAGTGAGTACAACGAGAGAAGACTGATAGTCCGTGAAGGAATACAAGACCTTATCACCCAGGGATTCAAGTTGACAAGGCTTTCTGAAGATTACTACGTCTCGGCATTCTTGAAGAAGCTAACAAGTGAACAGGAGTAGCGGTCCAGGTCAAGCAAAAGGAGCTAGAGGTGGCATGTAATAGAAGTTTGCAAGACTTGACTTTTGCGAAGAAGGGATTCATGTTTTCACTTGGACTATGAGGACAAGGCTGTGTATGCAATCCGTTTTGTGTAAAGAAATTTATTTTCTAGTAAAGTTTTTCTAATGTAACTGAATTCAGAGTCAATGCCTCTCTTTCTTTGCATTCATGCATTTGCATTACATTGCATCATTTGTATTAGATTTTTACAAAAGGACCCTAATTAGGTAAAATGTTCCAGTTAACTTGGAAAACATGGAACAAAGATTGGAAAGAATAGAGCAAATGCAAATACAGATGCAGGGGCAATTGACTGAAATTCAACAAGAAATACGGGAATTTCAAAGAAATATTATAGGCCAGCTAACCCAGTTACTAGCTGGAGGAATTGGAAAAACGAGAGGCCCAGTAGTCAACAACGTAGATGATGAGGAAGACATCGTTTATTCCCCAAAAGGTGTCTCGACTCAACTAGATACGCATTCGCATAGGGGACCCGTTATTATTGAACACCGATGTCAAGCTGATACTTCGGCCTTGTTGAAGTTCCCAATGGGTTCAAATCCTGACCTGAATAATGATTAAGCCAAACCGGTTGTTCTGGTAGAAACAAGAGAAAGAGGAGAATGGACCCCAAATACCCTGAGGAAGAAGGAAAAGAGAACCGATAGGCATAACAAGAGCCATTCAGAGCCAATTACAATGAACCAGCCAAGGACGGTAACTACCAATAATCAGGTTTCTCCAAAGCAAAACTCTGAAAATCTCCAATTTACGCCAATCCCGATAACGTATAATGAGCTATATCAAAGTTTATTTGACGCGCATGTGGTGTCTCCGTTTTATCTAAAACCGTTGCAACTCTCATATCCTAAATGGTACGACGTAAGCACTCAATGTGAATATCATGCGAGGATAGTAGGGCACCCGATAGAGAAATGCTTCCCTTTCAAAAGGCTAGTCGAAAGGCTTATTAAGGCGGGTGTTGTAAAATTCGACGACGCACCAGGTGTGGGAAATCCCTTACCCAGTCATATCGAGAAAGGGGTAAACGCGATAGCCGAGTACATGGAAAGAAGAACCAAACGAAGGTTGCTGAAGTAAGAACCCCATTAAAGGTGGTTTGGAAGGAAATGCGGAAAAGATGTCTAGTTTAGCAAGAGTTGGGGAGCAAATCCCAAGATGCGAGGAACTACTATGAGTTTCACAATAAGAAGGACCATGAGATCCAGCAAAACAGTAAATTCAGAGCCCTAGTGCAAGGGTTAATGGATAACAAAGAGCTGGAGTTCTTTGACTCTCCTGAAAGAGAAAACGTGTGCACCATAGGAGGAGCGTCGGTAGAGAGAGACGCCAAGGTCAAACGGGAATCAATGACTTTTCCCTATATATCCAATGCATTCGTATCAGAATAAATTGTCCATCTGGGACCGATGAATATGAATAAAGAAATGGCTGAAGACATGATGAAAACCTTGAGCATCGATGTCGTGTTCGAAGAGGGATTGAATGAAGGAGACTTAGGGGCATTCACCCCTACAAGCCTGAAAGTGTTCTGAACAACTGAACTGTAGAGGAAATTCTTATAGTTTTTAAAGCTAACACAGAATAATTTTCAAAACACACTTGTTGTTTTAAGCCTAGAAACAATAAGAATCTTTTGTGAAATAGGCTCATGTTCAAACATCTTTATTTTCAATAAAAAATGTATTCTTGTGTTTCATGCCGAGCAAATATTTTTTTATTTTTTCCATGTCATACTATACATTCTTTTGTTTTTTTTGGGATGTCTTTCATTCTTCATTCATGATCATAGATAATCATCCTAAGAATAGTTTATTCTTTGGAATTTACCTTCGTACCTACAATAGGTACCCAGATATCAAGACATGAGTAACGCTGTTACGAACTCCCTTTTGAGTGAGATATGGGTCTAAAAGGATCTGAAGATTTTGAAGATGTCAGAGATTGTAACTTATCTCTGGATTTGTTAAGGATAGTAGAACAAAACGAAAATAGATTCTACCGTACAAAGGGTCAAGGGACATTGCGAGTCTAGAAAATGAGTGAAGATTAAAACCTTACTCACCACAGAAACAAAGCGAGACGTTATTGAGTTATTCCAAGAATTCAAAGATGTCTATGCATGATCGCATCCAGATATGCCTAGGCACGAGGAGGCTATGGAGTGTTCGAAAAGGCATATGCTAAGAGTTTTTCAATAGCCAGGTCGATTATAAGGTTCAGGTACGGCTGCTCTACCATGAAAGGGAGATTGCATCAGTTATGCCGTATTGAGAAGACATGACTTAGATACTTCCTCTATTCTTTTCCTATACGTGGGGCATAGAGGGACGATCTCGACAAAGGTATCTAGTTGATGCCTATTCATCTTCGTGATTGTCAACTATTCCACTAAGAGGGTGAGGGTCGGTTCCTGTGACAAAGTTACAAAGTCAATTGTTATCAAGTTTAATTTCAACTTCGAGTTCAAGTTCGAATTCAAAAAAAAAAAGGGAAAATAAGGAAAGAAGAACAGAAAAGAAAGAAACCATCCAAAAAAGATTTTGAAATATGATGGAAACTTGTAAAGATTGGCATAGATTAGTTCCCATTTACCCTCTATGCTTCTCGAATGTTGGCCAAGACCTCCACTGGGGTAACACATTTCTCATTGGTTTATGGGATGGATGCTGTCTTGCCCATCGAAGTTGAAATTCCTTCTCTTCAAATTTTGTCAAAGCTGAAGTTGGATGAAACGGAATGGGTTCAATCTCGGTATGATCAACTAAATCTGATCGAGGGAAAAATGTTAAGATTCATCCGTCGTGGTCAAATGTACCAGAAGCAAATAATGCGGGCTTACAAAAAAAAGTTCACCCCAGAGTGTTCCATGAAGGAGACTTGGTATTAAAAAATCCTCCCTATGCAAAAGGACTCCAGAGAAAAGTGGATGCCTAATTGGGAAGGGCCTTATGTTGTAAAGAGGGTCTTTTTCAGAGAAGCATTGATACTAGCCGAGATGGACGGCAAGAGTTAGCTGAACCCAATTAATACAGTCTCAGTTACGAAACACTGTGCTTAAGAAGGAAATAGGCCAAGGTAAAAACCCGCAAAAGGCGCTTTGAGGCTTTCCGAAAAAAAAAACCTGGAAAGGCCAAGGTGAAAACCTACAAAGGGCGCTTCGAGACCAAAGGGGTTTTGAGTCGAAAACCCGAAAAGGGCGGCTCAAATTATGATCAAATCGTGATGGGGCATACAGTGGTTTCACTACACTTGAATTAACAATGAGGAAGTATGTTACATCTTGGGGCATCGACAAAGTACTTCGGATCCCCTAAACACATATTGAGCTTAAATGGTCATCAAGAAGTTCGAACAGAGAAGCTCAGTCTGCGATATCTGGGGCACTTAATTTCCATCTTACTCATTCTGAATTTGCTCATTTCAAAATACACTTCCAATAAATTTCCTTCTTGATTGCATTTTGTTTCGAGCCATGCTCCCAATTAATTTCTTTCTTCTCCATTATTATGATACTTTTCAAGCATTTTTCTTTGAAATAACGATTGATGAACTAATAATGCTTTCACAAAAGAAGTTTTGCATGCTACTCTGAAAGTCTCTAAATAGTACAGGAATCTGAAACAGGACAATTGTTTAGAACTAACCAGGCTTAAAGGGCTCGGAGCACTTGAGATAAGGGACTAAGCAGTGACGACATCTTCAGATTCTCTGTTAGGAGTATCAGCTGAGCAAAGAAGACATGTCAGGGATATCACCTTAATAGACAGCAAGCAATGACAACCCAAGTGTTAAAAATGGATCATTCTCATGACATTTTGCATCCATTCATAACATTAATAATACATATGGTTAGGAGCATTTTCATGACATCCTAATCATTTGACATAAAGCATAGACCCCATGAAATCAATTCTACAGGTAGGTTCCCCAGAGGACAATGTAGCAAAATTAATGGGAGTTACGGAAGAGCAGATCTTATCTCCACTGAGCAGGAGTGGAACAGATTTAAACCACCAGCCTAATCCCCCAAGCAGTAGGGTAACAGGCTAAAAATTACAGATCTTATCTCCACTGAGTAGGAGTGGAGCAGATCGAAGATAGCAGATCTTATCTGCACTGAGCAGGAGTGGAGCAGATCGAAGATGGCAGATCCTATCTCCACTGAGCAGGAGTGGAGCAGGCTGAAGATACAGATCTTATCTCCACTGAGCAGGAGTGGAGCAGATCGAAACCAGCAAGTCTTATCTCCATGTATCGAAAATGAAGCAGACTGAAGTTTATAGCCTTATCTCCACTGAGTAGGAGTGGAGCAGGCTGAATATACAGATCTTATCTCCACTGAGCAGGAGTGGAGTAAATCGAAAGCAGCAAGTTTTATCTCCATGTATCGGCAATGGAGCAGACTGAAGTTTATAGCCTTATCTTCACTGAGCAGGAGTGGAGCAGGCTGAATATACTGATCTTATCTCCACTGAGCAGGAGTGGAGCAGATCGAAAGTAGCAAGTCTTATCTTCATGTATCGACAATGGAGTAGACTGAAGTTTATAGCCTTATCTCCACTGAGCAGGAGTGGAGCAGGCTGAATATACAGATCTTATCTTCACTGAGCAGGAACGAAGCAGATCGAAAATTACAAGTCTTATCTCCATGTATCTGCAATGGAGCAGACTGAAGATCCTAGCCTTATCTTCACTGAGTAGGAGTGGAGTAGGCTGAAAGAAAGCAGATCTTATCTTCACTGAGCAGGAGTGAAGCAGATCGAAAATTACAAGTCTTATCTCCATGTATCGGCAATGGAGCAGACTGAAGATCCTAGCCTTATCTTCACTGAGCAGGAGTGGAGTAGGCTAAAGATAGCAGATCTTATCTCCACTGAGCAAGAGTGGAGCAGATCGAGATTGGCGAATCTTATCTCCATGTATCGGCAATGGAGCAAATTTAAGCCACTAGCCTTATCTTCACTGAGCAGGAGTGGAGCAGGCTAAAGAGAGCATATCCTATCTCCACTGAGCAGGAGTGGAGCGGATCGAAAATGACGAATCTTATCTCCATATATCGGCAATGGAGCAGATTCAAACTACCAGCCTAACCCCCTAAGTAGTAGGGTAGCAGGCCAAAAATTACAGATCTTATCCCACTGAGCAGGAGTGGAACAGATCGAGAACGATGAGCCTTAATTCCCTAAGCAGTAGGGTAACAGACTAAAAATTACAAATCTTACCCCACTGAGCAGGAGTGGAACAGATCGAAAACGATGAGCCTTAATTCCCTAAGTAGTAGGGTAATAGGCTGAAAGTTACAGATCTTATCCCACTGAGCAGGAGTGGAACAGATCGAAGACGATGAGCCTTAATTCCCTAAGCAGTAGGGTAACAGGCTAAAAATTACAAATCATAAGCAGCAGCGGAGCAGATTGAAACAAAATCCTGTACCCTTGGAAATGCAGTGGGTTAGAGCGAAACTACTCGAAGAAGTGAAAAGAAGCGCCAAGACTCAGCAAGACCGGGCAAAATTGGTCCTCTTAAGGTCTTTGCTCCATTCTCGTTACACGACAACGAGCAAAGAGGGGCAGCTGTAGAGCCCAATTTTTTGTTGCCCGGGCCCATTAAAACAAAACCAAAAAATAAAACAAAACAGTCCAGGCCCAATGTTTAACCCTAGCCTACTACCCAAAGCAAAAGAAATACAAGCAGGAACCCTAACATCAGTTTGCGCCGCCGCCAGCAAAGTTTTCCCACCACAACGTGCGCCGAGCGCCACCACCCCGAGACGTGCGCCACTCCACCACGCCACGTCAAAGACGTGCTCAATCACGCACCTGCAAACAAGCACCAAACAGTTGTAAAATAGGCTATAAAAGCCGAAACATCAAATGTAAACGGAGGTTGGTTTTTAGATATACAAAAGAAAAACACACACACTTGTAACAGAAAAAGAACTTAGAGAAATACAGAGAATCAAGGGTCAGAAAAAGGGTCCTTATTTTTCACCTTTTATTTTCGGATCAATTTTTTCCCTTATTTGTTTGCCTCTGTTATTTTTACTTTCCAATATACAAAAGTATTAGAATAAAATAAAGAGGAAAACTCATCGTTGGCGGCGGAGGATGGCGGCGATTCGCTGGACGCTTTGGGCCGAGATCTGGAATCGTGGTCTGAGGGGCTATGGAGAGTTGAGAGAGAGTTGTGGTTTTTTTTAGTAAAAGAAGGGGAGAGTTCTGGAATTTTATTTTTGAAGGAGAAAAGGGATATGAAAGGAAACCTTTTTTTTTTAACTTTCAAAACATGAGGCCACGCGCAATCATCCGTTCTTGTGCAATTTTCCTTTAAATGGGAAAATTGCACTATAAGTCCCCCTGTTACGCCCCTGTTTTAATTGCATCCCCCTTCAGCTTTTTCTTTATTTTAAAATTTGCCCCTGAATTTTATGCGCTGCTTCGATTTGATCTGCGTCCAGGCACAGTGTTCGAAAACTTGTAATAATTTCGTTTCCAGTCCTTCAAGATTGCGCGCGCAATTAAATTTGGTTCTTTTCCTTTTATTTACTTCGCAATTTTGCTCCAAAACTCTTGTTTTTGATCCGATTCAGTCCGTTTTCGTTTATTTTGGCTATTTTACCATTAAATTAATTATTTTTTATATTATTATTTTATTGCCACTGTTTTTATATGTATGTTATTATTATGTTGCTATTATATTTACTATTATTATATATATCCTTGTTTACTAATTTTTTTTTATATTATGATTATATCTATTGTTTTGTTATTATCAAATGCTTTTATTTTATTTTATTACTATTGTTTTATTCATACTATTATTTTATCATTTTCTTATTATTTTTTTATTTTTACTATTTATTGTCATTCTATTATTATTTAGTACTATTACTGCTATACTATACTTATTATTATATTTATCATTATATTACTTTATACTAATATTTTTCTTTATTATTATTTTTATTACATACCATTATATCTATTAGTATATATTATGGTTTACTTTAGTTGTCTTATTATATATTATTACTTTTACATCTATTATTTTTATTATTATTAGTATACCTTTATTTCTTTTACTACTTTTTTATTCCTATTAATATCGTTACTTTTTTTCATATATTCGTTATTAATTATTTATTATTAGTTTTATATTTCGTTATTATCACTACTTGTTTTATTTGTTACATATCGTTTTTATAATTGTAATACTACTGTTTTTTCTTTTTTGTATTTATTGTTATTCCCTGTTATCATTGTGTCTACATTTCCACGTTTTTATTTTTGCTTTTCTCCAAAAACTTAAAAAATGTTTCAAAAGGGAATTTTGTGTGTTTGGAAGTTCGGGAAATCATGCCCAATCGTGTTGGGCTTCGATTTTTCATTCGTCTAGATTGCTAAATATCCTTGAAAGATTTTGATCGATTTTTTTTTTTGAAAATAAGGCAATGTTTCGTGTTTGGGAGTTTGAGAGATTCGTGCCCAATCGTGCTGGGTCTCGATTTTCTATTCGTCCAAATGACCAAATATCCTTCGGAGGTTTTGATCGAGGTTTCTTAAATAAAGGCAATATTTCAAAGATTGGAAATTCAAGGAATCGTACCCAATCGTGCTGGGGTTCGGTTTTTAGTTTAGCCAAATAGTGAAATACCCTTTTCAAATTACAATACATGAATTTTGGTAATCATGAAATGATCTTGGTACCAAAGGTTTGAAGCATCGTGTCCTATCGTGCTGTATGTGGTATTTCAACCTTTCGGAACAAGAGAGTTTTGATATCCAATGCGAGTTATCTAAACATTTTTAAAGATTCATATTTTAAAATATTTTCTAATTTTCGATATTAAGGACATTAATCAATCAACACGGTACCAATTTTTGGGCGTTGCGAGGGTGCTAATCCTTCCTCGTGTGTAACCGACTCCCGAGCCCGTTTTCTGAAAACTCGTAGACCCAAGTGACCCAATCGCACTTCAAAAATGGTTGGTGGCGACTCCGTTTTTCTTTTTAAAGTCGGCCTGTTTTTCCAAACAAAAAAATGGTTTCGACAATATATATAAAAGAAACGATTTCGAAATACCGATAGATATCAAAGGTTGCCTTTTATTCTATTTTATCTCCTTTTTCTTTCATTTTTTCGCTTGGTATTTGCTTTGAGTTTTGAAAGAAAAAATATGAAAATACGAAAAGAAGGTGTTGAAAACTACCTGACCCCTTTGTATTTTGCCGCCGTAAACGGCCGAGGTGACCACTTCAGATGAAAAGTGGCTGGAAACCAAAGAGTTTTTTAATATTCGAGACGTTTCCGTGAGGTTTTCGGGTGATTTGAGGCCGAATTTGGGGTCAGGGAAGTCAAAAGGTCAAAGTGTCCCTGTTTCAGTTTTTCGACCACCGCAGACGGCGGCCGGTAGCCGCCACGGTGGTCTGGTGCCGAACCCTTGACCGGAGCCCGGAGAGCATAAAGAGAGGTTGAGAGAAACTTTTTGTTTTTTGTTTTTAAAAGGGAGAGAAATGAATTTTTTGTCAACAAAATAATTTTTATAGCTTATGTAAAACGACGCCATTTTGGGTCAATGCACAGACGCCAAAACGACATCGTTTTGAGCTTGACCCGCGCGCGCGACCCGACCTGCAAAGAGGATTCGTGTGTTTTTAATAATTGGGTTATTTACCCTTTCGGTCCTTCTCTTTTTTATTTGTTCTAATTTAATCCTTTTGCTATTTTTTCTTATTCATAAATTTGACTGCAGAATTTGTCGCATGTTTCAATTTAGTCCCTGGCCCATTGATGCGCTGAAAAGTGGACACGTGTCTAGGGATTCGGATTTTTGTCCATTTAGTCCTCAGCCTTTTCGCGCCTTTTGATTTTAGTCCGCACTTGTTTATTTTATCATAGTTTTTACCTTTAATTTCCTTTTTATTCAGATTTAGTCCCTAATCTGTTTAATTTCAAATTATTTTTGCAAATTTTTCATTTATTTAAAACTTTTATATTATCTATTTTAAACCTTTTTTTATATATCATTTATTTTTAAATTGTTTTGCATATTATTTGTTTTAAATTTCTTTTTTTACATATTATTTATTTTAAACTTTTTATATGATTATTTTAAATTGTTTTATATATTATTTATTTTAAGATGCTTTGTATATATTATTTATTTTAATTTTTTATATTAATTATTTAAATTGTTTTATACTATTTATTTCAAGTTGTCATTTATAGTATATATTTTAAACCTTTTTTTATGTATTATTTATTTAAAATTGTCTTATTATTTATTTTTGAATTGTTTTATTATTATAAATGTTTATATATATACTGCTTATTTTTAAATTTTTTTACATATTATTTGTTTTTAGATTTTTATATAGTATTTATTTTTAAACTTTTGTATATATTATCTATTTTAAATTTTTATATATATTACTTAGTTTAGGGTGTTTTATATGTTATTTATTTTAAAAAAAATTATTTTTTTCATTTTAAACTTTTTTATTATTTTATTTTGAATTGTTTTTTTATAAATTCTTTATTTTAAATCATTACTTACTTCAAATTGTTTCTTATATTATTTATTTCATTTTTTTTGATTATTAATGTTAGTATTTAAATGATGTCTGTTGTGTGATTATTGCCATTGTGCGTACTATAATTCGTTTATTCGTATTTTCATATTATTGTCATGCATTAACATTCATTTATTATTACTCCGTATTCCACTTTACTTTTTTAGCCATTTTATTTAAATCACGTCATGAATTAAGCTTCAATGTATTTATCCAATATAGATCGTTTTATTTTACTCCAAACAAAATAAATGCACATCGTTAAGAGCTTTACTTGCTATTATTCAAAAAAGGAAAAAAATTTCAAATAAGGTAATATTTCGCGTTTTTGGAAATTCGAGAAATCGTGCCTCAACTTGTGGGGTTTCGACTTTCTCGTTAATAGCCAAATATCCTTTTAAATTTCAAAATACATGAAATTTCAATAAAATTTTTTAAAGTCAAGCTTATTCTCGAGGGTTCAAAGTGTCGTGGCCTAACTTACGGGATGTATCATTTTATTACCTCGAGATGAGAGAGTCTTTAACTTTCTTTTCGATTTATTCAAGCGTTTTTAAAATTAACATTAATAAAAACGGATCGTATTTTAAAATCTTTTGAAGTTTTCAAATTTTCGACATTAAGACATTAATTGATCAATTGGGTACCAATTTTGGGCGTTACGAGGGTGCTAATCCTTCTTCGTACGTAACTGACTCCTGAACTTATTTTTTGAATTTCGTAAACCAAAATCGTTGTTTTAATAAATTAAACCATTTATTAAAAACAATCGTTTTACGAGGTGACCAATCACACCTCATCAAAAAAAAAAAGAAGATTGGTGGCGACTCCCGTTTTTGTTTTTATTTTTCAAAATCAAAATCAAAATCGACTTCATTTTTTAAGAAAAAAAATAGTTTTGACAATTATCAAGACAAGTTCGTGGGAGCGAAGAAGATAAAATATCCCCTACTTCTAGACTCAAGAATCATCTCATGCTGATGCACCTCCCAAGTCCCCAATGAGAGCATGAAATAGTATGTACCCTTACCTCCCAAGTCCCCAATGAGAGCATGAAATAGTATGTACCCTTACCATTTGTAACCATCCTACAAGTCACCCAATCAAAGCTTTCTTATCATAGGTTTCAATTTCACCATATGTCTAATTTGAATATCAAGTGTGCTTCAAAAGTAAAACCATGGAAGTTGATATTGCACGTATGTTGGTAAGTAGATATCGTTTGAATCTTAAATTGATATCAAATAATTTATATTTTATTTAAGTCAAATTTTCAATGCTTTTCGATCACTTCAATGTGTTTTGGTTCATTTCAGTTAATATTAATTCGTATTGGTTCGTATGGATTGGTACACAATTTTAATATTTTAAATTAACTTTTCAATTTTGTATCTTAACCATATTAATTTTTCTATAATTACATTTAAAATTATCAGTTATTAAACTATAACTTTAAATTTTGATTATGTTAGTAAATTTTTATAATAGTAATTAAGGGGAAGACAGAAAAATATTTAAACGAAACCAAAATCGAATTATAAAATTTTGGAGTCAAAATATAACTTTACCTTTATATTCATAAATTTATAATTTTAAGTGACTTACAAAGGAATTTTATTGTTGGGACCTACCTTTATATTCGCCCTATTGATAATTAGGCGATTAAATTCAGCTAGTAGTCCATAGTTGCTAATATATTCTTCCAGTTTTAAAATTTTGACATTGAAGTGTATATTTTTCTTAAGAATGTTGGCATGCTCAGCTCGGATATACCCAAAAAAATTCACATTCGCGACATTGGACTCTGTTGGAGAGGAAAATACCAACCCTCCAAAAAATGGCCTAAAAATCATCAAGTCCATGGGGGCGAAAAAAGCCCATACCAGATAAAAGATATCCCCTATTTCATGCACCCAATGATGCACCTCCCAAGCCCCCAATGGGAGCATGACACATACCACCTATGTTACCACTAAACTTTACCTTTACCATTTGTAACCATCCAACAAGTCACCCAATCATAGTTTCTCTTTAAGATTTTCAGTTTGATCATATGTCTAATTTTAGTATTGAATGTGCCTCGAAGGTAAAATCATGGAAGGTGGTATGGTATTGATATTGATAAATATGTATCGTTTTCACTTTAAATTGGTATTAAATAATTTATGTTTCATTTTGGTTAAAATCTCGTTTCATTTTAATTATTTTGGTGTGTTTTGATCCTTTTAGTCAATATCAATTTGTATTAGCTTATACCGATTGGTATAAAATTTTAATATTTTAAATTAACTTTTAAAATTTATATTTTAACCATTTTCAATTTTCTATATTTACATTTAAAATTATTTATTAAACTAAATCTTCAAATTTTGTTTATGTTAGTAAATTTCATAGTATTAGTAATTAGAGCGAAGGTAAAAGATCGAATATTTAAACGGAGATCAGAATTAAATTATAAAATCTTAGATGTCAAAAGACAACTTTATCATTATATTAATTACCTATCTTTATATTCGCGGTTTTGATAATTAGAAGGTTAAATTCTACTAGTAGTGCTTTTACTTTAGGAAAATTATGGATTATCATTATATTTTGATTTGGTCATTTTTGGTTCATATGTTTTTCAAATTTTAAAATCTCAGTCCTCACCAAACGATAATTATTAAATTCATTATGTTATTTCCAAAATTTAATGTGGCAAACTATCATATGTGTAATGCCATGTCAACTTTTTATTTCCACATATTACTCGCAAAAAATCTAGTTATATTAAAAATTACCATTTGCATCAAGACTAAAATTTCAAGCGTACACAATATACAACTAGTAATTGTATTTAACTAAATAAATTTAATTGCTATTATTTTAGTTAGGACTATAATTTTAAAGTTTGAAAAGTATAGAGACTGAAATGATCAAATTAAAGGACAAGGGCTGAATCTACAGCTTTTACAATGTACAAAAACTACTAGTAATTGCATCTAGTTATGTTGATAAATTTTAAATTAATAGAAAAAATTGTTATGGTGAATAACCCCATGAAAGTTCCAATTGAGTTAACATAAGGTTAGCGCATGTAGGCAATAAAAAAAAAAAGAGAGAGAGAGAATAAAAACCTTAAATGGAAGTTGTTCGATGAGGTGGATGAATTAGTGCTCCGAAAAGAAAGCAAGAAACAAGCTAAAATAAAAAGAAAAGAAAAATTTTCTGGGAGAAGTACTATGATGTAAAACATTGGTGTATAATTATCATTGAAGGCCTTGGAGTTAATCTTTGAACAGAGGGTTTGTGAAAGAGCTTTGGTGTGCTGTAGTTTTCTGGTTCTTGTTTCTTGGTAATAGTCACAGGGGCTCGCAAGTTGGCTTTTGAAGGTGTGACCTGTGGAGCTATTTTAAAAAAAATGCATGCGTATGTTGTTAGGGGAGTGTATCGTGGGTTGACTTTTGGGAGAATTGGTATCTTGAGTTCTGATTAAAGCAAGCTCGAAGTTGGCTTGGTGGGAGTGATCAAGGCTGTGAATATAGGAGCATCCAAGGACTGTTTGAAGGATTGTTCTTTTTCCATACGGATTCGATGCTGTATCGGGATGGAAGGTTTATGTTTTGAGCTAACGACTACGAAGAGGAATGGAGGTTTGCCGAACTTTACAAGTTTCTACATATGAGATTTGGAGAATACTACTTGATTGCCACATTTGAAATTGCATGGAGCATCTGTTATGATTGCTATTTTTTGTGTTTCTTCTTTGACTTATTTTGGCGTTTGCAATTGTAAGTTATAGGTGATGTTATTTTGAGTTATGGAGTTACACTTTGTAAGTTGTGTTTGGTGTGTTTTGTAACCTCTTTGAGGTCCTTCGGTAATAAAATTTCATATTGGCTTAGAAAAAAAAATGCATTTATTTTTAGATCAAGTGATTGATTTATGCTGCTATAGTAGAATGGATGAGGTAAGAGTTAGTTATCCCTATGTTTTATGCTGCTTATTGAAATAGGAAATTTGAGGTGTCCAATGTTTTGTGGCTTGGGTTGCTTGCTTCTTGATGATTCTTTACTATATGTTAGATCGGCCAAGCAAAAAAATAAAAAATAAAAATAAAAATAAAAAAAATAAAATCCATGCATAATAATATTTTGTTAGATATAAAACTTAATTTTAATTTAGATATCTAAATTAGCACAAAATTTTAAATAAGTTAATTTTCTCTTTTTTTTTTTGAAGTTACTTTCTCTCTTTTTTTGAAGTTAAGATGTTATAAAAGTTAAATTTATGTGTAATTTAGGGACCATAATTTTAATGAGTAACTTTTACACATTAACCTTAATTTTTAAATAGATCACCTTCAATTAAAAATTAGTTGCTTAATATCTTTACATATTTAACTCAAACTTTATTTGATAACTAAAATCTAATTAACCTTAATTTCATTAGATTACTTTTTAACTTTTTTAATAAAAAATAACATGCAAGTATTACTTGTGTGTGCAGTACTCATAAAAATTAATTATCTATATCGGAATCTTTACTATAATAAAATCTTTCACTAAATTTGATGTTACAAGTTAAGTAACTTTATAACTCAATTGACAAAAAAAAGATTATTTTTTTTCCAAAATGTATGAGTAGAATATCATCGACATATAGAATAAAGAAGACCATATTTCCATCTTCTAATACGTTTATAAACATAAAATTTATTAATGTTTTGCTCAAATTCAAAAGTTTTGATCATTTGATCAAAATTAAATTCATGAGCAGGATTTCTGCTTAAGTCCATATATAAGTCCAATTCGAATTCTATTTTTTCTATTTAATTTATTATTTTTTTAAAATATACAAATAAATATTTTTAATGTAAATAATGCAAACAATAGTATATTAAAACAGTTTTTAAAAACAAAAGAATAAAATTTGGTTTCCTATCATTCGGTAACATTTAATACTTTATATGATTTCTATTCAATTTCTTTTTAAAAATCAGAATATTGAAAGAAAGCTTCAAAATTTTCCAAAACCAATCCTAACCCAACCTTTTATCACTTCTGACTAATGCTAAAGGTTCGTAACTAGTATCTCAATATAATACCTCATACTAACCTTAGACGTTATTCTCGAATCATAAATAATTATATAAACTCATTTTAAACTCAGATTTTTAAAAAGAAAAATGTTTGTTTCGACGGTATTAATTTTAACAAATCACTTACAATTTTTCAGGAAAGTACGCAATGAAGTTATTTATTTTACAGAAAACACTTAAGTAATTACTTGATTTTGCAGTAGAAATTACTAAATTGTTAATTTTGAAAATCATAGATTTAATTTGTGAAAACGCGCAATTTACAATTTAACGATGCTAATTATATCAAAAAGTCTAACAAAATAAACCAAAAATCGAAAAACAAGTCCAAAAGTACCAACAATCCAAAAAAAGTCCATATTTAACAACAAGTCTCTTAAAAACCGTTTTATTACTGAGAATCCAACTTGAGCTCCCGCACTCGTCCGATCCTAAGTTTGCTGATTACATGAGAAGATAAAATTATAGGGTGAGCTAACAAAGCTCAGTGAGCAACTTGACCCTCATGCATATATTAGATATTTGATAATCACACAGATTCGGTACCTGAATAGACATAGATGACATGACAATTTTATGCAATGCAACATAATAAGCAGATCAGATATAGATGACATGGCATAACATGCGATGCAACATATTTCACATATCAGATATAAATCCTACTCCCTTCCACTACACACCGTCTTCGCCCATCCCTACACACCAATTAGGGAAATAAATACCCATCCAACCCTACACACTAATAAAGTGATTGTATATCACTGTACAGAAATGTGCAGTCAAGGTTGCCAGAAATAATGCGGTAATCTGCCAAAATCAGATAAGTGTGGTCAAACCACCAGAATTTCAATCAAGTTGCCAGAACAGATATGTGATTAAACCACCAGATAAGGCAGATCATTAAACGACCAACATTTCCTCTGTCACATAATTATCCCACCCAATGCACATGCTGAAACATAATACATACTCAGATGCACACAAATAAATCATGCTTTAACAGATTTCCCAAATTTACAAATCAGATGCAGAATTTATACTACTGACATGCTTTTAGATGTTACACATACAATATCAGTACAATATCAGTACAACAGATTTCATATATCGGCCCTAGGCCTTCGCTCTTGTATATCCCCCTATCTTGCCACTTGTATTTATTTTAACAGAAATTTAGGTCACATAACTTCTAACAATCAAGATAAAAAATTCACACATTATTATTTATACATATTCTCTTGATTTATTTTGCCTAATACTCATTTTGATTCTCAAGTTCAAGAGATGATGTTATCTCACCTCCCATCATAATATAATATTGCCGAAACTGATTCTTAGTAAGGAGTTGAGGTGCTTGAACTTTTGCGTCAATCAGTGTAACACCCGTTACCCGTATTCAAAGCCAGAATAGGGTTACGGAGCATTACCAAACATATTATACAATTACACATACATTTACAAATTTCATATAAACATCAATCAACAACATTCATATCGTCCCTTATATGAGCCTACGAGGCACAAAACATACATTCGGGGTGGTTCGGGACTGAACAGATAACTTTGAAAACTTAAAGAACATTTAGAAAATTTTTCCAAAAACAGGGGACACATAGACACACGGCCAAAGACACACCTGTGTCGCAGGCCGTGTGGACATTCAAAATAGGAGCACATGGTCATGTCCCAGCCCGTGTCCGACCTCGTGTAACTCTCTGACTTGGGTCACACGGCCAATACACACGCCCGTGTGACAAGCTCGTGTGCCCTAAAAATGGCCATACACGCCTGTGTACCAGGCCGTGTGCTAGGCCGTGCAAAACTTGTAGGGTATACTAACTTATGCCACATGGCCAGGTCACACGCCCGTGTGTGAGGCTGTGTGGAGCATACTAACTTGGTTTCTAATTCAACACTAGGGGACACATGGCCGTGTTTCTGCCCGTGTGGACAAAAATAGGCTTTTTACCAAGCCACTTTGCCACCCAAACTTACTCACATATACATAGTCCAAATGGCACAAATCATAGCATAAATAGGCATCCAATACAACCACAACCAAGACTAAAACATGCCATTTCAATACCAACAACTAACATTCTTATAATATCATGTTTTTCTCATTCAAATCATACCAATTTCACATTCACAAAGCATTTATAAACCACTGATAAACTGTAAAAGTAACATATTTTAAGCCCACATTTAGCATGCTTTTGGATGATTTAAGCCCTGAATTGTGTAATTTGGTGCTCTTAATCCTTTGTTTTCATGTTTTATACTCAAGAGAGCACCGAATGACGAAAAGAATGGAAAACGGGCCCAAAACGGAGTAAATGGGCCATATCACGAAATCCACACGGCCTGGGCCCTAGCCACATGGCAGTGCCCCATTCAACAGGTTCGAACACGGCCTGGTTACGACTTACACGAGTGTGTGCCATGGGCGTGTCCCTGCCATAGGAAAGAAGAGTTTCACTCAGATTTGGATACTTAGGGGCAAAGATACACATTCCGAAGCCTATATAAACACCCTAAGTATGACCAGAAATGTAGGAACCTGAGGCTTTAGTCAGGGGGCATCCGACTAGGCTAGAGGAGGCAGATTTGTGGAGATTTACTCGAAGAGAGCCAGTTGATCCATCTCAAGAAGCCGAAATTATACTCAAGATGGAGGATCTCTCCTCCAATTCTTTCAGGGGATTTTAGGGATTTCTTATGTTTCTTTTATCTTTTCTTTTGAGATGTTTTCTTTCATTATTATGAACTAAACCCTCAGGTGCCTGAGGGGATGAAATCTAAGATGAATTTTGTTATCGTTTGTTGAACTATATGATAAATATTTGACTTGTTCTTAATTATGTGTTCTTAATTCTTGTGTTGATATTTCCGAGATATTAATTCAAGCATGATGTGCTTAGGTGGAGGGGCAAAAGTCCCTACCTAAGAGTAGATCTAGCATAATTAAGCAGAGTTGATCGCGTGCCTAGAGATAGGGTGACGAGATTTTGCAGAATTAGGGTGAAACCTAATATGGGAGTCCATAGATAGAGTTAATGCAATTCTAGGGGTTTTAATTAGAAAGAGATTTCAATTAATCAACCTAGGGTTGACGTTAGTCGCCTCGAAAGAGGGATTAATTTACATTAGGGAATCTTACGGATCAAGTCAAGTGAATAAATCGTCTGGTTCAGAGTTAGATAACAAGTGAAGTCTAGGTGGATTCTTCCTTGGGTGTCGTCTTAATCAATTGGTTTTTCCTAAAGTTATTTTCTCAATTCCATTCTTCTTTGTCTTAGAGTTTTTAGATTAGTTGGTAGTTAATTTTAGATTAGATAAACAGTTCCCTTAATTCTTAGGTTAGATAATAAAAAGAGAGTTAGTATTAGTACTTTTGGTTCCTTTGAGATTCAACATTCCGGTCTTGCCTTAACTATACTACTATTCGGTAGGTGCACTTGCCTCACATCGTTGTCATAGTTAGTTTCTAGGTTTGATTATTCTTTTTATAAATTTTAAGATATTGACATTGCGAAAAACAACGATCAAGTTTTTGGCGCCGTTGCCGGGGAATTGAAATATTAAGAACGTTCAATTTTTATTACTTTATCCATTTTTATTTTTTGCAATTTACTTTTATTTTTAGTTTATTTTTATTTTTGCTAATTTCTTTCTTTTGTTCCTTTTAGGTACCTCTAGTTTATGACTAGAAGGAACACGAAAGGACCCCTACTTTACGACAGTGATATTGAAGGTGTCGTTCGTAGAAATCGCAGTGAGACAAGGCGAAGCTTAAGCTACATAGAAGAAGAGCAAGAAGCCGAAATTAATACTACAGAAGAGATGGCAGAGAATAATCTGCCACCTCCAGAGATGGCCGAACATCGTGCTCCACGTACTATGTATGATTATGCTACCTAATTTAACAGGAACCGAGTCAAGTATTGTTAGGCCTACTATTGCTACAAATAATTTTGAACTAAAACCTAACACTATACAAATGATACAACAGTTTTTTCAGTTTGATGGTTTGCAGGATGAAGATCCTAACACACACTTAGCGAATTTTCTAGAATTCTGTGATACCTTCAAGATAAATTGCATTTTTGATGATGCCATCCGTCTTCGATTATTTCCCTTTTCTTTGAGAAATAAAGCCAAACAATGGTTGCATTCCCTTCCATGAGGTCAATCACATGGGATCAAATGACCGAGAAATTTTTATTAAAATATTTTCCACCGGCCAAAACGACCAAATTGAGGAATGATATCTCTTCTTTTGTGCAGATAGATTTAGGGACACTTTATGATGCATGGGAGAGATACAAAGACTTGTTAAGGAGGTGCCCACACTACGGATTACCTTTGTGGCTACAAGTCCAAACTTTTTACAATGGTGTGAACCCTTCAACGTGGAAACTAATCAATTCAGCTGCCGGCGGAACCCTGAATAACAAAACTCCTGAAACAACCTATGAGTTTATAGAGGAGATGTCACTGAATAACTATCAGTGGCAAGTTACTAGGACAAGGCCAGCCAAAGCAGCCGGAGTTTTCAACATTGATGCAGTGACCGCGCTATCAAATTAGGTAGAATTGCTACATAAAAAATTTGATGGTTTATATGGTTCTTCGCAGGCACATCCAGTTATACAGTGCGACGCAAGTGAAGGAGTGGGGAATCCTGAGTACCCACCCTACGGACAGGGCATGGAGAGCGAATAAATGAACTATATGGGTAATAATTTTCGATCTAACAATAACCCTTATAGTAATACTTATAATCCAGGTTGGAAGAACCACCCCAATTTCTCATGGGGCGGTCAAAGAAATCGAAGGCAACAATCATCCCAAAACTTCCAACAACAGCCCTACCTACAAGAAAAGAAGCCGAACCTTGAAGAGATGCTGACAAACTTCATAGCAGCCTCCGAAATACGGTCTCAAAATACAGAAACATGTTTCCAAAAGATAGAAACAAAGCTTGAGGCATTGACATAAGAGTTCAAGGAATTCGGGCAACTTGCAAAGCAAATGTTTGAGAGACCACAGGGAAGACTACCGAGCAGCACCGAAACTAACCCAAGGGAGCAAGTTCAAGCCATAACAGCTCAAGATAGTGAAGGGTTAGACACGCGTAATTCAAAACAAAAGAAGGTGGTAGAAGAAGATACAGTTGAGGTCTATAACGAGCCGAACCCAGTAATCAAAGAGTACAAACCTCGCATACCGTATCTCGAAGTAATAACGAAAGACGACACAGAGGAACAGTTCGGTAAGTTTCTTAAACTTTTAAATAAATTACATATTAACTTACCGTTTCTTGAAGCTTTTTCGCAGATGCCAGATTCCAGGAAATTTTTAAAGAAGCTATTGACAAATAAGCGGAAGATAGACAAGGAATCACATGTAGAGCTGAACGTAGTATGCTCAGCAATGTTGCAAAATAAACTACCACAGAAATTAAAAGTTCCAGGGAGTTTTACAATTCCATGCTTAATTGGTAGTTTATCTATTGATAATGCGTTAGCTGATTTAGGGGCAAGCATAAATGTCATGCCTTACAAATTGTTTAAACAACTAGGTCTAGGGAAACCCAAACAAACTAGGATGAGCATTCAATTAGCTGATAAAACTATTAGAGTTCCTAGGGGTATAATTGAAGATGTACTTGTGAAAATTGATAAATTCGTATTCCCAGTAACTTCGTCGTTTTAGACATGGATGAGGACAACACGATTCTCCTAATTTTAGGAAGACCATTCTTAGTAACAGCCAGAACTAAAATCGATGTCGACGCAAGTGAACTCATATTTTGTGTAGGTGAGGAGACAGTCACTCTTCAAGCCCTCGATTCAGCTAGAACATCGAATAACCAAGGTGAGAAAGTAAATTCTATTGATAACCATTCGGTTAACCCTTCTTTTCAGGAAGCACCACGAAAGAACACAATTGAATCTGATCCTAGGCCTTGTGCCAACAAAGAAATAACTCATGAGGAACAAAGGATTCAGATCGATGAACTAGAATAGGGGAAGAAGCATATTAAAGAAGCACTAGGGATACACGAAGCAGAACCAAGGCCACCCTAAGAGACAAACAAGTTTAAAATTGGAGATCAGGTATTGCTAGATAAAGCAGATCCACGAGTGTCCCCTCCTGACCCTAACACCAGCAAGGAAATCCCTTTCAAGGTAATCGATGTTTTTCCATATGGAACAATCGAGGTAAGTTACCCTATGTTCGGCACTTTCAAAATAAACACTACTCGTCTTACACTCTATCATGATAATGAAATTGCCAGCACGAGGAAGGACTTTTAACTCCTCAAACCACCATGAATATACAAAGGAGAGGAGAGTCTAGCTTAAGACTATAAACGAGCGCTTTTCGGGAGGCAACCCGAGTACTAACCCCATTAACTTCTATATTTTTCATCTTATTTATATTACTTTATTCTCTCTTTACAACACCTAACTCTAAACTAACCAAAAATACAGAATTTCAAGCCACACGGCCGTGGCCGTGGCTGTATGGATGCATCGAATCACCGTACTGACATGGCAGAGATGGTACGAGTCAGAGAGAATCAATTTTCAGAGTCACGGACTCAAACCACCACACCACAGGCACCGACAAAACCCCACGGCTGTGCGATGCGGCCGTGGTCGACACTGTTAGATCACACACGGGAATGGCGACCTAAGCATGGGCATGGGAGAAACGAACGAAGCCCATCACGACCGTGCGACATGGCCGTGTGAATCGACACACCTAGGGTACACGGGCGTGGGGATGTACCAGATTTGGAATTCTATATAAACCAACCCTCCCTCCCTCTTCTCAACCACTTTCCATCCCCTCTCTTCCATCCTATTCTTCATAATTCTCCCCTTCCATATCTCTCTTCTTTAATGCTTCCCCAATTCTCGATCCCCAAAAACTCAATATCGAAGAAACGATGGAATCTAAGTACAGTCTCCTAATGGGAGACCAATCTTCATAAGTTCATGCCGGCCACTTCATCCAAACAACAAGCCAAGAATATTTAAGGCCATTTAACTCTTTTTTTTCTTTACTCTTCTCCTTTAGTTTCCTTCTCTTTGACTATCTTATGCTTAATTTAGTTTATTTTATTTTAGTTTCTTAGTGTCAGGTTCAAAAGGCTGCTAAGTAATCACACCGGAACCACGACCACTACCTCAATGCAGCCTTCGAAGTTCTAAAGGCTGCTTGGGAATCATGCCACTTCTGCCACCGCCAACACCTCCGCAGCCTTAGAGGTCCACCCACCTCGCGAACCATCCAGCAATAAGGACTATTTGGTCCATTCATCTTTCATTTTAATTTAATTTACATTTTTATTTCCCTTCTCTTTATCTTTCTTGTATTTAATTATATATTTAGTTTATTTTAAATGTGTCTTAATAATTCCTGGCTAATTCTTTACGAGCTCCCCAATTTCTTCATCTAGCGTAGAGCACGATAGCAGCCACCACCCCTATCGACTTCCAACTCTAGGAAACCATCCAAATTCAGGAAGTCTCACCTCCCTCTCTCTCTTAAAATGCATATATATATTTGTACATTGAGGGTAATGTACATCTTAAGTGTGGGGGGTTGAATAGTTATTTTAAGAAAGTGCCTAACTTTCTGCATTATTCTCAAATCCCTGAATATTATCTTCTCTTGAAGTAAGTTTTTCATATTATGATTAGAATGAAAGTTCCTTTGATTTATGATTTTTTTTGATTTGTTTTAGATTAATTCATTGATAATTGTGCATTGATGATTAAATTTGAAGAATACTAGAGAATCAAGCATGATAAGTCTATTTTTCAAAAAATTAAAAAAGTTTGTTACGTTGTCTACATGAATCTGAATGTTACCTTGAAATTTGAAATTTACGAGGTTGAAATCAAATACCCATAATTTTTGTGTGACTTTGAGCCTATTAGAGCATATATTCTTTTTCATGCTCACTTTATTGATTATAAGTGTGTCAACATTGATTTGTTATTCTAGAACTTGAATTGATTATACATGTCGAGACCACACTTATGATTTGATATACCAAAATGATAAAGGCACTTAGGTTTTAACCCACTTACTCCATTAAAAAGCCTACCTTCACAATTAACCCCTAGTGAACCCCGTTGATCCTAATAACCCTTTTTATTAACTCACTTACTAATATTAACCCAAAACCCTTTGTATTTGTTATCACCATTCTCCTTGACTCCCTTTATGTCGAGATTTGATTTGATCAGTTGCCTAACTATTTTATCTATTTCAATTATTAAATCTATCCTTTATATTTGACGTGTTCTTAAAAAAAAAGAAGAAAATTTCGAAATATATTCATTATTAGTTCTATGAGCTTATACATGTAAATTCCAAATCTTGAAAAAGAAGCTCGTTTTATTAGTTTCCAGTTAATATAATTATTCATTATCAGTTCATTGTTTCTAGTTAGGTAATTTGTCAAGTCAATCTTGATTCTAACCTTCTAATTCAACCTTTATCCACACCTTTACCCCAAGCCCTATTACAACCCTGTTAAAGACCTTTTGATTTGTGTATCATCTAATTTTATAGTGGTGGAGATTTGATTTTCATGCAAGCTTATGGGATTAACTCTTCATGTTTAACTTTTGAGTGCTTAATTCTGAACCTTAAACACTTCGAGTGATTTGAGTGAATCTTTAGTAAGGATGTCAATTCTTGTCGATTTTGAATCAGAGGTAATTATTCAGGTAAGGGGAAACACCTATGTTTTCATACTATAAAAACTATGACTTTGATTGTTTGAATCTTTAGGACTCTTTGAGTTGAATTATCCATGTATATATTATCTTTGAATTATGATGAAACATTATTGATAAATATTATGAATCGAGGAAGTTTGTTTTAATTGTGAGTTGAGAATTTTGCTTGAGGACAAGCAAAAGCTTAAGTGTGGGGGTATTTGATAAACCGTAAAAGTAACATATTTTAAGCCCACATTTAGCATGCTTTTGGATGATTTAAGCCCTGAATTATGTAATTTGGTGCTATTAATCCTTTTTTTTATTGTTTTATACTCAGGAGAGCACCCAATGATGAAAAGAACGGAAAACGGGCCCAAAACGGAGTAAATGGGCCATATCACGAAATCCACACGGCCTGGGCCCTAGCCACACGCCCGTGCCCCATTCAACAGGTTCAAACACGGCCTGCCACGACTTACACGAGCGTGTGCCATGGATGTGTCCCTGCCGTAGGAAAGAAGAGTTTCACTCGGATTTGGATACTTAGGGGCAAAGATACACATTTCGAAGCCTATATAAACACCCTAAGTATAACCAGAAAAGTAGGAACCTGAGGCTTTAGTTAGGGGGCATCCGACTAGGCTAGAGGAGGCAGATTTGTGGAGATTTACTCGAAGAGAGCCAGTTGATCCATCTCAAGAAGCCGGAGTTATACTCAAGACGGAGGATCTCTCTTCCAATTCCTTTAGGGGGTTTTAGAGATTTCCTATGTTTTGCTTTATCTTTTCTTTTGAGATGTTTTCTTTCATTATTATGAACTAAACCCTCAGGTACCTGAGGGGATGAACCTAAGATGAATTTTGTTATCGTTTGCTGAACTATATGATAAATATTTGACTTGTTCTTAATTATGTGTTCTTAATTCTTGTGTTGATATTTCTGGGATATTAATTCAAGCATGATGTGCTTAGGTGGAGGAGCAAAAGTCCCTGCCTAAGAGTAGATCTAGCATAATTAAGCGGAGTTGATCGCACGCCTAGAGATAGGGTGACGAGATTTTGCCGGATTAGGGTGAAACCTAATATGGGAGTCCATAGATCGAGTTAATACAATTCTAGGGGTTTTAATTAGAAAGAGATTTCAATTAATCAACTTAGGGTTAGACGTTAGTCACCTCGAGAGAGGGATTAATTTACGTTAAGGAATCTTACGGATCAAGTAAATCGTCTGGTTCAGAGTTAGATAACAAGTGAAGTCTAGGTGGATTCTTCCTTGGGTGTCGTCTTAATCAATTGGTTTTTCCTAAAGTTATTTTCTCAACTCCATTCTTCTTTGTCTTAGAGATTTTAGATTAGTTGATAGTTAATTTTAGATTAGATAAACAATTTCCTTAATTCTTAGGTTAATAATAAAAAGAGAGTTAGTATTAGTACTTTTGGTTCCTTTGGGATTCGACATTCCGGTCTTGCCTTAACTATACTACTGTTCGATAGGTGCGCTCGCCTCACATCGTTGTCATAGTTAGTTTCCAGGTTTGATTATTCTTTTTATAAATTTTAAGACATTGACATTGCGAAAAACAATGATCAAGTTTTTGGCGCCGTTGCCGGGGAACTGAAATATTAAGAACACTCAATTTTTATTACTTTAGCCATTTTTATTTTTTGCAATTTACTTTTATTTTTTAGTCTATTTTTATTTTTGCTAATTTCTTTCTTTTGTTCCTTTCAGGTACCTCTAGTTTATGACTAGAAGGAACCCGACAGGACCCCTACTTTACAACAGTGATATTGAAGGTGCCGTTCGTAGAAATCGTAGAGAGACAAGGCGAAGCTTAAGCTACATAGAAGAAGAGCAAGAAGCCGAAATTAATACTACAGAAGAGATGGCAGAGAATAATCCGCCACCTCCAGAGATGGCCGATCATCGTGCTCCACGTACTATGTATGATTATGCTAAACCTAGTTTAACAGGAACTGAGTCAAGTATTGTTAGACCTACTATTGCTACAAATAATTTTGAACTAAAACCTAACACTATACAGATGATACAACAGTTTGTTCAGTTTGATGGTTTGCAGGATGAAGATCCTAACACACACTTAGCGAATTTTCTAGAATTCTGTGATACCTTCAAGATAAATGGCGATGCCATCCGTCTTTGGTTATTTCCCTTTTCTCTGAGAAATAAAGCCAAACAGTGGTTGCATTCCCTTCCACGAGGGTCAATCACTACATGGGATCAAATGACCGAGAAATTTTTATTAAAATATTTTCCATCGGCCAAAACGGCCAAATTGAGGAATAATATCTCTTCTCTTCTTTTGTGCAGATAGATTTAGAGACACTTTATGATGCATGGGAGAGATACAAAGACTTGTTAAGGAGGTGCCCACACTACGGATTACCTTTGTGGCTACAGGTCCAAACTTTTTACAATGGTGTGAACCCTTCAACAAGGCAACTAATCGATTCAGCTGCCGGCGGAATCCTGAACAACAAAACTCCTGAAACAACCTACAAGTTTATATAGGAGATGTCACTGAATAACTATCAGTGGCAAGTTACTAGGACAAGGCCAGCCAAAGCAGCCGGAGTTTTCAACAGTGATGCAGTGACCACGCTATCAAATCAGGTAGAATTGCTACATAAAAAATTTGATGGTTTATATGGTTCTTCGTAGGCACATCCAGTTATGCAGTGCGACGCAAGTGAAGGAGTGGCGAATCTTGAGTTCCCACCCTACGGACAGGGCATGGAGAGCGAATAAATGAACTATATGGGTAATAATTTTCGATCTAACAATAACCCTTATAGTAATACTTATAATCCAGGTTTGATCATTCTTTTTACAAAATTTTAAGACTTTGACATTGCGAAAAACAACTATCAACCACATCACCAAAGAACATTAACACATATATATAAATATATACATCACCATATTTGCCAAAATAAGCCAAATTACAAGGCAATACACAAAATCAAATCAACCAAAATAAGCCAACTCAAATGGCTACATCCAACACCAAATACATATCAAAATGACCAAACTTTTATACATGCTATATGACTAAAAACTTAGTTTCAAAAGTACCAGAGTAGTAGTTGGATAGTGTGACGAAGTCTCCGACGATCCTCGAATCTGAGCGAGCTTTGAAATCACTATAAAACATGGTAAAATAAACAAAGTAAGCTTTATAGCTTAGTAAGCTCGTACGAAAATAATAAGCAAAACTTACCATATAATTTCCATTCAAAATATGCATAAACTTACCACAAAAAATATATATAACAAAATGTTAACTTATACTCAATCATCTATTTAACTATAAACTTAAACCTTTCATATGATCAATGCACATTCAGTTTCCGTACATACCTGTATCGATACGTATCTATTCTCACCAATTTATATCTTTTATATACCTGTTGAACCATTTGGAATAAAAGTCGGATATTCGAGAGTCTCGCACCCTAAGTGCCAATATCATGGCCTGAAGCCAACTCAATGTATCCCTTAATGACATGTCATTCGTATCCTAATCTATTCCTAAGGTTCAACCGGGATTTCTAATGCCGAATCTTCATTGAATAAGCGCAATGATGTTTTCACAATTTATGCAATACCAAAGGATTTAAATTACAATTATAACAAATCTTATTACATATGAACTTACCTAGGATACAAAAACAACAAAACGAGTCGATCAATCCAAAACCTTGTTCTTCCCCCGATCTAAGTCCGTATTTCGTTGTTCTTGATCTATATAATATCAGATTTAACTTATTTAATAATCTCTCTATTCAGTTTAATCCATATCACACTTTAAAGCACTTTTACACATTTTCTCTTAATGTTTCACATTTTTACAATTTAGTCCTTATTTCTTAAAATCACAAATTCATGCAATTTAACCACAACCCATGCTGGCTGAATTTCAATTAGGTCCGTAGCAGCCCATATCTTTCATTTATTTCATATTTTAACCACAAAGTTTCCACATGTCACAATTTAATCTCTAATTTGTATTTTCACTAAAAATCACCTAACAAAACTTGTATAACTATCATCAAACATTTATAATCTATCATCAATCATTAAAATACATGCTTATTCATCAATGGAAACATCCTAAATCTTAAAATTTTTGCAAAATAGTCCCTGGGCTAGCTAGACCTAGTTGCAACGATATCAAAGACATAGAAATCATTAAAAACGGGACAAAATTGAACTTACATGCATGAAAAATGCTTGGCCGAACCTTGAAGCTATTTTAATGGCTTCCTTCTTGCTAATTTCGGTTAGGAGGATGAACAAAGTGAAATTTTGATTTTATTTTTACTTAATATTAATTTATAACTAATTTACTTATTTAAACTTATTCAAATAACCTTTCAAGCCATTAAAAGATGTCCATCTTTGTCCACTAACTTTGTAAATTGGCTAATTACCACTTAAGGACCTTTACTTTAAGGTTCTATATATATTAGACCGCTTTAGCTATTAGAACACAAGTTTTACACTTTACGCAATTTAGTCCTTTTTATCAAATTGACTAATCAAACGATAAAATTTCTTAACAAAATTTTCACACAAACATATTATCATGCTGTAAAGGTTATAATAATAAAATAATTGTTTTTACTTATGATTTGTGGTCCCAAAACCACTATTCTGATTTGACTAAAAACGAGCTGTTACAATTAGTTCCTTTTCACAATTAGTAATTTCAAGACCTATTACAGTTACGTCATAGTTTGCAGTTCGGGGATCTTCAATCAATTCTGAAGATACCATTTCAACTGATGAGACTGCATATTTGTAAGCTTCAACGCAATAATTAAGAGCTTTCAAAGCTTGGGGTGAGCTTGGTTTCTTAATAATTTCATTATATACATTTAGTGTTGCCTTGGCATTTGCTGCTCCTAATTTCATAATGAAGGTTCCCAGTTGGGTCGAATCTTTCGCCGCAATAATTTCGGGAGTGGAAAGTGCTTTCAGAGAGAACTTGTGGTATCCAATTGACTTGCTATTGTAGAAATTTTCTACTAGTTCTTCGATCTGGGTATGGATTGAAAGTGAGGGTGCCCCAAAGTATTACACGAGGAGGGTGTTCAGCCATATGGAGAGGACTTGCTAAGGTACGACCCATATCGAGAGGTAATTTATACTGGTCTGTTTGGACCAGGAATTCTATCTATTGTTGGTGTTCATCCAATCATGTGCCTTCTCAAATCAATCTTATGACGGATTGTACACTTCGTGACAAGGTAACTGAGGATGGGATGTGGAATCTAGAACTTTTTAGAGTCATGTTTCCAAAGGATATTGATAAAAGAGTTGTGAGTGTCCCTCTCACCACCCTTTTGCTGGTCCTAATAAAATCAATTGGGTGCGCACCTCGATAGGGAATAGAGGATACATCGAATAGAGAAGACAAAGGGTGGCTGGTCGTAAGGAATTTTCAAGGACATCAACATGTTCATATTTTTTCTTATGGCTTATGTTCGAACAACAACTTCTAACTATTTGGAACGAATACGGAAGGGCATTGGTCATAGTGCGTCTTGTCAGATGTCTCACCATGAAACAAAAAAGATTTACTTCATGTGCTTAGGGATTTCCCTGCTACAAAAGAGGCTTGGATGCAGTTTTTGCCTGCAAACTGTCCGCCCCAATTCTGCTCCAATAGTCTTCAAGACTGGATGGAGACTAATTTATGATCTTCAGTATGGATGTCGTGTGTGGGGGTCTTTTGGTCCTGTTACTTTGGTTTAATAGGGTTGTGTATATGGAAAAACAAGAACCTTTTTAGCTTTTAGGGAATAACATGGAGTTTTATTGAAACTATTAAGATTTCCACAAGCCTGGCAAAACAGTACAATTCAACCTATAAGAGTCATTTGTCTAGACATCTCGTTATTGATTCTGAACATCCATTGGTAGGAAATTTTATGCGTTATGTACCAACAGGGCTGTTAGGATGGAAACATGTTTTGTGACTACCGGGGGTGTTACATTTAAAAAAAATAGAGAATGGATCCTTGGACATAACCATTATTTGGGGAGTTGTTCTATTTTTAAAGCTAAAATTTGTGGATACTTGATGATCGCTATAAAATCAGAGGTTTAAATATTTATAAAAAAATGATCAAACCTGGAGACTAACTCTAACAACGATATCAAGGCAAGTGTTCCTATCGAACAGTAGAATAGCTTAGGCAAGACTGGTTATAAAACACGAAGGAACTAAAAGTATTAATACTCACTTTCTTTTTATTATTTAGCCTTAAAGTTAGAGTGAAGGTTACTTTTAAACTAAATTGATGACAACTAAACAAAGGACACAAAGATAAGAAGACGAATTAGAAAATAACTTTGAAGAAAAACACAGTTAATTTCGACGATACCTTCGGGAAGAATCCACCTAGACTTCACTTAGTATCTAACCCTAGATTATACGATTTCTTTTACTTAGCTCGATCCGTGAGACTCCCTAACGTATATTAAACCCTCTCTCAAGGCGAATAACGTCTAACCCTAGGTTAATTAGTGGAACTCTCGTTCGCTTATAATAACCCCCTAGGATAGCAGTAAATCGATCAATGGACTCCCATATTAGGTTTTACCCTAATCCGGCAAAATCTCGTAACCCTATCTCTAGGCGTCCGATCAACTCCGCTTAATTATGTTAGATCTTCTCTTAGGCAGGGTCTATTCCTCCTCTGTCTAAGCACATTAGATTTGGATTAAGCAAAATAATTAAGAACAAACTAAGTAATTTATCATATAACTTAAAAATCAAATAATAAAATCCATCTAGATTTCATCCCCTTCAGGTATCTGAGGGGTTTAGTTCATAATGAATAAACAAACCATCGCAAGAGAAAAGATAAAACAAAACGTAGGAAAAACCCTAAAACCCCCTGAAGGAATCGAAGGAGAATTCCGCCGTCTTGAGTATAACTCCGGCTTCTTGAGATGGATCAACTGACTATCCTCGTGTTATTCCCTAACTCTGACCTTCTCGGCTTGGCTCCTTGGCCTCGCTTTCGCTCCCTTCAACAGGTGATACTTGGGGGTTATTTATAGGCTCTTGAAACTCGATTCTTTCTCCCTAAGTATCCTTTTCTGACTAAAATTGCTCTTCCAGCGTCAGAGGCACGACCATGTCACACGCCCGTATGAATCGAGACCTGGCCGTGCTCAGATTTCTCTTGAGGCACGACCGTGTGTGGCAGAGTTGAGGCTGTACTCTAGGTGTTCGTCAAGGCACAGCCGTGTGTGCTTTTGGCCAGGCTGTGTCAATTTCGTGTTAAGGCCCATTTACTCCGTTTTAGGCCCGTTTTGTGTTCTTTTCATCCTTGGGTGCTTTCCTGGGTATAAGACATGAAAAGAAAGGATTAAAAGCACCTTTTATATAAAACAAGGGGTAAATCATCCAAAATCATATTAAATGTGGGATAAAAATATTTTACTTTTACGGTTTATCAATGGTTTTGCCATTATTCAGAAAAATGGGTACAAGAATGTATGGAAACCCATGGATAGCTTGGAAGTCGTTAAAGCTTTGCAGGTTAGCTGCTTGGCCAGTTAGTCCTCATCTTTGATAAGAAGGATTCATTTATTTTTACAAACTGTAGTCCAATGACAAATCAAGTGTATTCCTAGAGAGAGGAATAAAGTTGCTGACAAGCTTGCTAAGGTGGCTTTAGATAGGAATACATAGGTGCAGGTGTTTGTTAATTTCCCTGAGAAGATGTTAGAGGAATTTGGGTTTGATAAAGTAGTTGATTTTCCATTTGTAATTATTTAGTAGAGTTGGTTAGTTTTATTTACACATTAAAAGAAAAGTTGATTGCAACCAAAATTTTCAATAAGAAGAGAAAAATCAAAATAATTGTACAGTCAAACGCTTATATTAGAAAATAAATTACTAAATTAGTTTTGTTAACAAAATTGTAAAATAACTTTATTGTTATAATTGATAATAATGTATGATATCGTAACTAAGACTTATCCAAAAATAGATTTGTTTTACCTATATAAAAACTAGTAAAAGAAATTAAAAAAAATCAAAAGACCAAAAATTGTAATTAAAAATATCTTCGTATCATAGTCAACAAGACAATTGCTCCTCCAAATCAATTATGCTTACTTTTAGTTATTTTCTTATCAATCTTTTCTCTTTCTTCTTTGCCAACAAGTGCAATTATTCCAAAGGCTAATGTTTCCCTTCCGATACCTTCATCCAAACTAGTAGAAAATTTATGCAATGGGAAGGCAATTCAAAATCGCAGGTTTTGCCTGAAAGCACTTTCCACTCCCGAAGTTATTACGGCAACGGATACAACCCAACTAGGAACCCTCATTATGAAATTAGGAGCAGCAAATGCCAAAGCAACGTTGAATGTATATAATGAAATAATTAAGAAACCAGGTTCTTCCCAGGCTTTGAAAGCTCTTAATTGTTGCGTTGAGGCTTATAAATATGCAATCTTATCATTTGAAATGGTGTCTTTAGAATTGGTTGAAGATCCCCAAACCGCAAACTATGATGTAGCTGTTATAGGTCCCGAAATTGATAATTGTGAAAAGGAACTGATTAACGCAATGGTTCAAGCACCTCGACTCCTTGCTGGGAATCGATTTATGAAATATTATGTCTCAATGGGATATGAGATAACATCAACTCTCGAGCTTGAAAATCTAAATGAGTATTAGGAAAAAAATTAAGGGAATATATATAGATAATAATGTCTGAATTTGTTATCTTGATTGATACAATATAATATTGATGGCATAGGCATGTTGCCATTGTTTCTGCTGTTGAAACTATGAATTAATTTAAATAATCAATGTAAAATTATATGTTTTTTTCATATTCCATTAAGTTAATGAATCATTAATTGTAACATCCCTAAATCGGGGTTCTGCATTTTGCTTGTGTTGCATGTGATGAATTGTCTATTATGTTCATTTAGCATGTTTTGGGGCCTAGTTATAACCTAGGTTAGGCCTGAGTTAGGACTAAGAATTTTGGTTCTAGTGCTTAAGAAGAGGGAGTTAGGGGAATCAGGGGTTAAAAGCATTAAATGGAGGTTTGTGACACAAGGAATCAAGTGGAAAAGTGGCAAGGAGGCGCCACTTAGCCACCAAGGAGATGACGCCACAAGCAAGGGAAGGGAGCTTGGGTTCGAGCTGCAGAAACCTCTCCTTTGCTACTTATTTTTGACGCCACAAGCAGGAAGAGGAGTGCTCAGGTGAAACTCTTTTGAAATGGATGGAAGGGAGAAAAATTTGGAGTTGACTCATTCAAATTTGTTTGAATGAGTGGATGGGAGAGCTTTGAGGAGGTTGACCGAATTTGAACTCTAGGGGGGAGGAAGTGTAGTCGGTTTGGGGAGCCTTTAGGTGGTGGCCGAATGTCTATGGTGGCTTAGGGAGTGTTTCGGCTAGCTTAGAGGGTCTTTTCTTTTTTTTGCATTTTGTGCTAAAAACCGAAATACCAAAGTATCTTTCTTTTCTTTTTTCGGCAACTCTTGTTTATGGCCGAATCACTTGTGCACTATTTTTTTTAATAGCCGAAACTTCATTAGCCTTCTCCTCTTCTCTTTTCGGTTCACCTTTGTTAGCCTCTCTTTACCGAAAACACCTTGGCACTTCTTCTTTTCTTATTTTTGCTCAAAGCCGAAACCTGCACCACTCTTTTGTCGACATCTTTCTCCTTCCAAGTCTCTTGTGCCGAAATCCCTTTCATTCACCCTTGCCGAACCCTTCTTTCTCCATTGTCACTTCTCTTCTTCATCTTGACTATTCTCAAAAGCCGAAAACACCATACCTATCTCCTTTTCCATTTTCGTTTCATCTTTTTCTTGAAAACCCCATTAGCCGAACCTCCTCAGGACTTATTCAAATCTTCTTTTCTTCTTCTATTCGAAACTATCATCCTCTCCCTCTCTTGCGATTTCTCCTTTTCACTTCTTTGTGGATCATAGTCGAAACTCTGGTAAGTGAACTTCCTATTCGTTTTCTTTTCTTGATCAAGGTGGGTAATGCCGAAACCCACTTCCCTTTTATCTTCTTTTCCTTATAGATCTAAGTGTTAAAATTCGGTTCATGATCATTTAGGGGTGCCGAACATTGGTGTTTGTTCAAGTCGAATCTATCAGTAAAGTAAGTGTGCGACAACTCATATGGTTTCGAGATTTAAGTTATGGCCGAATGGTTTATGGGTTCTAAGAGTTGTGTTGAAACTGATTTCAGGGAGGACTACAGCCGATTACAGTGAGCCTTCGGGGTTTGGTTGGAAACCAAATCGGCACTAAGGTAAGGAATTGTCTTCATGTGTTGTATTTTCGGGATTTTGTGGATAAGTCGAATGGCTTTAGATCTAAAAGTATGTGTTGGCCGATTGTAGAAGGAAAACAACGTCTCGGGATTTCGCTAGTTTCGTATAGTTTCGGGATTCTTACTTAGAGCTGCGACTAGATAGGTGTGTAAACGCTTACACACTTTATTAGTTTAATGGTGCTTATTATGTCACTGTATAACCTCTGGTATTAGTGGTTTTGCCTTGTGGGCATGAGCTTGGATTCCAGGTAAGTCCCCTGCTATGTGGTTTTTGATATATGTTATCATGATTTGATAATACTATGCTATGCCTTATTTCATGATACATGACATTAGGACACGTATGATATGAGCATGAGGATGATGGGACTGATGAGAGGAGGGGGATGAATTATTTGGACTGTCACCAGTGGTTTTGACCACAAGATGGGTTGGCCTCATCATTTGATTTGTGACTACGGTCACCAGTGGTTTTGACCACACTATTATTATTTGTGACTAAGTCCCAGTGGTTTTGACCACACTATTGATATTTGTGACTACGGTCACCAGTGGTTTTGACCACATATGGATATTGTGACTCGTCCCAGTGGTTTAGTACCACAGTGGGTTGGCCCTACATGATTATTACGGGATTGTCATCAGTGGTTTTGACCACACGATGGGTTGGCCCTATCACTTGATTTGTGACTACGGTCACCAGTGGTTTTGACCACAACGATATATTTGTGACTTCGTCACCAGTGGTTTTGACCACACGGGGTAGTTAAAGGAGAATTGGATGGTTAGGTTATGGGTTGCATAATTTGCATGTTTTACTGATGATCTGTATAAGTGCTTGAAATATCGGGTTGGGGAGTTATACACTGAGTCTTGGTGACTCACCCCTTCCCTTACATTTTGCAGATGAGGCATAGATCGCGGATACGGAGCCGAGGAGGACTCGAGGTGGCCATGCATCTTAGTTTGGTTTTGGACTTCAAACTGCTGTTTTCATTTTTATTAGCTCTCTTTTAATTTGGTTTTGGGTTTGTAATAAGGCTGCTAGTATTATTTTGGGTTTTAATTATTTGCTTTCACTTTGATTTTATTATTCACATAATGGATTTATGGACTTGGAAAATTAACGGTAAAAAGCAATGTTTTCAAAACTATAACTCTTTCGGGTTTTAAAAACGTTACCATCGGGTAACAGAGTTCACAAAATAATGAGGTAACTTGAATGCTTTTATAACTTAAATTTTCAAACAACTTCAAAAGCAAATGGTTTTTAACTTGATTATACTCGACACACTCAGTTTTTAATAAAAACTAAACATTTTTCTAAAATTTGTAGAATCAAGTGAATTTTTCTAGCATAGGTTTAAAACAACCTTTACATCACTTAAACAACTTTTAAAACGATCAAAGAGTCTCTTGGGAAACTTCCCGACACATTTGTGTTTTCAAACTGTTTTCACTCCGTAACATGCCAGATTCGGTCGTGGTGTGTTGACCGGGTTTGGGGTGTTACATTAATATTCCAATCATTAGCTATTCAAAGTGTACTCAGAATCTAACCGAACCGAAATAATATCAACCTTCTTACATCTTCCATTTATAACCTTTTCACAAAAATATGTAATAATTACACCTATTGTTCTAGGATGATATTTTTATAAGAAAGATCTGGTAGTATTTACCGTCTCCCACCATACTTGTGTCCTACTCCATTTCGCTTTATTTCTTTCCTTAATTGCCTTCTCCTTAATGCCTTCTTTTAATTTCTTACATCTAGAAGTACTAGTGAACTTTCCCTTATTATCAAAAGACCAAATCATGGAATCATTACCTCTTAATTGACAAAGCCTTATCCTTTGAAAATTACTTTATTCAACTTCAGAAAAGAATAATGAGTTATTTGTAAAGAAAATATGGACAAAAAAAGATCATTTAACGTGACATTACTATAATATTTTACCCTATCTTCGAAAAAAAATGATGTTACTTTGCAGTATTTTGTTTTTATTAGCAAATTGAAATCAAACCAAGCCACCGAACCCATTTAATTTTTTGGTTCTTTTTAACAAATTGAAATCAAACTATCTAGATGGGGCCAGTTCTTTCTTATTTGTTCTTTGCAAATGATTTGGTAATCTTTTCAAAAGTGGACTTAAAGCATGTTCGGATCCTTAAAGGAATTCTTCACCTCTTATGTAGTTTCTCAGACCATCGAGTCAATGCCCAGAAAACCAACAATTTTCTTTTCTGAAGGAGTGGGTGATGATCTTAGTAACATGCTAAGTAGTTTACTTGGCTTACAAAAGGCCCAAGATATTAAAATATACTTGGGAGTGTCATTATTCCATAACAGAGTTTCTAACTCTACATTGCAGTTTGTGGTAGAATAGGTGCGTAGCAAATTGAGTAATTGGTATGCTAAGCAGCTCTCTATGGCAGGTAGTGTTACTCTTGTTTAGTCAGTTCTTCTTTCTTTACCAATTTATTTTTTGCAGCCAATGCGAATTTTGAATTGTGTTTGCGTGTAGATTGAATGATCTGCATGAAAATTCATATAGGTGTCGGCTAATGGTGGAAGGAGAGTGTCTTTAGTTGATTGATACTCTAATTGTCAACCTCGTGCTTGTGGAGGATGATGTCTAAGGCATTTAGAGGATCAAAATGCTTCTTTTTTTGTTAAAATTGGGGTTTAATGAAGTCTCTAAAGATACTGCCATCGGGGTTCGAGTTCTTCGATCGAAGTACGGATTGAAAGTGAGGGTGCCCGAAAGTAATACATGAGGAGGGTGTCCAGCCGTATGGAGAGGACTTGCTAAGGTATGGCCCATATCGAGAGATAATTTTTACTAGTTTGTTTGGACCAGGAATTTTATCTATTGTTGGTGTTCATCCAATCATGTGCCTTCTCAAATCACTTATAACAGATTGTACACTTCGTGACAAGGTAACTGAGGATGGGATGTGGAATCTAGAACTTTTTAGAGTTAGGATTCCAAAGGATATTGATAAAAGAGTTGTGAGTATCCCCCTCACCACCCTTTTGCTCGTCCTAATAAAATCAATTGGGTGCGCACCCCGGTAGGGAACTTTTTGGTCAAGAGTGCTTACTGATCGATAATGGAGGATACATGGAATAGAAAAGACAAAGGGTGGCCGGTCGTAAGGAATTTTCAAGGACCTCAATGTGTTCATTTTTTTTCTTATGGCTTATGCTCGAACAACAACTTCTAACTATTTGGAACGAATACGGAAGGGCATTGGTCATAGTGCGTCTTGTCATATGTCTCACCATGAAACAAAAGATTTACTTTATGTGCTTAGGGATTTCCCTGCTACAATAGAGGCTTGGATGCAGATTGTGCCTGCAAACCGTCCGCCCCGATTCTGCTCCAATATTCTTCAAGACTGGATGGAGACTAATTTATGATCTTCAGTATGGATGTCGTGTGTGGGGATCTTTTGGTCTTGTTACTTTGGTTTAATAGCGTGGTGTATTTGGAAAAACAATAACCTTTTTAAATTTTAGGGAATAACATGGAGTTTTATTGAAACTATTAGGATTTCCACAAGCTTGGCAAAATAGTACAATTCAACCTATAAGAGTCACTTGTCTAGACATCTCGTTTTTGATTCTGAACATCCATTGGTAGGAAATTTTATGCGTTATATTGCGACAGGGCTGTTAGGATCGAAACATGTTTTGCTACTGCCAGGGGTGTTACATGTAAAAAAATGGAGAATGGATCCTTGGATATAACCACTATTTGGGGAGTTGTTCTATTTTAAGTCTAAAATTTGTAGATACTTGATGGTTTTGTCATTATTCAGAAAAAGGGATACAGGAATGTGTCGATAGCCATGGTTAGATTCGAATTTGTTAAAGCTTTGCTGGTTAGCTGCTTGGCCAGTTCGTCCTCAGCCTTGATAAGAAGGATTCATTTGTTTTTACAAACTATAGTCTAATGGCAAATCAAGTGTATTTCGAGAGAGAGGAATAAAGTTGCTGACAGGCTTGCTAAGCTGGCTTAAGATAGGAATACATAAGTGCAGGTGTTTGTTAATTTCCCTGGGGAGATGTTAGATGAATTTGGGTTTGATAAAGTAGTTGAGTTTCCATTTGTAATTATTTAGTAGAGTTGGTTAGTTTTATTTACACATCAAAAGAAAAGTTGATTGCAACCAAAATTTTCAATAAAAAGAGAAAAATCAATATAATTGTACAGTCAAATGCTTATATTAGAAAATAAATTACTAAATTAGATTTGTTAACAAAATTGTAAAATAACTTTATTGTTATAATTGATAATAATGTATGTTATCATAACTAAGACCAATCCAAAAATAGATTTGTTTTACCTATATAAAAACTAGTAAAAGAAACTAAAAAATCAAAAGATCAAAATTTGTAATTAAAAATATCTTCATATCATAGTCAACAAGACAATGGCTCCTCCAAATCAATTATGCTTACTTTTAGTTATTTTCTTATCAATCTTTTCTCTTTCTTCTTTTCCAACAAATGCAATTATTCCAAAGGCTAATGTTTCCCTTCCGACACCTTCATCGCAACTAGTAGAAAATTTATGCAATGGCAAGGCAATTCAAAATCGCAGGTTTTGCCTGAAAGCACTTTCCACTCCCGAAGTTATTACGGCAATGGATACAACCCAACTAGGAACCCTTATTATGAAATTAGGAGCAGCAAATGCCAAAGCAACGTTGAATGTATATAATGAAATAATTAAGAAACCAGGTTCTTCCCAGGCTTTGAAAGCTCTTAATTGTTGCGTTGAGGCTTATAAATATGCAATCTTATCATTTGAAATGGTATCTTTAGAATTGGTTGAAGATCCCCAAACCGCAAACTATGATGTAGCTGTTATAGGTCCCGAAATTGATAATTGTGAAAAGGAACTGATTAACGCAATGGTTCAAGCACCTCGACTCCTTGCTGGGAATCGATTTATGAAATATTATGTCTCAATGGGATATGAGATAACATCAACTCTCGAGCTTGAAAGTCTAAATGAGTATTAGGAAAAAAATTAAGGGAATATGTATAGATAATAATGTGTGAATTTGTTATCTTGATTGATACAATATAATATTGATGGCATAGGCATGTTGCCATTGTTTCTGCTGTTGAAACTATGAATTAATTTAAATAATCATTGTAAAATTATATGTTTTTTTTTCATATTCCATTAAGTTAATGAATCATTAATATTCCAATCATTAGCTATTCAAAGTGTACTGAGAATCTAACTGAACCGAAATAATATCAACCTTCTTACATCTTCCATTTATAACATTTTCACAAAAATATGTAATAATTACACCTATTGTTCTAGGATGATATTTTTATAAGAAAGATCTGGTAGTATTTACCGTCTCCCACCATACTTGTGTCCTACTCCATTTCGCTTTATTTATTTCCTTAATTGCCTTCTCCTTAATGCCTTCTTTTAATTCTTTGCATCGAGAAGTACTAGTGAACTTTCCCTTATTATCAAAAGACCAAATCAAGGAATCATTACCTCTTAATTGACAAAGCCTTATCATTTGAAAATTACTTTTTTCAACTCCAAAAAAGAATAATGAGTCATTTGTAAAGAAAATATGGACAAAAAAAGATCATTTAACGTGACATTACTACAATATTTTACCCTATCTTCGAAAAAAATGATGTTACTTTGCAGTATTTTGTTTTTATTAGCAAATTGAAATCAAACCAAGCCACCGGATCCATTTAATTTTTTGGTTCTTTTTAACAAATTGAAATCAAACTATCTAGATGGGGCCAGTTCTTTCTTATTTGTTCTTTGCAAATGATTTGGTAATCCTTTCGAAAGCGGGCTTAAAGCATATTTGGATCCTTAAAGGAGTTCTTCACCTCTTATGTAGTTTCTCAGACCATCGAGTCAATGCCCAGAAAACCAACACTTTTCTTTTCTGAAGGAGTGGGTGATGATCTTAGTAACATGCTAAGTAGTTTACTTGGCTTACAAAGGGCCCAAGATATTGAAATGTACTTGGGAGTGTCATTATTCCATAGCAGAGTTTCTAACTCTACATTGCAGTTTGTGGTAGAATAGGTGCGTAGCAAATTGAGTAATTGGTATGCTAAGCAGCTCTCTATGGCAGTAGTGTTACTCTTGTTTAGTCAGTTCTTCTTTCTTTACCAATTTATTTTATGCAGCCAATGTGAATTTTGAATTGTGTTTGCGTGTAGATTGAATGATCTGCAAGACAATTCTTATAGGTGTCGGCTAATGGTGGAAGGAGAGTGTCTCTAGTTGATTGAGACTCTAATTGAAATTCAGAGTCTGTTAAAATTTAAATCCCACTGCATGGCCACCTCGAGTCAACCCGGCTCCACATCCGCGATCTACGTGTTACCTGAAAAATATAAAGGAGAAGGTGAGTCACCAAGACTCAGTATGTAACCCTTCCCCCGTTTTAAAAACTTTTTTTTCATACACCACATATAACAATTAATATGCAAAATATCATGTGTCCCAACCTAGCCAGCCATACGCCACTGTCTACCCCGTTGTGGTACCAAACCACTGGTGGTGCCAAACCACTGGTGACATATAGTCACAATGTGTTACCAAAACACTGGTGTCCGTAGACACAAATCGGGTGATGGGGCCAACCCATCGTGTGATACCAAATCACTGGCAGACGATCCCATATCTCAAGTGGGGCCAACCCACGGTGGTGTTAACCACAGGGACAAGTCACTTTGAGGTACCAAACCTCTGGAGGTACCAAACCTCTGGTGACCGTAGTCACGGTGTGTTACCAAAACACTGGTGCCCGTCGGCACGAATATACTGCCCCCTCCACTCAATCAACCCACATAGTCAACAATCATACACAGATTTATCATATGTATCAACACAACATGCTTCCCAAAAGCATAAAATAGTGAAATCATATGCACAGGTACTTACCTGATTCACCACTTATATCGTTATGGTATTCAAGCCTTGCTACATAAATCAAGTTAGCATTCACATTACTTAGCATAGTTAACAAGTTATATGGTGTGTATGTACACACCTGTTACCACGATAGTCTTAAATCCCGAAGATAATCAATCGGCCACACTCTAAGTCCTTGCCCCTATATTCGGCCAACTATCAAGGTTACTGATATGGGCCATTCGGCCAAATCAAATAATTTAAAGGGGTCATACTTTGTACCCGAATCCTTACCTAATCGCTTGAATTCTAGCTTCGGCACCCGAATCGCGAATCTGGTTCACCACCACAATTGGTCAGTTAACACTATCAATAACCATGGCCTTGGCTTTTAAACACTAACATAAGCCTTACCTATACTTACCAAATCGGTTGCCAGAAGACTTGAACCAATTGCCTCAAGATCCCGAAACACCTGGACAGAATCGGTTTAGAATAGGGAGTTAATATCCTAGCCACAAGTGCCGAAATTAGTTCCTATTTCCTTAAAAAGAAATCGGCAAGAACAGGGAATCAAAATAAGGCATTCGGCTTTTGCCCCTTATCCCCCCAAATGAACCGATTGCAGGAAAAACTTGAGAAGATTACCTTAATTAAGCTATTCGGCCAAAACCACCCAACTGAGGAGAAGGAATTCGTCTTTCAGAGACAAAGAGAAAGTGCAACAGGAGTTTCGGCTAAGTGTTTTTGAGAGGAAGAAGAAAGAAATAGGTGGGGAATTTTGGTATAGAAGATTCGGCCAAGGTCTAGGGAGAATGGAGAAAAATGACGGAAACAAAGAAGGAATGGTTGGGGATTTCGGCTAAAATGAAAAAAAAAGAAACAAGGTAGTAGATAGAGGCTTTTATAGACATTCGGCATCCCCCCTAGTGGCCTTGCCGTCCACTTCTCCATGAAGTGTTTAAATTTCGGCAAACATTTACAACCTCTCTTGACCACTCATTTAAATTAATCCAAATAATTTGAATTAATCCTAAACAAATAATCCATTTAATCCACTATTATCCTCTTTATCTATTATTATCCTTAGAATTAATAATAAAAAATCCAATTTAAAAACTAATTATTATCCTTAGCACCTCTTCAAAACCAATAAAATAAAATATAGAAGCCATGTGCCCCTCAACTTCCTTCCAGCCGAATGCAACAACAACAAGGAACCATGTGCAGGCCAACACCCTTATCACGCCAGGAAAAATAAAATAAAACCTTCGCTGCTGCCTGCTGAGTTCGAACATGGGACCTGGGGGAATCCAGCAGACAAGTAGCGCCCAGGCCACTTGGGCCAGGCGTTGTTTTGTGATACAAAACACACCATAATTCTTTTAGGCCTTCCTTCCTTAGTTCCTTCTTCTTTAATGCCCAAAAAAGAAATTAAAACGCCCTTGCAGTTCTTTTGGATCGAACCCGCGACCCCCTGCAGTAGCCCCTTACTTCCAATGCCCAGGCCACTCGGCCTCATAGAATTTCATGCCATAAATCCCCAATATTAAATTATAACACCTACCTATCTAAGCCCATTACCGCTTATAAAAAAACAACACGCAAAAGCTGCTCCCGTCGCTCGAACCAGCGCCCACGCACACCTCCAGCTCCTAAATGCTGCACGGAAACCACTTGGCCAAGTTACTGCTTGTGTCATGAACTCGCCCCAGCTCCTTTTAAAGCCTCCCTCCTTATAACGCCAAAACCCCAAAAATAAAAACCAGCCTGCTGCCTTCTTGAATCGAACCCAAGACCCCAATGGCGCTACTTCCAGCCCTTTGAGCAGCGCATGAAGCCACTTTGCCAAGCCTTTCTTGTGCCAAAACTTTCCAAATAAATTTCTTAAGCCCTCTAAAGCCAAGCTCCCCTTTTTAACCCCTAAAAACTAAAAATTTTCTAAGGCATCCCTTGCCTTCTAGGGTTCTCCAAACCCCTAAAAATTCATCCAACAAGACCATAAGCCTGCCAACCACTCGGGTTATGCTCCAAACGCATAACCCCTAAACCAGGGTGTTACAGACGAGAAGCATAAGCCACCACTTTTCCACCTTGCATCAACACACATCCTAAACCCGTGTGTGACGCATCACAGTAAACGATAAACTCTTTTCCAGCCTCAGGTTGAATCAGTACTGGCGCTTCCATCAAAATCTTCTTCAGTTTCTTGAAACTTTCTTGCTGTTTATCAGTCCACACATACGGTACTCCCTTTCGCAACAGCTTAGTTAGGGGTGCAGCAATCAACGAAAACCCCTCAACAAAGCGTTTATAGTAACCAGCCAAACCCAAGAAACTCCGAATCTCAGCCACTAACTTCGGTTGTTTCTAATCCAATACAGCCTCTACATTCCGAGGATCAACTCTTATTCCTTCGGCTGACACCACATGACCCAAGAAAGTCACTTCCTTCAACCAAAATTCGCATTTACTGAATTTGGCATAAAGTTGCTTATCTCGCAAAATTTGCAACACAATGCGCAAATGTGAGTCATGCTCTTCTTCATTCTTTGAATATACCAAGATATCATATATGAACACCACTACGAACCGGTCTAGATAGGGTTGAAAGACTCGGTTCATCATGTCCATAAATGCAGCTGGTGCATTGGTTAAACCAAACGGCATCACCAAAAACTCATAATGTCCATAACGAGTTCGGAATGCCGTTTTATGAATATCTGCCTCTTTAACCTTGAGTTGATGATAACTCGATCTCAAATCAACCTTGGAGAAAACTGAAGCTCCTTTCAATTGATCAAACAGGTCGTCGATTCTCGGTAATGGATACCTATTCTTGATCGTCAACTTATTCAACTGTCTATAATCAATGCACATACGCATCGACCCATCCTTTTCTTGACGAACAAAACTGGTGCTCCCCACGGAGACACACTCGGTCGAATAAATCCTCGATCTAATAATTCTTAAATTTGAGCTTTCAGCTCCGCTAACACCTTCGGTGCCATTCTATAAGGAGCAATGGACACCGGAGCCGTTCCGGGCAAAAGCTCAATGCCAAACTCTACTTCCCGATCTGGAGGTAGACCCGGAAGTTCTTCGAGAAAGACATCTGGAAATTCTTTCACCGTTCTCCAACCTTCCACCGATAATTCCTTGGCATCCAAAGCACTAATGAAGGCTAGGAATGCTCCATACCCTTTCCGCACCAACTTTTCTGCCTTCAATGCAGATACCACATTTGCCAAAAAGTTCCTTCGCTTGCCTATCATTACTACCTCCTTATCATCCATAGTCCTTATTGACATCCGCTTTTCAGCACCATCCAATTGCGCCCGGTGCTTCACTAACCAATCCATGCCCAAAATAAGATCAAACTCGCCGAAAGACAATTCCATCAAATTCGTCAGAAATATTTCTCTTTGAATTTCTAAGGGCACGTCTCTAAACAATTTATTCACGATTACAGACTGTCCTAAAGGACTAATTACCGTCATCTCTCTATCGTTAATCTCAGATCTAATATTCTGGTTTCCAGCTATGGCACTAGCAACATACGAGTGGGTAGACCTGATATCTATCAAAGCAGTAACAGGTACATCAAAGATGAAAAACGTACCAGTTATCACATCAGGTGCATCGCCATCTTCCCGACGCCTGACCGCATAGACCAACCCCGACTGTCTTGCCTCCGCGTTACCTCTAAAGCCATTACCTCGACCCGGTGCACCTTGACCACGTCCAATACCATTACCACCACGACCTGATCCCTGACCTCTCGGTGGCTGCTGAGTACCTCTAGCTGGCTGAGCATCAGTGTTACGAGCTTCCTGAGTTGGATCAGTCCGTCAAGGGCAATTCTTATATTGATGATCCTTGGAACCACATTTATAACAGGCACCAGTTTTCTTCCAGCATTCCCTGGGGTGTTGCTTCCCACAGTCAGCACAGTCTCGACTTTGATTGATAGTCACAGGTGCTCTAGCTTGAGCTGGCTCATCATTTCGAGGCCTCTTCTGAAACCTTTTAGCAGAACCCGAGTACTTAAAATCCCTCTTGCCTCTGACTCTTTCCCGGTTCTGGCGTTCTGAGTTCTTAGCCTCTTCGGCTATCTTGGCTTTCTCTACAAGCGAGGCAAAAGTCCGTTCTTGTTGTGGGGCTATCAGCACCTGCAACTCATCATTCAGCCAATCCTCAAAGCGTACACATCGCTCATGATCAGTTGGCACTATTGTGCGAGCATAACGGCTCAAGCGAAGAAATTCTGCCTCATAAGCTGCCACTGTCTTATTTCCTTGAACCAAATTCAGGAATTCCTTCCTCCGGGCATCCACATAACTTGTCCCGACGTACTTCCCTTGGAAAGTAGCTTTGAAGAAATCCCAAGTGACAAATGCAGCCTCAGTCCCTTCTCAAACCGTAAGCCACCATTGATACGCTTCGTCCCTTAGCAAAGACACCGCTCCTCTCAATTTCTGCTCGACGGTGCACTCCAGATCATCCATAATCCGCTCTACAGCCTCGAGCCAATATTCCGCAACATTCGGAGCTACACCGGAGACACCTCTAAAAACCTCGGCACCACTTGATTTAAGTCGTTCCAATTGATCCACGAACTGCTAGACCAGTTCTAGTCCCAGCAACCCTTTCTAGGACTCTCAACATTGCTTGAGTCAAAGCATTGTCCTCTCTCGTATGGTCATGTGATCCAGTCTCACTCCCGGGTGACGCAGATGCATCCATTTCCGGCATATGACCCGGTATTTCAGTTGCACCCCTAGCACCTCGTCCTCTACCACGGCCACGTTTACCGCGTCCACGTCCAGGTCCTCTAGTACTCATAATGACTAATTCGGTTTAATCTAGTTACAAATTTTATGAATCAGAATATAATTTCAGTTTTTATTAACGATATTTTATGAGATATAAGAGATAAAGTTGTTTTCGCAATCACATCCTATAGTCTCGATGTCTACCGTTTTCAACACCTAAAACTAGAAGTTCTAGAGTGTTCCTATGATCATGTCACAATAATAAACATTTAATATACAAATACTTACTTGACTTGGTGCCGGACGCTCGTGGTGCCATACTACCTTTAAAACATAAAGTCTAAAAATTTAAACAGTTTTAAACAAAAATTGTTGTTGAACCCATACCACAGCCGAGTTTTGAAACTTGGCTCTGATACCATAAAATGTAACACCCCAAACCCGGCCTATGCGTTAAGTACAGATTTGGCATGCCACACAAATCGAACTTACATCTAGTCATCAATGATTTAAAGAAAACAAATCTTCAAAACGATTTTGGAGATGGAGTTTATCAAAAATCGAGATTAATTTGAAATCTATGATTTTAAAACGTAAGAGTTTATAATTTGATTTTCAGAGAAATAATTGGTTGAAATAATTTCATAAAAGAGTTTTCACAGAAATTTTACGAGTTGATGATATTAAAGAAAAAACCCCTTTTTATACGCAAGTTTAAGAAAACATTTATAGAAATTAAAACAGTCCCATTTAAGTATCTAAAACATTTTAAAATCCATCCACGAAATAAAAATCCATGAAAATAATACCAGAGGCCTTATTACATTGCAACTGAAATAATACTTAAATAGAAATACTTTAAAGAAGTTCAAAGTTTATAAAAACCCATCATTCGTAGTATGGCCTCCACACGAAGTCATCCCCGGCCCAAGCCTCCATAAATTATCATTACCTGAGAAGGGTAAGAAAAACGGGGTGAGTTACTTAGAACTCAGTGTGTAACCCACTTACCGTGCCACTGGGCCAGAACCATTTAAGCATATAATTGGGCTTGAGCCCATTTACAAATGTACAATATATAAATCAAATATAAAATGCATGTGATATGCAATTCCCAACCAAGCCTAAATTTCCATCCGCTACACACCACCCGTCCCAACCAGCACACCTGTGCGGATCAAGTCAACCCACCCCGCCAACACCCCAATCGTAGGCATAAAGCCATTTAAAATGATTATGGCAGAGCCACCGAACTAGATTGTGGCAGAGCCACTCGAACTAGATTGTGGCAGAGCCACCAAAACTTCTCTTCAATTTCAGCCCAACCCATGCAATCATGTATGCATATACAAAACATAACAATATTCATAAGATAATTTCAACATAAGGCCCATAATACAAGTTGGCCCATTAAGCAAACTAGAAATTGGCCCATTAATCGATCTAGCAAATTTGGCCCATTAATCACATGAGGCCCTTTTCAAAATATCACTCTTGGCCAATTTATCAAATAATTCGTATAGCCCATCTATCACATGAGGCTCAAAATATTACTTTTTAACAAAATAGCCCATTAAGGGTAATTCCGTAATTTTCACAACTTTAATATTGATTTCATGCATTTACACAAAAAGTGTTAATATACCGTATTTTCCAATTTTACCAAGTTTACGATTTTTATTCTAATGCTTACGGTATAATATCTAACCCAATGAGATAAGTGTGAAATTACACACCTGATTATGGAGAGAACTATACTTTCCCGCTCGTCGATACCTAAATACGTATCACACTCGATTAGAACACTGATACTAAATATAAATCTATGTTAAGATAAATGATCTAGATCTTTTTACCTTCGGAATTTCGAACAACAACTATTTGTGGTTTCTCCCCGATTGATGGTTCATAACCCGTTGAAGATCCACGAACAGTCAATGGCTCAGGAGTACGAATGACTTCAAATAATTGATTTTCACCAGAGGAGGGTCCACAACCCGGTGGAAAATCTCGGATTGCCGAAACAGCCATTCGCTTGAATCTAGGGGGAATAGCGAATCCACCCCTCTTCCGAACACTATTCACTAGTCTTTTCGAACCTATCTTGTTTGCCACAAAAACTTACGTTCACGGAAATGATAATCGAGCGATAATGTCCCCTAAAACGAAATCGATTAGTAAACCATCTATAACGATATGACGAGTAATATAGAAATCCTTGATAGAAACCCTTACCTTAACACTTCGAATCGATTTCTAGCGATTCACGATGATTACGAATACTCCGAGTTTGACCTTCTTTATAACACTATTAAAATGAAAAGATCGTCTAAGAGAAAAGGATAGAGGATGCTATTTTCGGTCAAAAGACCCTCCCAAACTAAAATATATATTCGGATAAAGAAAAGAAGAGAATAAAGATTCGAACAAAAGTTCTTACCGATTGATTAAAACGAAGGTTGAAAGAATAATCAACAAAAACAATATAAGTGAAGAGAAGATTCGGCTTGAAGGAAAATTGGAGAAAATAGTGTTAGCACCATTGAGCCATGGGGAGAAAGAGATGGGAGACAATGCGTTTTGGGTTTTTCAAATGTGGGAAAGGAGCAAATAGTGAGATTTGGGACAAAGAAGCATTCGGCAATGGTGAAGAAGAGAAGAAAAGAAAAATGGGCTTTATGCTTTGGTATTTTGGCACAAGGGAGAGAGTGTCTTGAGATGTTAAGCAAAAATATGACCAAATGGTAAAAATGAAATGAAATTGCAAAAAGAAACAAAGCTTACCTACTGCTCAAATTCGGCTAGGAGAAAGAGTTTGGAGAGAAATGAAAATTTTACACAAAATGCTAAGAATTGACCAAAACTAACTCCTAATCCTAGCCAAACTACTAACAACATTCGGCCACTCCCCCTAGCCACAAAACCGTCCATGTACATTGGCCAAAAGTCAAAGCTTTAGCCACCCAAAAGTTTCCAAGACAACAACCTTGATTCATGCCATGTGTTCCCCCTACATTCCATAAGTTTAGGATTTCTTTCCCCAAGTTCCATGCTTACCTTAACCATTAGCCACCTTGCCATAAGTAAAATAGTCCAACCTTACCAAATATAATGCTTGACCGACACATGCTATAAAGGTGCAAAAATAAAAGTCACCAAAATGCAATCCATGGGATTCGAACCACTTCCCTCAAGCAACACTTATGGAGCCAACTCCACTTTACTACTAGCTCATCTTATGCTAGTTTTAGTCACTTAATTTCTTTAAACATCAAGGTCACTTGATCCACTTCAATAAAGTACTCATTTTCAAAATTTATTCCAATTCCGAATAAGTCCCGGGCCTTCTCAAGACTATGTTAAGCACACAAATTTAATCATTCACAAGCTAAGCACCAAAAACATGCAACATATAGATACTCAATTTTTAGGATGTTACATTATCCCACATTTAATATGCTTTTGGATGATTTACCCCTTGTTTTATATAAAAAGGTGCTTTTAATTCTTTCTTTTCATGTCTTATACCTAGGAAAGCACCCAAGGATGAAAAGAACATAAAACGGGCCTAAAACGGTGTAAATGGGCCTTAACACGAAATCGACACGGCCTGGCCCAAAGCGTACACGGCCGTGCCTTGACGAACACCTAGAGCACGGCCTCAACCCCGCCACACACGACCGTGCCTCAAGAGAAATTCGAGCACGGTCAGGTCTCGATTCACACGGGCGTGTGGCATGGCCGTGCCTCTGACGCTGGAAATAGCAATTTTAGTCGGAAAAGGATACTTAGGGAGAAAGAATTGCGTTTCAAGAGCCTATAAATAACCCCCAAGTGTCACCTGTTGAGGGGAGCGAAAGCGAGGCCAAGGAGCCAAGCCGAGAAGGTCAGAGTTAGGGAATAACGCGAAAATAGCCAGTTGATCCATCTCAAGAAGCTAGAGTTATACTCAAGACGGAGGAATTCTCCTTCGATTCCTTCAGGGGGTTTTAGGATTTTTCCTATGTTTTGTTTTATCTTTTCTCTTGCGATGGTTTGTTTATTCATTATGAACTACACCCCTCAGATACCTGAAGGGGATGAAACCTAGATGGATTTTATTATTTGATTTTTAAGTTATATGATAAATTACTTAGTTTGTTCTTAATTATGTTGCTTAATCCAAATCTAATGTGCTTAGGTGGAGGAGGAATAGACTCTGCCTAAGAGAAGATCTAACATAATTAAGCGGAGTTGATCGAACGCCTAGAGATAGGGTTACGAGATTTTGCCAGATTAGGGTGAAACCTAATATGGGAGTCCATTGATCGATTTACTGCTGTCCTAGGGGGTTATTATAAGCGAACGAGAGTTCCACTAATTAAACTAGGCTTAGACGTTATTCTCCTCGAGAGAGGGTTTAATATAGGTTAGGGAGTCCTACGGATCAAGCTAAGTAAAAGAAATCATATAACTGAAGGTTAGATAATAGGAGAAATCTAGGTGGAGTCTTCCCGAGGGTATCATTAAAATCAACTGAGTTTTTCCTCAAGGTTATTTTCCAAATCGTCTTTTTTGTCTTTGTGTCTTTAGTTTAGCTGTCGTCAATTTAATTTAAAAAGTAATCTTCACTCTAACTTTAAGGCTAAATAATAAAAAGAAAGTGAGTATTACTACTTTTAGTTCCTTTGGGTTCGATAACCAGTCTTGCCTAAGCTTTACTACTGTTCGATAGGTACACTTGCCTTAATATCGTTGTCAGAGTTAGTCTCCAGGTTTGATAATTCTTTTATAAATATTTAAAGCTCTGATTTTACAGCGATCAAGTTTTTGGCGCCGTTGCTGGGGAGCTAAAATATTAAGAAAACTCTATTTTTATTACTTTAGCCCTAATTTTTATTTTTCGCAATTTATTTTTCTTTTTGTTTTTTTTTGTTTACTGAAATTTTCTCTCTTTCTTTTCAAACAGGTACCTCTAGTTTATGACTAGAAGTAACCCGAGAGGACCTTTGGTTTTCGACAACGAAATCGAAGCTATCACTCGTAGGAATCGTCGGGAAACCAGGCGAGCCCTAGATTACACGGAGAGAGAGGAAGAAGATAGATCCAATCCTACTGAAGGGATGGACGAAAAGAACCCACCACCACGTGATATAGGTGACAACAACGCTCCACGCACAATGTTCAATTATGCGAAACCACATTTAACAGGAGCAGAATCTAGTATTGTTAGGCCTGCTATGTCTGCTAACAATTTTGAATTAAAGCCTAACACAATACAAATGATTCAACAGTTTGTTCAATTTGATGGTTTGCGGGACGGAGATCCAAACATGCATATAGCTAACTTCTTAGAGTTCTGTGATACCTTCAAAATAAATAGTGTTTCTGACGATGCCATACGTCTTCGATTATTCCCTTTTTCATTAAGAAATAAAGCTAAACAATGGTTAAACTCGTTACAACGAGGGTCAATCACTACATGGGATCAGATGACCGAAAAGTTTTTAATGAAATATTTCCCACCGGCCAAAATGGCCAAATTACGGAATGATATCTCTTTTTTTGTGTAGATGGATGTAGAGACGCTATACGACGCATGGGAGAGATTCAAAGATCTCTTGAAAAGGTGCCCACACCATGGCCTACCCTTGTGGCTACAAGTCCAAACCTCTTACAACGGTGTAAACCCCTCAACGAGACAACTTATAGACTCAGCCGCCGGTGGAACACTGAACAACAAAACCCCAGAAGCAGCCTACAAGTTCATTGAGGAGATGTCATTAAACAATTATCAGTGGCAAGCTTCAAGGACCAAACCGACAAAATCGGCAGGAGTTTTCAACATCGATGCCATGACCATGCTATCAACATAGCTAGAGATGATGAATAAAAAGCTTGATAATTTGTGTACATCACAGGTACATGCAGTCATGCAGTGCGATGCAAGTGGAATTGTGGCAAATCTTGCGTACCCACCCTACCAACCAGGAGCAGAAGATGAACAGATGAACTATATAGGTAATAATTTCCGATCTAATAATAATCCTTATAGTAACACTTACAATCCAGGTTGGAAGAACCACCCAAATTTTTCGTGGGGAGGACAAGGAAACCAAGGAAATCAAAGGCAACAACCTCCTCAAAACTTTCGAAATCAGCCCTATCCACAAGAAAAGAAACCATCCTTCGAGGAACATCTTCAAGAAACTGATAGAGCAGTCAAAAGTAACGAGAGACGACTCGATGAAATTGCTAAGTCAGTCAAGGAGGTGACTAATGCAGTCGAACAACTCGCAAAACTAATGTCAGAATGACCGCAAGGATGTCTACCAAGCAACACTGAAGTTAATCCTAAGGAGCAAATTCAAGCAATCACAGCTCAGGACAATAACGAATTAGCTGAACTGAATTCAATACCGAAAAAGAAAGTAGACGAAGGTAAAATAGAGGTACCACAGGAGAAGCCAAAACCAGTAATTAAGGAATATCAACCTCGCATACCTTATCCTGAAGCCATAAAAAGAGACGATTCAGAGGAACAATTCGGTAAGTTTCTTAACCTTTTAAAGAAATTACATATTAACTTACCTCTTCTTGAAGCTCTTTTTCAGATGCCAGATTCGAGAAAATTTTTAAGATAGCTCTTGACCAACAAACGCAGAATAGATGAAGAACACCATGTGGAACTAAACACAACATGCTCAGCAATATTTCAAAACAGACTACCACAGAAACTAAAAGATCCAGGGAGTTTTACAATTCCATGTTTAATTGGTAGCCTATATATTAACAATGCGTTAGCTGATCTAGGGGCAAGCATAAACGTCATGCCTTACTCACCGTTTAAACGACTAGGTCTAGGGAAGCCCAAACAAACTAGGATGAGTATTCAATTAGCTGATAAAACTGTTAGAATTCCTAGGGGCATTGTCGAAGATGTTCTTGTAAAAATCGATAAATTTTTTTTCCCAGTAGACTTTGCTGTCTTAGACATGGATGAGGATAATTCAATCCCTTTAATTTTAGGAAGACCATTTCTAGCAACTGCTAGAACTAAAATTGATGTTGCTATAGGTGAGCTCATACTTCGTGTAGGCGATGAATCAATTAATCTTCAAGCTCTCGACTCGGCCAGGACAACAGTCGATGAAGGTAAGAAAGCCATTTCAGTTAATAACCATATTATTCAATCTTTATCATAGGAAAGAGCACAAAGCCTAAGCCCTGAGCTGGCTCATATAGACAATTTAGAGAATCAGAAGACAGAAATCAAAAGAGAGCTAGATTGACACGAGGAAAAACCCGAGGAACCACAAGAAGAGCTCATGGGGACATCAAATCACTTTAAAATAGGAGATCAAGTACTGTTAGACAAAACCGATCCCCAAATCACTATCACAGACCTGAAAGCAAAGAGAGTGATCCTTCTCAAAGTACATGATATCTTCCCAAATGGTATAGTCGAGGTAAGCAATCCAATATTCGGCACTTCCAAAGAAAACGCTTCTCGACTTCAACATTATCAAGATAACGGAACTATAAGCATAAGGGAAGATATTCAAACCTTTAAACCTCCCTAAAATTTTCAAATACGAGGAAGTCTAGCTAAAGACTATAAACGAGGGCTTCTCGGGAGGTAACCCGAGCACTAACCTTATTTTTTTCATTGTTTTTATTTATTTTTTCCTTTTTCTTCTCTTTTTCCTTTTTTAAACTAACCAAAAATGCAGGTTTTCCAGGCCACACGGCCTTACACACGGCCGTGTCCGTAGCTGTGTGGACCACCTAAACCACCACACTGACAGGACACAGGCCGTGCAGTCAGCCCAACCACCCTCCCCAACGTCACAGATCCAATAAACCCTCCCCACAGGCACCGATAGAAAGGGCACGCACGTTCCCACAACCGTGTGAAATTACTAAAGCTACTGACTTGCACATCACAGCCAGAACACGCCCGTGCTACACAACCGTGTGAAATTACTGAGGTTACTGACTTATAAAACATGTGGGAGACACGCCCGTGTATAATGACCGTGCCAAAAGAAAGAATTCACAAGCACAGGCATGGGAGGACCAAGCACGGCCAAAAGGGTGACCCCTATAACACGGCCGTGTAATTCGACACACCCTGTGAACACAGCCTTGGGGGAGCACAAAATCTAAAATTCTATTTAAACCTCTCACCTCTTCTCCTCCCCTCCATCTAATTTTGCTCTCCTTTTCACTCTCTTCAGTCTCAGACCCTTCAAGACACTAGATCATTGAGCAAATCAACACCATGCCGAAAAAGCGGAAGAAACTACGCATAGACTCCTTAACAAAGAACGATCAACATGAGTTCATGCCAGTAGCTTTATCTCAACACCAAGCCAAGGATCTTTGAGACCAATTAGTTTTTATTTTCGCTTTCTCTCTTGCTTCAGTTTCCTGCTCTTCTCCGTTATTTTCCCCATCTAAGCTTCTCTACTGCTATTTTCGTTTAATTTTCTTTTAACTTCTTAATGTCAGGTTCGCCAGGCTATTAGGGAATCACGCCGACCACCACGACAACCTCACCACTCTCACCATCGCCACCATATCCCCAATCTTAGGATTGATTCCCTCCTTGCGAACCATCCTTTAATAAGGACATTGATAAACCGTAAAAGTAACATATTTTAGACCCACATTTAGTATGCTTTTGGATGAATTATCCCTTGTTTTATATAAAAAGGTGCTTTTAATCCTTTCTTTTCATGTCTTATACCCAGGAAAGCACCCAAGGATGAAAAGAACACAAAATGGGCCTAAAATGGAGTAAATGGGCCTTTACATGAAATCGACATGGCCTGGCCCAAAGTCCACACAGTCGTGCCTCGACGAACACCTAGAGCACGACCTCAACTCAGTCACACACGGCCGTGCCTCAAGAGAAATTCGAACACGGTCTGGTCTCGATTCACACGGGTGTGTGGCATGGCCGTGCCTCTGCCACTGGAAAGAGCAATTTTAGTCCAAAAAGGATACTTATGGAGAAAGAATCGCGTTCCAAGAGCCTATAAATAAGTCCCAAGTATCACCTGTTTAAAGGGGGCGAAAGCGAGGCCAAGGAGCCAAGCCGAGAAGGTCAGAGTTAGAGAATAACGCAAGGATAGCCAGTTGATCCATCCTTAGAAGCCGGAATTATACTCAAGACAGCGGAATTATCCTTCGATTCCTTCAAGGGGTTTTAGGATTTTTTTTATGTTTTGTTTTATCTTTTCTCTTGCGATGTTTTGTTTATTCATTATGAACTAAATCCCTCAGATACCTGAAGGGGATGAAACCTAGATGGATTTTATTATTTGATTTTTAAGTTATATGATAAATTACTTAGTTTGTTCTTAATTATGTTGCTTAATCCAAATCTAATGTGCTTAGGTGGAGGAGGAATAGACTCTGCCTAAGAGAAGATCTAACATAATTAAGCGGAGTTGATCGGGTGTCTAGAGATAGGGTTACGAGATTTTGCCGGATTAGGGTGAAACCTAATATGGGAGTCCATTGATCGATTTACTGCTATCCTAGGGGGTTATTATAAGCGAACGAGAGTTAACCTAGGGTTAGACGTTATTCGCCTCAAGAGAGGGTTTAATATAGGTTAGGGAGTCTTACGGATCAAGCTGAGTAAAAGAAATCATATAATTTAAGGTTAATTAATAAGAGAAGTCTAGGTGGATTCTTCCTGAGGGTATCGTCGTAATCAACTGAGTTTTCCCTCAAGGTTATTTTTCTAATTCATCTTCTTGTCTTTGTGTCCTTAGTTTAGCTGTCGTCGATTTAGTTAAAAAGTAATCTTCATTCTAAGTTTAAGACTAAATAATAAAAAGAAGGTGAGTATTAATACTTTTAGTTCCTTTGGGTTCGATAACCGGTCTTGCCTAAGCTATACTACTGTTCGATAGGTACACTTGCCTTAATATCATTGTCAGAGTTAGTCTCCAGGTTTGATCATTCTTTTACAAATATTTAAAACTCTGATTTTACAGCGATCAAGTTTTAGGCGCCGTTACCGGGGAACTAAAATATTAAGAAAACTCTATTTTTATTACTTTAGTCCTAATTTTTATTTTTCACAATTTATCGTTCTTTTTGTTGTTATTTTTGTTTACTGAAATTTTCTCTCTTTCTTTTCCAACAGGTACCTCTAGTTTATGACTACAAGGAACCCGAGGGGACCTTTGGTATTCGACAAGAAAATCGAAGCTACCGCTCGTAGGAATCGTCGGGAAACCAGGCGAGCCCTAGATTACACGGAGAGAGAGGAAGTGATAGATCCGATCCTACTGAAGGGATGGATGAAACCAACCCACCACCACGTGATGTGGGTGACAACAACGCTCCACGCACAATGTTCGATTATGCGAAACCGCATTTAGCAGGAGCAGAATCTAGTATTGTTAGGCCTGCTATATCTGCTAACAATTTTGAATTAAAGCCTAACACAATACAAATGATTCAACAGTTTGTCCAATTTGATGGTTTACAGGACGAAGATCCAAACACGCACATAGCTAACTTTCTAGAGTTCTATGACACCTTCAAAATAAATGGCGTTTCTGATGATGCCATACGTATTCGGTTATTCCCTTTTTCACTAAGAAATAAAGTTAAACAATTGTTAAACTCGTTACAACGAGGGTCAATCACTACATGGGATCAGATGACCGAAAAGTTTTTGATGAAATATTTCCCACCGGCCAAAACAGCCAAATTACGAAATGATATCTCTTCTTTTGTGCAGATGGATGTAAAGACGCTATACGACGCGGGGGAGAGATTCAAAGATCTCTTGAGAAGGTGCCCACACCATGGTCTACCCTTGTGGCTACAAGTCCAAACCTTTTACAACGGTGTGAACCCCTCAACGAGACAACTTATAGATTCAGCCGCCGGTGGAACACTGAAAACAAAACTCCAGAAGCAGCCTACGAGTTCATTGAGGAGATGTCGTTAAACAATTATCAGTGGCAAGCTATCAACACCGACAAAATCGGCAGGAGTTTTCAACATCGATGCCATGACCATGCTATCAACACAGCTAGAAATGATGAATAAAAAGCTTGATAACTTGTGTTCATCACAGGTATATCCAGTCATACAGTGCGATGCAAGTGGAACTGTGGCGAATCCTGAGTACCCACCCTACCAACCAGGAGCAGAAGATGAACAGATGAACTATATAGGTAATAATTTCCGATCTAATAATAATCCTTATAGTAACACTTGCAATCCAGGTTGGAGGAACCACCCAAATTTTTCGTGGGGAGGACAAGGAAGCCAAGGAAATCAAAGGCAACAACCTCCTCAAAACTTTCGAAATAAGCCTTATCCACAGGAAAAGAAACCATCCTTCGAGGAACATCTTCAAGAAACTGATAGAGCAGTCAAAAGTAACGAGAGACGACTCGATGAAATTGCTAAGTCAGTCAAGGAAGTTAGTAATGCAGTTGAACAACTCGCAAAGCTAATATCAGAACGACCGCAAGGACGCCTACCAAGTAACACTGAAGTTAATCATAAGGAGCAAATTCAAGCAATCACAACTCAGGATAGTAACGGATTAACTGAACCAAATCCAACACCGAAAAAGAAGGTAGACGAAGGTGAAAAAGAGGTATCACAAGAGAAGCCAGATCTGATAAGTAAGGAATACCAACCCCGCATACTGTAACAGGCCGAATTTGACCCTAATCGGAACGGTGTTTTCGGGACCACGAATCCGAGTCTGAGAAATATTTTAATATTATATTTTGAGTCTATTATATGTGAGTTAATGTGTGTGAAAGTTTCGTAGAAAATTTTTATCGTTTGAGTGCTTAATTTGATAAAAAGGACCTAATCGCGTAAAGTGAAAAAGTGGCAGACTAAAGTGATATGTGCTTAATTGATTATGGCTTTATAATATAAAGTATATAATGGGTAAATAACCCATTTTAGATGTTAGTGGCCGGCCATGGACAAGTTTGTCCTTAAGTTAAAATGTTTAGTAATTTTTATTTATAAGGTTAGTTTAGTAAATTGGTAATTACTTAATATATGTTATAATAATCAAGAAAAGAAAGCCATTATCTCTTCATTCATCCATAGCCGAATGTGGAGGAAGAAAATAAGCTTTTAACTCTTTGAAATTTTGGCACTTTGAAGCTAAAATTGAAGGTGAGTTTTTAGTTAGTTTTTGATAAATTTTACGTTTTTGAGATCGTTGCTTCGAACTGTACTTGACCCATGTTAGAATTTTTGAAAATGAGCATGTATGAGGTTCGGCCATTGCTATATTCTTGTGATTTTTGGTGTTTTATGATTTTATATAAATGATATGTTAAAGATTAGTATATTTTGCATTGGAAATTTTGGTAAATTTGAGTATTTTGGGCTAATTTGTAAAAATGAAATTTTAGAGGGGCTTAATTGCAAAATAAATGAAAGAAATGGACTTGTATAGTCCCTATACATATTCGGCCTTAAGGAGTATGGGGAAATTTGGTGTATTTTGAGTTTTATGCAAATAGGACTAAATTGCAAAGTTTTGAAATAGTAGGGGTAAAATGGTAATTTGCCGATTTATGTGTTCTGGGACTAAATTGAATTGAAATGTACTTGAATGAGCTGAATTTAATGTGTCTTAGATCAAGAGCAAAGAAAAGCGGAATTGGATCGGGGAAAGACGAAGGTTCTCGAATAGCCGATTTGCACGGTCTATCGACAACTGAGGTAAGTCCTTAAGCTGAAATATGTTAAAGAATTATTTATGAACTTATTAAATGATAATGTTTGATAAATTTTAGTACATCATCATGTCATAGCCGAATGTATATATGTATATTAGATTGATTTCATAAGTTGATAATGTGATATGAATAAGTGTCTCAATGCGAATTGTGGGATTGTACGATGAAGTAATGATTTTATTTGTTTAATGTGAATAAGTTTAGTTGAATTGGATATGTAATATAGTTATGAAATGTGTGTGGAATGATTGATCACATTGATGTGTTTCGGGCTTTAAGCCTAGCAGGCCAAGTGCCGGTGATTTATTTCAGGCTTTAAGCCTAGCAGGCCTAGTGCCGGTGATTTATTTCAGGCTCTGAGCCTAGCAGGCCTTGTGCCGGTGTTACTTATCGGGCTTTGACGCCTAGCAGGCTTGATGCCCGTGATGTGTTTTACAAAGGAGAAACTGAATTTTTGTTCAAGGTAAACCATAGCTAACGTATCTAGTTAACGGCTCAGGTAAGCTTGTAAGGTACGTTATGTTTAATGTTACTTGAGTCGAGCTAATACTATGAGAAAAGTGTTATGTACATTTGAGGTTAAGATTGATGTGCATGAATATTATACGATTGAATTTAAGTTTGAATGTACTATTATGGAGATTCGATTTCCAAATTGAAATACTAAGAGTAAAAGAAATTTTAGTACGATGATATGGTTGATATGAATGTTGTATTTGTACGAGTTGGAACATGTGAATCTTGTAATATACTTATTATGTGCTTCGAGGAGATACAGGTTTATGGAAATGAAGTACAATTACTTAGGTTAATGAACTATTAGTATTCGGCCCTGTATAAATCAATATACCTAAATGTTTATGTGCAATGTTATAAGTTAAATGTTTAAGTTTTTAAATGTATTATTATCTTGAGTTTAGGACTTACTAAGCCAGTAAGCTTAATTGTGTGAAATGTTCTCCTCTGTTTTATAGATTAGGTTCAGGCTACAAGCTCATCAGGATCGTCAAGAAAGTCGTCCACACTATCAATCTATTTTGGTACTCTTTCATTTTGATTCTCGGATAGAGGCATGTATAGGAAAGACTTTGACTTCGTTTTGATGAAAACTTGTTGTTTATGTATATAATAGCCATGCGAATATGGCTAAACTTTTGGTTAAGTATGTTTTTCATGCTATTGTTATAATCGTCGGTTTATATCGTTAATGCTTGTGCAAATTCAATCAAGGTTTAAATCGAATATGGTAAGGAAATATATGTTTGTGAAATGAACATTTGACTTGGGTAATGTGGTATGAATAATTCATTGGTATACTCGATTATATTGAGCCATAGTTGTGCTTTGTTCATAGGTTAATGATGTTAGGATTTCATGTGAGTGTTCGAGGTACAAGTTAAAAATTATATAAATTATTATGATGCATGGATATTATGAATTGTATGTGGGTATATTCGGTTAAAATCTAGGTGCATATCGTATACATATATATGGATATATCTATATATATATATATATATAGGTTAGTCTTGACATATAGGCGTGATGTGTTTAGTTGTGTAATGTCAGTTATTGAATATACATGTTTTGCTTAAATGTGAAATGTAGAAATAAATCCCATGAGTTATGTATTCGGCAATGCATGGAATTAAGTAGAAAATATATTTGGTGTTGGATTTCATTTGTACATGACTAATAAACATCATATGCGTGGTTCGAATACGTCATTATAATGGTATGCTCATGATTTATGTATGTATTTTCTTAAGACACATTATGTGACTTTAAGACATGTATATTGACTTGCTAAATTGATTTATAATTGAAATGAAATCGATTGAACTGTGAGACATGATTTGTATATCAAGTATGACTAATCTTTTAAGATAAATATTTAATTAGTAAATTGTCATATACATGTATGTATATATATATATATATGCATTTGTGGATAAGTTCTAGGTGATTACCCTAATTCGGCGACGAATATGGGTTAGGGGTGTTACATTTTATTGGTATCAGAGCTTACGGTTTAGTCGATTCTAGGACTACCGTAGCGTGTGTGAGTCTAGCTATACATGGCTTTGTTATATATTGATAGTGTGGTGACTTCTGACATTCTGAACTGTGTTTCATATAGTAAATGGACACTGATCCTGAAAGAGCCGTAGCGGATGATGTAGAGAGTGTAGCGCCTGACCGTGCACGAGAATCAGTGCTGGTAGACTCTCGACTAGTTTAGGGTAGCCACGAGGGGGAGGCTAAACAAGCCTTCTACCAGATGATGAACGAGTGGTTTACCCAGTTTATTCAGACTAACCCAGCTGTACCTCAACCTCCACCCCCGATTAATCCAACTCCGATTCCTTCAGCACCCCCGATAATAGATCCGATGAGATCTAGTAGGCCTCCAGTTGATAAAATCCGAAAATTTGGGGCCGAAGAATTCAGGGCCAATGATGATGATGACGCAGAGCGAGCCGAAATGTGGCTTGATAACACTATTCGGGTATTAGATGAGCTATCTTGTACTCCCAATGAATGCCTGAAGTGTGCTATATCTTTACTTCGGGACACTGCATATCACTGGTGGAATACACTAGTATCAGTAGTTCCGAAAGAAAAAGTGACATGGGATTTTTTCCAGAATGAATTCCGCAAGAAATATATCAGCCAGAGATTCATCGACCAGAAACGTAAAGAATTTCTTGAACTGAAATAGGGGCGAATGACCGTAACAGAATATGAACGGAAATTTGTCAGGCTCAGCAGATATGCTAGAGAGTGTGTTTCCACTGAAGCTATTATGTGCAAAAGGTTCGAAGATGGTTTGAATGAAGATTTAAAGTTGCTTGTTGGCATTCTTGAAATCAAAGAGTTTGTGACACTAGTCGAGTGAGCTTGCAAAGCTGAAGAGCTCGGGAAGGAGAAAAGAAAGGCTGAGACAGAAGCTAGAGACACTCGAAAGAGATCGTCAGGTAAGAATTTCCATTCCACATCTAAAAAGTTCAGAGATGATTTCAGCCGACATAAAGCTACTTCAGATTTACCTAGACGTGATCGACCTCCAGTGGGCTCCCGAGCTACCTCGATGGCCAGTGTTGGTAACGCCCCACAGAATCGAGTTGAATGCAAGCATTATGGGAAATGGCATTCTGGGAGTTGCAGATTCCATGATCGATCTTGTTTTAAATGTGGATCGTCAGATCATTTTATTAGAGAATGTCCGATGTTAGTTGAGCAGAATCTGGTTCAGAACATTAAGTCGAGCAACGCGTCAGTACGAGGCAGGCCACCCAGACATTCAGGCAATGTAGGTGGTAGTCAGAGAGGAACGAAGAACACTGCAGTTCGATCTGAGGCTAGAGCTCCAGCTAGAGCTTATGCTACACGAGCCAGAGAGGATGCTTCCTCCCCCGATGTCATTACCGGTACTTTCACCCTTAATGATACTACTGTAATTGCATTGATTGATCCTGGTTCAACTCATTCCTATGTGTGTGAAACTCTAGTAATCAGTAAGACTCTACCAGTTGAGTCTACTGAGTTTGTGATTCGTGTGTCCAACCCTTTGGGTAGATGCGTACTTGTTAATAAAGTGTGTAGAGGTTGCCCATTGATGATTCGGGATTCTTGCTTCCCAGCCGATTTAATGTTGTTGCCCTTAGATGAGTTCAACATAATTTTGGGGATGGACTGGTTAACTTCACATGATGCAGTGGTGAATTGCAAAAGAAAGCTTATTGATTTAAGATGCCAGAACGGTGAGATCATCAGAATTGAATCCAGTGATTTAAGTGGGTTTCCTACAGTAATATCTTCGATGTTAGCCCGAAAATATGTGAGAAAAGGATGTGAAGCTTATTTGGCCTATGTATTGGATAATAAAGTGTCTGAGAAACAGATTGAATCTGTACCGGTTGTATGTGAATACCCAGATGTGTTTCCTGAAGAATTACCGGGTTTACCACCAGTACGAGAGATTAAGTTTGGCGTTGAATTAGTACCGGGAACGACTCCGATTTCGATAGCTCCGTATCGTATGGCACCTACTGAGTTAAAAGAGTTGAAAGCGCAGTTGCAAGAGTTGACAGATAGGGGTTTTGCACGACAGAGTTTTTCCCCTTGGGGTGCACCCGTTCTTTTTGTGAAGAAGAAAGATGGAACGATGCGATTGTGTATTGATTATCGGCAACTGAATAAGGTAACTATAAAGAATAAGTACCCGTTACCTCGGATTGATGATTTTTTTGATCAGTTGAAAGGGGCTTCAGTATTTTCGAAGATAGATTTGAGATCAGGTTATTATCAGTTGCGAGTCAGAGATACAGATGTGCCAAAGACTGCATTCCGGACGAGGTACGGACATTTTGAGTTTCTGGTTATGCCTTTTGGACTCACTAATGCACCAGCTGTTTTTATGGATCTAATGAATCGAGTCTTCAAACAGTTTTTGGATCGGTTTGTAGTAGTGTTTATTGATGATATACTGATCTACTCCAAAAATGAAACAGAGCATGTTGAGCATTTGAGATTAGTGCTACAAACTTTGAGAGATCAACAGTTGTATGCGAAGTTTAGTAAGTGTGAGTTTTGGATGAAAGAAGTCAGCTTTTTGGGACATGTTGTTTCAGCATCAGGTATTCGAGTCGATCCGAACAAAATTTCGGCTGTAATATCCCGGGTTAGGGGCTATATTTTTGTCATGGCATGTTTTGCATGTATGTAGTGTGCTGTGTTGTTATTTCGGTGTTTTAGGGGCTTTGGTGTAGCCTAGGTGAATGCCTGAGTGAATGGGAGAATTTTTGTTTTTAGGCTTTATAGGAGAGGAGCTGAGGAAGCTGGGGTTTAAGAATTTTAAATGAGGTTTTGTGGCACAAACAAGGAGCTGGCAGAGTGGCAAAGGGGGGCTAGGTATGGCGTCAACTTCAAGGAGGGGAGGTCCAGTGTTCGAGCAGCAGGAGTCCCCTTTTTGTCATCTATTTTGGACGGCATGGGAGTAGAGGTAGAGAGCAAATAGAACACTACCTTGGACCTAGTCTACTCATTCAAATGGAGAGTGGAGAGGGATTTTAGGAGGTTGACTAGTTCAACCAATTTGAAAGTGTGGCATGGAGTAGTTGGGGGGATTCTTGGCCGAATTTTGTGGGGTTGGAGTGGGGGTGTGTACGGTTTGGTTGAGGGGTGGGAAGTGTGCCGAAATGCACTTCTCATTTTGTGCATTTTCGGCCAAAAGCATTTGTGAAGAAGTCTTTTCTTTTTCTTTCTTTTGTCAAAAAGCAACCCGAGACTTCAGTGTATTTTCTCAATTTTCTTTTCGGATTGAATGACCAAACTCTATAGCCTTGCCGAAAATTTTATTCCTTTCCTTATTGTTTAAGTGTGGCCGAATGTTCAACCCCATCTCATCTCTTTTGTTCAAATTGTGCTAAAACCGAGGTACTCTCTCTTCTTCAACATCCTCTTCTCTTTTTGAAGCTTTGATTGCCGAAATTATATTCTCCAAGACACCTTCTCTAAACCGAAAGTACTTTCTGTCTACCCACTCCTTCTCTTCTAAATATTCCATTGCCGAAATTCCCTCCTCATCTCACAAATTTTTATTCTTTTTCTCTCCTAAAGCCGAACCTAAGGGTGTTGAACACCTATAAGCCGAATTCCTTTCCTTCTTTTGTAGCCTTGGCCGAAATTCTCATCTCCCTTAATAGTTCCTTGGTGGCCGAATATTAGAAGAGTGGTGAACGTGTTGGGCTCTCAATTTCAGTCGATTGGTGTTGGGGGTAAGTCTTAGGCCGAATGGCCATATCTCCCTCTTTTGGTTCTTTGTTGGTTATGGTTTGATTATGAGCCGATTCCAGTCTTTGCTAATAAGAGAGAATCGTCGGTTTGGAAATCGATTCTGTTTTAGGGCCTTGTGATCGTGGTGGTGTTTAGAGGGGGCAGTCAATTGAAGCTTTGACTGCAAGTGGCCGATTGGTAAGTATAGGTGTAAGCAGTTGGTATATTTGTGTTAGTACAATTAGTTGATTTCGATTAAGGTTCAAGTGATTAATGATTCCATTTTCTTTTAGGTGGAGGCCGTTTGACAAAAAGAACCACTATTGGTTCGGGTGTTGGTTAGGAAGCAAACCAATAGCAAGGTAAGGGTGATTCGACAAACCCTTGTTGGTCTATATGGTGGTGGCCGAATGTCTTAGTTGCTTAACCCCTATGTTTGGCCGATTGTAGGAGTCAGTACTCGAGGGATTTAGACCGTTTCGATTGGGTTGTAGACTCGTAACTATCAGGTGTGTAACTAACACACCTATACCTAGTAATATTATTATTAAACCTGCTTGCTTAAATAAAAATCATGACAGTGATGATTGAAATGATACTCTGATGGGTATGAGCCGGGACTCGGGTAAGTCAGTGTTATTATTATGAGTTATTGATGATCTGTATGATATTATGGTTATGGATATGTGACATGGGGTATGAGATTAGACAGATTGGCATGATATGCATGATAGTATGATATGCATGATAGTATGATATGCATGATTACATGAGTTTGGCATGTTGATGGGTGATACGAGAGGAGGGAGCAGTGGTATATTGTGCTGACGAGCACCAGTGCTTTGGTAGCACACTTTGTGACTTTGGGTCACCAGAGGTTTGGCACCTCCAGAGGTTTGGTACCTCAGCGTCTCGTCCCAGTGGCTCAGTACCACAGTGGGTTGGCCCCACAGATGATTATACGGGATTGACGCCAGTGTTTTGGTAACACACGATGGGTTGGCCCCATCACCAGATTTGTGACTACGGTCACCAGTGCTTTGGTAGCACATTGTGTCTTTGGGACACCAGAGGTTTGGCACCTCATTGCGACTTGTCCCTGTGGTTTGACCACCGTGGGTTGGCCCCACTTGAGATATGGGATCGTCTGCTAGTGTTTTGGTAACACACGATGGGTTGGCCCCATCATCATTGGATTTGTGACTTCGGTCACCAGTGCTTTGGTAGCACAACTGTGTCTTTGGGACACCAGTGCTTTGGTAGCACATTGACGGATATTGTGTCTTTGGGACACCAGTGCTTTGGTAGCACATTGTGACTATATGTCACCAGTGGTTTGGCACCACCAGTGGTTTGGTACCACACGGGGTAGATGAGGCGATATGGATGGTTAGGATCGGGTTGCATTAATCATGTTGCTATGTATGATGTGTGTTAGCATGTTGTTTCTTCGGGAGCGGGGTTTACACACTGAGTCACTCGACTCACCCTCTCCTTTGACATTTCAGGTGATTCGTAGATGCGGACTTGGAGCCGGGATGGACTCGGGGTGCTTATGCCATGCTGAATAAAGTCTTTACTCAGACTCTATATTTTGGGTACTTTAGTTATTTACTTTTATTTGGGTTTCTATTTGGATTTGTAAAAGGCCTTTTAAGTTATATTTTATGTTGCTTATGCTTTAAATTGATTTTTAATATGCTTAACAAAGTAACTTGGAATAAATTTTACTAAAATATGGAAAGATAAAGTTTTCACAACTAAAACGCAACGTGTTTTAAATTATACCATCGGGTATCACACAAAGTCTTTTGATAAACAAATACAAATGGTTTTCAATTCAAACTTGTAGTTCTTCTAAGTTTAAAAGTGTTTTATGTATCACTAAGAAACTAATAAGGTTTTAAATGGTAATAACTCGTTTTAACTATAAATTCTGGCAAAGTTTTCAAAATCCCTGGATTTCAAATACATCAACTATTTTTCAAACAAGACTGCTCAAATCTGTTTCAAACACACTGTGTTTTCACTCAGCTTTTAAACGAGAAATCTAGTTTTCCAAAATGGTTTTCCCCGTAGCATACCAGATTCGGACGTGGTGTCTTGTCCGGGTTTGGGGTGTTACATTTGTGGTATCAGAGCCAGGTTCAAAGGCTCGGCTGTGGGCCTGAGGCCCAAAATGGTTTTCAAAAGTCTGTTTAAGTGTTTGTTTTGAAAGTATGGTTTTGAAAGGCATGGCACCGAGTCTCCGGCACCAGTTCGCCCAGGTAAGTACCCCGTACTATTACTTGTGATTTGATTGGAAATGATATGATTTGATGATTAACAGTAGTATGCTACTTTAGAGATTGAAACTGATAGGATTCTGTGAACTTGCGAGAACAAATCCTCTTTAAATATTCATAAGACTTGCTTTTTTAAACAAGTGGAATAAACACTGATGCATAAAATTCTCTAATCAGATACGTAGAAAGATTAGACATGAGCACTCGAGGTGGACGTGGTCGTAATACTCGCGGTAGAGGTAGGGGTAGAATGACGGTTTCTGAGCCCGTAGGATCTGGGCAGGGTTCAGAAAATGAGGTACCGGTTCCGCCACCAGCTGGAGGTGGTGAGTTCCAAGATCAGACTGGAGACGACGCAGTGTCACAGGCGATGCTGCGAGTGTTGGAAAGGGTAGCTGGGGCTAGTGGTGGTGCAGGAGTTAGGAAATCAGTTCCTGAGCGACTCCGGGCTAATGGGGCTGAATTCTTTCGAGGTGTTTCTGGTGTTGCTCCTAGCACTGCTGAGTACTGGCTGGAGGCGACTGAGCGGATCATGGATGATCTGGACTTGACAACTGAAGAGAAGCTGAAGGGTATCGTATCGCTTCTCCAAGATGAGTCATATCAGTGGTGGCTCACGGTTCGGGACAGTGTGGCTGCAGAGGATCTGACGTGGGATTATTTTCGGGCTGCTTATCAAAAGAAATACATCGGGGCTAGTTACATCGACTCCCAGAGAAAGGCGTTTCTGAGGCTTGTTCAGGGGAGTAAATCTGTTGCTGAGTACGAGGCTGAGTTCCTGAAGCTGAGTAGGTATGCCAGAGGCATTGTAGCCACTGAGCATGAGAGGTGCGTTCGTTTCGAGGATGGTCTCCGAGACGAGTTGAGGCTGCTGATTGCTCCACAGCAGGAGCGCGAGTTTGCTGTCTTGGTTGAGAAAGCTAAGGTGGCTGAGGGTGTTAAGGAGTCAGTGAGGTAGAGTATGGACAGGAGTAGGCTTAAGAGGAGCTTTGGGTCTTCTGGGTCGTCTGGTAATCCGCAGAAGAGGGCTAGACCGAGTGGGCAGAATCAGTCTTCTAGATTTGTTGCTGCGAGGCAGGGACCGCCGCAGTGTAACCAGTGTGGGAAATCTCATTGGGGTGGTTGTTGGACTGGTGGTAAAGGGTGCTTCGAGTGTGGTTCTCTGGAGCATCGCATTAGGGACTGTCCGCGTAGGATGGCCAGGATTCAGTCGGAGAGTCAGGGCCGTAATCAGTTCAGAGGTAATGGACCGCCACCGCAGAGAGGCCGTGGTAATGGCAGAGGTGGTTATGGATCTAGTCGGGGCCGTGGAGCACCGGGCAGAGGTGCAGGTAGTTCTGAGGCTAGGCAGCCGGGATTGGTGTATGCTGCGAGGCGCCGTGAGGAGGGCGACGCACCGGACGTCATAACCGGTACGTTTCTGATTTTTGGTACTCCTTATACTGCTTTAATTGATGTGGGTTCTACGCACTCTTATGTTGCCAGTAGTATAGTAGAGACAATGGACTTAGACTCTGAGATATCTTCTAGGCAGATGACTGTGATTAGCCCTCTAGGTCACTCTGTAGTGGTAGATAAACTGTTTAGAGAGGTACCCCTAGAACTCCAAGGGGTAGTGTTTGCTGCTGATCTGATGGAACTGCCGTTTGGGGAGTTCGATTTGATTCTCGGGATGGATTGGCTGGTTAAGTACCAGGCGAGGTTGGATTGCGCGGCTAAGCGCATGGTTCTTAAGACGGTTGATGGTGTTGAGGTCGCTATGATAGGTAATAGGAGAGATTACTTATCAAATGTGGTATCTGCTCTAAAAGCGGAGAAGATGGTCAGGAAAGGCTGTGAAGCGTATGTGGTTCATGTGTATGCCTTGGAGGCTAAAGAGTCTGCTGTCGAGAAGGTGCGTACTATTAAGGAATTTGCTGATGTGTTTCCTGAGGAGCTTCCGGGTTTGCCGCCAGATCGTGAGGTAGAGTTCGGGATTGATCTGTTACCCGGGACTGCGCCAGTGTCTATTGCTCCGTATAGGATGGCACCAAAGGAATTGGTGGAGCTTAAGGCTCAGATCCAGGAGTTATTGGATCGAGGTTTTATTAGGCCAAGTGTTTCGCCGTGGGGTGCGCCGGTATTATTCGTTAAGAAGAAAGATGGTACGATGCGGATGTGCATAGACTACCGCCAGTTGAACAAGCTGACGATTAAAAACAAGTATCCGTTGCCATGGATAGATGACTTGTTTGACCAGCTAAAGGGTGCTGCGGTATTCTCTAAGATTGATCTGAGGTCTGGGTACCATCAATTGAAGGTTAAGGAGGCGGATATCCATAAAACAGCGTTTCGGACTCGGTATGGGCACTACGAATTCCTGGTAATGCCGTTCGGGTTGACTAACGCACCGGCAGCGTTTATGGATATGATGAACAGGGTGTTTCAACAGTATCTAGACCAGTTCGTGGTGGTTTTCATAGACGATATTTTAGTGTACTCAAGGACGGAGGAAGAGCATGATAAGCATTTGAGGGTGGTGCTGCAGATTTTGAGGGAAAAGTAACTCTATGCTAAGTTCAGTAAGTGCGAGTTCTGGCTTAGGGAAGTGACGTTCTTGGGTCATGTAGTGTCAGCAGAGGGGATTCGAGTAGATCCTCGCAAGATTGAGGCAGTTCTGGACTGGAAGCCACCTAGGTCAGTGGCTGAGATTCGTAGTTTTCTGGGTTTGGCTGGATACTACAGAAGGTTTGTTGAGGGTTTCTCGTTGATAGCAGCGCCGATGACTAAGTTGTTAAGGAAAGAGGTTCCGTTTGTTTGGACGGAGAAACAACAGGAAAGCTTTGACAAGTTAAAGAAGATTTTGACTGAGGCTCCGGTTCTAATTCAACCTGAGGCTGGTAAGGAATACACAGTCTACTGCGATGCATCACATACGGGTCTGGGTTGTGTGTTGATGCAGGAAGGTAAGGTTGTGGCTTACGCTTCTAGGCAGCTGAGGCCACATGAGGTCAACTATCCGACGCACGATTTGGAGCTAGCGGCTGTAGTTTTCGCCTTAAAGATTTGGAGGCACTACTTATATGGAGAGAGATCGATAGTCTACACGGATCATAAGAGTCTGAAGTATCTGCTGACTCAGAAGGATTTAAATTTGAGGCAACGCAGATGGGTTGAGCTGCTGAAGGATTACGACTGCTCGATTGAGTATCATCCGGGCAAGGCTAACGTGGTAGCAGACGCGTTGAGCCGTAAGGTCGTTTTGGACTTAAGAGCATTGTTTGCCCATTTGAGCTTGTATGACGACGGGAGTATTTTGGCAGAGCTGCAGGTTAAGCCTACTTGGGTTGAGCAGATCAGAGAGAAACAGTTAGAGGATGAGGTTCTGGGTGCGCGAAGGTTGCAAGTGCAGAATGGTGGTGTGGATGGTTACAGCTTGTCGAGTGATGGGGTTCTGTGTTTCCAGGGTAAGGCTTGTATGCCTAAGGATGTTGAGCTGAGGCAGAAGATTCTTCAGGACGCACATAGCAGTCCTCATGCTATGCATCCTGGAGGTAGCAAGATGTATAAGGATCTTAGAGAACAGTTTTGGTGGCCTGGTTTGAAGAAAGAGGTGACAGAGTTTGTTGGGAAATGTCTGACTTGTCAGCAGGTCAAGGCTGAACATCAGTTGCCGTCGGGTTTGCTTCAGCCGGTGAAGATTCCTCAGTGGAAGTGGGAAAGGATAACCATGGATTTTGTCAGTGGGTTACCGCTTACGCCAAGCAAGAAGGATTCAGTTTGGGTAGTGGTGGATCGTCTGACTAAATCAGCTCACTTTATTCCGGTGAGGGTTGACTACTCACTTCAGAAGCTAGCAAAGCTGTATGTTTCGGAGATCGTGAGGTTGCACGGTGTGCCAGTTTCGATAATCTCGGATAGGGATCCCAGGTTTACGTCAAGGTTCTGGAAAGCACTGCATCAGGCTCTGGGTACTCGTTTGGATTTCAGCACGGCTTTTCACCCGCAGTCTGACGGTCAATCAGAAAGGGTTATTCAGATCTTAGAAGACATGCTGAGAGGTTGTGTCTTGGATTTCCGAGGTAGCTGGGAGGAGTTTCTACCGTTAGCTGAGTTTGCCTACAACAACAGTTACCAAGCGAGCATCAAGATGGCTCCGTACGAGGCGTTGTATGGTAGGAAGTGTCGCTCACCTACGTGCTGGACAGAGTTAGGTGAACGTCAGTTATTGGGACCCGAGTTGGTAGCTGAGACTGAAGACAAGGTTAAGTTGATTCAAGCTAGATTGAAGGAAGCTTCGGACCGGCAGAAGTCTTATGCCGATCTTAAGCGGAGAGATATAGAGTTTGCTGTTGGGGATCGAGTTTTCTTGAAGGTTTCACCTTGGAAGAAGGTTCTGAGGTTCGGGAAGAAAGGCAAGCTTAGTCCGAGGTTCATTGGGCCATATAAGGTGTTGAGGCGAGTTGGACCAGTAGCGTATCAGCTTGAGTTGCCAGCAGAGCTTAGGCAGATTCACGATGTTTTTCACGTTTCAATGCTTCGGAGGTATCGTTCAGATCCGTCGCATGTGGTAGCAGTGGAAGAGATCGAGGTAAATCCAGACTTGTCTATGGAAGAAGAACCTGTACAGATTCTTGATCGGGATGTGAAGGTTCTGCGTAGGAAGTCTGTGCCTTTGGTTAAGGTACTTTGGCGGAATCATGGCGTAGAAGAAGCGACGTGGGAACCCGAGGATACGATGAGACGGCAATACCCGCAACTCTTTTGACCAGGTAATTTCGAGGCCGAAATTATTTTTAAGGGGGGTAGAACTGTAATATCCCGGGTTAGGGGCTATATTTTTGTCATGGCATGTTTTGCATGTATGTAGTGTGCTGTGTTGTTATTTCGGTGTTTTAGGGGCTTTGGTGTAGCCTAGGTGAATGCCTGAGTGAATGGGAGAATTTTTGTTTTTAGGCTTTATAGGAGAGGAGCTGAGGAAGCTGGGGTTTAAGAATTTTAAATGAGGTTTTGTGGCACAAACAAGGAGCTGGCAGAGTGGCAAAGGGGGGCTGGGTATGGCGTCAACTTCAAGGAGGGGAGGTCCAGTGTTCGAGCAGCAGGAGTCCCCTTTTTGTCATCTATTTTGGACGGCATGGGAGTAGAGGTAGAGAGCAAATAGAACACTACCTTGGACCTAGTCTACTCATTCAAATGGAGAGTGGAGAGGGATTTTAGGAGGTTGACTAGTTCAACCAATTTGAAAGTGTGGCATGGAGTAGTTGGGGGGATTCTTGGCCGAATTTTGTGGGGTTGGAGTGGGGGTGTGTACGGTTTGGTTGAGGGGTGGGAAGTGTGCCGAAATGCACTTCTCATTTTGTGCATTTTCGGCCAAAAGCATTTGTGAAGAAGTCTTTTCTTTTTCTTTCTTTTGTCAAAAAGCAACCCGAGACTTCAGTGTATTTTCTCAATTTTCTTTTCGGATTGAATGACCAAACTCTATAGCCTTGCCGAAAATTTTATTCCTTTCCTTATTGTTTAAGTGTGGCCGAATGTTCAACCCCATCTCATCTCTTTTGTTCAAATTGTGCTAAAACCGAGGTACTCTCTCTTCTTCAACATCCTCTTCTCTTTTTGAAGCTTTGATTGCCGAAATTATATTCTCCAAGACACCTTCTCTAAACCGAAAGTACTTTCTGTCTACCCACTCCTTCTCTTCTAAATATTCCATTGCCGAAATTCCCTCCTCATCTCACAAATTTTTATTCTTTTTCTCTCCTAAAGCCGAACCTAAGGGTGTTGAACACCTATAAGCCGAATTCCTTTCCTTCTTTTGTAGCCTTGGCCGAAATTCTCATCTCCCTTAATAGTTCCTTGGTGGCCGAATATTAGAAGAGTGGTGAACGTGTTGGGCTCTCAATTTCAGTCGATTGGTGTTGGGGGTAAGTCTTAGGCCGAATGGCCATATCTCCCTCTTTTGGTTCTTTGTTGGTTATGGTTTGATTATGAGCCGATTCCAGTCTTTGCTAATAAGAGAGAATCGTCGGTTTGGAAATCGATTCTGTTTTAGGGCCTTGTGATCGTGGTGGTGTTTAGAGGGGGCAGTCAATTGAAGCTTTGACTGCAAGTGGCCGATTGGTAAGTATAGGTGTAAGCAGTTGGTATATTTGTGTTAGTACAATTAGTTGATTTCGATTAAGGTTCAAGTGATTAATGATTCCATTTTCTTTTAGGTGGAGGCCGTTTGACAAAAAGAACCACTATTGGTTCGGGTGTTGGTTAGGAAGCAAACCAATAGCAAGGTAAGGGTGATTCGACAAACCCTTGTTGGTCTATATGGTGGTGGCCGAATGTCTTAGTTGCTTAACCCCTATGTTTGGCCGATTGTAGGAGTCAGTACTCGAGGGATTTAGACCGTTTCGATTGGGTTGTAGACTCGTAACTATCAGGTGTGTAACTAACACACCTATACCTAGTAATATTATTATTAAACCTGCTTGCTTAAATAAAAATCATGACAGTGATGATTGAAATGATACTCTGATGGGTATGAGCCGGGACTCGGGTAAGTCAGTGTTATTATTATGAGTTATTGATGATCTGTATGATATTATGGTTATGGATATGTGACATGGGGTATGAGATTAGACAGATTGGCATGATATGCATGATAGTATGATATGCATGATAGTATGATATGCATGATTACATGAGTTTGGCATGTTGATGGGTGATACGAGAGGAGGGAGCAGTGGTATATTGTGCTGACGAGCACCAGTGCTTTGGTAGCACACTTTGTGACTTTGGGTCACCAGAGGTTTGGCACCTCCAGAGGTTTGGTACCTCAGCGTCTCGTCCCAGTGGCTCAGTACCACAGTGGGTTGGCCCCACAGATGATTATACGGGATTGACGCCAGTGTTTTGGTAACACACGATGGGTTGGCCCCATCACCAGATTTGTGACTACGGTCACCAGTGCTTTGGTAGCACATTGTGTCTTTGGGACACCAGAGGTTTGGCACCTCATTGCGACTTGTCCCTGTGGTTTGACCACCGTGGGTTGGCCCCACTTGAGATATGGGATCGTCTGCTAGTGTTTTGGTAACACACGATGGGTTGGCCCCATCATCATTGGATTTGTGACTTCGGTCACCAGTGCTTTGGTAGCACAACTGTGTCTTTGGGACACCAGTGCTTTGGTAGCACATTGACGGATATTGTGTCTTTGGGACACCAGTGCTTTGGTAGCACATTGTGACTATATGTCACCAGTGGTTTGGCACCACCAGTGGTTTGGTACCACACGGGGTAAATGAGGCGATATGGATGGTTAGGATCGGGTTGCATTAATCATGTTGCTATGTATGATGTGTGTTAGCATGTTGTTTCTTCGGGAGCGGGGTTTACACACTGAGTCACTCGACTCACCCTCTCCTTTGACATTTCAGGTGATTCGTAGATGCGGACTTGGAGCCGGGATGGACTCGGGGTGCTTATGCCATGCTGAATAAAGTCTTTACTCAGACTCTATATTTTGGGTACTTTAGTTATTTACTTTTATTTGGGTTTCTATTTGGATTTGTAAAAGGCCTTTTAAGTTATATTTTATGTTGCTTATGCTTTAAATTGATTTTTAATATGCTTAACAAAGTAACTTGGAATAAATTTTACTAAAATATGGAAAGATAAAGTTTTCACAACTAAAACGCAACGTGTTTTAAATTATACCATCGGGTATCACACAAAGTCTTTTGATAAACAAATACAAATGGTTTTCAATTCAAACTTGTAGTTCTTCTAAGTTTAAAAGTGTTTTATGTATCACTAAGAAACTAATAAGGTTTTAAATGGTAATAACTCGTTTTAACTATAAATTCTGGCAAAGTTTTCAAAATCCCTGGATTTCAAATACATCAACTATTTTTCAAACAAGACTGCTCAAATCTGTTTCAAACACACTGTGTTTTCACTCAGCTTTTAAACGAGAAATCTAGTTTTCCAAAATGGTTTTCCCCGTAGCATACCAGATTCGGACGTGGTGTCTTGTCCGGGTTTGGGGTGTTACATCGGCTATACTTGATTGGAAGCCACCGAAGAATGTTTTCGAGATTCGAAGTTTTCCGGGACTTGCGGGCTATTACAGACGGTTTGTGAAAGGTTTTTCTATGATAGCTACACCTTTGACAAAGCTACTACAGAAAGACGTCAAGTTTGAGTGGTCAGAGAAGTGTCAGAAAAGTTTCGAGCAGTTGAAAGCCCTTTTGACCGAAGCTCTAGTGTTAGCTCAGCCTGAATCGGGTAAAGAATTTGTTGTGTATTCTGATGCTTCCTTAAGTGGTTTGGGCTGTGTATTGATGCAGGAAGGCAGAGTAGTAGCCTATGCATCGAGACAATTGAAGTCGCATGAAAGAAATTACCCGACGCATGATTTGGAGCTTGCAGTCATTGTGTTCGCACTGAAGATTTGGCGTCATTACTTATTCGGCGAGAAATGCCATGTTTTCTTGGATCACAAAAGTCTGAAGTATTTAATGACTCAAAAAGACTTGAATTTAAGACAACGCAGGTGGCTGGAATTGTTAAAAGATTACGAATTGGTGATTGACTATCATCCGGGAAAAGCTAACGTTGTTGCGGATGCGTTAAGTCGGAAACCATTGTTTGCTCTTCGTGCAATGAACGCACAGATGGCTATGTCTAGTGATTGTTCGATCATAGCCGAGTTACAAGCAAGACTGATGTTTATCCAGCAAATTTGTGATGCACAGAAAGTTGACAAAGATTTGATTGCTAGGCGAATTCAGTGTGAAAAAGATGCAGAGTCAGATTTTCAAATTGATACAAATGACTGTTTGAATTTTAAAAGCCGAATGTGTGTTCCAAAGAACTCAGATTTGATTCAGATGATTCTGAGTGAGGCTCATAGTAGTTGACTATCGATACATCCGGGTAGCACAAAAATGTATAACGATTTGAGACAGTTCTATTGGTGGCCTGGCATGAAACGGGATATATCTGAATTTGTTTCTAAATGCTTAGTTTGTCAGCAAGTAAAAGCAGAGCATCAAATGCCATCCGGACTACTTCAGCCAATCATGATTCTTGAATGGAAATGGGATAGAATTACAATGGATTTTGTACCCGGTCTTCCTATGACACCGAGTAAGAAAGATGCCGTCTGGGTTATAGTTGATAGACTGACTAAATCAGCTCATTTTGTGCCAGTACGTACAGACTATTCACTTGATAAACTTGCTGAATTGTATGTATTACAGATTGTAAGGTTGCATGGTGTACCGAGTTCCATTGTTTCAAACAGAGACCCGAGATTCACATCGCGGTTTTGGAAGAAGTTGCAAGATGCTTTAGGTACTAAACTTCATTTTAGTACAGCCTTCCATCCGCAGACAGATGGTCAGTCTGAGCGAACTATTCAGATACTTGAGGACATGTTGAGATGTTGCGTTCTCGAGTTTGAAGGTACATGGGAACGATACCTACCTTTGATTGAATTTGCGTATAATAATAGCTTTCAATCAAGTATCAAAATGGCACCTTATGAAGCCTTATACGGGCGAAAATGTCGAACACCATTATACTGGACTGAGCTCAGCGAAAATAAGATACACGGGGTTGATTTGATTAAAGAGACTGAACAGAAAGTGGCCATAATCAAAGATAATTTGAAAGCTGCATCAGATCGTCAAAAGTCCTATGCTGATTTGAAACGTAAAGACATTGAATTTCAGGTCGGAGATCGTGTATTCTTAAAAGTTTCTCCGTGGAAGAAAGTACTCCGATTTGGTCGGAAAGGCAAATTGAGTCCGAGATTTATCTCGGACCGTATGAAATCATCGAACGTATTGGGCCTGTTGCTTATAGATTGAAGTTGCCCTCTGAGTTAGAAAAGATACATGACGTATTTCACGTGTCGATGCTTCGTAAGTACATATCAGATCAGTCTCATGTGATCACACCGGCAGAGATTGAAATCCAATCTGATTTGACATATGATGAAGAACCGATCCGTATCTTAGCTTGGGAAATAAAAGAGTTGAGAGATAAAAGAATTCCATTAGTGAAGGTTCTATGGAATCGTCACGGAGTTGAAGAGGCTACGTGGGAGCCTAAGGATTCAATGAGGCAACAATATCTGACCTTGTTTAACGGTAAGATTTTCGGGGACGAAAATCCTAAAGGGGGAGAGTTGTAACAGACCGAATTTGACCCTAATCGGAATGGTAGTTTCGGGACCACGAATCTGAGTCCGAGAAATAGTTTAATATTATATTTTGAGTCTATTATATGTGAGTTAATGTGTGTGAAAGTTTCGTAGAAAATTTTTATCGTTTGAGTGCTTAATTTGATAAAAAGGACCTAATCGCGTAAAGTGAAAAAGTGGCAGACTAAAGTGATATGTGCTTAATTGATTATGGCTTTATAATATAAAGTATATAATGGGTAAATAACCCATTTTAGATGTTAGTGGCCGGCCATGGACAAGTTTGTCCTTAAGTTAAAATGTTTAGTTATTTTTATTTATCAGGTTAGTTTAGTAAATTGGTAATTACTTAATATATGTTATAATAATCAAGAAAAGAAAGCCATTATCTCTTCATTCATCCATGGACGAATGTGGAGGAAGAAACTAAGCTTTTAACTCTTTGAAATTTCGGCACTTTGAAGCTAAAATTGAAGGTGAGTTTTTAGTTAGTTTTTGATAAATTTTACGTTTTTGATATCGTTGCTTCGAACTGTACTTGACCCATGTTAGAATTTTTGAAAATGAGCATGTATGAGGTTCAGCCATTGCTATATTCTTGTGATTTTTGGTGTTTTATGATTTTATATAAATGATATGTTAAAGATTAGTATATTTTGCATTGGAAATTTTGGTAAATTTGAGTATTTTGGGCTAATTTGTAAAAATGAAATTTTAGAGGGGCTTAATTGCAAAATAAATGAAAGAAATGGACTTGTATAGTCCCTATACATATTCGGCCCTTAAGGAGTATGGGGAAATTTGGTGTATTTTGAGTTTTATGCAAATAGGACTAAATTGCAAAGTTTTGAAATAGTAGGGGTAAAATGGTAATTTTCCCATTTATGTGTTCTGGGACTAAATTGAATTGAAATGTACTTGAATGAGCTAAATTTAATGTGTCTTAGATCAAGAGCAAAGAAAAGCAGAATTGGATCGGGGAAAGATGAAGGTTCTCGAATAGCCGATTTACACGGTCTATCGACAACCGAGGTAAGTCCTTAAGCTGAAATATGTTAAAGAATTATTTATGAACTTATTAAATGATAATGTTTGATAAATTTTAGTACATAATCATGCCATAGCCGAATGTATATATGTATATTAGATTGATTTCATAAGTTGATAATGTGATATGAATAAGTGTCTCAATGCGAATTGTGGGATTGTACGATGAAGTAATGATTTTATTTGTTTAATGTGAATAAGTTTAGTTGAATTGGATATGTAATATAGTTATGAAATGTGTGTGGAATGATTGATCACATTGATGTGTTTCGGGCTTTAAGCCTAGCAGGCCGAGTGCCGGTGATTTATTTCAGGCTTTAAGCCTAGCAGGCCTAGTGCCGGTGATTTATTTCAGGCTCTGAGCCTAGCAGGCCTTGTGCCGGTGTTACTTATCAGGCTTTGACGCCTAGCAGGCTTGATGCCCGTGATGTGTTTTACAAAGGAGAAACCGAATTTTTGTTCAAGGTAAACCATAGCTAACGTATCTAGTTAACGGCTCAGGTAAGCTTGTAAGGTACGTTATGTTTAATGTTACTTGAGTCGAGCTAATACTATGAGAAAAGTGTTATGTACATTTGAGGTTAAGATTGATGTGCATGAATATTATACGATTGAATTTAAGTTTGAATATACTATTATGGAGATTCGATTTCCAAATTGAAATACTAAGAGTAAAAGAAATTTTAGTACGATGATATGGTTGATATGAATGTTGTATTTGTACGAGTTGGAACATGTGAATCTTGTAATATACTTATTATGTGCTTCGAGGAGATACAGGTTTATGGAAATGAAGTACAATTACTTAGGTTAATGAACTATTAGTATTCGGCCCTGTATAAATCAATATACCTAAATGTTTATGTGCAATGTTATAAGTTAAATGTTTAAGTTTTTAAATGTATTATTATCTTGAGTTTAGGACTTACTAAGCCAGTAAGCTTAATTGTGTGAAATGTTCTCCTCTGTTTTATAGATTAGGTTCAGGCTACAAGCTCATCAGGATCGTCAAGAAAGTCGTCCACACTATCAATCTATTTTGGTACTCTTTCATTTTGATTCTCGGATAGAGGCATGTATAGGAAGGACTTTGACTTTGTTTTGATGAAAACTTGTTGTTTATGTATATAATAGCCATGCGAATATGGCTAAACTTTTGGTTAAGTATGTTTTTCATGCTATTGTTATAATCGTCGGTTTATATCGTTAATGCTTGTGCAAATTCAATCAAGGTTTAAATCGAATATGGTAAGGAAATATATGTTTGTGAAATGAACATTTGACTTGGGTAATGTGGTATGAATAATTCATTGGTATACTCAATTATATTGAGCCATAGTTGTGCTTTGTTCATAGGTTAATGATGTTAGGATTTCATGTGAGTGTTCAAGGTACAAGTTAAAAATTATATAAATTGTTATGATGCGTGGATATTATGAATTGTATGTGGGTATATTCGGTTAAAATCTAGGTGCATATATATATATATATATATATATATATATATAGGTTAGTCTTGACATATAGGCATGATGTGTTTAGTTGTGTAATGTCAGTTATTGAATATACATGTTTTGCTTAAATGTGAAATGTAGAAATAAATCCCATGAGTTATGTATTCGGCAATGCATGGAATTAAGTAGAAAATATATTTGATGTTGGATTTCATTTGTACATGACTAATAAACATCATATGCGTGGTTCGAACACGTCATTATAATGGTATGCTCATGATTTATGTATGTATTTTCTTAAGACACATTATGTGACTTTAAGACATGTATATTGACTTGCTAAAATGATTTATAATTGAAATGAAATCGATTGAACTGTGAGACATGATTTGTATATCAAGTATGACTAATCTTTTAAGATAAATATTTAATTAGTAAATTGTCATATACATGTATATATATATATGCATTTGTGGATAAGTTCTAGGTGATTATGTGAATTTATGAAAATTATATTTTCTTTGAAAATGCCTCGTAACCCTAATTCGGCGACGAATATGGGTTAGGGGTGTTACACATACCTTATCCTGAAGCCTTAAAAAGAGACGATTCAGAGGAATAATTCGGTAAGTTTCTTAAACTTGTAAAGAAATTACATATTAACTTACCCCTTCTTGAAGCTTTTTTTCAGATGCCAGACTCAAGAAAATTTTTAAGACAGCTCTTGACCAACAAACGCAAAATAGATGAAGAGCATCATGTGGAACTGAATACAACTTCTCAGCAATGTTACAAAATAGACTACCACAGAAACTAAAACATCCAGGGAGTTTTACAATTCCATGTTTAATTGGTAGTTTAAATATTGATAATGCGTTAGCTGATTTAGAGGCAAGCATAAATGTCATGCCTTATACATTGTTTAAACGACTAGGTCTAGCGAAACCCAAACAAACTAGGATGAGTATTCAACTAGCTGATAAAACTGTTAGAATTCCTAAGGGCATTATCGAAGATGTTCTAGTCAAAATCGATAAATTTGTTTTCCCAGTAGACTTTGTTGTCTTAAACATGGATGAGGATAACTCAATCCCCTTAATTTTAGGAAGACCATTCCTAGCAACTGCTAGGACTAAAATTGATGTTGCTGCAGGTGAGCTCATACTTCGTGTAGGTGATGAATTGATCAATCTTCAAGCTCTCGACTCGGCTAGGACAACAGCCGATGAAGGTAAGAAAGCCACTTCAATAGATGACCATATTATTCAACCTTCATCACAGGAAACAGCACAAGGTCTAAACCCTGAGCCAACTCATATCAACAAAGTGGAATTACACGAGGAAGAACCGAAATCACACAAAGTAAAACCAGAGGAACCACTAGAAGAGATTGTGGGGACATCAAATCACTTTAAAATAGGAAACCAGGATTTATTTGATAAAGCCAAGTCTCACATCCCCACAACAGACCTGAAGGAAAAGGGAGAAATCCTTCTTAAGGTACATGATATCTTCCCAAACGGCATAGTCGAGGTAAGCAATACAATACTCGACACTTCCAAAGAAAACGCTTCTCGATTTCAACATTGTCGAGAAAACGGAACTGTAAGCATGAGGCAAGATATTCAAACCTTTAAACCTCCCTAAAATCTTCAAAACACGAGGAAGTCTAGCTTAAACTATAAATGAGCGCTTCTCGGGAGGCAACCCGAGCACTAACCTTATTTTTCCTTTGTCTTTATCTATCCTTTCCTTTATCTTCTCTTTTCCCTTTTTCAACTAACAAAAAATGTAGGTTTTCCAGTCCACACGGCCTTACATACGGCCGTGTCCGTAGCCGTGTGGACCACCTAAACCACCACACTGACAGGGCATAGGCCGTGCAGTCAGCCCAACCACCCCCTCCAATGTAACGGATCCAACAAACCCTCCCCACGGGCACCGATAGATAGGGCACGGCCGTGCCCGAAACCGTGTGAAGCTACTGACTTGCATACCATGGACAGAACACACCCGTGCAGGAAATCGTGTGAAGCCACTGACTATCGAAAACGGAAGAGACACGCCCGTGTAGCACGACCGTGCCAAGAGAAAGACTTCACAAACACGGGCATGAGAGAATCAAGCACGGACATAGGGTGACAACACCACCTATAACACGGCCGTGTAAGGTGGCCGTGCAAATCGACACACCCTGTGACCACGACCGTGGGGGAGCATAAAATTTGAAATTCTATTTAAACCCCTCACCCCTTCCCCTTCCCTGCATCTAACTTCTTCTTTATTTTCTCTCGTTCATTTCAGACTCTGAAAAACTCTAGATCCTTGAGCAAATCAACACCATGCCGAAGAAGCGGAAGAAGCTACACATAGACGCCTTAACAAAGAATGATCAACATGAGTTCATGCCGGCAGCTTCGCCTCAACACCAAGCCAAGGGTCTTTGAGACCAATTAGTTTTTCTGTTTTCTTTCTCTTTTGCTTCAATTTTCTGCTCTTCTCCTTTATTTTTCTCATCTAAGCTTCTCTACTACTATTTTCGTTTAATTTTCTTTTAGTTTCTTAATGTCAGGTTCGCCAGGCTGCTAGGGAATCACACCAACCACCAGAACAACCTCAACACTCTCACCACCGCCACCACATCCCCAATCTTAGCATTGATTCCCACCTTGCGAACCATCCCTCAATAAGGACCTCATAGTCCATTGGGATTTTCTTTTCTTTTCAGTTTTCTTCTTAGTCTCCTTCACTTTAGCTTGCTTTTCTTTAATTTTGTATTTAGTTTATTTTTATTATGTCTTAATAAACCCAGGCTAATCCTTCACGAGTTCCCCAATTTCTTCATCTAGCGCAGAGCTTGGGAACCAACACCACCACCATACCGGTGCCTTCGCCGTATTTGCCACATCCTCCACCATAACCTCCACGACCTCTGCCCTCCTCCAAGGAAACAGCCCACACCTTAGGGAGTATTCTATCCCCTCCCTTTTGATTTTGAATTTAAATGCATCATCTATCTTTGTACATTGAGGACAATGTACATCTTAAGTGTGGGGGGGGTAAAAAGACCTAACCATTTTCATTATTCTTAAATCCCTGAGGTTAAAAGTGGAATAAAAGAACCTAATTTTTTTTCATTATTCTCAAATCCCTAATTTAGTCTTATTCTTATGCAAAATTTTCATATTACTAATTAAGACGAAATTTCTGATGACTTGTGATGACTATTAACATGTTTTAGAATAAGTCATAGTTAATTGTACATTGATGATTAAATTTAAAGAATACTATAGAATCAAGCATGATAAGTCTATTTTTTAGGAATTAATTTTTTTTTGCTAGGTTGTTGATCTAATTTTGAATGCTACCTTGAAATTTAAAAATTCATAAGGATGATGTCAAAACACCCATAATTTTTGTGAGTAATTGAACCTTATAGAGCATACATTCTTCTTCAAGCTCATTTTTTGATTATGAGTGTGTCAACTATGAACTGTTATTCTAGAACTTGCCTTGTTTATACATGTCGAGACCACAGTTATGATTTGATATACCGAGATGATAAAGGCACTTAGGTTTTAACCCACTAATTCCACTAAAAAGCCTACCTTTATAATTAACCCCTAGTAAACCCCGTTGAGCCTAACAACCCTTTTTATTGACTCACCTACTAACTTTAACCAAAAACTCCTTTGTATTTGTTATCACCAATTTTTTTAATTACCCTTTTTTTGTCGAGATTTGATTTTGAACAAGTTTCCTAACTAAGTTCTGTATTTCAGTTGTAAAAATTCTTCATTATTATTATATTAGTTTGTTCTTAAAAAAAAACACGAAGTACTTTTATTAGTTCTATGATTAAGTGAGCTTGCATGTTCAAATTCCAATTCTCAAGGAAAAAGCTCGTTTTATTAGTTTAAGATTAAGTTCATTTTTCTAGTTAGGAAATTTATCAAGTCAATCTCGATTCTAACCCTCTAATTTCAGCCTGTAACCACACCTTGTACCGTAACCCCGTTACAACCCTTGTCAAAGACCTTTTGATCTGTTTGTCATCTCATATTACAGTGGTGGAGATTTGATTTTCAGGCAAGTCTATGGGATTAACTTTTCAGGTTCGACTTATGAGCGTTCTTCTTCTGAACCTTAAACACTTTAGAGTGATTTGAGTGAACCCTAAGTGAGGATGTCGATCCTTGTCAATTTTGAATTGAAAAGGTAGTTATTTAAAAGAGGGGAGACACCTATGTTTTCAAAGGTACAAAATTATGACTTATCTCGTTTGAATCTTTAGGACGCTTTGAATCAAATCATCCATGTACGAATTCTCTATGAATTAGGACAAGACATTGTTGATAAAGAATTACAGATCATGGAAAGTTCGTTTTAATTGTAAGTTGAGAATTTTGTTTGAGGAAAAGCAAAAGCTTAAGTGTGGGGGAATTTGATAAACTGTAAAAGTAACATATTTTAGACCCACATTTAGTATGCTTTTGGATGAATTATCCCTTGTTTTATATAAAAATGTGCTTTTAATCCTTTCTTTTCATGTCTTATACCGAGGAGGATGAAAAGAACACAAAACGGGCTTAAAACGGAGTAAATGGGCCTTTACACGAAATCGACATGGCTTAGCCCAAAGTCCACATGGCCGTGCCTCGACGAAAACCTAGAGCACGGCTTCAACTAAGTCACACACGGCCGTGCCTCAAGAGAAATCCAAACACGGTCTGGTCTCGATTCACACGGGCGTGTGGCATTGCCGTGCCTCTGCCGCTGAAAAGAGCAATTTTAGTAAAAAAAGGATACTTAGGGAGAAAGAATCGCGTTCCAAGAGCCTATAAATAAGTCCCAAGTATCACCTGTTTAAAGGGGGGCGAAAGCGAGGCCAAGGAGCCAAGCCGAGAAGGTCAGAGTTAAAGAATAACATAAGGATAGCCAGTTGATCCATCCCAAGAAGCCAGAATTATACTCAAGGTGGCGGATTTCTACTTCGATTCCTTCAGGAGGTTTTAGGATTTTTCTTATGTTTTGTTTTATCTTTTCTCTTGCGATGTTTTGTTTATTCATTATGAACTAAATCCCTCAGATACCTGAAGGGCATGAAACCTAGATGGATTTTATTATTTGATTTTTAAGTTATATGATAAATTACTTAGTTTGTTCTTAATTATGTTGCTTAATCCAAATCTAATGTGCTTAGGTGGAGGAGGAATAGATCCTGCCTAAGAGAAGATCTAACATAATTAAGCGGAGTTGATTGGGCGCCTAGAGATAGGGTTACGATATTTTGCCGGATTAGGGTGAAACCTAATATGGGAGTCCATTGATCGATTTACTGCTATCCTAGGGGGTTATTATAAGCGAACGAGAGTTCCACTAATTAACTTAGGGTTAGACATTATACGCCTCGAGAGAGGGTTTAATATAGGTTAGGGAGTCTTACGGATCAAGCTGAGTAAAAGAAATCATATAATTTAAGGTTAATTAATAAGTGAAATCTAGGTGGATTCTTCCTGAGGGTATCGTCGTAATCAACTGAGTTTTCCCTCAAGGTTATTTTTCTAATTCGTCTTCTTGTCTTTGTGTCCTTAGTTTTGCTGTCGTCTATTTAGTTAAAAAGTAATCTTCACTCTAACTTTAAGACTAAATAATAAAAAGAATGTGAGTATTAATACTTTTAGTTCCTTTGGGTTCGATAACCTTTCTTGCCTAAGCTATACTACTGTTCGATAGGTACACTTGCCTTAATATCGTTGTCAGATTTAATCTCCAGGTTTGATCATTCTTTTATAAATATTTAAAACTCTGATTTTACAGCGATCAGACTTCATAGTCCATTAGTACTTTATTATCATTCCAGTTTTCTTCTTAGTCTCCTTCACTTTAGCTTGCTTTTCTTTAATTTCATCTTTAGTTTATTTATATTATGTTTCAAAAACCCCTGGCTAATCCTTCATGAGTTCCCCAATTTCTTCATCTAGCGCAAAGCTCGGGAACCAGCACCACCACCATACCGACGCCTTCGCCGTATCCTCCACGACCCCTACTCTCCTCCAAGGAAATAGCCCACACCTCAAGGAGTATTCTATCCCCTCCCTTTTGATTTTAAATGCATTATCTATATTTGTACATTGAGGACAATGTACATCTTAAGTGTGGGGGGGTAAAAAATCTAATTTTCTGCATTATTCTCAAATCCCTGAAGTTAAAAATGGAATAAAATTGCCAAATTTTTTTCATTATTCTCAAATCCCTGATTTAGTCTTGTTTTTATGCAAAGTTATCATATTACTAATTAGGATGAAATTTCTAATAATTTGTGATGATTATTGACATGTTTTAGAATAAGTCATAGTTAATTGTACATTGATGTTTAATTTAAAAGAATACTAGAGAATCAAGCATGATAAGTCTATTTTTCAGGAATTAAAACTTTTGCTAGGTTGTTGACCTAAATTTAAATACTACCTTGAAATTTAAAATTCATAAGGATGATATCAAAACACCCATAATTTTTGTGAGTATTTGAATCGTATAGAGCATACATTCTTTTTCATGCTCATTTTTTTTTATTATGAGTGTGTCAACTATGAACTGTTATTCTAGAACTTGCCTTGATTATACATGTCGAGACCACAGTTATGATTTGATATACCAAGATGATAAAGGCACCTAGGTTCTAACCCACTTACTCCACTAAAAAAAACCTACCCTCATAATTAACCCCTACTGAACCCCGTTGAGCCTAACAACCCTTTTATTGACTCACCTACTAATTTTAACCAAAAACCCTTTGTATTTTTTTTATCACCAATTCTTTTAAACTACCTTTTTGTCGAGATTTGATGTTAAACAAGTTCCCTAACTATGTTTTATATTTTAGTTGTAAAAATTCCTTCATACTATTATACTTAGTTTGTTCTTAAAAAAAAATTCATTATTAGTACGATAATTAAGTGAGCTTGTATGATCAAAATCAATTTCTCAAAAAAAAAACTCGTTCTATTAGTGTTTAAAGATTAAGTTCATTTTTCTAGTTAGGTAATTTATCAAGTCAATCTCGATTCTAACCTTCTAATTCAGCCTTTATCCACACCTTTAACCCTAGCCCCGTTACAACCCTGTCAAAGACCTTTTGATCTGTTTGTCATCTTTTCAGGTTTGACTTATGAGCGATCCTTTTTCTGAACCTTAAACACTTTAGAGTGATTTGAGTGAATCCTAAGTGAGGATATCAATCCTTGTCGATTTTGAATTAAAGAGGTAGCCATTTAAAAGAAGGAAGACACCGATGTTTTCAAGGTACAAAATTATGACTTATCTCGTTTGAATCTTTAGGACGCTTTGAATCAAACTATCTATGTATGAATTTTCTATGAATTAGGATAAGACATTGTTGATAAGAATTATAGATCATGGAAAGTTCGTTTTAATTGTAAGTTGAAAATTTTGCTTGAGGACAAGCAAAAGCTTAAGTGTGGGGGTATTTGATAAACCGTAAAAGTAACATATTTTTATCCCACATTTAATATGCTTTTGGATGACTTACCCCTTGTTTTATATAAAAAGGTGCTTTTAATCCTTTCTTTTCATGTCTTATACCCAGGAAAGCACCCAAGGATGAAAAGAACACAAAATGGGCCAAAAACGGAGTAAATGGGCCCTAACACGAAATCGACACGGCCTGGCCCAAAGCACACACGGTCGTGCCTTGATGAACACCTAAAGCACGGCTTCAACCCCGCCACACACGGCCGTGCCTCAAGAGAAATCTGAGCACGGTCAGGTCTCGATTCACATGGGCGTGTGACATGGCCGTGCCTCTGACGCTGGAAAGAGCAATTTTTTTCGAAAAAGGATACTTAGGGAGAAAGAATCGTGTTTCAAGATCCTATAAATAACCCCCAAGTATCACCTTTTGAGGGGAGCAAAAGCGAGGCCAAGGAACCAAGCCAAGAAGGTCAGAGTTAGGGAATAACGCGAGGATAGCCAGTTGATCCATCTTAAGAAGCCGGAGTTATACTCAAGACGGCAGAATTCTCCTTCGATTCCTTCAGGGGGTTTTAGGATTTTTCCTATGTTTTGTTTTGTCTTTTCTCTTGCGATGGTTTGTTTATTCATTATGAACTAAACCCTTTAGATACCTAAAGGGGATGAAACCTAGATGGATTTTATTATTTGATTTTTAAGTTATATGATAAATTACTTAGTTTGTTCTTAATTATGTTGCTTAATCAAATCTAATGTGCTTAGGTGGAGGAGGAATAGACCCTGCCTAAGAGAAGATCTAACATAATTAAGCGAAGTTGATCGAACGCCTAGAGATAGGGTTACGAGATTTGCCGGATTAGGGTGAAACCTAATATAGGAGTCCATTGATCGATTTACTACTATCCTAGGGGGTTATTATAAGAGAACGAGAGTTCCACTAATTAAACTAGGGTTAGACGTTATTCGCCTCGAAAGAGGGTTTAATATAGGTTAGGGAGTCCTACAGATCAAGCTAAGTAAAAGAAATCATATAATTGAAGGTTAGATAATAGGAGAAATCTAGGTGGATTCTTCCTGAGGGTATCATTAAAATCAACTGAGTTTTTCCTCAAGGTTATTTTTGAAATCGTCTTTTTTGTCTTTGTGTCTTTAGTTAAGCTGTCGTCAATTAAATTTAAAAAGTAATCTTCACTCTAACTTTAAGGCTAAATAATAAAAAGAAAGTGAGTATTAATACTTTTAGTTCCTTTGGGTTCGATAACCGGTCTTCCCTAAGCTATACTACTATTCGATAGGTACACTTGCCTTAATATCGTTGTCAGAGTTAGTCTTCAAGTTTGATCATTCTTTTATAAATATTTAAAGCTCTGATTTTACAGCGATCAATCAAAATGCTTCTATTTTTTTGTTAAAATTGGGGTTTAATGAAGTCTCTAAAGATACTGCCATTGGGGTTCGAGTTCTTCGATCGAAGTATGGACTGAAAGTGAAGGTGCCCGAAAGTAATACATGAGGAGGGTGTTCAACCGTATGGAGAGGACTTGCTAAGGTACGACCCATATCGAGAGATAATTTTTACTGGTCTGTTTGGACCGGGAATTCTATCTATTGTTGGTGTTCATCCAATCATGTGGCTTCTCAAATCAATCTTATAACGGATTGTACACTTGGTGACAAGGTAACTGGGGATGGGATGTGGAATCTAGCACTTTTTAGAGTTAGGATTCCAAAGGATATTGATAAAAGAGTTGTGAGTATCCCTCTCACCACCCATTTGCTGGTCCTAATAAAATCAATTGGGTGCGCACCCCGGTAGGGACCTTTTTGGTCAAGAGTGCTTACTGATCGATAATGGAGGATACATGGAATAGAAAAGACAAAAGGGTGGCTGGTCGTAAGGAATTTTCAAGGACCTCAACGTGTTCATTTTTTTTCTTATGGCTTATGCTCGAACAACAACTTCTAACTATTTGGAACGAATACGGAAGGGCATTGGTCATAGTGCGTCTTATCATATGTCTCACCATGAAACAAAAGATTTACTTCAAGTGCTTAGGGATTTCCCTGCTACAAAAGAGGCTTGGATGCAAATTGTGCCAGCAAACCGTCCGCCCCGATTCTGCTCCAATAGTCTTCAAGACTGGATGGAGACTAATTTATGATCTTCAGTATGGATGTCGTGTGTGGGGATCTTTTGGTCTTGTAACACCCTGAACCCGACCCACGAGCCTTGACCGGATCTGGTATGTCACAGGGTAAAAACGTTTCGAAAGATTTTGATTAATAGTAGAAATCTGAAGATATTGTTGAAGTTATAAAACGGTGTTTGCTAAAACTCAGATGGGTTGATTTGATAAACACGATCTAGTTGAAACCTTTTTCCTTTGAAAACATTTGATCATTTAAATTTTTAGAACCATCAAAGTTATTGTTAACCTGGCGGATTTTTGCTACCCGATGGTAACATCTTTGAAAACGTGTGCGAGTACTTATTTTAAAAACGTTACTATTAACCGATTTGCTTAACAGTTTATAAGTTCATTAGTAATGTAATAGAAATAAAGTAAAAGCAACTACTTAAACATACGAATAATAATAAGCGGCCATATTACAACCCAATCGAAATTTAGTAAATAATAAACTTTAAACGGTGCGAAATAAAATTTCAAGTCCACGGAACAACCATGGCCGCCTCGAGTCCTCTCCGGCTCCATCTCCGCGATCTACTCACCTGCAAAATGATATGGGAAGGGGTGAGTCACCAAGACTCAGTGTATAAATCCCCAACCTGAAAATGCCCTCATACACAAGATATTAGTAAGACATGCAATTATGCAACCCAAGCTAGCCATCCATACTCCTTTTTCTACCCCGTGTGGTACCAAACCACTGGTGGTGCCAAACCACTGGTGACCGAAGTCACAAATATCAAATGATGGGGCCAACCCATCGTGTGGTACCAAACCACTGATGACCATAGGTCACAATATCAACATGTGGTACCAAACCACTGGTGGTGCCAAACCACTGGTGACCGAAGTCACAAATATCAAATGATGGGGCCAACCCATCGTGTGGTACCAAACCACTGATGACCATAGGTCACAATATCAACATGTGGTACCAAACCACTGGTGGTGCCAAACCACTGGTGACCGAAGTCACAAATATCAATATGTGGTGCCAAACCACTAGTGGTGCCAAACCACTGGGACTTAGTCACAAATTATATCAACGGTGTGGTCAAAACCACTGGTGGTACCAAACCACTGGTGACCGAAGTCACAAATATCAAATGATGGGCCCAACCAATCGTGTGGTCAAAACCACTGGTGACAGTCCATAGAGATCATCTCCCTCCTCTCATCAATCCCACCATCATCATGCTCACATAACAAGTATCATGATCCCATATATCATGCATTTGAATATAGCATAGCTTTTGACAGCATATGATGGCATACATAACATACATTATAGATCAAGTAATAGGGGACTTACCCGAAATCCAAGCTTATGGCCACAAGGCAAAGTTACTACATGAGAGGTTATATATCATCATAATAACAGTCTATACTAATAAAGTGTGTAAGACCTTACACACCTGATTAAACGTAAGTCTAAGCGAATCCCGAACTACTCAATAACGAAAACCCGAAGAATCGATCTACCGCACTAGATCCCCTGCTCCTTGAGTGCCGATTTGGTCTTCTACCAAATCCCGAAACTACACTTATTCCTGAGATTGTTGAAATCCCTATATGGCACATATTAGTTCGGCTTAAAGTACAAATCTTTGACAAATGGCCCTTGGCCGATACTACATATCACCTTACCAAAACGAAACGAAGTCCCGGGAAGCCACTCCTTGAATGCACCTTTACGCTTACTACACACAAGAGAGCAAAACTCTTAATTTCTTAAGAACACATTCGGCCAACCTTACCAAGGTCTAAACTCAAACTTTCGGCACATCAAAAGAGAGAAAAGAAATCGAATGTTAAAATGAGACACTTACCACCCTTCAAAATCGATAGCACCATCCTTTGGGGGGTTCGGCCTATGCTCTAAATGGCAAGGAAAATTCGGCTATGCCCTTCAAAAAGATGGAGAACAATGGCAACAAGGTTTCGGCTATAACCTTCAATGCCAAGGGCATTCGGCTTTCAAGGAAGTAGGAAGGAATTGAGGTTGATTAAAGAGAAAAAAGCACTAGAACAAGGAACCAAAATGCCAAAACTTCACTCATGGACAAACGGCTCCCACCACCCTTCACTTGGCCGAAAATACCATCACAAGCAACCCTCCATTCGGCCAAGGAAAATTTGGAAAGACAAGGAGAAATCAATTAGTGAAATTTGGCACCTCCCTTGCAAGCTTCAACACCGACCATAAAGGTCCCTCAAACATGCTTCATTCGGCCAAGAAAACTTTTGAAAGGAAGGTAGAACAATTTGAAGAAATTCGGCCATGCTCAAATTGGAAGGAAAAGAAATACAAAACAATCAAATTCGGCCATGCTCCAATATGTGATAATTCCATTTCTAATTAAAAAAAATAAAACATTATTAATCATCACCCATACACAACAATATTATTAATCCATTTCCCCATCACTAAATTCCTTCCTTCAATAAATAAAATAAATAAACATAAAACCCCATACTTCCAACAGCTTTTCTTTAAAAAAAAAACAACACCTCATCAAGCACTTTTCATGCGTTTAAATGCCCCATGCAGCCACTAATCCCACGCCGGCAATTAAAAAAATAAAACCCCCATGATGCTGCCCCCAGGTCTCGAACCCGAGACCTGGAGAAAACTCCCCAAACCTCCAGCCACTCGGCCACTGCGCATTTCATGACATAAACGCATCAAAATTTCTTTTAAACTCTCCCTCGCTAGCTCTCTTTCGCCTTAACTCCAACGCAAAATAAAAACACCCATGCGCTTTCAGCCTGATTCGAACGCGAGACCTCACTGCCGCAGCCCTCAAGCAGCGCCCTTAGCCACTCGGCCAAGGCGTCTTTTGTGAGATAACTTGTCACACTTTTCCTTTAAGCACTCCCTCGCGTCAACGCCAAAAACCAAAATAAAACGCCCTTGCGTCCATGGTGACTCGAACCTGAGTCCCAATGCCCCCAATCCCTTAAGTGGCGCTCCCAAGCCACTTTGCCAGGCCGACTTCCATGCCTTTAAACCGCACCATTTATTAATAAGGCCTTCCTAGCCTGAACCCCTTTAACGCAAAAATTAAAACACTCCCATGCTATCATCCAGACTCGAACCCCTTACCTCCTGAAGCCCCCTTGCACCCTGGCGCCCCAAGCCATTCTACCAGCTACTTCCTTGTGGCATGTCTCGCACGAAAATTTATTTAAAGCCTCCTTACTTGGCTTCTTCCCCCTTAGGCACTAAAAGAATTTTTTTTTGCCCTAATCCTACTTAACCCGGGGTTATGACTAGGCCATAACATATGCATTTCATTTCTTCGAGCATGCGAAAATAATAATAAAAAAATAATAAAAATAAAATTGCAAACAACCCCCTAATTTAGGATGTTACAGTTCTACCCCCCTTAAAAATAATTTCGTCCCCGAAATTACCTAGATCAGAAGTGTTGGGGGTATTGCTGCAGCATCACATCCTCGGGTTCCCACGTGGCCTCCTCCGTACCATGGTTTCGCCATAGCACCTTTACCAACGGTACCGACTTCCTCCTCAGAACTTTGACATCTCGATCCAAAATCTGTACCGGCTCCTCCTCAAAAGACAAGTCCTCGTTCACTTCAACAACCGCAAACGGCACAATGTGTGATGGATCTGATCGATAGCGCCTAAGCATTGACACATGGAAGACGTCATGAATCTGACTTAATTCTGCCGGCAACTCGAGCTGGTAAGCTACTGGTTCCACACGTTTCAACACTGTGTACGGCCCGATGAACCTAGGGCTTAGCTTGCCCTTCCGGCCAAACCTCAGCACCTTCTTTCAAGGTGATACCTTCAAGAAGACCTTATCACCCACTGCATACTCCACACCTCTGCGCTTAAGATCAGCGTATGATTTCTGCCTGTCCGGTGCCTCCTTCAGACGAGCCCGAATTACCCTCACCTTATCTTCTGTCTCAGCCACCAACTCTGGACCCAACATCTGACGCTCACCCAGTTCTGTCCAACAGGTAGGAGTACAGCATTTCCGACCATACAGCGCCTCATATGGTGCCATCTGAATACTCGCTTGATAACTATTGTTATAAGCGGATTCTGCCAAAGGTAGGTACTCCTCCCAACTACCACGGAAGTCCAAAACACAGCCTCTTAACATATCTTCCAGCACCTGGATTACTCTTTCAGATTGTCCATCAGACTGTGGATGAAAAGCCGTGCTGAAATTCAACTTCGTACTCAACGCCTGATGTAAGGCCTTCCAAAATCTCGACGTGAACCGGGGATCTCTATCTGAGATAATGGACACAGGTACTCCATGCAACCGCACTATCTCAGCTATATACAGCTTGGCTAACCTTTGAAGCGAGTAGTCAGCACTTACCGGTATGAAATGGGCCGATTTAGTTACCCGATCCACTATCACCCATATTGAGTCTTTCTTACTGGGCGTAAGGGGAAGCCCACTTACAAAATCCATCGTAATCCCCTCCCACTTCCACTGTGGGATCTTTACCGGCTGTAATAGCCCTGATGGCAACTGATGCTCAGCCTTAACTTGCTGGCATGTTAGACACTTGCCCACTAACTCAGTTACTTCCCGCTTAAGACCCGGCTACCAAAACTGCTCCCTTAAATCTCGATACATCTTGCTGCCTCTAGGATGCATAGCGTACGGGCTGCTATGGGCTTCTTTAAGGATCTGCTGCCTCAAACCATCATCCTTAGGCATACACACTCTCCCCTGAAAATACAACACTCCATCATTACCCAAGCTGAAACCCTCGGCCTCACCACTCTGTACTTGCAACCTCCGAGTACTCAAAACTTCATCGGTCAACTGCCTCTCTTTAACCTCATCGATCCAAGACGGTTTTACTCGCAATTCTGCCAGAAGACTACCATCCTCATAGAGACTTAGGCGAGCAAACATTGCTCGCAATTCTGCCACCACTTTACGACTCAAAGCATCAGCGACTACGTTAGCCTTGCCTGGATGGTACTCGATAGAGCAGTCGTAGTCCTTCAGCAACTCAATCCACTTCTGCTGCCTCAGATTTAAATCTTTTTGGGTCAAGAGGTACTTCAGGCTCTTGTGATCCGAGTACACCACCGACTTCTCCCCACACAGATAGTGCCTCCAAATCTTCAAGGCAAAAACCACAGCAGCTAATTCCAAATCATGTGTCGGATAATTGCCTTCGTGAGGCCTCAATTGACGTGACGCATAAGCTACCACCTTTCCTTCTTGCATCAACACACACCCTAAACCGGTATGTGATGCATCACAATACACAGTGAATTCCTTTCCTGACTCAGGCTGAATCAAGACTGGTGCTTCTGTCAAAATCTTCTTTAGTTTGTCGAAACTTTCTTGCTGCTTCTCAGACCACACAAACGGAACTCCTTTTCTCAGCAACTTGGTCAACGGGGCTGTGATTAAGGAGAAATTTTCCATGAATCTTCTGTAATATCCAGCCAACCCCAGAAAACTTTGAATTTCCGTAACCGACTTTGGTGGTTTCCACTCCAACACTGCCTCGATCTTGCTAGGATCCACCCTGATCCCCTCAGCTGAAACAACATGCCCTAGAAAAGTTACCTCCTTAAGCCAGAACTCGCATTTGCTGAATTTGGCGTACAACTGTTTCTCCCTTAGAACTTGCAGAACCACATGAAGGTGTGCGTCATGCTCCTCTTCAGACTTCGAATACACCAAAATGTCGTCTATAAACACTACGATGAACCGATCCAGATAGGGTTGGAAAACCCGGTTCATCAAGTCCATAAACGCGGCTGGTGCATTCGTAAACCAAAAGGCATTACCAAAAACTCGTAGTGCCCATACCGAGTACGGAATGCCGTCTTATGGATATTAGCTTCCTTCACCTTAAGCTGATGATACCCCGATCTAAGATCGATCTTAGAGAAAACCGATGCACCCTTGAGTTGATCAAACAAATCATCAATCCTGGGCAAAGGATACCGGTTCTTTATTGTCAACTTGTTCAGCTGTCGGTAGTCTATACACATCCGCATCGTTCCATCCTTCTTCTTGACAAAAAGCACTGGAGCTCCCCAAGGCGATACACTCGGTCGGATGAACCCTCTATCCAACAACTCCTGGATCTGAGCCTTCAACTCCACTAATTCTTTCGGTGCCATCCGATACGGAGCTATAGATACTGGCGCGGTTCCGGGTAACAAATCAATACCAAACTCAACCTCACGATCAGGAGGTAAACCCGGGAGTTCTTCTGGAAACACATCAACATATTCCCTTACAGTCTGCACATCCCTAATAGCTGTATCCTTAGCTTCCAAAGCACGAACATGCACTACATATGCCTCACAACCCTTCCTAACCATCTTTTCCGCCTTCAAAGCTGAAACCAGATTAGATAGGTAATCTCTCCTTTTACCTATCATCACTACCTCATCTCCATTCACGGTCTTTAACACCATGCGCTTAGCTGCGCAATCCAGGCTAGCTTGATACTTTACTAGCCAATCCATCCCGAGAATCAGATCGAACTCCCTAAACGGTAGTTCCATCAAGTCAGCCAAGAACACGACCCCTTGGAGTTCTAGGGGTACATCCATATAGAGTTTACTTACTTCTACAGAGTGACCCAGAGGGCTTAACACAATCATCTTCTTAGAAGTAAGTTCAAAGTCTAAGTTCAGAGTTTCCACAACGCTACTAGCAATGTACGAGTGAGTCGAGCCAACATCAATCAAGGTGCTATAGGGTACTCCAAAGATCAAAAACATACCGGTTATGACGTCTGGTGCGTCGCCCTCCTCTTGACGCCTCGCAGCATAAACCAAGCCAGGTTGGCTAGCCTCAGTACCACCGGTACCTCCACTCGATGTCCCACGACCTCTACCAGCACCATCACCTCCCCTTCCTGCACCACGACCTCTCGGCGGCTGTTGGTTATCCCTCCTATTCAGTGGACGATCCTGACCCTCAGACCTCAGCATCGCTGCCTTTTTCGGACAATCCCTAACTCGATGTGTCACGGATCTACATTTGAAGCATCCCCGATTACCTTTCCAACACTCTCCCGTATGAGACTTTCCACAACGAGCACACCGTGGCGGCCATTGAGTACTAGCAGCAGCAGTAGCAGGCCTAGCAGCTTGATCCGACCCGCCATATCTTGCCCTCTTCTGTTGATTCCCAGAAAGCCTCGAAGATCCGGAGCTCCTCTTGTTCCAGCTCCTATCTTGATTCCGTCTAAAAGACTGTCTTACCCCTTCAACCACTTTAGCCTTCTCTACTAGAACAGCGAACTCCCGTTCTTGTTGCGGAGCTATCATCATCCTCAGCTCATCCCTCAGCCCATCTTCGAATCTGACACAGCGTTCATACTCAGTACCCACAATACCACGAGCATACCTACTCAATCGGAGAAATTCAGCCTCATACTCTGCCACCGTCTTATTACCCTGAACCAGGTTCAAGAAAGCCTTCCGTTGCGCATCCACGTAGCTAGCTCCTATATATTTCCTTTGGTAGGCTGCTCTAAAGAACTCCCATGTGAGATCCTTCGCCATTGCTCCATCCCTTACGGTGAGCCACCACTGGTATGCCTCATCCCGAAGTAGAGAGATTATACCCTTCAGCTTTTCCTCAGCTGAAAAATCCAGGTCATCCATGATCCTCTCAGTTGATTCCAGCCAATACTCCACCGTATTGGGAGCCACACCTGATACACCTCGAAATATCTCCGCTCCATTCGCCCGGAGTCGCTCAGGTATAGATTTCTGAGCTCCTATACCTCTACCTACCCCAGCCATCATTTCTAGAACCCGCAGCATAGCCTACGATACTGACTCGCCTCCCGTCTGATCCTGTTGTCCAGCACCAAAAGTTGGGGGTGGTGGTGGAGGTGGTATCTCATTATCAGATCCCTGGCCCGACCTAACGGGTTCTGACACAGCCATCCTGCCTCTACCGCGTCCCCGACGGCCACAGCCTCTAGAACTCATCTTTTATCCCGCGATCTGACTAAAAGGTTGTATGCGTTAGTCAAAGTTTCACTGATTATTAGCGAAGAAATTTTATGAATGGAGTTTAAAAGTTGTTCTTTCGGTCAATGAAGTTTCAAGTCTTCTATTCTAATTCAAAGATACACATTCACTTATTCCATCACCTTTTTGTCCAAATACCTATTCCGGGGGTAATTTTGTCATTTGCCCTACAGGGGTATTTGGTAATAAACCAGGGTAAATTTGTAAATCTGAATAAATCAAGGGTATTTTAAAATTTGTAAAGCTTGGGGGTTCTTTTTGAGAATTTGTTTTCCAAATAGGTAGTGTTGCAAAACTTTTGAAAATCAGGGTCATTTTGGTAATTTTGTAAGTTAGGGCAATTTGGTAAATTTCCAAAATCATGGCATTTTTGATATTTGCAAAATAAGGTTTTGGGGTACGTTTGTAAAATAAGAAAAATTTTGTTGAATTTGGGGGTAGCTTAGTAATTTTAGAAACCAGGGGCATTTTTGAAATTTTACCACTAGGGGTATTTTTGTAATTTTCATAAATCAAATTTTTTTTTTTGAAAAATTTTGTAAAAAAATGCTCATAAGTTTAAGGGAAATTTTTAAAAGTTTTAAAACTGAAGCTTTTATAAAAATACGGCTAGTCTCCTTTCGGGTTTAGCCCATGAACAAGTCCTCACGGTTAGGGTGAACCGAAGCTACACACCAGGTAGGATTCCTACGAAGAGGAGGTGAGTCGCTAGGACTACATAAATACCAGGCTTTTCCGGATCCAATCCTAGACATGCGCACAAAGGTTACCACATCCTAACTCGGCGACTTAGTCATAGGTTTGTTTAATTAGGCAATTAAAATCTTATGCGATTGTTGGGGTAAACTAGTCCTAGGGTTCACATACCTTTCATACTATCTACGTCCCATTCCTACCCCTTTACCGATAATAATTCACACAGAGGTTAGAAATACTTACCCGAGCGGACTGGTGCCGGAGACTCGATGCCATGTTGTTTAAAACAAAACCATTTTCATAATAGAGGCCTATCAAGAAAACATTTTTGGGCCTTGGGCCCCCACAGCCGAGTTTTGAACCTGGCTTTGATACCAATTATGTAACACCCCGAACCCGGCCCACGAGCCTTGACCGGATCTGGTATGTCACAGGGTAAAAACGTTTCGAAAGATTTTGATTAATAGTGGAAATCTGAAGATATTGTTGAAGTTATAAAACGGTGTTTGCTAAAACTCAGATGGGTTGATTTGATAAACACGATCTAGTTGAAACCTTTTTCCTTTGAAAACATTTGATCATTTAAATTTTTAGAACCATCAAAGTTATTGTTAACCTGGCGGATCCCCTGATTAAACGTAAGTCTAAGCGAATCTCGAACTACTCAATAACGAAAACCCGAAGAATCAATCTACCGCACTAGATCCCCTGCTCCTTGAGTGCCGATTTGGTCTTTTACCAAATCCTGAAACTACACTTATTCCCGAGATCGTTGAAATCCCTATATGGCACATATTAGTTCGGCTTAAAGTACAAATCTTTGACAAATGGCCCTTGGCCGATACTACATATCACCTTACCAAAACGAAACGAAGTCCCGGGAAGCCACTCCTTCAATGCACCTTTACGCTTACTACACACAAGAGAGCAAAACTCTTAATGTCTTAAGAACACATTCGGCCAACCTTACCAAGGTATAAACTCAAACTTTCAGCACATCAAAAGAGAGAAAAGAAATCGAATGTTAAAATGAGACACTTACCACCCTTCAAAATCGATAGCACCATCCTTTGGGGGGTTCGGCCTATGCTCTAAATGGCAAGGAAAATTGGGCTATGCCCTTCAAAAAGATGGAGAACAATGGCAACAAGGTTTCGACTATAACCTTCAATGCCAAGGGCATTCGGCTTTCAAGGAAGTAGGAAGGAATTGAGGTTGATTAAAGAGAAAAAAGCACTAGAACAAGGAACCAAAATGCCAAAACTTCACTCATGGACAAACGGCTCCCACCACCCTTCACTTGGCCGAAAATACCATCACAAGCAACCCTCCATTCGGCCAAGGAAAATTTGGAAAGACAAGGAGAAATCAATTAGTGAAATTCGGCACCTCCCTTGCAAGCTTCAACACCGACCATAAAGGTCCCTCAAACATGCTTCATTCGGCCAAGAAAAATTTTGAAAGGAAGGCAGAACAATTTGAAGAAATTCGACCATGCTCAAATTGGAAGGAAAAGAAAAACAAAACAAACAAATTCGGCAATGCTCCAATATGTGATAATTCCATTTCCAATTTAAAAAATAAAACATTATTAATCATCACCCATACACAACAATATTATTAATCCATTTCCCCATCACTAAATTCCTTCCTTCAATAAATAAAATAAATAAACATAAAACCCCATACTTCCAACAGCTTTTCTTTAAAAAAAAACAACACCCCATCAAGCACTTTTCATGCGTTTAAATGCCCCATGCAGCCACTAATCCCATGCCGGCAATTAAAAAAATAAAACCCCCATGATGCTGCCCCCAGGTCTCGAACTCGAGACCTGGAGAAAACTCCTCAAACCTCCAGCCACTCGGCCACTGCGCATTTCATGACATAAACGCATCAAAACTTCTTTTAAACTCTCCCTCGCTAGCTCTCTTTCACCTTAACGCCAACGCAAAATAAAAACACCCATGCGCTTTCAGCCTGATTCGAACGCGAGACCTCACTGCCGCAGCCTTCAAGCAGCGCCCTTAGCCACTCGGCCAAGGCGTCTTTTGTGACATAACTTGTCACACTTTTCCTTTAAGCACTCCCTCGCGTCAACGCCAAAAACCAAAATAAAACGCCCTTGCGTCCATGGTGACTCGAACCTGAGTCCCAACGCCCCCAGGCCCTTAAGTGGTGCTCCCAAGCCACATTGCCAGGCCGACTTCCATGCCTTTAAACCGCACCATTTATTAATAAGGCCTTCCTAGCCCGAACCCCTTTAACGCAAAAATTAAAACACTCTCATGCTATCACCCAGACTCGAACCCCTTACCTCCTGAAGCCCCCTTGCACCCTGGCGCCCCAAGCCATTCTACCAGCTACTTCCTTGTGGCATGTCTCGCACCAAAATTTATTTAAAGCCTCCTTACTTGGCTTCTTCCCCCTTAGGCACTAAAAGAATTTTTTTTTGCCCTAATCCTACTTAACCCGGGGTTATGACTAGGCCATAACATATGCATTTCATTTCTTCGAGCATGCGAAAATAATAATAAAAAAGTAATAAAAATAAAATTGCAAACAACCCCCTAATTTAGGATGTTACAGGTCTTGTTACTTTGGTTTAATAGCATGCTGTATATGGGAAAACAAGAACCTTTTTAAATTTTTGGGAATAACATGGAGTTTTACTGAAACTATTAAGATTTCCACAAGCCTGGCAAAATAGTACAATTCAACCTATAAGAGTCACTTGTCTAGACATCTCGTTATTGATTCTGAAGATCCATTGGTAGGAAATTTTATGCGTTATATTCCGACAGGGCTGTTAGGATCGAAACATGTTTTGCTACTGCCGGGGGTGTTACATGTAAAAAAAATGGTGAATGGATCCTTGGATATAACCACTATTTGGGGAGTTGTTCTATTTTTAAATCTAAAATTTGTGGATACTTGATTGTTTTGTCATTATTCAGAAAAAGGTGTACAAGAATGTGTCGATACCCATGGATAGATTCGAATTTGTTAAAGCTTTGCTGGTTAGCTGCTTGGCCAGTTCGTCCTCAGCCTTGATAAGAAGGATTCATTTGTTTTTACAAACTATAGTCCAATGGCAAATCAAGTGTATTCCGAGAGAGAGGTATAAAGTTGCTGACAGGCTTGCTAAGCTGGCTTAAGATAGGAATACATAAGTGCAGGTGTTTGTTAATTTCCCTGAGGAGATGTTAGATGAATTTGGGTTTGATAAAGTAGTTGAGTTTCTGTTTGTAATTATTTAGTAGAGTTGGTTAGTTTTATTTACACACCAAAAGAAAAGTTGATTGCAACCAAAATTTTCAATAAAAAGAGAAAAATCAATATAGTTGTACTGTCAAACGCTTATATTAGAAAATAAATTACTAAATTAGATTTGTTAACAAAATTGTAAAATAAATTTATTGTTATAATTGATAATAATGTATGTTATTGTAACTAAGACCTATCCAAAAATAGATTTGTTTTACCTATATAAAAACTAGTAAAAGAAATTAAAAAATCAAAAGATCAAAATTTGTAATTAAAAATATCTGCGTATCATAGTCAACAAGACAATGGCTCCTCCAAATCAATTATGCTTACTTTTAGTTATTTTCTTATCAATCTTTTCTCTTTCTTCTTTGCCAACAAATGCAATTATTCCAAAGGCTAATGTTTCCCTTCCGATACCTTCATCGCAACAAGTAGAAAATTTATGCAATGGCAAGGCAATTCAAAACCGCAGGTTTTGCCTGAAAGCACTTTCCACTCCCGAAGTTATTACGGCAATGGATACAACCCAACTAGGAACCCTCATTATGAAATTAGGAGCAGCAAATGCCAAAGCAACGTTGAATGTATATAATGAAATAATTAAGAAACCAGGTTCTCCCCAGGCTTTGAAAGCTCTTAATTGTTGCGTTGAGGCTTACAAATATGCAATCTTATCATTTGAAATGGTATCTTCAGAACTGGTTGAAGATCCCCAAACTGCAAACTATGATGTAGCTGTTATAGGTCCCGAAATTGATAATTGTGAAAAGGAACTCATTAGCGCAAAGGTTCAAGCACCTCGACTTCTTGCTGGGAATCGATTTATAAAATATTATGTCTCAATGGGATATGAGATAACATCAACTCTTGAGCTTGAAAACCCAAATGAGTATTAGGAAAAAAATTAAAGGAATATGTATAGATAATAATGGATACAATATAATATTGATGGCATAGGCATGTTGCCATTGTTTCTACTGTTGAAACTATGAATTAATTTAAATAATCATTGTAAAATTATATGTTTTTTTTTTCATATTCCATTAAGTTAATGAATCATTAATACCAATCATTAGCTATTCAAAGTGTACTCAGAATCTAACCGAACCGAAATAATATCAACCTTCTTACATCTTCCATTTATAACCTTTTCGCAAAAATATGTAATAATTACACTTATTGTTCTAGGATGATATTTTTATAAGAAAGATCTGGTAGTATTTACCGTCTCCCACCATACTTGTGTCCTACTCCATTTTGCTTTATTTATTTCCTTAATTGCCTTCTTCTTAATGCCTTATTTTAATTCCTTGCATCCAGAAGTACTAGTGAACTTTCCCTTATTATCAAAAGACAAAATCATGGAATCATTACCTCTTAATTGACAAAGCCTTATCATTTGAAAATTACTTTATTCAACTCCAAAAAAGAATAATGAGTCATTTGTAAAGAAAATATGGACAAAAAAAATCAATTAACGTGACATTACTATAATATTTTACCCTATCTTCAAAAAAAATGATGTTACTTTGCAGTATTTTGTTTTTATTAGCAAATTGAAATCAAACCAAGCCACCGGATCCATTTAATTTTTTGGTTCTTTTTAACAAATTGAAATCAAACTATCTAAATGGGGCCAGTTCTTTCTTATTTGTTCTTTGCAAATGATTTGGTAATCTTTTCGAAAGCGGACTTAAAGTATGTCCGGATCCTTAACGGAATTCTTCACCTCTTATGTAGTTCCTCAGACCATCGAGTCAATGCCCAGAAAACCAAAATTTTTCTTTTTTGAAGGAGTGGGTGATGATCTTAGTAACATGCTAAGTAGTTTACTTGGCTTACAAAGGGCCCAAGATATTGAAATGTACTTGGGATTGTCATTATTCCATAACAGAGTTTCTAACTCTACATTGCAGTTTGTAGTAGAATAGATGCGTAGCAAATTCAGTAATTGGTATGCTAAGCAGCTCTCTATGGCAGGTAGTGTTACTCTTGTTTAGTTAGTTCTTTTTACTTTACCAATTTAATTTATGCAGCCAATGCGAATTTTGAATTGTGTTTGCGTGTAGATTGAATGATCTGCAGGACAATTCATGTAGTTGTCGGCTTATGGTGGAAGGAGAGTGTCTCTAGTTGATTGAGACTCTAATTGTTAACCTCGTGCTTGTGGAGGATGACGTCTAAGGCATTTAGAGGATCAAAATGCTTCTTTTTTAAAAAAAAATTGGGGTTTAATGAAGTCTCTAAAGATACTGCCATCGGGGTTCAAGTTCTTCGATCGAAGTATGGATTGAAAGTAAGGGTGCCCGAAAGTAATACATGAGGAGGGTGTTCAGCCGTATGGAGAGGACTTGCTAAGGTACGACCCATATCGAGAGATAATTTTTACTGGTCTGTTTGGACCAGGAATTCTATCTATTGTTGGTGTTTATCCAATCATGTGCCTTCTCAAATCAATCTTATAACGGATTGTACACTTCGTGACAAGGTAACTGAGGATGGGATGTGGAATCTAGAACTTTTTGGAGCTAGGATTCCAAAGGATATTGATAAAAGAGTTGTGAGTATCCCCCTCACCACCCTTTTGCTGGTCCTAATAAAATCAATTGGATGCGCACCCCGGTAGGGACCTTTTTAGTCAAGAGTGCTTACTGATCGATAATGGAGGATACATGGAATAGAAAAGACAAAGGGTGGCTGGTCGTAAGGAATTTTCAAGGACCTCAACGTGTTCATTTTTTTTTATGGCATATGCTCGAACAACAACTTCTAACTATTTGGAACGAATACGGAAGGGCATTGGTCATAGTGCGTCTTATCATATGTCTCACCATGAAACAAAAGAATTACTTCATGTGCTTAGGGATTTCCCTGCTACAAAAGAGGCTTGGATGCAGATTGTGCCTGCAAACCGTCCGCCCCGATTCTACTCCAATAGTTTTCAAAACTCGATGGAGACTAATTTATGATCTTCAGTATGGATGTCGTGTGTGGGGATCTTTTGGTCTTGTTACTTTGGTTTAATAGCGTGGTGTATATGGGAAAACAAGAACCTTTTTAAATTTTAGGGAATAACATGGAGTTTTATTGCAACTATTAAGATTTCCACAAGCCTGGCAAAATATTACAATTCAAACTATAAGAGTCACTTGTCTAGACATCTCGTTATTGATTCTGAAGATCTATTGGTAGGAAATTTTATGCGTTATATTCCGACAGGGCTGTTGGGATCGAAACATGTTTTTCTACTGCCGGGGGTGTTACATGTAAAAATAATGGTGAATGGATCCTTGAATATAACCACTATTTGGGGAGTTGTTCTATTTTTAAATCTAAAATTTGTGGATACTTGATGGTTTTGTCATTATTCAGAAAAAGGGGTACAAGAATGTGTCGATACCCATGGATAGATTCGAATTTGTTAAAGCTTTGCTGGTTAGCTACTTGGCCAGTTTGTCCTCAGCCTTGATAAAAAGGATTCATTTGTTTTTACAAACTATAGTCCAATGGCAAATCAAGTGTATTCCGAGAGAGAGGAATAAAGTTGCTGACAGGCTTGCTAAGCCGGCTTAAGATAGGAATACATAAGTACAGGTGTTTGTTAATTTCCCTGAGGAGATGTTAGATGATTTTGGGTTTGATAAAGTAGTTGAGTTTCCATTTGTAATTATTTAGTAGAGTTGGTTAGTTTTATTTACATGCCAAAAGAAAAGTTGATTGCAACAAAAATTTCCAATAAAAAAAGAAAAATCAATATAATTGTACAGTCAAACGCTTATATTAGAAAATAAATTACTAAATTAGATTTGTTAACAAAATTTTAAAATAACTTTATTGTTATAATTGATAATAATGTATGTTTTCATAACTAAGCCCTATCCAAAAATAGATTTGTTTTACCTATATAAAAACTAGTAAAAGAAATTAAAAAATCAAAAGATCAAAATTTGTAATTAAAAATATCTTCGCATCATAGTCAACAAGACAATGGCTCCTACAAATCAATTATGCTTACTTTTAGTTATTTTCTTATCAATCTTTTCTCTTTCTTCTTTGCCAACAAATGCAATTATTCCAAAGGCTAATGTTTCCCTTCCGATACCTTCATTGCAACTAGTAGAAAATTTATGCAATGGCAAGGCAATTCAAAATCGCAGGTTTTGTTTGAAAGCACTTTCCACTCTCGAAGTTATTACGGCAATGGATACAACCCAACTAAGAACCCTCATTATGAAATTAGGAGCAGCAAATGCCAAAGCAACGTTGAATGTATATAATGAAATAATTAAGAAACCAGGTTCTCCCCAGGCTTTGAAAGCTCTTAATTGTTGCGTTGAGGCATACAAATATGCAATCTTATCTTTTGAAATGGTATCTTCAGAATTGGTTGAAGATCCCCAAACCGCAAACTATGATGTAGCTGTTATAGGTCCCGAAATCGCTAATTGTGAAAAGGAACTGATTAACGCAAAGGTTCAAGCACCTCGACTCCATGCTGGGAATCGATTTATGAAATATTATGTCTCAATGGGATATGAGATAACATCAACTCTCGAGCTTGAAAATCCAAATGAGTATTAGGAAAAAAATTAAGGGAATATGTATAGATAATAATGAGTGAATTTGTTATCTTGATTGATACAATATAATATTGATGGCATAGGCATGTTGCCATTGTTTTTGCTGTTGAAACTATGAATTAATTTAAATAATCATTGTAAAATTATATGTTTTTTTTTCATATTCCATTAAGTTAATGAATCATTAATATTCCAATCATTAGCTATTCAAAGTGTACTTAGAATCTAACCGAACTGAAATAATATCAACCTTCTTACATCTTCCATTTATAACCTTTTCGTAAAAATATGTAATAATTACACCTATTGTTCTAGGATGATATTTTTATAAGAAAGATCTTGTAGTATTTACCGTCTCCCACCATACTTGTGTCCTACTCCATTTCGCTTTATTTATTTCCTTAATTGCCTTTTCCTTAATGCCTTCTTTTAATTCCTTGCATCCAGAAGTAATAGTGAACCTTCCCTTATTATCAAAAGACCAAATCAAGGAATCATTACCTCTTAATTGACAAAGCCTTATCCTTTGAAAACTACTTTATTCAACTCCAAAAAAGAATAATGAGTCATTTGTAAAGAAAATATGGACAAAAAAAGATCATTTAACGTGACATTACTATAATATTTTACCCTATCTTTGAAAAAAAATGATGTTACTTTGCAGTATTTTGTTTTTATTAGCAAATTGAAATCAAACCAAGCCATCGGATCCATTTAATTTTTTGATTCTTTTTAACAAATTAAAATCAAACTATCTAGATGGGGCCAGTTCTTTCTTATTTGTTCTTTGCAAATGATTTCGTAATCGTTTCGAAAGCGAACTTAAAGCATGTTCGAATCCTTAAAGGAATTCTTCATCTCTTATGTAGTTGCTCAGACCATCGATTCAATGCCCAGAAAACCAACATTTTTCTTTTTTGAAGGAGTGAGTGATGATCTTAGTAACATGTTAAGTAGTTTACTTGGCTTACAAAGGGCCCAAGATATTGAAATGTACTTGGGAGTGTCATTATTCCATAGCAGAGTTTCTAACTCTACATTGCAGTTTGTGGTAGAATAGGTGCATAGCAAATTGAGTAATTGGTATGCTAAGTAGCTCTCTATGGCAGGTAGTGTTACTCTTGTTTAGTCAGTTCTTCTTTCTTTACCAATTTATTTTATGCAGCTACTGCGAAGTTTGAATTGTGTTTGTGTGTAGATTGAATGACCTGCATGACAATTCATATAGGTGTCGGCTAATGATGGAAGGAGAGTGTCTCTAGTTGATTGAGACTCTAATTGTCAATCTCGTGCTTGTGGAGGATGACGTCGAAGGCATTTAGAGGATCAAAATGCTTCTTTTTTTTGTTAAAATTGGGGTTTAATGAAGTCTCTAAAGATACTACCATTGGGGTTTGAGTTCTTCGATCGAAGTATGGATTAAAAGTGAGGGTGCCCGAAAGTAATACATGAGGAGGGTGTTCAGCTGTATGGAGAGGACTTGCTAAGGTACAACCCATATCGAGAGATAATTTTTACTGGTCTATTTGGACCAGGAATTCTATCTATTGTTGGCGTTCATCCAATCATGAGGCTTCTCAAAACAATCTTATAACGGATTGTACACTTCGTGACAAGGTTACTGGGGATGGGATGTGGAATCTAGAACTTTTTAGAGTTAGGATTCCAAAGGATATTGATAAAAGAGTTGTGAGTATCCCCCTCACCACCCTTTTGATGGTCCTAATAAAATCAATTGGGTGCACACCCCAGTAGGAACCTTTTTGGTCAAGAATGCTTACTGATCGATAATGGAGGATACATGGAATAGAAAAGACAAAGGGTGGCTGGTCATAAGGAATTTTCAAGGACCTCAACATGTTCATTTTTTTTCTTATGGCTTATGCTCGAACAACAACTTCTAACTATTTGGAACGAATACGGAAGGGCATTGGTCATAGTGCGTCTTATCATATGTCTTACCATGAAACAAAAGATTTACTTCATGTGCTTAGGGATTTCCCTGCTACAAAAGAGGCTTGGATGCAGATTGTGCCTGCAAACCGTCCACCCCGATTCTGCTCCAATAGTCTTCAAGATTGGATGGAGACTAATTTATGATCTTCAGTATGGATGTCGTGTGTGGGGATCTTTTGGTCTTGTTACTTTGGTTTAATAGCGTGGTGTATATGGGAAAACAAGAACCTTTTTAAATTTTAGGGAATAACATGGAGTTTTATTGCAACTATTAAGATTTCCACAAGCCTGGCAAAATAGTACAATACAACCTATAAGAGTCACTTGTCTAGACATCTCGTTATTGATTCTGAACATCCATTGGTAGGAAATTTTATGCATTATATTCCGACAGGGCTGTTAGGATCGAAACAAGTTTTGCTACTGCCGGGGGTGTTACATGTAAAAAAAAGGGAGAATGGGATCCTTGGATATAACCACTATTTGAGGAGTTGTTCTATTTTTAAATCTAAAATTTGTGGATACTTGATGGTTTTGTCATTATTCCGAAAAAGGGGTACAAGAATGTGTCGATACCCATGGATAGATTCGAATTTGTTAAAGCTTTGCTGGTTAGCTGCTTGGCCAGTTCGTCCTCAGCCTTGATAAGAAGGATACATTTGTTTTTACAAACTATAGTCCAATGGCAAATCAAGTGTATTCCGAGAGAGAGGTATAAAGTTGTTGACAGGCTTGCTAAGCTGGCTTAAGATAGGAATACATAAGTGCAGGTGTTTGTTAATTTCCCTGAGGAGATGTTAGATGAATTTGGGTTTGATAAAGTAGTTGAGTTTCCGTTTGTAATTATTTAGTAGAGTTGGTTAGTTTTATTTACACACCAAAAGAAAAGTTGATTGCAACCAAAATTTTCAATAAAAAGAGAAAAATCAATATAGTTGTACAGTCAAACGCTTATATTAGAAAATAAATTACAAATTAGATTGTTAACAAAATTGTAAAATAACTTTATTGTTATAATTGATAATAATGTATGTTATTGTAACTAAGACCTATCCAAAAATAGATTTGTTTTACCTATATAAAAACTAGTAAAAGAAATTAAAAAATCAAAAGATCAAAATTTGTAATTAAAAATATCTTCGTATCATAGTCAACAAGACAATGGCTCCTCCAAATCAATTATGCTTACTTTTAGTTATTTTCTTATCAATCTTTTCTCTTTCTTCTTTGCCAACAAATGCAATTATTCCAAAGGCTAATGTTTCCCTTCCGATACCTTCATCGCAACTAGTAGAAAATTTATGCAATGGCAAGGCAATTCAAAATCGCAGGTTTTGTTTGAAAGCACTTTCCACTCCCGAAGTTATTACGGCAATGGATACAACCCAACTAGGAACCCTCATTATGAAATTAGGAGCAGCAAATGCCAAAGCAACATTGAATGTATATAATGAAATAATTAAGAAACCAGGTTCTCCCCAGGCTTTGAAAGCTCTTAATTGTTGCGTTGAGGCTAACAAATATGCAATCTTATCATTTGAAATGGTATCTTCAGAATTGGTTGAAGATCCCCAAACCGCAAACTATGATGTAGCTATTATAGGTCCCGAAATTGATAATTGTGAAAAGGATCTCATTAACGGAAAGGTTCAAGCACCTCGACTCCTTGCTGGGAATCAATTTATAAAATATTATGTCTCAATGGGATATGAGATAACATCAACTCTCGAGCTTGAAAATCCAAATGAGTATTAGGAAAAAAATTAAGGGAATATGTATAGATAATAATGAGTGAATTTGTTATCTTTATCGACACAATATAATATTGATGGCATAGGCATGTTGCCATTGTTTCTGCTGTTGAAACTATGAATTAATTTAAATAATCATTGTAAAATTATATGTTTTTTTTTTCATATTCCATTAAGTTAATGGATCATTAATATTCCAATCATTAGCTATTCAAAGTGTACTCAGAATCTAACCGAACCGAAATAATATCAACCTTCTTACATCTTCCAATTATAACCTTTTCGCAAAAATATGTAATAATTACACCTATTGTTCTAGGATGATATTTTTATAAGAAAGATCTTGTAGTATTTACCGTCTCCCACCATACTTGTGTCCTACTCCATTTTGCTTTATTTATTTCCTTAATTGCCTTCTCCTTAATGCCTTATTTTAATTCCTTGCATCCAGAAGTACTAGTGAACTTTCTCTTATTATCAAAAGACAAATTCATGGAATCATTACCTCTTAATTGACAAAGCCTTATCCTTTGAAAATTACTTTATTCAACTCCAAAAAAGAATAATGAGTCATTTGTAAAGAAAATATGGACAAAAAAAGATCATTTAACGTGATATTACTATAATATTTTACCCTATCTTCAAAAAAAATGATGTTACTTTGCAGTATTTTGCTTTTATTAGCAAATTGAAATCAAACCAAGCCACTGGATCCAATTAATTTTTTGGTTCTTTTTAACAAATTGAAATCAAACTATCTAGATGGGGCCAGTTCTTTCTTATTTGTTCTTTGCAAATGATTTGGTAATCTTTTCGAAAGCGAACTTAAAGCATGTTCGGATCCTTAAAGGAATTCTTCACCTCTTATGTAGTTCCTCAGACCATTGAGTCAATGCCCAGAAAACCAAAATTTTTCTTTTCTGAAGGAGTGGGTGATGATCTTAGTAACATGCTAAGTAGTTTACTTGGCTTACAAAGGGCCCAAGATATTGAAATGTACTTGGGAGTGTCATTATTCCATAACAGAGTTTCTAACTCTACATTGCAGTTTGTGGTAGAATAGGTGCGTAGCAAATTGAGTAATTGGTATGCTAAGCAGCTCTCTATGGCAGATAGTGTTACTCTTGTTTAGTTAGTTCTTCTTTCTTTACCAATTTATTTTATGCAGCCAATGCGAATTTTGAATTGTGTTTGCATGTAGATTGAATGATCTGCAGGACAATTCATATAGGTGTCGGCTTATGGTGGAAGGAGAGTGTCTCTAGTTGATTGAGACTCTAATTGTTAACCTCGTGCTTGTGGAGGATGACGTCTAAGGCATGTAGAGGATCAAAATTGTAACACCCCAAACCCGGCCCAAACAATATGACCGAATTTGGTTTGCTACAGAGAAAACATTTTGAAAACCATTTTAAAACCGATTTTAAAAGTAGTCGAAATGCCTTTCAATTTGAATTTTCTTTGTTAAAAACCACACTTAAAAATATTTGTTGAGTCGAGTTGTTTAAAAATTTCAAATGTACTCGATGGTATTTTAAAAACATTTTGCGTTTAATTTGAGAAAACATGTGCAACAGTATTAACATCATCAAATAGTTTAAACCAAACATTCAAGCATGCAGCAATAATAAAATCATCCTAGGAGGCCTTATTACAATTAAGCAACATAAACCCAAAAGAAAAATAGATAAAATCCAAAATTCATTTATTAAAAATATCCACTGCATGGCCACCTCGAGTCCATCCGGCTCCTCACCCGCGATCTACGAGTCACCTGAAAAAAAATTAAAGGAGAAGGTGAGTCACCAAGACTCAATGTGTAACCCTTCCCCGATTTAGTGCAATAACATACACAAATCATAACCAATTAACATGCATAAGTTTAAAATGCACCCAACCTAGCCATCCAAACGCCTTTCTCTACCCCGTGTGGTACCAAACCACTGGTGGTGCCAAACCACTGGTGACATATAGTCACAGATGTGATGCCAAATCACTGGAGATACCAAATCTTTGGTGTCCGAAGACACAAATCGAATGATGGGGCCAACCCATCGTGTGATACCAAATCACTGGCAGACGATCCCATATCTCAAAGTGGGGCCAACCCACGGTGGTATCAACCACAGGGACAAGTCGCTATGAGGTGCCAAACCTCTGGAGGTACCAAACCTCTGGTGACCGTAGTCACAATGTGTTACCAAAACACTGGTGTCCGTCGACATGAATATCACTGCCCCCTCCACTCATCAACCCATATCAACAATTATATACTTTTACTGAAATCATGCTAATAGGTTTATTTAACAACATTCATAGATTTATCATTGCCATAAATCAAATATTGCACATACCAAATGTGTCATGCTTCCCAAAAGCATCAAATTATAATCTCAAAGCAATAAAGACTTACCCGAGTCCTTGTTAATACCATGATGGTATTACATCCATGTCTACACAAACCGATTAGGCATAATATAACACTTAGCATATTTAAAAAGGTTATAAGATGTGTATGCACACACCTGATACTAACGAGAGTCCTAAATCCCGAATAGACAAATCGGCTACACAAGTTTTCCTTGCCCCTATATTCGGCCAAAAATGGACATTAATGACATGGCCTATTCGGCCAAACCAAATAAATAGAAAGATTATCTCACGAACCCGAATCCTTACCTACTCGCCTTGTACACGCTTTAAAACTTTGTTTCACCACCCTACAATCGGCCATTGACATTGCTCTCATCAATAATCTTTGGCTTAATCGAATACTAAATAAATAAAAACTATAGATCCTTACCACCTTACCAAAACCGATTGCTAGAGGAGAGAAGTTTGGATTGATCACTTATAAACCCGAAGTACCTAGATAGAATCGGTTTAAGAGAAGAAATAGTTAGCCATCACGAACGCCATATCTCAGTTCATCCATTCATCCAAGTCGACAAGGAATCAAAAGGGAAAAGAAATAACCATTCGGCTAACACACTTACCTACCCAAACCGATTGGAAAAACACTTGAAAAGAAATCACCTTTGCTTTGATATTCGGCCAAGGCTACCCAAAGTAGAAGAAAGGAATTTTGGCACACTAAGAATGTAGATTCGGCTAAGAAAGAAAAGAAATAATGGACAAAAAGGAATAGAAATTTCGGTTATGGTTGAAGACAATACTCAAGATTCGGTTTTGAGAGAATGAGAAGGAAAATAGAAGATGAGCAAAATGACTAAATGGTCAAAAGAGTTTAGGCTTATCAAAAGGTAAAATTCGGCCAAAAGAAAAGAGTTTGAGAGAGTGTTTTGCAAACTTTTGCACCAATTGCTAGAAATGACCAAAACAACTCCTAAACCTTACCAACAACTAGCATATTCGGCCACATCCCCCCCTTAGCCACATTGCCGTCCAAATTCATGGTAAAAAGGCCATGAATTTGTTTCCAAAACATTTTCCTTATTACAAGCCTTATGTCCCCTTAACTTTCCAAAAGTCCTTGATTCTATGCCATAAGTTAACACTTTCCTTAATCCTATAGTCTACTAACCAAAAATAACAAGGTCAACCCTTACCATAATTATCCTTGGCCGACACTTGCCATACAAGTACAAAAATAAAAGTTCTCTAAATGCTAACTAAGGGATTCGAACCACTCCCCTCAAGCTAATATCCATGCGCCTTTACCACCTTGCCATGCACTCATCTTGTGTCACTTATTGATACTTAAATTAACTTAAGTGCTAAGCTCACATAATCCACTTCATTAAATAAACCATACTAAGAATTATCCTACTAAACCGAGCTTACTCAAGACCCTTAATTAAGTCTTATAACACCACGAATAATATCACAGCAATTCAAACACAAGAAAATAATTCAATCACAAATAACCCCTATTTTGGGATGTTACAGTTCTACCCCCCTTAAAAATAATTTCGACCTCGAAATTACCTGATCAGAAAAGATGGGGGTATTGCTGCCTCAACACATCCTCGGGTTCCCACATCGCTTCCTCCGTTCCATGGTTTCGCCATAGCACTTTCACCAAGGGTACTGCTTTCTTACGCAAAACCTTGACATCACGATCTAAGATCTGAACTGGCTCCTCCTCGAAAGATAAGTCGGAGTTAACCTCAATCTCTGCCATTGGCACAACGTGCGATGGATCCGACCGATACCGTCTAAGCATCGACACATGGAAGACATCATGAATCTGACTCAACTCTGTCGGCAGTTCGAGCTGATAAGCTACCGGTCCTACTCGCTTCAACACAGTATACGGGCCGATGAACCTTGGGCTTAACTTCCCTTTTCGCCCAAAACGCAACACCTTTTTCCAAGGCGACACCTTCAGAAAGACTTTATCTCCTACCTCGTATTCCATTTCCTTGCGCTTGAGATCGGCATAAGACTTCTGCCTATCCGACGCTTCCTTGAGACGAGCTCGAATTACCTTAACTTTGTCCTCAGTTTCAGTCACCAATTCTGGACCCAAAACCTGACGTTCACCCAACTCCGTCCAACACGTAGGAGTACGGCACTTCCGTCCATACAGTGCTTCATATGGTGCCATTTGGATACTCGCTTGATAACTATTGTTATAAGCGAATTCCGCCAACGGTAGATACTCCTCCCAACTGCCACTGAAATCCAGAACGCATCCTCTGAGCATATCTTCTAAGATCTGAATCACTCTCTCCGATTGTCCGTCGGTTTGCGGATGAAAAGCTGTGCTGAAATCCAATCTCGTTCCCAAGGCTTGATGCAAAGCTCTCCAAAACCTTGATGTAAACCTCGGATCCCTATCCGAGATAATCGATACTGGCACACCAAGCAATCTTACTATCTCCGCCACATATAATCTTGCCAGCCTCTGAAGAGAATAATCCACTCTCACTGGTATGAAATGAGCTGACTTAGTTAGTCGATCCACAATCACCCAAACCGAATTCTTCTTGCTAGGCGTAAGAGGTAATCCACTGACAAAGTCTATAGTGATCCTCTCCCACTTCCACTGAGGAATCTTCACCGGCTGAATTAAACCAGATGGCAACAGATGTTCAGCCTTGACTTGTTGACACGTCAGACACTTACCCACGAACTCAGTTACTTCCCGCTTCAGACCTGGCCACCAAAACTGCTCTCTCAAATCCCGATACATCTTGCTACCTTCGGGATGCATAGCATATGGGCTACTATGTGCGTCCCGAAGAATACTTTGTCTCAACTCCACATCCTTCGGCATACAAGCTCTCCCTTTAAAGCACAAAACTCCATCACTGGACAGACTAAAATCCTCTAATCCACCATTCTGAACTTGCAACCTCCGATCATTCAAACCATCATCCTCTAACTGCTTCTCCTTAATCTGATCTAACCAAGTCGGCTTGACTTGCAATTCTGCCAAAAGACTCCCATCGTCGAACAGACTAAGTCGAGCAAACATCGATCTTAAATCTGATACAACCTTACGGCTTAACGCGTCTGCCACCACGTTAGCCTTACCAGGATGATACTCGATCGAACAGTCGTAGTCCTTCAACAGCTCAATCCATCTACACTGTCTCAAATTCAAATCCTTCTAAGTCAAAAGATACTTAAGACTCTTGTGATCCGTGTAAACTATCGACTTCTCTCCGTACAAGTAGTGCCTCCATATCTTCAAAGCGAAGACTACAGCCGCTAACTCCAAGTCATGAGTCAGATAATTAGCCTCATGTGGTCTCAACTGCCGAGATGCATAAGCCACTACCTTCCCTTCTTGCATCAGCACACATCCCAAACCAATATGTGATGCATCGCAATAAACCGTGAATTCCTTGCCTGCCTTAGGTTGAATCCAAACCGGAGCTTCAGTCAGAATCCTCTTCAATTTGTCGAAACTTTCTTCTTGCTTCTCGGTCCACACAAATGGAATTCCTTTCCTCAACAACTTGGTCATTGGTGCAGCAATCAAAGAAAATCCTTCCACAAATCTTCGGTAATACCCCGCCAGACCTAGAAAACTCCGAATCTCAGCCACAGACTTAGGCGGCTTCTATTCCAACACTGCCTCAATCTTCCGAGGATCCACTCTAATCCCCTCGACTGATACAACGTGACCCAAGAAAGTCACCTCCTTAAGCCAGAATTTGTACTTACTAAATTTCGCATACAGCTGCTTTTCCCTCAGAATCTGTAACACTACTCGCAAATGCGCATCATGCTCCTCCTCTGACTTCGAGTATACCAAAATATCGTCTATAAAGACCACAACAAACTGATCCAAAAACTGCTGAAATACCCTATTCATCATGTCCATGAATGCCACCGGTGCGTTAGTCAATCCAAACGGCATCACCAGAAACTCGTAGTGTCCATACCGAGTACGAAATGCCGTCTTATGGATATCAGCCTCTTTCACCTTCAGTTGATGATATCCAGACCTTAAATCAATCTTAGAGAAAACTGCAACCCCTTTAAGCTGATCAAACAAGTCATCTATCCTCGGCAAAGGATACTTGTTTTTGATCGTCAGCTTATTCAACTGGCGGTAGTCTATACACATCCGCATCGCACCATCCTTTTTCTTGACAAAAAGTACCGGCGCTCCCCAAGGTGAAACACTTGGTCGAATGAAACCTCGATCCAACAACTCTTGAATCTGAGCCTTCAATTCTATCAATTCCTTCGGTACCATCCTATACGGAGCTATAGACACTGGCGCTGTTCCGGGTAACAGATCTATACCAAATTCGACCTCACGATCCGGAGGCGATCCCGGAAGTTCTTCAGGAAATACGTCAGCAAATTCCTTTACAGTTTGAACATTCCCCACAGAAGACTCCTTAGCTTCCAAAGCACACACATGAACTACGAACGCCTCACAGCCCTTCCTGACCATCTTCACTGCTTTCAGCGCAGATACCACGTTGGATAGATAATCTCTCCTATTACCTATCATGACCACTTCTTCACCTTCAACCGTCTTCAAAACCATGCGCTTAGCAGCGCAATCCAAACTTGCTTGGTACTTGACCAATCAATCCATCCCAAGAATCAGATCGAACTCCTCAAACGGCAGTTCCATCAGATCGGCTACAAACACTACCCCTTGGAGTTCTAGGGGTACATCTCTATACAGCTTATCTACTTCTACAGAGTAACTTAAAGGACTAAGTACGGTCATCCTCCTAGAAGCAGTCTTAGGAACTAAACTCATGGTCTCAACTATGCTACTAGTAACGTAAGAATGCGTCGAACCCACATCTATCAAAGCAGTATATGGAACACCAAAGATTAAAAACGTACCGATTATGACGTCCGGTGCGTCTCCTTCCTCACGACGCCTCGCAGCATACACCAAACCAGGCTGTCTAGACTCCGTGTTGCCAATACCTCTGCCAGCTACTCCGCGACCTCCACTAGAGCCATAGCCACCTCTACCATTACCACGACCTTTCTGCGGTGCTGGTCCCTCCTTTCTGAACTGAGCACGACCTTGACCTTCAGACTGATTCCTAGCTTGCTTACGTGGATAGTCTCTCACACGATGATCCAGCGAACCACACTCGAAACATCCTTTCCCTCCGGTCCAACATTCTCTCCAATGGAACTTCCCACAACGATTACACTGGGCCGGTCTCTGATTAGCAGCTGTGGACCTCCCTGCCTGATTTGGCCCACTCTGCCTAAGCCTTTTCTGAACATTACCACCTGACCCAGACGATCCAAAGCCTCTTTTCTGCTTGCTCCTATCATAACTCTGTCTCACGGACTCCTTGACTCCTTCGGCTACCTTGGCCTTCTCTACCAAGATAGCAAACTCACGCTCCTGTTGTGGAGAAATCAGCAACCTTAACTCATCCCTAAGTCCGTCTTCAAAGCGAACACAACGATCATGCCCTGTTGACACAATTCCCTGAGCATAGCGGCTCAACCTCAAGAATTCCGCCTCATATTCCGATACAGACTTATTTCCTTGTACCAACCCCAGAAAAGCTTTCCTCTGTGCATCAATGTAGCTTGTTCCCACATACTTCTTCTGATAAGAAATTTTGAAATACTCCCAAGTAAGGTCATCCGCCGTAGCACCATCCCGAACCGTGAGCCACCATCGATATGACTCATCCTTGAGAAGCGACACCGCTCCTTTTAGTTTTTCCTCATTTGTCAGATCTATCTCATCCATGATTCTCTCGGTCGATTCTAGCCAATACTCAGCTGTATTGAGCGCTACACCGGACACACCTCGGAAAAATTCAGCTCCGTTAGCTCGAAGTCTCTCAGGTACCGACTTCCGAGCTCCTCCGCCTCCACCAATTCCAGCTACCCTTTCCAAAACCCGTAGCATTGCTTGTGACACCGCGTCATCTCCCGTCTGATCCTGCTCACCAGCTCCAAAGGTTGGGGGTGGAGGTGGCTGTGGTACTTCATTCTCCGATCCCTGACCTGACCTAACAGGTTCCGATACGGCCATTCTGCCTCGACCACGTCCACGACGGCCACGTCCTCTAAAACTCATTCTAACTATCGCGCTTTAATCTGATTAGGAGATTTTTATGGATTAGTACATGTTTCACTTGATTATCCGCAAAGAAATTTTATGAAAAGAGTTTAATAGAGATTATTTCGATCAAACAAGGTTTTAAGTCTTCTATCCTAGTTACACAGAAAAATACATCCATTCCCTAATACCTTCCATAGCTATGCACTCTTCGGGCATTACTGTCCGTTTCTAACCCAGGGGTATTTTCGTCATTTTCCTATAGGGTATTTTTGTAATAAACCGAAGAAATTTGAAAACTTTAATAAATCAAGATATTTTGAAATTTCTAAAGCTGAGGAGTATTATTTTTTTTTGAGAGTTTCCCAATTTGAAGATATTTTGAAAACCAGGGGTATTTGGTAATTTTGTCAATCAGGGGTAATTTTGTAAATTTCCAAAGTCAAGGTATTATTTTGAAATACAACATTTTTGAGTACTTTTGTAAAATAAAAGTTTGATAAAAAAAATTGGGGTAATATGGTAATTTTAGAAACCAAGGGTATTTTCGTAATTTTGCCACTAGGGGCATTTTGGTAAATTTTGGTAAACCGGGATTATTTGAAAATTTTTGAAGATAAATTTGTCCTATTATCAAAAAGAGATAATTTAGTGATTTTAAAACCGAAGTTTTCCTTAAAACATGGCTAGTCCCTTTCGGGTTTTATTTAGGGTTTTGCCTATGACCGAGTCCTCCTGGTTAGGGTGAACCGAAGCTACGCACCAGGTAGGAATCCCGCGAAGAGGAGGTGAGTCACGAGGACTGCTTAAGTACCAAGCTCTTCCGGATCCAATCCTAGACATGCGCACCAAGATTTCCACACCCTAACTCGGCGACTTGGTCACGGGTTGGTTTTAATTAGGCCATTAAAGTCTTATGAATTTTGTTGGGGTAAACTAGTCCTAAAGTTTAAAATACTTATCACTATCTACGTCCCATGCTTCCTACCCTTCTACAGTAATTAATTCATACAAAAAGTTAGAGGTACTTACTTGGGCGGATCGGTGCTGGAGACTCGGTGCCATGCTTATTCAAAACCAAATATTTCAAAAAGGCCTACCAAAACATTTTTGGGCCTTGGGCCCCCACAGTCGAGCTTTGAACCTGGCTCTGATACCAATTTTGTAACACCCCAAACCCGGCCCAAACAATATGACCGAATTTGGTTTGCTACAGAGAAAACATTTTGAAAACCATTTTAAAACCGATTTTAAAAGTAGTCGAAATGCCTTTCAATTTGAATTTTCTTTGTTAAAAACCACACTTAAAAATATTTGTTGAGTCGAGTTGTTTAAAAATTTCAAATGTACTCGATGGTATTTTAAAAACATTTTGCGTTTAATTTGAGAAAACATGTGCAACCGTATTAACATCATCAAATAGTTTAAACCAAACATTCAAGCATGCAGCAATAATAAAATCATCCTAGGAGGCCTTATTACAATTAAGCAACATAAACCCAAAAGAAAAATAGATAAAATACAAAATTCATTTATTAAAAATCTCCACTGCATGGCCACCTCGAGTCCATCCGGCTCCTCACCCGCGATCTACGAGTCACCTGAAAAAAATTAAAGGAGAAGGTGAGTCACCAAGACTCAATGTGTAACCCTTCCCCGATTTAGTGCAATAACATACACAAATCATAACCAATTAACATGCATAAGTTTAGAATGGAATTTCGGCACACTAAGAATGTAGATTCGGCTAAGAAAGAAAAGAAATAATGGACAAAAAGGAATAGAAATTTTGGTTATGGTTGAAGACAATACTCAAGATTCAGTTTTGAGAGAATGAGAAGGAAAATAGAAGATGAGAAAAATGACTAAATGGTCAAAAGAGTTTAGGCTTATCAAAAGGTAAAATTCGGCCAAAAGAAAAGAGGTTGAGAGAGTGTTTTGCAAACTTTTGCAGCAATTGCTAGAAATGACCAAAACAACTCCTAAACCTTACCAACAACTAGCATATTCGGCCACATCCCCCCTTAGCCACATTGCCGTCCAAATTCATGGTAAAAAGGCCATGAATTTGTTTCCAAAACATTTTCCTTATTACAAGCCTTATGTCCCCTTAACTTTCTAAAAGTCCTTGATTCCATGCCATAAGTTAACACTTTCCTTAATCCTATAGTCTACTAACCAAAAATAACAAGGTCAACCCTTACCATAATTATCCTTGGCCGACACTTGCCATACAAGTACAAAAATAAAAGTTCTCTAAATGCTAACTAAGGGATTCGAACCACTCCCCTCAAGCTAATATCCATGCGCCTTTACCACATTGCCATGCACTCATCTTGTGTCACTTATTGATACTTAAATTAACTTAAGTGCTAAGCTCACATAATCCACTTCATTAAATAAACCATACTAAGAATTATCCTACTAAACCGAGCTTACTCAAGACCCTTAATTAAGTCTTATAACACCACGAATAATATCACAGCAATTCATACACAAGAAAATAATTCAATCACAAATAACCCCTATTTTGGGATGTTGCAAAAATGCTTCTTTTTTTAAAAAAAAATTGGGGTTTAATGAAGTCTCTAAAGATACTGCCATCGGGGTTCAAGTTCTTCGATCGAAGTATGGATTGAAAGTAAGGGTGCCCGAAAGTAATACATGAGGAGGGTGTTCAGCCGTATGGAGAGGACTTTCTAAGGTACGACCCATATCGAGAGATAATTTTTACTGGTCTGTTTGGACCAGGAATTCTATCTATTGTTGGTGTTTATCCAATCATGTGCCTTCTCAAATCAATCTTATAACGGATTGTAGACTTCGTGACAAGGTAACTGAGGATGGGATGTGGAATCTAGAACTTTTTAGAGTTAGGATTCCAAAGGATATTGACAAAAGAGTTGTGAGTATCCCCCTCACCACCCTTTTGCTGGTCCTAATAAAATCAATTGGGTGCGCACCCCGGTAGGGACCTTTTTAGTCAAGAGTGCTTACTGATCAATAATGGAGGATACATGGAATAGAAAGGACAAAGGGTGTGAAACACCCCAAACCCGACCCACGAGCCTCGGCCAGATTTGGTATGTTCCTTAAGAAAAATCGGTTCAAATTCGTTTGTTCTTTGGAAAACTTTGAGTGATTTTGGGAGAAAACTCGATTTAGGTTGGGCTTAAGTTGTAAACCAGTTTATTTTTTTAAACATAAGTTTTTATAAAAATGCCATTGTTTTAGGTTTCATCTTAGATTAAAAAAAATTTGTTTTTAAGTGTCAAAACGTTTAGAATTCATTCTTATATAAAATTTACTTAGTCTTTAATTTGATAAAAAGTTCGTATCATAATAAAATAATTTAACGTGCACGCATAAGATAAAGTTCATACTATGGCCTTATTACATCAAAAAAAACCCAAAATAAATTAAAGTACTTAAACAAAATAAAATGTCCACATCATAAAAATTGGTGCTGAGCATGGCCACCACTAAGCTCCTGCCGACCCGGTCCATTACTGATCATCACCTGAAAAATGTTCCCACAACGGGGTGAGTCAAACAGACTCAATGTGTACACAAACACTAAGTCCAAATAGATTAAGGCATGTCAAGTCATACACATTCATATCAAGATATACAATTAATGATGCATTCCCAAGCCCAAGCCTAGTTACCAACCGCTACACATCACCCGTACCAACCTACACACCGTGGGGACTACTAAGTCAACCCTCCATCCGCTACACACCATCGAAGGCAGTCGCTGCAGTCGACGTGCTCATCGCCCTTATAAAATTCATGGCATAGCCACCAGATAATATTTTGTGTCATGTGACACCACATTCAGATAATGTGACCGAAGTCACCACATTCAGATAATGTGACCGAAGTCACCACATTCATATATCGTGACAATAGTCACCATATTCACTTCCCCTTTTATAATCACCCATATGCCCATGTCATACAAATCATGCATTATCATGCCATGTTCTCTATTCGCATTCTTATAGGTTCACATATGTGCCATAACAAATCATGGTATAATCCTAGTAGGAGTAGGAAAACGTACCTGAGTATTTTGTACCATTGTATGGTACCTTAGCCATATTTTTCACATTCTTAATAACACATATATAATAAACATTGCCATAAATCTTATTAAGAGATAGTGTGGGGTACACACCTGGTACACTTAGCAAATTCACTCCAAATCCCGAAAAGCCCGATCTAAAGCCTTAGATCTCAAGTTCCTACATTCAGCCAACATGCAATACTTTAGCTAAAGGCCATTCGGCCAATTAATCAAATACCGAAACTTACCTTGTTACCGATTTGGTTACTAATCAAATCCCGAAAACGTTGTGTTGGCTCTTCTTGCAATCGGCCTATACTAGATCACCTCACATGTTAGTTTTCCACTTTTGAACATTTAAAGAACAGATCTAAATACTAAAATAGACCTTGGCCAAATGTGTATGTGCCCTTACCTTGCGGATCTCAAATCCCGAAAGTAGTCTCTAGTTATAAGGTTGTCGAAATTCCTATAAACATGTGTTAGATCCAATTTTCAATCACTTTAATGAACTTAATAAATGGCCTATGGCCTAAGATCATGCGTTTCTTACCTTAGCTAACCAAAACCCGAATGATCTTCTATGTTTGTCGACTTAGTAGAAATCCCGATATACTCCTTCAATGATTCGGCCAAAAGCATTACTGGGATTAGTTTTAAACTTTCGGCCAATAAGAGAAAGGATTGAAAATCGTATAACGACTTACCCTTAGTACTGAAACCGATTGCTCCTTTGCTTAAATCCACAACAATATTCGGCTATGGCTAGATGATGCTCTTACAAGTTTCGGCTTTTGGGTTTATTGAGAGGAAAAGAAGAAGAAGATTTATGATGGGAATTCGACTTCAATGGAAAGTATGGGGACTTGGAAGGAATCGGCAATGGTGAAAATAGGGGAAAGGAGATTTCGGCTAGAGCAAAAAGAAAAGAAAGACTTTGAGAGAGGTGAAGTGGAAATTCGGCTAGAGGAAGAGATGGGGAAGAAAACAAAAGAAAAGATAAATGCTTTGCTTCTCAATTTCGGCTACCTACTCAAACACTAGCCCCTCCTTGTTATTTTCCTATTTTCTCTCTTTCTTATAAAATAAATAAATAATCTAAAATGAATCCTTAATTATCACATACCTGAGCCAAATTTTCCAAGGAGTTTAAGCACATCTTAAACTCATTCCCAAGTCTCCTAATGCCGCCCATTACCACTCTCTCTTTGCCGAAAAAAATAAAAGCTTTATTTTGCTTCCTATGCGACTCGAACCTTGGCCCCTTTCACCTTGAATATGGCGTCACTTGCTAGGCCCTAAGTGGCGCCTTGCAGCCACTTTTCCAAGCCCAATTTCATGTCAAATTTCTTCTATTAATTCTCTTAAGGCCTTATCAGCTTAATTCCCTCTTTTAAAATTAATATCTAATAATTTCTAAGCTATTTTCCTATTATTCTAAGGTTCCTAAATATTCATATAAACACATTCATACACACAAAGGCATGCTTTCACATTCAATTAAGCAATTATGCATAAGCCCTAATCCAGGATGTTACAGTTCTACCCCCCTTAAAATAATTTCGTCCTCGAAATTACCTGGCTGAAATAGATGAGGGTATTGCTGTCGCATTGCTTCTTCTGGCTCCCACGAAGCTTCTTCCGATCCATGATTCCTCCACAGTACCTTGACTAAAGGAACTGACTTCCTTCGTAACACTTTCACATCTCGTTCTAGAATCTGAATCGACTCTTCCTCGTAGGATAAATCTGGCCTTAGCTCCACCTCTTCAACCGGAACCACATGAGATGGATCCGATCGGTAGCGACGTAGCATGGACACATGGAATACGTTGTGCATCTACTTCAACTCCAGTGGCAATTCCAACTGGTATGCCATTGGTCCAACTCGCTTCAGTACCCGATAAGGTCCTATAAACCTTGGACTTAACTTTCCTTTTCGCCCAAATCTCATCACCTTCTTCCAAGGCGAAACTTTGAGAAATACTTGATCTCCCACATCAAATTCTACTTCCTTTCGCTTGAGATCCGCGTACGACTTCTGTCTATCAGATGCTTCCTTCAACCGAGCTCGAATTATCTCAACCTTTTCTTCCGATTCGGCTACTAACTCTGGACCCAAAACTCGACGTTCCCCTAATTCCGTCCAACACGTAGGTGTGCGACACTTCCGTCCATACAACACTTCATACGGTGCCATCCGAATACTGGCTTGATAGCTGTTGTTGTAGGCAAACTCAGCTAAAGGCAAATATTTTTCCCAACTTCCTCTGAAGTCTATCACACATCCTCTCAGCATATCCTCCAACACTTGGATTACTCGTTCAGACTGTCCGCCAGACTGTGGATGGAAAGCCGTAGTAAAATCCAACTTGGTGCCTAAAGCCTGATGTAGAGCTTTCCAAAACCGAGAGGTAAACCTTGGGTCCCTATCTGAAATGATTGACACCGGCACTCCATGTAACCTTACTATCTCCGCTACATACAATTTCGCCAACTTTTGCAAAGAATAATCCACTCGCACTGGGATAAAATGCGCTAATTTTGTCAACCAATCCACTATCACCCATACCGAGTCCTTCTTAGTAGGCGTAAGGGGAAACCCACTAACGAAGTCCATGGTAATTCGCTCCCACTTCCACTGCGGAATCATATCGGTTGAAGTAATCCTAACCGAACTTGGTGTTCAGTCTTAACTTGCTGACACGTCAAGCACTTGCCGACAAATTCTGTAACTTCCCTCTTAAGACCAGGCCACCAAAACTGCTCTCTTAAGTCTCTATACAGCTTACTACCTCCAGGATGCATAGCATAAGGGCTACTATGCGATTCCTGAAGAATCTTCTGCCTTAACTCCTTATTCTTCGGCATACAGACCTTACCCTTGAAGCACAATACTCCCTTGTCATTAATACCATAATCCTCCAATTCTTCATTCTGTACTTGCTGTAGCTTAGCACTTAACTCATCATCAACCATCTGTCCCTCTTTCACTTCATTCAACCACGTCGGCTTAACTTGTAGCTCTGCCAACAGACTTCCATCATCATACAAGCTCATATGTGCAAACATCGCCCTCAGATCCGACACTACTTTTCGACTTAGGGCATCCGCCACTACATTCGCCTTGCCCGGATGATACTCTATCGAACAATCATAGTCCTTTAGTAATTCAACCCACCTTCGCTGTCTCAAGTTCAACTCCTTCTGAGTCAACAGATACTTAAGACTCTTGTGGTCTGTGTAGATTACTGACCTTTCTCCATAAAGATAGTGCCTCCACACCTTAAGAGCAAAGACCACTGCCGCCAATTCCAAATCATGCGTCGGGTAGTTAACCTCATGTGGCCTCAGTTGTCGAGACGCATAAGCGACTACTTTCCCGTCTTGCATCAGTACGCATCCCAATCCTGTATGAGAAGCGTCACAATACACCACAAAATCCTTTCCTGCCTCCGGCTGAATCAAAATCGGAGCTTCAGTCAAGACCCTCTTAAGCTTGTCAAAGCTCTCCTGTTGCTTATTTGTCCACATGAAAGGCACTTCCTTCCTCAACAACTTTGTCAAAGGCGCAGCTATCGATGAGAACCCTTCTACAAACCTCATGTAGTAGCCTGCCAATCCCAAGAAACTGCGAACCTCAGCCACAGACTTAGGTGGTTTCCAATCCAACACCGCCTCAATCTTCCTAGGATCCACCCTTATTCCTTCAGCAGACACCACATGTCCTAAGAACGCAACTTCCTTAAGCCAAAATTCACACTTGCTGAATTTGGCATAGAGCTTCTTCTCCCTTAACACTTGCAACACAACCCGGAGATGCTCTTCATGTTCCTCCTCAGACTTCTAATACACAAGGATGTCGTCGATGAACACTACGACAAACCAATCCAAATAGGGTTGAAAAACCCGGTTCATCATATCCATGAACGCAGCTGGGGCATTCGTCAATCCAAACGGCATCACTACGAATTCAAAATGCCCATACCTTGTCCGAAAAGCCATCTTATGGATATCGGCTTCCTTCACCTTAAGCTGATGATATCCAAACCTTAAGTCGATCTTCGAGAAAACCGTGCCCCCTTAAGCTGATCGAACAAGTCGTCTATCCTTGGCAAAGGGTACTTGTTCTTGATAGTCAGCTTGTTCAACTGACGATAATCTATGCACATGAGCATAGTTCCGTCCTTCTTCTTCACAAACAAGACCGGTGCTCCCCATAGAGACACACTGGGTCGAATAAACCCACGATCAAGCAACTCTTGGATTTGAGCCTTGAGCTCAACCAACTCCTTTGGTGCCATTCTGTACGGAGCAATTGACACAGGAGTTGTTCCCGGCAGCAGATCAATTCCAAACTCCACCTCCCTATCTGGGGGTATTCCAAGTAACTCCTCTGGAAACACATCTTCAAAGTCCCTTACAGCTTGAACTCCACTAACACCTTCTTCCTCCTTATCCAACGCACTAACAAAGGCCAGAAATGCCTTGCACCCTTTCCGGACCATCTTATTAGCCTTTAAGGCAGAAACTACGTTAGACAAGTAGTTTCTTCTTTCTCCGATCATAACAACTTCCTTATCCTCTAGAGTCCTCAACTCCATTCGCTTAGCCGCACAAGCCAGTATGGCTCGATGCTCTACTAGCCAGTCCATTCCAAGTATGAGATCAAACTCTCCGAAAGGTAGTTCCATTAAGTCGGCAGGGAATACTACTCCTTGAATTTCTAAAGGCACTTTCCGAAACATCTTATTCACCACTACAGTTTGACCTAGTGGGCTTACTACAGTCATCTCCCTATCAGAAAGTTCAGAAGCTATGTCTAGAGTTTCCACTACTCTACATGCAACATACGAATGGGTCGAGCCCACATCAATCAAAGAAAAATAAGGCTTGCCAAAGACAAGGAACGTACCGGTTATAACGTCCAGCGCGTCTCCATCTTCCCTACGGCGAACTGTATATACCAAGCCCGACTGCCTCGCCTCTGTATTACCAACACCTCTGCCAGGTGTCCCACGTCCTCTTCCAGCACCATTACCTCGGCCATTCGGACCATGACCTCGCTGAGGCTGCTGTCCACCTCTACCAGCCTGATTACCATTCTGAGCTATTGGTCAATTCCCATCCGGCCTCATTGGACAATCCTTAATCATATGGTCCTTTGACCCACACTTGAAACATCCTCCTGTCTTCTTCCAACATTCCCCTAAGTGTTTCTTCCCACACTGATCAGAAGTACGATATTGCCCTCCAGTACCAGCTTGCTGACCTCGCGGCCCTTCAACTCTAGGCCTTTTCTGAACATTCCCAGCTGACCCTGACGGCCCAGATCCTTTTTTCTGCTTATTCCGATCAGAGTGCTGCCTTACAGAGTCCTTAATCCCTTCCGCTATCTTAGCTTTCTCTACTAACGCAGAAAACTCCCGCTCTTGATGTAGAGTGACTAACAACCTTAGGTCATCCCTTAGTCCGTCCTCAAACCGGACACACCGCTCATGCTCCGTAGCCACTACTCCTTGATCATACCGGCTCAACCTCAGAAATTCACCCTCATATTCCGCAACGGACTTGTTCCCTTGAACTAGCCCCAGAAAAGCCTTCCTCTGCGCATCGGTATATCTGGTTCCAACATACTTCTTTTGATATGCCACCTTAACATACTCCCAGGTCAGATCCTCAGCTGTGGCACCATCTCGAACTGTGAGCCACCATTGATACGCTTCATCACGTAGCAGCGCCACCATTCCTTTCACTTTCTCCTCAGGGGTCAGATCCAACTCATCCATAATTTGTTCTGTTGCTTCCAACCAATATTCAGCTGTACTGGGTGCCACACCAGATACTCCACGAAACACTTCAGCCCCATTGGCTCGAAGTCGCTCGGGTACAGATTTTCGAGCTCCCATATTTTCACCTGCGCCAGCCACCATTTCAAGAACCCGCAGCACAGCCTGCGATACAGCATCATCCCCTGTCTGAGCTTGCTGCTCAACACCAACAGCTGGTGGGGGTACCTCATTGTCAGACCCTTGACCCGTTCTAACGGGTTCCGACACGGCCATTCTGCCTCTACCGCGTCCGCGCACATTATGACCACGTCCCCTAGAGCTCATATCTTCGTTCACACTTTAATCTGATTAAGAAATTTTATAAATTAGCCTTTATTCCACTTATTATTCGCGAAGGAGTTTTATGTAAAGAGTTTAGGAGTAATCCTTTCGATCAATCAAAGTTTCAAGATTTCTATCCTAATTCAGAGAAAACACATCCATTCCCTAATATCTCCCATACACATTCACTCTTCGTACATTTTTGGTCTATTCCTATCCCAGGGGTATTTTCATCATTTGTCCTACAGGGGTATTTTGGTAATTAAACTGGGGTCAATTTGAAAAATCTCTATAAATCAAAGGTATTTCGAAACTTAGGGTTCTTTTTGTGGACTTGCTTTCCAAATCAGTGTCGTTGCAGAAATTTTGGGAATCGGGGGTCATTTTGGTAATTTTGTAAAGTAGGGGTAATTTGGTAAATTTTCAAATCAGGGTACTTTAATATTTTGTAACGATAAAGTTTTTGAATATTTTGGCAAAATCAGAGAATGTTATTGAAATCGGGGGTAATATGGTAATTTTGGAAACCAAGGGCATTTTAATAATTTTACCACTAGGGGTAATATTTTGGCAAAATCGTATAATGACTTACCCTTAGTACTGAAACCGATTGCTCCTTTGCTTAAATCCACAACAATATTAGGCTATGGCTAGATGATGCTCTTACAAGTTTCGGCTTTTGGGTTTATTGAGAGGAAAAGAAGAAGAAGATTTATGATGGGAATTCGGCTTTAATGGAAAGTATGGGGACTTGGAAGGAATCGGCAATGGTGAAAATAGGGGAAAGGAGATTTCGGCTAGAGCAAAAAGAAAAGAAAGGCTTTGAGAGAGGTGAAGTGGAAATTCGGCTAGAGGAAGAGATGGGGAAGAAAACAAAAGAAAAGATGAATGCTTTGCTTCTCAATTTCGGCTACCTACTCAAACACTAGCCCCTCCTTGTTATTTTCCTATTTTCTCTCTTTCTTATAAAATAAATAAATAATCTAAAATGAATCCTTAATTATCACATACCTTAGCCGAATTTTCCAAGGAGTTTAAGCACATCTTAAACTCATTCCCAAGTCTCCTAATGCCGCCCATTACCACTCTCTCTTTGCCGAAAAAATAAAAGCTTTATTTTGCTTCCTATGCGACTCGAACCTTGGCCCTTTTCACCTTGAATATGGCGTCACTTGCTAGGCCCTAAGTGGTGCCTTGCAGCCACTTTTCCAAGCCTAATTTCATGTCAAATTTCTTCTATTAATTCTCTTAAGGCCTTATCAGCTTAATTCCCTCTTTTAAAATTAATATCTAATAATTTCTAAGCTATTTTCCTATTATTCTAAGGTTCCCAAATATTCATATAAACACATTCATACACACAAAGGCATGCTTTCACATTCAATTAAGCAATTATGCATAAGCCCTAATCCAGGATATTACAGGGTGGCTGGCCGTAAGGAATTTTCAAGGACCTCAACGTGTTCATTTTTTTTCTTATGGCTTATGCTCAAACAACAACTTCTAACTATTTGGAACGAATACGGAAGGGCATTGGTCATAGTGCGTCTTTTCATATGTCTCACCATGAAACAAAAGATTTACTTCATGTGCTTAGGGATTTCCCTGCTACAAAAGAGGCTTGGATGCAGATTGTGCCTGCAAGTCGTCCACCCCGATTCTGCTCCAATAGTCTTCAAGACTGGATGGAGACTAGTTTATGATCTTCAGTATGGATGTCATGTGTGGGGATCTTCTGGTCTTGTTACTTTGGTTTAATAGCATGGTGTATATGGAAAAACAAGAACCTTTTTAAATTTTAGGGAATAACATGGAGTTTTATTGAAACTATTAAGATTTCCACAAGCCTGGCAAAATATTACAATTCAAACTATAAGAGTCACTTGTCTAGACATCTCGTTATTGATTCTGAACATCTATTGGTAGGAAATTTTATGCGTTATATTCTGACAGAGCTGTTGGGATCGAAACATGTTTTGCTACTGCCGGGGGTGTTACATGTAAAAAAAATAGAGAATGGATCCTTGGATATAACCACTATTTTGGGAGTTGATCTATTTTTAAATCTAAAATTTGTGGATACTTGATGGTTTTGTTATTATTCCGAAAAAGGGTACAAGAATGTGTCAATACCCATGGATAGATTCGAATTTGTTAAAGCTTTGCTGGTTAGCTGCTTGGCCAGTTCGTCCTCAGCCTTGATAAGAAGGATTCATTTGTTTTTACAAACTATAGTCCAATGGCAAATCAAGTGTATTCCGAGAGAGAGGAATAAAGTTGCTGACAGGCTTGCTAAGCTTGCTTAAGATAGGAATACATAAGTGCAGGTGTTTGTTAATTTCCCTAAAGAGATGTTAGATGAATTTGGGTTTGATAAAGTAGTTGAGTTTCCGTTTGTAATTATTTAGTAGAGTTGGTTAGTTTTATTTACACACCAAAAGAAAAGTTGATTGCAACTAAAATTTTCAATAAAAAAAAGAAAAATCGATATAATTGTACAGTCATTCGCTTATATTAGAAAATATGTAATATCCCAAAATATGGCTTATGCATTATCTGCTACCTGGAACAGCTCTTGTGTCAATCACTCCGTACAGAATGGCGTCCAAGGAGTTGGTTGAGCTTAAGGCTCAAATCTAAGAGTTACTTGATCATGGGTTTATCTGACCCAGTGTGTCTCCATGGGGAGCACCAGTCTTGTTTGTGAAGAAGAAGGACGGAACTATGCGTATGTGCATAGATTATCGTCAGTTGAACAAGCTGACCATCAAGAACAAGTATCCTTTGCCGTGGATTGACGACTTGTTCGATCAGCTTAAGGGGGCAGCGGTTTTCTCAAAGATCGATCTAAGGTCTGGATATCATCAGCTTAAAGTGAAGGAGGTGGATATCCATAAGACAGCTTTTCGGACAAGGTATGGGCACTTTGAGTTCGTTGTAATGCCATTTGGTTTGACGAACGCCCCAGTTGCGTTCATGGATATGATGAACCGGGTTTTTCATCCTTACTTGGATAAGTTCGTCGTGGTGTTCATCGATGATATCCTGGTGTATTCCAAGTCTGAGGAAGAGCATGATGAGCATCTACGGATTGTGTTGCAAGTGTTGAGGGAGAAGAAGCTCTATGCCAAATTCAGCAAGTGTGAATTTTGGCTTAAGGAAGTTGCGTTCTTAGGACATGTGGTGTCTGCAGAAGGAATAAGGGTGGATCCTAGGAAGATTGAGGCGGTGTTAGATTGGAAACCACCTAAGTCTGTGGCTGAGGTTCGTAGTTTCTTGGGATTGGCAGGCTACTACAGAAGGTTTGTAGAAGGGTTCTCATCTATAGCCGCACCTTTGACAAAGTTGTTGAGGAAGGAAGTGTCTTTTGTATGGACAGAAAAGCAACAAGAGAGCTTTGAGAAGCTCAAGAGGGTCTTGACGGAAGCTCCGATTTTGATTCAGTCGGAGGCAGGAAAGGATTTTGTGGTGTACTGTGACGCTTCTCATACAGGATTGGGATGTGTACTGATGCAAGACAGGAAAGTAGTCGCTTATGCGTCTCGGCAATTAAGGCCGCATGAGGTTAACTACCCAACTCATGATTTGGAATTGGCGGCAGTGGTCTTTGTTCTTAAGGTGTGGAGGCACTATCTTTATGGAGAAAAGTCAGTAATCTACATGGACCACAAGAGTCTTAAGTATCTGTTGACTCAGAAGGAGTTGAACCTAAGACAGCGAAGGTGGGTTGAATTACTGAAGGACTACGATTGTTCGATAGAGTATCATTCGGGCAAGGAGAATGTAATGGCGGATGCCCTAAGTCGGAAAGTAGTGTCGGATCTAAGGGCGATGTTTGCACATCTAAGTTTGTATGATGATGGAAGTCTGCTGGCAGAGCTGCAAGTTAAGCCGACGTGGTTGAATGAGGTGAAAGAGGGACAGTTGGTTGATGATGAGTTAGGTGCTAAGCTACAGCAAGTACAGAATGGAGAGTTGGAGGATTATGGTATTAATGATGAGGGAGTATTATGCTTCAAGGGTAAGGTCTGTATGCCTAAGGATCAGGAGTTAAGACGGAGAATTCTTCAGGAATCGCATAGTAGCCGTTATGCTATGCATCCTGGAGGTAGTAAGCTGTACAGAAACCTAAGAGAGCAGTTTTGGTGGCCTGGACTTAAGCGGGAAGTTACAGAATTTGTTGGCAGATGCTTGACGTGTCAGCAAGTTAAGGCTGCACCAAGTTCCGTCAGGATTACTTCAACCAATAATGATTCTGCAGTGGAAGTGGGAGAGAATCACCATGGACTTCGTTAGTGGGTTTCCCCTTACGCCTACTAAGAAGGACTCGGTATGGGTGATAGTGGATCGGTTGACAAAGTCCGCACATTTCATTCCAGTGCGGGTTGATTATTCGTTACAGAAGTTGGCAAAGTTGTATATAGCGGAGATTGTGAGGTTGCACGGAGTGCCGGTGTCAATCATTTCGGATAGGGACCCAAGGTTTACTTCTCGGTTTTGGAAGGCGCTACATCAAGCTTTAGGCACCAAGTTGGATTTCACTACAGCATTTCATCCACAGTCTGATGGGCAATCTGAGCGAGTAATCCAAGTGTTAGAGGATATGTTGAGGGGCTGTGTGATAGACTTCAGGGGAAGTTGGGAGGAACATTTGCCTTTAGCAGAATTTGCCTACAACAACAGTTATCAAGCCAGTATTCGGATGGCACCATATGAAGTGTTGTATGGACGGAAGTGTCGCACTCCTACGTGTTGGACAGAATTAGGGGAACGTCGAGTTTTGGGTCCAGAGTTAGTGGCGGAGTCCGAAGAGAAGGTTGAGATAATTCGAGCACGGTTAAAGGAAGCATCTGACAGGCAAAAGTCGTACGCAGATCTCAAACGGAAGGAAATAGAATTTGATGTGGGAGATCGAGTGTTTCTTAAAGTATCGCCTTGGAAGAAGGTGATGAGATTTGGTCGAAAAGGGAAGTTGAGTCCAAGGTTTACAGGACCTTATCGAGTATTGAAGCGAGTTGGACCAGTGGCATATCAGTTGGAGTTGCCACCGGAGTTGAAACAGATGCATGACGTATTCCATGTGCCCATGCTATGTCGTTATCGATCGGTTCCATCTCATGTGGTACCGGTTGAAGAGGTGGAGCTAAGGCCAGATTTGTCCTACGAGGAAGAGCCGATTCAGATCTTGGAACGAGATATGAAAGTGTTGCGAAGGAAGTCAGTTCCTCTAGTTAAAGTATTATGGCGAAATCATGGATCGGAAGAAGCTTCGTGGGAGCCAGAAGAAGCGATGCGACAGCAATACCCTCACTTATTTCAGCCAGGTAATTTCGAGGACGAAATTATTTTAAGGGGGTAGAACTGTAATATCCCGAAATATGGCTTATGCATTATTGCTAAATTGAATGTGAAAGCATGCCTTCGTATGTTGTGAATGTGTATTATAAGTGTGTTTTATGAATTTTGTGAACCTTAGAAAATAGGAAAATAGCTTAGAAATTATTAGATTTTAATTTTAAAAGAGGGAGTTAAGCTGATAGGGCCTTAAGAAAATAAATAGGGGAGTTTTGACATGAAAATAAGCTTGGTAAAGTGGCTACAAGGCGCCACTTAAAGCCCAGGTAAGTGACGCCACAACAGGTGCAAGTGGGCCAAGGTTCGAGTTGCAAAGGAAGCAAATAAAGGTGTTTTATTTTGCATCAGGTAGCAAGAGAGTTGGACGGCAACAAGGCACTAAGGATAAGCATAAGATGAGGCTAATTTCCTTTTAAAAGTTCGGCTAAGGTGGTAGATAAGTAAATGATTATTTTAACTATTTATGAATGGATAAAGGAGAGGAAAAATAGGAGAAAAGCAAGGTGTAGCTAATGTTTCAATGCTAGCCGAATTTAGGAGGGGGAGTAGTAAGGCAATCGGTTTGCTAAGGGAGTTTATGTGCCGAAATTCCTCTCTTCTCATCTTTATTCACTTGTGCTGAAAATCCTTAGGAGTTCTATTTGCTTTCTCTGCTTCTTCTTTTCTCTCCAAGTGACTAAAAGCCGAATACCCCTTTCTCAAAACCCATCATTGCCGATTCTCTGAGTCTCAATACTCTCTCCTTTCTTTTCCTTGCTAAAGCCGAATCCCATATGTTGGTAGCCATAGCCGAATGCTTCCCTATCCTTTAGGAGCCGAATATCTTTGTGGGTTTTGGTAAGGGTGCTGTCGACTACAACACTAAAGGTAAGCATTCGATTATTGTTCTACTAGTTCTTTCCTTAAAGCCGAAATCAAAACTCTAATACTATTGTTGATCTTGGCCGAATCTTGGAAGGAAGTTTTAGGATTTTCAGTGTAGTCGACTATAAGGAGGATTATTCGGGATCTCAACATCCAAGGTAGGTTATGTGGTATTCGTACATAGGCCAAATTTATGTGATTTAATGTTAGAATTAAATCTAACCTATGTCTATAGGTATTTCGACACTTTCATAATCAAGTAGCAGTTTTCAGGATTTGTGGATCGCAAGGTAAGTGTACTTACACATTCGGCCAAGGCCTATTTAGGAACCTAGATCTATTCCTTAATTGTTCAAAAGCCGAAAACTAATCAAATCAATTGATCTAGTGTTAGCCGATTACAAGGAGGAGGGTTTGCAAGTTTCGGGATTTGGTTAGGAGGCAAATCGGCAACAAGGTAAGTTTCGGGATTTGATTAATAGGCCGAATGGCCTTTAGCTAAAATATTGCATGTTGGCCGAATGTAGGAACTTGAGATCTAAGGCTTTAGATCGGGCTTTTCGGGATTTGGAGTGAACTTGCTAAGTATATCAGGTGTGTACCCCACCCTAAGCCCTAATAGTTTTATGGTATTAATTATGTGCATGTGTTAATATGAATGTGGAAAATATGGCTAAGTACCATACGATGGTACAAAGTACTCAGGTACGTTTCCTACTCCTACTGTGAGTATGATTTATGGCACGTAAGTAAATGTGATAAGAATGTGAAATAAGGCTTAAGGCATGAAATTGCATGATATGTATGACATGGGGCATTTGGGTAATTATGAAAGGGGAAGTGAATGTGGTGACTTCGGTCACATTATCTGAATGTGGTGACTTCGGTCACATTATCTGAATGTGGTGTCTCATGACACAAAATATTATCTGGTGGCTATGCCACGAATTTATAAGGGCGATGAGCACGTCGACTGCAGCGACTGCCTTCGATGGTGTGTAGCGGATGGAAGGTTGACTTAGTAGTCCCCGCGGTGTGCAGGTTGGTACGGGTGATGTGTAGCGGATGGAATCTAGGCTTGGGTTCGGGAATGCATCATTTATTGTGAATTATGATATGTATGTGTATGATTTGATATGCCTGAATCATTAGGACTTAGTGTTGGATGTACACATTGAGTCTGTTTGACTCACCCCGTGGTGGGAACATTTTTCAGGTGACGATCAGTAATGGACCGGGCCGGCAAGAGCTTAGTGGTGGCCATGCTCAGCAAGGAATTTTATTATCTGAATATTTTATTTTATTTTAAGTACATTAAATTTATTTTGGGTTTGTTTATTTGATGTAATAAGGCCATAGTACGAACTATTTTATGCATGCATGTTATTTATTTTCTTATCATACGAAATTTTTATCAAATTAAAGACTAAGTAAATTTTATATAAGAATGAATACTAAACGTTTTAACTTAAAGTTTTGAAAATGATTTTTAATCTAAAGATGAAACCTAAAACAAATTCGGCATACCTTTTAACTTAAAGTTTTGAAACTTAACAATGGAATTTTTATAAAAACTTATGTTTCAAAAATAAACTGGTTTCCAACTTGAGCCCAATCCAATTCGAGTTTTCTCCCAGAATTACTCAAAGATTTTCAAAAGATACAAATCAGATTTGAACCGTTCTACTCGAGGAACATACCATATCTGGTCGAGACTCGTGGGCCGGGTTTGGGGGTGTTTCAAAATAAATTACTAAATTAGATTTGTTAACAAAATTGTAAAATAACTTTATTGTTATAATTGATAATAATGTATGTTTTCGTAACTAAGCCCTATCCAAAAATAGATTTGTTTTACCTATATAAAAACTAGTAAAAGAAATTAAAAAATCAAATGATCAAAATTTGTAATTAAAAATATCTTCGTATCATAGTCAACAAGACAATGGCTCCTCCAAATCAATTATGCTTACTTTTAGTTATTTTCTTATCAACCTTTTCTCTTTCTTCTTTGCCAACAAATGCAATTATTCCAAAGGCTAATGTTTCCCTTCCGATACCTTCACCGCAACTAGTAGAAAATTTATGCAATGGCAAGGCAATTCAAAATCACAGGTTTTGCTTGAAAGCACTTTCCACTCCCGAAGTTATTACGGCAATGGATACAACCCAACTAGGAACCCTCATTATGAAATTAGGAGCAACAAATGCCAAAGCAATGTTGAATGTATATAATGAAATGATTAAGAAACCAGGTTCTCCCCAGGCTTTGAAAGCTCTTAATTGTTGCGTTGAGGCTTACAAATATGCAATCTTATCATTTGAATTGGTATCTTCAGAATTGGCTGAAGATCCCCAAACCGCAAACTATGATGTAGCTGTTATAGGTCCCGAAATCGCTAATTGTGAAAAGGAACTGATTAACGCAAAGGTTCAAGCACCTCGACTCCATGCTAGGAATCGATTTATGAAATATTATGTCTCAATGGGATATGAGATAACATCAACTCTCGAGCTTGAAAAATCCAAATGAGCATTAGGAAAAAATTAAGGGAATATGTATAGATAATAATGAGTGAATTTGTTATCTTGATTGATACAATATAATATTGATGGCATAGGCATGTTGCCATTGTTTCTGCTGTTGAAACTATGAATTAATTTAAATAATCATTGTAAAATTATATTTTTTTTTTCATATTCCATTAAGTTAATGAATCATTAATATTCCAATCATTAGCTATTCAAAGTGTACTCAGAATCTAACCGAACCGAAATAATATCAACCTTCTTACATCTTCCATTTATAACCTTTTCGCAAAAATATGTAATAAGTACACCTATTGTTCTAGGATGATATTTTTATAAGAAAGATCTGGTAGTATTTACCGTCTCCCACCATACTTGTGTCCTACTCCATTTCGCTTTATTTATTTCCTTAATTGCCTTCTCCTTAATGCCTTCTTTTAATTCCTTGCATCCAAAAGTACTAGTGAACTTTCCCTTATTATCAAAAGACCAAATCATGGAATCATTACCTCTTAATTGACAAAGCCTTATCCTTTGAAAATTACATTATTCAACTCTAAAAAAGAATAATGAGTCATTTGTAAAGAAAATATGGACAGAAAAAGATCATTTAACGTGACATTACTATAATATTTTACCCTATCTTCGAAAAAAATGATGTTACTTTGCAATATTTTGTTTTTATTAGCAAATTGAAATCAAACCAAGCCACCGGATCCATTTAATTTTTTGGTTCTTTTTAACAAATTGAAATCAAACTATCTAGATGGGGCCAGTTCTTTCTTATTTGTTCTTTGCAAATGATTTCGTAATCTTTTCGAAAGCGAACTTAAAGCATGTTCGGATCCTTAAAGGAATTCTTCATCTCTTATGTAGTTTCTCAGACCATCGATTCAATGCCCAGAAAACGAACATTTTTCTTTTCTGAAGGAGTGGGTGATGATCTTAGTAACATGCTAAGTAGTTTACTTGGCTTACAAAGGGCCCAAGATATTGAAATGTACTTGGGAGTGTCATTATTCCATAGCAGAGTTTCTAACTTTACATTGCATTTTATGGTAGAATAGGTGCGTAGCAAATTGAGTAATTGGTATGCTAAGCAGCTTTCCATGACGGGTAGTGTTACTCTTGTTTAGTCAGTTCTTCTTTCTTTACCAATTTATTTTATGCAGCCAATGCGAATTTTGAATTGTGTTTGCGTGTAGATTGAATGATCTGCATGACAATTCATATAGGTGTCGGCTAATGATGGAAGGAGAGTGTCTCTAGTTGATTGAGACTCTAATTGTCAACCTCGTGCTTGTGGAGGATGACGTCTAAGGCATTTAGAGGCTCAAAATGCTTCTTTTGTTGTTAAAATTGGGGTTTAATGAAGTCTCTAAAGATACTACCATCGGGGTTCGAGTTCTTCGATCGAAGTATGGATTGAAAGTGAGGGTGCCCAAAAGTAATACATGAGGAGGGTGTTCAGCCGTATGGAGAGGACTTGTTAAGGTACGACCCATATCGAGAGATAATTCTTACTGGTCTGTTTGGACCAGGAATTCTATCTATTGCTGGTGTTCATCCAATCATGTGCCTTCTCAAATCAATCTTATAACGGATTGTACACTTCGTGACAAGGTAACTGAGGACGGGATGTGGAATCTAGAACTTTTTAGAGTTAGGACTCCAAAGGATATTGATAAAAGAGTTGTGAGTATCCCCCTCACCACCCTTTTGCTGGTCCTAATAAAATCAATTGGGTGCGCACCCCGGTAGGAACCTTTTTGGTCAAGAGTGCTTACTGATCGATAATGGAGGATACATGGAATAGAAAAGACAAAGGGTGGCTGGTCGTAAGGAATTTTCAAGGACCTCAAGTGTTCATTTTTTTTCTTATGGCTTATGCTCGAACAACAACTTCTAACTATTTGGAACGAATACGGAAGGGCATTGGTCATAGTGCGCCTTATCATATGTCTCACCATGAAACAAAAGATTTACTTCATGTGCTTAGGGATTTCCCTGCTACAAAAGAGACTTGGATGCAGATTGTGCCTGCAAACCGTCCGCCCTGATTCTGCTCCAATAGTCTTCAAGACTAGATGGAGACTAATTTATGATCTTCAGTATGGATGTCGTGTGTGGGGATCTTTTGGTCTTGTTACTTTGGTTTAATAGCGTGGTGTATATGGGAAAACAAGAACCTTTTTAAATTTTAGGGAATTACATGGAGTTTTATTGAAACTATTAAGATTTCCACAAGCCTGGCAAAATAGTACAATACAACCTATAAGAGTCACTTGTCTAGACATCTCGTTATTGATTCTGAACATCCATTGGTAGGAAATTTTATGCGTTATATTCCGACAGGGCTGTTAGGATCGAAACATGTTTTGCTACTGCCGGGATGTTACATGTAAAAAAAATGGAGAATGGATCCTTGGATATAACCACTATTTGGGGAGTTGTTCTATTTTTAAATCTAAAATTTGTGGATACTTGATGGTTTTGTCATTATTCAGAAAAAGGGGTGCAAGAATGTGTCGATACCCATGGATAGATTCGAATTTGTTAAAGCTTTGCTGGTTAGCTGCTTGGCCAGTTCGTCCTCAGCCTTGATAAGAAGGATTCATTTGTTTTTACAAACTATAGTCCAATGGCAAATCAAGTGTATTCCGAGAGAAAGGAATAAAGTTGCTGACAAAGGAATAAAGTTGCTGACAGGCTTGCTAAGCTGGCTTAAGATAGGAATACATAAGTGCAGGTGTTTGTTAATTTCCCTGAGGAGATGTTAGATGAATTTGGGTTTGATAAAGTAGTTGAGTTTCCGTTTGTAATTATTTAGTAGAGTTGGTTAGTTTTATTTACACACCAAAAGAAAAGTTAATTGCAACCAAAATTTTCAATAAAAAGAGAAAAATCAATATAGTTGTACAGTCAAACGCTTATATTAGAAAATAAATTACTAAATTAGATTTGTTAACAAAATTGTAAAATAACTTTATTGTTATAATTGATAATAATGTATGTTATTGTAACTAAGCCCTATCCAAAAATAGATTTGTTTTACCTATATAAAAACTAGTAAAAGAAATTAAAAAATCAAAAGATCAAAATTTGTAATTAAAAATATCTTTTTATCATAGTCAACAAGACAATGGCTCCTCCAAATCAATTATGCTTACTTTTAGTTATTTTCTTATCAATCTTTTCTCTTTCTTCTTTTCCAACAAATGCAATTATTCCAAAGGCTAATGTTTCCCTTCCGATACCTTCATCGCAACTAGTAGAAAATTTATGCAATGGCAAGGCAATTCAAAATCGCAGGTTTTGCCTGAAAGCACTTTCCACTCCCGAAGTTATTACGGCAATGGATACAACCCAACTAGGAACCCTCATTATGAAATTAGGTGCAGCAAATGCCAAAGCAACGTTGAATATATATAATGAAATAATTAAGAAACCAGGTTCTCCCCAGGCTTTGAAAGCTCTTAATTGTTGCGTTGAGGCTTACAAATATGCAATATTATCATTTGAAATGGTATCTTCAGAATTGGTTGAAGATCCCCAAACCGCAAACTATGATGTAGCTGTTATAGGTCCCGAAATTGATAATTGTGAAAAGGATCTCATTAACGCAAAGGTTCAAGCACCTCGACTCCTTGCTGGGAATCGATTTATAAAATATTATGTCTCAATGGGATATGAGATAACATCAACTCTCGAGCTTGAAAATCCAAATGAGTATTAGGAAAAAAATTAAGGGAATATGTATAGATAATAATGAGTGAATTTGTTATCTTGATTGATACAAAATAATATTGATGGCCTAGGCATGTTGCCATTGTTTCTGCTGTTGAAACTATGAATTAATTTAAATAATCAATGTAAAATTATATGTTTTTTTTTCATATTCCATTAAGTTAATGAATCATTAATATTCCAATCATTAGCTATTCAAAGTGTACTCAAAATCTAACCGAACCGAAATAATATCAACCTTCTTACATCTTCCATTTATAACCTTTTCGCAAAAATATGTAATAATTACACCTATTGTTCTAGGATGATATTTTTATAAGAAAGATCTGGTAGTATTTACCTTCTCCCACCATACTTGTGTCCTACTCCATTTTGCTTTATTTATTTCCTTAATTGCCTTCTCCTTAATGCCTTATTTTAATTCCTTGCATCCAGAAGTACTAGTGATTTTTCCCTTATTATCAAAAGACCAATTCATGGAATCATTACCTCTTAATTGACAAAGCCTTATTCTTTGAAAATTACTTTATTCAACTCCAAAAAAGAATAATGAGTCATTTGTAAAGAAAATATGGACAAAAAAAGATCATTTAACGTGACATTACTATAATATTTTACCCTATCTGCAAAAAAAATGATGTTACTTTGCAGTATTTTGTTTTTATTAGCAAATTGAAATCAAACCAAGCCACCGGATCTATTTAATTTTTTGGTTCTTTTTAACAAATTGAAATCAAACTATCTAGATGGGGCCAGTTCTTTCTTATTTGTTCTTTGCAAATGATTTCGTAATCTTTTCGAAAGCGAACTTAAAGCATGTTCGGATCCTTAAAGGAATTCTTCACCTCTTATCTAGTTCTTCAGACCATCGAGTCAATGCCCAGAAATCCAAAATTTTTCTTTTCTGAAGGAGTGGGTGATGGTCTTAGTAACATGCTAAGTAGTTTACTTGGCTTACAAAGGGCCCAAGATATTGAAATGTACTTGGGAGTGTCATTATTCCATAACAGAGTTTCTAACTCTACATTGCAGTTTGTGGTAGAATAGGTGCGTAGCAAATTGAGTAATTGGTATGCTAAGCAGCTCTATGTGGCAGGTAGTGTTACTCTTGTTTAGTCAGTTCTTCTATCTTTACCAATTTATTTTATGCAGCCAATGCGAATTTTGAATTGTGTTTGCGTGTAGATTGAATGATCTGCAGGACAATTCATATAGGTGTCGGCTTATGGTGGAAGGAGAGTGTCTCTAGTTGATTGAGACTCTAATTGTTAACCTCGTGCTTGTGGAGGATGACGTCTAAGGCATTTAGAGGATCAAAATGCTTCTTTTTTAAAAAAAAATTGGGGTTTAATGAAGTCTCTAAAGATACTGCCATTGGAGTTCAAGTTCTTCGATCAAGTATGGATTGAAAGTTAGGGTGCCCGAAAGTAATACATGAGGAGGGTGTTCAGCCGTATGGAGAGGACTTGCTAAGGTACGACCCATATCGAGAGATAATTTTTACTGGTCTATTTGGACCAGGAATTCTATCTATTGTTGGTGTTTATCCAATCATGTGCCTTCTCAAATCAATCTTATAACGGATTGTACACTTCGTGACAAGGTAACTGAGGATGGGATGTGGAATCTAGAACTTTTTAGAGTTAGGATTCCAAAGGATATTGATAAAAGAGTTGTGAGTATCCCCATCACCACCCTTTTGCTGGTCCTAATAAAATCAATTGGGTGCGCACCCCGGTAGGGACCTTTTTAGTCAAGAGTGCTTACTGATCGATAATGGAGGATACATGGAATAGAAAGGACAAAGGGTGGCTGGCCGTAAGGAATTTTCAAGGACCTCAACGTGTTCACTTTTTTTCTTATGGCTTATGCTCGAACAACAACTTCTAACTATTTGGAACGAATACGGAAGGGCATTGGTCATAGTGCGTCTTTTCATATGTCTCACCATGAAACAAAAGATTTACTTCATGTGCTTAGGGATTTCCCTGCTACAAAAGAGGCTTGGATGCAGATTGTGCCTGCAAACCATCCACCCCGATTCTGCTCCCATAGTCTTCAAGACTGGATGGAGACTAGTTTATGATCTTTAGTATGGATGTCATGTGTGGGGATCTTTTGGTCTTGTTACTTTGGTTTAATAGCGTGGTGTATACGGAAAAACAAGAACTGTAACATCCTGAAAAGGGCCTATGCATTTTTGGTTTAATTGTACGAAATGACATGTCTTAAGTATTATGAATAAATTTTGAATATTTTTGGAAACCCGGAAATGTATGGAAAAGATGTAGAAATGAACATTTTAGAAACCTGAAAATTTATGGAAATGTTAAGTTTAAAAATGGAAAGTGAACATTTTTGGAAACTAGGAAATGATTTGGAAATGATTCAAAAGAGGAAAGTAAACATTTCTGGAAACTTGGAAATGTAAGGAAATGCCAAGTTTAAAGAGCCAAACGAAAATTTTTGGAAACTTAGAAATGACTTAGAAATGTCGAGTTTTAAAGTTTAAAAGAGGAAACTAAGGCAAGGTGGCCTTAAGAGAAAAAGTATGTGAAATTTGACACACAAACAGGCTTGGAAAAGTGGCCTGAAGATGTCACTTAGGGCCTCTGGAAATGGCGCCACATGCAAGGGTGTTGGGCCTGAGTTCGAGTCACATGAGAAGCAAATAAAAGAAGTTTTATTTTTGCTTCTAGAAACACAGAGGTGGACGGCACAAGGCTTGCAACAGAGGAGTTTTATCCTCTTTAAAATTCGGCTAATAAGGATAAATAATGGATTTTTATTTTAGATTATTTTTCAAGGAGATAATAAAGGATTATTCTTTAATTATTAAGGAGATAAATGTTGGATAAATTCTTCTATTTTGTGATAATTAAAGGATAAAGCTATCAAATAAAGAAGAGTGGTGGCCAAGTAAGGGATTCTAAGTGATAAATTCTGTAACACCCCTTATCCGAAACCTTTGCCGGAGTCGAGTATGTGGCATTACTAGACTTGACTACTAATTTGGGGCATAAAAATTTAAAGCTGTCCAACTGCGTCATGCTGACTAAATTGACCATAACTCGAGTTACAAAACTCGAAATTTAGATCCGTAAATTTTCCTTGAAACTAGACTCATATAAATTTCTACCATAATTTTTTTAGAATTTTTCATGTGGCCAATTAGTACAGTTTATTCATTAAAGTTACCCCTATATCACTGTTTGATAATTCTGACCTATCTTTACAAAAACTCAGTTATCTCATTGTAAAAAATTTCAATAATGTTCTTGTTTATTCCAATCATAAATAGACTCATTAAGGATTCTAAACATATAAACTATGCTCCATAATTATTTTTGTACAATTTTTAACAATTTTTCCAAGACAGAACAGGGTATCACGAATTCATTCAGAACAAGTCTCACTAAAATTTAAATATCTCATAATATAAAATTTCTTTGCCTACTCTGTTTCTTTCATATGAAAATAGACACAATAAGCTTTAATTCTATATCTTATTCACTTTCTAATTCAATTTATCCCATTTTTGGTGATTTTTCAAAATCACATCACTGCTGCTAACTAAAAACTATTTCATTGCAAAATATGATTAACTAGTTTATAACCGAACATGCCCACATACCTAATTCAAAGGTTCATTTTGTAAACATACATTTCCTTATAAAAAACGATTAAAATTCGATTAAAAATGCACAAACATTACCATCATAAACCGACATTTGTATCAAAAGCACAAAAAGCATACTTAACTAAAAATTTAGCCATATTCGCATGGCTATTATATACAAACAAAACTTCATTCAGACATTTAGTTAGCCTATACATGACTTTGATTCAAAAACTAACTTTAAAATACCAAAAAGGGGTCATAGTGTGGTTGACTCCTTGAACGATACTTTGAGCCCGTAGCTTGACTGGAATCTATAATACGAAACAATGAACACACACGAAATAAGCTACTAGCTTAGTAAGTCTTAAGCATTATACTATATCTTTCAACCGTCTAAACATGAAATAAAATGAATTCATGACATTTCAATTACATGTCTTACTTATAACACACCATAACAAGGTAATACTACTTTATTTAACTTGATAACTTTAAATTTCCATAATAAATACATCAATTGCCGATACTAATCGCATAGTTAAGTGTAGCAATGACCTAACTGAGCATCTTTTATTTTAAAACACACTCACGTTTCAAATTTTCAATAACCACATGGCATATTCCGTATACAAAATTCACAACCAATTATATAACACTTTTCTTTTGTCATTTTATTTGCTCACTATCATGGCATATTTATATATACATTTATAACACTAAGTATAATAGTACATACCTTGTAGCCGAAATAGCAAGGCCACTTTCAAAACTTAAGCTTTCTAGATTTATTTCATGGCTTTAATACTATATAAATAAATCGAAATTGGAACTCACCGGAATAAACCTGTTAAGCTTTAACCCGAATCACACACACCGGCATTAGGCCTGCTAGACTCAAGGTCTGAAGTTTAAACACCGGCATTTAGCCTGCTAGGCACTTAAGCCCGAAGTATATCACCGGCACGAAGCCTGCCAGGCACAAGGCCCGAAATATATCACCGGCACAAGGCTTGCTAGGCACAAGCCTGATATTTCAATATTTTCAACAATTGTACATTTAAACATATTAGCTCCATGCTTTCGACATTAAAATAAAATTTTTCCAACATGTATAATATACATAACCGAATATAAGCAATAACTATGATTTATTCATTCAAACTTTATCACCCAAATTCGAACATCAATTTAAATATAATACCGATTATAGTAATTTAACTCATGAACATTACTCAAGCCGTACATCATTATTAACTCATGCACGTAAACCACATTCACATACCATATCAACTATACTAATTCACGTTACATTTCCAAACATAGTCAATCCAAGACATGAACATTTATATTCGGCTATCACCTACTAATTTACTCAAGTATAGTAAATAATATTATTGAACATATTGGTAATAATCTATTTAATGTACTTTAACTTAAGACTTACCTTCGAAGTCGATAGATTCGAAATTTCCGGCTATTCGTTTAGTATAGCTTTTCCTCCTCCAAATTCTTTTCCTTTTGTTCTAGATCTAATTTGGTTCAAATTAAACTTATTTAGATACATTTCAATTCCATTTAATTCACAAATATTTGTAAATGCAAAATTTCTATTTTTACCCTCAACATTTACATAATTACATTTTAGTCTAATTCTTACAAAACACACAAAATATAGGAAATTTAAATTAACCCCCTCTTAAGGCCGAATACTCTCCATCCCCATACATATTGCTATTAATCATTTACAAAATACAATAACATAATTAATCTCATATTGGCCGACTATGCAAAAATCCATTACCTTATTATCTATGGCCGTACATGTAATATCCCGGGTTAGGGGCTGTTTTGTTGTTGCATGTTATTGCATGCGTTTAGTGTGCTGTGTTGCTATTTTGGTGTTTTAGGGGTTTGATTGAAGTCTAGGAGTATGCCTGAGTGAATGGGAGAATTTTGGTTTTTGGGTGTTAAGTGAAGGGAGCTGAGGAAGCTGGGGTTTAAGAATTTTATTTGTGGTTTTGTTGCACAAAGAGTGAGCTAGCTTAGTGGCAAAGCATGCGCTGCATGGGGAGCTAGGTGTGGCGTCATCTACATGGAGTGGAGGTCCAGAGTTCAAGTCGTAGAGCTCCCATTTTGGTTCCCATTTTGGACGGCATGGAGGAAGAGGTAGAAGGCTAGTGGAATTCTACCATGGACTTGGTCATACCTTTCAAATGAAAGGTGGAGAGCAATTGTAGGAGGGAGACTTGGTCTTGTCGTTTGAATGAGGGGAGTGGAGTCTTTGGGGGGATTTGGCCGAATGTTGGGGGGAGTGGTTGAGTGTATGGCCGGTTTTGGGAAGTGGGGAGGGAGAGTGCCGATTTTTTTTCTCTTGGAATGTTGTGCATATTCGGCTTTTTGGGTGTCAAAGTAAAGGGTTTCTTTTTGTCTTTTGTGTACCGATTTACAAGTGAGTTTCCTTCCATTTTCTTCATTTTTTGAAACCGAAAGTCCAACTTAGGTGTTGCCGAAATTGCCTTGATCTTTGGTGTTCTTTTGATAGCCGAAAATCCCTTCCCAATTCTTTCTCTTTTCTTTCAGTAGGTAAACCGAAACTTCTATCCTCTCTGGTCATTTTCATTTTCTCCTTCTTTGCTTAAAAAACACTATAGCCGAAACTTTATGTTTCAAAACACTTTCTCCATTCCTTTCTTCTTAAACCGAAAGCATCTACCCTGTGCACTTTTCTCTTGCTTCATTTTAAGATTTTAGCCGAACCCTCCCTTGGTGATTGCCTAAATTTCTTTCTAGCTTGTGTTTTCATTTTGGCCGAATATCAATCCTTCTCCTCATCTTTTTCTTGCGTTTCTTTCTTGGTCAAGGCCGAATCTCTCCTCTCCCTTGTAGCTCTCTTGGCCGAATATCAGTGAAGGGTGGATTTGGTTGGTTGTTCAATCTTTGAACAAGGTAAGTGGGGTGGCCGAATGGCCATATTTCCCTCTTTTGTTCTTTATTGGTTATGGTTTGGGTAAGGGCCGATTATGGTCATTTTGGAAGGGTTCTAATCTCTTCGTTATAGGATCATTGGATTGTGGAAGCAAGCAAGAGGAGCCGTTTTCTTCTGTCAATTGATTAGTAAGGGGTAAGTGATTGGTTGTTGTTAGTTTAATCGTCTGGTTTCGATTAAGTCATGAATGATAAAGGATTAACTGTTATTCTTTTCAAGGTGGTGGCCGATTGTCTTAGAAGGACCATTGTGGTTCGGGGTTGGTTGGAAACCAAGTTAAGAAGTGAAGGTAAGGGTTTGAAATGACTTCTCTTGGTGTAAAGCCTTTGGCCGAATGGTTTATGTGTACTAACCCCTATGTGTTGGCCGATTGTAGGAGCTAGTAATCGAGGGACTTAGCATTCGTTTTCGTTGGGATTTTTAGACTCGTGTATACCAGGTGTGTAACTAACACACCCATACTTAGTGATATTATTATTAAACCTGTTTGTCTATTAAAATCATGGCAGTTTGATGGATTGATATGATACCCTTTTGGGTATGATCTTAGACTCGGGTAAGTCAGTATTGTTACAAGTTTACTGATGATCTATATGGTATCATGACTATGTATGTATGTGATATGGGATATGAGTCAAACATATTAGCATGATAGGCATGACTTGTATGATATGCATGATCACATGAGTATGGTATGTTGATGGGTGATATGAGTGGAGGGAGCAGTGATATTTTGTGCTGACGAGCACCAGTGTTTTGGTAACACAACTTTGTGACTTTGGGTCACCAGAGGTTTGGCACCTCCAGAGGTTTGGCACCTCATTGCGACTTGTCCCTGTGGTTTGACACCACCGTGGGTTGGCCCCACTTGAGATATGGGATCGTCTGCTAGTGATTGGGTATCACACGATGGGTTGGCCCCATCACTCGATTATTGTGACTACGGTCACCAGTGCTTTGGTAGCACATTTGTGTCTTTGGGACACCAGAGGTTGGGCACCTCATTGCGACTCGTCCCTGTGGTTTGACACCACCGTGGGTTGGCCCCACATGAGATATGGGATCGTCTGCTAGTGATTGGGTATCACACGATGGGTTGGCCCCATCATTGGATTTGTGACTTCGGTCACCAGTGCTTTGGTAGCACAAACGTGTCTTTGGGACACCAGTGGTTTGGCACCACATTGACGGATATTGTGTCTTTGGGACACCAGTGTTTTGGTAACACATTGTGACTATATGTCACCAGTGGTTTGGCACCACCAGTGGTTTGGTACCACACGGGGTAGGAAAGGAGATACGGATGGTTAGGATCGGGTTGCATTAATTATGTTGCTATGTATGATGTGTGTTAGCATGTTGATTTATTGGGAGCGGGATTTATACACTGAGTCATTCGACTCACCCTCTCCTTTGACATTTCAGGTGACTCGTAGACGCGGACATGGAGCCGGGGTGGACTCGGGTGCTCATGCCATGCTAAATAAAAGTTTTGCTCAGACTATTCAATTTGGGTACCTTAGCTTAATTATTTTTATTTGGGTTTTAATTTGGATTTGTAAAAGGCCTTTAATTTATGTTTTATGATGGTTATGTTTTAATTAGATTCTTAACATGCTTAACAAAATAACTTGGTATGAAACTTTACTAAAAATTTGGAAAGGCAATGATTTCAAAACTATAACGCAACGTGTTTTAAATTATACCATCGGGTATCACACTATGTTTTTTATATTAAGCAAATTCAAATGATTTTCAAATCAAACTCAATTTTCTACTAAGTCAAAAAAAATGTTTTAAGTAACACTAAGAAACTATTGAAGTTTAAATGGAATAAACTCGTTTTAACTACACATTTTGGTTAAGTTTTCAAAAATGTCCGGGTTTCAAATACACCATTTGATTTCAAACAAGTCTACTCTAATTTTCTTCAAGTTCACTATGTTTTCACCCCGCTTTTAAATGAAAAATCTAAACCTCTCAAGTACGTTTTTCCCCGTAACATACCAGATTCGGACGTGGTGTCTTGTCCGGGTTTGGGGTGTTACAGTACATTAACTACATATATATATACAATGTATGTCCAAATATAATAGCTCAACAAATATCCTGTTTGTTTTTAATCCTATACTAACCTTTCTCCCATCCAGCACAACCAACAGAGATATTCTCATCTATGGCCAAATTTAAACATGCTCAATACTAAAAATTTTTATATGGTTTTGACAGTACTCAAAGTAATCAACTCCAATATGTAAAAATTTTACTAAAACAAAGCTCAAATACCTACCTGGCATTACATGCAATGACCGAATATGGGGGTTCAAGTTTTCTTCTTTTCTTTGAGATAAAATCGGTGAAGAAGATGGGGGAAAAAGGAGAGAGAATAGAATTAAAGCATGCTTCTTTTGTTTAATAAAATAACACATATATATTAGCATGCTTATAATATAATAACACTTTAGTTATAATATACTAACATAACTTTATTTTTAAAAAAATTACTAACATATAATATGTAATTGGTGTAACAGCCCAATTTCAATAGTGTCGGAACAGTGATTCGAGATTTCTAAATCTGACGAAAAAGCTAGAAAACTTTGTTAATCGATAAAGATAATTATAAGTTAAGTGTGATTTTAGAAATATTTTAAAATTAGTGAATTTTGTGAACTAAAAGAATTAATTAGAAAAAAATTGGGCCAAAAACGAGGTATTGAGACCTCGAATTCATAAAGTGAGCCATAAATATTTCTAAAAATATTTATGGAGTGTCATTAAGTTATTATTAAAGTTTAGTTGAGAAATTTTAACGTTTGGATACGTAATTAAATGAAAAAGACTAAATTGAAAAAGGTGTAAAAGTTTCATTATAGATTAAAGAAAGTATAAAGGACCAAAATGGCAATTAAGCCATTTTGTTTAATTGAGGCAGTTATTGTGAAGAAAATCTGAGATTTTTTTTATGTTTAATATTATATTATTATATATTATTATATTATTATATTATTATATTATTATTTTATATTATTATATTATTATATATTATATATAAAAAAACAAACAAAAGAGAAGAGAGAACAGAAACCCAAAACGAAGAAGCAGAGAGCAGGAAAGAAAGAAGAAGAGAAGAGAAAGAAGAAAAAGGGGGGGAAAATTGGAAAATTTTCAAAATTAGCTAAATAAAAAGGGGATCAAATTGAAATATATGGAGAATTCTCTTCATTTCTCTTCATTTTCTTCAGCTGAAAAATAGTCATGGGAGAGAGTTCAAGCTGGTTTTCATACTCAAGCTTCATGTAAGTTTAATTCTTGCTTTTTCCTTGAAATTTCTATGTTTTTGGACTTTTACAATTGGGTCCAATTTATTAATTCTTTAGTTTTTGATTCTATGGCTAATTTTTAAAGTTTATGTGGATTAGTGCTGGAAGAATATGATGAATAAATATTGAATTGAAGCTTTAATTTTGTTATTTGATGATTTAATCAAGTGAAATTGTTGGAAATTGGTTTTAGGACCTAATTGTGAAATAGCTGAAATTAAGGCCTAGTGTTAAAATTCTGATTTCTAAGGCTATGAAGTAGTTTAAAATGATAGATAAAAGTATTAAATGAGAAAATTAACTCAATTGAGGGGTTAATCCAGCAAGGACTGAATTGTATGAATTGTGGAATTAGGGACAAAATAGAAATCAACATGTTACACTAAAGCAGTTTTGGACAGCAGCAGTTGTCTAACTTTGAAAAATCACAAAAAATTATATAAATCAAATTAGAAGAGGAGTGAGATATGGAATTAAAGCTTATTGAGTCTATTTTCATATAAAAGAAACAGAGAAAGCAAAGGAAGTCTATATTTTGAGATATTTGGATTTTTGTAAAACTGGTTTAGAATAACTTCGTGATCCCCTGTTCTTAGTTTAGAAATTCACTAAAAATTGTATAAAAATAATTTAGGAACATAATTTATATGGTTAGATTCCTTAATGAGTCTAGTTTTAGGATAAATAAACCATGACATCATATGAATTCTATATGAAAAGATAATTAATTTTTAGTGAAAAAGGGTCGGAACTGCCAGACAGTAGAACAGGGGTGAATTTAAAGAATAAACTGTACTAATTGGCTAAACCAAAAATTCTGAAAATTTTATGGCAAGAAGATATGTGAGTCTAGTTTCAGGAAAAATTAACGGTTCTTCATTTGGAGTTCTTTAGCTCTGGAAATAAATAATTTAGTGACTATAACTCAAATGGATAGTTTTGAATATACTTATGAGTAATTAATGAAATTATTGATAATGTTACTTATAGCATGTTATATACATTAAGAATGTGGAATTGAGAGGAGGAGGAGGAAAATATGTATGAATATTCAGCTAGCATGACTAATTTGTAATGTTTTAGACTCAGGGACTAAATTGAATAAAAGTAAAACTTTATGATTAATTTTGTAAAAATGTAGAAATGACCAATTTGCATGAAATAGATTATTTTATTATTTAAAATTGTAAAATTGAATGAAATTATTAATTTAGATTAAGATCGATTGAAAAATCGATGAAAATAAAAAAAAAATTGCCACAGTGCCCCTGAATCTTGACATTTCTGCAAATTTAGCCAGGTAAGTTCGTGTAACTTAATGATGTGATATAAGAAAATGTAAGTTGATGGTACGTGAAATATTGATATGATGAATTAACTGTTTTATGTTTATGAAGAAACGACAAGTGAATGATATTTATCATGACATGTAAATATGTGATTATCTTTAATATGTTAATACAAGATAATTAAGTATGATGAAACGAGTAATAAATTCAAGTAAGACATGTCGATAAAAATAAATATATTTAAGGGACAATATGTTTGATTTTGATTGATTTCAAATATAAATGCTAGATGAAATAAAATGTTTGATAAATAATTTTGTAATTCCGGTACTGCCTCGTACCCTATTCCGGCGTCGAATACGGGTAAGGGGTGTTACAATTGGCGTGGCCCATTGCCGTCCCATATCATAGTTTATGGGCTAATTGCCCCTTTAGGACACCCACTTAAAAAGCCACAATCAAATTAGTACTTTTCACTTTAGCACTCAACTTTTACGCTTTTCTCGATTATATCCTTTTTATCAAATTAAGCAATTAAACGGTTAAATTTTTCTACAAAACTTTCACACATATTAATTCACATATAATAAACATAGAATATAATATCAAAATATTTCCCGGGCTCGGATTCGTGGTCCCGAAACCACCGTTCCGATTAGGGTCAATATTGGTCTGTTACAACTCTCCCCCCCTTAAGGATTTTCGTCCTCGAAAATCTTACCATTAAACAAGTTCGGATATTGTTGCCTCATTGAATCTTCAGGTTCCCACATAGCCTCTTCAATTCCGTGTCTATTCCATAATGCTTTTACTAATGGAATCCTCTTATTTCTCAACTCTTTCATTTCCCGAGTTAAGATACGGATCGGTTCTTCATCATATGTCAAATCGGATCGAATCTCAATCTCTGATGGTGTGATCACATGGGACGGATCCGATCTGTATTTGCGAAGCATCGAAACGTGAAATACATTGTGTATCTTTTCTAAGTCAGAGGGCAATTTCAATCTATAAGCAACAAGCTCGATACGTTCGATGATTTCATACGATCCGATAAATCTCGGACTCAACTTGCCTTTCCGACCAGATCGGAGTATTTTCTTCCACGGAGAAACTTTTAAGAATACACGATCTCCTTCCTGAAATTCAATGTCCTTACGTTTCAAATCGGCATAGGACTTTTGACGATCCGAAGCAGCTTTCAAATTACTTCTAATAACAACCACCTTCTGTTCTGTTTCTTTAATCCAATCAACCCCGTGTATCTTATTTTCACTGAGCTCAGTCCAACACAACGGTGTGCGACATTTTCACCCGTATAAGGCTTCATAAGGCGCCATTTTTATACTAGATTGGAAGCTATTATTGTAAACAAATTCAACCAAGGGTAGGTATCGTTCCCACGTACCTTCACATTCAAGAACGCAACACCTCAACATGTCCTCGAGTATCAAAATAGTTCGCTCAGACTGACCGTCTGCTTGCGGATGGAAAGCTGTACTAAAATAAAGCTTAGTACCTAGAGCATCTTGCAATTTCTTCCAGAACCGTGATGTGAATCTCGGGTCCCTATCTGAAACAATAGAACTTGGTACACCATGCAACCTTATAATCTGCGACACATACAATTCAGCAAGTTTATCAAGTGAATAGTCAGTACGTACCAGTACAAAATGAGCTGATTTAGTCAGTCTATCCACGATGACCTATACGACATCTTTCTTACTCGGTGTCATAGGAAGACCGGATACAAAATCCATTGTAATTCTATCCCACTTCCATTCAGGTATCATGATTGGTTGAAGTAGTCCGGATGGTACCCGATGCTCAGCTTTCACTTGCTGACAGATTAAGCACTTATAAACAAATTCAGATATATCCCGTTTCATGCCAGGCCACCAATAGAATTGTTTCAAATCGTTATACATTTTCGTGCTACCCGGGTGTATCGACAGTCGACCACTATGGGCCTCACTCAGAATCATCTGTATCAAATCTGAGTTCTTTGGAACACACATTCGGCTTTTATAATTCAAACAATCATTTGCATCAATCTGAAAATCTGATTCTGCACCTTTTTCACATTGAATTCGACTAACAGTCAAATCTTTGTCAACTCTCTGTGCATCACAAATTTGTTGAATAAACATCGGTCTTGCTTGTAACTCGGCTATAATCGAACCATCACAGACATAGTTGTCTGTGTGTTCATTACACGAAGACCAAACAATGATTTTTCGACTTAACGCATCTGCAACCACGTTAGCTTTTCTCGGATGGTAGTCAATCACTAATTCATAGTCTTTCAGCAATTCTAACCATCTGCGTTGTCTCAAGTTTAAATCTTTCTGTAGTAGTTTCGTCAAAGGTGTAGCTATTACAGAAAAACCCTTTACAAATCGTCTGTAATATCCCGCAAGGCCTAGAAAACTTCGGTCCTCGGAAATATTCTTTGGTGGTTTCCAATCGAGTATAGCTGCTACTTTGTTTGGATCCACCCGAATACCCGATGCTGAAACAACATGGCCCAAGAAACTGACTTCATTCATCCAGAACTCACACTTACTAAACTTTGCATACAGTTGTTGATCTCTCAAAGTTTGTAGCACTAATCTCAATTGTTCGGCATGTTCGATTTCATTTTTGGAGTAGATCAGTATATCGTCAATAAACACTACTACAAATTGATCCAAAAACTGTCGGAAGACTCGATTCATTAGATCCATAAAAACAGCAGGTGCATTAGTGAGTCCAAAAGGCATAACCAAAAACTCAAAATGTCCGTACCTCGTTCGGAACGCAGTCTTTGGCACATCTGTATCCTTGACTCGCAACTGATAATAGCCCGATCTCAAATCAATCTTCGAAAATACTGAAGCCCCTTTCAATTGATCAAACAAATCATCAATCCGAGGTAACGGATACTTATTCTTTATAGTTACCTTATTTAGTTGCCGATAGTCGATACACATTCGCATAGTCCCATCTTTCTTTTTCACAAATAAAACTGGTGCACCCCACGGAGAGAAGCTCGGTCGTGCAAAGCCCCTATCTGTCAACTCTTGAAACTGTGCTTTCAACTCTTTTAACTCAGTAGGCCATCCGATACGGAGCTATCAAAATCGGAGTCGTTCCCGGTACTAATTCAATGCCGAACTCAATCTCTCGTACTGGTGGTAAACCCGGTAGTTCTTCAGGAAACACATCTGGGTATTCACATACAACCGATACAGATTCAATCTGTCTCTCGGACAATTTATTGTCCAGTACATAAGCCAAATAAGCTTCGCACCCTTTTCTCACATACTTCTGGGCTAACATCGAAGATATTACTGTAGGAAACTCATTTACATCACTGGATTTAATTCTGATGGTCTCGCCGTTTTGACATCTCAAATCAATAAGCTTTCTTTTACAATCCACTACTGCCTCATGTGAAGTTAACCAGTCCATACCCAAATTTATATCAAATTCATCAAAGGGCAACAACATTAAATCAGCTGGAAAACAAAAATCCTGAATCATCAACGGGCAACCCCTACACACTTTATTAACAAGCATACATCTACCCAAAGGGTTGGTCACACGAATCACAAATTCGGTAGACTCAACTAACAGAGTCTTTTCGAATTTTAAAGTTTCACACACATATGAGTGAGTCAAACCAGGATCAATTAATGCAACTACAGTAGTGTCATAAAGGGTGAAAGTACCGGTAATGACATCGGGGGAGGAAGCATCCTCTCTGGCTCGTGCAGTATGAGCTCTAGCTGGAGCTCTTGCCTCAGATCGAACTGTAGTGTTCTTTGTTCCTTTCTGACTACTACTTACATTGCCTGAATGTCTGGGTGGTCTACCTCGCACTAACGTGTTGCTCGGCTTAATGTTCTGAACTATATTCTGCTCCGTTAACATCGGACATTCTCTAATAAAATGATCCGACGATCCACATTTAAAGCAAGACCGATCATGAAATCTACAACTCCCAGAATGTATTTCCCACAGTGCTTGCATTCAACTCGATTCTGTGGAATGTTACCAACACTGGCCATCGAAGTAGCTCGGGAGCCCACGGGAGGTCGATCCCGCTTAAGTAGATCTGTAGTAACTTTATGTTGGTTGTAGTCAACTCTGAACTTCTTGGATGTGGGATGAAAGACCTTACCCGAAGATCTTTTATGAATGTCTCTAGCTTCTGTCTCAGCCTTTCTTTTCTCTTTCCCGAGCTCTTCAGCTTTGCAAGCCCGCTCAACTAGTGTCACAAACTCTTGAATTTCAAGAATGCCAACAAACATATTTATATCTTCATTCAGGCCATCTTCAAATCTTTTGCACATAATAGCTTCAATAGAAACACACTTTCTAGCATATCTGCTGAGCCTGACAAATTTTCTTTCATACTCCATCACAGTCATTCGCCCCTGTTTCAGCTCAAGGAACTCCTTTCGTTTTTGATCAACAAATCTTTGACTGATATATTTCTTGCGGAATTCATTCTGGAAGAAATCCCATGTCACTTTTTCTTTCGAAACTACTGATACTAGTGTATTCCACCAGTGATATGCAGTGTCCCGCAATAAAGATATAGCACACTTCAGGCATTCATCTGGAGTACAAGATAGCTCATCAAGTACCCGAATAGTGTTATCAAGCCACATTTCGGCTCGCTCTGCGTCATCATTATCATTGGCTTTAAATTCTTCGGCCCCAAATTTTCGGAATTTATCAACTGGAGGCCTACTAGATCTCATCTGATCTATAATCGGAGGTGCTGGTGGAATCGGAGTTGGATTATTCGGGGGTGGAGGTTGGTGTACAGCCGGGTTAGTTTGAATGAACTGGGTAAACCACTCATTCATCATGTGATAAAAGGCTTGTTTAGTCTCCCCCTCGTAACTACCCGAAACAGGTTGAGAGTCTACTGGCACTGATCCGTGTACACGGTCAGGCGCTACACTCTCTACATCATCTGCTACGGCTCTTTCAGGATCAGTGTTCATTTGCTATATAAAACAAAATTCAGGCTGTCAGAAGTCACCACACTATCAATATATGATAAAGGCATGTATAGCTAGACTCACACGCGCTACGGTAGTCCTAGAATCGACTAAACCTGGCTCTGATACCAATCAAATATAACACCCCTTACCCGAAACCTTTGCCGGAGTCGAGTATGTGGCATTACTAGACTTGACTACTAATTTGGGGCATCAAAATTTAAAGCTGTCCAACTGCGTCATGCTGACTAAATTGACCATAACTCGTGTTACAAAACTCGAAATTTAGATCCGTAAATTTTCCTTAAAACTAGACTCATATAAATTTCTACCATAATTTTTTTAGAATTTTTCATGTGGCCAATTAGTACAGTTTATTCATCAAAGTTACCCCTATATCACTGTTTGATAATTCTGACCTATCTTTACAAAAACTCAGTTATCTCATTGTACAAAATTTCAATAATGTTCTTGTTTATTCCAATCATAAATAGACTCATTAAGGATTCTAAACATATAAACTATGCTCCATAATTATTTTTTTACAATTTTTAACAATTTTTCCAAGACAGAACAGGGTATCACGAATTCATTCAGAACAAGTCTCACTAAAATTTAAATATCTCATAATATAAAATTTCTTTGCCTACTATGTTTCTTTCATATGAAAATAAACACAATAAGCTTTAATTCTATATCTTATTCACTTTCTAATTCAATTTATCCCATTTTTGGTGATTTTTCAAAATCACATCACTGCTGCTAACTAAAAACTATTTCATTGCAAAATATGATTAACTAGTTTATAACTGAACATACCCACATACCTAATTCAAAGGTTCATTTTGTAAACATACATTTCCTTATCAAAAACGATTAAACTTCGATTAAAAATGCACAAACATTACCATCATAAACCGACATTTGTATCAAAAGCACAAAAAGCATACTTAACTAAAAATTTAGCCATATTCGCATGGCTATTATATACAAACAAAACTTCATTCAGACATTTAGTTAGCCTATACATGCCTTTGATTCAAAAACTAACTTTAAAATACCAAAAAGGGGTCATAGTGTGGTTGACTCCTCGAACGATACTTTGAGCCCGTAGCTTGACTGGAATCTATAATACGAAACAATGAACACACACGAAATAAGCTACTAGCTTAGTAAGTCTTAAGCATTATACTATATCTTTCAACCGTCTAAACATAAAATAAAATGAATTCATGACATTTCAATTACATGTCTTACTTATAACACACCATAACAAGGTAATACTACTTTATTGAACTTGATAACTTTAAATTTCCATAATAAATACATCAATTGCTGATACTAATCGCATAGTTAAGTGTAGCAATGACCTAACTGAGCATCTTTTATTTTAAAACACACTCATGTTTCAAATTTTCAATAACCACATGGCATATTCCGTATACAAAATTCACAACCAATTATATAACACTTTTCTTTTGTCATTTTATTTGCTCACTATCATGGCATATTTATATATACATTTATAACACTAAGTATAATAGTACATACCTTGTAGCCGAAATAGCAAGGCCACTTTCAAAACTTAAGCTTTCTAGATTTATTTCATGGCTTTAATACTATATAAATAAATCGAAATTGGAACTCACCGGAATAAACCTGTTAAGCTTTAACCCGAATCACACACACCGGCATTAGGCCTGCTAGACTCAAGGTCTGAAGTTTAAACACCGGCATTTAGCCTGCTAGGCACTTAAGCCCGAAGTATATCACCGGCACGAAGCCTGCTAGGCACAAGGCCCGAAATATATCACCGGCACAAGGCCTGCTAGGCACAAGCCTGATATTTCAATATTTTCAACAATTGTACATTTAAACATATTAGCTCCATGCTTTCGACATTAAAATAAAATTTTTCCAACATGTATAATATACATAACCGAATATAAGCAATAACTATGATTTATTCATTCAAACTTTATCACCCAAATTCGAACATCAATTTAAATATAATACCGATTATAATAATTTAACTCATGAACATTACTCAAGCCGTACATCATTATTAACTCATGCACGTAAACCACATTCACATACCATATCAACTATACTAATTCACGTTACATTTCCAAACATAGTCAATCCAAGACATGAACATTTATATTCGGCTATCACCTACTAATTTACTCAAGTATAGTAAATAATATTATTGAACATATTGGTAATAATCTATTTAATGTACTTTAACTTAAGACTTACCTTCGAAGTCGATAGATTCGAAATTTCCAGCTATTCGTTTAGTATAGCTTTTCCTCCTCCAAATTCTTTTCCTTTTGTTCTAGATCTAATTTGGTTCAAATTAAACTTATTTAGATACATTTCAATTCCATTTAATTCACAAATATTTGTAAATGCAAAATTTCTACTTTTACCCTCAATATTTACATAATTACATTTTAGTCTAATTCTTACAAAACACACAAAATATAGGAAATTTAAATTAACCCCCTCTTAAGGCCGAATACTCTCCATCCCCATACATATTACTATTAATCATTTACAAAATACAATAACATAATTAATCTCATATTGGCCGACTATGCAAAAATCCATTACCTTATTATCTATGGCCGTACATTAACTACATATATATACACAATGTATGTCCAAATATAATAGCTCAACAAATATCCTGTTTGTTTTTAATCCTATACTAACCTTTCTCCCATCCAGCACAACCAACAGAGATATTCTCATCTATGGCCGAATTTAAACATGCTTAATACTAAAAATTTTTATATGGTTTTGACAGTACTCAAAGTAATCAACTCCAATATGTAAAAATTTTACTAAAACAAAGCTCAAATACCTACCTGGCATTACATGCAATGACCGAATATGGGGGTTCAAGTTTTCTTCTTTTCTTTGAGATAAAATCAGTGAAGAAGATGGGGGAAAAAGGAGAGAGAATAGAATTAAAGCATGCTTCTTTTGTTTAATAAAATAACACATATATATTAGCATGCTTATAATATAATAATACTTTAGTTATAATATACTAACATAACTTTATTTTTAAAAAAATTACTAACATATAATATGTAATTGGCGTGGCCCATTGCCATCCCATATCATAGTTTATGGGCTAATTGCCCCTTTAGGACACCCACTTAAAAAGCCACAATCAAATTAGTACTTTTCACTTTAGCACTCAACTTTTACGCTTTTTTCGATTATATCCTTTTTATCAAATTAAGCAATTAAACGGTTAAATTTTTCTACAAAACTTTCACACATATTAATTCACATATAATAAACATAGAATATAATATCAAAATATTTCCCGGGCTCGGATTCGTGGTCCCAAAACCACCGTTTCGATTAGGGTCAATATTGGTCTGTTACAAATTCGGCTATAAAAGGAAGAACATAGGGCTACTCATCAATTTTTCTCCTCTTCTCTCTCTCTGCCGAATTTCCTAAGCAACATTCTCTCTTCTCTTTTATTTTTTGTCAAGCCGAAATCTATTCCTTCTTTATCCCTCATTGTCAATTCTTTAAGCCTTAAGGATCCAAAGTGTTGACACACCTCTGGGCCATAGTCGACTAGTCTTTAAGACTCCATAGCCGAATACTGCTAAGGGTTCAAGCAAGAGTTCTATCGATTTCTCCAAGTAAGAGTAAGATCTAGATTCGGTTTCCTTACTTTTCTTTTTAAGCCTGTCGAAATTTAGGGACTAATCTCTATTATTGGTTTTGGCCGAATTTGGAAGGGTGTTTTCGGGATTTAAGAAATTGTCAACTATAGGAAGGTATCTTTCGGGACTTCAAAGATCTAAGGTAAGAATACCATTCGGTCGTAAGCTATATTATTATGATTTAATGTTAGATTAGATCTAACATGGGTACATAGGGTTTTCGACAGAGGTATACAAGGATTCCGGGATTTGAGGATTTCAAGGTAAGTCCCTATACACATTCGGCCAAGGCCTTAATTGTTGGTTAAGATATATTCCTTATTTTTTGCAAAGGCTGAAACTAATTTGTTTAAGTGATTCAATGCTTGGCCGAATGCAAGAAGAGTGTAACAGAGATTTCGGGACTTGATTCTTAAACCAACCAGCAGCGAGGTAAGTCTTAAGAATACAAATCCTACTAGGATTTGGTTTTATAGCCAAATAGGCTCTATGCTAAATAGTAAGTGATTAATCAAATGTAGGGATTAAGGATCTAAGCAGTAGATCAGATTTCGGGATCTCAAGGAATTTATTAAGCGAATCAGGCGTGTACCCCACACTATCTTTTAATACGTTATATGGCGATATGTAATATATGTATGTATAAGAATGTGAATATGGCTAAGTACCCTAATGTGGTACAAAGTACTCAGGTACGTTTCCTACTCCTACTAGGATTACGAAATATGTTATATTTTAACATGTGAAAAGTGACATGAATGTGAATTTAAGTATGATATGCATGATATGAATAACATGGGGCATTCGGGATATATGAGAAAGGGGAAGTGAATTTGATGACTTCGATCTCACTATCTGAATGTGGTGTCTCATGACACAATTATTTAATCTGGTGGCTATGCCACGAATTTATGTGGGCGATGAGCACGTCGACTGCAGTGACTGCCTTCGATGGTGTGTAGCGGAAGGAGGGTTGACTTAGTAGTCCCCACGGTGTGCAGGTTGGTACGGGGATGTGTAGCGGATGGCATCTAGGTTTGGGTTTGGGATTGCATCATTATCTTGAATTATTTTGTGAGCATGATATGTATGGTATGCCTAAATCTATTAAATTTTAGTGTTGATTTACACATTGAGTCTGTTGACTCACCCCGTTGTGGGAACATTTTTCAGGTGATGAACAGTGATGGACCGGGACGGCAGAACTTGTGGTGGCCATGCTCAACTTGAAGTTTTATTCAATATGGACATTTTATTTTATTTAACTACTTAAGAATTTTATTTTGGGATTTTACTTGATGTAATAAGGCCATAGTTTTATTTCTCTATTGCTATCTTCAATTCTTTTTTTATGTTTACGAATTATTATCAATCAAAGTTTGAGTAAAATTAATTTGTTTTAAAACAAAATAAACCCTAATTGTTTTGTCACTTTAATTAAATGGATTTCAATATAAGATAAGTTGGTTTCCAACACAAGCCCAACCCAAAACAATATTTTTCTTAAAATCGCGTAAGTTTTTCCCAAGGAACAAAAGAATTTGAGACTGGTTTACTGTAACATCCTGGAAAGGGCCTATGCATTTTCAGTCTAACTGTACGAAATGACAAGTCTTAAGCACTATGAATAAAATTTTGATATTTTTGGAAACTCAGAAATGTATGAAAATGAATTGGAAATGAACATTTTTGGAAACCTGGAAATGCATGGACATGAATATTTTTGGAAACCTGGAAATGCATGGAAATGAAAATGGAAATGATTCAAAAATGGAAAGTGAACATTTTTGGAAGCTTGGAAATGTAAGAAAATGGCAAATTTACAGAGCCGATCGAAAATTTTAGGAAACTTGGAAATGACCTAGAAATGTCAAATTTTAAAGTTTAAAATAGGAAATTAGGGCAAGGAGGCCTTAAAAGAAAAAGTTGGAGAAATTTGGCACACAAACAGGCTTGGAAAAGTGGCCTGAAGATGCCACTTAGGGCCTATGGAAATGGCGCCATGTACAAGAGGAATGGGCCTGGGTTCGAGTCACTTGGGAAGCAAATAAATGAGGTTTTATTTTGGCTTCCAGAAGGCTGAGGTGGACGGCACATGCTTCTAGAAAAGGAGGTGTTTTATTTTCATAAATATGTGATTAATAAGGTGATAATAAAGGATTTTTATTTGGATTATTTGAAGAGATAATAAAGGATTTTTATTTGGATTATTTGAAGAGATAATAAAGGATTAAACTCTTTTATTTATCATATTAAAAAGATAAAGTTATCAGATAGAGGAGTGGTGGCCAAGTAAGGGACTCCTTAGCTGATAATTTTGCCTATAAAAGGAAGGAAGGAGGGCTACTCATCAGTTTGTTTCTTTCTCTGCTCTGCTGAAAATTTCCTGGCAAACTCTCTCTGCCGAATTTTCTTCTCCTCTTTTCTTCTTCTTTTCTCTTCTACTGTCAAGCCGAAACCTCTTTGATTCCTGTTTAAGTCTCCATAGCCGAATCTCTGTGGCTTCAATCAAGGGTGCCGTCGACTGTGGTGATAAGGTAAGAATAATGGATTCTTGTTGTTTATTCTCTTCCAACCAAGATTTGGGAACTGATTCTTTTGGTTGTCTTTTGGCCGAATATTAAAGAAGGAATTCCGGGATTTCATATCTAAGGATTTAAGGTAAGAAAAGCATGATTTAGGCCAGAGGCCAATTGATTTAAGATTATTAAGTGATATGGAAATCAGATCTAACATATGTGTGTAGGGATTTCAACATCTCTATAGCCAAGGGTTACTTTTCGGGATTTGAAATCACAAGGTATGTGTTTAAGATATTCGACCAAGGCTATTTTAAATATTTAGATTTATTATCAGAAGCCGAAAACTAACCTGTGGAGTAATATAGTGTTTAGCTGAATTCACAAGGGAGGAATACAAAGATCCGGCCCTTGATTCTTAAAATCAATTCAGTTACAAGGTAAGTAATACAAATCCTAGTTGTATTTGGAAAAATGGCCGAATTGTAACAACCCAAACCCGGCCCAAACACTATGGTCGAATCTGGATCGTTACGGGGAAAACCTTTTTGAAAACCATTTTGAAACCCAATATGCTTTGTTGAAAACTTTTCGGATTTGATTATCTTGATAAAATCATACTTAGTGTTTATTAAAAAAAAATATTTAAATTAAGTTATAAAACAAATTTCAACCGTGCCCGATGGCATTTAAAACATTTTTCGTGTTTAATTGGGAAAATGTGATTTAAATTCAACATTAATAATAACATAGTTCAAAACAATATCCAATAGGTAAAAATAACGGAAATAAAGTTTCAGGAGGCCTCATTACAACCAAATAAAATAAATCCAAAGTAAAATTATCAAACTAAAATTTAAGTTCATTTAAATTAAATCCACTGCATGGCCACCTCGAGTCAACCCGGCTCCACATCCGCGATCTAAGTGTCACCTGAAAAATATAAAGGAGAAGGTGAGTCACCAAGACTCAGTATGTAACCCTTCCCTCGTGTTAAAAACATTTTCCATACACAACATATAACAATTAATATGCAGAATGTTAAATACCCAACCTAGCCATCCAAACGCCACTGTCTACCCCGTTGTGGTACCAAACCACTGGTGGTGCCAAACCACTGGTGACATATAGTCACGATGTGTTACCAAAACACTGGTGTCCGTAGACACGAATCGGGTGATGGGGCCAACCCATCTGTGATACCAAATCACTGGCAGACGATCCCATATCTCAAGTGGGGCCAACCCACGGTGGTATTAACCACAGGGACAAGTCGCTTTGAGGTACCAAACCTCTGGAGGTACCAAACCTCTGGTGACCGTAGTCACAGTGTGTTACCAAAACACTGGTGCCCGTCGGCACAATAATACTGCCTCCTCCACTCATCAACCCATGTCAAGCAGTTAATAACAGAACATACATATATCACATGTATCAAATAATCCATGCTTCCCAAAAGCATTATTATCCATCTCATACAAATAGAGACTTACCGGGATCCTCGCTTGTACCATTAAGGCACTAATTCCACATCTACATAAAGCAGATTTACACACAACACACATTTAATATACTTTATTAATTATTATAAGTGTGTATGTACACACCTGACACCCTTGGATGTTCTAAATCCCGAAAAGAAACGTTGGTCACCACAGATCCACTTGTTCCTATATTTGGCCAACTGTTAATGTTAGTATCCAAAGGCCTATTCGGCCAAATCCAAAATTTAAGAGGGTTCTCTTATGAGCCCCAAAACCATACCCGAATGTCTTGAGTATCAGCCTTTTGTTTCACCACCCTAAAATCGGCACTCAGTAAGTTAGTAGCCTTCGGCTAAATCGAATATCAACTTACTAACTAAAGTAGATCTTACCATTACTTACCAGAAATCGAATACTAAAGATCGGGGCCTGAGTCGACTTCTTTGTTTCCTTGCGTACCTTCACAATTGATTGAAGACTAGCAAAATCCCGAAGTCTACACCACTATACTATTCGGCCAAAGTGAGTAAATAGGAGGGAAAGAAATCGGCACTTTCAATGGGTATGTTCGGCTTGGCAATAATGGAGAAGAAAAGTAAATGAGAATTTCGACAAAAAGGGATTTGATAAAATAAAAGAAAAATAAGGTGGAGAAGGATTAGAATTTTCGGCTAAGCAAAATGGAAAAACAAAACAAAGTGGTCAATGGGTGCTTTTATAGGCATTCGACACCCCCCCCATTTAGCTTGCCGGCCATAGTGTTCAAATTCTAGCCAACTTCTTGATTTACTCCAAGCCACTCATTGAAGCAATTCAAATTGAATTTGAATACTTAAAATAATAATCACATAATAATTCCATAATAATCCAAGATAAAAAATAAACTAATATCTTTATTATCCTATCTTTTATCTTGTTATCTAAATAATAATAATATTATCCTTAATTATCCCTTATTATCTAATAATAATGAATAAATAAAAGCAAAACAAAAACATGTGCCATCAACTAACCGAACAAGGAACCCCATGTGCAGGCCAGCTCCCTTTCACGCCAGCCTTGAAAAATAAAAACCACCGCTGCTGCATGCTGGGTTCGAACGCAGGACCTCACGCATCAGCCCCTCTTCCAGCGCCCTTGCCAACTCTTCCAACCCGCCTTTTATGCCATAAAGCCCCACCATTTAAATTTAACCCCTTCCTACTTCAGCCATCCCATACAAAAATAAAAACGCCCAAAACTGCTGCTGCCCCCACTCGAACCAGCGCCCTATCTCTCCCTTCAGCGCCTAAGTAGCACACGCCAGCCACTTTAACCAACCCACTTTCATGTCAATAAGCCCTCCTAATTTAATTAAAAGGCCTTTCTAGGCCTAACGCCCAACCCAAAAGGAAAAATATTTCCCCCTTGCTTCTTCCACGAATCGAACCCAAGGCCCCTAGCAAACTCTTAGGCGCCCCACGCCACTTGTACCTAAGTCTTTCTTATGCCACACTTTTCCAAATAAATTTCTTAAGCCCTCCAAAGCCAAGCTCCCTTTTTTTTTTTTTTTAAAGTTCCAAATTAAAATTTTCTACTAAACCGTGCATACTCAAAGCCTTAAATTAACCATTATTATTCCATGAATAATATCGCATCAGTTCTTACATAAGAAAAATAATTTAATTCCAAATAGCCCCGTTTTTGGGATGTTACAGTTCTACCCCCTTAAAATAATTTCGTCCCGAAATTACCTAGCTAAAACAGATGAGGGTATTGCTGCCGTATCACATCCTCAGGTTCCCACGTAGCTTCTTCCACCCCATGGTTCTGCCATAGCACCTTCACCAAGGGCACTGACTTCCTACGTAAAACCTTCACATCTCGATCTAAGATCTGAACTGGTTCTTCTTCAAAGGATAAATCCGCATTCACCTCGATTTCTGCCACTGGCACCACATGCGATGGGTCTGACCGATACCGTCTCAGCATTGATACGTGAAAGACGTCATGTATCTGACTCAATTCTGCCGGCAACTCTAGCTGATAAGCTACCGGTCCCACTCGCTTTACAACTGTATATGGCCCGATGAACCTTGGGCTCAGCTTCCCTTTTCGACCAAATCTCAGCACCTTTTTCCAAGGTGACACCTTCAGAAAAACCCTGTCTCCTACCTCATACTCCATTTCCTTGCGCTTCAAGTCAGCATAAGACTTCTGTCTATCCGATGCTTCCTTAAGACGATCCCGAATCGTCCTAACTTTGTCCTCAGTTTCTGCAACCAATTCCGGACCTAAGACTTGTCTTTCACCTAACTCCGTCCAACATGTAGGAGTACGGCATTTCCGTCCATACAATGCTTCGTATGGTGCCATCTGGATACTCGCTTGATAGCTATTGTTGTAGGCAAATTCTGCTAATGGTAGAAATTCTTCCCAACTACCTCGGAATTCCAAGATACAACCCCTCAGCATATCCTCTAAAATCTGTATCACTCTCTCCGATTGTCCATCAGACTGTGGATGGAAGGCTGTACTGAAATCCAACCGTGTACCCAAAGCTTGATGCAACGCTTTCCAAAACCTCGACGTGAACCTCGGATCCCTATCCGAGATAATCGACATTGGCACACCATGCAATCTGACTATCTCAGCCACATATAACCTTGCTAGCTTCTGGAGTGAATAATCCATTCTTACAGGTACGAAGTGAGCTGACTTGGTTAACCGGTCCACAATCACCCAAACTGCGTCCTTCTTGCTGGGCGTAAGGGGTAGCCCACTGACGAAATCCATAGTGATCCGCTCCCACTTCCATTGAGGGATCTTTACCGGTTGAAGTAGCCCTGATGGCAACTGGTGTTCAGCCTTAACCTGCTGACATGTCAGACATCTTCCTACAAATTCGTTACTTCACGCTTCAACCCCGGCCACCAAAACTGTTTCGTAGATCTCCATACATCTTGCTTCCTCCCGGGTGCATAGCGTATCGGCTGCTATGTGCATCGTGGAGAATTTTCTTCCTTAGCTCCACATCCTTTGGCATACAAGCTCGCCCTTGAAAACAAAGCACTCCATCATTGGACAGACTGTACCCTTCCAAACCACCATCCTGAACTTGTATCCTCTTAGCGTTCAAGCCTTCATCCACCAATTGCTTTTCCTTAATCTCCTCGATCCATGTTGGCTTAACTTGAAGTTCTGCCAAGAGACTCCCATCATCATATAGACTCAACCGAGCAAACATCGCTCTTAAGTCCGTCACAACTTTCCGGCTCAACGCGTCAGCCACCACGTTGGCCTTGCCTGGATGGTACTCGATTGAACAATCGTAATCCTTTAATAGTTCAATCCACCGACGTTGTCTCAAGTTGAGATCCTTCTGTGTCAAGAGATACCTCAAACTCTTATGATCCGTGTAGACTATTGACTTCTCCCCATAAAGGTAGTGTCTCCATATTTTCAGAGCGAAAACGACTGCGGCTAACTCAAGTCGTGCGTTGGATAGTTCAATTCGTGTGGTCTTAACTGTCGAGATGCATAGGCTACTACCTTCCCTTCTTGCATCAGCACACATCCCAAACCAGTGTGAGATGCATCACAATAAACTGTGAATAACTTCCCCGCCTCAGGCTGTACCAACACCGGAGCTTCCGTCAGAATTTTCCTCAGCTTATCAAAGCTTTCTTGCTGCTTCTCCGTCCATACAAATGGAACACCTTTCCTTAGTAACTTAGTTAATGGCGCTGCTATTAGAGAGAATCCTTCCACGAATCTCCGATAGTATCCCGCTAAACCCAGAAAACTTCGTATTTCAGCCACCGACCTAGGTGGTTTCCAATCCAATACTGCTTCTATCTTGCGAGGGTCTACTCTAATTCCTTCCGCCGACACTACGTGCCCTAAGAAAGCCACTTCCCTCAGCCAAAATTCGCACTTACTGAATTTGGCATATAACTGCTTCTCCCTCAATACTTGTAGAACTATACGTAAGTGCTTATCATGCTCCTCCTCCGTCCTTGAGTAAACCAAGATGTCGTCTATAAATACCACGACAAATTGGTCCAAGTACTGCTGAAATACCCTATTCATTAAGTCCATAAATGCCGCCGGTGCATTGGTCAACCCGAATGGCATCACTAAAAACTCGTAGTGTCCATACCGAGTTCTGAACGCCGTCTTGTGAACATCAACTTCCTTCACCTTAAGTTGATGATAGCCCGACCTAAGGTCTATCTTCGAGAACACCGAAGCACCCTTCAGTTGATCGAACAAGTCGTCAATCCGAGGCAACGGATACTTGTTTTTGATCGTTAGCTTGTTCAGTTGGCGGTAATCTATACACATCCGCATTGAACCGTCCTTCTTCTTGACGAACAACACAGGTGCTCCCCACGGAGATATGCTTGGTCGGATGAACCCTCTATCCAAGAGCTCCTGAATTTGAGCCTTCAGCTCCACCAATTCCTTTGGTGCCATTCGATACGGTGGTATAGACACAGGTGCCGTTCCGGGTAGCAAGTCTATACCGAATTCGACTTCCCGATCTGGAGGCAGACCCGGAAGCTCTTCTGGGAACACATCAGCAAATTCCCCAACCGTTCGGACCCTTCCAACTACTGACTCCTTAGCTTCCAAAGCACAGATTCGAACCAAATACGCCTTACAACCCTTCTTGACCATCTTTTCCGCCTTCAAGGCAGACACCACATTGGATAGGTAATTCCTTCGATCACCTATCATAACCACTTCACCACCTTCAGCCGTCTTAAGAACCATGCGCTTCGCCGCGCAATCCAAATTCGCCCGATACTTAACTAGCCAGTCCATTCCAAGGATCAAATCGAACTCCCCAAATGGTAGTTCCATCAGATCAGCAATGAAAACTACCCCTTGGAGTTCTAGGGGTACGTCTCTATAAAGTTTGTCTACCAGAACAGAGTGACCTAAAGGACTAACCACAGTCATCTTCCTAGAAGTAGTCTCAGAGTCTAGGTCCATAGTTACTACCACACTACTAGCAATGTACGAGTGCGTCGAACCCACATCAATCAATGCAACATAAGGAAAACCAGAGATTAAAAACATACCGGTTATGACATCCGGTGCGTCACCCTCCTCGCGACGCCTAGCTGCATAGACTAAGCCAGGCTGCCTAGCCTCTGTGTTGCCTGAACCTCTGCCCTGAGTTCCACGACCTCGGTTAGGACCGTTGTTTACTCTGCCATTACCACGACCCCTCTGTGGTCCCATATTTCTATCCTGCGTACGATTCTGCCCCTCTGGCTGATTTTTGGCTAGTTTTCGGGGACAATCTCTAACACGATGCTCCAACGACCCACACTCAAAACATCCTCTATCGCCGGTCGAACAACTTCCCCAATGGGTCTTTCCACAGCGGTTACACTGAGTCGGCCTCTGATTAGTAGTCATGGGCCTTGCTGCCTGATTTGGCCCACTTGGCCTAGCCTTTTTCTGGACATTACCACCTGACCCAGCTGGCCCAAATCCTCTCTTCTGATTATTCCTACTATAACTTTGCCTCACAGCCTCCTTGATCCCTTCGGCTACCTTAGCCTTTTCTACTAGAGATGAAAACTCACGAACTTGCTGCGGGGCAATCAGTAACCTCAAATCATCTCGGAGTCCGTCCTCAAAGCGGACGCAGCGCTCATGTTCAGTGGCTACGATTCCTCTGGCATACCTACTCAGCCTTAAAAACTCCGCCTCATACTCGGCCACGGACTTAGTTCCTTGTACTAGACCCAGAAAAAGTTTCCTTTGAGCATCCGTGTAGCTAGTACCCACATACTTCTTCTGAAAGGCATTTTTAAAGTAATCCCACGTGAGATCATCAGCTGTGGCTCCATCCCGGACTGTCAGCCACCACTGATACGCTTCATCCTTTAGAAGCGACACCGCCCCTTTCAGCTTCTCCTCATTGGGCAGGTCAAGGTCGTCCATAATCCGCTCGGACGATTCCAACCAATACTCTGCTGCACTGGGTGCCACTCCCGACACACCCCGGAATACCTCAGCTCCGTTAGACCGAATTCGCTCCGGAACAGATTTTCGAGCTCCTAGGTTTCCACCAGCCCCAGCCACAATCTCCAGAACTCGCAATACCGCTTGCGATACTGCCTCACCACCGGTCTGATCCTGCTCCTCAGCTCTAAAAGTAGGAGGTGGTGGCGGCGGTGGTACTTCATTTTCAGAACCCTGTCCCGACCCAACAGGTTCTGACACGGTCATCCTACCCCTACCGCGTCCACGGCGTCCTCGTCCTCTAGAACTCATTCTATCTACTTGCGCTTTTAATCTGATTAAGAAAATATTTATGCGTTAGCATTTGTTCCCCTTTCTTATTCGCGAAGAAATTTTATGGATAGAGTTTTAATCAGAGATTCTTTCGAGCAAACAAGGTTTCAGTCTTCTATCCTAGTTCACACAAAAGGAGTTCATGCATCCATTCCTTAATACTTTCCATACCTATTCGCTCTTCGGACATTTCTGCCCATTTCTAACCTAGGGGTATTTTCGTCATTTTCCTACAGGGGTATTTTCGTAATCAAATTCGAGAAATTTCTAAAACTTTAATAAACAGGTCACTTTGAAACTCTTAAAATTGAAGAGTATTTCTGAAAATTTGCAAAACCTGAAGTTATGGCATCATTTCGGAAACCAGGGGTATTTTGGTAATTTTGTCATTTAGGGCAATTTCGTAATTTTAATAAGTCAGGGGTATTTTTTTAACAGTTGTAAAACTCTGAGGGTCCTTTTTGAGAGTTTTCCTTCTTAAAACATTGCTGTTTGCAAAAAGTTCAAAAGTCAAGGTCATTTTGGTAATTTTGCAATTTGAGGGCGTTTTCGTAATTTTCCAAAACCAAAATATTTTGCTGATGATTTTCAAAACTAAGTTGTTGAATATTTGAAAAATAATTGAAATTTTTGAGCAAAAACATTGAACTGATATTTTATGAACTGAGGGCATTTTAGTAATTTTACCCATAAGGGCATTTTTGTAATTTTCCACAAATCAAATTTTTCGAGGAAAAAGTTGTAAAAAAATGATGTTCTCCAATTTGAAAGAGTTATTGCAAAAGTTTTGAAAACATTAGGGTTCTTGTTGTTTCGTTCCTTTCAAAACATGGCTAATTCCCTTTCGGGTTTTAGTCGTTAGGTTTAGCCTATGACCGAGCCTTCTTGGTCAGGGTGAACCAAAGCTACACACCAGGCAGGATTCGAGTGAAGAGGAGGTGGGTCACGCGGACCGCTTAAATACCAAGCTCCCACTGAACCTTTCTAGACATGCGCACAGAGGTTGCCACACCACTGAGCCCTCTGAGTTAGGGTGAACCGAAGCTACGCACCAGGTAGGATACCTGCGAAGAGGAGGTGAGTCACGAGGACTGCTTAAATACCAAGCTCTTCCGGATCCAATCCTAGACATGCGTACAGGGATTACCACACCCTAGCTCAATGGCTTAGCCATAGGTTGGTTTAGTTCCTTAAGTCTTATGTTCCGTTTGTGTTTGAGTAATCTAACCTTAGGGTCCAAGTCCTATAAGTCTATCTACGTTCCATGCTTCCTACCCTTCTACAGAGTATAATTCACCAAGAGGTTTAAAAGTACTTACCTGGCGGATCGGTGCCGGAGACTCGGGCCATGCTGCTTAAAACCCAAAAACAATTCAAAAGGCCTACCAAAACATTTTTGGGCCTTGGGCCCCCACAGCCGAGCTTTGAACTGGGCTCTGATACCAATTTTGTAACAACCCAAACCCGGCCCAAACACTATGGTCGAATCTGGATCGTTACGGGGAAAACCTTTTTGAAAACCATTTTGAAACCCAATATGCTTTGTTGAAAACTTTTCGGATTTGATTATCTTGATAAAATCATACTTAGTGTTTATTAAAAAAAATATTTAAATTAAGTTATAAAACAAATTTCAACCGTGCCCGATGGCATTTAAAACATTTTTCGTGTTTAATTGGGAAAATGTGATTTAAATTCAACATTAATAATAACATAGTTCAAAACAATATCCAATAGGTAAAAATAACGGAAATAAAGTTTCAGGAGGCCTCATTACAACCAAATAAAATAAATCCAAAGTAAAATTATCAAACTGAAATTTAAGTTCATTTAAATTAAATCCACTGCATGGCCACCTCGAGTCAACCCGGCTCCACATCCGCGATCTAAGTGTCACCTGAAAAATATAAAGGAGAAGGTGAGTCACCAAGACTCAGTATGTAACCCTTCCCTCGTGTTAAAAACATTTTCCATACACAACATATAACAATTAATATGCAGAATGTTAAATACCCAACCTAGCCATCCAAACGCCACTGTCTACCCCGTTGTGGTACCAAACCACTGGTGGTGCCAAACCACTGGTGACATATAGTCACGATGTGTTACCAAAACACTGGTGTCCGTAGACACGAATCGGGTGATGGGGCCAACCCATCGTGTGATACCAAATCACTGGCAGACGATCCCATATCTCAAGTGGGGCCAACCCACGGTGGTATTAACCACAGGGACAAGTCGCTTTGAGGTACCAAACCTCTGGAGGTACCAAACCTCTGGTGACCGTAGTCACAGTGTGTTACCAAAACACCGGTGCCCGTCGGCACAATAATACTACCCCCTCCACTCATCAACCCATGTCAAGCAATTAATAACAGAACATACATATATCACATGTATCAAATAATCCATGCTTCCCAAAAGCATTATTATCCATCTCATACAAATAGAGACTTACCGGGATCCTCGCTTGTACCATTAAGGCACTAATTCCACATCTACATAAAGCAGATTTACACACAACACACATTTAATATACTTTATTAATTATTATAAGTGTGTATGTACACACCTGACACCCTTGGATGTTCTAAATCCCGAAAAGAAACGTTGGTCACCACAGATCCACTTGTTCCTATATTTGGCCAACTGTTAATGTTAGTATCCAAAGGCCTATTCGGCCAAATCCAAAATTTAAGAGGGTTCTCTTATGAGCCCCAAAACCATACCCGAATGTCTTGAGTATCAGCCTTTTGTTTCACCACCCTAAAATCGGCACTCAGTAAGTTAGTAGCCTTCGGCTAAATCGAATATCAACTTACTAACTAAAGTAGATCTTACCATTACTTACCAGAAATCGAATACTAAAGATCGGGGCCTGAGTCGACTTCTTTGTTTCCTTGCGTACCTTCAAAATTGATTGAAGACTAGCAAAATCCTGAAGTCTACACCACTATACTATTTGGCCAAAGTGAGTAAATAGGAGGGAAAGAAATCGGCACTTTCAATGGGTATGTTCGGCTTGGCAATAATGGAGAAGAAAAGTAAATGAGAATTTCGACAAAAATGGATTTGATAAAATAAAAGAAAAATAAGGTGGAGAAGGATTAGAATTTTCGGCTAAGCAAAATGGAAAAACAAAACAAAGTGGTCAATGGGTGCTTTTATAGGCATTCGACACCCCCCCATTTAGCTTGCCGGCCATAGTGTTCAAATTCTAGCCAACTTCTTGATTTACTCCAAGCCACTCATTGAAGCAATTCAAATTGAATTTGAATACTTAAAATAATAATCACATAATAATTCCATAATAATCCAAGATAAAAAATAAACTAATATCTTTATTATCCTATCTTTTATCTTGTTATCTAAATAATATAATATTATCCTTGATTATCCCTTATTATCTAATAATAATGAATAAATAAAAGCAAAACAAAAACATGTGCCATCAACTAATCGAACAAAGAACCCCATGTGCAGGCCAGCTCCCTTTCACGCCAGCCTTGAAAAATAAAAACCACCGCTGCTGCATGCTGGGTTCGAACGCAGGACCTCACGCATCAGCCCCTCTTCCAGCGCCCTTGCCAACTCTTCCAACCCGCCTTTTATGCCATAAAGCCCCACCATTTAAATTTAACCCTTTCCTACTTCAGCCATCCCATACAAAAATAAAAACGCCCAAAACTGCTGCTGCCCCCACTCGAACCAGCGCCCTATCTCTCCCTTCAGCGCCTAAGTAGCACACGCCAGCCACTTTAACCAACCCACTTTCATGTCAATAAGCCCTCCTAATTTAATTAAAAGGCCTTTCTAGGCCTAACGCCCAACCCAAAAGGAAAAATATTTCCCCCTTGCTTCTTCCACGAATCGAACCCAAGGCCCCTAGCAAACTCTTAGGCGCCCCACGCCACTTGTACCTAAGTCTTTCTTATGCCACACTTTTCCAAATAAATTTCTTAAGCCCTCCAAAGCCAAGCTCCCTTTTTTTTTTTTTTTTTAAAGTTCCAAATTAAAATTTTCTACTAAACCGTGCATACTCAAAGCCTTAAATTAACCACTATTATTCCATGAATAATATCGCATCAGTTCTTACATAAGAAAAATAATTTAATTCCAAATAGCCCCGTTTTTGGGATGTTACACGAATGGTCTTTTAAATAGTAAGTGATTAACTTATGTAGGATTTGAGATCTAAATCTGTAATCGGTTCTCTTCGGGATTTTCGAGGACTTCATTAAGCGAATCAGGTGTGTACTCCACACTACTTTGTAATATGAATTATGGTTGCATGTATTAAAATATATGTTAATGAAAATATGAGCATGGCTAAGGTACCATGTTAAGGTACTAAGTACTCAGGTACGTTTCCTACTTCTACTAGGAATATGAAATATGTTATTCATAACATGAGAAGATGATAAGAATGTGAACTATGGTATATTATGCATATTAATGTTTATGGGGCATATGGTTGTATATTGAAAGGGGAAGTGAAAAAGTGGTGATTTAAGACCACAGTAATCTGAAAAGTGGTGACTTACGGCCCAGTAATCTGAAAAGTGGTGATCTAAGACCACAGTAATCTGAAAAGTGGTTTCCTAAAACCACAGATGCGGAGCCTTAAGCCCGCAAATTGGTGTGTAGCGGAAGGAGGGTCGACTTAGTAGTCCCCACGGTGTGTTTGGCAGGTACGGGGGTGTGTAGCGGATGGACAATTAGGTTTGGGTTGGGAATGCATCATAACTTGTATTTTATGATTGAATGTATTGTATGCCTGATTCTATTACGATTTAGTGCCACGTACACATTGAGTCTGGTTGACTCACCCCGTTGGGGAAATATTTTTTTCAGGTGATGAGCAGTAGTGGACCGGGTCGGCAGGAGCTAAAGGTGGCCATGCATCGCAAGGAGAAATTTAAAGACTTGGGCTTTATTTTACTCAGTACTTCAATTTTTATTTTGGGATTGATGTTGATGTAATAAGGCCTAAGGCCAAGTTGGTTTTCTTTATTTCTGTCTGACTTTGAATTATTATGTTACAATTTATTTTTGATTAAGTTAAAGAAAATTTATTTCTTTTAAAATAAAACTAAATTGTTTTGTCACCTAAATTAAATTTTATTTTGGGTTTTGATTGATGTAATAAGGCCATAAGGCCAAGTTGGTTTTCTTTATTTCTGTCTACTTTGAATTATTATACAATTTATTTTTGATTAAGTTAAAGAAAATTTATTTCTTTTAAAATAAAACCTAATTGTTTTGTCACCTAAATTAAATTGGATTTCCAAATAAAATAAATGGGTTTCCAATCTAAGCCCAACCCAAAACGATATTTTTTTTTGAAAATTACACAAATTTCTCTAAGTAACAAAGAACATTGAAATCGGTATACTTTAGGAACATACCAGATCCGGTTCAGGCTCGTGGGCCGGGTTTGGGGTGTTTCATTTACTTAAGGAACATACCAAATCTGGTCAAAGCTCGTGGGCCGGGTTTGGGGTGTTTCAAGAACCTTTTTAAATTTTAGGGAATAACATTGAGTTTTATTGAAACTATTAAGATTTCCACAAGCCTGGCAAAATATTATAATTCAAACTATAAGAGTCACTTGTCTAGACATCTCGTTCTTGATTCTGAACATCTATTGGTAGGAAATTTTATGCGTTATATTCCGACAGGGCTGTTGGGATCGAAACATGTTTTGCTACTGCCGGGGGTGTTACATGTAAAAAAAATGGAGAATGGATCCTTGGATATATCCACTATTTGGGGAGTTGATCTATTTTTAAATCTAAAATTTTTGGATACCTGATGGTTTAGTCATTATTCAGAAAAAGGGGTACAAGAATGTGTCGATACCCATGGATAGATTCGAATTTGTTAAAGCTTTGCCGGTTAGCTGCTTGGCCAGGGTTTGATAAAGTAGTTGAGTTTCCGTTTGTAATTATTTAGTAGAGTTGGTTAGTTTTATTTACACACCAAAAGAAAAGTTGATTGCCACCAAAATTTTCAATAAAAAAAGAAAAATCAATATAATTGTACAGTCAAAAGCTTATATTAGAAAATAAATTACTAAATTAGATTTGTTAACAAAATTGTAAAATAACTTTATTGTTATAATTGATAATAATGTATGTTTTCGTAACTAAGCCCTATCCAAAAATAGATTTGTTTTACCTATATAAAAACTAGTAAAAGAAATTAAAAAATCAAATAATCAAAATTTGTAATTAAAAATATCTTCGTATCATAGTCAACAAGACAATGGCTCCTCCAAATCAATTATGCTTACTTTTAGTTATTTTCTTATCAATCTTTTCTCTTTCTTCTTTCCCAACAAATGCAATTATTCCAAAGGCTAATGTTTCCCTTCCGATACCTTCATCGCAACTAGTAGAAAATTTATGCAATGGCAAGGCAATTCAAAACCGCAAGTTTTGCTTGAAAGCACTTTCCACTCCCGAAGTTATTACGGTAATGGATACAACCCAACTAGGAACCCTCATTATGAAATTAGGAGCAGCAAATGCCAAAGCAACGTTGAATGTATATAATGAAATAATTAAGAAACCAGGTTCTCCCCAGGCTTTGAAAGCTCTTAATTGTTGCGTTGAGGCTTACAAATATGCAATCTTATCATTTGAAATGGTATCTTCAGAATTGGTTGAAGATCCCCAAACCGCAAACTATGATGTAGCTGTTATAGAAACCGCAAACTGATTAACGCAAAGGTTCAAGCACATCGACTCCATGCTGGGAATCGATTTATGAAATATTATGTCTCAATGGGATATGAGATAACACCAACTCTCGAGCTTGAAAATCGAAATGAGTATAAGGAAAAAAATTAAGGGAATATGTATAGATAATAATGAGTGAATTTGTTATCTTGATTGATACAATATAATATTGATGGCATAGGCATGTTGCCATGTTTCTGCTGTTGAAACTATGAATAATTTAAATAATCATTGTAAAATTATAGTTTTTTTTTCATATTCCATTAAGTTAATGAATCATTAATTCCAATCATTAGCTATTCAAAGTGTACTTAGAATCTAACCAAAACCGAAATATCAACCTTCTTACATCTTCCATTTATAACCTTTTCGCAAAAAATATGTAATAAGTACACCTATTGTTCTAGGATGATTTTTATAAGAAGATCTGGGTAGTATTTACCGTCTCCCACCATACTTGTGTCCTACTCCATTTCGCTTTATTTATTTCCTTAATTGCCTTCTCCTTAATGCCTTCTTTTTATTCCTTGCATCCAAAAGTACTAGTGAACTTTCCCTTATTATCAAAAGACCAAATCATGGAATCATTACCTCTTAATTGACAAAGCCTTATCCTTTGAAAATTACATTATTCAACTCCAAAAAAGAATAATGAGTTATTTGTAAAGAAAATATGGACAAAAAAAGATCATTTAACGTGACATTACTATAATATTTTACCCTATCTTCGAAAAAAAATGATGTTACTTTGTAGTATTTTGTTTTTATTAGCAAATTGAAATCAAACCAAGCCACCGGATCCATTTAATTTTTTGGTTCTTTTTAACAAATTGAAATCAAACTATCTAGATGGGGCCAGTTCTTTCTTATTTGTTCTTTGCAAATGATTTCGTAATCTTTTCGAAAGCGAACTTAAAGCATGTTCGGATCCTTAAAGGAATTCTTCATCTCTTATGTAGTTTCTCAGACCATCGATTCAATGCCCAGAAAACGAACATTTTTCTTTTCTGAAGGAGTGGGTGATGATCTTAGTAACATGCTAAGTAGTTTACTTGGCTTACAAAGGGCCCAAGATATTGAGATGTACTTGGGAGTGTCATTATTCCATAACAGAGTTTCTAACTCTACATTGCAGTTTGTGGTAGAATAGGTGCGTAGCAAATTGAGTAATTGGTATGCTAAGCAGCTCTCTATGGCGGGTAGTGTTACTCTTGTTTAGTCAGTTCTTCTTTCTTTACCAATTTATTTTATGCAGCCAATGCGAATTTTGAATTGTGTTTGCGTGCAGATTGAATGATCTGCATGTCAATTCATATAGGTGTCGGCTAATGATGGAAGGAGAGTGTCTATAGTTGATTGAGACTCTAATTGTCAACCTCGTGCTTGTGGGGGATGACGTCTAAGGCATTTAGAGGATCAAAATGCTTATTTTTTTGTTAAAATTGGGGTTTAATGAAGTCTCTAAAGACACTACCTTCGGGGTTCGAGTTCTTCGATCGAAGTATGGATTGAAAGTGAGGGTGCCCGAAAGTAATACATGAGGAGGGTGTTCAGCCGTATGGAGAGGACTTGCTAAGGTACGGCCCATATCGAGAGATAATTTTTACTGGTCTGTTTGGACCAGGAATTCTATCTATTGTTGGTGTTCATCCAATCATGTGCCTTCTCAAATCAATCTTATAACGGATTGTACACTTCGTGACAAGGTAACTGAGGACGGGATGTGGAATCTAGAACTTTTTAGAGTTAGGACTCCAAAGGATATTGATAAAAGAGTTGTGAGTATCCCCCTCACCACCCTTTTGCTGGTCCTAATAAAATCAATTGGGTGCGCACCCCGGTAGGAACCTTTTTGGTCAAGAGTGCTTACTGATCGATAATGGAGGATACATGGAATAGAAAAGACAAAGGGTGGCTGGTCGTAAGGAATTTTCATGGACCTCAACGTGTTCATTTTTTTCTTATGGCATATGAAACACCCCAAACCCGGCCCACGAGCCTGGTCCGGATCTGGTATGTTCCTCAAGAAAACCGGTTCAAATTCTTTTGCTTCTTAGGAAAAGCTTGTGCGATTTTCAAAAAAAGTATTTTTTTGGGTTGGGCTTGAGTTAAAAACGAATTCGATTTTATTTGAAAACCCTTTTTAATTTTAAGTGATAAAACATACAGAGTATATTCAAAAAAATTAAATTACTTAATCTTTAACTTAATAAAAATTTGTAAACATAATTAAACAATAAGACAGAAATAAAATAGTTCACTATCGCCTTATTACATAAAACAAAACCCAAAATAAAAATTGTAGAGTACTTAAATAAAATAAAATGTCCAGATTAAATAATTTGCTTGCTGTGCATGGCCACCTTTGAGCTCCTGCCGACTCGGTCCATTACTGCTCATCACCTGAAAAATATTCCCCAACGGGGTGAGTCAAACAGACTCAATGTGTAACCAACACTAAAATTTAATAGATTTAGGCATACCATACATATCATGTTCACATAGTAATTCAAGGTAATGATGCAAACCCGAACCCAAACCTAGATGCCATCCGCTACACATCCCCGTACCAACCTGCACACCGTGGGGACTACTAAGTCAACCCTCCTTCCGCTACACTCCATCGAAGGCAGTCGCCCATATAAAATTCGTGGCATAGCCACCAGATAATTGTGTCATGAGACACCACATTCAGATAATGTAACCGAAGTTACCACATTCAGATAATGTGACCGAAGTCACCACATTCAGATAGTGAGACCGAAGTCACCACATTCACTTGCCCTTTCTCATATAACCCGAATGCCCCATATTATTCATATCATGCATATCATACTTAAATTCACATTCATGTCACTTTTCACATGTTAAAATAACATATTTCGTAATCATAGTAGGAGTAGGAAACGTACTTGAGTACTTTGTACCACATTAGGGTACATTAGCCATATTCACATTCTTATACATACTTATATTAAATATTTCCATATAACGTATTAAAGATAGTGTGGGGTACACACCTGATTTGCTTAACGAATTCCTTGAAATCCAGAAAAAACCGATCTATTGCTTTAGATCTCAATTCCTACATTTGGTAACCTTGATATGTTAGCATAAAGCCTATAAAACCAAATCCTAGTAGGATTTGTATTCTTAAAACCTACCTTGTTGTCGAATTGACTATAGTCAAATCCCGAAAACTTGTATTCTTCTCCTTTGAAATCGGCTACTCACTAGATCCCTTGAATTTGTTAGTTTTCAGCTTAAAACACATAATAATAGATCTAACTACTAAAATAGGCCTTGGCCGAATGCTATAGACACTTACCTTGTGGATTTTAAATCCCAAAACTCACCGAATAACTAGGGAACACGCGGCTTATGGTGTACCTTCGGGAAAAGAACTTCTCATTCCTTGTAGTCGACACTTAGTAAATCCCGAAAGATCTCTTCAAGGTTTCGGCAACAAGATATTAATGGTGTTAGTCCTAGGTTTCGGCAAATCTTAAAAGAAAAAGGATGAAACCAAATGAGATCTTACCCTTACTTGAAGAAGTCGACACACCCTCCTAACACCTCTTCAGAGATTCGGCTTAGAGACTTGATGAACAATCGGCTACGAGCCCCCTATGCATTCGGTTTCAAAGATGAAAGAAGAGAGGAATACTAGGCTTAGAAGGAAATCGGCTAGGGTTAAGAGAACCTGCTTTCGGCTTTTGGAAAAAATAGTAGAGAGGAGAGGAGAGCACTAAGAAATTCGACAGAGAGAAGGGGAGGAAGAAAAATTGATGAGTAGCCCTATTTCTTTCCTTTTATAGCCAAAATTACTACTCAGAATCCCTTACTTGGCCACCACTCTTCTATTTGATAGCTTTATCCTTTTAATTATCACTTTATTAAAAGAATAATCCCTTATTATCTCCTTGAAAATAATTTAAGATAAATCATCATTTATCCTTCTATTTAGCCGAAACTTAAAGAGAATAAAACTCCTCTTTTAAGAGCCTTAATGCCGTCCACCTCTCTGCTTCTGGAAGCAAAAATAAAACTTCTTTTATTTGCTCCCCAAGTGACTCGAACTCAAGCCTACTTGCATAGCTGGTGGTGTCACCTACCTGGGCCTTAAGTGATATCTTCAGGCCACTTTTCCAAGCCTGTTTGTGTGTCAAATTCCTCCTACTAATTTTCTTAAGGCCACCTTGCCTTAATTTCCTCTTTTTAAACCTTAAAACTTGACATTTCTTTACATTTCCAAGTTTCCAAAAATTTTCGTTTGCCTCCTTTAAACTTAACATTTCCTTACATTTCCAAGTTTCCAGAAATGTTCACTTTCCTCTTTTGAATCATTTCCAAATCATTTCCTTACCTTTCTTAGTTTCCAAAATTGTTCACTTCCCTCTTTTAAACTTAACATTTCCATACATTTCCAGGTTTCCAAAAATGTTCAAAATATATTCATAACACATAAGACATGTCATTTCGTACAATTAAACCGAAAATGCATAGGCCCTTTTCAGGATGTTACAGTTCTACCCCCTTAAAATAATTTCGTCCTCGAAATTACTTACTAACGAACAATCATACGGTCTAACTCACCCCACTACGCTACTGCTGCGTACTCTGATATTAAAGAACTATCATACTTTCTAGGCACATTCTCTAGGTTCACATCCAAGCTTTCAGGCGCTTCCCTACCAATACAAGAATAAGCTAGCCCTATAACAAGCAAAGCAATTAAGGGTATTCCAGAAATAAGGAACGTACCCATTGTCATATCTGGCACATCTTCCTCCTCGCGACGGCCAACTGCATAAACCAACCTTGGTTGCCTCGCGTCTGCACCTTCAGCATCTCTGCTTGGTGCTCCACGTCCTCGGCCCGAACCATTTCCTCCATGGTTCGGTCCACGACCTTGCTGAGGCTGCTGTCCACCTCTACCGGCCTGATAAACATTCTGAGCTGCTGGTCGTCTTTCATCTGGTTTCTTAGGACAATCCTTGAGCATATGGTCCTTAGACCCACACTTAAAACATCCTCCCGTCTTTTTCTAGGACTCCCCTAAGTGCTTCTTTCCACAATGATCACAAGGACGATACTGCCATCCTGTACCAGCTTGCTGATTTCGCGGCCCATCAACGCTAGGCCTCTTATTCGCAGATGATTCAGACGATTCAAAACCTCTTTTTGGCCTGTTCCGATCCATGGTCTGCTTGGTAGAATCCTTAATTCCCTCGGCTACCTTGGCCTTTTCTACTAAAGCAGAAAACTCCCGCTCCTGATACGGTGCTATCAACAATCTCAAATCATCCCTTAGTCCGTCCTCAAAACGGACACAGCGCTCATGCTCAGTTGCCACTACTCCTCGAGCATACCGGCTCAACCTCAGAAATTCAGCTTCATATTCTGCAACAGACTTGTTCCCTTAAACCAGCCCCAGAAAAGCCTTCCTTTGCTCATCAGTGTACCTGGTTCCAACATACTTCTTTTGATACGCTTCCTTGACATACTCCCAGGTCAGATCCTCAGCCGTGGCACCATCCCGAACAGTTAACCACCATTGATACGCTTCATCGCGTAGCAGTGCCACCATTCCTTTCAACTTCTCCTTAGGGGTCAGATCAAGCTCATCCATGATGCGCTCAGTTGCTTCCAACCAGTACTCAGCTGTACTAGGTGCCACACCAGATACTCCACGAAACATTTCGGCTCCATTAGCTCGAAGCCGTTCAGGCACAGACTTTCGATTTCCCGAATTTCCCCCTGCACCAGCCACCAACTCCAAAACTCACAGCACAGCCTACGACACAACATCTTCCCCCGTCTGAGCCTGCTGCTCAACACCAACAGCTGGGGGTGGTGGTGGCGGTGGTACCTCATTATCAGACCCTTGACCCGATCTAACGGGTTCTGACCTAGTCATTCTTCCTCTACCGCGTCCACGACAACCACGTCCTCTAGAGCTCATTTCTAACGTCGAGATCTGATTAAGAAGTTTTATGAATTAGTACTTTTGTTTCACTGGATTACCCGCGAAGAAATTTTATGAAAAGAGTTTTAGGAGTGGTTCTTTCGTATTCATACATGCACACAGTCTTTCCATTCGTTCATACATCCATCAAACAATTATGAACCTTTGTTCATTCAAAGAAACGTTGTAGTTTTCCTTGTTAATGCTTTTCCTCTACCCAGGGGTATTTTCGTAATTTGTCCTACAGGGGTATTTTCGTAAATTTTTACAAAGAAGGGTAAATTTGTAAAGTTTAATAATTCAGGGGTATTTCAAAATTTATAAAACTTGAGGGTTATTTTTGAGAATTTTGTTTTCCAAACCAGTGATGTTGCAAAAATTTTGGAAATCAGGGTCATTTTGGTAATTTTGCAAGTTAGGGGCAATTTTGTAATTTTCCAAAAATCAAGGTATTTTGATATTTTGCAAATTAGGGTTTTTGAACCTTTAGAAAATAATGAAATTTTGGTAAGACTGTTGGGTAGTTGGACATTTTATAAACCAAGGGCATTTTTGTAATTTTACCACTAGGGGTATTTTAGTAATTTTGTAAATCAAGAAATATTTCAGAAAAATTTTATGGGATAGCTTGTATAAATCAAAAGGGAAATTTAGTCATTTTAAAACTAGGGTTTCCATAAAAATGTGGCTAATCCCTTTCGGGTTTTAGTTAGGGGTTTAGCCCATGAATAAGTCCTCTTGGTTAGGGTGAACCGAAGCTACGCACCAGGTAGGATTCGAGTGGAGAGGAGGTGAGTCACGCGGACTGCTTAAATATCAAGCTCCCACCGAATACCAATCCTAGACATGCGCACAATGGTTGCCACACCCTAACTCGGCGACTTAGACACAGGTTTGTTTAATGGTCCTTAAGTCTTATGTACTGGTGTTTGAGTAGACTAGTCCTAGGGTTCAACAGATCCTAGTTCACTAATCTACGTTGCCATAAAAGCCCATACATTTCACATATTCAAATCACTTCAGAAGTCAGAAGTACTTACCTGGTGGATTGCAGGTCGGAGACTTAGGTGCCATGCCAGAAAACCTGCTTATTTCCAAAAATATTTTCATAAAAACTCATTTGGGCTCGATTTGAAAATGTTTTGGGCCTTAAACCACAGGCCGAGAGTTTAAAACTGGGCTCTGATACCAAATTGAAACACCCTAAACCCGGCCCACGAGCCTGGTCCGGATCTGGTATGTTCCTCAAGAAAATCGGTTCAAATTCTTTTGCTTCTTAGGAAAAGCTTGTGCGATTTTCAAAAAAAGTATTGTTTTGGGTTGGGCTTGAGTTGAAAACAAATTCGATTTTATTTGAAAACCCTTTTTAATTTTAAGTGATAAAACATACAGAGTATATTCAAAAAAATTAAATTACTTAATCTTTAACTTAATAAAAATTTGTAAACATAATTAAACAATAAGACAGAAATAAAATAGTTCACTATGGCCTTATTACATAAAACAAAACCCAAAATAAAAATTGTAGAGTACTTAAATAAAATAAAATGTCCAGATTAAATAATTTGCTTGCTGTGCATGGCCACCTTTGAGCTCCTGCTGACCCGTCCATTACTGCTCATCACCTGAAAAATATTCCCCAACGGGGTGAGTCAAACAGACTCAATGTGTAACCAACACTAAAATTTAATAGATTTAGGCATACCATACATATCATGTTCACATAGTAATTCAAGGTAATGATGCAAACCCGAACCCAAACCTAGATGCCATCCGCTACACATCCCCGTACCAACCTGCACACCGTGGGGACTACTAAGTCAACCCTCCTTCCGCTACACTCCATCGAAGGCAGTCGCTGCAGTCGACGTGCTCATCGCCCATATAAAATTCGTGGCATAGCCACCAGATAATTGTGTCATGAGACACCACATTCAGATAATGTAACCGAAGTTACCACATTCAGATAATGTGACCGAAGTCACCACATTCAGATAGTGAGACCGAAGTCACCACATTCACTTCCCCTTTCTCATATAACCCGAATGCCCCATATTATTCATATCATGCATATCATACTTAAATTCACATTCATGTCACTTTTCACATGTTAAAATATAACATATTTCGTAATCCTAGTAGAAGTAGGAAAGGTACCTGAGTACTTTGTACCACATTAGGGTACATTAGCCATATTCACATTCTTATACATACTTATATTAAATATTTCCATATAACGTATTAAAGATAGTGTGGGGTACACACCTGATTTGCTTAACGAATTCCTTGAAATCCAGAAAAAACTGATCTATTGCTTTAGATCTCAATTCCTACATTTGGTAACCTTGATATGTTAGCATAAAGCCTATAAAACCAAATCCTAGTAGGATTTGTATTCTTAAAACCTACCTTGTTGTCGAATTGACTATAGTCAAATCCCGAAAACTTGTATTCTTCTCCTTTGAAATCGACTACTCACTAGATCCCTTGAATCTGTTAGTTTTCGGCTTAAAACACGTAATGATAGATCTAACTACTAAAATAGGCCTTCGCCGAATGCTATAGACACTTACCTTGTGGATTTTAAATCCCGAAACTCACCGAATAACTAGGGAACACGCGGCTTATGGTGTACCTTCGGGAAAAGAACTTCTCATTCCTTGTAGTTGACACTTAGTAAATCCCGAAAGATCTCTTCAAGGTTTCAGCAACAAGATATTAATGGATTTAGTCCTAGGTTTCGGCAAATTTTAAAAGAAAAAGGATGAAATCGAATGAGATCTTACCCTTACTTGAAGAAGTCGACACACCCTCCTGACACCTCTTCAGAGATTCGGCTTAGAGACTTGATGAACAATCGGCTGCGAGCCCCCTATGCATTCGGTTTCAAAGATGAAAGAAGAGAGGAATACTAGGCTTAGAAGGAAATCGGCTAGGGTTAAGAGAACCTGCTTTCGGCTTTTGGAAAAATAGTAGAGAGGAGAGGAGAGCACTAAGAAATTCGGCAGAGAGAAGGGGAGGAAGAAAAATTGATGAGTAGCCCTATTTCTTTCCTTTTATAACCAAAATTACTACTCAGAATCCCTTACTTGGCCACCACTCTTCTATTTGATAGCTTTATCCTTTTAATTATCACTTTATTAAAAGAATAATCCCTTATTATCTCCTTGAAAATAATTTAAGATAAATCATCATTTATCCTTCTATTTAGCCGAAATTTAAAGAGAATAAAACTCCTCTTTTAAGAGCCTTAATGCCGTCCACCTCTCTGCCTCTGGAAGCAAAAATAAAACTTCTTTTATTTGCTCTCCAAGTGACTCGAACTCAGGCCCACTTGCATAGCTGGTGGCGTCACCTACCTGGGCCTTAAGTGATATCTTCAGGCCACTTTTCCAAGCCTGTTTGTGTGTCAAATTCCTCCTATTAATTTTCTTAAGGCCACCTTGCCTTAATTTCCTCTTTTTAAACCTTAAAACTTGACATTTCTTTATATTTCCAAGTTTCCAAAAATTTTCGTTTGCCTCCTTTAAACTTAACATTTCCTTACATTTCCAAGTTTCCAGAAATGTTCACTTTCCTCTTTTGAATCATTTCCAAATCATTTCCTTACCTTTCTTAGTTTCCAAAAATGTTCACTTCCCTCTTTTAAACTTAACATTTCCATACATTTCCAGGTTTCCAAAAATGTTCAAAATATATTCATAACACATAAGACATGTCATTTCGTACAATTAAACCGAAAATGCATAGGCCCTTTTCAGGATGTTACAGCATATGCTCGAACAACAACTTCTATCTATTTGGAACGAATACGGAAGGGCATTGGTCATAGTGCGTCTTATCATATGTCTCACCATGAAACAAAAGATTTACTTCATGTGCTTAGGGATTTCCCTGCTACAAAAGAGGCTTAGATGCAGATTGTGCCTGCAAACCGTCTGCCCCGATTCTGCTCCAATAGTCTTCAAGACTAGATGCAGACTAATTTATGATCTTCAGTATGGATGTCGTGTGTGGGGATCTTTTGGTCTTGTTACTTTGGTTTAATAGCGTGGTGTATATGGGAAAACAAGAACCTTTTTAAATTTTAGGGAATAACATGTAGTTTTATTGAATCTATTAAGATTTCCACAAGCCTGGCAAAATAGTACAATACAACCTATAAGAGTCACTTGTCTAGACATCTCGTTATTGATTCTAAACATCCATTGGTAGGAAATTTTATGCGTTATATTCCGACAGGGCTGTTAGGTTCGAAACATGTTTTGCTACTGCCGGGGGTGTTACATGTAAAAAAAATGGAGAATGGATCCTTGGATATAACCACTATTTGGGGAGTTGTTCTATTTTTAAATCTAAAATTTGTGGATACTTGATGGTTTTGTCATTATTCAGAAAAAGGGGTACAAGAATGTGTCGATACCCATGGATAGATTCGAATTTGTTAAAGCTTTCCTGGTTAGCTGCTTGGCCAGTTCGTCCTCAGCCTTGATAAGAAGGATTCATTTGTATTTACAAACTATAGACCAATGGCAAATCAAGTGTATTCCGAGAGAAAGGAATAAAGTTGCTGACAGGCTTGCTAAGCTGGCTTAAGATAGGAATACATAAGTGCAGGTGTTTGTTAATTTCCCTGAGGAGATGTTAGATGAATTTGGGTTTGATAAAGTAGTTGAGTTTCCGTTTGTAATTATTTAGTAGAGTTGGTTAGTTTTATTTACATACCAAAAGAAAAGTTGATTGCAACCAAAATTTTCAATAAAAAGAGAAAAATCAATATAGTTGTACAGTCAAACGCTTTATTAGAAAATAAATTACTAAATTAGATTTGTTAACAAAATTGTAAAATAACTTTATTGTTATAATTGATAATAATGTGTGTTATTGTAACTGAGCCCTGTCCAAAAATAGATTTGTTTTACCTATATAAAAACTAGTAAAAGAAATTAAAAAAATCAAAAGATCAAAATTTGTAATTAAAAATATCTTCGTATCATAGTCAACAAGACAATGGCTCCTCCAAATCAATTATGCTTACTTTTAGTTATTTTCTTATCAATCTTTTCTCTTTCTTCTTTTCCAACAAATGCAATTATTCCAAAGGCTAATGTTTCCCTTCCGATACCTTCATCGCAACTAGTAGAAAATTTATGCAATGGCAAGGCAATTCAAAATCGCAGGTTTTGCCTGAAAGCACTTTCCACTCCCGAAGTTATTACGGCAATGGATACAACCCAACTAGGAACCCTCATTATAAAATTAGGAGCAGCAAATGCCAAAGCAACGTTGAATGTATATAATGAAATAATTAAGAAACCAGGTTGTCCCCTGGCTTTGAAAGCTCTTAATTATTGCGTTGAGGCTTATAAATATGAAATCTTATCATTTGAAATGGTATCTTCAGAATTGGTTGAAGATCCCCAAACCACAAACTATGATGTAGCTGTTATAGGTCCCGAAATTAATAATTGTGAAAAGGAACTGATTAACGCAAAGGTTCAAGCACCTCGACTCCTTGCTGGTAATCGATTTATAAAATATTATGTCTCAATGGGATACGAGATAACATCAAATCTCGAGCTTGAAACTCCAAATGAGTATTAGGAAAAAAATTAAGGGAATATGTATAGATAATAATGAGTGAATTTGTTATCTTGATTGATACAATATAATATTGATGGCATAGGCATGTTGCCATTGTTTCTGCTGTTGAAACTATGAATTAATTTAAATAATCATTGTAAAACTATATGTTTTTTTTTCATATTCCATTAAGTTAATGAATCATTAATATTCCAATCATTAGCTATTAAAAGTGTACTCAGAATCTTACCGAACCGAAATAATATCAACCTTCTTACATCTTCCATTTATAACCTTTTCGCAAAAATATGTAATAATTACACCTATTGTTCTAGGATGATATTTTTATAAGAAAGATCTGGTAGTATTTACCGTCTCCCACCATACTTGTGTCCTACTCCATTTCGCTTTATTTATTTCCTTAATTGCCTTCTCCTAAATGCCTTCTTTTAATTCCTTGCATCCAGAAGTACTAGTGAACTTTCCCTTATTATCAAAAGACCAAATCATGGAATCATTACCTCTTAGTTGACAAAGCCTTCTCCTTTGAAAATTACTTTATTTAACTCCAAAAAAGAATAATGAGTCATTTGTAAAGAAAATATGGACAAAAAAAGATCATTTAACGTGACATTACTATAATATTTTACCCTATCTTCGAAAAAAATGATGTTACTTTGCAGTATTTTGTTTTTATTAGCAAATTGAAATCAAACCAAGCCACCGGATCTGTTTAATTTTTTGGTTCTTTTTAACAAATTGAAATCAAACTATCTAGATGGAGTCAGTTCTTTCTTATTTGTTCTTTGCAAATGATGTGGTAATCTTTTCAAAAGCGGACTTAAAGCATGTTTGGATCCTTAAAGGAATTCTTCACCTCTTATGTAGTTTCTCAGACCATCGAGTCAATGCCCAGAAAACCACCATTTTTCTTTTCTGAAGGAGTGGGTGATGATCTTAGTAACATGCTAAGTAGTTTACTTGGCTTACAAAGGGACCAAGATATTGAAATGTACTTGGGAGTGTCATTATTCCATAACAGAGTTTCTAACTCTGCATTGCATTTTGTGGTAGAATAGGTGCGTAGCAAATTGAGTAATTGGTATGCTAAGTAGCTCTCTATGGCAGTAGTGTTACTCTTGTTTAGTCAGTTCTTCTTTCTTTACCAATTTATTTTATGCAGCCAATGCGAATTTTCAATTGTGGTTGCATGTAGATTGAATGATCTGCAAGGCAATTCATATAGGTGTCGGCTAATGGTGGAAAGAGAGTGTCTCTAGTTGATTGAGACTCTAATTGTTAACCTCGTGCTTGAGGAGGATGACGTCTAAGGCATTTAGAGGATCAAAATGCTTCTTTTTTTTGTTAAAATTGGGGTTTAAACAAGTCTCTAAAGATACTGCCATCAGGGCTCGAGTTCTTCGATCGAAGTATGGATTGAAAGTGAGGGTGCCCGAAAGTATTACATGAGGAGGGTGTTCAGGCGTATGGAGAGGACTTGCTAAGGTACGACCCATATCGAGAGATATTTTTTACTGGTCTGTTCGAACCAGGAATTCTATCTATTGTTGGTGTTCATCCAATCATGTGCCTTCTCAAATCAATCTTATAACAGATTGTACACTTCGTGACAGGGTAACTGAGGATGGGATGTGGAATCTAGAAATTTTTAGAGTTAGGATTCCAAAGGATATTGATAAAAGAGTTGTGAGTATCCCCCTCACCACCCTTTTGCTGGTCCTAATAAAATCAATTGGGTGCGCAACCTGGTAGGGACCTTTTTGGTCAAGAGTGCTTACTGATCGATAATGGAGGATACATGGAATAATAAAGACAAAGGGTGGCTGGTTGTAAGGATTTTCAAGGACTGAACATGTTCATTTTTTTTCTTATCGCTTATGCTCAAACAACAACTTCTAACTATTTGGAACGAATACGGAAGGGCATTGGTCATAGTGCGTCTAGTCATATGTTTCACTATGAAACAAAAGATTTACTTCATGTGCTTAGGGATTTCCCTGCTACAAAAGAGGCTAGGATGCAGATTGTGCTTGCAAACCGTCTGCCCCGATTCTGCTCCAATAGTCTTCAAGACTGGATGGAGACTAATTTCTGATCTTCAGTATAGATGTCATGTGTGGGGATCTTTTGGTCTTGTTACTTCGATTTAATTGCGTGGTGTATATGGAAAAACAAGAACCTTTTTAAATTTTAGGGAATAACATGGAGTTTTATTGAAACTATTAAGATTTCCACGAGCTTGGAAAAATAGTACAATTCAAACTCTAAGAGTCACTTGTCTAGACATCTCGTTATTGATCCTGAACATCCATTGGTAGGAAATTTAATGCGTTATATTCCGACAGGGCTGTTAGGATCGAAACATGTTTTGCTACTGTCGGGGGTGTTACATGTAAAAAAAATAGGGAATGGATCCTTGGATATAACCACTATTGGGGGAGTTGTTCTATTTTTAAATCTAAAATTTGTGGATACTTGATGGTTTTGTCATTATTCAGAAAAAGGGGTACAAGAATGTGTCGATACCCATGGATAGATTCGAATTTGTTAAAGTTTTGCTGGTTAGCTGCTTGGCCAGTTCGTCCTCAGCCTTGATAAGAAGGATTCATTTGTTTTTACAAACTATAGTCCAATGGCAAATCAAGTGTATTCCGAGAGAGAGGAATAAAGTTGCTGACAGGCTTGCTAAGCTGGCTTAAGATAGGAATACATAAGTGCAGGTGTTTGTTAATTTCCCTGAGGAGATGTTAGATGAATTTGGGTTTGATAAAGTAGTTGAGTTTCCATTTGTAATTATTTAGTAGAGTTGGTTAGTTTTATTTACACGCCAAAAGAAAAGTTGATTGCAACCAAAATTTTCAATAAAAAGAGAAAAATCAATATAATTGTACAGTAAATTAGATTTGTTAACAAAATTGTAAAATAACTTTATTGTTATAATTGATAATAATGTATGTTATCGTAACTAAGACCTATCCAAAAATAGATTTGTTTTACCTATATAAAAACTAGTAAAAGAAATTAAAAAATCAAAAGATAAAAATTTGTAATTAAAAATATCTTCGTATCATAGTCAACAAGACAATGGCTCCTCCAAATCAGTTATGCTTACTTTTAGTTATTTTCTTATCAATCTTTTCTCTTTCTTCTTTGCCAACAAATGCAATTATTCCAAAGGCTAATGTTTCCTTTTCGATACCTTCATCGCAACTAGTAGAAAATTTATGCAATGGCAAGGCAATTCAAAACCGCAGGTTTTGCCTGAAAGCACTTTCCACTCCCGAAGTTATTACGGCAATGGATACAACCCAACTAGGAACCCTCATTATGAAATTAGGAGCAGCAAATGCCAAAGCAACATTGAATGTATATAATGAAATAATTAAGAAACCAGGTTCTCCCTAGGCTTTGAAAGCTCTTAATTGTTGTGTTCAGGCTTACAAATATGCAATCTTACCATTTGAAATGGTATCTTCAGAATGGGTTGAAGATCCCCAAACCGCAAACTATGATGTAGCTGTTATAGGTCCCGAAATTGCTAATTGTGAAAAGGAACTGATTAACGCAAAGGTTCAAGCACCTCGACTCCTTGCTGGGAATCGATTTATGAAATCTTATGTCTCAATGGGATATGAGATAACATCAACTCTCGAGCTTGAAAATCCAAATGAGTATTAGGAAAAAAATTAAGGGAATATGTATAGATAATAATGTGTGAATTTGTTATCTTGATTGATACAATATAATATTGATGGCATAGGCGTGTTGCCATTGTTTCTGCTGTTGAAACTGTGAATTAATTTAAATAATCATTGTAAAATTATATGTTTTGTAACATCCGGGTTCTAGGGGTTATGCATTTAGTGCATAACTCAAGTGATGGTAGGCTTATTGTGTGCTTGGACGAGTTTTAAGGGGTTTGGAGAACCCTAGAAGGTAGGAGAAGGCTTACGGAATTAGTGAATTTTTAGTGTTAAGAAGGGGAGCTTGGCTTTAGAGGTCTTAAGAGAAATTTTTGGGAGGTTAAGACTAAAGAATTGAGCTAGTAGAGTGGCAAGGGAGGCGCCACTTAGAGCTTTGGAAGGTGACGCCTCAGGGAGCTGAAGGGGTCTCATGTTCGAGCTGCAAAGGCAACATTTTGGTTTTGTTTTTGCGTCATGAGAAGGGGAGGAGTTGGTTTCGGCCATGGCACTTAAAAGGAGGATTTTGAATGGGTTAAATTGTTTTGAATGTGTGGCTAGGAGAAGAGATGAGTTGGCTTTAGTTTGAATTGGTTTGAAAGGTGGGTATAGAGTGAACATAGGAGGAAATCAAGGGAGTGGGTGAGAGGAGAAGGTGTTGGGACGGCTAAGGGGTTTCCATGTTGACATTTTCGGCCATGAAGGTTAGGGGGAGTAGCCGAATCCTATTTAAGGGGTGGTGAGCTTCCTTTAGCCGAATTTTAGCTCTTTGCTCCTAAAGCCTTCACTTTTTCTTCTTAAACACTACCTCTACTTGTTCTTTCGAATCCATTTCTCCTTTGAGCAGCTTTTGTTTTCTCTTCTTTTCCTATCAAGAGCCGAACCTCTTTGAGCCCAGCAACATTCCATTTTCTTCTCTTGTTTCTTCAAAGCCGAATAGTCTCCTTCACTGGCTGAATCTCCTTGTACCGATTTCTCCTTTCTTCTTGAACCATATTTCTTTCGTTTCTACCTTCAAGACTCTAGCCGAATCTCTCTCTCTTGGTGTGCCGAAATTCCCTTCTCCTATTAGTTTTCATCTTGGCCGAATATTAAGTGTGGTGTGGATCACTTTGGGTTCCTTTTTCAATCGTTGGAGAAGGTAAGTAGGCATAGTCGAATGCCTATTTCTTCCCCTCTCTGTTCTCTGTCGACTTTTACAAAGGTAAGAGCCGATTTCGGCATTTGTTTGGATGTATGTTAATCGCTTGTTGGAACCAATGTGTTGTAGGGTCTCCGGGTTTTTGGAATCAAGCGAGTGAAGCCGTCACCTCGAATAATCGGTTGTAAGGTAAGGGTGGAGCGTTAACCCTTTTGGTTGGTTTGTCTTGGCCGAATGGCCCTAAGTTTTCTCTATTAAGTGTTAAGGTCGATTGTAGGGGAGGCAGAACCTAGCGCAGGAGACCTTTTCGGGAGTCGGTTAGTCAGCGTTTGCAGAAGCCTATAGTAGCATCCGGGATTCAAGTGGTTTTGGGTAAGAATATCTTGGTAAGATTCATTGTTTAGATTTATGGCTTGGAGGTTTAACCGTTTGATCTGATTAAGTGTACTGATGGAGGCAAATACCAGTCAAGGAGGGCAAGGGAAAGTTCCTATCCCGAAGTTTAAGAAAAGATCTGTCTCGGCGGTTCAGGATTGACCACCGGGGTGTGGGCCAGCAGCAGGAGAAAGCTATAGGCAGATAGCCGTAGTCTCGCTTAGCGATAGCGTAGGGATCGAGAGTTTAGAACTTCAAGTAATCAGGTGCGTAATTATCGCACTGTTTCTCCTGATAATTGTGTATTGGTGTATATACTTGTGTATGATGTGTGGTAGCCGACCATAATGGCTTAAGTGGTGGATACCCATGTTTGGGGTGATCGGTTAACAGGTTAGTAACTTGTGTTATTAAATGATTTATGGTGTATGTATGATATGGTAATGAGCATGTGATGTATACTCATTTTATATGTTGATTTAACATGATGCATCTACATATATGCATGGGGATTGGATTTGATCGAGGAAGGACGGAGTGTACATATTTATGTACGTGGTCTAATGTTAGCCTCGTGCTACATTAGCGCTTGATGATTAGCTATGTGCTTCATCAAGGGAGGTGTTGGCTAGGTGCCCATCTCGGCGGTTGATAGCCATGTGCGTCACCGTAGACGGATTAATATTGAGATCACTCATGTGATCGGTGGCTCAGCCACGGCCTTGAGCAGCAAGTCTGCCAAGGTAAGATATGTGGATCGTTATGTGATCGGTGGCTCAGCCACGGCCTTGAGCAGCAAGTCTGCCAAGGTAAGATATGTGGATCGTTATGTGATCGATGGTGGATTAGCCACGGCCTTGGGCAGGGAGTCTGCTAAGGTTGGTGTAACGGATGGACCCTAGGGTGGGTTGGACTTCGTAATTGCATATTTAATGAATAGACTGTGTGGATATGGGCCAAGCCCATACGTGTGGAAACATGTGTAATGATTATGCACTGAGTCTGTGGACTCACCCAATTTTCCTTAACCATTTCAGGTGATGCATGATGCTCGAACCGGGTTGGAGAGGACACAAGGTGGCCCATGCAGAAGAAGATGTTTTAATTATTTTATGAATTTTTATATTAAGTACTTTGGTTAAGTATTGAATGTAATAAAGGCCTTATTATTATATTTGGTATTATTTTATTATGGCTTGATTAACTTAAATTTCTATGTGCAAATGATTTTATTTTTAGCAACTTATTTATTCAAATTATATATATATATATATATATATATATTTATCAAAGGTTTATTCAAATATTTTGTAACATCAAGTTTTACATATATTTCAAATGGACATGGTTTTCAAAGGATGACAAATTTTCACTAGTACTTCCGGTCAAGGCTCGTGGGCCGGGTTTGGGGTGTTACATGTTTTTTTCATATTCCGTTAAGTTAATGGATCATTAATATTCCAATCATTAGCTATTCTAATTGTACTTAGAATCTAACTGAACCGAAATAATATCAACCTTAGAATCTAACTGAACGAAATAATACCAACCTTTTTACATCTTCCATTTATGACCTTTTCGCAAAAATCTGTAACAATTACACCCATTGTTTTAGGATGAGATTTTTGTAAGAAAGATCTGGTAGTATTTACCGTTTCCCACCCTACTGGTGTCGTACTCCATTTCGCTTTATTTCTTTCCTTAATTGCCTTCTTTTAATTCCTTGCATCCAGAAGTACTAGTGAACATTCCCTTATTATCAAAAGACCAAATCATGGAATCATTATCTCTTAATTGACAAAGCCTTATCCTTTGAAAATTACCTTATTCAACTCCCAAAAAGAATAATGAGTCATTTGTAAAGAATATATGGGCAAACAAAGATCATTTAACGTGATATTACTATGATATTTTACTCTATCTTCGGAAAAAATGATGTTACTTTGCAGTATTTTGTTTTTGTTAGCAAATTGAAATCAAACCAAGCCACCGAATTCATTTAGTTTTTTTGGTTCTTTTTAACAAATTGAAATCGAACTACCTAGATGGGGCCAGTTCTTTCTTATTTGTTCTTTGCAAGTGATTTGGTAATATTTTCGAAAGCGTACTTAAAGCATGTTCGGATCCTTAAAGGAATTCTTCACCACTTACGTAGTTTCTCAGGCCATGGAGTCAATGCCTAGAAAACCAATATTTTTCTTTTCTGAAGGAGTGGGTGATGATCTTAGTAACATGCTAAGTAGTTTACTTGGCTTAAAAGGCCCCAAGATATTGAAATGTACCTGGGAGTGTCGTTATTCCATAACAAAGTTTCTAACTCTACATTACGGTTTGTGGTAGAATAGGTGCTTTGCAAATTTAGTAATTGGTATGCTAAGCAGCTCTCTATGGCAGGTAGTGTTACTCTTGTTTAGTCTGTTCTTCTTTCTTTACCAATTTATTTTATGTAGCCAATGCAAATTTTGAATTGTGTTTGCGTATAGATTGAACGACCGACAAGACAATTCATACAGGTGTCGACTAATGGTGGAAAGATAGTGTCTTTAGTTGATTGAGAATCTAATTGTCAACCTCGTGCTTGTGGAGGATGACGTCTAAGGCATTTAGAGGATCAAAATGCTTCTTTTTTGCTAAAATTGGGGTTTAACCAAGTCTCTAAAGATACAGCCATCTGGGTTCGAGTTCTTCGATCGAAGTATGGATTGAAAGTGAGGGCGCCTGATAAACTGTAAAAGTAACATATTTTAAGCCCACATTTAGTATGTTTTTGGATGATTTAAGCCTCGAATTATGTGATTTGGTGCTCTTAATCCTTTGTTTTCATGTTTTATACCCAGGAGAGCACCCAAGGACGAAAAGAATGGAAAACGGGCCCAAAATGGAGTAAATGGGCCATATCACGAAATCCACACGGCCTAACCCAAATCCACACAGTCGTGCCTCTTTCAACAGGCTCGAACATGGCCTGGCCACGACTTACACAGGCGTGTGCCATTGTCGTGTCCCTGTCACTGGAAAGAAGAGTTTCATTCGGAAAAGGATACTTAGGGGCAAAGAAACCTATCTCAAAAGCCTATATAAACCCCCTAACTATAACCTAGAAAGAGGACGATTAGCTAGGCCAAGGAGCCGAGCAAGAAAGGTCAGATTTGTGGAAATCACTCGAAGATAGCCAGTTGATCCATCTCAAAAAGCCGGGATTATACTCAAGATGGAGGATTTCTCCTTCAATTCCTTTAGGGGGTTTTAGGGATTTCTTGTGTTTTGTTTTATCTTTTCTTTCAAGATGTTTTCTTTTATTTCTATGAACTAAACCCTCGATACCTGAGGGGATGAAACGTATGATCAATCTTGTTGTCATTTGCTGAACTATATGATAAATATTTGACTTGTTCTTAATTATGTGTTCTTAATTCTTGTGTTGATATTTCCGGGATATTAGTTCAAGTATGATGTGCTTAGGTGGAGAGCAAAAGTCCCTGCTTAAGAGTAGATCTAGCATAATTAAGCGGAGTTGATCGCGCGCCTAGAGATAGGGTGACGAGATTTTCCCGAATTAGGGTGAAACCTAATATGGGAGTCCATAAATCGAGTTAATGCGATTCTAGGGGTTTTAATTAGAAATTGATTTCAATTAATCAACCTAGGGTTCGACATTATTCGCTTCGAGAGAGGGTTTAATATAACTTAGGGAATCTTACAGATCAAGTAAAATGAATAAATCGTTTGGTTCAGAGTTAGATAACAAGTGAAGTCTAGGTGCATTCTTCCTTGGGTGTCGTCTTAATCAATTGGTTTTTCTTCCAAGTTATTTTCTCAATTCATCCTCTTTGTCTTTGCATCTTTAGTTTAGTTGATAGTTAAATTTAGATTAGATAAGCATTCACTTAATCCTTAGGCTAAATAATAGAAAGAGAGTTAGTATTAGTACTTTTGGTTCCTTTGGGTTCGACATTCCGGTCTTGCCTAAACTATACTACTGTTCGATAGGTGCGTTTGCCTCAAATCGTTGTCAGAGTTAGTTTCCAGGTTCGATCATTCTCATTATAAATTTAAAACTCTAAAATCGACGATCAAATTTTTGGCGCCGTTGCCGAGGAACTGAAATATTAAGAACGCTTAATTTTTATTACTTTAGCCATTTTTATTTTTATTTTTGCAATTAATTTTTTTTTTATTTTTCTAAATTTTCTTTCTTACTTTTTGTTCCTTTCAGGTACCTTACAGGACCATTACTTTACGACAGTGATATTGAAGGTATCATAATGATTCTATCTCATTTTCATTTAGGTATCATAATCGGCTGAATTAACCCAGAAGGCACTTGATGCTCGGCTTTTACTTGCTGACAAATTATACACTTTGAAACAAATTCAGATATATCCCGTTTCATGCCAGGCCACCAATAGAACTGTTTCAAATCATTATATATTTCCGTGCTACCCGAATGTACCGATAGTCGACCATCATGAGCCTCGTTCAAAATCATCTGAATCAAATCCACATTCCTCGAAACACATATTCGGTCTTTGACGTTCAAACAATCATTTGCATCAATTCGAAACTCTGACTCTGCATCATTTTCACACTGAACCCGTCTAGCAATCATATCTTTGTCAATTTTCTGTGCATCACAAATTTGCTGAATAAACATCAGTCTTGATTTCAACTCGGCTATAATCAAACCATCACCAGACATAACCATGTGTGCGTTCAACGCACGAAGAGCAAACAATGATTTTCGACTTAAGGCATCTGCAACAACGTTAGCTTTTCCCGGATGGTAGTCAATCACTAATTCATAGTCTTTCAACAACTCTAACCATCTGCGTTGTCTCAAGTTCAAATCTTTCTGAGTCATCAAATACTTCAGACTTTTGTGATCCAAATAAACATGACATTTCTCACCGAATAAGTAATGACACCAAATTTTCAATGCGAAAACGATGGGTACTAATTCTAGATCGTGAGTCGGATAATTTCTTTCGTGAGGCTTCAATTGTCTCGAAGCGTAGGCTATGACTTTGCCTTCCTACATCAAAACGCAACCCAAACCATTCAAAGAAGCATCACTATAAACAATGAATTCTTTACCCAATTCAGGCTGAGCTAACACTGGAGCTTCGGTCAAAAGGGCTTTCAACTAATCGAAACTTTTCTGACACTTTTCCGACCACTCGAACTTGACATCTTTCTGTAATAGCTTTGTCAAAGGTGTGGCTATCATGGAAAAACCTTTGACAAATCGTCTGTAGTATCCTGCAAGTCCCAGAAAGCTTCGAATTTCGGAAACATTCTTTGGTGGTTTCCAATCAAGTATAGACGATATTTTATTCGGATCAACCCGAATACTTGATGCTGAGACGACATGACCCAAAAAGCTGACTTCCTTCATCCAGAATTCACACTTAACAGGATCAATCAATGCAATTACAGTAGTATCATAAAGAATGAAAGTACCGGTGATAACATCTGGGGAAGAAGCATTCTCTCTGGCACGAATAGCATATGCTCTAGTTGGTGCACGAGCCTCCGATCTAACTGTAGTGTTTTTAGTTCCTCTCTGACTACCACTAACATTTCCTGAATGTCTGGGTGGTCTGCCTCGTGCTGACGCATTACTCAGTCTGATATTCTGGGCCGTATTTTGCTTGACTTGCATCGGACACTCTAGAATAAAATGGTCCGACGATCCACATTTAAAGCAATACTGATCACGGAATCTACAACTCCCAGAATGCCATTTTCCATAATGATTGCACTCAGCCCAGTTCTGCTAAACATTACCAACACTAGCCATCAAAGTGGCTCAGGAACTCACTGGAGGTCGATCTCGTCTAGACAGGTCTGAAGTAGCTTTATGTCAGCCAAAATCATCTTTGAACTTCTTAGGCGCTAAATGGAAAGTCTTACTCGATGAGCTTTTACGAGTGTCTCTAGCTTCTATTTCAGCCTTTCTTTTCTCCTTCCCAAGCTCTTCAACTTTGCAAGCTCGTTCCACAAGTGCTACGAACTCTTTGATTTCAAGAATGCCAACAAGCAACTTTATGTCTTCATTCAGACCGTCTTCAAATCTTTTACACATAATGGCTTCAGTTGATATACACTCTCGGGCATAACGGCTCAATCTTACAAACTTTTGCTCATATTCCGTCACAGTCATATGACCCTGTTTCAGTTCCAGAAATTCTTTACATTTCAGATCAATGAATCTCTAACTGATATATTTCTTACGGAACTCGATCTGGAAGAAGTCCCAAGTCACTTTTTCTTTCGGAACCACTGATACCAGTGTATTCAACCAGTGATACGCAGTGTCCCAAAGTAGAGATATAGCACACTTCAGGCATTCATCTGGAGTAGAGGATAGCTCATCAAGTACCCGAATTGTGTTATCAAGCCACATCTCAGCTCACTCCGTATCATCATCATCATTAGCTTTGAATTCTTCGGCCCCATATTTCCTTATTTTATCAACAAGAGGCCTACTGGATCTCATCGAATCTATCATCGGAGGTGCTGAAGGTACCGGAGTTGGATTACTCGGGGGTGGAGGTTGTTGTACAGCCGGGTTATTCTGAACAAACTGGGTAAACCATTCCTTCATCATCTGGTAGAAGGCTTGCTTAGCTCCCCCTCATGGCTACCCGAAACTGGTCGAGAGTCTACCGGCGCTGACCCGCGTGCACGATCAGACGCTACACTCTCTACATCATCTGTTACAGCTCTGTCAGGATCGGAATCCATTTACTATATAAAACACAGTTTGAAATGTCAGAAGTCACCACACTATCGTATATACAAAAAAAAAGGCATGTATAGCTAGACTCTCACACGCTACGGTAGTCCTAGAATCGACTAAACTGTAAGCTCTGATACCAATCAAATGTAATACCCTAACCCGTATTCGTCGCCGGATTAGAGTTATGAGGCATTACCGAACTAGACTCAGAACATCATAGGCATTTATTGAAATTCATACATTTATCAAATCCCAAAATCGCATATTTAACTTCTCAATATCCAACTAATAATTTATACCAAAATTCAGATTAAATCAAATAATCACTCAACTCAAAGTTCACATGAATTCATTTGCATGCATATAAATGAATCTAATATGTTTATACGGTACATACATCGCATACCTATATGATCATATATTACATTTATGATCATAAAGAACAGTTCTTATCATACTAATTTCGTTTGCTTTATAATCAAATCATCATGCATATACCATTTTATTTCATTACCAAATTATCATATAGTCTATAATCGTTTTAAGCATTTTGAACATAAGTAACAAATACAATATACATAATTCGAATGACCAAATAGAATAGTCAAAATTCGTACATTGAACTAATAAATAACTACCTATTCGGTTACATTCATTATTTCTAACCAAATTTAATCATACCAAATTTCCTATATATAATCTAAACCAAATGTTCCATATTTACCAATTACAAGTGTTATTTTGCATTTTTACCGAAGTGAGTTTAAAACCTCATTAAACATACTTGAATATAAAACATAAACATAACAAACATATCATCCTTATATTCCCTGACTAATTTCATATTAATAAGACATTAATATTAGCCTATGGTGTCATTACTCGCAAAACCAGATTGTACCTATTACATACACTTAGACCATGGCTGAATATAAAGTAAGCAAATCCTTACTACTTTTGCATCACAATGACATAACCATATGCATCATCTAGTCATTAAAAAGAAAGTCATATATATATATATATATCCTCATCATAACACAAATTAAAAGCCATGTTCATATGACTATAATACATATGACCAAACTTAATATCCATTTGTAAACATATTGGACTTAAAGCACGTGAAATCATTTTAACCGCAAACCTACTCTCTATGTATCATACATTGACCTAGATTAGCATATAACAAACGAAGAATAAATTTGCCAAGCACCGAACACATCAAGCATTCAACCATTCATACATATATCCAACTTGACTATAAAATCCAACCATTATATCGAAGAGCACAACAACTAAAATTAACCAAAAAGAATAAGCCTTTTTCGCAAGGCTAAGTTATGCTTATAAACAAAACCAAAATTCATTGATTTAACAACTTAGTCTAACCTATACATGCCTTTTTGATTAAAAAACCAAATATATAAGTACCAAAAAGGGGTTGATAGTGTGGATGATTCTTCTGACGATCCTCTGAGCCCGTAGCTTGAATGAAATCTATAACACAGACAAGGGATACACACAAGGTAAGCTTGCTAGCTTAGTAAGTCTTAAGCAACCACATTATGACATTCAAATATACAAGCATTTAATAAAAACATTTCCTAACATTAAACATTCAAAACTTAATATTTAACTCACCATAACCGAATATCCCTTCTCACTGTACATATATCAACTTTCATTTCTTTACAACAGTATATTATAAACTGAATAAATAATCACACACTTATGCATATAATTATACTTGTACAAATACTTACTCCTTTCATGCTTTTCTATAACCATTTCACATTTCACTCATAATATACATTATAATTACATTCCATCTATCATATATATATATCACTTTCTTTCACCATTTCATTTACTTATCATCATAGCATATAGTCATAACATTAAAGTATGCTTAATACATACCTTATAGCCGAATTCACAAATTCGCATTCACAAACTTAAGCTTTCTTGGTTTGTTTCATAACTTTACTATTTCATAATCAAAGTTCGGGAATTGAAAACTCACCAGTGTATAACAAGTTATGCATTAATCCATACCGCATACACCGGCACTTGGCCTGCTAGACTCGAAGTCCAAGAATTTAAAACACCAGCATTTAGCCTGCTAGGCATTAATCCCGATATATTCACTGGCACGAGGCTTGCTAGGCATTAAGCCTGAAATACATCACCAGCACAAGGCCTGCTAGGCTCGAAGCCCAAAGTAAATCACCGGCACAAGGCCTGCTAGGCTCGAAGCCCGAAATATCAACACATTCAACATTTCAATACACATTACTTAGTATTAAAATCACAACTATCTCATATACTTCATATTACTTTCACATATTAAACCGAACATACTTATTTACATTACATTAAACAAAATAAATTCACTACAAACTCATACCCCCACATTCGGCCAACATATATTTTTACACTTTAAATTTCCAAATTTCATCATATACTATGTCCATAAATAATTCTTTGGCATATACTTGCTTAAGGACTTACCTCGACTATCGACGGACAACGTAGACCAGCTATTCGATAACCTTCGCCTTTCCCCGATCCAAATCTGTTTTTCTTTGTTCTTGATCTTAATTTAGCTAAATAAGTGCCGAACTATGCTTGGCTATTTTCTTTTCTTCTTTTGCATGCATTCGGCCAAAGAAGATGAACAAAGCATTGCTTATTTTTTTGTTTTAATTATCATATATATTAACCATTTGTTTAATTACTAGTTTTACCTTCCATTATAAAATAAATAATATTACCACTTAAGGTTATTATGGTACATGGCCGGCCACTATCTTAAAAATGGGTAAATTGTCTTTTAAATACTCCCATTTAAAGAGACAACAACAATTCAGCCCTTACACATTTAACTATCAAGGTTTCATTTTACGCGATTAAGCCCTTTTGTCAAATTAAGCACACAAACGATTAAATTTTCCTACGAAACGTTCACACACATTAATTCACATATAATAAGCACAGAATATATTATATAAATATATCTCGGACTCAGATTCGTGGTCCTGAAACCACCATTCCAATTAGGATCAAATTCGAACTGTTACAACTCTCCCCCTTAGGGATTTTCGTCCCCAGAAATCTTACCGTTAAACAAAGTCAGATATTGTTGCCTCATTGAATCCTCAGGCTCCCACGTAGACTCTTCGACTCCGTGCCGATTCCATAGTACTTTCACTAATGGATTTCTCTTGTTTCTCAACTCTTTCATTTCCCGAGCTAAAATACGGATCGGTTCTTCCTCATACGTCATATCGGATCGAATTTCAATCTCAGACGGAGCGATCACATGTGACGGATTTGATCTATATTTACGAAGCATCGAAACGTGAAATACATTGTGTATCTTTTCTAATTCAGAGGGCAACTTCAATCTATAAGCAACAGGCCCAATACGTTTAATGATCTCGTACGGTCCGATGAATCTCAGACTTAGTTTGCCTTTCTGACCAAAACTAAGAACTTTCTTCCACGGAGAAACTTTCAAGAATACTCGGTCACCGATCTGAAACTCAATGTCTTTGCATTTCAAATCAGCGTAGGACTTTTGACGATCCGAGGCAGCTTTTAAACTATCTCTAATTATAGCCACTTTCTGTTCCGTCTCTTTAATCAAATCAACCCCGTGTATCTTATTTTCGCTGAGCTCGGTCCAGTACAACGGTGTACGACACTTGCGGCCATATAGAGCTTCGTAAGGTGTCATTTTGATACCTGATTGAAAACTGTTATTATAAGCAAATTCAATCAAAGGTAAGTGTCTTTCCCACGTACCTTCAAACTCAAGGACGCAACATCTCAACATGTCCTCAAGTATCTGAATGGTTCGTTCAGACTGACCGTCTGTCTGCGGATGAAAGGCTGTGCTAAAGTGGAGTTTAGTACCCAAAGCATCTTGCAACTTCTTCCAAAACCGCGACGTGAATCTCGAGTCTCTGTTTGAGACAATGGAACTCGACACACCATGTGATCTCACAATTTGAGATACATACAACTCAGCAAGTTTATCGAGCGAATAGTCTGTACGAACCGGTACAAAGTGAGCTGATTTGGTCAGTCTATCCACTATAACCCAGACTGCATCTTTCTTGCTCGGAGTCGTAGACAAACCGGATACAAAATCCATAGTGATTCTATCCCATTTCCATTTAGGTATCATGATCGGCTGAATTAACCCAGAAGGCACTTGATGCTCGGCTTTTACTTGCTGACAAATTAAACACTTTAAAACAAATTCAGATATATCCCGTTTCATGCCAGGCCACCAATAGAACTGTTTCAAATCATTATATATTTTCGTGCTACCCGAATGTACCGATAGTCGACTATTATGAGCCTCGATCAAAATCATCTGAATCAAATCCACATTCCTCGGAACACATATTCGGTCTTTGACGTTCAAACAATCATTTGCATCAATTCGAAACTCTGACTCTGCATCATTTTCACACTGAACCCGTCTAGCAATCATATCTTTGTCAATTTTTTGTGCATCACAAATTTGCTGAATAAACATTGGTCTTGATTTCAACTCGGCTATAATCGAACCATCACCAGACAAAACCATGTGTGCGTTCAACGCACGAAGAGCAAATAACGATTTTTGACTTAAGGCATCTGCAACAATGTTAGCTTTTCCCGGATGGTAGTCAATCACTAATTCATAGTCTTTCAACAGCTCTAACCATCTACGTTGTCTCAAGTTCAAATCTTTATGAGTCACCAAATACTTCAGACTTTTGTGATCCGAATAAACATGACATTTCTCACCGAATAAGTAATGACGCCAAATTTTCAATGCGAAAACGATGGCTGCTAATTCTAGATCGTGAGTCGGATAATTTCTTTCGTGAGGCTTCAATTGTCTCGAAGCGTAGGCTATGACTTTGCCTTCCTGCATCAAAACGCAACCCAAACCATTCAAAGAAGCATCACTATAAACAATAAATTCTTTACCCGATTCAGGCTGAGCTAACACTGGCGCTTCGGTCAAAAGGGCTTTCAACTGATCGAAACTTTTCTGACACTTTTCTGACCACTCGAACTTGACATCTTTCTGTAATAGCTTTTTCAAAGGTGTGGCTATCATGGAAAAACCTTTGACGAATCGTCTGTAGTATCCCGCAAGTCCCAGAAAGCTTCGAATTTCGCAAAAATTCCTTGGTGATTTCCAATCAAGAATAGCCGATATTTTGTTCGGATCAACCCGAATACCTGATGCTGAAACGACATGACCCAAAAAGTTGACTTCCTTCATCCAGAATTCACACTTACTAAACTTTGCATACAACTGTTGATCTCGCAAAGTTTGTAGCACCAATCTCAAATGCTCGGCATGTTCGGTTTCATTCCTGGAGTAGATCAAGATATCATCTATAAACACTACCACAAACAGATCCAAATATTGCCTGAAAACCCGATTCATCAAATCCATAAAAATAGCAGGTGCATTAGTAAGTCCAAAAGGACCAGAAACTCAAAATGCCCGTACCTCGTTCGAAATGCAATCTTTGACACGTCGGAATCTCTGACTCGCAACTGATAATAGCCCGATCTCAAATCTATCTTTGAAAACACTGAAGCCCCTTTTAATTGGTCAAACAAATCATCAATCCGAGGTAACGGGTATTTATTCTTTATAGTATCCTTGTTCAGCTGCTGATAGTCAATACACATTCGCATAGTCCCATCTTTCTTTTTCACGAATAGAACCGGTACACCCCAAGGAGAGAAACTCGGTCGTGCAAAGCCCCTATCTGTCAACTCTTGAAACTATTCTTTCTACTCTTTCAACTCAGTAGGTGCCATCTGATACAGAGCTATCGAAATCGGAGCCGTTCCCGGTACTAATTCAATGCCAAACTCAATCTCTCGTACTGGCGGTAAACCCGGTAATTCTTCGGGAAACACATCTAGGTATTCACACACAACTGGTACAGATTCAATCTGCTTTTCGGACACTTTATTATCCAACACATAAGCCAAGTAAGCTTCACATCCTTTTCTCACATACTTTCGGGCTAACATCGAGGATATTACTGTAGGAAACCCATTCAGATCATTAGATTCAACCCGTATGATTTCACCGTTCTGACATCTCAAATCAATAATCTTTCTTTTGCAATTTACTACAGCATCATGCAAAGTTAACCAGTCCATTCCCAAAATTATGTCGAACTCGTCAAAAGGCAACAACATTAAATCAGCTGGAAAGCAGGAATCCCGAATCATCAACGGGCAACCTTTACACACTTTATCCACAAGTACATATCGACCCAAGGGGTTAGACACACGGATCACAAACTCAGTAGACTCAACAGGTAGAGTCTTACTGGATACTAAAGTTTCACACACATATGAATGAGTCGATCCAGGATAATCAATGCAATCACAGTAGTATCATAAAGAATGAAAGTACCGGTGATAACATCTGGGGAAGAAGCATCCTCTCTGGCACGAATAGCATATACTCTAGCTGGTGCACGAGCCTCCGATCTAACTGCAGTGTTTTTAGTTCCTTTCCGACTGCCACTAACATTTCCTGAATGTCTGGGTCGTCTGTCTCGTGCTGACGCATTACTCAGTCTGATATTCTAGGCCGTATTTTGCTCGACTTGCATCGGACACTCTCGAATAAAATGGTCTGACGATCCACATTTAAAGCAGGACCGATCACGGAACCTACAACTCCCAGAATGCCATTTTCCACAATGATTGCACTCAGCCCGGTTCTACTGAACATTACCAACACTAGCCATCGAAGTGGCTCGGGAACTCACTGGAGGTCGATCTCGTCTAGACAGGTCTGAAGTAGCTTTATGTCGGCCAAAATCATCTTTGAACTTCTTAGGCGCTGAATGGAAAGTCTTACTCGATGATCTTTTACGAGTGTCTCTAGCTTCTATTTCAGCCTTTCTTTTCTCCTTCCCAAGCTCTTCAGCTTTGCAAGCTCGTTCAACAAGTACTACGAACTCTTTGATTTCAAGAATGCCAACAAGCAACTTTATGTCTTCATTCAGACCGTCTTCAAATCTTTTACACATAATGGCTTCAGTTGATATACACTCTCGGGCATAACGGCTTAATCTTACAAACTTCCGCTCATATTCCGTCACAGTCATACGACCCTATTTTAGTTCCAGAAATTCTTTTCGTTTCTGATCAATGAATCTCTGACTGATATATTTCTTACGGAACTCAATCTAGAAGAAATCCCAAATCACTTTTTCTTTCGGAACCACTGATACCAGTGTATTCCACCAGTGATACGCAGTGTTCCGAAGTAGAGATATAGCACACTTCAGGCATTCATCTGGAGTACAGGATAGCTCATCAAGTACCCGAATTGTGTTATCAAGCCACATCTCAGCTCGTTCCGCATCATCATCATCATTAGCTTTGAATTCTTCGACCCCATATTTCCTGATTTTATCAACAAGAGGCCTACTGGATCTCATCGGATCTATCATCGGAGGTGCTGAAGGTACCGGAGTTGGATTACTCGGGGGTGGAGGTTGTTGTACAGTCGGGTTATTCTGAACAAACTGGGTAAACCATTCATTCATCATCTGGTAGAAGGCTTGTTTAGCCTTCCCCTCATGGCTACCCGAAACTGGTCGAGAGTCTACCAGCGCTGACCCGCGTGCGCGATCAGGCGCTACACCCTCTACATCATCTGCTACGGCTCTGTCAGGATCGGAATCCATTTACTATATAAAACACAGTTTGAAATGTCAGAAGTCACCACACTATCGTATATACAAAAAAAAGGCATGTATAGCTAGACTCTCACACGCTACGGTAGTCCTAAAATCGACTAAACCGTAAGCTCTGATACCAATCAAATGTAACACCCCTAACCCGTATCCGTCGCTGGATTAGAGTTATGAGGCATTACCGAACTAGACTCAAAACATCGCAGGCATTTATAGAAATTCATACATTTATCAAATCCCAAAATTTCATATTTAACTTCTCAATATCCAACTAATAATTTATACCAAAATTCAGATTAAATCAAATAATCACTCAACTCAAAGTTCACATGAATTCATTTGCATGCATATAAATGAATCTAAGATGTTTATACGGTACATACATCGCATACCTATATGATCATATATTACATTTATGATCATAAAGAACAGTTCTTATCATACTAATTTCGTTTGCTTTATAATCAAATCATCATGCATATACCATTTTATTTCATTACCAAATTATCATATAGGCTATAATCGTTTTAAGCATTTTGAACATAAGTAACAAATACAAATACACATAATTCGAATGACCAAATAGAATAGTCAAAATTCGTACATTGAACTAATAAATAACTACCTATTCGGTTACATTCATTATTTCTAACCAAATTTAATCATACCAAATTTCCTATATATAATCTAAACCAAATGTTCCATATTTACCAATTACAAGTGTTATTTCGCATTTTTACCGAAGTGAGTTTAAAACCTCATTAAACATACTTGAATATAAAACATAAACATAACAAACATATCATCCTTATATTCCCTGACTAATTTCATATTAATAAGACATTAATATTAGCCTATGGTGTCATTACTCGCAAAACCAAATTGTACCTATTACATACACTTAGACCATGGCCGAATATAAAGTAAGCAAATCCTTACTACTTTTGCATCACAATGACATAACCATATGCATCATCTAGTCATTAAAAAGAAAGTCATATATATATATATATATATATATATCCTCATCATAACACAAATTAAAAGCCATGTTCATATGACTATAATACATATGACCAAACTTAATATCCATTTGTAAACATATTGTGGTCCCGAAACCACAGAATATAATAAGCACAGAATATATTATATAAATATATCTTGGACTCAGATTCGTGGTCCCGAAACCACCGTTCTGATTAGGGTCAAATTCAGACTGTTACAGAACATCATGCTCCACGTACCATGTATGATTATGCTAAACCTAGTCTAACAGGAACTGAGTCTAGTATTGTTAGGCCTACTATTGCTGCAAATAATTTTGAACTGAAACCTAACACTATACAGATGATACAACAATTTGTTCAGTTTGATGGTTTGCAGGATGAAGACCCTAACACACACTTAGCGAATTTTCTAGAATTCTGCGATACCTTCAAGATAAATGGCGTTTCTAATGATGTCATCCGTCTTCGATTATTTCCCTTTTCTTTAAGAAATAAAGCCAAACAGTGGTTACACTCTCTTCCACGAGGGTCAATCACTACATGGGATCAAATGACCGAAAATTTTTTATTAAAATATTTTCCACCGGCCAAAACGGCCAAAACGGCCAAATTAAGGAATGATATCTCTTCTTTTGTGAAGATAGATTCAAAGACACTTTACGAAGCATGGGTGAGATACAAGGATTTGTTGAGAAGGTGTCCACACCACGGATTACCATTGTGGCTACAGGTCCAAACTTTTTACAACGGTGTGAACCCCTCAACAAGACAATTAATTGATTCAGCCGCCGGCGAAACACTGAACAACAAAACTCCTGAAGCAGCCTACGAGTTTATAGAGGAGATGTCACTGAATAACTATCAGTGGCAAGTTACAAGGACAAGGCCAGCCAAAGCAGCCAGAGTTTTCAACATTGAAGCAGTAACCGCGCTATCAAATCAGGTAGAGTTGTTACATAAAAAATTTGATAGTTTCTATGGTTTTTCGCAGGCACATCCAGTTATGCAGTGCGATGCAAGTGAAGAAATGGTGAATCCTGAGTACCCACCCTACGGACAGGGCATGGAGAGCGAACAAATGAACTATATGGGTAATAATTTTCGATCTAACAATAACCCTTATAGTAATACTTATAATCAAGGTTGGAAGAACCACCCCAATTTCTCATGGGGCGGTCAAAGAAATCAAAGGCAACAACCATCCCAAAACTTCCAACAATAGCCCTACCCATAGGAAAAGAAGCTGAACCTTGAAGAGGTGCTGGCAAATTTCATAGCAGCCTCAGAAACATGTTTCCAGAAGGTAGAAACAAAACTTGAGGCATTGTCACAAGAGTTCAAGGATCAATTCGGTCAACTTGCTAAGCAGATCTCTGAAAGACCACAGGAAAGACTACTGAGCAACACCGAGCCTAACCTAAGGTAGCAAGTTCAAGCCATAATGGCTCAAGATAGTGAAGGGTTAGACGAGCCTAATTTAAAGAAAAATAATACGATAGAAGAAGATATGGTTGAGGTCGGTAATAAGCCGAAACCAGTAGTCAAGGAATACACACCTCGTATACCATATCCCCAAGCAATAACAAAAGACGACACAGAGGAACAGTTCAGTAAGTTTCTTAAACTTTTGAAGAAATTACATATTAACTTACCGTTTCTTGAAGCTCTTTCGCAGATGCCAGATTCCAGGAAATTCTTAAAGAAGCTATTGACAAACAAGCGAAAGATTGACGAGGAATCACATGTGGAACTGAACGCAGTGTGCTCAGCAATGTTGCAAAATAAACTACCACAGAAATTAAAAGATCCAGGGAGTTTTACAATTCCATGCTTAATTGGTAGTTTATCTATTGATAACGCGTTAGCTGATTTAGGGGCAAGCATAAATGTCATGCCTTATAAATTGTTTAAACAACTAGGTCTAGGGAAACCCAAACAAACTAGGATGAGCATTCAATTAGCTGATAAAACTATTAGAGTTCCTAGGGGTATAATTGAAGATGCACTTGTGAAAATTGATAAATTCGTATTCCCAGTAGACTTTGTCATTTTAGACCTGGATGAGGACAACACAATCCCCCTAATTTTAGGAAGACCATTCTTAGCGACTGCCAGAGCTAAAATCGATGTTGATGTAGGTGAACTTATACTATGTGTAGGTGACAAGACAGTCACTCTTCAAGCCTTCGATTCAGCTAGAACAACGAATGGCCAATGTGAGAAAGTCAATTCTATTGATAACCATTCGGTTAACCCTTCTTTTCAGGAAACACCATAACATGATCCCGGTCTTGAACCCTGTGCCAACAAAGAAATAACTCATGAGGAACAAGGGATACAGATCGATGAAATAAAAAAGGGAAAGACGCACTTAAAAAAAGAAATAGGGATACCCGAAGCGGAACTAAAGCCAACCTACGAGACACCCAAGTTCAAAATAGGAGATCAGGTATTACTAGATAAAGCAGACCCACAAGTGTCCCCTCTTGATCCTAACACCAGCAAGGAAATTCCTTTCAAGGTAATCGATGTCTTTCCATTCGGAACAGTCAAGGTAAGTAACCCTATTTTTGGCACTTTGAAAATAAACGCCTCTCGACTTAAACCCTACCATGATTATGGAACTGCCAGCACGAGGAAGGACTTTCAACTCCTCAAACCACCATGAATACACGAATGAGAGGAGAGTCTAGCTTAAGACTATAAACGAGCGCTTCTCGAGAGGCAACCCGAGTACTAACCCCATTAACTTTTACATTTTTTATTTTTTATTATTTATTCTGTTTTCCTTTCCTTGTTAGCACCTAACTATAAATTAACCAAGTGCAGAATTTCAGGCTACACGGCCGTGGCCGTGGCTGTGTGGACCTCAAGAATCTTCGTACTGACATGGCATGGATGGTACGAGTCAGAACAAATAAATTTTTAGAGTCGCGGACTCAAACCACCACCCCAAAGGCACCGACAAAACCCCACCGCCGTGCGATGCGGCCGTGGTCGACACTGTTAAATTATACATGGGCGTGGTGACCTGAGCATGGGCTTGGGAGAAACGAACGAAAGCCCACCACGGCCGTGCGACATGGCCGTGTGAGATACCACACCCACGAGACACGGGCGTGTGAATGTACCTGACTTGAAAATCTATATAAACCACTCCTCCTTCCCTCTTCTCAACCACTTTCTCCCATTCCATCCTTGAGAATTTTCCCCCTCGATATTTCTCTTCTTTAATCCTTCCCTAATTCCCAATCCTCAAAAGCTCAATGTCGAAGAAACGGCAAAATCAAAGCACAGTCCCCCAGTGGGAGACCGATAAACATAAGTTCATGCCGACCGCTTCATTCACTTGACAAGCCAAGGGTCTTTAAGACCATTTATCTTTTGTTTTACTTTTATCTTCTCCTTTATTTTCCTTCTCTTTGACTATCTTATGCTTAATTTAGTTTATTTTAATTTAGTTTCTTAGTATCAAGTTTAAAAGGCTGTTTGGGAATCACGCCACTTCCGCCACCGCCAGCACCTCCATAGCCTTAGAAGTCACACCCACCTCGCAAACCATCTACCAATAAGGATTCTCAAGCCCCTTTATCTTTTAGCCTTAGTTTATTTACATTTTTATTTTCTTTCTCTTTATCTTTCTTGCCTTTAATTATATATTTAGTTTATTTTAAATGTGTCTTAATAACTCCTGGCTAATTCTCAATGAGCTCCTCAATTTCTTCATCTAGCGCAGAGCTCGGTAGCAGCAACCACCCCTATTAACTTCCAACCCCGGGAAACCATCCAAATTCAGGAAGTTTCACCTCTCCCTCTCTCTTAAATTACATATCTATGTCTGTACATTGAGGGCAATGTACATCTTAAGTGTGGGGGGTGAATAGTTATTTCAAGAAAGTGCCTAACTTTCTGCATTATTTTCAAATCCCTGAATTATTCCTTGTTCTAAAGTAAGTTTCTCATATTATGAATTAGAATGAAATTTCCTTTGATTTATGATTTTTATTGATGTGTTTTGGATTAAGTCATTGATAATTGTGCATTGATGATTAAATTTGAAGGATACTAGAGAATCAGGCATGATAAGTCTATTTCTCAAAAATTTTAAAATTTTTAGGTTGTCTACCAGAATCTGAATGATATCTTAAAATTTGAAATTTACAAGGTTGATATCAAACACCCATAATTTCTATGAGATTTTAAGCCTTATAGAGCATATATTCTTTTTCTTAATCACTTTATTGATTATAAGTGTGTTAACATAGATTTGTTATTCTAGAACTTGCATTGATTATACATGTCGAGACCACACCTATGATTTGATATATCGAGATGATAAAGGCACCTAGGTTTTAACCTACTTACTCCATCAAAAAGCCTACCTTCATAACTAACCCCTAGTGAACCCTATTTAATCCTAATAACCCTTTTTATTTGACTCACCCACTAATATTAACAAAATAACCTTTGTATTTGTTATCGCCATTCTTTTTGACTAACCTATATCGAGATTTGATTTGATTAGCTACCTAATTATATTATTTCAGTAGTTAAATTCATCCTTTATTATGTAATGACTTGTTCTTAAAAAAACGAATTATATTCATTATTAGTTGTGAATGAGCTTATACGCTTGAATGCCAATTATTGAAGAAGAAAGCTCGTATTAGAGTATTATTATTAGTATGACAAGTTTTCAATTGATATAACTATTCATTATTAGTCCGCTATTTCTATTTAGGTAATTTGTCAAGTCAATCTCGATTTTAACCTTCTAATTCAACCTTTATCTACACCTTTAACCCAAGCCTCATTACAACCCTGTTAACGACCTTTTGATCTGTGTATCATCTCATATTATAGTGGTGGAGATTTGATTTTCATGCAAGCCTATGGGATTAACTTTTCATGTTTGACTTTTGAGTGCTAATTCTGAACCTTAAACACTTCGAGTGATTTGAGTGAATATTTAGTGAGGATGTCAATTCTTGTCGATTTTGAATCAGCGATAATTATTCAGGTAAGGGGAAACACCTATGTTTTCATACTATAAAAAACTATGACTTTGATTGTTTGAATCTTTAGGACCCTTTGAGTTGAATTATCCATGTATAAATTATCTTTGAATTATGATGAAACATTATTGATAAATATTATGAATCAAGGAAGTTTGTTTTAATTGTGAGTTGAGAATTTTGCTTGAGGACAAGCAAAAGCTTAAGTGTGGGGGTATTTGATAAACCTTAAAAGTAACATATTTTAAGCCCACATTTAGTATGCTTTTGGATGATTTAAGCCTCGAATTATGTGATTTGGTGCTCTTAATCCTTTGTTTAATGTTTTATACCCAGGAGAGCACCCAAGAACGAAAAGAACGGAAAACGGGCCCAAAACGGAGTAAATGGGCCATATCACAAAATCCACATGGCCTGGCCCAAATCCACACGACCGTGCCTCATTCAATAGGCTTGAACACGGCCTGGCCACGACTTACACGGGCGTGTGCCATGGCCGTCTCCCTACCGTTGGAAAGAAGAGTTTCATTCGAAAAAGGATACTTAGGGGCAAAGAAACCTATCTCAAAAGCTTATATAAACCCCCTAAGTATAACCTAGAAAGAGGACGGTTAGCTAGGCCAAGGAGCTGAGCCAGAAAGGTTAGATTTGTGGAAATCACTCGAAGATAGCCCGTTGATCCATCTCAAGAAGCCGGGATTATACTCAAGACGGAGGATTTCTCCTTCAATTCCTTCTGGGGGTTTTAGGGATTTCTTATGTTTTGTTTTATCTTTTCTTTTGAGATGTTTTCTTTTATTTCTATGAACTAAACCCTCCGATACCTGAAGGGATGAAACCTATGATAAATCTTGTTGTCGTTTGCTGAACTATATGATAAATATTTGACTTGTTCTTAATTATGTGTTCTTAATTCTTGTGTTGATATTTTCGGGATATTAATTCAAGTATGATGTGCTTAGGTGGAGGAGCAAAAGTCTCTGCTTAAGAGTAGATCTAGCATAATTAAGCGGAGTTGATCGCGCGCCTAGAGATAGGGTGACGAGATTTTGCCGGATTAGGGTGAAACCCAATATGGGAGTCCATAGATCGAGCTAATGTCATTCTAGGGGTTTTAATTAGAAAGAGATTTCAATTAATCAACCTAGGGTTAGACGTTATTCGCTTCGAGAGAGGGTTTAATATAACTTAGAGAATCTTACGGATCAAGTCAAATGAATAAATCGTCTGGTTCAGAGTTAGATAACAAGTGAAGTCTAGGTGGATTCTTCCTTGGGTGTCGTCTTAATCAATTGGTTTTTCTTCCAAGTTATTTTCTCAATTCATCCTCTTTGTCTTTGCATCTTTAGTTTAGTTGATAGTTAAATTTAGATTAGATAAGCATTCACTTAATCCTTAGGCTAAATAATAGAAAGAGAGTTAGTATTAGTACTTTTGGTTCCATTGGGTTCGACATTCTGGTCTTGCCTAAACTATACTACTGTTCAATAGGTGCGCTTGCCTCAAATCATTGTCAGAGTTAGTTTCCAGGTTCGATCATTCTCATTATAAATTTAAAACTCTGAAATCAACGATCAGCGCCCGAAAGTATTACACGAGGAGGGTGTTCAGCCATATGGAGAGGACTTGCTAAGGTACGACCCATATCGAGAGATAATTTATACTGGTCTGTTTGGACCAGGAATTCTATCTATTGTTGGTGTTCATCCAATCATGTGCCTTCTCAAATCAATCTTATGACGGATTGTACACTTCGTGACAAGGTAACTGAGGATGGGATGTGGAATCTAGAACTTTTTAGAGTCAGGTTTCCAAAGGATATTGATAAAAGAGTTGTGAATATCCCCCTCACCACCCTTTTGCTGGTCCTAATAAAATCAATTGGGTGCGCACCTCGGTAGGGTCATTTTTTGTCAAAAGTGCTTACTTATCGATAATGGAGGATACATGGAATAGAAAAGACAAAGGGTGGCTGGTCGTAAAGAATTTTCAAGGACCTCAACGTGTTCGTTTTTATTCTTATGGCTTATGTTTGAACAATAACTTCTAACTATTTGGAACGGATATGGAAGGGCATTGGTCACAGTACGTCTTGTCGGATGTGTCACCATAAAACAAAAGATTTACTTCATGTCCTTAAGGATTTCCATGCTACAAAAGAGGCTTGGATGCAGATTGTGCCTGCAAATCGTCTGCCCCGATTCTGTTCCAATAGTCTTCCAGACTGGATGGAGACTAATTTATGATCTTGAGTGTAGATGTCATGTGTGGGGATCTTTTGGTCTAGTTACTGTGGGTTAATAGTGTGGTGTATATGGAAAAATAAGAACCTTTTTAACTTTTTGGGAATAACATGGACTTTTATTGAAACTATTAAGATTTCCACAAGCCTGGCAAAACAGTACAATTCAACCTATAAGAGTCACTTGTCTAGACATATCGTTATTGATTCTTAACATCCTTTGGTAGGAAATTTTATTCGTTATATACCGACAGGGCTATTAGGAGGGAAACATGTTTTGCTACTGTCGGGAGAGTCACATTGAAAAAACATGAAGAATGGATCCTTGGATATTGTAAGAACCCAATTTAGCCCGGGCCCATAAAAATAAGAAAAAAAATAAAAATAAAATAAAAAATAAATGTCCAGTGTCTTTACAGTCCATTTACAAAACCAATCCAGTAGCCCAATTACAAGCCGATCCATTACAACCCATAAAACCCAAACCCGGTTAGCCCAGCTAAACCTAATCAGACCCAAACCAATGTAGCCCAAAAGGGCCCAAATACTAAGCAGAATCAGGAGACCTAGGGTTTCTAGAAAACCCTAGGCGCCGCAGCCTCAACACAGCCCTTCAGTCACGTCGCAATCCTCGCGCGAATAGCGTCCCATCGCCGGATTCCTCGTCTTTCGCCTACAAGAAGGAAAGAAAAGACAGCAAAAATGGCAAGAAACAATAGAACCTTTATATTTTTTTCATTTTCGGGGCTATAAAAACCCCCATACAATCTGTAAAAAGGACACACAAATAGACAAATAAACAAGCAAGAAATATACAAAAAAATAAACAGAGAATAACAAGAGGTGATTATTCTATTTCGTTTTATTTTTTTCCTTTTCAATCTATGCATTTTATACAAAAACTGTTTAAAAAATATATAAAAAGAGATTACCTGTTGACTCGTGATCGTTGTTTTATGCGATGTCAAAGTCTTAAAATTTATATGAAGAATGATCGAACCTGGAAACTAACTATGACAACAATTTGAGGCAAGCGCACCTATCGAACAGTAGTATAGTTAAGGCAAGACCGGAATGTCGAACCCAAAGGAACTAAAAGTACTAATACTAACTTTCTTTTTATTATCTAGCCTAAAATAAAGGGAATTTGTTATTTAATTTAAATTAACTAACTACTAAGCTAAAGACTCTAAGACAAAGAAGAATGAAATTGGGGAAAATACTTGTGAGAGAAAACCAATTGACTAAGACAATACCCGAGGAAGAATCCACCTAGACTTCACTTGTTATCTAACTCTAAACCAGACGATTTATTCACTTGACTTGATCCGTAAAATTCCCTAACGTATATTAATCCCTTTCTCGAGGCGACTAACATCTAACCCTAGGTTGATTAATTGAAATCTCTTTCTAATTAAAACCCTAGAATTGCATTAACTCAATCTATGGACTCCCATATTAGGTTTAACCCTAATCCGACAGATTTTTGTCACCCTATCTCTAGGCGCGCGAGCAACTCCGCTTAACTATGCTAGATCTACTCTTAGGCAGGGACTTTTGCTCCTCCACCTAACCACATCATACTTGAATTAATATCCCGGAAATATCAACACAAGAATTAAGAACACATAATTAAGAACAAGTCAAATATTTATCATATAGTTCAGCAAACGATAACAAGATTCATCTTAGGTTTCGTCCCCCTCAGGTATCTGAGGGTTTAGTTCATAATAATAAAAGAAAACATCTCAGGAGTGTCGTAACCATTTTTGGAAAAACGGGAATCGACTTGGTTTTGAAAATAAAACGGGAGTCACCACCGACCTTTATTTGGTGTGATCAGATCACCTTTGTTTTCATAAAACGTTTTAATTTATTAAAATAGTGTTTTTGGTCTACGAATTTTGAGAAAACGGGTTCGGAAGTCGGTTACGTGCGAGGAAGGGTTAGCACCCTCGTCACACCCAAAATTGGTACCAAATTGATTACTTAATGTCCCATTGTCGAAAGCTGAAAATTTAAAAAGAAAAACGATCCCTTTTTTGGAAATATTTTAGTTTTCTCGAATTGAATACCAAGATTTCCTTGTTTCGAAGAAACAAAATATCACATCCAGTACGTAGGACACGATGATTTTAATCCTCGAATCCAAGATCATCTCATAATTCTCAAATCTCACGCATTAAAAATATCAAAAGGTTATTCAAATATTTAGTCGAACGAAAGAACCGAAACCCAACACATAGGGCATGACTTCTCGAGTTTCCAAACATAGAATATTGCTTTATTTTGGAAAACTCTTATTTTTGGATGAAATTTATAAAAAATCAGGTTATGTCTTAAAGAAACATTATTTAAAGCGTGAATAGGGGTCATGCTCGTCAAATAATGGTCATGTAACACGAATTTGGCGTAACAATAATATAATACATATAACACCTAACATGGGAATCTTTAATCTAAAGTATTAACACGCATGAATAATAATAACGATAATGGAACAATAATATAAACAAATAATAATGATGATAATAATATGAAAATACGAATAAACAGATTATAATGCATGCAAGAACGATAATCACATAGCTTACATTATTTAAATACTAATATTAATGGGCAAAGAACAATGAACTAAACGATCTTAAAAATAATAATACATAAAACAATTTTAATGAAAGAATAAATTAACAAAATCGATTGTAAGCAAAGAACACATAAAGAAATAAAGTAGATAATATTTGAAACAATTTAAGATAATGTCAAAATTTAAAATCAACTATATACATAAAGTTTAATAATATACAAAAACTTTAAAATAAATAGGTAATAATGATAATAGCAAGAAGTAATGATAATAATCATAGTCGTAATAATAATAAATATTGAAGAATAAATAATAGTTATAAAAAGATAATAATAATAATACAATTTTAAGAAAAATAAATAATTAAACTCGTTAATCATGTCAAGGACTAAATTAAAAACAGACTAACATTTAAGGTATACATTTAAAATAAGGGAAAAGTCATTAAGGGTCGAATTGAAACGCGCCCAAAAACAGCGGGCACCAAATGGGTAAAATTCCCAACCCTCGTGTGCAACACTTCAACTGACCTGGGCATGGACTAAATTAAAACGCAATAGAATTAATAGGGCGCAATTGCAAAAAGGAAAATGAAGTAAAATAGGACTTGATCCAATAACGTCACAAAAACTGGGGACTGATTGCGCAAATATTCCTTTTAGGGAAAGTGCCGGTAACCTTGTTAACCGAACAACGCCATTTCGTCTATCATTTAAGAATCCCTAAATTTATTTTAAAACATTTTAGCCTTCATCTCCCTTAAACCTAACAGCCGCAGCCTCCTTTTATTCTCTCAACCAAAGGAACCCAACAAGGTAGCCTCCTCTTTCCCCATTCTGTTCTACAAACGGGCGTCCCTGACCACCGTCCATCATATCACCACTGTAATCGGTGGTCCACGACGTAAGGTTAGGGGATTTAGCACCTGCCTCGAGGCCGTCTTTCGAAAGCCATGCCTTTGGACTCCGAGGAGCCGAATGAAGGAAAAAGAAATTCTCCCCCTTTTGGCCTTCGATCCAGTTTCGACTAGGGAGAGAAGACTCCGACGAAGGGACCCCGGAGTCCAGGTAAGTTCTTTCATTTTCTTTCGTTTTTTTTTTGCAAAAGGATTTAAAATAAATAAAAAAACATTAAACGATAATAGAGAATAACCGGAATTAACCTTAATGCTTCTATTGTGTTTTTGATTGCTGAAAGTTTGTATTTTTTTGATTTTTTTGAATGCAGATCCCCCCGTTTACACTGCTCTTGGATGGCTTTATAGCCGAAAATACAACATAATATTCTATTATTCCACTATTTTGTTCCATGCTCCTCTGTTGTTGGTTTCATTCTCTGTCTGCAGGGTATGGGCAAGGCAGTGACCAACGGAGACCGAGGCGTTTTGTAATATCCTAGATTTAGGGGTTATGTGCTTAGTGCATAATTCAAGTGATAGTGGGCTTAGTGTGTGATTGGATGTGTTTTAGGGGTTTTGAGAACCCTGGGATGTAGGAGAGTGCCTTGGAAAAATATCGGATTTAAGTTTAAAAAGAGGGAGCTAAGCTAAGAAGGCCTTAAGAAAATTTATAAGGGTTCTTGGACATAAGAATTGGCTTGGTAAAGTGGCTTGGAGGCGCCACTTAGGGCCTTGATAAGTGACGCCATAAGCCAGGTGGAAGGGCTCAGGTTCGAATCATGTTGGCAGCAAGGAGTGTGGTTTTATTTTGCATGTTGGCATCAACGGAAGGGGGAAGAGTTGGACGGCTTTGGACTTTCAAAGGGATGAAGATAAGCCTTGGATTTCTTTTTAAATTTAGGCTAGGAAGGGGAGATAAATGTTGATTTATTTTATTTATCTTAAATGGGTAGATAAGAGATAAAATAGGAGAAGAAAGTGGGATTTGATAAGAAGAGATGAAGTGGCCGGCCAAGGGACTCTTTTGGTTGGCAAAATTTGGCCATGAGGAGGGGATAAGTGCCGAATTTTAGTTGTGAGAGTGTCCATCCTTTTTGCCGAAATTGTGAGTAAAGAGAACTCTTTCTTTTTCTTCTTTTTCATTTGAAACAATTCCCCCTTTGTTACCATTACCGAAATTCTTCAAGTCTTCTCTTCCCATTCTTTTTCTTTCCTTCAATCTTATTTCTACATCTTTTCTTGAATGGCCGAATGACTCTTTGTCATTTAGAACTTTAGCCGAAGCTTTGATCACTTTGATCCATTTGCTCTCTTAGCCAAATTCACATCTCTTTCTCAAACTCTCTTCTTTTCCTTTTGTTAGCCGAATATTCAGTTACCATTTGAGAGGCTTGGCCGAACCTTGTAGCCTCTGTTTCTCTTTTCTGCCTTAAAGAAACACCATAGCCGAATCCCTATTGAAGGTGCTGTCGACTACTTTCTTGTAGTCTCTTCAAGCAAGCGTGGGTGGTAAGTACTCCTATTAGCAATCAGTTTCCTTCTCTTTCTCTTGGTATGCCGAAATCAAGGGTAGGCCTTGATTTCTAGGAATGGCCGAATATGTTTAAGGCCATATTAATGTGTTTCTTTTGTGCCAATGTTAGGGAGCATTAAGGGAGTCTCTCGGGATTGGATTCATCAAGGTAAGTGTTATGTGGTATTCGGCTAAGGGCCGTTCTCATAGGTTTTTGGTTCATAGCCGATTCTAATAGTTGTTTAGCAGGGATTTCGACAACTCCAAAGGCAAGTAGTGGTTTTTGGGATTTAAGTTTAACAAGGTAAGGGATGTCGATATTTGGCCTAAGGCCATATTTCGGTTATTAAGTGTGACCGATTCTGACTTTGGTTTCTAGGGATAATCGACAGTTGTAAGCAAAGCCTTCAGGATTCTAGATCATTTCGGTAAGGGATGGTTAGATTATGGTAGTTTATTCGATTAAGACCTCGTATATTATTTTTTAACCGAATGTTCTGATTAAGTGTTGTGGATGGAGGCGAATACCACTCAAGAAAGACAAGGGATAGTCCCTATTCCTAAGTTTAAGAGAAGATCAGTCTCTGCAGTGTGGGATTGGCCATCGGGGTGTGGGCCAGCGTCAGAACAAGAAAGTAGGCAGATAGCCGTAGTGTCGCTTAGTGATAGCATCGGGATCGAGAGCGTAGTACTTCAAGTTATCAGGTGTGTGATTAACCTACCGTTTTCCGGGTATATGCTTATATTTGTATGTGTTATGTATGTGTTAATAAGTGCAATGATCATTATGAAATGGATACCCTTAAGGGGTATGCCGATAATCAGGTCAGTATCAAATCTGATGGAAATGTGGTTATTAATGTGTATATGTATGGTATGCTGAATAACATGTACATGCATTATTTATCATGACACCATTGTATGCTGCATGTGCATGGGATGGGAAATGAATATGAAAGAAGGACAGGGTGTACTTCGAGTACGTGGTTTAGTGATGGCTACGAGCCACACGTGGAATGATGAGTGGCTCTGTGCCTCATCGTGGTTGATATAGGCTATGTGCCATATCATGGTTTGATGAGTAGCTATGTGCCTCATCGTGGCTTTGACGTTAGCTACGAGCTACATCGTGGATTGGCGCTGACTGAGGTCGCGTTGTGGATTATTTGCGATTTAGTTCGCGTGGACGGCATTAATTGCCAAATTGGTGTGTAGAGGTTGGAGGGCGATTTAGTAATCCCCTGGTGTGTGGTGGCTAGGTATGGGGGTGTGTAGAGGATGGACCCTAGGCTGGGGGGTGCACTTTGCATAAACTCATTATCTGACATGTGGATTAATGTGGAAATGGGCCAAGCCCAATATGTGGACTCATGTGGATAAATTGCCTTATTATATGATATGTGATGTGGATATGGGCCAAGCCCAATAAGTGAAATCATGTGAATTATTTGTCTTGAGTATCTGACATGAGGATTAATGTGATGATGGGCCAAGCCCAATATATGGCATTATGTGGATAACTTGCAATTATATGATATGGTTTGGTTGTGGGCTAAGCCCATGTGGGTGGAATTCAGTGGACTAATTACACACTGAGTCTGTTTGACTCACCCAAATTTTACCAGCATCATACGTGAATCTTGGACCGGGTTCGAGCGGGTACAAAGGTGGCCATGCAGAAGTTACATTTATTTATTTCATGCAGAGGATGTTTTATTTGTTTTACGCATTTTATATTTTAAGTATTTTTGAATAATTAGTTGATGTAACAAGGGCCACTTAAAGTATTTGAAGTTGTTATTATGTTTTAATTGGATTGACGATTAAATTACTATTTGAAAATGATTTTATTTTTAGCAACTTACATCTTAAAAGTATATATTAAAGTTTTAAATCCGAATAATCTGTAACATCAAAGTTTTACTTAGAATTTTAAATACGAGATGTTTTACCAACGACAACAAATTTTTATGTTTTTTCTCTTTAAGTCAAAATATTTTCAAACATTTTCCGCAGTGGCATTCTAAATTCGGCCGTGGTGTATGGGACGGGTTTGGGGTGTTGCAGTTTGGTATCAGAGCCCGGTTCAAAACTCAGCTTTGAGGGTTTTGGGCCAAAAACATTTTTTATGGGCTTTTCAAAAATATAGGCCTTCATGAATTTTTCAGGTTTATTCTGGCATGGCACCTGTATCTCTGACCCGAAGTCCACCAGGTAAGTACCCCTAACTACTGAAGTGATTGGTATATGTGAACTGGATGGGCATTAAGGGATCGTAGAGTAGCAAATTAGGGCTATTGAACCCTAGGACTAGTCTACTCCAACACAAGATACATAAGACTTAAGAACAAGCCAAACAAACCTGTGAAGTAAGTCGTCGAGTTAGGGTGTGGCAACCATTGTGCGCATGTCTAGGAGTGGATTCGGTAAGAGCTTGGTATTTAAGCAGTCCTAGTGACTCACCTCCTCTTTACTCGAATCCTACCTGGTGTGTAGTAACAGTTCACCCTAACCAAGAGGACTTGTTCATCGGCTAAACCCGATAATTAAAACCCGAAGGGGGCTAGCCATACTGTTTTATAAAAACCCTAGTTTTAAAAATCACCAAATTACCCCTTTGAATTGTACACACTAAAGGAGATTTTGAAGAACATTTTTCAAAATAGTCCTGATTTACAAAATTACCTAAATACCCCTGGTTGTAAAATTACCTAATTGCCTTTGGTTTATAAAAATTACCATACTACCCTCGACCTTTACAAAAATTTTCTTACTTTACAAAATACCAAAAGCCCCTATTTTGCGAAATAGCAAGATACCTTGATTTGGGAACATTTACTAAAATGCCCCTGACTTCCAAAATTACCAAAATAACCCCGATTTCAGAACTTTCTGCAATACCTTTGATTTAGAAAAATTTTCAAAATACCCTTGAGTTTTGAAAATTTTAGAATTCTTTTGATTTGTAAAGATTATTTTCGAATTGACCCCGATTAATTACCAAAATACCCCTGTAAGACAAATGACGGAAATACCCCTGGGTTGGGAATGGACAAAGATGCCCATAGTAGTGTGATGAATGTTGTGAATTAATGAATGTGATTCTCTGAATTAGAATAGAGGACTTGAAACTAAAACTTTGATTGATCGAAAGAACCACTATTAAACTTCTTTTCATAAAACTGCTCGTGGATAAACAGTGGAACAAAGTACTAATGCATAAAACTTTTTAATCAGATTAAATCGCGACGTTAGATATGAGTTCTAGTGGACGTGGTCGAGGTAGAATGGCAGTATCGGAACCAGTAGGGTCTGGCCATGGGTCAGAAAGCGATGTGCCACCGCCGCCATCAGTGGGCGCGGAGGATCAGGATCAGACAAGAGGAGATGACGCAGTGTCGCAAGCTATGCTGCGAGTGCTAGAGCGAGTGGCAGGAGCTAGTGTGGGAAATGGAGCTCAGAAATTAGTGCCTGAGAGACTTAGGTCAAACAGAGCCGAGGTTTTTACAGGAGTGTCTGGGGTGGCTCCGAACGTGGCGGAGTACTGGCTGGAGGCAGTCGAAAGGATCATGGACGATTTGGATTGCGCGGCGGAGGAAAAGCTGAAAGGTGCTGTCTCGTTGCTCCGAGATGAAGCTTATCGATGGTGGCTCACTGTCAGACAAGGTACCCCTGCGGATCGAGTGGATTGGGAGTATTTCAAGGTTAAGTTTGAAGGGAAATACGTTGGAGCTAGTTACTTAGACTCGCAGAGAAAAGCGTTTCTAAATTTGGTACAAGGAAGTAAGTCGGTAGCAGAGTATGAAGTGGAATTTCTGCGGTTAAGTCAGTATGCTAAGGGGATCGTGGCCACTGATTACGAGAGGTGTGTCTGATTCGAAGATGGATTGCGGGATGAGCTACGGGTGTTGATTGCTCCGCAGAGAGAAAGGGACTTTGCTATTCTAGTGGAAAAAGCTCGGATCACCGAAGAAGTTAAGAAGACTGTGAGGCAGAACCGAGATAAGAATAGGAACCGGAATAAGAGGAGTTTTGGACTATCAGAATCATTTGGAGATTTTCAGAAAAGGCCAAGGGTTGAGAATTTTGTACGTGCACTGGTACCAGTTGCTGAGAATCGGAGTCGTCTATGTGCTCAGTGTGGGAGAGCTCATGCAAAAGAATGTTGGGGAAATAATAAGGAATGTTTCCAGTGTGGGTCTAAGGCTCATTTGGTTAGGAATTGTCCTCAAGTGATGGATAAGGCTCGAGGCCAAGGTTTTGTGCAGCCTGGCAGAGGTGGTCAGCAAGTGATAAAGGGTCGTGGTCCGAACCATGGAAGGAATGGTTCCGGCTGAGGTCGTGGAACACTAAACAGAGGTGCTGAAGGTTCAAATGCGAGGCAACCAAGGTTGGTTTAGGCAGTCAGTCGTCGCAAGGAGGAAGATGTGCTGGATGTGATAACGGGTACGTTCCTTATTTCTGGAATGTCCTTTATTGCTTTGTTCGTTGTAAGTCAGCTCATTCTTATATTGCTAGTGAGGTGTTTGGAACCTTGACTGTGAACTTTGAGATTGTGCATAGGGAAATGTGTTAGTTTTATTAAGAGTAGAGTACGCAGCAGTAGCGTAGTGTGGTGAGTTAGGATGTACGATTGTTCGTTAGTAAGAATTTCAAGGACGAAATTATTTTTAAGGAGGGGAGAACTGTAATATCCTAGATTTAGGGGTTATGCGCTTAGTGCATAATTCAAGTGATAGTGGGCTTAGTGTGTGATTGGATGTGTTTTAGGGGTTTTGAGAACCCTGGGATGTAGGAGAGTGCCTTAGAAAAATACCAGATTTAAGTTTAAAAAGAGGGAGCTAAGCTAAGAAGGCCTTAAGAAAATTTATAAGGGTTCTTGGACATAAGAATTGGCTTGGTAAAGTGGCTTGGAGGCGCCACTTAGGGCCTTGATAAGTGACGCCATAAGCCAGGTGGAAGGGCTCAGGTTCGAATCATGTTGGCAGTAAGGAGTGTGGTTTTATTTTGCATGTTGGCATCAACGGAAGGGGGAAGAGTTGGACGGCTTTGGACTTTCAAAGGGATGAAGATAAGCCTTGGATTTCTTTTTAAATTTCGGCTAGGAAGGGGAGATAAATGTTGATTTATTTTATTTATCTTAAATGGGTAGATAAGAGATAAAATAGGAGAAGAAAGTGGGATTTGATAAGTGGAGATGAAGTGGCCGGCCAAGGGACTCTTTTGGTTGGCAAAATTCGGTCATGAGGAGGGGATAAGTGCCGAATTTTAGTTGTGAGAGTGTCCATCCTTTTTGCCGAAATTGTGAGTAAAGAGAACTCTCTCTTTTTCTTCTTTTTCATTTGAAACCGAATCCCCCTTTGTTACCATTGCTGAAATTCTTCAAGTCTTCTCTTCCCATTCTTTTTCTTTCCTTCAATCTTATTTCTACATCTTTTCTTGAATGGCCGAATGGCTCTTTGTCATTTAGAACTTTAGCCGAAGCTTTGATCACTTTGATCCATTTGCTCTCTTAGCCGAATTCACATCTCTTTCTCAAACTCTCTTCTTTTCCTTTTGTTAGCCGAATATTCAGTTACCATTTGAGAGGCTTGGCCGAACCTTGTAGCCTCTGTTTCTCTTTTCTGCCTTAAAGAAACACCATAGCCGAATCCCTATTGAAGGTGCTGTCGACTACTTTCTTGTAGTCTCTTCAAGCAAGCGTAGGTGGTAAGTACTCCTATTAGCAATCGGTGTCCTTCTCTTTCTCTTGGTATGCCGAAATCAAGGGTAGGCCTTGATTTCTAGGAATGGCCGAATATGTTTAAGGCCATATTAATGTGTTTCTTTTGTGCCAATGTTAGGGAGCATTAAGGGAGTCTCTCGGGATTGGATTCATCAAGGTAAGTGTTATGTGGTATTCGGCTAAGGGCCGTTCTCATAGGTTTTTGGTTCATAGCCAATTCTAATAGTTGTTTAGCAGGGATTTCGACAACTCCAAAGGCAAGTAGTGGTTTTTGGGATTTAAGTTTAACAAGGTAAGGGATGTCGATATTTGGCCTAAGGCCATATTTCGGTTATTAAGTGTGACTGATTCTGACTTTGGTTTCTAGGGACAATTGACAGTTGTAAGCAAAGCCTTCGGGATTCTAGATCGTTTCGGTAAGGGATGGTTAGATTATTGTAGTTTATTCGATTAAGACCTCCTATATTATTTTTTAACCGAATGTTCTGATTAAGTGTTGTGGATGGAGGCGAATACCAGTCAAGAAGGACAAGGGATAGTCCCTATTCCTAAGTTTAAGAGAAGATCAGTCTCTGCAGTGCGGGATTGGCTACCGGGGTGTGGGCCAGCGTCAGAACAAGAAAGTAGGCAGATAGCCGTAGTGTCGCTTAGTGATAGCATCGGGATCGAGAGCGTAGTACTTCAAGTTATCAGGTGTGTGATTAACCCACATTTTCTGGGTATATGCTTATATTTGTATGTGTTATGTATATGTTAATAAGTACAGTGATCATTATGAAATGGATACCCTTAAGGGGTATGCCGATAATCAGGTCAGTATCAAATCTGATGGAAATGTGGTTATTAATGTGTATATGTATGGTATGCTGAATAACATGTACATGCATTATTTATCATGACACCATTGTATGTTGCATGTGCATGGGATGGGAAATGAATATGAAAGAAGACAGGGTGTACTTCGAGTACGTGGTTTAGTGATGGCTACGAGCCACACGTGGAATGATGAGTGGCTCTGTGCCTCATCGTGGTTGATATAGGCTATGTGCCATATCGTGGTTTGATGAGTAGCTATGTGCGTCATCGTGGTTTTGATGTTAGCTACGAGCTACATCGTGGATTGGCGCTGACTGAGGTCGCGTTGTGGATTATTTGTGATTTAGTTCGCGTAGACGGCATTAATTGCCAAATTGGTGTGTAGAGGTTGGAGGGCGATTTAGTAATCCCCTGGTGTGTGGTGGCTGGGTACGGGGGTGTATAGAGGATGGACCCTAGGCTGGGGGGTGTACTTTGCATAAACTCATTATCTGACATGTGGATTAATGTGGAAATGGGCCAAGCCCAATATGTGGACTCATGTGGATTAATGTGGAAATGGGCCAAGCCCAATATGTGGACTCTTGTGGATAAATTGCCTTATTATATGATATGTGATGTGGATATGGGCCAAGCCCAATAAGTGAAATCATGTGAATTATTTGTCTTGAGTATCTGACATAAGGATTAATGTGATGATGGGCCAAGCCCAGTATATGGCATTATGTGGATAACTTGCATTATTATATGATATGGTTTGGTTGTGGGCTAAGCCCATGTGGGTGGAATTCAGTGGACTAATTACACACTGAGTCTGTTTGACTCACCCAAATTTTACCAACATCGCAGGTGATACGTGAATCTTGGACCGGGTTGGAGCGGGTACAAAGGTGGCCATGCAGAAGTTACATTTATTTATTTCATGCAGAGGATGTTTTATTTGTTTTACGCATTTTATATTTTAAGTATTTTTGAATAATTAGTTGATGTAACAAGGGCCACTTAAAGTATTTGAAGTTGTTATTATGTTTTAATTGGATTGACGATTAAATTACTATTTGGAAATGATTTTATTTTTAGCAACTTACATCTTAAAAGTATATATTAAAGTTTTAAATCCGAATAATCTGTAACATCAAAGTTTTACTTAGAATTTTAAATACGAGATGTTTTACCAACGACAACAAATTTTTATGTCTTTCTCTTTAAGTCAAAATCTTTTCAAACGTTTTTCGCAGTGGCATTCTAAATTCGGCCGTGGTGTATGGGCCGGGTTTGGGGTGTTACACGTTTGGGGAAGCATCGATCGTCAGGGGGAGTGGGCGCGGAGAACGACGCGCGTGGGAAGTGGGAACGACGCGCGTGGGCAGTTGGAGTGACGCGCGTGTGGGTGACGCGCAGCGGCGCTGAAAGGGAACCCTGGGGTTTTCTTCTCTTTCCTGTATTGGGTTATTGGTCTTGGGGGTATTGGGCTAGGCTTTGGGTCATTTGGGCAGTGTAAATGGGCTCGTAATTGGGTTTTTGTAATTCCTGAATTGGGTTTAAAATTAGTCTGTAAAAACACTGGACTTTATCATTTGGTTTTGGTTTTAATTTTGTTTCGGACCTTTTGTTAGTTGGGTTGTATTGGGCTTTTGGGCTGCCATTTGTTATGTATTTTCGGGTTTATTTTGCAAATGGGTTTAGGGGTATATTGGGCCTCTAATTTGTAAATGGACATTTTGATTATTTGTATTAAATCTGGGTCTGGTATTTTGTTTTGTAATTGGACATTTAAATGGACTGTTATTGGACTCCTTTTCTATTCCTATTTTTGGTTTTATTATTTGATGGGCCCGGGTTCGATTTTTAGTAGAGGGCCCGGGCAAAATTTGGTTATTACAAGGAGAAAAGATAAAACAAAACATAAGAAATCCCTAAAACCCCTTAAAGGAATTGAAGGAGAGATCCTCTGTCTTGAGTATGATTTCGGCTTCTTGACATGAATCAACTGGCTATATTCGAGTAACTCCCCACAAATTTACCCACTTTGGCCTAGCTGGACGCCCCCTGACTAAAGCCCTGGGTTCCCCCTTTTTAGGTTATACTTAGGGTGTTTATATAGGCTTCTGAATGTGTTTCTTCGCCTCTAAGTATCCTAATCCGAGTGAAATTTCTCTTTGTCACGGCAGGGACACGCCCATGGCACACGCCCGTGTGAATCGTGGCCATGTAACATCCTGAAATTGGGCCTAGTAGGATTGAGCCCAATGGGCCTTAGGCGTAGTAGCGTTTAAAATTTTAGAGAATGGTATTAATGCAAGTTAGACTTATTAGGTAAGTGATTTTGGAAGGTTAGAGGACTTTTAGGAAGTCCCGTGATCAAATTTAGGCTTTAGGGAAATTTTGGTTTTAGGCGGAAAAAAAACCCTGGAAGTTGGCAGGTAGGCCTTAAGAATAAAAAGTGGAGGAAAATGACACAAGTGGAGTGTGTGGTGTAGTGGCAAAGTGACGCCACATAAGAGACAAGGAGGTGACGCCACAAGGAAGGAAGGAGGTCCAAGGTTCAAGTCTTGGCTTTTGTATTTTGGTTTCTTTTTACTTGGATCTTAGAATTTGGGCCATAGTTTATATTTAGTTGCGCATGGTTTAAGACACAAGAGGAGCTTGTGGCTTAGTGGCAAGTGGCGTGAATTGGCTGATGGGAGAGCTTGGGTTCGAATCTCATGAGAAACAAGGGAGTATTTATTTTACGGATTGGACGGCAAGAGTTTCAGTTGAATTCAAACTCTACTGGCGAAGGGATCCCACATCGGAAAGACACAAAGAATGAAGGTGAAGAGCTAGCTATATAAAGAGCATCCTAGGAGGAGAGTAAACACATCTTGGAGGGCATTTGGGCACAGGAGTGGTCGGAGCGCGGATTAACACCAGAGTCCTATCAGGTGTGTAACTCTCTCTCTACTCTAGTTGTAGAGCGGCAAATGCCGAAGTGCCGGTCACGGCAATAGTAGCCACACGAGCGTGCGAGCGCACGTGTGGGGCTTCGACGCGATAGTTGAGGCCATCAGTAGTATTCTTGTGGGTTGGGCCGAAGTGGGCCCAATGGGCCCGTGGGCCCAAATGAGTAAATTGTATGATTGTTTAGTATATTTTGAACTAGACTAGATGGAACTTATATACGTGGCTAGATTTATGCTAGGTGGGCCACACGAGCGTGTGGGCCCGAATGGGCCGAAATTGGGTTTTAGGCCCAATAGTCTGGTAAGGACCGAAAATGGTAGCTGAGTCGCTTGGGGTGACATTAGGCCTTCGGAAAGGCTATTGCAGGTGCGAATTTATGAAAATACCCTCGGTGGGTAAATTACGAAAATACCCTTGGTAGGTAAAATTACTGTTATACCCTTAGAGGTTTGTTAGCTTGATTATGTTGTATATTATTATTCTGATTATGATGGTAATTCGTTTCATACGTTGTCTGATATGTTCGTTGCTTCAGGTATGTACGTTACATTAAAAACCTTGTCGATAGTGGTTACATGCACTTGCATGAAAGCATGAGTATTTTCGAGATGGCATGAAATAAACATATAGCATGTTACATACATAACTCTGTATATTGCATGGGCACAAGGGTTATAATGAAAAGGGGCAGTGTTTCGGTGGTTTTACCACAATATTTCGGTGACTCATGTCACAATATGATTCTTTCGGTGACGTTGTCACATTATCCGGTGGTTATGCGACGTATTAAGGGCGATGAGCAATTGACTGCAGCGACTGCCTTCGATGGTGTGTAGCGGATGGAGGGTCGATTTAGTAATCCCCTGGTGTGTGCGGCAGGATACGGGGGTGTGTAGCGGATGGACACTAGGTTGGGTTGGGGTTCATTTTGCATAGTCATGTGTGGTATGTGGATTTATGTGGATTTGGGGCCAAGCCCATTTGTGGAATCATGTGGATTAATTGCATTGCACTCATTCTTGGTATGCCATGACATTGGGCTAATATAGTATTGTGGGCTTAGGCCCAGTTATTGTGGTAAGGGGAATTACACGCTGAGTCTCGATGACTCACCCCCTCTTTTTAAATGTTTCGGGTAATCATTAGATCGCGGATTTGGGGAGCCGAGGCAGACTTGTGGTGGCCCTGCAATGTTTTTCCATAAACTCGTTTCTTTTATTTAAACTTACTATTAATTTTGGGATTTTGTTATGTAATAAGGCCTTTGGTATTTTATTTGGTTTTAGCTTTCAATTTGGTTACTGCTTATTATTAAATGTTCAATATGGGATTTTCCAAAAATGATAATAAACCGTTTTTATTCAAAATTACTTAAGCTCGATTTTCACAACAAATACAATTTTATTCAAATTAATAACAACTTTGTAAAATGGGCATTGCAATGAATCGGCTTTTATAAACAAACCACAAAACGCGGAGTTTCAAAAAGAATACAAACTTTTTAACGAATGCACAGTTTTTTAGACATTCCTTTCAGGTGACATGCCAGATCCGGTCGTAACGTCTAGGCCGGGTTTGGGGTGTTACAATTATGGTATCAAAGCCTAGGATCAAAAACTCAGCTGTGGGTTTGGGTTCAAAAATGTTTTCAAAGGATGGTGTGGAAAATGGTTTAGAAAAATATATATATGTTTTCTGGAAGTATGGCACCCGAGTCTCCAGCACCAAATCTGTAAGTTTCCTTTTTACTATATTCTATGATATGCTGAATGATTGTTTTTATTCTGCGATGTGTGGATGTGATGTTTGAATATAGGAATTGTATGTATGTGTGGAAAATATCTGTTTACTCCAGTGTTAGATAGTTGGTTATGTGAAGGGGTTCCAAGATTTAGTTAGAAAGGGTATTAGTGTTATTAGAATCAGAGTGCGCAGCGTGGGCATAGTGTTGTAAGTTAGGATGTATGACTGTTAGTTAGTTGGAAATTTCGAGGACGAAATTTCTTTAAGGAGGGTAGATTTGTAACATCCTGAAATTGGGCCTAGTAGGATTGAGCCCAATGGGCCTTAGGCATAGTAGCGTTTAAAATTTTAGAGAACGGTATTAATGCAAGTTAGACTTATTAGATAAGTGATTTTGGAAGGTTAGAGGACTTCTAGGAAGTCCCGGGATCAAATTTAGGCTTTAGGGAAATTTTGGTTTTAGGCGGAAAAAAAATCCTGGAAGTTGGCAGGTAGGCCTTAATAATAAAAAGTGGAGGAAAATGACACAAGTGGAGTGTGTGGTGTAGTGGCAAAGTAACGCCACATAAGAGACAAGAGGGTGACGCCACAAGGAAGGAAGGAGGTCCAAGGTTCAAGTCTTGGCTTTTGCATTTTGGTTTCTTTTTACTTGGATCTTAGAATTTGGGCCATAATTTATATTTAGTTGCGCATGGTTTAAGACACAAGAGGAGCTTGTGGCTTAGTGGCAAGTGGCGTGAATTGGCTGATGGGAGAGCTTGGGTTTGAATCTCATGAGAAGCAAGAGAGTATTTATTTTGCGGATTGGACGGCAAGAGTTTCAGTTGAATTTAAACTCTACTGGCGAAGGGATCCCACATCGGAAAGACACAAAGAATGAAGGTGAAGAGCTAGCTATATAAAGAGCATCCTAGGAGGAGAGTAAACACATCTTGGAGGGTGTTTGGGCACAGGAGTGGTCGGAGCGCGGATTAACACCAGATTCCTATCAGGTGTGTAACTTTCTCTCTACTCTAGTTGTAGAGCGGCAAATGCCGAAGTGCCGGTCACGACAATAGTAGCCACACGAGCGTGCGAGCGCACGTGTGGGGCTTCAACGCGATAGTTGAGGCCATCAGTAGTATTCTTGTAGGTTGGGCTGCTTAGGCCACGATGGGCCGAAGTGGGCCCAATGGGCCTGTGGGCCCAAATGAGTAAATTGTATGATTGTTTAGTATATGTTTAACTAGACTAGATGGAACTTATATACGTGGCTAGATTTGTGCTAGGTGGGCCACACGAGCGTGTGGGCCCGAATGGGCCAAAATCGGGTTTTAGGCCCAATAGTCCGGTAAGGACCGGAAATGGTAGCTGAGTCGCTCGGGGTGACATTAGGCCTTCGAAAAGGCCATTGCAGGTGCGAATTTACGAAAATACCCTTGGTGGGTAAATTACGAAAATACCCTTGGTAGGTAAAATTACTGTTATACCCTTAGAGGTTTGTTAGCTTGATTATGTTGTATATTATTATTCTGATTATGATGGTAATTCGTTTCATACGTTGTCTGATATGTTCGTTGCTTTAGGTATGTACGTTACATTAAAAACCTTGTCGATAGTGGTTACATGCACTTGCATGAAAGCATGAGTATTTTCGAGATGGCATGAAATAAACATATAGCATGTTACATACATAACTCTGTATATTGCATGGGCACAAGGGTTATAATGAAAAGGGGCAGTGTTTCGGTGGTTTTACCACAATATTTCGGTGACTCATGTCACAATATGATTCTTTCGGTGACGTTGTCACATTATTCGGTGGTTATGCCACGTATTAAGGGCGATGAGCAGTTGACTGCAGTGACTGCCTTCAATGGTGTGTAGCGGATGGAGGGTCGATTTAGTAATCCTCTGGTGTGTGCGGTAGGATACGGGGGTGTGTAGCGGATGGACACTAGGTTGGGTTGGGGTTCATTTTGCATAGTCATGTGTGGTATGTGGATTTATGTGGATTTGGGGCCAAGCCCATTTGTGAAATCATGTGGATTAATTGCATTGCACTCATTCTTGATATGCCATGACATTGGGCTAATATAGTACTGTGGGCTTAGGCCCAGTTATCGTGGTAAGAGGAATTACACGCTGAGTCTCAATGACTCACCCCCTCTTTTTAAATGTTTCGGGTAATCATTAGATCGCGGATTTGGGGAGCTGAGGCAGACTTGTGGGGGCCCTGCAATGTTTTTTCGTAAACTCGTTTCTTTTATTTAAACTTACTATTAATTTTGGGATTTTGTTATGTAATAAGGCCTTTGGTATTTTATTTGGTTTTAGCTTTCAATTTGGTTACTGTTTATTATTAAATGTTCAATATGGGATTTTCCTAAAATGATAATATACCGTTTTTATTCAAAATTACTTAAGCTCGATTTTCACAACAAATACAATTTTATTCAAATTAATAACAACTTTGTAAAATGGGCATTGAAATGAATCGGCTTTTATAAACAAACCACAAAACGCGGAGTTTCAAAAAGAATACGAACTCTTTAACGAACGCACAGTTTTTTAGACATTCCTTTCAGGTGACATGCCAGATCCGGTCGTAACATCTAGGCCGAGTTTGGGGTGTTACAGGCCAGGCCGTGTTTGAGACTGTTGAATGAGGCACGACCGTGTAGTCTTGGGCCCAGGCCGTGTTAATTTCGTGATATGGCCTATTTACTCCGTTTTGGGCCCGTTTCTCGTTCTTTTCATCCTCTGATGCTTTTCTGAGTATAAAACATGAAAACAAAGGATTTAGGAGCACCAAATTACACAATTCAAGGCTTAAATCATCCAAAAGTATGCTAAAAGTGGGATTAAAATATGTTACTATTACGGTTTATCAAATACCCCCACACTTAAGCATTTGCTTGTCCTCAAGAAAAATTCTCAACTCATAATTAAAACAAACTTCCTCGATTCATAATATTCATCAATAATGTTTCATCATAATTCAAAGGCAATTCATACATTGATAATTTAATTAGAAGGGTCCTAAAGATTCAAACAATCAAAGCCATACATTTATAGCCCGAAAATGTTAGGTGTTTCCCATTACCTAATTAATTACCTCTGATTCAAAATCGACAAGTGTTGACATCCTCACTAAAGATTCACTCAAATCACTCAAAGTGTTTAAGGTTCAAAATTAAGCACTCAAAAGTCGAACATGAAAAGTTAATCCCATAGGCTTGCCTGAAAATCAAGTCTCACCACTGTAAAATGAGATGATACACATATCAAAAGGTATTTAAAAAGGGTTGTAACGGGGCTTAGGTTAAAGGTGTGGATAAAGGCTGAATTAGAAGTTTAGAATCGAGATTGAATTGACAATTTACCTATCTAAAAAAATGAACTAATCCTAATTACTTACATGAATTGAACACTTCATTACTAATAATACGAGCTTCTTCTTCAAGATGTGGAATTTTAATCGTATAAGCTCAATTACATAGAACAAATACTGAATATACTTCGTTTTTTTTAAGAACAAGTTAAATAATAACGGATGAATTCAACTACTGGAATAAAGTAATTAGGAAACTGATCAATTCAAATCTCGATATAAGGGTGGTCAAAAAGAATGGTAATAACAAATACAAAGGGTTTTCGGTTAATATTAGCTGGTGAGTCAATAAAAAGGGTTGTTAGGATCAACGGGGTTCGCTAGGGGTTAATTATGAAGGTAGGCTTTTTAGTGGAGTAAGTGGGTTAAAACCTAGGTGCCTTTATAATCTCTGTATACCAAATCAAGGGTGTGGTCTCGACATGTATAATCGAAGCAAGTTCTAGAATAACAAATCAATGTTGACATACTCATAATTAATAAAGTGAGCAAGAAAAAGAATATATGCTCTATAAGGCTCAAAATCTCACAAAAATTATGGGTATTTAATGTCAACCTTGCAAATTTCAAACTTCAAGGTAATAATTAGATTCAGGTAGACAACTTAAATTTTTTTTTTTAATTCTGAAAAATAGACTTATCACGCTTGATTCTTTGGTATCTTAAAGTTTAATCATCACTGCACAGTTATCAATGACTTAATCCAAAACATATCAATAAAAATCATGAATCACAGGAAATTTCATTCTCATAATGATGTGAGAAAATTACTTAAAGGCAAGATATCATTCAAGGATTTAAGAATAATGCAGAAAGTTAGGCACTTTCTCGAAATAAATATTCACCCCCACACTTAAGATGTACATTGCCCTCAATGTACAAAGATAGATAATATTAATATAATAATCAAAAGATAGGGAGAGAAGTGAAACTTCGTGAATTTGGATGGTTTCCTTGAGTTGGGAGTCCCGAGGTGTGGCGGCTGCTACCGAGCTTTGTGCTAGATGAAGAAATTGGGAAGCTCGTAGAGAATTAGCCAGGAAATAATAATAATTCAAAATACACTAATTATATATTTAAAGACAAGAAAGATAAAGAGAAAGAAAATAGAAAGTAAAATAAAATTAAAAGAAAAGATGCATGGACCGAAGAGTCCTTATTGTTAGATGGTTCGCGAGGTGGGTGTGATTTCTAAGGCTGCAGTGGGCTGGCTATGGTCATGGTCATGGTGATTCCCTAGCAACCTTTAGAACCTAAAACCAAGAAACTAAAATAAGATAAACTAATTTAAGCATAAGAGAGTCAAAGAGAAGGAAAATAATGGAGAAGAGTAAAGAAGAAGAAGAATTAAATGGCCTCAAAGACCCCTAACTTGTCTAGTAGCTGAAGCGGCCAGCATGAACTTATGTAGATCGATCTCCCTCAGGGAGATTACGCTTCTTCGACATAGATGTGGTGTAGCTCAAGAGTTAGATGAAGGATTAAAGAAGAAGAGTATGGAAGGGGAGTGGTCTGAAGGATGGGATGAAAGAAAAGAGATGGTGAGAAGGAGGGGTGGGGGTGGGTTAAATAGAATTTTGGAGCTTGGTGCTTTCCCACGCCCGTATACCATGGGCGTGCCAAGTCACACGGCTGTCTCACACGGCCGTGTTGTGCGTCGTTCGTTTTCTCCACGCCCATGTTCAGGTCGCCACGCCCGTGTATGATCTAACAGTGTCGGCCACGGCCGTGCGCGTGGTAGTTGGAGTCCGTGACATGAAGATATGATTCGTTCTGACTTGTACCATCTCTGCCCTGTCAGTACGGAGATTCGTGGTGTCCATACGGCCACAGCCACGGCCGTGTGCAAGGCCGTGTGGCATGAAAATCTGCACTTTTGGTTAGCTTATAATTAGATGCTGAAGTAGAAATAAAAATAAAAATAAAGGAATGTAAAAGTTAATAGAGTTAGTGCTCAGGTTGCCTCCCGAGAAGCGCTCGTTTATAGTCTTAAGCTAGACTTACCTCTCGTTCGCATTTTCATGGTGGTTTGAAGAGTTGAACATCCTCTCTCATGCTATCTGTCTTACTAACAGTATATGGTTCAAGTCGAGTATCACTTATTTTGAAAGTGTCGAATATAGGATTACTTACCTCGACTGTTCCGTATGGGAAAACATTGATTACCTTAAAAGGGATTTCTTTGTTTGTATTAGGATCAGGAGGAGATATTCGTGGGTCTGCTTTATCTAATAATACCTGATCTCCGACTTTGAATTTTTCTGTCCCATAAAGTGGCTTTAATTCTGCTTCGTGTATCCTTGGTTTTTCCTTGAAATGCATCTTCCATTAGTCTAGTTCATCGATCTGAGACCTTCGTTCCTCTTGAGTTATTTCTTTGTTGGCACGGGACCTGGGATCGGGTTCAATTGTGCTCTTTTGTGGTGCTCCCTGAAAAGAAGGTTTAACCGAATGGTTATGAATAGAATTTACGTTCTCACCTTGATTATTCAATGTCCTATCCGAATCGAGAGCTTGAAGAGTGACTGTCTCGTCACCTACACAGAGTATGAGTTCACCTGCGTCGACATCAATTTTAGTCCTGGCAGTTGCTAAAAAGGGCCTTCCTAAAATTAAGGGGATACTATTATCGTCATCCATATCTAAAAAGACAAAGTCTACTGGGAATACGAATTTATCAATTCTCACAAGAACATCTTCAATTATACCCCTAGGAATTCTAACAGTTCTATCAGCTAATTGAATGCTCATCCTAGTTTGTTTGGGCTTCCCTAGACCTAGTTGTTTAAACATTTTACAAGGCATGACATTTATGCTTGCCCCTAAATCAGCTAACGCATTATCAATAGATAAACTACCAATTAAGCATGGAATCGTAAAACTCCCTGGATCTTTTAGTTTTCGTGGTAGTCTATTTTGCAACATTGCTGAGCACACTGCGTTCAGTTCCACATGCGATTCCTCGTCTATCTTCCGCTTAATTGTCAATAGCTTCTTTAAAAATTTCCTAGAATCTGGCATCTGTGAAAGAGCTTCAAGAAACGGTAAGTTAATATGTAATTTCTTTAAAAGTGTAAGAAACTTGCCGAACTGTTCCTCTGTGTCGTCTCTCCTTATTGCTTCGGGATATGGTATGCGAGGTTGGTATTCTTTGATTACCGGGTTCGGCTTCTCATGACTTACCTTGTTCTTACTTTTCTCTACCACATTCTCTTGGCTTACCTTGGGCTCATCTAACCCTACACTATCCTGAGTTGTTATGGCTTGAAGTTGCTCCTTTGGGTTAGTTTCAGTGTTGCTTGGTAAGCTGCCTTGTGGTCGTTCCGAGATGATCTTGGCAAGTTGCCCTAATTGGTTCTCGATCCCTCGAATCGATGCCCCTTGTTTTTTAAGTGTTGTTTCAGTGTTTTGGAGACGAGTGTCTGTCACCATCATGAATTTCTTAGCATCTCCTCAAGGTTCAGCTTCTTTTCTTGTGGGTAGGCTGTTGTTGGAAGTTTTGGGATGGTTGTTGTCTTTGATTTCCTTGACCACCCCATGAGAAATTGGGGTGGTTCTCCCAACCTAGATTATAAGTATTACTATAAGGGTTGATCGCTGAAATCAAAGTTTTAAATTTATAATGAATGAGATCGAACCTGGAAACTAACTCTGACAACGATTAAAGGCAAGTGTACCTATCGAACAGTAGTATAGCTTAGGCAAGACCGGATTGTCGAACCCAAAGGAACTAAAAGTACTAATACTAACTTTCTTTTTACTATTTAGCCTAAAATAAAGTGAAGTTTCTTTAATCTAAATTAACGACTACTAAGCTAAAGACGCGAAGACAAAAAGAACGAATTGAGAAATAACTTGAAGAAAAACTCAGTTGATCACGACGATACCCTCAGGAAGAATCCACCTAGACTTCACTTGTTATCTAACACTGAACCATACGATTTATTCACTTAGTTTGATCCGTAGGACTCCCTAACGTATATTAAACCCTCTCTCGAGGCGAATAATGTCTAACCCTAGGTTAATTAATTGAAATCTCTTTCTCAAATAATAACCCCCTAGAATAGCTGTAAATCGATCTATGGATTCCCATATTAGGTTTCACCATAATCCAACAAAATCTCGTCACCCTATCTCTAGGCGTGCGATCAACTCCACTTAATTATGCTAGATCTAATCTTAGGCAGGTCTATTCCTCCTCCACCTAAGCACATCACATTTGGATAAAGCACACATAATTAAGAACAAACTAAGTATTTATCATAAAATTCAGAAATCAATAACAAGATTCATCTAGGTTTCATCCCCTTCAGGTATCTGAAGGGTTTAGTTCATAACAAATAAATAAAACATCTCAAGAGAAAAGATAAAACAAAACATAAGAAATCCCTAAAACTCCTTGAAGAAATTGAAGGAGAAATCCGCCGTCTTGAGTATAATTTCTGCTTCTTGGGATGGATCAATTGTCTAACTTCGAGTGATTCCTACAACTCTGACCTTTTCGGCTTGGCTCTTTAGCCTAGCTTCACCCCGATTTCAGCTTCTGCCGAACTCCCCTTTCAAGTTGCCCCCTTGGGTGTTTATATAGACTTTGTGATGCCTTGCTTGGCCCCTAAGTATCCTAATTTAAGTAGAATTCCTACTAGGGTGTTTGAATAGGCTTCGAAATGTGTTTCTTTGCCTCCAAGTATCCTTTCCCGAATGAAATTGCTCTTTCCAGCGACAGGGACACGGCCATAGGACACGCCTGTGTGGATCGACTTCAGGCTGTGTTCGAGTCTGTTTATGGAGGCACGGCCGCGTAAATCATGGTCAGGCCGTGTTCTAGCTGATCCATGAGGCACGGCCGTGTGGCTTGAAGTCCAGGCCGTGTCGATTTCGTAAATTGGCCCATTTGGCCCGTTTTAAGCCCGTTTCTCATTCTTTTCATCCTCGGGTGCTTTCCTGGGTATAAGACATGAAAAGAAAGGATTAAGAGCACCTTTTTATATCAATCGAGGCTTAAATTATCCAAAAGCATACTAAATGTGGGATTAAAATATGTTTCTTTTACGATTTATCAAATACCCCCACACTTAAGCTTTTGCTTGTCCTCAAACAAAATTCTCAAGTCACAATTAAAACAAACTTCCTCGATTCATAATATTCATCAATATGTTTCATCATGATTCATAGATAATTCATTCATGGATAACTCAACTCAAAGAGTCCTAAAGAGTCAAACAATCAAAGTCATAATTTTTATAGTATGAAAAATTAGGTGTTTCCCTTTACCTGAATAATTACCTCTGATTCAAAATCGACAAGAATTGACATCCTCACTAAAGATTTACTCAAACCACTCGAAGTGTTCAAGGTTCAAAAATTAAGCACTCAAAAGTCGAACATGAAAAGTTAATCCCATAGGCTTGTATGAAAATCAAATCTCCACCACTAAAATATGAGATGATACACAAATCAAAAGGTCTTTACAGGGTTGTAACGGGGCTTGGGTTAAAGGTGTGGATAAAGGCTGAATTAGATGGTTAGAATTGAGATTGACTTGATAAATTACCTAACCAGAAACAACGAACTAATAAAGAACAATTACATCAATTGCAAACTTGTCATACTAATAATAATACTTTAATACGAGCTTTCTTCTTCAATAATTGGCATTCAAGCGTATAAGCTCATTCACAACTAATAATGAATATAATTTGCTGTTTTTTTTAAGAACAAATCAAGTAATGAATTTAACTACTAGAATAATATGATTAGGCAACCGACCAAATCAAATCTCGATATAAGGGTAGTCAAAAAGAATGGTGATAACAAATACAAATGGTTTTGGGTTAATATTAGTGGGTGAGTCAATAAAAAGGGTTGTTAGGATCAACGGGGTTCACTAGGGGTTAATTATGAAGGTAGGCTTTTTTAATGGAGTAAGTGGGTTAAAACCTAGGTGCCTTTATCATCTCGGTATATCAAATCATAGGTGAGGTCTCAACATGTATCATCAATGCAAGTTCTAGAATAACAAATCAATGTTGACACACTCATAATAAAAAAAAATGAGCACGAAAAGAATGTATGCTCTAAAAGGCTCAAAACCTCACAAAAATTATGGGTATTTGATGTTAACCTCATAAATTTCAAACTTCAAAGTAATATTCAGATTCAGGTAGACAACCTAAAAAAGAATTTAATTTTTGAAAAATAGACTTATCATGCTTGATTCTCTAGTATCCTTCAAATTTAATCATCAATGCACAATTATCAATGACCTAATCCAAAAGATATCAATAAAAATCATAAATCAGGTAAATTTCATTCTAATCATAATATGAGAAACTTTACTTTTAAACAAGGCATATTCAGGGATTTTCAAATAATACTATAGTTAACCCCCCACACTTAAGTTGTACATTGCCCTCAATGTACAAAGATAGATAATAGCAAAATAATCATAAAATCAATAGATGGGGAGAGAAGTGAAACTTCCTGAATTTTGGATGAAGTCAATGAAAAGAAATCGAATGGGTATGGGTGGAGTTGAACGTGGGGAAGCGCCTCTAACCGTTTGAAATTGAATCCTCGAAGCAACCGTTCTGCTTTTATTGAATCCTAAGCTAAATCTAAATGTCATAAAGAATAAGAAGAAAATAATAAAGAAAATAAAATAAAGTAAATACTAATAATAATAATAATAAAATAAAAACAAAAATAGAAATAGAAATAAATAATGGAAAATGAAAGACATCTAGAAAAGAAAAAGGAAGAAAGAGGTTTAAATAGAGATGTAGCCCGTGTTTTGGGATTTTGAATTTTTAGCGCGTTTAGGTATATGGCTACGTCCGCGGGTATAGTGGCACGCCCGTGTCTTTCTTTAAAACGGGCGTTGATCACTGAAATCAGAGCTTTAAAATTTATAAAATGAATGATCAAACCTCGAAACTAACTCTAACAATGATTAAATGCAAGTGTACCTATCGAATAGTAGTATAGCTTAGGCAAGACCAGATTGTCGAACCTAAAGGAACTAAAAGTACTAATACTAACTTTCTTTTTATTATTTAGCCTAAAATAAAGTGAAGTTGCTTTTAATCTAAATGAACAACTACTAAGCTAAAGACGCAAAGACAAAAAAGAACGAATTAGGAAATAACTAGAAGAAAAACTCAGTTGATCACGACGATACCCTCAGGAAGAATCCACCTAGACTTCACTTGTTATCTAACACTGAACCATACAAATTATTCATTTAGTTTGATCCGTAGGACTCCCTAACGTATACTAAACCCTCTCTCGAGGTGAATAACGTCTAACCCTAGGTTAATTACTGGAACTCTCTTTCTCTTATAATAACCCCCTAGAATAGCAGTAAATCGATCTATGGATTCCCATATTAGGTTTCACACTAATCCGGCAAAATCTCGTCACCCTATCTCTAGGCGTACGATCAACTCCACTTAATTATGCTAGATCTACTCTTAAGCAGGGCCTATTCCTCCTCCACCTAAGCACATCAAACTTGAATCAATATCTGCGAAATATTAACTCAAGAATTAAGCACATATAATTAAGAACAAACTAAGTATTTATCATATAATTCAAAAAACAATAACAAGATTCATCTAGGTTTCATCCCCTTCAGGTATCTGAGGGGTTTAGTTCATAACAAATAAAGAAAACATCTCAAGAGAAAAGATAAAACAAAACATAATCCCTAAAACTCCCTGAAGGAATTGAAGGAGAGATCCACCGTCTTGAGTAGAATTCCGGCTTCTTGGGATGGATCAACTGGCTAACTTCGAGCGATTCCCTCAACTCTGACCTTTCCGGCTTGGCTCCTTGGCCTAGCGCGACGCCCCCTTCAAAGGTGGTACTTAAGGGTTATTTATAGGCTCTTGGAAAGCGATTCTTTCTCCCTAAGTATCCTTTTCCGATTGAAATTGTCTAAAGCCACGACAGGGGCACGGCCATGTCACATGCCCGTATGACTCGTCTTCAAGCCGTGTTCGAATTTCTAAGTTGAGGCACGACCATGTAAATCGGGGGTGAGGCCGTGTTCTAGATGCTTGACAAGGCACGGTCGTGTGCTCTTTGGGCCAGACCGTGTTGATTTCGTGATATGGCTCATTTACTCTGTTTTGGGCCCGTTTTATGTTCTTTTCATCCTCGGGTGCTATCCTGGGTATAAGACATGAAAAGAAAGGATTAATAGCACCTTTTTACTTAAATTGAGGAATAAATCATCCAAAAACAAGCTAAATGTGGGATTAAAATATGTTATAATTACGGTTTATCAAATACCCCCACACTTAAGCTTTTACTTGTCCTCAAGCAAAATTCTCAACATACAATTAAAACGAACTTTTCATAATTCACAATTCCTACTGACAATGCCTTATCATAATTCATAGATAATTTATACATGGATAATTCAATTCAAAGAGACCTAAAGATTCAAAAATTGATAAGTCATTCATTTGTAATTCAAAAATGTAGGTGTCTCCCCTTATTTGGATAATTACCTTTAATTCGAAATTGACAAGAGTTGACATCCTTACTAAAAGATTCACTCAAATCACTCAAAGTGTTTAAGGTTCATAAAAAGAAGCATTCATACGTCGAACCTGAAAAGTTAATCCCATAGGCTTGCCTGAAAATCAAATATCCAACACTGTAAAATGAGATGATAAACAGATCAAAAGGTCTTTGTTAGGGTTGTAACGGGGCTAAGGTTAAGGTGTGGATAAAGGTTGAAATTTGAAGGTTAGAATCGAGATTGAATTGACAAGTACCTACCTAAGAATACTGAAATAATATTTACATTAACTGAAAATAATAATCCTAATAATACGAGATTTTCTTTCGAAAAATAAGTTTTAACTGTATAAGCTCACCACTAATACTGAATATACTTTGATTTTTTTTCGCGAACAAACTAATAATAATAATGGATGAATTCAAATCATGCTCTGATTTAATTCGGTAACTAACCAAATCATATCTCGATTAAAGGGTAGTCAAAAGGAGGGTGATAACAAATACAAAGAGTTTTTGGGTTATTAATAGGTGAGTCAATAAAAGGGGTTGTTAGGATCAACAGGGTTCACTAGGGGTTAATTTATGGAGGTAAGCTATTTAGTGAAGTGAGTGGGTTAAAACCTAGGTGCCTTTATCATCTCTGTATATCAAATCATCAATGTGGTCTCAACATGTATAAATGAGGCAAGTTCTAGAATAACAGTTCAAAGTTGACACACTCATAATCAAAAAGTGAGCACGAACAAGAATATATGCTCTATAATGCTCAAAATCTCACAAAAATTATGGGTGTTTTGGCATCAATCTCATAAATTTCAAATTTCAAAGCAATATTCAAATTTCAAAGCAATATTCAAATTTAGGTTAACAACCTAGCAAAAAAAATTTATTCTGAAAAATAGACTTATCATGCTTGATTCTCTAATATCTTTAAAATTTAATTATCAATGCACAATTATCAATGACTTAATCTAAAACATGTCAATGAAAATCATAAATCGTCAGAAATTTCATCCTAATTAGTAATATGAAAAATTTACTTAAAAATAAGACTAAATTTAGGGATTTGAGAATAATGAAAAAGTTTGGCCGGATTTGAGGATAATGCAAAAAGTTAGGCCCTTCTTTAGATAAATATTCACCCCCCACACTTAAGATGTACATTGCCCTCAATGTACAAAGATAGGTATAACATTTATGGGATAAATCAAAAGAGAAGGGGAAAGAATACTCCCTGAATTTTGGATGGTGTCCTTGGAGGATGGCAGAGGTCGTGGTGTTTATGTTTGAAGAGGTCGGTCTAGATGACGAACCTGTGCTAGATGAAGAAATTGGGGAGCTCGTAGAGGATTAGCCAGGGATTATTTAGACACTTTTAAAATAACCTAAATGTATAATTTAAAACAAGAAAGAAAAAGGAAAGGAGATTAAGAAGGAAAATAAAAATAGAAGAAAAGGTGGATGAACCGGAGATTCCTTATTGATGGATGGTTTGCGAGGTGGATGTGACTTCTAGGGATGCGGAGGTGTTGGTGGTGGCGGAAGTGGCGTGATTCCCTAGCAGCCTGGCGAACCTGACACCTTGGCCTGGTGAGTAGACGAAGCTGCCGGCATGAACTCATGTTGATCGTTCTTCTTTGAGAAAACTATGTTTGGCCTTTTTTGCTTCTTCGACATGATGTTGGATGGCTCAAGGATCTAGAGATTTATTATAAAGAGGAAAAAGTCTGAGAGGGAGAAGGGAGAAAAGAAAAGAATGAAGAAATCAGATGGGGAGAAGGGGAAAGGCTGTGGGGTTTAAATAGGATTTCAAATCTGGCACATTCCCACGCTTGTGGACCAGGGGCGTGTCGATTTACACAGTCGTCTCGCACGACCGTGTTTCTGTGCCTGCTGTATCTCCCTAGCCGTTCTTCTGCTAACCACGCCCGTGTATGTGAAGTCAGTATGTTAGCACCGTTAGGAGGCACGGGCGTGTTCTGCCTGTGGTCGACTAGTCAGTAACCTCGCACGGTTGTAAGACACGAACGTGTTCTGCCCGTGGTGTGTAAGTCAGTAGCTTCACACGGCCGAGAGGCACGGGTGTGCCACTTTTACGAAGCCCGTGGGGTAGTGGTTGGATCCGTGACGTCGAAAAGTGGTTGGGACTAATTCGCACGGCCTCTGATAAGTCAATACGGAGATTTTGGTGGTCCACACGGTCACGGACACGGCCGTGTGTAAGACCGTGTGGCCTTGAAATTCTGCACTTTTGGTTAGTTTAAGAGATAAGAAAGAAGGGAAGAAAAAAACCGATAAATTTAAAAGTAAATAGTGTTAGTTGCTCGGGTTGCCTCCCGAAAAGCGCTCGTTTATAGTCTTAAGCTAGACTATCCTTGAAATTGAAAAAAATCAGGGAGGTTTAAAGGTTTGAATATCTTCCCTCATGCTTACAGTTCTATTTTCTTGATAAAGTTTAAGTCGAGAAGCGTTTACCTTAAAAGTGCCGAATGTTAGATTGCTTACCTCGACTGTTCCGTGGGGGAAGATATCGTGTACCTTTAGAGGAATTTCCTCGCTTACGTTCAGGTCTGATGTGGTGATGCGCGGATCGGCTTTGTCTAACAGCACCTGGTCTCCTATTTTGAAGGGATTTGATGTTCCTACGAGTTCTTCAGGTGGTTCCTTAGGTTTTGCTTTGTGTGGTTCTGGTTCTTCTTTGACGTGTGTCTTCTGCTCTTCTAATTTCTCGACCCTAAGGCTTTGTTCCTTATGTATTTCCTCTTTGTTGGTTTGGGGTCTAAGATTTGGCTCAGGGTTGTATTCCTGTGGTGTTTCCTGCGATGAAAGTTGAACAATTTGATTATCAAATGAAGTGACTTTCTTACCTTTATAGACCGTTGTCCTGGCCGAGTCAAGAGCTTGGAGACTAAGTGATTCATCACCTACACAAAGAATGAGTTCGCATGTGGCAACATCAATTTTAGTTTTGGCAATTGCTAGAAAAGGTCTTCCTAAAATTAAGGGGATTGAACTATCCTCATCCATGTCTAAGACAACAAAATCCACTGGGAAAACAAATTTATCGATTTTGACAAGAACATCTTCGATAATGCCCCTAGGAATTCTAACCATTTTATCAGCTAATTGAATGCTCATCTAGTTTGTTTAGGCTTCCCTAGACCTAGTCGTTTAAACAATGTATAAGGCATGACATTTATGCTTGCCCCTAAATCAGCTAACACATTATCAATAGTTAAAATACCAATTAAACATGGAATAGTAAAACTCCCTGGATCTTTTAGCTTTCACGGTAGTTTATTCTGTAACATTGTTGAGCATGCTGCATTTAATTCCACATGGTGCTCTTCATCTATTTTGCATTTGTTTGTCAAGAGCTGTCTTAGAAATTTCCTTGAGTTTGACATCTGAAAAAGAGCTTCAAGAAGAGGTAAGTTAATATGTAATTTCTTTAAAAGTTTAAGAAACTTACCGAACTGTTGAAACACCCCAAACCTGGCCCACGAGCTTTGACCGGATCTGGTATGTTCCTCAAGTAAACCGGTTCAAAATTCTTCTGCTTCTTAGGAAAAACTTGTGTGATTTTACAAAAAAAAAAAATATTGTTTTGAAAGAAAACTTATTATTGGGTTGGGCTTGAATTGAAAATGAATTAATTTTATATTAAAACTCCCTTTTTAATTAAGGTGACAAAACACTTTGGAGTTTATTATTTTGAAATAATTTTACTTGATCAATAAATAATAGTTTGTAAACAAAATAAATAAAAGTAAGAAAAAATAAAGAAAATTCATCTAAGGCCTTATTACATCAAAAATTCCCAAAATTTAAATTAAAGTACTTAAATAAAATAAAAGTCCAAATGGTAATTTCCTGCTATGCATGGCCACCTTTAAGCTCTTGCCGACCCGGTCCATTACTGCTCATCACCTGAAAAATATTCCCCAACGGGGTGAGTCAAACAGACTCAATGTGTAATCAACACTAAAATTTAATAGATTTAGGCATACCACACATATCATGTTCACATAATAATTCAAGATAATGATGAAACCCCGAACCCAAACCTAGATGCCATCCGCTACACATCCCCGTACCAACCTGCACACCGTGGGGACTACTAAGTCAACCCTGCTTCCGCTACACTCCATCGAAGGCAGTCGCTGCAGTCGACGTGCTCATCGCCCATATATAATTCGTGGCATAGCCACCAGATTAAATAATTGTGTCATGAGACACCACATTCAGATAATGTAACCGAAGTTACCACATTCAGATAATGTAACCGAAGTTACCACATTCAGATAACGTGACCGAAGCCACCACATTCAGATAGTGAGACCGAAGTCATCACATTCACTTCCCCTTTCTCATATAACCCGAATGCCCCATATATATTTTATATCATGCATATCATACTTAAATTCACATTCATGTCACTTTTCACATGTTAAATATAACATATTTCGTAATCCTAGTAGGAGTAGGAAACGTACCTGAGTACTTTGTACCACATTAGGGTACCTTAGCCATATTCACATTCTTATACATACTTATATTAAATATTGCCATAAAACGTATTAAAAGATAGTGTGGGGTACACACCTGATTTGCTTAACGAATTCCTTGAAATCCCGAAAAAACCGATCTATTGCTTTAGATCTCAATTCCTACATTTGGTAACCTTAATATGTTAGCATAAAGCCTATAAAACCAAATCCTAGTAGGATTTGTATTCGTAAAACCTACCTTGTTGTCGAATTGACTATAGTCAAATCCCGAAAACTTGTATTCTTCTCCTTTGAAATCGGCTACTCACTAGATCCCTTGAATCTATTAGTTTTCGGCTTAAAGCACATAATAATAGATCTAACTACTAAAATAGGCCTTGGCCGAATGCTATAGACACTTACCTTGTGGATTCTAAATCCCGAAACTCACCGAATAACTAGGGAACACGCGGCTTATGGTGTACCTTCGGGAAAAGAACTTCTCCTTCCTTGTAGTCGACACTTAGTAAATCCCGAAAGATCTCTTCAAGGTTTGGGCAACAAGATATTAATGGGGTTAGTCCTAGGTTTCGGAAAATCTTAAAAGAAAAAGGATGAAACCGAATGAGATCTCACCCTTACTTGAAGAAGTCGACACACCCTCCTGACACCTCTTCAGAGATTCGGCTTAGAGACTTGATGAACAATCGGCTATGAGCCCCCTATGCATTCGGTTTCAAAGATGAAAGAAGAGAGGAATACTAGGCTTAGAAGGAAATGGCTAGGGTTAAGAGAACCTGCTTTCGGCTTTTGGAAAAATAGTAGAGAGGAGAGGAGAGCACTAAGAAATTCGGCAGAGAGAAGAGGAGAAACTTTAGAGAATTTCGGTAGAGGTTTACTTGAAGAGAAAAGAATGAATGAAGAATAGCCTTACTCTTCCTTTTATAGCCAAAATTACTAGGCTAGAGTCCCTTACTTGGCCACCACTCTTCTATTTGATAGCTTTATCCTTTTAATTATCACTTTATTAAAAGAATAATCCCTTATTATCTCCTTGAAAATAATTTAAGATAAATCATCATTTATCCTTCTATTTAGCCGAAATTTAAAGAGAATAAAACTCCTCTTTTAAGAGCCTTAATGTCGTCCACCTCTCTGCTTCTGGAAGTAAAAATAAAACTTCTTTTTATTTGCTCCCCAAGTGACTCGAACTCAGACCCACTTGCATAGCTGGTGGCGTCACCTACCTGGGCCTTAAGTGATATCTTCAGGCCACTTTTCCAAGCCTGTTTGTGTGTCAAACTCCTCCTATTAATTTTCTTAAGGCCACCCTGCCTTAGTTTCCTCTTTTTAACCTTTAACACTTGACATTTCTTTACATTTCCAAGTTTCCAAAAATTTTCATTTGCCTCCTTTAAACTTAACATTTCCTTACATTTCCAAGTTTCCAGAAATGTTCACTTTCCTCTTTTGACTCATTTCCAAATCATTTCCTTACCTTTCCAGGACATTTCCCTACATTTCCAAGACAAGACATTTCCTTACATTTCCAAGACATTTCCTTACATTTCCACACATTTCCTTACATTTCCATACATTTCCTTACATTTCCATACATTTCCATACATTTCCTTACATTTCCTCATATCTTAGGGTTCCTAAAACTCCTCAGAACACATCCAACACACCCACTGAGCCCACTATCTCATAAATTACGTATGAACGCATAACCCCTAATCTAGGATGTTACAGTTCTACCCTCCTTAAAAATAATTTCGTCCTCGAAATTACTTACTAACGGTTAATCGTACATCTTAACTCACCGCACTACGCTTATGCTGCGCACTCTGATCTTAATAATACTATCACACCTCCTAGGCACAGTCTTTAAGTTCATATCCAAGGTTTCAAGCACTTCACTAGCAACACAAAAATGAACTATCTCTAAAGCAACAAATAATATTCCAAAACAAGGAACTTATCCGCTATCATATCCTTGGTTGTCTCGCATTCGAATCTTTAGCTCCTCTGCCGGATGTTCCATGACCTCGGCCAGAACCATTTCCTCCATGGTTTGGACCGCGAACCTTCGTTGCCTGAGGGCAATTCTTAACCAAATGAGCCTTAGACTTACATCTAAAACATTCCCGATCTCGGTTCCAGCACTCGCCAACATGATACCTTCCACACTGAGCACACGGACGGTCCGGATTTCCAGTAGTTGGCTTAAAAACACGAGCAGAATTCTCAACCTTCGGTCTTTTCTGAAGACTCTCAAACGATTCTAACAGTCCAAAACTCCTCTTATCCCGTCCATGACGACCACGTCCCCTAGAACTCATTTCTAACGTCGCGATTTAATCTGATTAAGAAGTTTTATGAATTAATCCTTGTTTCACTTGTTTACCCGCGAAGAAGTTTTATGAAAAGAGTTTAGGAGTGGTTCTTTCGTATTCATACATACACACAGTTTTCATTCATACATCCATCAAACAATTATGAACTTTCGTTCATTCAGAGAAACGTTGTAGTTTTCATTGTTGTCGTTTTTCCACTACCCAGGGTATTTTCGTAATTTGCCCTACAGGGGTATTTTCGTAATTTTCCATAGAAATAGTTCCTTGGTGATTTTGTCAAAAGTATTTTGGAAATTTTTTAAATTCCCGGGGTATTTGGAAATGTTGAAATCTGGGGGTATTTCGGTAATTTTGGAGCTCGGGGGTATTTGGTATAAACCAGGGTAAATTTGTAAATCTTAATAAATAAAGGGTATTTCAAAATTTGCAAAACTTGAGGGTTCTTTTTGAGAATTTGTTTTCCAAATCGGTGATGTTGCAGAAATTTTGAAAATCAGAGTCATTTTGGTAATTTTGTAAGTCAGGGACAATTTCGTAAATTTTCCAAATCAGGGTACTTTGGACTTTTGCAAAAATAGGGTTTTTGGATACTTTTACAAAATAAGAGAGTTTTATCGAAATCGGGGTAATATGGTAATTTTCAAATCCCAAGGGCATTTTTGTAATTTTATAACTAGGGGTATTTTAGTAATTTTCACAAATCAAGAATATTCCAGAAAAATTTTATGGGATAGCTTTTATAAATCAAAAGAGTAGTTTAAGAGTTTTAAAACTAGGGTTTTTAGGAAAATACGGCTAGTTCCCTTTCGGGTTTTAGTTAGGGGTTTAGCCTATGAATAAGTCCTCTTGGTTAGGGTGAACCGAAGCTACGCACCAGGTAGGATTCCTGCGAAGAGGAGGTGAGTCACTAGGACTGCTTAAATACCAGGCTCTTTCGGATCCAATCCTAGACATGCGCACAATGGTTGCCACACCCTAACTCGGCGACTTAGACACAGGTTTGTTTTATTAAGCATTTAAGTCTTATGTAATAGTTGGGGTAAACTAGTCCTAGGGTTCCAAATACTTATCATACTACTCTACGTGCCATTCCAGTTCTACCCTTCTACAATTCATACTATAATTCACACAAAGGTTAGGGGTACTTACCTGGTGGACTTCGGGTCGGAGACTTAGGTGCCATGCCAGAAAACCTGCTAACTTCCAAAAACTCATTTGGGCTCGATTTGAAAACGTTTTGGGCCTTAAACCACAGGCCGAGAGTTTAAAACTGGGCTCTGATACCAAACTGAAACACCCCAAACTCGGCCCACGAGCTTTGACCGGATCTGGTATGTTCCTAAGTAAACCGGTTCAAAATTCTTTTGCTTCTTAGGAAAAACTTTTGCGATTTAAAAAAAATATTGTTTTGAAAGAAAACTTATTATTGGGTTGGGCTTGAATTGAAAATGAATTAATTTTATATTAAAACTCCCTTTTTAATTAAGGTGACAAAACACTTTGGAGTTTATTATTTTGAAATAATTTTTCTTGATCCATAAATAATAGTTTGTAAACAAAATAAATAAAAGTAAGAAGAAATAAAGAAAATTCATCTAAGGCCTTATTACATCAAAAATTCCCAAAATTTAAATTAAAGTACTTAAATAAAATAAAAGTCCAAATGGTAATTTCCTGCTATGCATGGCCACCTTTAAGCTCTTGCCGACCCGGTCCATTACTGCTCATCACCTGAAAAATATTCCCCAACGGGGTGAGTCAAACAGACTCAATGTGTAATCAACACTAAAATTTAATAGATTTAGGCATACCATTCATATCATGTTCACATAATAATTCAAGATAATGACGCAACCCCGAACCCAAACCTAGATGCCATCCGCTACACATCCCCGTACCAACCTGCACACCGTGGGGACTACTAAGTCAACCCTCCTTCCGCTACACTCCATCGAAGGCAGTCTCTGCAGTCGACGTGCTCATCGCCCATATATAATTCGTGGCATAGCCACCAGATTAAATAATTGTGTCATGAGACACTATATTCAGATAATGTAACCGAAGTTACCACATTCAGATAATGTAACCGAAGTTATCACATTCAGATAACGTGACCGAAGCCACCACATTCAGATAGTGAGACCGAAGTCATCACATTCACTTCCCCTTTCTTATATAACCCGAATGCCCCATATATATTTTATATCATGCATATCATATTTAAATTCACATTCATGTCACTTTTCACATGTTAAATATAACATATTTCGTAATCCTAGTAGGAGTAGGAAACGTACCTGAGTACTTTGTACCACATTAGGGTACCTTAGCCATATTCACATTCTTATACATACTTATATTAAATATTGCCATAAAACGTATTAAAAGATAGTGTGGGGTACACACCTGATTTGCTTAACGAATTCCTTGAAATCCCGAAAAAACCGACCTATTGCTTTAGATCTCAATTCCTACATTTGGTAACCTTAATATGTTAGCATAAAGCCTATAAAACCAAATCCTAGTAGGATTTGTATTCGTAAAACCTACCTTGTTGTCGAATTGACTATAGTCAAATCCCGAAAACTTGCATTCTTCTCCTTTGAAATCGGCTACTCACTAGATCCCTTGAATCTGTTAGTTTTCGGCTTAAAGCACATAATAATAGATCTAACTACTAAAATAGGCCTTGGCCAAATGCTATAGACACTTACCTTGTGGATTTTAAATCCCGAAACTCACTGAATAACTAGGGAACACGCGGCTTATGGTGTACCTTCGGGAAAAGAACTTCTCCTTCCTTGTAGTCGACACTTAGTAAATCCCGAAAGATCTCTTCAAGGTTTGGGCAACAAGATATTAATGGGGTTAGTCCTAGGTTTCGAAAAATCTTAAAAGAAAAAGGATAAAACCGAATGAGATCTTACCCTTACTTGAAGAAGTCGACACACCCTCCTGACACCTCTTTAGAGATTCGGCTTAGAGACTTGATGAACAATCGGCTACGAGCCCCCTATGCATTCGGTTTCAAAGATGAAAGAAGAGAGGAATACTAGGCTTAGAAGGAAATCGGCTAGGGTTAAGAGAACCTACTTTCGGCTTTTGGAAAAATAGTAGAGAGGAGAGGAGAGCACTAAGAAATTCGGCAGAGAGAAGAGGAGAAACTTTAGAGAATTTCGGCAGAGGTTTACTTGAAGAGAAAAGAATGAATGAAGAATAGCCTTATTCTTCCTTTTATAGCCAAAATTATTAGGCTAGAGTCCCTTACTTGGCCACCACTCTTCTATTTGATAGCTTTATCCTTTTAATTATCACTTTATTAAAAGAATAATCCCTTATTATCTCCTTGAAAATAATTTAAGATAAATCATCATTTATCCTTCTATTTAGCCGAAATTTAAAGAGAATAAAACTCCTCTTTTAAGAGCCTTAATGTCGTCCACCTCTCTGCTTCTGGAAGCAAAAATAAAACTTCTTTTTATTTGCTCCCCAAGTGACTCGAACTCAGACCCACTTGCATAGCTGGTGGCGTCACCTACCTGGGCCTTAAGTGATATCTTCAGGCCACTTTTCCAAGCCTGTTTGTGTGTCAAATTCCTCCTATTAATTTTCTTAAGGCCACCCTGCCTTAGTTTCCTCTTTTTAACCTTTAAAACTTGACATTTCTTTACATTTCCAAGTTTCCAAAAATTTTTGTTTGCCTCCTTTAAACTTAACATTTCCTTACATTTCCAAGTTTCCAGAAATGTTCACTTTCCTCTTTTGACTCATTTCCAAATCATTTCCTTACCTTTCCAGGACATTTCCCTACATTTCCAAGACAAGACATTTCCTTACATTTCCAGGACATTTCCTTACATTTCCACACATTTCCTTACATTTCCATACATTTCCTTACATTTCCATACATTTCCTTACATTTCCTTACATTTCCTCATATCTTAGGGTCCCTAAAACTCCTCAGAACAGATCCAGCACACCCACTGAGCCCACTATCTCATAAATTACGCACGAACGCATAACCCCTAATCTAGGATGTTACAACTGTTCTTCTGAATCGTCTCTTTTCGTCGCTTCGAGATAAGGTATACGAGGTTGGTACTCTTTGATTATCAGTTTCAGCTTTTCTTGCGTTACCTCTATTTTACCTTCGTCTACCTCTTGGTTTGGTTCGGCTAACCCTTTGCTATCATGATCTGTGATGGCTTGAATTTGCTCCTTAGGGTTAACTCGGTGTTACTTGGTAGACATCCTTGCGGTCGTTCAGACATTAGCTTTGCGAGTTGCTCGACTGCATTAGTGACTTCCTTGACTAACTTAGTAAGTTCCCCAACTCGGTTCTCGTTGTTTTTAATTGTTCTTTTAGTTTCATGGAAACGGTTTTCCGTGTTTGCCATAAATTTTGATAGCATCTCTTCGAGGTTTGGCTTCTTCTCTTGTGGATAAGGCTGATTTTGGAAGTTTTGAGGAGGTTGTTGCCTTTGGTTTCCTTGATTTCCTTGACCTCCCCACGAAAAATTTGGGTGGTTTCTCCAACCTGGATTATAAGTATTACTATAAGGATTATTATTGGATCTGAAATTATTACCTATATAGTTCATCTATTCGCTCTCTGCATCTGGTTGGTAGGGTGGGTACTCAGGATTTGCCACGGTTCCACTTGCGTCGCACTGCATGACTGGATGTGCCTGGGAAGAACACAAACTATCAATCTTTTTATTCATCATCTCTACCTGTGTTGATAGTATGGTTATCGCATCGAGGTTGTAAACTCCGGTTGGTTTTGTCAGTTTCGTCCTTGTCACTTGCCACTAATAGTTATTCAGTGACATCTCTTCAATGAATTCGTAGGCTGCTTCAGGAGTTCTGTTGTTAAGGGTTCCACCGGCGGCTAAATCGATTAGTTGTCTCGTTGAGGGGTTTACACCGTTATAGAATGTTTGGACTTGTAGCCACAAGGGTAGACCGTGGTGTGGACACCTTCTCAAGAGATCCTTGTATCTCTCCCATGCGTTGTATAATGTCTCTAGATCCATCTACACAAAAGAAGATATATCATTCCGTAATTTGGCCGTTTTGGCCGGTGGGAAATATTTCAATAAAAACTTTTCAGTCATCTGTTCCCATGTAGTGATTGACCCTCGTGGTAACGAGTTTAACCACTGTTTGGCTTTATTCCTTAATGAAAAAGGGAATAACCGAAGACGTATGGCACCATCAGAAACGCCATTTATTTTGAAGGTATCATAGAACTCTAAAAAATTAGCTATATGAGCGTTTGGATCTTCGTCCTACAATCCATCAAATTGAACAAACTGTTGAATCATTTGTATTGTGTTAGGCTTTAATTCAAAATTGTTAGTAGCTATAGCAGGCCTAACAATACTTGATTCCGCTCCTGTTAAATGTGGTTTAGCATAATCAAACATAGTACGTGGAGCATTGTTCTCCCCCACATCATGTGGTTGTGGATTATTCTCGTCCATCCCTTCAGTAGGATTGGATCTGCCTCCTTGATCTTCCTCTGTGTAATTTAGGGCTCGCCTAATTTCTCTGCGAGTCCTACGAACGGTAGCTTCAATTTCACTATGGTATAGCAAAGGTCCTCTCAGGTTCCTTCTAGTCATAAACTAGAGGTACCTGCTGAGAAAAGAAAAAGAAGGAAAATTTAGCAAAAATTAAAATTTAACCTAGAAAATAAAAATAAAAGTAAATTGAGAAAAAAAAGAGAAAAAAATAATGGCTAAAGTAATAAAAATAGAGCGTTCTTAATATTTTAGTTCCCCGGCAACAGCGCCAAAGACTTGATCGCTGAAATCAGAGCTTTAAAATTTATAAAACGAATGATCAAACCCAGAAACTAACTCTGACAACGATTAAAGGCAAGTGTACCTATCAAACAGTAGTATAGCTTAGGCAAGACCAGATTGTCGAACCCAAAGGAACTAAAAGTACTAATACTAACTTTCTTTTTATTATTTAGCCTAAAATAAAGTGAAGTTGCTTTAAATCTAAATTAACGACTACTAAGCTAAAGACGCAAAGACAAAAAGAATGAATTGGGAAATAACTAGAAGAAAAACTCAGTTGATCACGACGATACCCTTAGGAAGAATCCACTTAGACTTCACTTGTTATCTAACACTCCACCATACGATTTATTCACTTAGTTTGATCCGTAGGACTCCCTAACGTATATTTAACCCTCTCTCGAGGTGAATAACGTCTAACCCTAGGTTAATTAGTGGAACTCTCATTCTCTTATAATAACCCCTAGAATAGCAGTAAATCGATCTATGATTTCCCATATTAGGTTTCACCCTAATATGGCAAAATCTCGTCACCCTATCTCTAGGTGTGCGATCAACTCTGCTTAATTATGCTAGATCTACTCTTAAGCAGGGTCTATTCCTTCTCCACCTAAGCACATCAAACTTGAATCAATATCCGTGAAATATTAACTCGAGAATTAAGCACACATAATTAAGAACAAACTAAGTATTTATCATATAATTCAGAAAACGATAACAAGATTCATCTAGGTTTCATCCTCTTCAGGTATCTGAGGGGTTTAGTTCATAACAAATAAAGAAAACATCTCAAAAGAAAAGATAAAACAAAATATAAGAAATCCCTAAAACTCCCTGAAGGAATTGAAGGAGAGATCCACCGTCTTGAGTAGAATTCTGGCTTCTTGGGATGGATCAACTGGCTAACTTCGAGCGATTCCCTCAACTCTGACCTTTTCGGCTTGGCTCCTTGGCCTAGCTCGACGCCCCCTTCAAAGGTGGTACTTAGGGGTTATTTATAGGCTCTTGGAATGCGATTCTTTCTCCCTAAGTATCCTTTTCCGACTGAAATTGTCTAAAGCCACTATAGGGGCACTGCCATGTCACATGCCCGTGTGACTCGTCTTCAAGCCGTGTTCGGATTTCTAAGTTGAGGCACGGCTGTGTAGATCGGGGGTGAGGCCGTGTTCTAGATGCTTGACAAGGCACGGCCATGTGCTCTTTGGGCCAGGCCGTGTCGATTTCGTGATATGGCCCATCTATTCTGTTTTGGGCCCGTTTTATGTTCTTTTCATCCTCGGGTGCTATCCTGGGTATAAGACATTAAAAGAAAGGATTAAGAGCACCTTTTTACTTAAATTGAGGAATAAATCATCCAAAAACAAGCTAAATGTGGGTATAAAATATGTTATAATTACGGTTTATCAGGCGTGCTCCTCCTGTGTTCTTCAATCGGAATGTTGGCACGTTTAGACGGCACGGGAGTGTTCTGCTCGTGTTTGACAAGTCAGTATGTAGGCACGGTTAGAAGGCATGGCTGTGTTTATCCCATGTTTAACAAGTCAGTAACCTCGCACGGGAGGTCGGCACGGGCGTGGGATATTATCGCCACCCGTGTTTGGGAAAAGAAATTTTTCTCTGTCGTGCACGGCTACTGGCACGCCCATGGATCGTCCCCTGGCTTCCACACGGCCACGGGCACGCCCGTGTGCAAGGCCGTGTGGTCTGGAAATCTGCTTTCTTGGTTAGTTCGGTGCTAAAGAAGAAGAAGAAAATGAAAAAAAGAAACAAGAGAAAGAAGAAGAAATAAATAAAAATGTAAAAAAAAAAAATAGGGTTAGTGCTCGGGTTGCCTCCCGATAAGCGCTCGTTTATAGTCTTAAGCTAGACTTTACCTCTCATTCGTATGGTCATGGTGGTTTGAGGAGGTGGAAATCCTTTCTCATGCGATCAATTCGGTTATGGATATATAGTTCAAGTCGAGTGTTGTTTACCTCAAAAGTGTTGAATTTAGGCTTGCTTACCTCGACTGTGCCGTATAGGAAGACATGAAGTACCTCAAAAGTGATTTCTTCGTTTGTCTTGAGGTCTGAATTGGTGATTCGAGGGTCTTCCTTATTCAACAATACCTGATCCCCTATTTTGAAGTGATTTGTTGTTCCTATCAGCTTGTCTGGGGGTTCCTTCGGTTTCACTTCGTGTGGTTCTGGTTCTTCTTTAAATTGTGTTTTCCACTCTCTAGTTTGTCGACCCTAAGGCTTCGTTCATCATATAATTCTTCTTTGTTGGCACGAGGTCTAAGATCTAGCTTAGCTAGGTGATTTCGTGATGCTTCCTGTAAAGAAGGTTGAACCAAATGGTTATCAATAAAATTAACGTTCGTACCTTTATTACTCGATGTCCTAGTTGGGTCAAGAGCTTGAAGAGTGATTGTTTCAGCGTCTACACGAAGTGTGAGTTCACCGAATTCTTCCTCTGTGTGGTCTTTCTTTATTGTATCGGGATATGGCACACGAGGTTGGTATTCTGTAATTGCCGGTTTTGGTATATCATGGCACACCTCAACCTTACCTTCGCTTACCACAGGTTCTTGCCTCGGGTCAGATTCCACTAACCTTTCACTGTTATGAGCTTGTACGGCTTGAATTTGCTCTATTGGGTTAGTTTCGGTGTTGCTTGGTAGACGCCCTTGTGATCGTTTGGATATTAATTTTGCAAGTTGTTCGACTGCATTAGTGACTTCCTTGACTGACTTAGTAAGTTCCCCGACTCGGTTCTTATTGCTTTTAAGTGTTTTCTCAGTATCTTGGAAGTGGTTTTTTGTGGCTGCCATAAATTTTGTCAGCATCTCTTCGAGGTTCAACTCCTCTTCCTGTTGGTAAAGTGGTTGTTGAAAATTTGGAGGAAGTTCCTATCTTTGGCTATTTTGATCATCCCATGAGAAATTGGGATGGTACCTCTAACCTGCATTATAAGTGTCACTATAAAAATTATTTTGAGGTCTAGAATAGTTACACATATAGTGGACCTGTTCGTTCTCCATGCCATATCCGTAGGGTGGGTACTCAGGATTCGCCCCGCCTCTTAAATTCGAGTTATATTGCATTACTGGGTGTACCTGCGAGAGACTACAGAAACCATCAATCTTTTGTACCTGCGAGAGACTACAGAAACCATCAATCTTTTTATTCATCATCTCTAACTGGTTAGACAACTTGGTGACCACGTCGAGGTTAAAAACACTGGCATCTTTTGTTGGTGCTGTCCTCATAACTTGCCACTGATAGTTATTTAGTGCCATCTCCTCTATGGACTAAAATTACCTGTCAAAGCAAATAAAAGAAAAATTAGCAAAGTAAAAAATAAAACTAATAATAATAAAAAAAATAAATTGCAAAAAAAAGGCTAGAGAAATAAAATAGAGATTTCTTAATATTTTAGTTCCCCAGCAACGGCGCCAAAAACTTGATCGCTGAAATCAGAGTTTTAAATTTATAATGAATGAGATCGAACCTGGAAACTAACTCTGACAACGATTAAAGGCAAGTGTGCCTATCGAACAGTAGTATAGCTTAGGTAAGACCAGATTGTCGAACCCAAAGGAACTAAAAGTACTAATACTAACTTTCTTTTTATTATTTAGCCTAAAATAAAGTGAAGTTTCTTTAATCTAAATTAACGACTACTAAGCTAAAGACGCGAAGACAAAAAGAACGAATTGAGAAATAACTTGAAGAAAACCTCAATTGATCACGACGATACCTTCAAGAAGAATCCACCTAGACTTCACTTGTTATCTAACACTGAACCATACGATTTATTCACTTAGTTTGATCCGTAGGACTCCCTAACGTATATTAAACCCTCTCTCGAGGTGAATAACATCTAACCCTAGGTTGATTAGTGGAATTCTCGTTCTCTTATAATAACACCCTAGAATAGCAGTAAATCGATCTATGGATTCCCATATTAGGTTTCACCCTAATCAGGAAAAATCTCGTCACCCTATCTCTAGGCGTGCGATCAACTCCGCTTAATTATGTTAGATCTAATCTTAGGCAGGTCTATTCCTCCTCCACCTAAGCACATCACATTTGGATTAAGCACACATAATTAAGAAAAAACTAAGTATTTATCATATAATTCAGAAATCAAAAATAAGATTCATCTAGGTTTTATCCCCTTCAGGTATCTAAAAGGTTAGTTCATAACAAATAAATAAAACATCTCAAGAGAAAAGATAAAACAAAACATAAGAAATCCCTAAAACTCCCTGAAGGAATTGAAGGAGAAATCCACCGTCTTGAGTATAATTCCGGCTTCTTGGGATGGATCAACTGTCTAACTTCGAGTGATTCCCACAACTCTGACCTTTTCGGCTTGGCTCTTTAGCCTAGCTTCACCCCGATTTCGGCTTCTGCCGAACTCCCTTTTCAAGTTGCCCCCTTGGGTGTTTATATAGACTTTGTGATGTCTTGCTTGGCCCCTAAGTATCCTAATTTAAGTAGAATTCCTACTAGGGTGTTTGAATAGGCTTCGGAATGTGTTTATTTGCCTCCAAGTATCCTTTCCCGAATGAAATTGATCTTTCCAGCGACAAGGACACGGCCATGGCACACGCCCGTGTTCGACTTTAAGCCGTGTTCGGGTTTGTTTATGGAGGCACAACCGTGTGAATCATGGTCAGGCCGTGTTCTAGCTGATCTATGGGGCACGACCGTATGGCTTGAAGTTCAGGCCGTGTCGATTTTGTAAATTGGCCCATTTGGCCTGTTTTAAGCCCGTTTCTCATTCTTTTCATCCTCGGGTGCTTTCCTGGGTATAAGACATGAAAAGAAAGGATTAAGAGCACCTTTTTATATCAATCGAGGCTTAAATTATCCAAAAGCATACTAAATGTGGGATTAAAATATGTTGCTTTTACGGTTTATCAGGGTTATTGTTAGATCGAAAATTGTTACCCATATAGTTCATTTGTTCGCTCTTCATGCCTTGTCCGTAGGGTGGGTACTCAAGATTCGCTACGCCTCCACTTATCTCACATTGCATGACCGAATGTACCTGTGAAGAACACAAACCATCAATTTTTTTATGTAACATGTCTACCTGATTTGATAGTAAGGTTAATGCGTCGAGGTTGAAAATTCTGGCTACTTTTGCTTGCCTTGTCCTTGTAACTTGCCACTGATAGTTATTCAATGACATCTCCTCTATAAACTCGTAGGCTACTTTAGGAGTTTTGTTATTCAGAGTTCCACCGGCTGCTGAATCAATTAATTGCCTTGTTGAAGGGTTCACATCGTTGTAGAAAGTTTGGACCTGTAGCCACAAAGGTAATCCGTGGTGTGGGCACCTCCTCAACAAATCTTCGTATCTCTCCCATGCATCATAAAGTGTCTCTAAATCCATCTGCACAAAAGAAGAGATATCATTGCTTAACTTGGCCATTTTGGTCGGCAGAAAATATTTTAACAGAAATTTTTCGGTCATTTGATCCCAAGTAGTGATTGACCCTTGTGGAAGAGAATGCAACCATTATTTAGCTTTGTTCTTCAAGGAAAAGGGAAATAACTGAAGACGGATGGCATCATCAGAAAACGTCATTTATTTTGAAGGTATCACAGAATTCTAGAAAATTTGCTAAGTGTGTGTTAGGATCCTCATCCTGCAAACCATCAAACTGAACAAACTGTTGTATCATCTGTATAGTGTTAGGTTTCAGTTCAAAATTATTTGCAGCAATAGTAGGCCTAACAATACTTGACTCAGTTCCTGTTAAATTAGGTTTGGCACAATCATACATAGTTCGAGGAGCATGATGTTCGGCCATCTCTGGAGGTGGCGGATTATTCTCAGCCATCTCTGGAGGTGGCGGATTATTCTCAGCCATCTCTTCGGTGGTATTAGCTTCGATTTCTTGCTCTTCTTGTATGTAGTTTAAGCTTCGCCTTATCTCTCTACGATTCCTCCAGACTGTACCTTCAATATCACTGTCGTAAAGTAGCGGTCCTGTCAGGTTCCTTCTAGTCATAAATTAGAGGTACCTGAAAGGAACAAAAGAAAGAAAAATAGCAAAGTTAAAAATAAAAGTAAATAAAAATGGCTAAAGTAATAAAAATTAAACTTTCTTAATATTTCAGTTCCCCGGCAACGGCGCCAAAAACTTGATCGTTGTTTTATGCGATGTCAAAGTCTTAAAATTTATATGAAGAATGATCGAACCTGGAAGCTAACTATGACAATGATTTGAGGCAAGCGCACCTATCGAACAGTAGTATAGTTAAGGCAAGACCGGATTGTCGAACCCAAAGGAACTAAAAGTACTAATACTAACTTTCTTTTTATTATCTAGCCTAAAATAAAGGGAATTTGTTATTTAATTTAAATTAACTAACTACTAAGCTAAAGACTCTAAGACAAAGAAGAAAGAAATTGGGGAAAATACTTGTGAGAGAAAACCAATTGACTAAGACAATACCCGAGGAAAAATCCACCTAGACTTCACTTGTTATCTAACTCTGAACCAGACGATTTATTCACTTGACTTGATTCCGTAAGATTCCTTAACATATATTAATCCCTCTCTCGAGGTGACTAACGTCTAACCCTAGGTTGATTAATTGAAATCTCTTTCTAATTAAAACCCCTATAATTGCATTAACTCGATCTATGGGCTCCCATATTAGGTTTGACCCTAATCCGGCAGATTTTCGTCACCCTATCTCTATGCGCGTGAGCAACTCCGCTTAACTATGCTAGATCTACTCTTAGGCAGGGACTTTTGCTCCTCCACCTAAGCACATCATACTTGAATTAATATTCCGAAAATATCAACACAAGGATTAAGAACACATAATTAAGAACAAGTCAAATATTTATCATATAGTTCAGCAAACAATAACAAGATTTATCTTAGGTTTCATCCCCCTCAGGTATCTGAGGGTTTAGTTCATAATAATAAAAGAAAACATCTCATGAGAAAAGATAAAACAAAACATAAGGAATCCCTAAAACCCCCTGGAGGAATTGAAGGGGAGATCCTCCGTCTTGAGTATGATTCCGGCTTCTTGAGATGAATCAACTGGCTATATTTGAGTAACTCCCCACAAATCTGCCCTCTTTGGCCTAGCTGGACGCCCCCTGACTAAAGCCCTGGGTTCCCCCTTTTTAGGTTATACTTAGGGTGTTTATATAGGCTTCTGAATGTGTTTCTTTGCCTCTAAGTATCCTAATCCGAGTGAAATTTCTCTTTGTCATGGCAGGGACACGCCCATGGCACACGCCCGTGTGAATCGTGGCCAGGCCGTGTTTGAGACCGTTGAATGAGACACGGCCGTGTGGTCTTGGGCCCAGGCCGTGTTGATTTCGTAATATGGCCCATTTACTCTGTTTTGGGCCCGTTTCTCGTTCTTTTCATCCTCCGGTGCTCTTTTGAGTATAAAACATGAAAACAAAGGATTTAAGAGCACCAAATTACACAATTCAAGGCTTAAATCATCCAAAAGTATGCTAAATGTGGTATTAAAATATGTTACTATTACGGTTTATCAACTCGCGCTGAAAAGAAGAGGTTTTTAACCTCCGGCCGTCGTATCGGGCGGCATCGACGGCGGCGCGTGGGGGCAGTAGCCCGGAGGTCCGACGACGGAGCCAGACGAGGGAACGAGGGGTTTCAGAGGATTTTTTTAAAGTTTTTATTTAAAACAGATTAGAAATGATTTTTTTTATTTAAAACTGACTTATATAGGCTGCTGGAACGGCGTCGTTTTGGGGTTACCTTTAAAGGCCAAACGACGTCGTTTAAAGGCCTTAGATCCGCTCGTTGACCCAAAAACCCGGGGAGGATCCGCGTGTTTTTGTTTAAAGTTCTAATTGCCAAATAGACCCTTCCGCATTATTTCAATTTTATAATTACGTCCTATTATATTTTTTTGTTTTACAATTGGGCCCAAAATTATTTCTTGCGTTTCAATTTAGTCCTTCGGGCTACTTAAAGGCCAATGACAGAACGGCGTCGTTTAGGAGACAGAGCATAATTGCCCATTAGGTCCCTACAATTTGTAGCGCACTTTAATGTCATCCTTTTACATTTTTATTTTTTATTTATTTTAATCCTTGTTTCTTTTTTTAAACCTTTTTTATTTTAAAATTATTTTAATATTATTATTTTATCATATTAAAATTCTATATTTTTTTACTATATGTATATTAATTTATTAATAGTATAAAGTTTCTTTTCTTTTTAATATATACTATTTTAAATATATGAAATTATTACAATTATTTTATTTAGTTCAATAATATTTATATACATTACATATTATTTTATAATTTGTATATTATACATTTTTTAAAATTTTGCATACTATATGTTATTATATTATATTTATAATTTAAATCATTTTATCCTCTATATTATATAAATTTTATATAGTATATAACATGTATTATTTATATTAAAAAATGCAGTTTTATGATTTGTATTATAAATATTTTTATATGAAATAATTACTATTATTTTATTTAGTTCAATAATATTTATATACATTACATATTATTTTATAATTTGTATATTATACATTTTCAAAATTTTGCATACTATACGTTATTATATTATATGTATAATTTAAATCATTTTATCCTCTATATTATATAAATTTTATATAGTATATAACATGTATTATTTATATTAAAAAATGCAGTTTTATGATTTGTATTATAAATAATTTTTAAGTTATATATGATATTTACTTAAATTTCCTTTTATCACTCATTATATTTCTATTTATAATTAGGTTATTTTATTTATTTTATTTTACATTATTTTAAAATTTGCATATTAGTTATTATATTACTATTTTTATTTTATATTATACACCATTATATTATATTTTATGTATAATTTTTAAATTATTTTACCCTTAATATTATATATGATTTTGTATATTGTATATTGTTTATATTATTTTTAAATGTGTAGTTTATACATATATATATATATATATATATTAGATTATTATATCAAAAATATTTTGTTTATATATCATTTATTTATTTAATATATATTTTACTTATTTTCTCATGGATATATGTATTATTTTTAGATTTTGCCATACCACTTTTTGTTGTTTCTTAATTTACAATATTTGTTACTACAACAAAACAGTGCTAAGACGACACTTATGGGGTGACATTTTCCTAAGTGTTGGTATAGATTGGCCAACATACGCTTTGGCCAACTCTTTTATAGGGGTTGAGATATGCATGCCTAAGGCAACGCTTAAATAAGAGTTGGCTTTTGTGTAGTCCTAAGCCGACACTTTTGTGGTGACACTTTCCTAAGTGTTGGGATAGACTTGTCAATATACGCTTTGGCCAACTCTTTTTATAAGGGTTGGGATATGTATGCCTAAGGCAATGCTTGAATAAGACGATATTTTCCAGTCCTAAGACGATATTTTCCTAAGTGTTGGGATAGACTTGCCAACATACGCTTTGGTCAACTTTTTGTATAAGGGTTGGATATGCATGCTTAAGGCAACCTTAAATAAGAGTCGGCTTTGTCCAACACTATGCCTACACTTTTGGGCCGACATTTTCCTAAGTGTTGGGATAGACTTGCCAACATACACTTTGACCAACTCTTTGTATAAGGGTTGGTATATGCATGCCTAAGGGTTTTAGGGTTTAGTGTTTAGACACTACAACAAAACAAGTTTTTAGGATTTAGGGGTTTAAGGGTTTGTGGTTAGTGGTCTAGGGATTAAGGGCTATGGGTTAGGGGTTCATGTTTTACGGTTTAGGGTTTAGGAATTAAGGGTTAAGGGTTAAGGGTTTAGATTAATTAATGTCTTTTAATTTATATTAAATAATTTATTATATAATTGTAAAAGAGATAATTTTAATTTTAATATATTAAAATTATGATTATAGTTTAAATTATTTAAGAGATAATAGATAAATTTTATATATTAAATGGTTTAGGATTTAAAGTTTACTTGAGATTTGTTAAATGATGAAATTTTATACAATCAATTAATACTTTTATATTTAAAAATATTTAATCTAGACCATTTGATATATTTAAATATTAGATTTAAAAAACATTGATAAAAAAAAAGAGAGTAACAGAATGATATTGATAGATAACTATCTATGTTGGATAGGACTAATTTATAACAAATAATTTTAAAGTTTTTTGGGTATATGACTGATTGTTTGTTAATTTATATATTAAAAAAATTCTTATATAATCGTAAAAGAGATAATATTAGTTTTAAAATATTGAATTAATTATCATTATAATTTAGGGTTTATGGTTTAGGGTATATGATTTATGGTTTAAGATTTAAGAGTTACTATTTTAAGGTTTATGGATTATAGGTTTAAGGATTATGATTTATGATTTATGGTTTAAGTATTAGGGTATAAGTTTTAGGGGTTAGTGCTTAGGGGTTTAGGGGATACGGGTTTGGGGTTTAGGGTTTAGATTAATTAGTGTGAAAAATATATGTTAAAAATTAAAATACTATAATTTAAAATAATTTTAAAGTTTTTTGGGTATATGACTGATTGTTTTTAATTTTATATTAAATAATTTCAAATTTGAAAGATTTTAAATTTTAAATAATTAGATCTCAACAGGGGGATCGTTGTTTTACTACCAATCACAAGTTTTGTCTTGTACACAGTAATTTTAAAGATTTCAAATTTTATCTAATTCTTTTAAATATTAGTTAAATTTTAAAAAATTATTTATTTAAATGAAAAAATAAAATACTATAATTATTTAAAATAATTTTAAATTTTTTGAGTATGACTTATTGTTTTTTAATTTATATATTAAATAATTTCAAATTTTAATTTAGTAGAAGAGTCTAATTAAAATAACATTTTAGTTGAACGAGGCCATTAAAAATATTTAATTTAATTTATATATTAAATAATTTCAAATTTTAATTTATATATTTATTTAAATGAAAAAAAATTAAAATAATATAATTATTAAAAATAATTTTAAAATTTTTTGAGTATATGACTTATTGTTTTTAATTTATATTCTTTTTAATTTATATATTAAATAATTTCAAATTTTAAATTAGTAGAAGAGTCTAATTGAAATAACTTTTAGTTGAATGAGGCCATTAAAAATAATATTTTATATAATTTATTTATTAATAATTTCAAATTTTAAATTACTAGAAGAGTTTTCTTTAATACAAAAAATTTACGTATTCTTCATCAGGAAGACATATCCAGTTTGAGTTTTTGTATTATTTAAAATTATTTTCGTACACTATTATAAAAATTTACAAATTAAATATATTATTTGGAACAAAACAAACTTAATTTAAAAAAATTTAAGAAATAATTAAACCTTTCAAATATTTAAGAAATAATTAAACCTTTCAAATATAAAAAAAATGAATTGAAAAAATCATTTTATTTTAATCGCCACCATCTTAATTTTTCCCCTAAAAATTTCCCCCAAGCCTTAAATTTTCCCCTAAAATTTTTCCCCTCAAAATTTCCCTCAAACCTTAAATTTTCCCCAAATCAAAATCCCATCTCTGCATCGTCAATTTTATTTTCATTTCTCTATACTTAAAAAAAAAAAACAAAATCCCTATCTTCTGCCAGCTTTAGCTTTTTCGCGCGACTGCAAGCTTTTCGTCATCACATCACCATGAGAGCCAAGTGGAAGAAGAAGCGTATGAGAAGATTGAAGAGAAAGCACCGAAAGATGAGGCAGAGGTCCAAGTAGACAGTGAAATCTGTGGGTTCTGTTTTAGCTTTTGGTTTACTTTCTTATTTTGATCTTTTGGATCGGTGTTAATCCAGCACTGGATGGTTTTTAGATTTTTAAATTGTTGAGAACAGTTTACTGATTTCTATAGAATGAGTATTTTTACAAAAAAAAAAAAAAAATCCCTAATTTCTCTCCTTTTTTGAAAAAAATATTCTAATAATTTTATTCTTAGTTGTAGAAGAAGTAGCCGGAGCTTTTCACCGTTGCTGGTCGAACATTTTTGTGTTTCCTTCTCCGATCGGTCGGTACCTTATTCGTATTTCTCTCATTTTTTTGTCTTGCTTTTTGAATTTTGTTTTAAACTTGGTTTTAGAGAGCTGGTTTGATTGTCTGGTTCCATAAATTTTTGGTACAAATAATTTTTTTAATATTTAAAAAAGTTGAATGTTTGGTAGAAGCGTGATTATTGATCAGTTATATTCGTTTTAATTTAATTTAATTTAATTTTTCCTTCGAATTTTTTCTGGAAAATCTCGTTTATTGTTCGTCATTTTTTGTTAGGAATGTATAACAATTTCTTCTCTTATTTTTTATTGGGTTTCACTAAAGTTTTCTACTAAATGTATGAAAACTATACCTTTTTTAATGAAAACCTATTAATAGGATGTATGATTTATTTATTACATATTGCTCTGTTTTATTGCTTAAATTTAGAGCTTTTGATAAGTTCCGGGCAGCAAGGAACTTGAGGAAATTCACGTGACAGGTGATGTTTATAATATGTGAATCTTTAAGGGGCTTTAGTTAATTGTGTGGTAGTGTCTCCTGTATCATCTCTGACTATCTGTTTTTTTTTTTAAACAAAACTTGTAATACTTTGTTGCAGTTGTTTATGCTAGAGTTTTCAAGTGTAAATAGCAGTTATTGTTGAAGCTGACATCTATCGATCCTGTTGCAAAGGAAAATATAGAAGAGGTGTGGAGGAGGGCCAGCATTTGCAAATTAAATGTCCTGTTGAAGTCAGCACAAACTGGTTGCATTTATCTTGAAAATTTTGAAGTCTTCCTTTTAGCAGTTGCATCTCCCTATTGATTAACTGTTTTGACATTTGTTATTATTTCAAAGAGTTTGAGTGGAGCAACTATGTCACTGAACATTAGTCCCTTGTTTGACATTTTACCTTCTCCTTCCCCCTCCCTCCACTCTCTCTCGTCTTCTAGGAGGACTGTCTGAGTTTTAGGAGGGAATTAAGGTAGAGGATTAGATAGAGAGCCATGTATATTTGCATAATTGATGAATATAATTCTTGATATTATGGTTGCAATTCATGTTACTTCTCTGCCTAGTGTCGCCTTCACAATCGGTGGAAAGATACTTGAGCTTACCCCTGAGCAGGTATGATGTATTATGCCAGCCTTTTCCTTCGATTTAATTCATGATCATAATGTTCATCATCATATCAGATTAGCTCCAGTAATGATTCCACCGTGTGTATCAGTAATTACTTGATTATTGGTTTGGATAGGACTTAGTAATGAATTTTAAACCGATCGATCTAGCTGCGATATCATGTTAGCGTTCACTGATTCTGTTCCTGACCTCCTTTTGCCTTGCCTTTTTTTTTTGATGACCTGAAATCAGTACATTCTAAAAGTTGGTGACACAGAGCTAGCTCAATGCATTAGCGGATTCGAAGCTCTCGATGTACCACCGCCTCGCGAACCACTCTGGTATTCTTTATATACTTCACCACTCTGATATTAGATTTTTATTCTAGGCTGGCAAAGAATATCCGAAACCATACTAATTTTTCCATTCGGTCGATATACAGGATCTTAGGCGACGTGTTTATGGGTAAGTTACATACTGTTTTGGACTATGGAAACATGCAAATTGGATTTGCAGAGGCTGCATAAAGTAATCACTGTTCAACATTTAAACCCCCTTGGTATGTATAATATGCAGTGCTAAGTATTACTCTTATAAAAATAAGAAAGTGGGATTTAGTATCTAATGATAATTTGCATGTAAATATATTATTGCTTGTGGCAGGAGCTTTTTTTAGGAAAGAAATTTACTTCCTCTATACTTATAATAAACGATGCAACTGAATTGTTTTTTTTAATGAATTTAATCTAACGGATTATTATTTTTAATGAATTTAATCTAATGGATTATATGGAAGCCAAAGGTTAGTGATATCCTTACCTAATTGCTAATTTATCATGATTTTTTAGTTAGTAACTTGGAACTATTTTTCCTCATTTTGTAGAAAATCAAGAATCCCAACTACAAGGGCAAGTGGACGGCACCAATGATTGACAACCCATGTTTTTTGCTAGCTCATTTCTGTTGTGCCTTTTTTTTTCCTTTTATATGAACAACAAGAAGTTTTATCTTAATTCATGTAATTCTGTGCTTTTCAATGACCCTCAGATTTCAAGGATGATCCAGACCTCTATGTTTTCCCCAACTTGAAGTATGTCGGTATTGAATTGTGGCAGGTACTCTTTTGTCTAAATCCTAGCCCGTTATTCTGGACCATTTTAGAGCTATATAACGAGACAAATGTTTGTGTTTTGTCAGGTGAAATCTGGAACAATGTTTGATAACATCTTAGTTGCCGAGAAGAGTTTTTTGGAATTGAAGTTGCAATTTCAGACTGCATTAGCTGTTATGTACTATAACATCAATATCAATGTCCATCGTCTTAGGAACTTTTTTATTTGTTTACTTTTGTACATTGGGTAGAATGTCGGTGGTTTACATTTTGGCTAAATATTAATGTATTGTGATATTGGATTGATTTTTGTAATGAATGTTCAACCTTTATTTTAATTTTAATTTAATATTGTAACAACCCAAACTCAGCCCACACGTCACGACCGAATTTGGTTTGCTACTGAGAAAACATTTTGAAACCCATTTTAAAACCGATTTAAGTTTTGTCGAAAATCTTCCAACTTCAAGTCTCTTGTTAAAAACCATACTTAGTGTTGTTTAAAATATTTATTAAGTCGAGTTGTTTATAGATTTAAAATGTACCCGATGGTACCTTAAAGCCTTTACGATTGCTTTGGAAAACATGTGAACTCATTTTTATAAGTAAATAATTAATAAACAAGTATTCAAGCATATATCAATAATAAAATAGTTCTAGAAGGCCTTATTACAACCCAATTAAAATAAAACCAACGATCAATATAAAATAAAACCCAAGTTCATTTAATAAAATTCCTCTGCATGGCCACCTCGAGTCCATCCGGTCCACATCCGCAATCTACACGTCACCTGAAAAAAATAATAAGGAGAAGGTGAGTCACCAAGACTCAGTATGTAACCCTTCCCCCGGTTTAAAGTCACATCATACACATTTTATAACAATTTAACATGCATCAAGTCGTGAACCCAACCTAACCATCCGTATCACCTTTCTCTACCCCGTGTGGTACCAAACCACTGGTGGTGCCAAACCACTGGTGACTTAAAGTCACAGATGTGATGCCAAATCACTGGAGGTGCCAAACCTCTGGTGCCCGAAGACACAAATCGATTGATGGGGCCAACCCATCGTGTGATGCCAAATCACTGGCGTCGATCCCGTATTATCATCTGTGGGGCCAACTCACTGTGGTGCTAAGCCACTGGGACAAGACGCTATGAGGTACCAAACCTCTGGTGACCGTAGTCACAGTGTGTTACCAAAACACTGGTGTCCGTCGACACAATATCTCTGCCCCCTCCACTCATCAACCCATATCAAGCAGTTTATAAACAAAGTTTATATAAACATACATTTATCACATGTATCACATAAGCCATGCTTCCCAAAAGCATCAAATAGTACTCATATTAACAGGTACTTACCTGAATCATCACTTTATACCGATATGGTATTAAATCCAATGCTACATCAATCAGAGTTAGCATTCACAGTATTTAGCACAGTTAAAAAGTCATATAGTGTGTATGTACACACCTGTCACCCACGAGAAGTCTAAATCCCGAAAAGAGATGTTGGTCACCACAGTTCTCTCTGCACCTATATTCGGCCAACATAGGATTAGTACTATGGCCTAATCGGCCAAACCAAATATTTAAAATGGTTCTCTTTTTGAACCCGAATCCTTACCCGAGTGCCTTTAAATAACTAATCGCAACACCAAACTCCCGAATCTGCTTCTGATTCCATGAATCGGCAATCAATAAGTTAGTAGCCTTTGGCTTAAACGAATACCAGATAACTAACTAAAGTAGATTTTACCATCACTTACCAAATATTGAATACTAGAGATCGGGGCCTGAGTCGACTGCTTTACTTCCCTGAGTACCTAGCAGAAATCGGTTACTACTCGTTTAGAAAACTTAACCATTGTCGAAATCGGCACCTTTCCTTGTAAAAAGTCGACAGAAAAAGAAAGAAAAGGGGAGATAGAAATTCGGTCATCACTTACCTTATCACCCGATTGATAACAAAGAATCTGAAGAGATCTATGTTCCTTCCAATATTCGGCCAAAGTACAATAGAATAGAGGATGGGAGTTTCGGCAAACTACTGGGTTGTATTCGGCCAAGGGGAGAAAGAAAATAATGGGAAAGAAAGGTGCTAGGAATTTCGGCTTGAAGGGGTTCGAGGGAATGGAGAAAATACAAGAGGAACAAAGGAGGGTTTAGGGATTTCGGCACTTAGCAAAAATGACAAAAGGAAAAGCAAGGGGGTCAACTGATGCTTTTATAGGCATTCGGCACCCCCCTTCAAGCTTGTCGTCCACTCCTTCCAACAAGGAGTTCAAATTCTAATCAACCTTCCCAATTTACTCCAAGCCACCCATTTGAATTAAAACAAATTAATTTGAATTAATCCCCATTAATCAATTAATAATCTTAATAATCAAAATAATATCCCTCTTTATCTCTTATTATCTAAAAAAAATCTAATTAAAAGAAAAGCTCATATTATCCTTTAATAAAAATAATTTAAAGAGAGAAAAACTCTCCACTTGTGCCTTCCAACCATAATGCAAAAAGAGGGATTGTTGTGACTCGAACCAAGGTTCTCCCTTGCTCCTTGGTGGCGTCACTTGTAGTCCTCTAAGTGGCCTCACTTTTGCCACTTTACCAAGGGCTTTTTAGTGTTCAAATTCCTTCATTTATTCTTATAACACCCTTCTGCTAAGGCTCCCTACCTTTAAAGTTCAAGATGAAATTTTCTACTAAACCGAGCCTACTCAAGACCCTTAATTAACCTTTATTATTCCATAAATAATATCACAGTGGTTCAAACATAAGAGAAATAATTTAATTCCAAATAGCCCCATCTTTGGGATGTTACAAATATTTTTTAAGTTGTATTTAAAACTTCTATTCACTGTAAATGTTTATGAAAATATATTAATATTGAAACAATAAAAAATAGAAAATAAATGAGTTAGACGTGTTTATTCCAACCTTTTTAAGATTGTCTTAACTGGGTCTATTTCAACCTTTTTAAAGATTGTCTTAGACAAGGTATATTTCAATCTTTTTAAGGTTGTATTAGATGGCTTTATCTGAACCTTTTTTAAGGGTTGCCTTAAACAAGGTCTATCCCAACTTTTTTAAGGTTGTCTTAAACGAGTCTATCCCAATCTTTTTTAAGAGTTTGCCTTAGACAAGGTTTATCCCAACCTTTTTAAGGTTGCCTTAAACGAGTCTATACCAACCATTATTAAGGGTTGCCTTAGACTGGTCTATCCCAACCTTTTTAAGGTTATCTTAGAGGAGACTATCCCAACCTTTTTCAAAGGTTGGCCTTGACTAGGTCTTTCCCAACCTTTTTTAAAGGTCGGCATTGACCAAGCCTTTCACAACCCTTTAATAAGGGTCGGCTTATGTTGACTTATGGCGACGCTTTTGAAAAAGCGTCGCCATGCCTATGCCAACTGCACTATAGACAACCATTTTGGAAGCGTCGGACGAAGCGTCGCGAAACCTATGCCAACCTTTTTTGCGTCGTCTTAGGTCAAAAAAAGTGTCGATGTAGGGTTGTTTTGTTGTAGTTCTATGTTGTTATTTTATTTTACATCTAATCATGCACATAAAGCTTTATGTTTATTTAATATCTTTCTTTTTATCTTTTATTATTTACTGCTTTATATCTTATATTTGTTTATCCTTTTTTTATTTTATTCGTTTATCATTTTTACATTCTGCTTTAGTATAATTATTCTATTGTTTGTATCACTTATTATTTCGTATTATTCTTTCTTTAATTATCCATTAGTAGTAATTGTTAGTTTGATTAGTAGTTATGATAAATTGTTATTTGGCATGTGTGTTGTAATGTATTCATGCAAGGTCTTACTCAAACCATTTTTTATAAAAACACATTTTGAATTAACACGTTTTATTCAAATATTTTTAAACATAGCGATATACGATATTTTGGGACTTCTAGAAAAATTATACCTTAACTTACTGGGTTTTAATTTTTCTCGAGGAACTTAGGGTATCAAATATCCTTTTTAAACCTACAAATTTCAAATTAAAAACTTATTCTCGGAAGTTCATAATGTTATATCTTAACTCATTAGATATAATGTTTTGTATTTCGAGGTAAGGATTTTCTACAAAATAAAAGGCAAGCTTAGTTTCGAAGTTTTGAAATATAGCATCCTAACTTATTGGGTGTGGCATTTTATTTCTTTGAAATAAGCAAGTCTTGGCTTTCTTTTGAATAAAAGGATAGTATTTTAAATTTTTCAAAATTTCGACATTAAGACATGAAATTATCAATTAGGTACCAAATTTGGGGTGTTACGAGGGTGACCCTTCCTCGTACGTAACCGACTCCCGAACCCGTTTTCTTGTATTTCGTGGACCAAAATCAATATTTTGAAATAAAATGTTTTATAAGGTGATCCAATCACACCTAAGTAAAAAGGGATTGGTGGCGACTCCCATTTTCATTTTTAAAAGTCGACCACCGTTTTTTTTATAAAACTTAAAAATGGTTTCGACAGCTTGGCGACTCCACTGGGGACAATAAGAGAGTCATGCCGTAAAATTGGTTATTTTCTGTCTTAATGTCTAAAACTCGCAAAGTTTTTTTTTTAAAAAAATACGATCTTTTATTGCATTTGTTTTTGTACATATGATTGTTATATTTTTACGTGCATTGCACTGCATGACCGTTGTGATCACACCCTTAAGTGGGAGTGAGAAGCTATGCCTTCGTGAGGTTTTCACCTCCGCATGGGCTAGTGGATTGCTCCCGGGATACATCTATACCTATGTCTTCGTGAAGTTTTCACTTTCGCATGGCTATAGGGAAATGTATTCCCTTAAATCGAACTCGGTCCGTATGAGCCTATAATGGGTGAGGATCGAGGAATCTGCTGGTTTGGGTACCTCAACTTTAGAGCTAAACCACACGTAGAAAACATAAGAACCCACCCTAAGTAGAACTATGTCAAACCTTAGTAGTTACCCAGATAGGTGTTTGTTTATTTTACTTGCTTTATATTTTACTCTATGGTACTAACTTGTTTTGTTTTATTTTTTGTGCATGTCATTTCATATTTTAAGAGGTATCGATTCACGGTCAGTTTCTAAGTTAGAAAGCTGCTTATGGAGAACGAATTCCTTGATAAAGTGGAAGACAATGCAGTCGTCTGCATATGGTCAGAGCAAAGGCAACTAGAGAAAAGGGATAACTTAGCTGAGGGTTATGTGTCGGAACTATGTGATTCCGCTCGTATCAGTGTCACACAAAATGAGCTCCAGGATTTGAAAGGAATATTGACCCAGTGGGATGATGAGGCAAAGCAATTGTTTTATCGTAGTTATGGTGATCTACCTTACTTGCTCGATGTCAAGGTAGATAAGCATCTGTTCCGGGCTATGACTCAGTTTTGAAACTCTGCTTATAGCTGTTTCACTTTTGGGAAAGTAGATTTAGTGCCCACGGTGGAGGAATATACAACCTTGCTTCACTGTTCAAGGATCCAAGTCGACAAAGCTTATTCTAGGGCTGCTAACGTCCCAACTTTTGTGAAGAAGTTAATGAATATCATGAGGATGAGTGAACAATGGGTTACAGCCATAATTCAAGAGAAAGGTGAGGGTAAATGCATACCTTCGGTGAGTTTGAGGGATTTGATCCTAGCACATCCAGATGTAAAGAAGAAGATTGACGTCTTTGCCTTGTGTATTTATGGTTTGGTAATTTTCCTTAAAGCTCTCAGACATGTAGATGAAGCAGTTACTGACTTATTCGATTGAATTGACAAAGGGGTCACTCCTATACCTGCGATCTTAGCCGAGAAGTTCAGATCCTTGAGTGCATGTCGAAGAGCAGGTGAGGGCAGGTTCATTGGATGCACGTAGTTGTTGTTGGCTTGGTTCCACAGTCATTTCTGGAAGGTGGAGAAAGTTTCTTATCGGGTTTTCTTTGAGAATTACTCTCCGCTGAAAGAGATAGTGGCTACACCAAGGAGAGAAGACGTGTCCGAGGAAAATTGGATGACGCTCCTTCAAAACCTGCAAGAAGAAAACATCGAGTGGAGGGCTCCTTGGATGATTCCCGACAAAATCCTGTATTGGTGTGGGAGCTTTGACCGGGTTCCTTTACTTGAAATTTGGGGAGCCGTTGGGTATGCCCCTTTGCTCGTATTGAGACAATATGGGTCAAGACAGTTTGAACCAACGACATATGGGCTGGCTCAATGTGAGTTTTCATACAGAGGGGAAAACTATAAGAAGAGGGTTAAGGAGATTTCTGGTGCTTGGAATCAGATTCGTAGGATGAAGAGATTATCCGCAGGCCCAATGACGACCCCAGAATACAATGGATGGAGGATTAAAATGATTAATGATAACATCCCCGAGCTGTATCCAGAAGGCGTCCAATTAAGAGAAGAATGCTTGCAAGTGGTCCCATCAGAGTTAGAAATTGTAAAACAAGATTTCAAAAAGATGAGTTCAGAACTTGAAAAGAGGATAGAGAAATTGGAAGAAGAGAAAATGTACCTGAGGTTAGACGTGGATGTTCAGAAATTGGAGGTCGATAAGTTAAGAAAAGGGAAGAAAAGGGTCAAGGAAGTCTTAGACAGCTTAAAGACAGAGTATAATAAGCTGCGTCTATCAATGAAAAATGCTGGATTGGGGAAGACTTCGGAATAGTGGCAACAGGAGGTTCAAGAGGAAAAGACCAAAGCTAACCGTTGGGAAAGGAAGTTCCTAGAGATGTAGATGCAAAACGAGGCCCTAGGAAAGAGCTTAGCAGAAAGCCAAAAGGAAAAGAGTGGATTAAAAACTAGAGTGGCTGAATTGGGACGGTCTCTTCACCACTATCGAAGCCGTAAATTCTGCAAACTAGCTGAAGTCGAGTCTAGACAAGATTGAGAAAATGAAGGGCAAGATTGAAAGATTAGAATCAGTATTGCAGAAATGTGAACTCCGGATCGAGCAGCTTGAAGTAAGAGAAGGGCATTGGAAGGAAGAGCTCCACCGTTCTCATGACCAAGTTAGAAATCGGGATTATCTCATGGGTGAAGTAATAGTTCAAATTCGAGAGGTAGCTGGTCACCTACAGACTTTGGCAGTACAGGCTGATACATTGAGCACGAAGTATGAGCTACAGTCAGATCGTGGTCAAGAGTTAGCCTTGTTATTTAGGAAAATCAGAACTTTGGGCCTTAGGGCGAAAGCATATTTGTAGTCCGTTTTATGTAAAGGATTTTGTTTTCTAATAAAGTTTTCTAAAATGAAGTTGAATCCGAATCGATGCCTCCTTACATTCATGCATTTGCATTACATCATATCATATGCATTTAAGTCCATAGAGAGAGCCTAATTAGTTGAAATTATCACACACACACACACACACACACACACACACAGAGAGAGAGAGAGAGAGAGAGAGAGAAGGAAAAATCTGGAAATTGAACACCATTACAGTACACGTGCCAAAACAAAGAAAATGGATTAAAGACTTGAACAATTTCAGAAAGACATGCAAGACCAGATGCAAGAGCAATTGGCAAAGCTCCAACAAGAAATGAGAGACCAAATGTTGGAAGCTCAAAGGAACATGATGGCCCAAATGGCCCAGATGCTAAACGGGGAAATGGACAAAGAAAAAGGTCCCATGACTATTACTGGAGAAGATAGTGAGGGCATTCCTCTAGGTTTTACCCCACCACATGCACAAATACAGCCTGAAAGTATCCCCAAGGGCCATCTGTCACGATTAGGCCTCAACAGGGGCAAGTTGATATTAGACCGCCCATGAACTTCCAAGTTGGCTCAGGATCTAACCCAAGAGATAACCCTGCTAATCCCATTATCCCTGATTTGGATATAGCAGAAAAGGAAGTGAGAAGGATTGAATCCTCAAGACAGTTAGAGGATCGCTGTAGGTGGTTGGAAGAAAAGTTCAAGGCTTTGGAAAATGCCAATCATCACCATGGTATTGACGCAAAAGACTTGAGTTTGGTTCCAGATTTGGTGCTTCCTCATAAATTTAAGATGCCAGAATTTGAGAAGTACAATAGGACTAGCTGCCCCGAAGCCCACATCACTATGTACTGTAGACGGATGACTGGCTACGTGAACAATGATCAACTTTTGATTCATTGTTTCCAAGACAGTTTAGTGGGGGCAGCATCTAGGTGGTACAATCAACTCAGCCGTGCTAGGATTAGCTCTTGGAGAGACCTAGCCCAAGCCTTCATGAAGCAATACAATCATGTCACGGACATGACGCCTGATAGAATTACCTTACAAAACATGGAAAAGAAGTCAAATGAAAGCTTCAGACAATACGCGCAAAGATGGAGGGAAGTTACCATGCAAGTTCAACCACCTCTCCTAGAGAAGGAAACCACCATGTTTTTTATCAACACCCTGAAAGCTCCATTCATGACGCACATGATAGAAAGTACTACCAAGAGTTTTGCGGATATAATGATGGCAGGAGAAATGACTGAAAATGCCATAAGGGGTGGCAAGATTGAAGCGGGGGAAACCACTAGAAGGTCTGCTCCTAGGAAAAAGGATAATGAGGTGAATAATACGAGTGCATACAACCAAGGCTACTCGAAGGCAATCAACGTTAGCCAGCCAAAAGTAGTTACGGCTGGGCAACAAAGGTCGACTAGACAAGAATCAGGCGCAAGGAAAATTTTTGAAAAGCTCCAATTTACGCCAATCCCAATGACGTATAAGGAGCTATATCAAAGTTTATTTGACGCGTATGTGGTGTCCCCGTTTTATCTAAAACCGTTACAGCCCCCATATCCTAAATGGTATGACTCAAACGCTCAATGTGATTACCATGCGGGAATATCGGGGCATTCAATAGAAAACTGCACTGCCTTCAAAAAGGTAGTAGAGAGGCTTATCAAAATGGGGATCGTAAAGTTCGATGATACACCTAGTGCGGAGAACCCATTACCCAACCACGAGGATAAGAGGATAAATGCGATCGGTGAAAAGGTCGTAAGAAAGATCAAGGGGGATATCTCAGAGGTGAAAACCCCGTTGAGAATGGTTTGGAGAGAAATGATGAGAAGAGGATTGGTAGAATTAGATTCTGTGAAAGGATGTGGAGGAATAAGGGACTACTGTGAGTTCCACAAAATAGAGGAGCATGAGATCCAAGAATGTGCTGAGTTCAGAGTATTGGTACAAAACTTTATGAACAATAAAGAATTGGAGTTTTATGAAGAAGGCTCAGAGGGAGGAAACATACATGCAACCGAAGGAGAATTGACGGAGCAAAAAGTCAGTTATCCGAGGATCATCATCTCTCGACCAAGAAACACGAAAGGCGGAGCACAAGTGGGGCCAAAATTTGTAATCTAGAAACCTGTTTCCTTTCCTTACAAGGATAACAAAATGGTACCTTGGGATTACGAATGTAATGTGACAATACCGAGAGTGGAAAGCTCAGTTGGCATTTCCAAAGAGGTCAAAAATGAAGGATCTTACACGCGTAGTGGAAGGCGTTACGACTCAGGAAACGTCAGAACAGAACCCGTAAAAGCAAAGACCTTGGTAGTTGAGCAAGAGAAAGGGGTTGAAGCACTTATCAATGAACCTATGAAGGAGGAAGAGGCTAAAGAATTTCTAAAATTCTTGAAGCACAGTGAATATAGCTTGGTAGAGCAGTGATAAACCGTAATAGTAACATATTTTAATCCCATATTTAGTATGCTTTTGGATGATTTAAGCCTCGATTTATGTAAAAAGGTGCTCTTAATCCTTTCTTTTCATGTCTTATACCCAGGAAAGCACTCGAGGATGAAAAGAACATAAAACGGGCCCAAAACGGAGTAAATTGGGCCAAGGTGGAAATTGACACGGCCTGGATTTAAGCCCACACGGCCGTGCCTTATTGATCATCTAGAACAGGGTCTGACCCCCGACTCACACGACCGTGCCTCATTAAAGAAGTCCGAATACGGCCTAAAGACTAGTCACACTGGCGTGTGACATGGCTGTGTCCCTGTCGTGGAAATGAACAATTTCATTCAGATTTGGATACTTTGGGGCAAAGAAACACATTCCAAGAGCCTATATATACCCCTTAAGTTCATCCTTGAAGGGGGCGGTTAGCTAGGCCAAGGAGCCAAGACGAGAAGGTCAGATTTGTGGGAATCACTCAAAGATAGCCAGTTGATCCATCCCAAGAAGCCGGAATTCTACTCAAGGCGGTGGATTTCTCCTTCAATTCCTTCAGGGAGTTTTAGGGATTTCTTATGTTTTGTTTTATCTTTTCTCTTGAGATGTTTTCTTTATTTGTTATGAACTAAATCCTTCAGATTCCTGAAGGGGATGAAACCTAGATGAATCTTGTTATTATTTTCTAAATTATATGATAAATACTTAGTTTGTTCTTAATTATGCAAGCTTAATCCAAATTTGATGTGCTTCGGTGGAGGAGGAATAGATCCTGCTTAAGAGAAGATCTAGCATAATTAAGCGGAGTTGATCGCACGCCTAGAGATAGGGTGACGAGATTTTGCCGGATTAGGGTGAAACCTAATATGGGAGTCCATAGATCGATTTACTGCTATTCTAGGGGATTATTATTCGAGGAAGAGATTTCTGTTAATTAACCTAGGGTTAGACGTTATTCGCCTCGAGAGAGGGTTTAATATACGTTAGGGAGTCTTACGGACCAAACCAAGTAAATAAATCGTATGGTTCAGGGTTAAATAACAAGTGAAGTCTAGGTGGATTCTTTCTGAGGGTATCGTCTTAATCAACTGAGTTTTTCCTAAAGTTATTTTCCCAATTCATCCTTTTTGTCTTTGTGTCTTTGGCTTAGTAAATATTTTAGATTATATTAAAGCAACTTCACTTATTTTAGGCTAAATAATAAAAAGAAGGTTAGTATTAGTACTTTTAGTTCCTTTGGGTTCGATAATCCGATCTTGCCTAAGCTATACTACTGATCACTGAAATCAGAGTTTTAAAATTTATAAAGAATGAGATCGAACCTGGAAACTAACTCTAACAACGATTAAAGGCAAGTGTACCTATCGAACAGTAGTATAGCTTCGGCAAGACCGAATTGTCGAACCCAAAGGAATTAAAAGTACTAATACTAACTTTCTTTTTATTATTTAGCCTTAGAAATAGAGTGAAGTAGCTTTAATCTAAATTAACGACTACTAAGCTAAAGACACAAGACAAAAAGAATGAATTGGAAAATAACTTGAAGAAAAACTCAGTTGATCACGATGATACCCTCAGGAAGAATCCACCTAGACTTCACTTGTTATCTAACCCTGAACCAAATGATTTCTTTACTTAGCTTGATCCATAGGACTCCCTAACCTATATTAAACCCTCTCTCGAGGCGAATAACATCTAACCCTAGGTTAATTAGTGGAACTCTCGTTCGCTCATAATAACCCCCTAGAATAGCAGTAAATCGATCAATGGACTCCCATATTAGGTTTCACCCTAATCCGGCAAAATCTCATCACCCTATCTCTAGGCATGCGATCAACTCCGCTTAATTATGCTAGATCTATTCTTAGGTAGGGTCTATTCCTCCTCCACCTAAGCACATCAGATTTGGATTAAGCAACATAATTAAGAACAAACTAAGTATTCATCATATAATTCTGAAATCAAATAAAAAGATTCATCTAGGTTTCATCCCCTTCAGGTATCTGAGGGGTTTAGTTCACAACGAATAAAGAAAACATCACAAGAGAAAAGATAAAACAAAACATAAGAAATCCCTAAAACCCCCTGAAGGAATTGAAGGAGAATTCCGCCGTCTTGAGTATAACTCCGGCTTCTTGGGATGGATCAACTGGCTATCTTCGCGCTATTCCCTAATTTTGACCTTCTCGGCTTGGTACATTGGCCTAGCTTTGACGCCTTTTCAAAGGTGGCACTTAGGGGATATATATAGGCTATTGGAATACGATTCTTTCTCCCTAAGTATCCTTTTCCAACTGAAATTGCCCTTTCCAGCGACAGAGGCACGGCCATGGCACACGCCCGTGTGGATCGACTTAAGACCGTGTTCAAATTTCTAACTTGAGGCACAATCATGTGAGGCGGGGTTGAGGCCGTGCTCTAGGTGATCGTTGAGGCACGGCCGTGTGTGATTTGGTCCAAGCCATGTCAATTTCGTGCTAAGGCCCATTTACTCCATTTTGGGCCCGTTTTGTGTTCTTTTCATCCTCGGGTGTTTTCCTGGTTATAAAACATGAAAAGAAAGGATAACAAGCACCTTTTTATATAAATCGAAGGATATATCATCCAAAAGTATGTTAAATGTGGGATTAAAATATGTTATAATTACGGTTTATCAAATACCCCCATACTTAAGCTTTTGCTTGTCCTCAAGCAAAGTTCTCAACTACAATTAAAACGAACTTTCCATAATTTACAATTCTTATCAACAATGCCTTATCATAATTCATATATAATTCATACATGGATAATTCAATTCAAAGAGTCCTAAAGATTCAAACGAGATAAGTCATGAGTTTGTACTTTGAAAACATATGTGTCTCCACTCATTTAAATAACTACCTTTTCAATTCAAAACCGACAAGGATTGATATCCTCACTAAAGATTCACTCAAATCACTCTAAAGTGTTTAAGGTTCAGGAAAAGATCGCTCATAAGTTGAACTTGAAAAGTTAATCCCATAGGCTTGCCTGAAAATCAAATCTCCACCACTGTAAAATGAGACGATAAACAGATCAAGAGGTCTTTGTTAAGGTTGTAACGGGGCTAGGGTTAAAGGTGTGGTTAAAGGCTAAAATTAGAGGGTTAGAATCGAGATTGAATTGACAAGTTCCTACCTAAGAGTACTGAAATAATATTTACATCAACTGAAAATAATAATGAACCTACTAATACAAGCTTTACTTTTATTGAAAATAAACTTTGATTTGTATAAGCTCACTTTTCATACTATTAATATTGAATACTTTGAAATTTTTTTTAGAACAAACTAAGTAATTACTTTAACTTATAATATACTTCAGTACTAATCAAATCATATCTCGATTAAAAGGTAGTCAAAAGGAAGGGTGATAACAAATACAAAGGGTTTTGGGTTAATATTAATAGGTGAGTCAATAAAAGGGTTGTTAGGATCAACGGGGTTCACTAGGGGTTAATTGTAAAGGTAGGCTATTTAGTGGAGTGACTGGGTTAAAACCTATGTGCCTTTATCATCTCTGTATTATCAAATCATAAATGTGGTCTCAACATGTATAAACGAGGCAAGTTCTAGAATAACAGTTCATAGTTGACACACTCATAATCAAATAATGAGCACGAAAAAGAATTATGCTCTATAAGGTTCAAAATCTCACAAAAATTATGGGTGTTTTGACATCATCCTCGTGAATTTCAAATTTCAAGGTAGTATTCGAATTTAGTTTAACAACCTAGCAAAAAAAAATTATTTTTTATTTTTTGAAAAAGAGACTTATCATGCTTAATTCTCTAGTATTATTCAAATTCAATCATCAATGCACAATTAGCTATGACTTATTCTAAAACATGTCAATAACAATCACAAATCATCAGAAATTTCATCCTAATTAGTAATATGACAAATTTGCTTAAAAACAAGACTAAATCAGGGATTTGAGAATAATGCAAAAAGTTGGGCATTTTTACCCCCCACAGTTAAGATGTACATTGTCCTCAATGTACAAGGATAGATAATATCTTTATTTTTATATAAATCAAAAGTGAGGGTGAGAGGTACTCCCTGGATTCTTGGGTGGGTTCCATGGAGGATGTGGCAAATACGGCGAAGGCGTCGGTATGGTGGTGGTGTTGGTTCCCAAGCTCTGCGCTAGATAAAGAAATTAGGGAACTCGTGAAGGATTAGCTAGGGGTTATTAAGACATAAAAAAAATAAACTAAATATAAAATTAAAAAAAAGCAAGCTAAAGGGAAGGAGACTAAGAACAAAACTAAAATGAGAAGAAAATACTAATGGATTGTGAAGTCCTTATTGAAGGATGGTTCGCAAGGTGAGAATCAACGCTAAGGTTGGGGATGTACTGGCGGTGGCGGAAGTGAAAAGGTTATCGTGGTGGTCGGCGTGATTCCCAAGCAGCTTGGTGATCGCTAAAATCAGAGCTTTAAAAATTTATAAAAGAATGATTGAACCTGGAGACTAACTCTGACAACAATTAAAGGCAAGTGTACCTATCGAACAGTAGTATAGCTTAGGCAAGACCGGATTATCGAACCCAAAGGAACTAAAAGTACTAACACTAACTTTCTTTTTATTATTTAGCCTTAAAAATGGAGTGAAGTTGCTTTTAAACTAAATTGACGACGACTAAGCTAAGGGCACAAAGACAAAAAGAACGATTTGGAAAATAACTTGAAGAAAAACTCAATTGATCACGACGATACCCTCAGGAAGAATCCACCTAGGCTTCACTTGTTATCTAACCCTGAATTATACGATTTCTTTACTTAGCTTGATCCGTAGGACTCCCTAACCTATATTAAACCCTCTCTCGAGGCGAATAACGTCTAACCCTAGGTTAATTAGTGGAACTCTCGTTCGCTTATAATAACCCCCTAGGATAGCAGTAAATCGATCAATGGACTCCCATATTAGGTTTCACCCTAATCCGGTAAAATCTCGTAACCCTATCTCTAGGCGTTCAATCAACTCCGCTTAATTATGTTAGATCTACTCTTAGTCAGGGTCTATTCCTCCTCCACCTAAGCACATTAGATTTGGATTAAGCAACATAATTAAGAACAAACTAAGTATTTATCATATAATTTTGAAATCAAATAACAAGATTCATCTAGGTTTCATCTCCTTCAGGTATCTGAGGGGTTTAGTTCATAACGAATAAAGAAAACATCACAAGAGAAAAGATAAAACAAAACATAAGAAATCCCTAAAACCCCCTGAAGGAATTGAAGGAGAATTCTGCCGTCTTGAGTATAACTCCAGCTTCTTGGGATGGATTCACTGGCTATCCTCGCATTATTCCCTAACTCTGACCTTCTCGACTTGGCTCCTTGGCCTATCTTTGACGCCTTTTTCAAAGGTGGCACTTAGGGGATATATATAGGATCTTGGAATGCGATTCTTTCTCCCTAAGTATCCTTTTCCGATTGAAATTGCTCTTTCCAGCGATAGAGGCACGGCCATGGCACACGCCCGTGTGGATCGAGTTCAGACCGTGTACAGATTTCTAACTTGAGGCACGATCGTGTAAGGCGGAGTTGAGGCCGTGCTCTAGGTGATCGTCGAGGCACGACCATGTGGACTTCGGGCCAGGCCGTGTTAGTTTTGTACTAAGGCTCATTTACTCTGTTTTGGGCCCGATTTGTGTTCTTTTCATCCTCGGGTGCTTTCCTGGGTATAAGACATGATAAGAAAGGATTACAAGTACATTTTTTATAAAAATCAAGGAATAAATCATCGAAAAGCATATTAAATGTGGGTTAAAATATGTTACAATTACGGTTTATCACCTGGCGAACCTGGCACTAAGAAACTAAAAGAATATTAAATGGAAAGAGCAGAAGAGAAGTATAGATAAGGAAAATAAAGGAGAAGAGAAAAAAAAAGAAAAAATAAAATGGTCTCAAAGACCCTTGGCTCGGTGAGTGGACGAAGCTGCCGGCATGAACTCATGTAGAGGTGTTACCCTCGGTAGGATGATGCTTGCCTTCTTCTGCTTCTTCGTCATGATTTGTGGATTGCTCCAAGGATCTAGAGGTTTAGTCTAGGGATAGAAAGGTGTTTGAGAAGGAGAGAAAGGAGTAGAAGAAAAGGTGGAGAGTGAATGAGAGGAGTGGGGAGAGGGGGTGGTGTTTAAATAGGGGTTCAAGTCTGCCGTGTCCCCACGGCCGTGGTCCTAGGGTGTGTCGATTTACACGGTTGCCTCGCACGGCCGTGTGTTAGGGTGTGTTGTTACTCCATGTCCGTGTTTCATCAACCCACGCCCGTGTTTGCGAAGTTTGTATGTTGGCACGGTCGGGCTGCACGGGCGTGTCTTGCACGTGCTGGACAAGTCAGTATCTTCGCACGGTTGTGGGACACGGGCGTGTTCTGCCCATAGTGTGCAAGTCAGTAGCTTCACACAGTTGTGGGGCACGGCCGTGCCATTTTGTCGGTGCCCGTGGGGAGGGTGGTTGCATCCGTGACGTTGGGGTTAGGTAGGATCTAATTCGCACGGCCTCTACTCTGTCATTGCGGTGGTTCCGGTGGTTCACACGGCCACGGACACGGCCGTGTGTAAGGCCGTGTGACCTAGAAATTTGTACTTTTGGTTAGTTTAAAAAGAGAAAAAGAAAGAAGTGAAATAAGGAAACTGAAAATAAAATTGAAAGAAAATAATGTTAGTGCTTGGGTTGCCTCCCGAGAAGCGCTCGTTTATAGTCTTAAGCTAGACTTTTCCTCGTAATTGTAAAAATCAGGGACGTTTAAAGGTTTGAATATCTTCCATCATGTTTACAGCTATGTTTTCTTGATAAAGTTGAAGTCGAGAAACGTTTACCTTAAAAGTGCCGAATGTTTGATTACTTACCTCGACTATTCCGTGGGGGAAGATATCGTGTACCTTTAGAGGAATTTCCTCGCTTACGTTTAGGTCTGTTGTGGTGATGTGAGGATCAGTTTTGTCTAACAGTACTGGTCTCCTATTTTGAAGTGATTTGATGTCCCTATGAGCTCTTCTGATGGTTCCTCGGGTTTTACTTCGTGTGGTCCTAGTTCTTCTTTGACATGTGTCTTCTGCTCTTCTAATTTGTCGACCTTAAGGCTTTGTTCCTTATGTAATTTCTCTTTGTCGCTTTGGGGTTTATGAGTCAGCTCAGGGTTGTGTCCTTGCGATGTTTCCTGCGGTGAAAGTTGAACAGTTTGATTATCGTTTGAAGTTACTTTCTTACCTTCATCGTCTGTTGTCCTGACCGAGTCAAGAGCTTGAAGCTTGATTGATTCATCACCTATACAAAGTATAAGTTCTCCTGTGGCAACATCAATTTTAGTCTTGGCAGTTGCTAAGAAGGGTCTTCCTAGAATTAGGTGGATTAAATTATCCTCATCCATGTCTAAGACAACAAAGTCTACTGGGAAAACAAATTTATCGATTCTTACAAGAACATCTTCAATAATGCCCCTAGAAATTCTAACAGTTTTATCAGCTAATTGAATACTCATCCTAGTTTGTTTGGGCTTCCCTAGACCTAGTCGTTTATACAATGTATAAGGCATGACATTTATGGTTGCCCCTAAATCCGCTAACGCATTATCAATAGTTAAACTACCAATTAAACATGGAATTGTAAAACTCCCTGGATCTTCTAGCTTCTGGGGTAGTCTATTTTGTAACATTGCCGAGCATGTTGCGTTCAACTCCACGTGGTGCTCTTCGTCTATTTTGCGTTTGTTTGTCAAGAGTTGTTTTAAAAATTTCCTCGAGTCTGTCATCTGAAAAAGAGCTTTGAGAAGAGGTAAGTTAATATGTAATTTCATTAAAAGTTTAAGAAACTTACCGAACTGTTCTGAATCGTCTCTTTTTATTGCTTTGGGATAAGGTATGCGAGGTTGGTACTCTTTGATTACCGGTTTTGGCTTTTCTTGTGCTACCTCTGTTTTACCTTCGTCTACCTTGTTTTCTGGTATTGTATTGGGTTCATCTAACCCTTTACTGTCCTGAGCTGTGATGGCTTGAATTTGCTCCTTGTTACTAGGTAGATGCCATTGCGGTTGTTCTGATATCAGCTTTGCAAGTTGTTCGACTGCATTAGTGACTTCCTTGACTGACTTAGTAATTTCCACGATTCGGCTCTCGTTGCTTTTGATTGTTCTCTCAGTTTCTTGGAAACATTTTTCTATGTCTGCCAAAAATTTTGTCAGCATCTCTTCGAGGGTTGGTTTCTTCTCTTGTGGATAGGGCTGATTTTGGAAGTTTTGAGGAGGTTGTTGTCTTTGATTTCCTTGACCTCCCCATGAAAAATTTGGGTGGTTCCTCCAACCTGGATTGTAAGTATTACTATAAGGATTATTATTGGATCTGAAATTGTTACCTACATAGTTCATCTGTTTGTTCTCTGCTTCCGGTTGGTAGGGTGGGTACTCAGGATTCGCCATAGTTCCACTTGCGTTGCACTGCATGACTGGATGTGCCTGCGAAGAACACAAACTATCAATCTTTTTATTCATCGTCTCCATCTGTGTTGATAGCATAGTCAACGCATCGATGTTGAAAACTCCGGCTGATTTTGTCAGTTTCGTCCTGTTAACTTGCCAATAATAATTATTCAGTGACATTTCTTCAATGAACTCGTAGGCCGCTTCTGGAGTTTTGTTGTTCAGGGTTCCACCGGCGGCTGAATCAATTAGTTGCCTCGTGGAAGGGTTTACACCATAGTAGAAAGTTTGGACTTGTAGCCACAAGGGTAGACCATGGTGTGGACACCTTCTCAAGAGATCTTTGTATCTCTCCCATGCGTCGTATAATGTCTCTAAATCCATCTGCACAAAAGAAGAGATATCATTCCATAATTTAGCCGTTTTGCCCGGTGGGAAATATTTCAATAAAAACTTTTCGGTCATTTGTTCCCATGTAGTGATTGACCCTCGTGGTAACGAGTTTAACCACTATTTGGCTTTATTCCTTAATGAAAAAGGGAATAATTGAAGACGTATGGCATCATCAGAAATGCCATTTATTTTGAAGGTATCACAGAACTCTAAAAAATTAGCTATATGCATGTTTGGATCTTCGTCCTGCAAACCATCAAATTGAACAAATTGTTGAATCATCTATATTGTGTTAGGCTTTAATTCAAAATTGTTAGCAGCTATAGCAGGCCTAACAATACTAGATTCTGCTCCTGTTAAATGCGGTTTAGCATAGTCAAACATGGTACGTGGAGCATTGTTTTCCCCCACATCATGTGGTGGTGGATTATTCTCGTCCATCCCTTTAGTAGGATTGGATCTGCCCTCTTGGTCTTTCTCTGTGTAAGTTAGGGCTCGCCTTGTTTCGCTACGATTCCTATGAGCGGTAGCTTCAATATCACTATCGTATACCAAAGGGCCTGTCGGGTTCCTTCTAGTCATAAACTAGAGGTACCTGCTAGGAGAAGAAAGAAAGAAAGAAAGAAAAATTAGCAAAAATTAAAATTTGACCTAAAAAAAATAAAACTAAATTGCGAAAAATAAAAATAATGGCTAAAGTAATAAAAATAGAGCGTTCTTAATATTTTAGTTCCCCGACAACGGCGCCAAAAACTTGATCGCTGAAATAAGAGTTTTAAAATTTATAAAGAATGAGATTGAACCTGGAAACTAACTCTGACAATGATTAAAGGAAAGTGTACCTATCGAACAATAGTATAGCTTCGGCAAGACCGAATTGTCGAACCCAGAGGAACTAAAAGTACTAATACTAACTTTCTTTTTATTATTTAGCCTTAGAAATAGAGTGAAGTAGCTTTAATCTAAATTAACGACTACTAAGCTAAAGACACAAGACAAAAAGAACGAATTGGAAAATAACTTGAAGAAAAACTCAGTTGATCATGATGATACCATCAGGAAGAATCCATATAGACTTCACTTGTTATCTAACCCTGAACCATATGATTTCTTTACTTAGCTTGATCCGTAGGACTCCCTAACCTATATTAAACCCTCTCTCGAGGCGAATAACGTCTAACCCTAGGTTAATTAGTGGAACTCTCGTTCACTTATAATAACCCCCTAGAATAGCAGTAAATCGATCAATAGACTCCCATATTAGGTTTCACCCTAATCTGGCAAAATCTCGTCACCCTATCTCTAGGCGTGCGATCAACTCCGCTTAATTATGCTAGATCTATTCTTAGGCAGGGTCTATTCCTCCTCCACCTAAGCACATCAGATTTGGATTAAGCAACATAATTAAGAACAAACTAAGTATTTATCATATAATTCCGAAATCAAATAATAAGATTCATCTAGGTTTCATCCCCTTCTGGTATCTGAGGGGTTTAGTTCATAACGAATAAAGAAAACATCACAAGAGAAAAGATAAAACAAAACAGAAGAAATCCCTAAAACCCCCTAAAGGAATTGAAGGAAAATTCTGCCGTCTTGAGTATAACTTCGGCTTCTTGGGATGGATCAACTGGCTATCTTCGCGCTATTTCCTAATTCTGACCTTCTCAGCTTGGCTCCTTGGCCTAACTTTGACACCTTTTCAAAGGTGGCACTTAGGGGATATATATAGGCTCTTGGAATGCGATTCTTTCTCCCTAAGTATCCTTTTCGGACTGAAATTGCTCTTTCCAGCGACAGAGGCACAGCCATGGCACACGCCCTTGTGGATCGATTTGAGACCGTGTTCAGAATTCTAACTTGAGGCACGACCGTACGAGGCGGGGTTGAGGCCATGCTCTAGGTGATCGTTGAGGCACGACCATGTGTGATTTGGGCCAGGCTGTGTCAATTTCGTTCTAAGGCCCATTTACTCCGTTTTGGGCCCGTTTTGTGTTCTTTTCATCCTCGGGTGCTTTCTTAGGTATAAAACATGAAAAGAAAGGATTACAAGTACCTTTTTATATAAATCGAAGGATAAATCATCCAAAAGCATGTTAAATGTGGGATTAAAATATGTTATAATTACGGTTTATCAACTACTGTTCGATAGGTACACTTGCCATCAATCGTTGTCAGAGTTAGTTTCCAGGTTTGATCATTCTCTTTATAAATTTTTAAAACTCGACAGACATACGATCAAGTTTTTGGCGCCGTTGTCGGGGAACTAAAATATTAAGAAAACTCTATTTTTATTACTTTAGCCATTATTTTTAATTTTTGCAATTTACTTTTATTTTGTTTTTAGAATAATCAAGGTTTTGCTAAATTTTCTTTATTTTTTCGCAGGTACCTCTAGTTTATGACTAGAAGGAACTCAAGAGGACCTCTGGTATACGACAGTGATATTGAAGCCACCGCTCGAAGAAATCACAGAGAAATCAGGCAAGCCCTACATTACACAGAAGAAAATCAAGAAGACAGATCTAATCCTACTGAAGGGATGGACGAGAATAATCCACAACCACATGATGTGGGAGAAAATAATGCTCCACGTACAATGTTTGATTATGCTAAACTGCATTTAACAGGAGCAGAATCGAGTATTGTTAGGCCTACTATAGCTGCTAATAATTTTGAATTAAAGCCTAACACAATACAAATGATTCAACAATTTGTTCAATTTGATGGTTTGCAGGACGAAGATCCAAACACTCATATAGCTAATAGAGTTCTGTGATACCTTCAAAATAAATGGTGTTTCTGATGATGCCATACGTCTTCGGTTATTTCCCTTTTCATTAAGGAATAAAGCCAAAAAGTGGTTGAACTCGTTACCACGAGGGTCAATCACCACATGGGAGCAAATGACTAATAACTTTTTATTGAAATACTTCCCACCAGCCAAAACGACCAAATTACGGAATGACATCTCTTCTTTTGTGCAGATGGATTTAGAGACATTATACGACGCATGGGAGAGATACAAGGATCTCTTGAAAAGGTGTCCACACCATGGTCTACCCTTGTGGCTACAAGTCCAAACTTTTTATAACGGTGTAAACCCCTTAACGAGACAATTAATCGATTCAACTGCTGGTGGAACCGTGAACAACAGAACTCCTGAAGCAGCCTACGAGTTCATTGAAGAAATGTCACTGAATAATCATCAGTGGCAAGTTACAATGACAAAACCGACAAAATTAGATGGAGTTTACAACCTCAATGCGATAACCATGCTATCAACACAGGTAGAGATGATGAATAAAAAGATTGATAGTTTATGTTCTTCGCAGGCACATCCAGTCATGCAGTGCGACACAAGTGGAACCGTGGCGAATCCTGAGTACCCACCCTACCAACCAGGCGCAGAGAGCGAAAAGATGAACTATATAGGTAATAATTTCAGATCCAATAATAATCCTTATGGTAATACTTACAATCCAGGTTGGAGGAACCACCCAAATATTTCATGGGGAGGTCAAGGAAATCAAAGGCAACAACCTCCTCAAAATTTCCAAAATCAGCCATATCCGCAAGAGAAAAAGCTAAACCTCGAAGAGATGCTGACGAAGTTCATGGAAAGCACAGAAAACCGTCACCAAGATACAGAGAAAACACTCAAAAATCAACAAACATCGGTTGACGAGACCAAGAACCGAATCGGGGAACTTACTAAGTCAGTAGGGGAAGTCACTAAGGCAGTCGGACAACTTGCAAAGTTAATGTCCGAACAACCGCAAGGACGTCTACCAAGTAACACGGAGATTAATCCAAAGGAGCAAATTCAAGCCATCACAGCTCATGATAGTAAAGTGGCAGACAAACCAAATGAGGTGGACGAAGGTAAAATAGAGGTAACACAAGAAGAGCCAAAACCGGTAATCAAAGAGTACAAACCACGCATACCTTATCTCGAAGTGATGAAAAGAGACGACTCAGAGGAACAGTTCGGTAAGTTTCTTAAACTTTTAAAGAAATTACATATTAACTTACCTCTTCTTGAAGCTCTTTTTCAGATGCCAGACTCGAGAAAATTTTTAAAACAGCTCTTGACAAACAAACGCAAATTAGATAAAGAGCCACATGTGGAATTAAATGCAGTATGCTCAGCAATGCTACAGAATAGACTACCCCGGAAGCAAAAAGATCCAGGGAGTTTTACTATTCCTTGTTTAATTGGTAGTTTAAATGTAGATAATGCGTTAGCTGATTTAGGGGCAAGTATAAATGTCATGCCTTACACATTGTTTAAACGACTAGGTCTAGGGAAGCCCAAACAAACTAGGATGAGTATTCAATTAGCTGATAAAACTGTTAGAATTCCTAGGGGCATTAACGAAGGTGTTCTTGTCAAAATCGATAAATTCGTTTTCCCAGTTGATTTTGTTGTCTTAGACATGGATGAGGATAATTCAATCCCCTTAATTTTCGGAAGACCTTTCCTAGCAACTGCTAAAACTAAAATTGATGTTGCCACAGGAGAACTCATACTTTGTGTAGGTGATGAATCCAACAGTCTTCAAGCTCTTGACTCGGCCAGGACAACAATCGATGCAGGTAAGAAAGACAATTCAGTTGATAATCAATTTTTACAACCTTCATCGCAGGAAATAACATAAGGACACAAACTTGAGACAAATCACGGACCTAATACCAACAAAGAGAATTTACATAAGGAACGAAGCCTTAAGGTCGACCAACTAGAGGAGCAGATAACAAATTTTGAAGGGGAACCGAAACCACGTGAAGAGAAACCAAAGGAGTCCCCAGAGAAGATCGTAGAAACATCAAACCACTTCAAAATAGGGGACCAGGTATTGATCGACAAAGACGACCATCGCGTCACTACTCTAGACCTGAAAGAAACTCCTCTTAAGGTACAAAATATCTTCCCATATGGAATAGTCGAGGTAAGCAATCCAACATCCGGCACTTTCAAGGTAAACGCTTATCGACTTAAATTTTATCAAGAAAATAAAACTGTGAGCACGAAGGAAGATATTCAAACCTTTAAACCTCCTTGATTTTGTTACAAGGACAGTCTAGCTTAAGACTATAAACGAGCGCTTCTCGGGAGGCAACTCGAGCACTAACCCTATTTTACTTTTGCATTTATTTTCATTTTCTCGTCTTTCCTCTTTCCTTTCCTGGACATCTAGTTTTAAACTAACAAAAAGTGCAGAATTCCAGACCACACGGTCTTACACACGGCCATGTCCGTGACCGTGTGGACCACTAGAATCCCCATACTGACATAGAAGAGGCCTTGCGAATCAAATCCCAACTAATTTCGACGTCACGGATCCAACCAGTACCCCACGGGCACTGACAAAGTGGCACGACCATGCCCCACAACCGTGTGAAGCTACTGACTTGCCAACCACGGGCAAGACACACCCATGCCTCCCAATCGTGCCAACATATTGACTACTCAAACATGGGCGTGACTGGCTGAAACACGGGCATGGTGAAACAACACGTATAGACACATGGCCGTGCAGGGCGACCGTGTGATTCAACACACCATCGGACCATGGGCATGGGAACGTACCAGATTTGAGCTCCTATTTAAACCCCACAGCCCTTCCCCTTCTCCCCATCTTCTTTCTTCCTTCTTTTTCTTTCAAAATTTCTCTTCTTTCCTTAGAAAAGGTATCCAGACTCTTGAGCTACACTAAAATCATGCCGAAGAAGCGTAAGAAGGCAAGCATAGTCTCCACAAAGGAGACCCTACACATAAGTTCATGCCGGCCGCTTCATCCAAACACCAAGCCAAGGGTCTTTGAGACCATTTAGTTTCTATTTTTCTTTTCTCTTTTGCTTCAATTTCCTTATCTTTACTTCTCTTCTACTCTGTTTAGTTTAATTTATTTTAGTTTCTTAGTATCAGGTTCGCCAGGCTGCTTGGGAATCACGCCACTTCCGCCACTGCCAGCACCTCCGCAACCCTAGAGGTCACACCCACATCGCGAACCATCCTACAATAAGGACTCTTCGGTCCATTCTTCTTTTCTTTTATTTTTATTTTCCTTCTTAGTCTCCTTCACTTTAGCTTGCTTTTCTTTAATTACATATTTATTTTATTTTAATTATGTCTTAATAAACCCGGGCTAATCCTTCACGAGCTCCCCAATTTCTTCATCTAGCACAGGATCGTCATCCAAATCGACCCCTCCAAACATACACACCACGACCTCTACCATCCTCCTAGGACACCATCCAAAATTCAGTGAGTATTCTTTCCCCTTCTCTTTTGATTTATCCCTTAAATCATATATCTATCTTTGTACATTGAGGGCAATGTACATCTTAAGTGTGGGGGGTGAATATTTATTTAAAGAAAGGGCCTAACTTTCTTCATTATTCTCAAATCCCTGAATTTAGTCTTGTCTTTAAGTAAATTTTTCATATTACTAATTAGGATGAAATTTCTAATGATTTATGATTTTTATTAATATGTTTTAAATTAAGTCATATTTAATTGTGCATTGATGATTAAATTAGAAGAATATTAGAGAATCAAGCATGATAAGTCTATTTTTCAGAATTAAAATCTTTGCTAGGTTGTTAAGCTGAATCTGAATATTATCTTGAAGTTTGAAATTTACAAGGTTGATGTCAAAACACCCATAATTTTTGTGAGATTTTGAGCCTATTAGAGCATATATTTTTTTCATGCTCACTTTATTGATTATGAGTGTGTCAACTATGAACTGTTATTCTAGAACTTGCCTCAATTATACATGTCGAGACCACACCTATGATTTGATACATTGAGATGATAAAGGCACCTAGGTTTTAACCCACTTACTCCACTAAAAAGCCTACCTTCACAATTAACTCCTAGTGAACCCCGTTGATCCTAACAACCCTTTTTATTGACTCACCAGCTAATATTAACCCAAAACCCCTTTGTATTTGTTATCACCATTCCTTTTGACTACCCTTATATCGAGATTTGATTTGAGTATTTACCTAATTATATTATTATAGTAGTTCAATTTATCATTTATTATTAGTTTGTTCTTAATATATATATATATATATATATAAAATAAAATCAAAGCATATTCAGTAGTAATACTATAGAAAGAGAGCTTATACAGTTAAAGTCAAATTATCAAAAGAAAAAGCTCATATTAGTTGGTTTATTACTTTTCAGTTGATATAATTATTATTTTGGTAATTTTTAGGTGGGTACTTGTCAATTCAATCTCGATTCTAACCTTCTAATTTCAGCCTTTATCCACACCTTTAAACCCTAGCCCCGTTACAACCCTGACAAAGACCTTTTGATTTGTGTATCATCTCATATTACAGTGGTGGAGATTTGATTTTCAGGCAAGCTTATGGGATTAACTTTTCAGGTTCGACTTCTGAAAGCTTAATTTTGAACCTTAAACACCTCGAGTGATTTGAGTGAATCTTTAGTGAGGATGTCAATCCTTGTCGATTTTGAATCAAAGGTAATTATTTAAGATAAGGGGAGACACCTATGTTTTTGTGCTACAAATATATGACTTTGATTGTTTGAATCTTTAGGACTCTTCGAGTTAGATCATCCATGTATAAATTATCTATGAATTATGATGAGACATTGTTAATAGGAATTATGAATCATGGAAAGTTCGTTTTAATTGTAAGTTGAGAATTTTGCTTGAGGACAAGCAAAAGCTTAAGTGTGGGGGTATTTGATAAACCGTAATAGTAACATATTTTAATCCCATATTTAGTATGCTTTTGGATGATTTAAGCCTCGATTTATATAAAAAGGTGCTCTTAATCCTTTCTTTTCATGTCTTATAACCAGGAAAGAACCCGGGGATGAAAAGAACATAAAATGAGCCCAAAACGGAGTAAATTGGGCCAAGGTGGAATTCGACACGGCCTGGATTTAAGACCACACGGCCTGGATTTAAGACCACACACGGCCAAGGTGGAATTCGAGCAGCTGTAGAGCATAAAATTCGAGTGTTAGAAGTATATGGAGATTTTGCCTTGGTAATCTACCAGCTTAAAGGAGAGTGGGAGACAAGAGATCCAAAACTAATTGATTACTGAAAAATAGTTCTGGGATTGATTGAGGAGTTCGATGACATTACTTTTAATTATCTCCCACGTGATGAAAACCAGATGTCAGATGCTTTAGCGACTTTGGCTTCTATGATCAAAGTAAAAAGACCAGAGGATATGAGACCTATTCAGATGAGTATTTCCGAAGTTCCAGCTCATTGTTATAATCTGGAAGAGGAGGAAAAAAGATGACCACCCTTGGTATCATGATGTATTGCGATATGTAAAAAATCGTGAATACTCGGAGCATGCAACTGAGAATGATAAAAGGACATTAAGAAGATTGGCCTCTGACTATGTCTTAGATGGGGACATCTTGTACAAAAGGAGAAAAGATCAAGTACTACTGAGATGCGTTGATGCTGTTGAAGCTAGGAAAATCCTAGAAGAAGTTCATGAGGGCGTTTGTGGAACCCACGCTAATGGATTCACAATTGCCAGACAGATAATGAGATTTGGATATTATTGGTACACAATGGAAGGAGATTGTATCAATTATGCCAAAAAATGCCATAAATGCCAGATTTATAGAGACAAAATTTATGTACCACCATCACCTTTGCATGTTATGACTTCTCCATGGCCTTTTTCCATGTGGGGCATGAATGTCATTGGGCCGATCTCACCGAAAGCTTCGAATGGGCATCGATTCATCTTTGTGGTTATTAACTACTTCATGAAATGGGTAGAGGCTACTTCATACGCTACCGTTACTAAGTCAGCAGTTAGTCGGTTCCTGAAGAAGGAGATCGTTTGCCGATATGGAATGCCTGAGAGGATCATATCATACAATGAACTAAACTTGAATAACAGTACGATAGCAGAAGTTTGTAGTCAATTCGGGATCAAACACCATAACTCGTCTCCGTATCGTCTGAAAATGAATGGATCAATGGAAGCGGCCAACAAAAATATTAAGAAGATAGTAAGCAAAATGACGGAGACTTATAAGGATTGGCATGAGAAGCTACCATTTTCACTCTATGCTTATCGAACATCCTTTAGAACCTCTATTGGGGCAACTCCTTTCTCATTGGTCTATGGGATGGAGGCAGTTCTACCTATTGAAGTAGAGATACCTTCTCTTCGAGTTTTGTCAGAAATAAAGTTGGATGAAGCTGAATGGATCCAGGCTCGATATGATCAGTTGAACTTGATTGAAGAAAAGAGGCTAAGGGCTATTCGTCATGGTCAGATGTACCAAAAATGAATGATGCGAGCCTATGATAAAAAAGTTCATCTAAGAGAGTTTCATGAAGGGGATCTTATACTGAAAAAGATCCTTTTATACAAAGGGATTTCAGAGGAAAATGGATGCCGAATTGGGAAGGACCATATGTGGTGAAGAAGGCTTCTCTAGAGGGGCACTGATCTTGACCGAAATGGATGGGAAAAGCCTACCTAATCCCGTAAACTCAGATTCAGTCAAAAAGTATTTTGCTTAAAAAGGAGAAGAGGCCAAGGTGAAAACCCGCAAAGGGCGCTTTGAGACTTTGAAAAAAAAAGAGGGAGAGGCCAAGGAGAAAACCCGCAAAGGGTGCCTTGAGACCAAAGGGGGCTTTGAGTTGAAAACTCGAAAAGGGCGGCTCAAATTCTGAATGGACATGCAGTGATCTTGCTATACTTGAATCAATAAGAAATGAAGTATGTTGCATAACGGGGCATCAACAAAGTACTTTGGGTCTTCTAAACACATGTTAAGCTCAAAGTAGTCTCCATGAAGTTTGTATATAGAAGTCCAATCTGCATTATCTAGGGTATCTGGTCTTGTCCTACTCATTTTAATATCTTTGGATTCTTTTTCTTTTCAAAGATATGTCCCCAGTTAATTTCCTTTGTATTTTTGATAATTCATTGAACTCTCCTTGAAATAAATTTATTTGTTACCCATTATTCATAAGCATGTTGCATTGAAATAATGGTTGATGAACTGATAATTTCACAAAAGAAGTTCTACATATTACTTTGGAAATTCCTAGATAAAACAAGAAACCGAAGCAGGACAATTGTTTAGAATTTCCATGTACATAGATCGAAAATATTTGAGAAATAAGAGCCTCGATGGAGACTATTTCTTTGAATTCTTTTGGACAGAATAACGAGTTGTCATCGGGTCATTCGGAGAATGGTATGACAGACCAAGTTGACGAGAAAATATTCAAAAACCCTAAATTGTGGTGGAATGAATTGGAATTGAAACAAATCGTGTATCCTTCGATTGCAGTAAGGACAGATGGAATAAGTTGCGATTTCTGAAGGGATGGTTGAAGGTGATATATGACCCGTGTCCCAAGGTTTGAGAGGAATGGGCCCTAAAATTTCCATGGGGCAAATTATTTGAGCAAGAAAATGATACTTCAAGGGGAACGAAGATGAAACCTTGACAAATAAATGAGTTATAGCACCTTGAGTAGGAATCATACTCATATCTTTTTTGCATTCACAATAGCATGTCTGAATAGGAGCATTTGACTCATTTCGATCAGGGCATCCTAATCATTCGGCATAAGCATATACCCATTCTACAGGTCACAGGACGATGTAGTAGGGTAAATGGTCACTTTCAGCCTTGTCTCCCTGAAGTTGCAGCGGAGTAGACTGAAGAAAACAGATCTTACCTTCCTGAAGTTGCAAGAAGAAGATCGAAGACGTTAGCTTTAGCTCTCTGAGTTTGCAGTAGAGCAAGCTAAAAGACAACAGATCTTGCCTTCTTGAGATTGCAGTGAAGCGGATCAAAGATACTAGTCTGACCTCCCTGAAGTTACAGTGAAGCAGATTAAAAGATAGCGGATACTGCCTTCCTGAAGTTGCAGTGAAGCAGATTTTAGCCACCAGCCTTATCTCCCTAAGGTAGCAAGGGAGCAGGCTGAATACTATAGTCTTATCTCCCTAAAGTTGCAGCGGAGCAGACTGAAGACATCAGATCTGGCATTCCTGAAGTTACAGTGAAGCAGATCGAAGACAACAGATCTTTGATCGATGAAATCAGAGCTTTAAAATTTATAAAACGAATGATCAAACCTGGAAACTAACTCTGACAACGATGAAAGACAAGTGTACCTATCGAACAATAGTATAGCTTAGGTAAGACCGGATTGTCGAATCCAAAGGAACTAAAAGTACTAATACTAACTTTCTTCTTATTATTTAGCCAAAAATAAAGTGAATTTGCTTTAAGTCTAAATTAACGACTACTAAGCTAAACACCCAAAGACAAAAAGAACGAATTGGGAAATAACTAGAAGAAAAACTTAGTTGATCACGATGATACCCTCAGGAAGAATCCACCTAGACTTCACTTGTTATCTAACACTGAACCATATGATTTATTCACTTAGTTTGATCTGTAGGACTCTCTAACATATATTAAACCCTCTCTCGAGGCGAATAACGTCTAACCCTAGGTTAATTAGTGGGACTCTCATTTTCTTATAATAACCCCCTAGAATAACAGTAAATCGATCTATGGATTCCCATATTAGGTTTCACCCTAATCCGGAAAAATCTCTTCACTCTATCTCTAGGCGTGCAATCAACTCCACTTAATTATGCTAGATCTACTCTTATGCAGGGTCTATTCCTCCTCCACCTAAGCACATCAAACTTGAATCAATATCTGCGAAATATTAACTCAAGAATTAAGCACACATAATTAAGAACAAACTAAGTATTTATCATATAATTCAGAAAATAATAACAAGATTCATCTAGGTTTCATCCCCTTCAGGTATCTAAGGGGTTTAGTTCATATCAAATAAAGAAAACATCTCAAGAGAAAAGATAAAACAAAACATAAGAAATCCCTAAAACTCCCCGAAGGAATTGAAGGAGAAATTCGCCGTCTTGAGTAGAATTCCGGCTTCTTGGGATGGATCAACTGGCAAACTTCGAGTGATTCCCTCAATTCTGACCTTTCTGGCTTGGCTCCTTGGCCTAGCTAACCGCCCCTTTCAAAGGTGGTACTTAGGGGGTATTTATAGGCTCTTGGAATGCAATTCTTTCTCCCTAAGTATCCTTTTCCGACTGAAATTGTCTAAAGCCACAACAGGGACATGGCCATGTCACACGCCCGTGTGACTCGTCTTCAAACCGTGTTCGGATTTCTAAGTTGAGGCACGGCCGTATAGATCGAGGTTGAGGTCGTGTTCTAGATGCTCGTCAAGGCACGGCCGTGTGGACTTTGGGCCAGGCCGTGTCGATTTCGTGATATGGCCCATTTACTCCGTTTTGGGCCTGTTTTATGTTCTTTTCATCCTCGAGTGCTATCCTGGGTATAAGATATGAAAAGAAAGGATTAAGAGCACCTTTTTACATGAATTGAGGTATAAATCATCCAAAAACAAGCTAAATGTGGGATTAAAATATGTTATAATTACGGTTTATCAAATACCCCACACTTAAGCTTTTGGTTGTCCTCAAGCAAAATTCTCAACATACAATTAAAACGAACTTTCTATAATTCACAATTCCTACCGACAATGCCTTATCATAATTCATAGATAATTTATACTGGGTAATTCAATTCAAAGAGTCCTAAAGATTCAAACAATTGATAAGTCATTCATTTGTACTTCGAAAACGTAGGTGTTTCCCCTTATCTGAATTATTACCTTTAATTCGAAATTGACAAGAGTTGACATCCTCACTAAAAGATTCACTCAAATCACTCAAAGTGTTTAAGGTTCATAAAAAGAAGCACTCATACGTCGAACCTAAAAAGTTAATCCCATATGCTTGCCTGAAAATCAAATCTCCACCACTGTAAAATGAGATGATAAACAGATCAAAAGGTCTTTGTTAGGGTTGTAACGGGGCTAGGGTTAAGGTGTGGATAAAGGCTGAAATTAGAAGGTTAGAATTGAGATTGAATTGACAAGTACCTACCTAAGAATACTGAAATAATATTTACATCAACTGATAATAATCCTAACAATACGAGCTTTTCTTTCTTTTTTTTACCCAGAAGAAACTAATAATAAAGGATGAATTCAGCTTATAGCCTAATATAATTCGGTAACTAATCAAATCATATCTCGATTAAAGGGTAGTCAAAAGGAAGGTGATAACAAATACAAAGGGGTTTTTGGGTTATTAATAGGTGAGTCAATAAAAAGGGTTGTTAGGATCAACGGGGTTCACTAGGGGTTAATTTACGGAGGTAGGCTTTTTAGTGGAGTGAGTGGGTTAAAACCTAGGTGCCTTTATCATCTTTGTATATCAAATCAAAAAAATATGGTCTCAACATGTATAAACGAGGCAAGTTCTAGAATAACAGTTCAAAGTTGACACACTCATAATCAAAAAGTGGGCACGAAAAAGAATATATGCTCTATAAGGCTCAAAATCTCACAAAAATTATGGGTGTTTTGACATCAATCTCATAAATTTCAAATTTCAAAGCAATATTCCAATTTAGGTTATCAACCTAGCAAAAATTTTAATTCCTAAAAATTAGACATATCATGCTTGATTCTCTAGTATCTTTAAAATTCAATTATCAATGCACAATTATTAATGACTTAATCTAAAACATGTCCTTAAAAATCATAAATCATAAAAAATTTCATCCTAATTAGTAATATGAAAATTTTACTTAAGAACAATACTAAATTCAGGGATTTGAGAATAATGAAGAAAGTTTGGCCGGATTTGAGAATGATGCAGAAAGTTAGGCCCTTCTTTTAGATAAATATTCACCCCCCACACTTAAGATGTACATTGTCCTCAATGTACAAAGATAGGTATAACATTTATGGGATAAATCAAAAGAGAAGGGGAAAGAATACTCCCTGAATTTTGGATGGTGTCCTTGGAGGATGGTAGAGGTCGTGGTGTGTATGTTTGAAGAGGTCGGTCTGGATGACGAACCTGTGCTAGATGAAGAAATTGGGGAGCTCGGAGAGGATTAGCCAGGGATTATTAAGACACATTTAAAATAACCTAAATATATAATTTAAGATAAGAAAGAAAAAGGAAAAGAGACTAAGAAGGAAAATAAAAATAAAAGGAAAGGTGGATGGACCGAAGAGTCCTTATTGATGGATGGTTCACGAGGTGGGTGTGACTTCTAGGGCTGCGGAGGTGCTGGCGGTGGCGGAAGTGGCGTGATTCCCTAGTAGCCTGGCGAACTTGACACTAAGAAACTAAACTAAGTTAAACTAAACTAAGCATAAGATTGTCAAAGAGAAGGAAATTGAAGCAAAAGAGAAAAGAAAAATAAAAACTAATTGGTCTCAAAGACCCTTGGCTTGGTGAGTAGACGAAGCTGCCGTCATGAACTCATGTTAATCATTCTTCTTTGAGAAGACTATGGTTGGCCTTTTTCGCTTCTTCAACATGATGTTGGATGGCTCAAGGATCTAGAGATTTATTATAAAGAGGAGAAAGTCTGAGAGGGAGAAGGGAGAAAAGAAAAAAAATGAAGAAATCAGATGGGGAGAAAGGGAAAGGGCTGTGGGGTTTAAATAGGATTTCAAATCTGGCACATTCCCACGCCCGTGGACCAGGGGCGTGTTGATTTACACGGCCGTCTCGCACGGCCGTGTGTCTGTGCGTGTTGCATCTCTCTGGCCGTTCTTCTGCTAACCACGCCCGTGTATGTGAAGTCAATATGTTAGCATGGTTGGGAGGCATGGGCGTGTTCTGCCCGTGGTGTGTAAGTCAGTAGCTTCACACGGTCGAGAGGCACGGGCGTGCCACTTTCACGGAGCCCGTGGGGTGGTGGTTTGATCCGTGATGTCAAAAAGTGGTTGGGACTGATTCGCACGGCTTCTGATAAGTCAGTACGGAGATTCTGGTGGTCCACACAGTCACGGACACGGCCGTGTGTAAGACCGTGTGACCTTGAGATTTTGCACTTTTGGTTAGTTTTAAAAGGAAATAAAGAAGGAAAGTAAAGAAACTGAAAATAAATTTGAAAGTAAATAATGTTAGTGCTCGGGTTGCCTCCCGAGAAGCGCTCGTTTATAGTCTTAAGCTAGACTTTCCTCGAAAGAAAAAAATCAGGGAGGTTTAAAGGTTTGAATATCTTCCCTCATACTTGCAATTCTATTTTCTTGACAAAGTTCAAGTCGAGAAGCGTTTATCTTAAAAGTGCCGAATGTTAGATTACTTACCTCGACTGTTCCGTGGGCGAAGATATCGTGTACCTTTAGAAGAATTTCCTCGCTTACGTTCAGGTCTGATGTGGTGATGCGAGGATCGGCTTTGTCTAGCAGCACCTGGTCTCCTATTTTGAAGTGATTTGATGTTCCTACGAGTTCTTTAGGTCGTTCCTTCTATTTTGCTTTGTGTGGTTCCGGTTCTTTTTTGACGTGTGTCTTCTGCTCTTCTACTTTGTCGACCCTAAGGCTTTGTTCCTTACATAATTCATCTTTGTTGGTTTTGGGTCTAAGATTTGGCTCAGGGTTGTATTCCTGTGGTGTTTCCTGTGATGAAAGTTGAACAATTTGATTGTCAAATGAAGTGACTTTCTTACCTTCATCGACTATTGTCCTGGCCGAGTCAAGAGCTTGGAGACTGATTGATTCGTCACCTACGCAAAGAATGAGTTCGCCTGTGGCAACATCAATTTTAGTTTTAGTAGTTGCTAGAAAAGGTCTTCCTAAAATTAAGGGGATTGAACTATCCTCATCCATGTCTAAGACAACAAAATCTACTGGGAAAACAAATTTATCAATTTTGACAAGAACATCTTTGATAATGCCCTTAGGAATTCTAACCGTTTTATCAGCTAATTGAATGCTCATCCTAGTTTGTTTGGGCTTCCCTAAACCTAGTCGTTTAAACAATGTATAAGGCATGACATTTATGCTTGCCCCTAAATTAGCTAACGCATTATCAATAGTTAAACTACCAATTAAACATGGAATAGTAAAACTCCCTGGATCTTTTAGCTTTCGCGGTAGTTTATTCTGTAACATTGCTGAGCATGCTGCGTTTAATTCCACATGGTGCTTTTCATCTATTTTGCGTTTGTTTGTCAAGAGCTGCCTTAGAAATTTCCTCGAGTCTGGCATCTGAAAAATAGTTTCAAGAAGAGGTAAGTTAATATGTAATTTCTTTAAAAGTTTAAGACACTTACCGATCTGTTCTTCTGAATCATCTCTTTTCGTCGCTTCGGGATAAGGTATACGAGGTTGGTACTCTTTGATTACCGATTTCAGCTTTTCTTGCGTTACCTCTATTTTACCTTCGTCTACCTCTTGGTTCAGTTCGTCTAACCCTTTGCTATCATGATCTGTGATGGCTTGAATTTGCTCCTTAGGGTTAATCTCGGTGTTACTTGGTAGACGTCCCTGCGGTCGTTTAGACATTAGATTTGCGAGTTGCTCGACTACATTAGTGACTTCCTTGACTGATTTAGTAAGTTCCCCAACTCGATTCTCGTTGTTTTTAATTGTTATTTCAGTTTCATGGAAACGGTTTTCCGTGTTTGCCATAAATTTTGATAGCATCTCTTCGAGGTTTGGCTTCTTCTCTTGTGGATAAGGCTGATTTTGGAAGTTTTGAGGAGGTTGTTGCCTTTGGTTTCCTTGATTTCCTTGACTTCCCCACGAAAAATTTGGGTGGTTTCTCCAACCTGGATTATAAGTATTACTATAAGGATTATTATTGGATCTGAAATTATAACCTATATAGTTCATCTGTTCGCTCTCTGCATCTGGTTGGTAGGGTGGGTACTCAGGATTCGCCACGGTTCCACTTGCGTCACACTGCATGACTGGATGTGCATGCGAAGAACAAAAACTATCAATCTTTTTATTCATTATCTCTACCTGTGTTGATAGTATGGTTATCGCGTAGAGGTTGTAAACTTCGGCTGATTTTGTCGGTTTCATCCTTGCCACTTGCCACTAATAGTTATTCAGTGACATTTCTTCAATGAATTCGTAGGCTACTTCAGGAGTTCTGTTGTTAAGGGTTCCACCGGTGGCTGAATCGATTAGTTGTCTCGTTGAGGGGTTTACACTGTTATAGAATGTTTGGACTTGTAGCCACAAGGGTAGACCGTGTTGTGGACACCTTCTCAAGAGATCCTTGTATCTCTCCCATGCATCGTATAATGTCTCTAGATCCATCTGCACAAAAGAAGATATATCATTCTGTAATTTGGCCGTTTTGGCCGGTGGGAAGTATTTCAATAAAAATTTTTTGGTCATTTGTTCCCATGTAGTGAGTGATCCTCGTGGTAATGAGTTTAACCACTGTTTCGCTTTATTCCTTAATGAAAAAGGGAATAACTGAAGATGTATGGCATCATCAGAAACGCCATTTATTTTGAAGGTATCACAGAACTCTAAAAAATTAGCTATATGCGTGTTTGGATCTTCGTCTTGCAAACCATCAAATTGAACAAACTGCTGAATCATTTGTATTGTGTTAGGCTTTAATTTAAAGTTGTTAGCAGCAGGCCTAACAATACTTGATTCTGCTCCTGTTAAATGCCTTTAGCATAATCAAACATAGTTCGTGGAGCATTGTTTTCCCTTACATCATACGGTGGTGGATTATTCTCGTCCATCCCTTCAGTAGGATCGGATCTACCTTCTTGCTCTTCCTCTGTGTAATTCAAGGCTCGCTTGATTTCTCTACGAGTCCTACGAACGGTAGCTTCAATTTCACTATCGTATACCAAAGGTCCTCTTGGGTTCCTTCTAGTCATAAACTAGAGGTACCTGCTAGGAGAAGAAAGAAAATTTAGCGGAATCAAAATTTAACCTAAAACAAATAAAAATAAAATAAAAATAATGGCTAAAGTAATAAAAATAGAGTGTTCTTAATATTTTAGTTCCCCGGTAACGGCGCCAAAAACTTGATCGCTGAAATCAGAGCTTTAAAATTTATAAAACGAATGATCAAATCTGGAAACTAACTCTGACAACGATGAAAGACAAGTGTACCTATCGAACAGTAGTATAGCTTAGGCAAGACTGGATTGTCGAACCCAAAGGAACTAAAAGTACTAATACTAACTTTCTTCTTATTATTTAGCCTAAAATAAAGTGAATTTGCTTTAAATCTAAATTAACGACTACTAAGCTAAAGACACAAAGACAAAAAGAACGAATTGGGAAATAACTAGAAGAAAAACTTAGTTGATCACGACGATACCCTCAGGAAGAATCCACCTAGACTTCACTTGTTATCTAACACTGAACCGTACGATTTATTAACTTAGTTTGATCCGTAGGACTCCCTAACATATATTAAACCCCCTCTCGAGGTGAATAACGTCTAACCCTAGGTTAATTAGTGGAACTCTCGTTATCTTATAATAACCCCTAGAATAGCAGTAAATCGATCTATGGATTCCCATATTTGGTTTCACCCTAATCCGGCAAAATCTCGTCACCCTATCTCTAGGCGTGCGATCAACTCTGCTTAATTATGCTAGATCTACTCTTAGGCAGGGTCCATTCCTCCTCCACCTAAGCACATCAAACTTGAATCAATATCCGCAAAATATTAACTCAAGAATTAAGCACACATAATTAAGAACAAACTAAGTATTTATCATATAATTCAGAAAACAATAACAAGATTCATCTAGGTTTCATCCCCTTCAGGTATATGAGGGGTTTAGTTAATAACAAATAAAGAAAACATCTCAAAAGAAAAGATAAAACAAAACATAAGAAATCCCTAAAACTCCCCGAAGGAATTGAAGGAGAAATCCACCGTCTTGAGTAGAATTCCGGCTTCTTGGGATGGATCAACTGGCTAACTTCAAGTGATTCCCTCAATTCTAACCTTTCCGGCTTGGCTCCTTGGCCTAGCTAACTGTCCCCTTCAAAGGTGGTACTTAGGGGGCATTTATAGGCTCTTGGAATGCGATTCTTTCTCCCTAAGTATCTTTTTCCGACTGAAATTGTCTAAAGCCACGACAGGGGCACGGTCATGTCACACGCCCGTGTGACTCGTCTTCAAACCGTGTTCGGATTTCTAAGTTGAGGCACGGCCGTGTAGATCGGGGTTGAGGCCGTGTTCTAGATGCTCGTCAAGGCACGGCCGTGTGGACTTTGGGCCAGGCCGTTTCGATTTCATGATATGGCCCATTTACTCCATTTTAGGCCCGTTTTATGTTCCTTTCATCCTCGAGTGCTATCCTGGGTATAAGACATGAAAAGAAAGGATTAAGATCACCTTTTTACATAAATTGAGGAATAAATCATCCAAAAACAAGCTAAATGTGAGATTAAAATATGTTATAATTACGGTTTATCAATCTTACTTTCCTGAAGTTGCAGGAAGAAGATCGAATACGTTAGCTTTGGCTCACTGAGTTTGCAGTAGAGCAAGCTAAAAGAAATCAGATCTGGCATTCCTGAAGTTGCAGTGAAGCAGATTGAAGACAACAGATCTTACTTTCCTGAAAGACGTTAGCTTTGGCTCTCTGAGTTTGCAGTAGAGCGAGATAGAAGACACCAGTCTCATTTCCCTGAGTTTGTAATGGAGTAGACTAAAGATAGCGGATATTGCATTCCTGAAGTTGTAGTGAAGCAAATTGAAGCCGTCAAACTTATATTCCAATGCCTCTGAAGTTATAGTTGGGTTGAAAGCCATTTGGAGAAGACGAGGACCAAGAAGTCAAGATTCGACAAGACCGGGCAAAATTGGTCCTTTTATAGTTTTTGCTCTATTCTTGTTAAACGACAATGAGAAAAGAGGGGCAGCTGTAAGAACCCAATTTAGCCCGGGCCCATAAAAATAAGAAAAACAATAAAAACAAAATAAAAAATTAATGTCCAGTGTCTTTACAGTCCATTTACAAAACCAATCCAGTAGTCCAATTACAAGCCAATCCATTACAACCCAAAACTAAAACCCACACCCGATTAGCCAAGCTAAACCTAATCAGACCCAAACCAATGTAGCCCAAAAGGGCCCAAATACTAAGTAGAATCAGGAGACCTAGGGTTTTTGGAAAACCTAGGCGTCGCAGCCTTAACACAGCCCTTTAGTCACGCCGCAATCCGCGCGCGAATAGCGTCCCATCGCCGGATTCCTCGTCGTTCGCCTGCAAGAAGGAAAGAAAAGACAGCAAAAAATGGCAAGAAACAACAGAATCTTTGTATTTTTTTCATTTTCAGGGCTATAAAAACCCCTATACAATCTGTAAAAAGGACACACAGACATACAAATAAACAAGCAAGAAATATACAAAAAAATAAATAGAGAATAACAAGAGGTGATTATTCTATTTCGTTTTATATTTTTCCTTTTCGATCTATCATTTTATACAAAAACTGTTTAAAAAATATATAAAAAGAGATTACCTGTTGACTCGCGCTGAAAAGAAGAGGTTTTTAACCTCTAGTCGCCGTATCGGGCGGTGCCAACGGCGGCGCGTGAGGCGCGTGGGGGCAGTAGCTCGGAGGTCCGACGACGGAGCCAAACGAGGGAACGAGGGGTTTCAGAGGATTTTTTTGAAGTTTTTTTAAAACAGATTAGAAATAATTTCTTTTATTTAAAACTGACTTATATAGGCTGCTGGAACGGTGTCGTTTTGGGGGTTACCTTTAAAGGCCAAAACGACGTCGTTTAAAGGCCTTAGATCCGCGCGTTGACTCGAAAACCCGGGGAGGATTCGCGTGTTTTTGTTTAAAAGTCTAATTGCCAAATAGGCCCTTCCGCATTATTTCAATTTTATAATTACGTCCTGTTATATTTTTTTATTTTACAATTGGGCCCAGAATTATTTCTTGCGTTTCAATTTAGTCCTTCGGGCTACTTAAAGGCCAATGACAGAACGGCGTCGTTTAGGAGACAGAGCATAATTGCCCAGTAGGTCACTACAATTTGTAGCACACTTCAATGTCATCCTTTTACATTTTTATTTTTTATTTATTTTAATCCTTGTTTCTTTTTTTTGAAACCTTTTTTATTTTAAAATTATTTTAACATTATTATTTTATCATATTAAAATTCTATATTATTTTTTTACTATATGTATATTAATTTATTAATAGTATAAAGTTTCTTTTTTGTTTTTTAATATATACTATTTTTATATATATGAAATTATTACTATTATTTTATTTAGTTCAATAATATTTATATACATGACATATTATTTTATAATTTGTATATTATACATTTTTAAAATTTTGCATACTATATGTATATATATATTTATCATGTATATATATTAAATATTTATATTTATTATTATAAATGCAGTTTTATATGTATTATAAATATTTTTATAAGTTATATTATACTTAAATTTATTTTATATTTTATTTATAATTAGGTTATTTTATTTATTTTATTTTATTATTTTATTTATATTATTTATTCTATATTATACACCATTATATTATATTATTATAATTTTTAAATTATTTTACCCTTAATATTATATATGATTTTGTATATTGTATATTGTTTATATTATTTTCAAATGTGTAGTTTATACATATATATATATATATATATATATATATATATATTAGATTATTATATCAAAAATATATTTTGTTTATATATCATTTATTTATTTAATATATATTTTACTTATTTTCTCATGGATTTATGTATTATTATTAGATTTTGCCATATCACTTTTTGTTGTTTCTTAATTTACAATATTTGTTATAATTCATTCTACGTTATTATTTTATTTTACATCTAATCATGCACATAAAGCTTTATGTTTATTTAATACCTTTCTTTTTATCTTTTATTATTTACTGCTTTATATCTTATATTTATTTATCCTTTTTTTATTTTATTCGTTTATCATTTTTACATTCTGCTTTAGTATAATTATTCTATTGTTTGTATCACTTATTATTTCGTATTATTCTTTCTTTAATTATCCATTAGTAGTAATTGTTAATATGATTTGTAGTTATGATAAATTGTTATTTGGCATATGTGTTGTAATGTATTCATGCAAGGTCTTACTCAAACCATTTTTTATAAAAACACATTTTGAATTAACGCGTTTTATTCAAATATTTTTAAACATAGCGATATACGATATTTTGGGACTTCTAGAAAAATTATACCCTAACTTACTGGATTTTAATTTTTCTCGAGGAACTTAAGGTGTCAAGTATCCTTTTTAAACCTACAAATTTCAAATTAAAAACTTATTCTCGGAAGTTCATAATGTTATATCTTAACTCATTAGATATAATGTTTTGTATTTCGAGGTAAGGATTTTCTTCAAAATAAAAGGCGAGCTTAGTTTCGAAGTTTTGAGATATTGCATCCTAACTTATTGGGTGTGGCATTTTATTTCTTTGAAATAAGCAAGTCTTGGCTTTCTTTCGAGTAAAAGGATCGTATTTTAAATTTTTCAAAATTTCGACATTAAGACATGAAATTATCAATTAGGTACCAAATTTTGAGCGTTACGAGGGTGCTAACCCTTCCTCGTACGTAACCGACTCCCGAACCTGTTTTCTTGTATTTCGTGGACCAAAATCAATGTTTTTAAATAAAATGTTTTATAAGGTGATTCAATCACACCTAAGTAAAAAGGGATTGGTGGCGACTCCCATTTTCGTTTTTAAAAGTCGACCCCATTTTTTTTATAAAACTTAAAAATGGTTTCGACAGATATAACCACTATTTGGGGAGTTGTTCTATTTTAAAGCTAAAATTTATGGATTGTAACACCCCAAACCTGGCCTAAAAGTTAGGCCCGAATCTGGCATGTCACAAAAAAAAACTCGTTTGAAAATTTCAGCCTCTTTGTTAAAACCCAAAACACTTAAGCAAATGTTAACTACTTGAAAACGTAATTATCTTTTAAGAAAAACCTTTTTGGTGGCGAAAACGTATTTGAAATAAACGATTTACAAATAAGTGATGTTTAGAAATAGAGTTGCAGAAGTATTTTGAAATCGTTGCGGAAACGTAGATAAAATACAAGTATTTTTGAGAGATTGATTGATGAGTCAACAATCAAGGTAGTGAACTTTAAAACTGTGACTTTTGAAAATATTGTTTGGTAGTTCGAGAAAATAACTTCCGTGTTAAAATATTTATAAAGTTTATTATGAAATTCATTTGTTAATCGATTTTGGAAAACCTTTATTTTAAGTTTTTAGAAAAATTCTCGTTTAAAACAAATTAAGCAAAATAATAAGTATATCAACCATAAAGCAAATAATAAAATACTCCAGAGGCCTTATTACAACATAAACCAATATAGCAAAATAATAAAATAAACAGAAATAGAAATTTAAAATTTAATAACACCATTTCTGAAGTATGGCCTCCACCGAGTCATCCATGGCCCAAGTCCACCTCACGGAGCATTACCTACAGGGTTAAGAAAGAAGGGGGTGAGTTACAAGAACTCAGTGTGTAACCTACTTACCGTTGTCCACTGGGCCAAAATCTCATTTAACAATTATTTGGGCCTAAACTCATATTCAATAATAATGATGTAATGAATAAATCATGATTATGAAATGCAATTTTCCCAAACCAAGCCTAGTATTCCATCCGCTACACACCACCCGTACCAACCAACACACCTGTGGGTGATCTTTAGTCAACCCACCCCACCAACACACCAATCGCAGGCATTAAGCCATTTATAGCATATTGAGTTGTGGACAAGCCACCAGAATAACAGAATTTACGTGGCATGGCCACCAGACAGATTGTGACAGAGTCACCAAATTATGTGGCAGAGCCACCAGAACTTCTCTTCATCATATTTTCCCACCCCATGCAAAATCATGTATATGCATCGTACATATCAAATCAAAATCTTTACAGTATAACAACGATAATTAAAAATTAAAAATTTATTTCCAATGCTAAGGCCCATTTATCACATATCAATTCGGCCTATTTTATCACATATCAATTCGACCCATATAACAAATTAACAGATCGGCCCATATATCAAATTATATCGAGTTGGCCCATGGCAATAAATCAAATCAATCCATTAAGGCAGTCTTATCAAATCAGGCCATAGGGGCATTTTCGTAATTCGACCCATTAGGGGTATTTTCGTAATTCGACCTGTTAGGGGTATTTTCGTAATTTGGCCCATTAGGGGCATTTTCGTAATTCAGCCCATAAGGGAATTTTCGTGATTCAACACTTTTGAAGATATTCAAGCAATTCGGCCCGTTAAGGCATTTTGATAAAAATGACCCATCGAGGGTATTTTAGTAATTTCGCATGTAACATCCTGAATTATTGGGCCTATGCGTTTAGTGGGTGGATATGTTTAAGGTGTTAATTTGAGTGTTAGGGTTTAAATTGGGCCCAGGATTGGGCCGAAGCCTTGGTTAAAATTCCTGTATGGGTACCATGGGGTTTAAAAGATGGTATCGGTGCTTTAGGTTGCAAAATGGGCTTGTGGCCAGTAGTATGTGGTGTTGTAGAGGAGTTATAGGGTGGCGCCAATAGCAGGAGGTGAGGCCCAAGTTTTGGCCGCAAGGAGCCCATGTCTTTGGGCCATTTTCGGCACTTAAAAGGAGCAAGGAGGGGGACGGTAATGAGGCTTAATTTTAGGAGGGATTTAATGATTGGGATAATGTGGATATTATGCTGATAATAGTAGGGAGAGGTGGTGTTATTTAGGCCTCTTCTAAAGGTATGAATAGATTAAGATAAAGAAGAAAAGATAGGAGCTATCTGCTGACTGCAGTATTGGCCAAAATTCCATCCCCTAGAGGGGGGAAGAAATCGGTTTTTTATGGCAAAGGGGTGCCGAAATTTCCCCTACTATTTGATTAATTGTTAGTTATCAGGAAGGGCACTTCCGGGTTTTGATAAGTAAGTGCCGAAATTCTCTATAAATAGGGGTGGTATCTCTTCAATTCCAGCATTTGAACCCTATTCTTTTTCTCATTCTCTGTGCCGAAACTCTCAGTCATTCTCTGCAATTTCTTTTCTTTTGATTTCTTCAAAAGCCGAAACCTCTCACTTCACTTTCTTTTTCCATTCTTTTCCTCTTGTGCCGATTTCTCCATAAATCGGGATCTTCTTGGAGTTGCCGATTTCCCTGTAAAGGTAAGAACCGATTTCTTCAAATCTATTCCTTTCTCTTTCGATTTTTGAGAATCAAGGCCAGGTGGCTATTAAGGTTCGGTCTAACGTTTCCACTCTTTCCATGTTCTTATTTTGGGCGATGGTACGAATTGAAGTAGATCTCTTAGATCTAAAAGCCGGAAACACTAGTCCCTGAATCTCATATCACTTTTTGAGAATTTCAAGGTAAGGGATTCTCTTTAGATTCTCGTTAGATTCGATATCGAAATCACAATCTTAACCATATGTTATGATTGATAAGGCTTTTTTGATAGAATCAAATGTCGATCAGGCAAAGGAGGGAACTAGATCTAAAAACCTGATTCCTAAGTTTAAGATGCGAGCAGTGTCAGTAGTACGGGATTAGCCATCAGGTTGTGGGCCGGCTTCTGAACAACACCTTAGGCAGATAGCGGTTGTGTTGGCTACGGATAGCGTTGACTTAGAAAGTCTCGTTCTAACGGTTATCACGTGTGTAGATCTCTAACACACTAGTTAACTGCAATATATATGTTATGGGCTAAAAAGCCGAAAAGAGGCTGTGTAGACAGTCGAATAAAACCCTAAAAGGGTTAGGCAAAGGATGCCAGGTACGTAATCATAGAAATCTCTATGTGTATCGATATATACGAAAGCCTATTTTCTTAAAAATGGTATGATGTCTTCAATTTTTCATGTGTGTATGCATGGGGTGGGATTATGATAATGAAGGGGAAGAGCATGATAGGTCACCTGGTGATCGGTGGTTAAACCACGAATTCAAATGTTAGGTCACCTAGTGATCGGTGGACATGCCACGTTTAAATGATTCCTGATTAATAGGAATAGGCAGTACGGCTGTCGATATGGTGTGTAGAGTTGGAGGGTTGCTGTGTAGAGGATGGACTTTTAGGATGGGTTGGGCCATTTACCATTTATCATTTAGCATGTATTTCTGTTTGTTGCCATTACGAATGGGCCGAGGCCCATAATGTGTTTGTGGGTCTCAGGTCGTTGTGTGTTTCGGGATTTATACACTGAGTCTTGGTGACTCACCCTTTTATTTTCCTACTCTTTCAGATGAGTAGTAGATCGTGGACATGGGAGCCGAGACAGACTCGAGGGTCCATAAGGACTTTTATTTAAGGAAATATATCTCTGTTTTAAATTCAATGTTCTCTCTTTTATTTTATTCTAATTTTGGGAAAATTTATGTAATAAGGCCCCATAGTTTATATTCAACTAAGTAGTTTTAATACTTGCAACTTATGGAATTGTGTCAAAGGTTTAATTGCATGAAATAATAAAATGGAAAATTTCTTAAACATGTTTTAGAAAAACAATAAATATATACACGATTTTCCCCCTAATGTCGCTTATTTATTTAATCAATATCTAACTAAGTTCCGATTTCCAATACCAACAAAGCAAAAGTTTTCAATATACAACCCGTAGCATACCAGATCTGATCGAAACGTATGAGCCGGGTTTGGGGTGTTACAATTTGTATTAGAGCCCAGTTCAAAACTCGAGCTGTGAAATGGGTCTAGTAGTGTTTTGAAAATTTGATGTGAATTTGAGAAAAATGTCTTGGATGAAGATATGGCCTTCGAGTCTACCGGCACCTGATCTACGTAGGTAAGTATTCTAACTTTTGATATGATATGCATGATTGGGCTTGATGGGCTTGATGGACGTAGACTAGTATGTTAGGCATTGATGGACTTTAGGCTTAGTTTAAACAACTCTTTAAATTCATAAGACTTAATCTACCCAAACAAACTCGTGAACAAATCGCTGGGTTAGGGTGTGGCAACAGGCATACGCATGTCTAGGATTGGATTTAGGAAGAGCTTGGTACTTAAGCGGTCCTAGTGACCCACCTCCTCTTCACTGGAATCCTACCTGGTGCGTAGTGACTGTTCACCCTAGCCACGAGGACTTGTTGACGGGCCAAAATTTATAACTAAAACCCGAAAGGGACCAGCCACCCTATTTCGCAAAATTACTAAAAATACCCTTTAGTTTTGTAAAATTTCCAAAATACTGTTGATTTGTGAAAATTTCCCAGAATACCCTGGATTTGTAAAACTACTAAAATTTGTGAAATTACTGAAACACCCCCGGTTGGCAAAATTACCAAAATACCTACGTTTTGCAAACTTACCCGAAAACCTTTAGATTTACGAAAGTACCCGGTTTACAAAATTATCAGAATTTGTGAAATTACTAAAAGACCCTCAATTTGAAAAAAACCCAAAATATCTGTATTTCGAAAAATCACCAAGATACCCTATTTTGGAAATTACGAAAATACCCTATAGGACAAAACTACGGAAATACCCCTGGGTAGAGAAATGATGAAAAAACCCTTATGTGATGAATGTGAGTGCATGGATGCTACTTGTATGTTGATGTATGATGGTTGATGTATGTGGTTCCTAGAAATAGAAGATACAAACTTGAGACTGAAACTCGTAGATATAAATTTCGAATACGAAAGAACTACTCTTAAAACTACTTTCCATAAGATTGTTCGTGGTTAATCAGTGAAAGAAATTGATAATCATGAAATTGATAATCATGAAATTTCTAATTAGAGAAACGCGAATCGGTAGAATGAGTACAAGGGGTCGAGGACGTCTGCCGCGTGGCCGTGGTAGGGGAAGGATGGCCATGTCAAAACTAGTGGGGTTTGGCCATGGGTCAGGAAACGAGATGCCATTTTCACCAGCTGTGGAGGCAGAATTTCAGGATCAGACGGCCGGAGATGATGCGGTGTCTCAGGCAATGTTAAGGGTTTTAGAAAGGGTTGCTGGGGCAGGTATGGGCACAGGAGTCCGAAAATCTGTGCCGGAGCGACTTAGAGCCAATGGGGCAGAAGTGTTTAGGGGAATTTCTGGTATAGCCCCGAGTTCAGCTGAGTATTGGTTGGAGGCGGTGGAACGCATAATGGATGATTTGGATTTCACGGAGGAGGAGAAGTTGAAAGGGGTTGTATCTCTCCTGTGGGATGAAGCATATCAATGGTGGCTTACGGTTAAGGATGGTACAGTGGCTGATCGTATCACCTGGGATCTCTTCAAAATAGTGTTTCAAAGTAAGTACATCAGGACGAGTTATGTGGATGCGCAGCGCAGAGCATTTCTGAATCTGGTTCAAGGGAGTAGGTCAGTGGCTGCGTATGAAGCTGAGTTCTTACGTCTTAGCCGATATGCCCGAGGGATTGTGGCCACAGAACATGAACGTTGCGTTCGGTTCGAAGATGGTCTGAGGGACGATTTTCGAGTTTTGATAGCCCCACAGCGGGAGAGGGAATTTGCTGTCCTAGTGGAAAAGGCTAAGATAGCCGAGGAGGTTAGGCGGACCGAGAAACTGAATTGGGATAGAGATAGGAGTGGGAATAAGAGGAATGTTGGACCGTCAGGGTCAGCCGGGCGTAATCAGAAGAGACTTAGGTCAGATGGGCCGAAACGAGAGGAGAGACCTGCTGCTGCTAACCAGACACAAAAGTGTGCTCGATGTGGTAAATTCCATGATGGTGAGTGTTGGGCGGGCAGTGGGAAGTGCTTTAGGTGTGGATCTATGGACCACCAAGTTAGAAACTGTTCTCAGCAATGAGGCAGTGAGGGGCTCATAGGTCAGGAGAATGCTCAGCCGAGCAGAGGAGGTCAGCAGCCACAGAGAGGTCGTGGTCCAGCCAGAGGTGGTAATGATTTTGGTCGGGGTCGTGGAGCTCCAGGCAAGGGGGCAGGAAACACTGAGGCGAGATAGACGGGGTTAGTTATGCTGCCAGACGTCGAGAGGAGGCTAACGCACCAGATGTCTTAACCGGTACGTTTTAAATTTTTGGCTTGCCTTACACTGCCTTGATTGACATTGGGTCGACACATTCGTATGTAGCTAGTAGTGTATCTGGAACTTTAGGGTTAGACACTGAGATTACCCCTAGGGCAATTACTGTAATTAGCCCGTTAGGATAATCTGTAGTAGTGATAAACTCTATCGGGAGGTGCCTTTAGAAGTTCATGGAATAACTTTCCTAGCGGATTTGATGGAATTACCGTTCGGGGAATTCAATTTAATTTTAGGCATGGATTGGCTGGTGAGGTATCAAGCGAACTTGGATTGTGCAGCCAAGCGTATGGTGTTAAAGACCCCTGAGGGTGGCGAAGTGCTGGTGATAGGAGAAAGGGGGGATGGTTTGTCAAATGTGGTGTCTGCTTTAAGAGCAGAAAGGATGGTAAGGAAAGGGTACGAGGCGATTCTGATGTTTGTTCAGGCTTTAGAAGCCAAAGACCTAACTGTATGGGACGTTAGGACGGTGAAGGAGTTTCCTGATGTCTTTCCCGCAGAGCTTCCGGGATTACCTCCGGATCGTGAAGTGGAGTTTGGAATCGATCTTCTGCCAGGAACCGTGCCAGTATCTATTGCTCCATATAGGATGGCGCCAAAGGAGTTGGTAGAGTTGAAAGCGCAGATACAAGAGTTGTTGGATAGAGGGTTTATTCAACCGAGTGTGTCGCCTTGGGGAGCGCCGGTGTTATTTGTTAAGAAGAAGGATGGATCAATGCGTATGTGCATTGACTATCGTCAGCTGAATAAGTTAACAATCAAGAACAAATACCCGTTGCCGAGGATCGATGACTTGTTCGATCAGTTGAAGGGGGCCTCAGTCTTTTCGAAGATAGATCTGAGATTAGGATACCATCAGCTTAAGGTCAAGGAGGCAGATATTCATAAGACGGCTTTTAGAACTCGCTATGGTCACTACGAATTCATGGTGATGCCTTTAGGATTGACCAACGCACCAGCAGCGTTCATGGACATGATGAACCGAGTGTTCCAACCCTACCTATGTAACACCCCAAACCCGGCCCAAACACCACGGCCGAATTTAGAATGCTACTGAGGAAAAAGTTTGAAAAGAATTTAACATAAAGGTGAAAACTTAATAATTTTCCGTCATTTATAAAACATGGTATATTTAAAATTCTAAGTAAAACTAAATTGTTACAAATTCCCGGATTTAAAACTTTAATATAAGTTTTAAAAGGGAAGTTGCTAAAAATAAACCATTTTCAGATATTAATATAATCGACAATCCAACTTAAAACATAATAAAAATCCTTAAATACTTTAGGAGGCCTTTATTACAATCAATAATAATTCATTAACACAGGAAATATAAAATACTTAAAACATGTAAAATTTCTTCTGCATGGGCCACCTCGTATCCACTCCGACTCGGTCCAAGCTTTATGCATCACCTGCGATGTTTGGTAAAAATTGGGTGAGTCAAATAGACTCAGTGCATAGTTATTTCACATGTCTCCACATATGGGCTTGGCCCATATCCACACAGTCCACATACATAAATATGCAACATGAAGCCCAACCCAACCTAGAGTCCATCCATTACACCTACCTTGGCAGACCTGCTGCCCAAGGCCGTGGCTAAGCCACCGATCACCTAAGTGACTCCACATGTCAATATCCATGAGGTGACTCGAGGTCATCCTCAATCCACGATGATGCACACAGCTATCATCCGCCAGGAGGTGGCACATAGCCAACACCCCAACTTGATGAAGGACATAGCTAACATCAAGTGCCAATGTAGCATAAGGCTAACATCAGACCACGTACATAATGTACACCCTGTCCTTCAATATTCATGTCCCAAATTCCCATGCATATATATAACATGACAAAAATATCATTTAATAGAGTATATAACACATGCTCATCACTATTTCACATATTCATCAGTGATCATTTAATATCATAAAGTACTGACCTGATTATTCGATCACCCACCATGGGTATCCACCATCTTAGCCCTTATTTCGGCTACCATTCACATCATATCACACATATATAACAACATACACACATAAACAATCAAGAGAACAGTGCAATAACTACACACCTTTTTGGTACAGTCTACTCAATCCTGAAACTCCCTTATTCCTGTCGATTTGCTCCTAAGAACCAAAATCAGAAATCGGTCATCACTTAAACTCATAAAATGGCCTATGGCCGAATACTACAAATCACCTACCTTGCTTAACTAAATCCCAAATCACCACTGGTCTATGAAGTTGTCGAAATCCCTTGAACACTTCAAATCCCGAGAGAAACCTTACTCCTTAACGCTATCTTCCCTTGACACTACACGTTTGAAAAGAGAGAGATCCCAAGCAAGTAATTGACAGCACCTTCAATAAGGATTTGGCTATGGCTCTCCAAAGAAGATGAAATATTTGGTTATCTCAAGGGTATTTCGGCTAACAAAAGAACAAGTTTAGAGTTAGAGAAGAGAAGAATAGAAGAATGGTAGAGGCTTAGGAGGATTCGGCAATGGTGAACAATGGTGGAGGGATTTCGGCTTCAAGAATGTGTGAAGAAGAAAAAGGGAATGAGAGTCTATAGGGTTCGGCTTTGGGCAAAGGAAATGGGAAGAAGAAAAAAATGCACAAAATGCACATATGGCTATTTAAACATTCGGTTTTGGCTATGGAAGAAATTGAACAAAGAAAAAGTTTTTAATATTGATGCAAATTCGGTCAAATAAGAAAAAGAATGCAAGAGAAAAGTCCCCTTTCAAAGGTAGTGATATTTCGGTACAAAAAAGAAAAGAAGAGTTTGAGAGGAAAAGAAGAAAAAGAGAATACCAATATGGTCAAAGAAATGATAGCCAAAACAAAAAAAAAGTTTCCACCTAAAGCCAATGACATATTCGGCTAAGGAGAATAATTTTGGAGAAGAGGGAAAAAGATGCACAAAATGCCAAGAATTTGGCCAACTATCCTCCCCCCTAATCCCATACAATATTCTGCCAACCCCCTAGCCATCTATGCGTCCACATTCATGGTCAAAATAACCATAAAAATATTTCCAAAATATCACCCATACATCAAGCCTTATGTCCCCTTATCCTTCCATAACACCTTGATTCCATACTTTAACTAATAACTTGCCTTATTCCCTTAGTCTACTATCCATAAATGATAAAGTCCAACCTTATCTTAATTAGAGTTTGACCAACACATGTCATACACATGCAAAAATAAAAGTCACCTTATTGCCATCCATGGGATTCGAACCTAAGACCATTAGTACACTCCACACTCCACTTGCCACTTTACCAATTGACTCATTGTGATTAAAACCTCAAACTAATTTTCTTAAGGCCAATTTTGCTTAGCTCCCCTTCTAAGACTAAAAATCTAATATTTTTCTAAGGCATTCCCTTACATTCTAAAATTCTAAAAACCCTTAAAACACATCCAAACACACACTAAGCCCACTATCACTTGAATTATGCATGAACGCATAACCCCTAAATCTAGGATATTACAACCTAGATCAGTTGTCGTGGTGTTTATAGATGATATCTTGGTTTATCCAAAGTCAGAGGAGGAGCATGATGCTCATCTCCGAGTGGTTTTGCAGATTCTAAGGGAGAAGTAGTTGTATGCCAAATTCAGTAAGTGTGAGTTCTGGCTGAATGAAGTTACTTTCCTAGGCCACGTGGTGTCGGCAGAGGGGATTCGGGTTGACCCTCGGAAAATTGAAGCGGTGTTGGATTGGAAGCCGCCTAAGTCGGTGGCAGAGATTCAGAGTTTCCTGGGTCTGGCGGTGTACTACAGAAGATTTGTTGAAGGATTTTCTCTGATTGCAGCACCGTTGACTAAGTTGCTACAGAAAGGAGTTCCGTTTGTTTGGTTTGATAAGCAGCAGGAGAGTTTCGAGAAGTTAAAGAGGATTTTGACGGAGGCTCCAGTGTTGATTCAGCCGGAGGCGGGGAAGGAGTTCGTAATTTACTGTGATGCTTCACACACGAGATTAGGATGTGTGTTGATACAAGATGGAAAGGTTGTTGAATATGCATCTCGGTAGTTAAGATCGCACGAGACAAATTATCCCACCCATGATCTGGAATTGGCGGCAGTGGTGTTTGCCTTGAAAATTTGGAGGCATTATTTGAACGGGGAGAAATCTATCATTTACACGGATCATAAGAGTTTAAAGTACCTTATGACTCAGAAGGAGTTGAATCTAAGGCAGAGGAGGTGGATCGAGTTGTTAAAGGATTATGACTGCTCGATCGAGTATCACCCGAGTAAGGCTAATGTGGTGGCGGATGCTCTAAGCCGTTAGATGATCACTGACTTGAGAGCAATGTTTGCTCACCTTAGCTTATATGATGATGGAAGTTTATTAGCTGAACTTCAAGTGAAACCCTCTTGGGTCAGTCAAGTTAGGGAGAAGCAGCAGACCGATGGATTGCTTAGGAAGAAGTTGCAGTTGATTTCAAGTAATGAGCCAAAGGAATTCAATGTGAATGAGGAAGGATTAGTATGCTTTCAAATAGTTTGCATGCCAAAGGACCCTGAGTTGAGGCGTGGGATTTTGCAAGAGGCGCATGGTAGTCCATACGCTATGCTCCCGGGAGGGAGCAAGATGTATCGAGATTTACGGGAACAGTTCTGGTGGCCGGATTTAAAGCGTGAGGTAACTGAGTTTGTGAGTAGGTGTTTGACCTGCCAGCAGGTCAAGGCGGAACATCAGTTACCGTCAGGGTTGTTGCAGCCGATAAAGATTCCACAGTGGAAGTGGGAGAGGATCACCATGGACTTTGTTAGCGGGCTACCCCTCACGCCCACTAAGAAAGATGCAGTTTGGGTAATTGTAGATCGCTTAACGAAGTCTACTCACTTCATACAGGTACGTGTCGATTACTCTCTGTAGAAATTGGCTAAGCTATACATAGCAGAGGTAGTAAGGTTACACGGAGTACCAGCATCGATCATATCATACAGGGACCCTAGGTTCACATCGCGATTTTGGAAGGCGTTGCATCAAGCACTGGGCACGAAGTTGGATTTCAGTACAACGTTCCATCCTCAGACCGATGGATAGTCTGAGCGGGTAATTCAGGTCTTAGAGGACATGTTAAGGGGATGTGTCATGGATTTCAGGGGTAGTTGGGAGGAGTTTTTACCGTTTGCAGAGTTTGCTTACAACAACAGTTACCAGTCTAGTATTCAGATGGCGCCCTATGAAGCATTGTACGGGCGGAAGTGTCGTACTCCTACCTGTTGGACGGAATTGGGGGAACGTCGAATTTTGGGTCCGGACTTGGTCACCGAGACGGAGGAGAAGGTTGAGATAATTCGGGCTCAACTAAAGGAGGCGTCGGACAGACAGAAGTCCTATGCTGATTTAAAGCGTAAGGACATAGAGTTTGCAGTGGGTGACAAGGTATTTCTAAAGGTGTCGCCGTGGAAAAAGGTGCTAAGATTTGGACGGAAAGGTAAATTAAGTCCCAAATTCATCGGACCTTATTGGGTGTTGAAACGAGTGGGACCGGTAGCCTATCAGCTTGAGCTACCTGCTGAGTTGAATCGGATCCACGATGTATTTCACATCTCTATGTTAAGACATTATCATTCGGATCCGTCCCATGTGGTGTCAGTAGAGGAAATCGAAGTAAGACCTGATCTATCCTTTGAAGAGGAACCGATAGAGATCTTGGATCATGATGTGAAGGTGTTGCGTAGGAAGACGGTACCGTTGGTTAAAGTTCTATGGCGGAATCACGGTTCTGAGGAGGCTACTTGGGAACCTGAGGAAGCAATGCGGAAGCAGTACCCTTATCTTTTTTGATCAGGTAATTTCGAGGCCGAAATTTTTCTTTTGGGGGTAGAACTGTAGCATCCTGAATTATTGGGCCTATGCGTTTAGTGGGTGGATATGTTTAAGGTGTTAATTTGAGTGTTAGGGGTTTAAATTGGGCCCAAGGTTGGGCCGAAGCCTTGGTTAAAATTCCTGTATGGGTACCATGGGGTTTAAAAGATGGTATCGGTGTTTTAGGTTGCAAAATGGGCTTGTGGGCAGTAGTATGTAGTGTTGTAGAGGAGTTATAGGGTGGCGCCAATAGCAGGAGGTGAGGCCCAAGTTTTGGCCGCAAGGAGCCCATGTCTTTTGGCCATTTTTGGCACTTAAGAGGAGCAAGGAGGGGGACGGCAATGAGGCTTAATTTTAGGAGGGATTTAATGATTGGGATAATATGGATATTGTGCTGATAATAGTAGGGAGAGGTGGTGTTATTTAGGCCTCTTCTAAAGGTATGAATAGATTAAGATAAAGCAGAAAAGATACGAGCTATCTGCTGAGTGCAATGTTGGCCGAAATTCCATCTCCTAGAGGGGGAAGAAATCGATTTCTTTATGGCAAAGGGGTGCCGAAATTTCCCCTACTATTTGATTAATTGTTAGTTATCAGGAAGGGCACTTCCGGGTTTTGATAAGTAAGTGCCAAAATTCTCTATAAATAGGGGTGGTATCTCTTCAATTCCGGCATTTGAACCTTATTCTTTTTCTCATTCTCTGTGCCGAAACTCTCAGTCATTCTCTACAATTTCTTTTCTTTTGATTTCTTCAAAAGCCGAAACCTCTCACTTCACTTTCTTTTTCCATTCTTTTCCTCTTGTGCCGATTTCTCCATAAACCGAGATCTTCTTGGAGTTGCCGATTTCCATGTGAAGGTAAGAACCGATTTCCTCAGATCTATTCCTTTCTCTTTCGGTTTTTGAGAATCAAGGCCAGGTGGCTATTAAGGTTCGGTCTAACGTTTCCACTCTTTCCATGTTCTTATTTTGGGCGACGGCGGGAATTGAAGTAGATCTCTTAGATCTAAAAGCTGGAAACACTAGTCCCTAAATCTCATATCACTTTTCGGGAATTTCAAGGTAAGGGGTTCTCTTAGATTCTCGTTAGATTCGATATCGAAATCACAATCTTAACCATATGTTATGATTAATAAGGCCTTTTTGATGGAATCAAATGTCAATCAGGCAAAAGAGGGGACTAGATCTGAAAACCCGATTCCTAAGTTTAAGACGCGAGCAGTGTCAGCAGTACGGGATTGGCCACCGGGTTGTGGACTGGCTTCTGAACAACACCTTAGGCAGATAGCGGTTGTGTTGGCTACGGATAGCGTTGACTTAGAAAGTCTCGTTCTAACGGTTATCACGTGTGTAGATCTCTAACACACTAGTTAACTGCAATATATATGTTATGGGCTAAAAAGCCGGAAAGAGGCTGTGTAGACAGTCGAATAAAACCCTAAAAGGGTTAGGCAAAGGATGCCAGGTACGTAATCATAGAAATCTCTATGTGTATCAATATATACGAAAGCCTATTTTCTTAAAGATGGTATGATGTCTTCAATTTTTCATGTGTGTATGCATGGGGTGGGATTATGATAATGAAGGGGAAGAGCATGATAGGTCACCTGGTGATCGGTGGTTAAACCACGAATTCAAATGTTAGGTCACCTAGTGATCGGTGGCCATGCCACGTTTAAATGATTCCTGATTAATAGGAATAGGCAGTACGGCTGTCGATATGGTGTGTAGCGATTGGAGGGTTGATTGTAGAAATCCCCGAGGTGTGATGGTTGGTACGGGTTGGTGTGTAGAGGATGGACTTTTAGGATGGGTTGGGCCATTTACCATTTACCATTTATCATTTAGCATGTATTTCTGTTTGTTGCCATTACGAATGGGCCGAGGCCCATAATGTGTTTGTGGGTCTCAGGTCTTTGTGTGTTTCGGGATTTATACACTGAGTCTTGGTGACTCACTCTTTTATTTTCCTACTCTTTCAGATGAGCAGTAGATCGTAGACATGGGAGAGACAGACTCGAGGGGCCATAAGGACTTTTATTTAAGGAAATATATCTCCGTTTTAAATTCAATGTTCTCTCTTTTATTTTATTCTAATTTTGGGAAAATTTATGTAATAAGGCCCCATAGTTTATATTCAACTAAGTATTTTTAATACTTGCAACTTATGGAATTACGTCAAAAGTTTAATTGCAGGAAATAATAAAATGGAAAATTTCTTGAACATGTTTTAGAAAAAAAATAAAATAAATATATACACGGTCTTTTTCCCCCTAATGTCGCTTATTTATTTAATCAATATCTAACTAAGTTCCGATTTCCAAAACCAACAAAGCAAAAGTTTTCAATGTACAACCCGTAGCATACCAGATCTGGTCGAAACGTATGGGCCGGGTTTGGGGTGTTACATCGCAACCCAGAGGTATTTCGGTAATTTACCCTCTAAGGGTATTTTAGTAATTTCGCAACCTAAAGGTATTTCGGTAATTTACCCTCTAAGGTATTTTAGTAATTTCGAAACCCAAGGGTATTTCATAAATTTTACCCACCAAGGGTAATTCATTTGGGGCATAAAATTGAAACTGTCCATCTGCATTATGTTGACTACATTGACTATAACTTGAGTTAGGAAACTCGAAATTTGGATTCGTAAATTTTCCTTGAAACTAGAGTCATATATCTTCTTACTGTAATGTTTCCAAAATTTTAGCCTAGCCATTTAGTACAGTTTATTCCTTAAAATTTCCCTTGTTTCACTGTCCAATAGTTCTGACCTCTCTTAACTTAATTTCAAATATCTCACTGTACGGTTTTCATATACTGCTCCCACTAGTTTCTAATGAAAATAGGCTCACTAGGGAATCTATACATTAAACTATAACCCATAATTCAATTTGTACAATTTTATATGATTTTACCAAGACAGATCAGGGAACCACGAAGTCAATCAGAACCAGTCCCACTAAAATTAAGATATCCCAGAATATAAAATTCCTTTTCCTTCTCCGTTTCTTCCATATTAAAATAGATACAGTAAGCTTTAATTTGATATCTTATTCACTTTCTAATTCTCTTTCTCCTATTTTTCGTGATTTCTCAAAAACACGTCACTACTTCTAACTGAAACTGTTTTATTACAAAATATGATTACCTCTACGATCATACGCACGCCCGAGTGATCACGGATGTCGGTTTTTGGTTTTCTTTGGTATTTCGACCGATTCACAAAATATTTCATACAAAATTTCAGAGAAGTGTGAGATTACACACCATTTCAGATATGTATATGAAAGGTACGGGATTACACACCTGATTTGGATTTCCCAAAGAACCACTCTTCGTTGACCCTAGAACAATACAAACCAAAAGTTAGCCTCGGATTTCCAAAAGATTTCATACCCAACTTATTACTTACACTTGAGTCACTTACCACAACGTGATCTCCCTCTACGGAGTCCCGATATTCAACCCCGTCTTATGACTACCACCACACGCTCCTAGAAGAGAGTAGTGCACACCCAAGTCATTAGTACCAAAGCAACATTCAGCCCTCCGATAACAAGGAAGGAGACCGAAGCTAGGGTCACCCAAACACCTTAACAACACAATAAAGAGGTAATCAAAACTTCACTTACCACCAAACCAACATTGACAGCCCAAGCCTAACGTTTGCTAAAAGAGAATCGGCCAACACCCCAGAAGAAAGCTCGGCTTAGGAGTTGAAGAGATTCCACCACTTAAAAGAAAAGAAAAGAGGTAAGAGAATGATTCTGCTACAAGTGTTTGGCGATTACCAAGTGAAGAAAGTGTCTAAAACGAAGGAGAAAAGAAAAGAGAAAGTCACTAGAATGGTTAAAGTTTTGGCAAGGAGAATGAAATTTTCCAAGGTGCTAATACTAAAAATACAAAAAGGCAAAGCTCACACTAAACACTCTTGAAACAAACGGTACATTCACTACCCAATGCCAAAATTATTCTCAAGAAAACCCCTTATCATCTTTTTTTTTTTGACCAAATTCCCCTCCCCCAAGTACATCCAAATTTGGCCAACTACTTCCATAATTCACTCTCCATCCTTCCTTTTGTCTCCCATTTCTTTTTTTCTTTTTTCCACAATTCACTCTCCATCCTTCCTTTTGTCTCCCATTTTTTTTTCTTTTTTTCCACAATTCACTCTCCATCCTTCCTTTTGTCTCCCATTCTTTTTTTTTCTCCTCAATTCACTCTCCATCCTCCCTTTTGTCTCCCATAATCACTCCCTCAAATTCTTTTATTACTAACAAAAAAAAAATTAATACCATAATTAATTCCCTTTATCATAACAAAAATTAATTCCATAATTGCAATAGGTGGGATTCGAACTCCTCACCTTAAGCTCCTTCATGTGACGCCACACCACCTTGCTACTAGCTTCTCTTGTGCTAGCAAAATACACACTTATTCTTTTAAGTCTTGACACCTCTTACCTTCTCCCATTTAAGTGCTTAAACACAAAAATTTTGCTAAGGCCCAACTCAAACCCAGGACTTCTTAGGGCCCTTAAACATACATAATTAACACTCCTAGCTAGCCCAATGCATGGTATAATGTAAATTATAAAATCTTGAATTTCAAGACGTTACATTGATACTTGATGGTTTCGCCATTATTTAGAGAAAGGGGTACAAGAATGTGTCAATACACATCGATAGCTTGGAATTCGTTAAAGCTTTGCAGGTTAGCTACTTGGCCAGTTCGTCCCCAGCCTTGATAAGAAGGATTCATTTGTTTTTACAAACTATAGTCCAATGGAAAATCAAGTGTATTCCGAGAGAGAGGAATAAAGTTGCTGACAGGCTTGCTAAGGTGGCTTTATATAGGAATACATAGGTACAAGTGTTTGTTAATTTCCCTGAGGAGATGTTAGATGAATTTGGGTTTGATAATGTAGTTGATTTTCCGTTTGCAATTATTTAGTAGAGTTGGTTAGTTTTATTTACACACCAAAAGAAAAGTTGATTGCAACCAAAATTTTCAATAAAAAGAGAAAAATCAATATAATGGTACAGTCAAACACTTATATTAGAAAATAAATTACTAAATTAGTTTTGTTAACAAAATTGTAAAATAACTTTATTGTTATAATTAATAATAATGTATGTTATCGTAACTAAGACTTACGCAAAAATAGATTTGTTTTACCTTTATAAAAAGTAGTAAAAGAAATTAAAAAAATCAAAAGATCAAAATTTGTAATTAAAAATATCTTCGTATCATAGTCAACAAGACAATGGCTCCTCCAAATCAATTATGCTTACTTTTAGTTATTTTCTTATCAATCTTTTTGTTTTCTTCTTTTCCAACAAATGCAATTATTCTAAAGGCTAATGTTTCCCTTCCGATACCTTCATCGCAACTAGTAGAAAATTTATGCAATGGCAAGGCAATTCAAAATCGCAGGTTTTGCCTGAAGGCACTTTCCACTCCCGAAGTTATTACGGCAATGGATACAACTCAACTAGGAACCCTCATTATGAAATTAGGAGCAGCAAATGCCAAAGCAACGTTGAATGTATATAATGAAATAATTAAGAAACCAGGTTCTCACCAGGCTTTGAAAGCTCTTAATTGTTGCGTTGAGGCTTACAAATATGCAATCTTGTCATTTGAAATGGTATCTTCAAAATTGGTTGAAGATCCCCAAACCGCAAACTATGATGTAGCTGTTATAGGTCCCGAAATTGCTAATTGTGAAAAGGAACTGATTAACGCAAAGGTTCAAGCACCTCGACTCCTTGCTAGGAATCGATCTATGAAATATTATGTCTCAATGGGATATGAGATAACATCAACTCTCGAGCTTGAAAATCCAAATGAGTATTAGAAAAAAATTAAGGGAATATGTATAGTTAATAATGTGTGAATTTGTTATCTTGATTGATACAATATAATATTGATGGCATAGGCGTGTTGCCATTGTTTCTGCTATTGAAACTATGAATTAATTTAAATAATCATTGTAAAATTATATGTTTTTTTCATATTCCCTTAAGTTAATGAATCATTAATATTCCAATCATTAGCTATTCAAAGTGTACTCAGCATCTAACCGAACCGAAATAATATCAACCTTCTTACATCTTCCATTTATAAACTTTTCGCAAAAATATGTAATAATTACACCTATTGTTCTAGGATGAGATTTTTATAAGAAAGATCTGGTAGTATTTACCGTCTTCCACCATACTTCTGTCCTACTCCATTTCACTTTATTTCTTTCCTTAATTGCCTTCTCCTTAATGCCTTCTTTTAATTCCTTGCATCCAAAAGTACTAGTGAACTTTCCCTTATTATCAAAAGTCCAAATCATGGAATCATTACCTCTTAATTGGCAAAGCCTTATCCTTTGAAAATTACTTTATTCAACTCCAAAAAAGAATAATGAGTCATTTGTAAAGAAAATATGGACAAAAAAAGATCATTTAACGTGTCATTACTATGATATTTTACCCTATCTTCGGAAAAAAATGAGGTTACTTTGAAGTATTTTGTTTTTATTAGCAAATTGAAATCAAACCAAGCCACCGAATCCGTTTATTTTTTGGTTCTTTTTAACAAATTGAAATCAAACTATCTAGATGGGGCCAGTTCTTTCTTTTTTGTTCTTTGCTAATGATTTGGTAATCTTTTCGAAAGCAGACTTAAAGCATGTTCGGATCCTTAAAGGAATTCTTCGCCTCTTATGTAGTTTCTTAGGCCATCGAGTCAATACCTACAAAACCAACATTTTTCTTTTCTGAAGGAGTGGGTGATGACCTTAGTAACATGCTAAGTAGTTTACTTGGCTTACAAAGGGCCCAAGGTATTGAAATGTACTTGGGAGTGTCATTATTCCATAACAGAGTTTCTAACTCTACATTGTAGTTTGTGGTAGAATAGGTGTGTAGCAAATTGAGTAATTGGGATGCTAAGCAGCTCTCTATGGCAGGTAGTGTTACTCTTGTTTAGTCTGTTCTTCTTCTTTAACAAATTATTTTATGCAGCCAATGCAAATTTTGAAATGTGTTTGCGTGTAGATTGAACGATCGGTAAGACAATTCATATAGGTGTCGACTAATGGTGAAAGGAGAGTGTCTCTAGTTGATTGGGACTCTAATTGTCAACCTTGTGCTTGTGGAGGATGACGTCTAAGGCATTTAGAGGGTCAAAATGCTTCTTTTTTTTGCTAAAATTGGGGTTTAATCAAGTCTCTAAAGATACTGCCATCTGGGTTCGAGTTCTTCGAGCGAAGTATGGATTGAAAGTGAGAGTGCCCGAAAGTATTACACGAGGAGGGTATTCAGCCGTATGGAGAGGACTTGCTAAGGTACGACCCATACCTAGAGGTAATTTATACTGGTCTGTTTGGACTAGGAATTCTATCTATTGTTGGTGTTCATCCAATCACGTGCCTTCTCAAATCAATCTTATGACGGATTGTACACTTCGTGACAAGGTAACTGAGGATGGGATATGGAATCTAGAACTTTTTAGAGTAAGGTTTCCAAAGGATATTGATAAAAGAGTTGTGAGTATCCCCCTCACCACCTGTTTGCTGGTCCTAATAAAATCAATTGGGTGTGCACCTCGGTAAGGACCTTGTTTTGTCAAGAGTGCTTACTGATTGATAATAAAGGTTATATGGAATAGAAAAGACAAAAGGTGGCTGGTCGTAAGGAATTTTCCAGGACCTCAACGTGTTCATTTTTTTTCTTATGGTTTATGTTCGAACAACAACTTCTAACTATTTGGAACGGATACAGACGGGCATTGGTCACAGTGTGTCTTGTCAGATGTCTCACCATGAAACAAAAGATTTACTTCATGTGCTTAGGGATTTCCCTGCTACGAAAGAGGCTTGGATGTAGATTATGCCTGCAAACTGTCCGCCCCGATTCTGCTCCAATAGTCTTCAAGAATGGATAGAGACTAATTTATGATCTTCTGTATGGATGTCGTGTGTGGGGATCTTTTAGTCTTGTTACTTTGGTTTAATAGCGTGGTGTATATGGAAAAACAAGAACCTTTTTGACTTTTAGGAAATAACATGGAGTTTTATTGAAACTATTAAGATTTCCACAAGCCTTGCAAAACAGTACAATTCAACCAATAAAAGTCACTTGTCTAGACATCTCGTTATTGATTCTGAACATCAATTGGTAGGAAATTTTATGAGTTATATACCGACAGGGATGTTAGGATGGAAACATGTTTTGCTACTGCCGGGGGTGTTACATGTAAAAAAATGGAGAATGGATCACTGGATATAACCACTATTTTGGGAGTTGTTCTATTTTTAAAGCTAAAATTTGTGGATTCTTGATGGTTTTCCCATTATTCAGAAAAAGGGGTACAAGAATGTGTCGATACCCATGGATAGCTTGGAATTCGTTAAAGCTTTGCAGGTTAGCTGCTTGGCCAGTTCGTCCTCAGCATTGATAAGAAGGATTCATTTATTTTTACAAACTATAGTCCAATGGAAAATCAAGTGTATTCAGAGAGAGGAATAAAGTTGCTGACAGGCTTGCTAAGGTGGCTTTAGATAGGAATACATAAGCGCAGGTGTTTGTTAATTTCCCTGAGGAGATGTTAGATGAATTTGGGTTTGATAAAGTAGTTGAGTTTCCGTTTGTAATTATTTAGTAGAGTTGGTTAGTTTTATTCACACACCAAAAGAAAAGTTAATTGCAACCAAAATTTTCAATAAAAAGAGAAAAATCAATATAATTGTACAGTCAAACACTTATATTAGAATATAAATTACTAAATTAGTTTTGTTAACAAAATTGTAAAATAACTTTATTGTTATAATTGATAATAATGCATGTTATCGTAACTAAGACTTGTCCAAAAATAGATTTGTTTTACCTTTATAAAAAGTAGTAAAAGAAATTAAAAAATCAAAAGATCAAAATTTGTCATTAAAAATATCTTCGTATCATAGTCAACAAGACAATGGCTCCTCGAAATCCATTATGCTTATTTTTAGTTATTTTCTTATCAATCTTTTCGCTTTCTTCTTTGCCAACAAATGCAATTATTCCAAAGGCTAATGTTTCCCTTCCGATACCTTCATCGCAACTAGTACAAAATTTATGCAATGGCAAGGCAATTCAAAATCGCAGGTTTTGCCTGAAGGCACTTTCCACTCCCGAAGTTATTGCGGCAATGGACACAACCCAAGTAGGAACCCTCATTATGAAATTAGGAGTAGCAAATGCCAAAGCAACGTTGAATGTATATAATGAAATAATTAAAAAAACAGGCTCTCCCCAGGCTTTGAAAGCTCTTAATTGTTGTGTTGAGGCTTACAAATATGCAATCTTGTCATTTGAAATGGTATCTTCAAAATTGGTTGAAGATCCCCAAACCGCAAACTATGATGTAGCTGTTATAGGTCCCGAAATTGCTAATTGTGAAAAGGAACTGATTAACGCAAAGGTTCAAGCATCTCGACTCCTTGCTGGGAATCGATTTATGAAATATTATGTCTCAATGGGATATGAGATAACATCAACTCTCGAGCTTGAAAATCCAAATGAGTATTAGGAAAAAAATTAAGGGAATATGTATAGATAATAATGTGTGAATTTGTTATCTTGATTGATACAATATAATATTGATGGCATAAGCGTGTTGCCATTGTTTCTGCTATTGAAACTGTGAATTAATTTAAATAATCATTGTAAAATTATATGTTTTTTTTCATATTCCATTAAGTTAATGAATCATTAATATTCCAATCATTAGCTATTCAAAGTGTACTCAGAATCTAACCAAACCAAAATAATATTGATAAACCGTAAAAGTAACATATTTTAATCCCACATTTAGCTTATTTTCGGATGATTTATTCCTTGATTCATGTAAAAAGGTGCTTTTAATCCTTTCTTTTCATGTCTTATACTCGGGTGCTCTTATACTCAGGAAAGCACCCGAGGATGAAAAAACGTAAAACGGGCCCAAAACGGAGTAAATGGGCCATATCACGAAATCCACATGGCCTGGGCCAAAGTCCACACGGCCGTGCCTCATTGATCTACTAGAACACGGCCTAATCATGATCCACACGGCCGTGCCCCATTCAACAGGTTCGAACACGGCCTGCCCACGATTCACACGAGCGTATGCCATGGCCGTGTCCCTATCGTCAGGAAGCAGAGTTTCACTCGGAAAAGGATACTTAGGGGCCAAGAAACCTATTTCGAAAGCCTATATAAACACCCTAAGTATAACCTTGAGGAGGGCGGTTAGCTAGGCCAAAGAGTCGAGCCAGAAAGGTCAATATTTGTGGGAATCACTCGAAGATAGCCAGTTGATCCATCTCAAGAAGCCAGAATTCTACTCAAGACAGTGGATCTCTCCTTCAATTCCTTCAGGGGGTTTTAGGAATTTCTTATGTTTTGTTTTATCTTTTCTTTTGAGATGTTTTCTTTTATGAACTAAACCCTTCAGATACCTGAAGGGGATGAAACCTAAGATGGATCTTGTTATTGTTTTCTGAACTATATGATAAATACTTGATTTGTTCTTAATTATGTGTGCTTAATTCTTGTGTTAATATTTCCGGGGTATTGATTCAAGTTGGATGTGCTTAGGTGGAGGAGCAAAAGTCCCTGCTTAAGAGTAGATCTAGCATAGTTAAGCGGAGTTGATCGTGCGCCTAGAGATAGGGTGACGAGATTTTGTCGGATTAGGGTGAAACCTAATATGGGAGTCCATAGATCGAGTTAATGTGATTCTAGGGGTTTTAATTAGAAAGAGATTTCAATTAATCAACCTAGGGTTAGACGTTATTCGCCTCGAGAGAGGGTTTAATATAACTTAGGGAATCTTACGGATCAAGTCAAGTGAATAAATCGTCTGGTTCAGTGTTAGATAACAAGAGAAGTCTAGGTGGATTCTTCCTAGGTTAAAATTTTTAGGTTAAAATTTGATTTTGCTAAATTTTCTTTCTTTCTTTTCTCAGCAGGTACCTCTAGTTTATGATTGAAAGGAACCCGAAAGGACCACTAGTATACGACAGTGATATTGAAGCTATCGCTTGCAAGAATTGCAGAGAAATTAGGCAAGCCCTAAATTATACAGAAGAAAAGCAAGAAAACAGATCCAATCCTACTGAAGGGATGGACGAGTGTAACACCCCAAACCCGGCCTAAACGTTATGACCAGATCTGGCATGTCACATGAAAGGAATGTCTAAAACTGTGCGTTCGTTAAAAAGCTCGTATTCTTTAGTTGTTGTGAAAAATCGAGTTTAAGTAATTTTGAATAAGAAACGGTTTATTATCATCTTAGGAAAATCCCATATTGATCATTTAATAATAAGCAATAAACAAATCAAAAGCTAAACCAAATAAAATACGAAAAATACAGTTAAAGTGGCCCTATTACATAACAAAAATCCCAGTTACAAATAAGTTTAACTAAGAGAACGAGTTTACGAGAAAAACATTGTATGGCCACCACAAGTCTACCTCAGCTCCCAAATCCGCGATCTAACGATTACCTGCAAAATTAACTAAGGGGTGAGTCACCGAGACTCAGTGTGTAAATCCCCATCCAAAAGATGTTAAGCTCGTACACAAATCCATATGCAAATATGCATGTCATGCAACCCATCCAACCTATCCATCCGAAACTCCCAGATCTACCCCGTGTGGTACCAAACCACTGGTGGTGCCAAACCACTGGTGACCCAAAGTCACGAATAATCCATATGTGGGGCCAACCCACGTTGTGATACCAAATCACTAGCGACAATCCCGTTATATCAAATGTGGGGCCAACCCACTGTGGTGCTAAGCCACTGGGACGAGTCGCTATGAGGTGCCAAACCTCTGGTGACCCAAAGTCACGAACATCAATAATCCAAGTGTGGGGCCAACCCACGTTGTGATACCAAATCACTGGCGACAATCCCGTTATATCAAATGTGGGGCCAACCCACTGTGGTGTTAAACCACTGGGACGAGTCGCTATGAGGTGCCAAACCTCTGGTGACCCAAAGTCACGAAATTAACTGTGGTACCAAACCACTGGTGGTGCCAAACCACTGGTGACCCAAAGTCACGGATATCAATCTTCCCCCTCCTCTCATCATACCCATGTCCATGCCATGTTCATCAGTCATAATAATTCGTGTATGCAGTATGCCAAGTATGCAAATCATATATCAAAGATAACGCATGAAACGTATGACCATCATAATTAGAACAACAAATACGATATAACCAAGCTAATCAACCTCTAAAGGGTATAACAGTAATTTTTACCTACCAAGGGCATTTTCGTAATTTACCCACCAAGGGTATTTTCGTAAATTCGCACCTGCAATGGCCTTTCTACAGGCCTAATGTCGCCACGAGCGACTCAACTGCCATTTCCGGTCGTACCGGACTATTGGGCCTAAAACCCAATTTTGGCCCATTCGGGCCCACACGCTCGTGTGGCCCACCTAGCACAAATCTAGCCACGTATATAAGTTCCACCTAGTCTAGTTCACTATATACTATATCATTATACAATTTACTCATATGGGCCCACTTCAGCCCATTGTGGCCCAAGCAGCCCAACCCACAAGAATACTACTGATGGCCTCAACTATCGCGTCGAAGCCCCACACGTGCGCTCGCACGCTCGTGTGGCTACTATTTCCGTGACCGGCACTTCGGCATTTGCCGCTCTACAACTAGAGTAGAGAGAGTTACACACCTGATAGGACTCTGGTGTTAAACCGTGCAGCGCCCACTGCTGTGCCCAAACGCCCACCAAGGTATGTTAACTCTCCTCCTGGAATGCTCTTTATATAGCTAGCTCTTCACCCTTCTTCTTTGTATCTTTCCGATGTGGGATCCCTTCGTCAGTAGAGTTTAAATTCAACTGAAACTCTTGCCGTCCAATCCGCAAAATAAATACTCCTTTGCTTCTCACGAGATTCGAACCCAGGCTCCCTTGCAACATAATCCACGCCGCTAACCACTTGGCCACAAGCTCCTCTTGTGTCTTAAACCATGCGCAACTAAACTTAAACCTATAGCCAAATTCTAAGGTCCAAGTAAAAAGAAAATCAAAATGCAGACGCCAAGACTTGAACCTTGGACCTCCTTCCTTCCTTGTGGCGTCACTCCCTTGTCTCTTATGTGGCGTCACTTTGCCACTACACCACACACTCCACTTGTGTCATTTTCTCCATATTTTATTCTTAAGGCCTACCTGCCAACGTCCAGGGTTTTTTCCACCTAAAACCAAAATTTCCCTAAATTCAAAGTTTGATCCCGGGACTTCATAGAAGCCCTCTAACCTTCCAAAATCACTTATCTAATAAGTCCAACTTGTACTAAAGCCGATCTCCTGTTCTCCTAAAAATTTTAAACGCTACTAATCCTAAGGCCCATTGGGCCCAATCCTACTAGGCCCAACTTCGGGATGTTACAACGAGAATAATCCACCGCCACAAGATGTGGCAGAACACAATGCTTCGCGTACTATGTATGATTATGCTAAACCTCATTTAACAGGAGCAGAATCGAGTATTGTTAGGCCTGCTATAGCTGCTAATAATTTTGAATTAAAGCCTAACACTATACAAATGATTCAACAATTTGTTCAATTTGATGGTTTGTAGGACGAAGACCCAAATACTCATATAGCTAATTTTTTAGAGTTCTATGATACCTTCAAAATAAATGGCGTTTCTGATGATGCCATACGTCTTCGGTTATTTCCCTTTTCATTAAGGAATAAAGCCAAACAGTGGTTAAACTCGTTACCACGAGGGTCAATCACTACATGGGATCAAATGATCGAAAGATGGATTTAGAGACATTATACAACGCATGGGAGAGATACAAGGATCTCTTGAGAAGGTGTCCGCACCATGGTTTACCATTGTGGCTCCAAGTCCAAACTTTCTATAACGGTGTAAATCCATCAACGAGGCAACTTATTAATTCAGCTGCCGGTGTAACCCTGAACAACAGAACTCCTGAAGCAGCCTGCGAATTTATTGAAGAGATGTCACTGAATAACTCTCAGTGGCAGGTCACCAGGACAAAACCAACAAAATCAGCTGGAGTTTTCAACCTAGACGCAGTAACCATGCTATCAACACAGGTAGAAATGATGAATAAAAAGCTTGATATTTTGTGTTCTTCGCAGGCACATCCAGTAATGCAGTGTGACGCAAGTGGAATTGTGGCGAATCTTGAGTACCCACCCTACCAACCGGGCATAGAGAGCGAACATATGAACTATATAGGTAACAATTTCAGATCTAATAATAACCCTCATAGTAATAAATATAATCCAGGTTGGAGGAACCACCCAAATTTTTCATGGGGAAATCAAGGAAATCAAAGACAACAACCTTCCCAAAATTTCCAAAATAGCCCTATCCACAGGAAAAGAGGCCGAACCTCGAAGAGATGCTGACAAAATTCATGGCAGCCACAGAAACCCGTCTCCAAAAAATCGAGACAACGCTCGATAATCAACAAGCATCAATCAAAGGGATCGAGAGCCAAGTTGGAGAACTTACTAAGTTAGTTGGACAACTTACTAAGATAGTTTCTGAAATACGATCAGAGATTTTTTCTAAAGGAACCGAACAGGTAAAGGCAGTTACACTGAGAAGTAGAAAGGAGATAGTCGAACCAAAAAAAAAAATACCACACGAAGATAACAAAGCAAGGGATGGGGGAGCTGAGGATGTAACTCCAGTATGCAACGAAAGTAAACTACAAATCCCATATTCGGCAAAGTTGAAAAAAGACTGACTAGATGCCCAATATGGTAAATTTCTTGAACTTTTTAAACAAATACATATTAACTTACCTTTTGTTGAAGCCATTTCACAGATGCCAATGTACGCAAAATTCTTAAAGGAACTCCTGACGAATAGAAGGAAGCTTGAAGAAATATCAACAGTGGAGCATAATGAAGAATGTTTAGCTATCCTCCAAAACAAGTTACCAACCAAATTAAAAGACCAGGAAGTTTTACTATTCCCTGTTTAATTGGTAGTTTAAATATTAAGAAAGCATTAGCTGATCTAGGTGCTAGTATTAATTTAATGCCTTATAAAATGTTTAAACAACTAGATCTTGGGGAACCAAAACCCACTAGGATGAGTATTCAGTTAGCTGATAGATCTATTAAATACCCTAGAGGAGTTATCGAAGATGTCTTGGTAAAAATTGATAAATTTATTTTCCCTGTTGATTTTGTTGTGTTAGACATGGATGAAGACATTGATGTTCTTTTAATTTTAGGGCGCCCTTTTTTAGCTACTGCTAGGGCTGTTATCGATGTAGGTGACGGTAAACTTGCATTAAGGATAGGCGATGAGGAAATTATTTTTCAAATTTATGATGACATGCGATATTCTATAGAACAAGATGATTCCTGTTATTTTGTTGATACTACTGATCATATCATTCAAAACTCATTACAGGAAATCATACATGATGACACAATGGAACTGTGCATGACTCAATAAGAGGGGGAAGAAGATGAAGTAGACGAGCTGAATCTGAATACATCTTCATCTAGACATACGAAAGAAAAGAGCATTAAAGTCAATGACGAATTAAAACAAAAACCCTCCATTGATGAGCCGCCCAAATTAGAATTAAAATAGTTGCCGAAACACTTAGAATATGCATTCCTCAGGGACAATTCTACGCTACCGGCAATTATCTCCTAAGAACTAGAACTCAAGGAAAAAGAGGAGTTGATACAGGTACTAAGAGAACATAAAAAAGCCATAGCTTGGAAAATCTCTGACATTAAAGGAATAAGTCCATCGTTTTGCACCCACAAAATCTTAATGGAAGAGGAATACAAGCCATGTGTGCAACCTCAAAGACGATTGAATCCCAACGTAAAAGAAGTTGTGAAAGTCGAGGTAATTAAACTTCTAGATGCTGGAATAATTTATCCTATTTCTGACAGCAATTGGGTAAGTCCTGTGCAGGTTGTTCCAAAGAAAGGAGGCACGACGGTAGTAGCCAACGAAAAGAATGAACTAATTCCCACCAGGACAGTCACAGGTTGGAGAGTTTGCATTGATTACAGGAAACTGAACGACATTACTAGAAATGATCACTTTCCTTTTCCCTTCATTGATCAAATGTTAGAAAGGTTATCTGGGCATATGTACTATTACTTCCTAGATGGACTCTCTGGCTATTTCCAAATCCCAATAGCACCTAAAGATCCAGAGAAGACAACATTCACATGCCCATACGGTACGTTTGCTTATCATAGAATGCCTTTTCAATTATGTAATGCTCCTGCTAATTTTTAGGGTTGCATGTTGGCAATCTTTGACGAACTTGTGGAAGACATTATGGAGGTATTTATGGATGATTTCTCAGTATTCGGTAATTCTTTCCATCTTTGCCTAAAAAATTTAAAATGAGTTCTAATGAGATGTGAGGAAACGAATCTTGTCTTGAATTGGGAGAAATGTCACTTTATGGTTAGAGAAGGGATTGTGTTAGGACATAAGATTTCTAGTAAGGGGATTGAGGTAGATAAAGCTAAGGTTGAAACCATAGAAAATTTACCTCCCCCTAGTTCAGTTAAGGCTATTAGAAGCTTTTTAGGACATGCAGGATTCTATAGAAGATTCATTAAAGATTTTTCTAAAATAGCTAAGCCTTTAACAAAATTACTAGAAAAAGATGTTCCTTTCAATTTCGATTAGGAATGTTTAGATGCATTCAATACCCTTAAGGATAAACTAATAAATGCTCTGATTATAATTGCACCTGATTGGAATTTACCCTTTGAACTAATGTGTGATGAGAGCAATTTTGCAGTAGGTGCAGTTCTGGGACAACGAAGAGACAAGCATTTTCAGCCAATTTATTATCCTAGCAGAACATTGACATCCGCACAAAAAAACTATGCCACCACAGAGAAAGAATTACTAGCTGTAGTTTTTGCTTTTGACAAATTTAGGCAGTATTTAATATTATCTAAAGTTGTCATTTACACGGACCATTCAGCTTTTCGTTATCTTTTAACTAAATCTGATGCAAAACCTCGACTCATACGATGGATTTTACTCCTATAGGAATTTGATTTGGAAATACAAGATAAGAAAGGAGCTGAAAACCTTGCCGCAGATCACCTCTCCAGACTTGAAAACCCACATATCGAAGAGCTCGATGAAAGTGAGATCAACGACTCGTTTCCCAAAGAACAACTCTTTTCTATAACCCACTCTGAGGTACCATGGTTTGCAGATATTGCAAATTATTTAGCTGCTAACATCTTGCCAAAAAGACTAACACATCACCAAAAGAATCGATTCTTTGCTGATGCGAAAAACTATTTTTGGGAAGACCCCTTTCTTTTCTGCATATGTGCAGATCAGGTAATTCAACGATGCGTTACAAAGGCAGAAGCAAGCAAAATCCTGGAACATTGCCATTCAGGACCTTCAGGAGGACACTACGGTGGCATTAAGACAACACATAAAATACTCAAATCAGGTTTTTATTGGCCCACTCTATTCAAGGATAAATGCCAAACAGGTATGTCGCTTCATGTGATAAATGCCAAAGAACAGGTAATGTTTCTAAACGTGATGAAATGCCTCAAACATATATTCTATCGTGTGAAATATTTGATGTATGGGGTATTGATTTCATGGGTCCATTCCCTAGTTCATTTGGAAATAAATACATCCTAGTGGTAGTTGATTACATGTCAAAATGGGTGGAAGTCGAAGCTTTACCCACCAATGATGCTAGAGTAGTAGTTAAGTTTCTTAAGAAACTGTTCTCTCGATTTGGAACACCTAGAGCTATCATTAGTGATAGGGGCACTCATTTCTATAATACTCAATTTGACAAAGTCTTAAAAAATTATGGAGTACACCACAGGATAGCTACCCCATATCACCCTCAAACCAGTGGGCAAGTTGAAGTAGCAAACCGAGAACTTAAATGCATCCTAGAAAAACGATTGAATCAAACAGAAAAGATTGGGCATTAAAAGTAGATGATGCCCTATGGGCCTATAGAACATCATTTAAAACCCCTCTAGGAACATCCCCATACAAACTTGTATGCGGGAAAAGCTGTCATCTACCATTCGAGTTAGAACACAAAGCTTTTTGGGCTATAAAATTTTTAAATTACGATCTTAAACTTCCAGGAAGAAAAAGAATGATGCAGATGAACGAGCAAGACGAATGGAGAGCTGAGGCCTACGAGAACTCGAAACTCTACAAAGAGGCAACAAAGCGACGACATGATGCTCGCCTAAAGAAATCGAAACAATTCGAAGCAGGGGACTTGGTCCTACTATACAACTCAAGGCTTAAACTGTTTCCTGGGAAGCTAAAATCAAGATGGTCAGGCCCATTCATGATCAAAACAATCTTTCCCTATGGCACAATCGAGGTAACTCATCCCACTCAAGGCACATTCAAGGTAAATGGTCACCGACTCAAAATCTCTAATGGTAAAGATTTTAGGGATATGAGAGAGGAGCTTCAATTCCGTGAACCTTCTTTTAGAAACGAAAACAGGGTAAGTCTAGCTTAAGACTTTAAACGAGCGCTTCTTGGGAAGCAACCCGAGCACTGACTTCACTAACCCTATTAATATTCACATTCTAATTTTATTTTCCTTTTTTAGCACCTAAGTCCAACTAACAGTGTCAGTTAAGTGTAGGTTCCTACCACACGACCTTACACACGGGCGTGCCCGTGGCCGTGTGGTCAACATGGGATGAAAAACGGGTGTGCAGGTAGACGTACGAGAAAAAGAAGAAAAATTTTCCCCAACACGGTCTACGACAAAAAGACCACGGCCGTGCGATGCGGCCATGGTCTATCCTGAGTAAACCAACACGGGCTGTGATACTAGTCCACGCCCGTGCCTTACAACCGTGGACTATATTGACTTGCCAAACACGGGCGGGACACGCCCGTGCTACATAACCGTGCGAAGATACTGACTTGTCAAGCACGGGCTAAACACGCCCGTTCTAAGCAACCGTGGGAAGAAGAACACGGGCGTGGCACCTTGACCACGGTCGTGGCCAAACACCCTGAACGCGCCCAAAATTCAAAAATCATGAAAAACACGAGCTGATTAAAATCGAACATGGGCGTGGCCCTTGCCCGTGCTCTCACCCCTATTTAAGGAACATAAACTCTCATTTTCCCCAAACCCCAACCCTAACCGATTCTCTCAACCTTCCCCTTCCCTAATCCGGCCACCATACCAAAATCACTCCCATTTTGACCCCTAAAACTCCTCCACCCTCTCTCCCTTAAAAAAAACCCATACAAAAATGCAGCCACGCCCGTGTTAAATAGGAGCCCACGCCCTCGCCACCAACGTGCTACCCAGGAAATTCGCAGCGCATGCCCGTGTACTACAGCCCCACGACCGTGCTCTGCCGTTCACATCGCCACACACCCTAAACCACTGCTGGTCACCCTTCACTATTCATTTTGATTAATATTTCATATTATCTAGTTTCCTTTCTTTTACTACTAATATTATTTATTTTTTTCTTTGGATTTTAGAACTAATGAACTAGTTCAAATTTCATGTTTCCCTTTCCTATTATCATTTACTTTTAAGTTTAAACCCTTGAAATTTTAGAATTCATTGATTGCTATATTGCGTATTTTTCTTTAGTTAAGTTAATTAGAATTAGATAGAATTGCTAACTGACGAATTGATTGCTCATGGTTAAAATAATCATATTTAGTCTTTGATGATTTCATGTTTAGATGAAAGTACGTGATTTGTTACTTGAATATTAATTGTTTTCAGGAAAAATGTCATCATCTCGAGGAAAGAGAACATCAGCCCCGAGCTTGAAAAAACAAAAGGGACCCGGGTCATATCCGCAAAAGCATCAGCTAAAGTGCGCAATCCGTTCCTTCAATTTCCTCTAGGGGTCCAAGAGGACCGTTATAAATTACTACGCACGCGACCCCTCGGCACAGGCAGATGTATCGACTGGCCCGCTTTAGAGCAGGTCCACCTTGACAGTGACATCCGGGCTGTCCTAACCACTGATCTGTGAGAGCAATTCTTCAACATTGACGAGCCCACATACCTAGAGCTCACTTTGGAGCTCTGCTCAACATTTCAACTTCAAACAGTGATGAGCAAGTACGATGATCCAGGCACGATACAATTCCGTCTCGGCAGAACAATACGATAGCTGAAGGTGCCGCAGTTCGGAGCTGCTTTAAGACTTTATACAGACAAATTCATAGCAGAGAATGACCTGTCGAAGTTGCATCGTCATATACATCTCAGCCCCACCAAATGTTGGCACAAGATAGCTACCCACTCCTTCGATTATGACCCCAAGGCAAACGAAGAAATCACTTTTGAGGTACTTAATGTCTTCCTATACGGCACAGTCGAGGTAAGCAATCCTAAATTCAACACTTTTGAGGTAAACATTAATCGACTTAAACTATATATCCATAACCGAAGTGATCGCATGAGAAAGGATTTTCAGCTAATCAAACCACCATGACTATACGAATGAGAGGAAAAGTCTAGCTTAAGACTATAAACGAGCGCTTCTCGGGAGGCAACCCGAGCACTAACCCCATATTTTAATTTTTTTATTTTATTTTTATTTTTTATTTTTTATTTTAGCACCTAACCATAAACTAACAAAAGAGCAGATTTGTAGGCCACACGGCCCTACACACGGGCGTGCCCGTGGCCGTGTGGAAGCCAGGGGATGCACCATGGGCGTGCCAGTAGCCGTGCACGACATAGAAAAAATTCTTTTCCCAACACGGGTGGTAATAATAGTCCATGCCCGTGCCGACGCCCCGTGCGAGGTTACTGACTTGTCAAGCACGGGCTAAACAAGGCCGTGCCTTCCAGCCGTGCCAACATTCTGACTTCTCGAACATGGGAGGAGCACGCCCGTATTAAATGACCGTGTGAAGAAAGACACGGGTGTGCCACTACACCCACGGCCGTTCCCGAACACCCTGAACGCGCCCAAAATTCAAAATCCCAAAACACAGGCTACATCTCTATTTAAACCTCATTCTCCCTTTTTCTAGTTGTCTTTCATTTTCCATTATTTATTTTTAATTTTATTTCCATTTTATTATTTTTTCTTTTCTTCTTCTTATTCTTTATGATATTTAGATTTAGCTTAGGATACAATAAAATCAGACCGATTGCTTCGAGGATTCAATTTCAAACGATTCGAGACACTTCCCTACGTTCACCTCCAATCCTATCCGAATTCTTTTCATTGACTTCATCGAATATTCAGGAAGTTTCACTTCTCTCCCCATCTTATGATTTTATGATTATTTGATATTACCTACCTTTGTACATTGAGGGCAATGTACAACTTAAGTGTGGGGGGTTAACTACAGTATTATTTGAAAATCCCTGAATTTTTCCTTGTTTAAAAGTAAAGTCTCTCATACTATGATTAGAATGAAATTTCCCTGATTTATGATTTTTATTGATATGTTTTGGATTAAGTCATTGATAATTGTGCATTGATGATTAAATTTGAAGGATACTAGAGAATCAAGCATGATAAGTTTATTTTTCAGAAATTTAAAATTTTTAGGTTGTCTACCTGAATCTAAATGTTACCTTGGAGTTTGAAATTTACAAGGTTGACATCAAAAACACATAATTTTTGTGAGATCTTCAGCCTTATAGAGCATACATTTTTTCTTGCTCACTTTATTGACTATGAGTATGTCAACATTGATTTGTTATTCTAGAACGTGCATTGATTATACTTGTCGAGACCACACCTATGATTTGATATACCGAGATGATAAAGGCACCTAGGTTTTAACCCACTTACTCCACTAAAAGCCTACCTTCATAATTAACCCCTAGTGAACCCCGTTGATCTTAACAACCCTTTTTATTGACTCACTTATTAATAACCCAAAAACCCCTTTGTATTTGTTATCACCCTTTCTTTTGACTACCCTTTAATCGAGATATGATTTGATTAGTTACCAAATTATATCATGCTATGAGGTGAATTCATTCAGTATTATTTAGTTTGTTCTAAAAAAAAGAAAAATAAAGAAAGAAAAGCTCGTATTGTTAGGATTATTATCAGTTGATGTAAATATTATTTCAGTATTCTTAGGTAGGTACTTGTCAATTCAATCTCGATTCTAACCTTCTAATTTCAGCCTTTATCCACACCTTAACCCTAGCCCCGTTACAACCCTAACAAAGACCTTTTGATCTGTTTATCATATCATATTTTAGTGGTGGAGATTTGATTTTCATGCAAGCCTATAGGATTAACTTTTCATGTTCGACTTTTGAGAGCTTAATTTTGAACTTAAACACCTCGAGTGATTTGAGCGAATCTTTAGTGAGGATGTCAATCCTTGTCGATCTTGAATTAAATGTAATTATTTAGATAAGGGGAGACACCTACTTTTTTGTGCTACAAATGTATGACTTTGATTGTTTGAATCTTTAGGACTCTTTGAGTTGAGTTAACCATGTATGAATTATCTTTGAATTATGATGAAACATTATTGATGAATACTATGAATCGAGGAAGTCCGTTTTAATTATGAGTTGAGAATTTTGCTTGAGGACAAGCAAAAGCTTAAGTGTGGGGGTATTTGATAAACCGTAAAAGTAACATATTTTAATCCCACATTTAACATGCTTTTGGATGATTTATCCTTCGATTTATATAAAAAAGGTGCTTGTAATCCTTTCTTTTCATGTCTTATACCCAGGAAAGCACCTGTAACACCCTAAAAATCCGAGTATCGATATATTGTATGTTTTGGTGTTTAGCTTATGAATGAAAATTTTCTTTTCTTCTTTTTCGTGTTTATTATAGCTTTGAATAGGGCATAGAATTTATTCGGGTATAGAATAATTTTTATGTATTGAGAATTTAGTGAAGCGGATCAAGTGACCCTGAAACTTAAGTTAATTTAAGTGTCTAAAGCTAGCATAAATGAGCTAGTAGTAAAGTGGAGTTGGCGCATGAGTAATTGCATGAGGAAAGAGGTTCGAATCCCATGGATGGCAATAAGGTGACTTTTATTTTTGCATTTGTATGGCATGTGTCGGTCAAACTCTAATTAAGGTAAGGTTAGACTATTTCTTTTATGGATAGTAGACTAAAGGAAAAAGGCAAGTATTAACTTAAGGAATGAAGTCCTAAGATTATGGTAAGTTAGGGGGACATAAGGCACTCTTTATGGGGTGTGTTTTGGAAAGTTTGGCATGGCCAACTTGTCCACGAACTTGGACGGCATTATGGACTAGGGGGGTGGCCGAATTTTTTGTGGTAGACTTTGGTAAGGATGAGTGGTTAGGTGTATTCCCATTTGGTCATTTTTGTATTTCCAAAACACCTTTTCTTTTGCAGTCGAAATTTCTTAAGGGAGTTTAGGTGCATTTCGGGTTTCTTTTCTTTCTCTTGAGTAGTGCCGAAAGTGGTAAGAAAGGTTGCAAAGTTTTGTGTGTTGGACGAAACCTACCAAGACCATTAAGGTCATTTGCTTTCCTCTTCTTTCCATATTGTAAGTCGAAGCTAGTCCCTTTCTTTTCTTCTTTTCTCTTCTCATTTACCTTGTCAAGGCCGAAATCTCCCTCTCCTTATTTCACCATTGCCGTAACCCCTAAAGCCTCATATTCTTTCTCTTCATTCTCTTGTTGAAGCCGAATCTCCCTATTGTCACCAAGCCAAATCGCATCAAGTCTCAACCTTCTCTCTCTTCTTTTCATGATTTATCAAAAGCCGAAGCACATCACCATTTAGCCGATTTCTTCATCTATTTCTCCATATTCGATTGCTCACCTATCTTTAAGAGCCGAATATCTCTGTGGTTTCAATCAAGGGTGCAATTGATCTCAACGCTAGGGGTAAAGGTTAGTTGCCATTCGTTTTCTTTCTTCCTCCTTTGGATTAGCCAGAATTTAGAATCTAATCTCTTCTATTCTCTTTGGCAGAAGGCCACTTACTTTTGTTCATTATGTTAGAATTGAATCTAACATTTATCATATAGGATTTCGACAAACTCAATAGGCAAGTGACGGTTTTTGGGATTTAATCGAGTAAGGTAAGGAGATAATGATATTCGGCCAAAGGTCATATCTTTTTAGTGATAAGCGATTTCTCATATAGTGTTATGTAGGTGCTGTCGGCGTTGTAAGCAAAAGCCGGAAATCTTGAATATTCTGTCGTTCTTCGTGTTTACAAGGTGTGTAGCCCTACACTAAATTTCCGATAGATTGATAGTATTAATGTAAGTATGTATTAATAAGAAATATGTATGATAATGATTTCGGGTACCATTCAGTGGTACATGATATTCAGGTACGTTAACCCCCTAATACTTCGTTAATAATGCTATAAGCATGGATATGAAATGTGTATGATTCCGTTATGATTTTGGGGGTATATGGCATGATATCGAAATAATATGTTTATTGCATGGGCATATGGGTGATATTGATAAAGGGGAAGTGTTCCGGTGGTTTTTACCACATTATCCGGTGACTTCTGTCACATATTATGTATCCGGTGACCTCGGTCACATATTATGATTTCCGGTGACTTTGTCACAATTATTTGGTGGCTATGCCACGATTATAAGGGTGATGTGCAGTTGACTGCAGCGACTGCCTTCGATGGTGTGTAGCGGATGGAGGGTCGATTTAGTAATCCCCATGGTGTGATTGGCAGGTACGGGTGGTGTGTAGCGGATGGATATCTAGGTGGGCTCGGGATTGCATTTCGTTTTATATGTATATGTGATTTAATCTGTCGATATCTGATTTGCTATGTTATGGGCTTATGACTAAAGGTGATTAAAATGGGCTTTGCCAAAATGTTATCGCTAAGGCTATAATCGATTGGGCTTTTAGTGTACTGTTACACATTGAGTCTGTTGACTCACCCCTCGTGGGATATCTTTTACAGGTGACACTTAGCGTGTTGGACCGAGTCAGCGAGGACTACGTGGTGGCCATTGCTCAACTCAGTATTTCGGTTTTCTTTTAATTAAACTTACTACATTTTCTTTTATTATTTCGGGATTTATTTTGGGTTATGTTTTTGTAATAAGGCCACTATTAACTGTTTCATTTATACGTTTTAAATTTTTATTCTGCTACGCTCAACTTCAACTAAATAATTAAATATTTTCGATAACTGCATTAAACTGTTTTGACACCTAAATACCTATGGTTTTCAACTTAATAATAAGTTTTAAATTTGGTTCTTATTTTGATTTATAAATCTTTCTAAAATCATAAAGATAATGTTTTAATGAGATACAAACTTAAATCACAACACGATTTTCAACAAAAACATACTTCAAATCTATTTTTCTTTGAATTTAACCAATTTTTCTAAGATAACGAGAACGAGTTTTACTCAAGGAGCATGCCACATCCGGTCGGGGCTTGTGGGCCGGGTTTAGGGTGTTTCAACTTGGTATCAGAGCCCAGTTTTAAACACTCGGCCTTGGGTTTTAAAGTCCACAACGTTTTCAAAATTAAGCCCAAATGAGTTTTTGTGAAAAGTTTTGGTTAAATTGGTTTTTATGGAAGCATGGCACCCGAGTCCTCGGCCCAGGTCCGCCAGGTAAGTTCTTTTATTGGTAAATTGATGTGAGCATGTTAATGTATGATACTTTAGTTGATAAGCCTAAGGAAACTATACTTTAGAGACATGGACCCTAGGTATATGTGTACTTCTACGGAAAAACCACTGATTAAAACTCTGTTGCATAAAATTTTCTTTAAACAAGAAAGTGAAACGACTCTAATGCATAAAATTTTCATAAAAATAGATAAGACGCAAAGTAGACATGAGTTCTAGGGGACGTGGTCGTCGTGGACGCGGCAGAGGTAGAATGGCTGTGTCGGAACCAGTTGGGTCTGGTCAGGGTTCCAAAAATGAGGCTCCGCCACCGGCTGTTGGGGCGAAATTTCAAGAGAAAGCTGGAGGAGATGACGCAGTATCGCAGGCTATGCTGCGAGTTCTAGAGCGAGTAGTGGGAGCTAGTATGGGTAATGGGGCTCGAAAGTCAGTAGCTGAGAGACTTAAATCAAACGGAGCAGAGGTTTTTAGGGGAGTATCTGGGGTAGCTCCGAATGTAGCGGAGTACTGGTTAGAGGCAGTCGAGAGGATCATGGACGATTTGGACTGCACTGCTGAGGAAAAGCTGAAAGGTGCTGTTTTGCTGCTTCGAGATGAGGCCTACCAGTGGTGGCTCACTGTCAAGGAGAGTATTCCTGCGGATCGAGTGGATTGGGGGTATTTTAAGGTTAAGTTTGAAGGGAAATACGTCGGAGCTAGCTACATAGACTCTCAGAGAAAGGCGTTTCTGAATTTAGTACAAGGAAATAAGTCGGTAGCTGAGTATGAAGTGGAGTTTCTACGGTTAAGTCGATATGCTAGAGGTATTGTAACTACTGATTATGAGCGGTGTGTTAGATTTGAGGATGGGTTGCGAGATGAGCTGCGAGTGTTGATTGCTCCGCATCGAGAGAGGGACTTTACAGTCTTAGTGGATAGGGCACGGATAGCTGAAGAAGTTAAGAGGACTGAGAGACAGAACCGGGACAGAGGTTAGAATAAGAATAAGAGGAGTTATGGGTCTTCAGGGTCATCCAGGAACTTTTAAAAGAGACCTAGAGTTGATGGGCCACGGGGTCAGCAAGCTGTTGTGGGAGGACAGTACCGTACTTGTGCTCAGTGTGGAAAGATGCACCTGGGAGAATGTTGGAAGAAGACAGGGGGATGTTTTAAGTGCGGGTCTAAGGATCATATGATTAGGGATTGTCCGATGGATACAGATAGGAACCGCCCAACAGGTCAGGGTTTTAATCAGGCTGGCAGAGGTGGACAGCAGCCGTCAAGGGGTCGTGGTCCAGATGGTAGAGGTAATGGTTCTGGTAGAGGTTGCGAAACTTCGGGCAGAGGTGGTGGTAACACTGAGGCTAGACAGCCAGGTCTGGTATATACGGTTCGTCGCAGGGAGGATAGTGATGCACCTGATGTCATAACGGGTACGTTTCTGATCTCTGGAATACCCTTCATTGCTTTGATAGATATAGGGTTAACTCATTCATACATCTCTAGTGAAGTATCTGGAATTCTACATGTGAACTCTGAAACTGTACCTAGGAAGATGACTGTACTTAGTCCTTTAAGACAGACTGTAGTAGTAGATAAGCTCTTTAAGGAAGTGCCTTTAGAAGTGCAAGGGACGCAGTTTCCGGCTGACTTGATGGAGTTGCCATTCAGGGAATTTGATCTAATCTTAGGCATGGACTGGTTAGTGAAGTATCGTGTGAATGTAGATTGTGCTGCTAAGCGCCTATCATTAAGAACCTCTGACGATAGTAAAGTGGTAGTGATGGGCGAGAGACAGAATTACTCGTCAAATGTAATATCTGCCCTTAAGGCAGAAAAGATGGTTAGGAAAGGTTGTTTGGCTTTTCTGATGTTGGTCAGTGCCTTGGAGGCTAAGGAAGCAACTGTTGGAGGAGTCAGGACTGTAAGAGAATTCGTGGATGTCTTTCCGGAAGAACTTCCAGGATTGCCTCCGGATCGTGAGGTGGAATTTGGGATTGACTTGTTGCCTGGAATGGCGCCGGTATCTATCGCTCCGTATAGAATGGCACCAAAAGAGTTGGTTGAGCTCAAGGCTCAAATCCAGGAGTTACTTGATCGTGGGTTTAACCGACTCAGTGTGTCTCCATGGGGAGCACCGGTCTTGTTCGTAAAGAAGAAGGACGGAACTATGCGTATGTGCATAGACTTCCGGCAGTTGAATAAGCTGACCATCAAGAACAAGTACCCTTTGCCAAGGATAGACGACTTGTTCGATCAGCTTAAGGGAGCGGCGGTATTTTCAAAGATAAATCTACGGTTGGGATATCATCAGCTTAAGGTGAAGGAAGCAGATATCCATAAGACAGCTTTTCGGACAAGATACGGGCATTATGAGTTCTTAGTAATGTCGTTAGGATTGACGAACGCCCCAGCTGCGTTCATGGATATGATGAATCGGGTTTTCCAACCCTACTTGGATCAGTTCGTCGTTGTGTTTATAGACGACATCCTAGTGTAATCCAAGTTTGAGGAGGAACATGACGAGCATCTTCGGATAGTGTTGCAAGTGTTAAGGGAGAAGAAGCTTTATGCCAAATTCAGCAAGTGTGAATTTTGGCTGAAGGAAGTTGCGTTCTTAGGGCATGTGGTGTCTGCGAAAGGGATAAGGGTGGATCCTCGGAAGATTGAGGCAGTGTTGGATTGGAAACCACCTAAGTCTGTAGCTGAGGTTTGTAGTTTCTTGGGATTAGCAGGCTACTACAGAAGGTTTGTAGAGGGGTTTTCATCACTAGTTGCACCTTTGACGAAGTTGTTGAGAAAGGAGGTACCTTTCGTATGGGCAGATAAGCAGCAAGAGAACTTTGAGAAGCTTAAGAAGGTTTTGACTGAAGCTCCGGTTTTGATTCAGCCTGAGGCAGGGAAGGATTTTGTGGTGTATTGTGATGCTTCTCACACAGGATTAGGATGTGTTCTGATGCAAGACGGAAAGGTAGTCGCTTATGCGTCTCGGCAATTAAGGCCATACGAGGTTAACTATCCGACGCACGATTTGGAGTTGGCAGTGGTAGTCTTTGCTCTTAAGGTGTGGAGGCATTATCTGTATGGAGAAAAGTCAGTGATTTATACGGATCACAAAAGTCTTAAGTATGTGCTGACTCAGAAGGAGCTGAATCTGAGACAGCGAAGGTGGGTGGAGTTGTTGAAAGACTACGATTGTTCTATAGAGTATCACCCGGGCAAGGCGAATGTAGTCGCAGATGCCTTAAGTCGGAAAGTAGTGTCGGATTTGAGGGCGATGTTTACACATCTTAGTCTTTATGACGACGGAAGTTTGTTAACAGAGTTGCAGGTCAAGCCGACGTGGTTGAATCAGGTGAAAGAAAGACAGTTAGTAGACGATGATCTAAGTGTTAAGCTACGACAGGTGCAGAATGGGGAGCTGGAAGATTATGGTGTTAACAGCGATGGAGTTTTGTGTTTCAAGGGTAAGGTCTGTATGCCGATGGATAAGGAGCTGAGGCAGAGAATTCTTCAGGAATCGCATAGTATCCCTTATGCTATGCATCCTGGAGGTAGCAAGTTGTACAGAGATTTACGGGATCAGTTTTGGTGGCCTAGTCTTAAGTGGGAAGTTACAGAATTTGTAGGAAAGTGCTTAACATGTCAGCAAGTTAAGGCTGAACACCAGGTACCTTCGGGATTGCTTCAACCGATAAAGATTCCGCAATGGAAATGGGAGAGAATCACCATGGATTTTGTTACTGGCTTCCCCTTACGCCTACTAAGAAAGACTCGGTATGGGTGATAGTGGATCGACTGACGAAGTCTGCACATTTCATACCAGTGCAGGTTGATTACTCTTTACAGAAGTTGGCGAAGTTGTATGTGGCAGAGATTGTGAGGTTGCATGGAGTGCCGGTGACGATTATTTCGGATAGGGATCCGAGGTTTAGTCTCGATTTTGGAAAGCATTACATCAGGCTTTGGGCACCAGGTTAGACTTCAGTACGGCATTTCATCCACAGTCAGACGGCCAGTCTGAGCGAGTAATCCAATTGTTAGAAGATATGTTAAGGGGTTGTGTGTTAGACTTCAGAGGAAGCTGGGAAGAGTTTTTGCCTTTAGCAGAGTTTGCATATAATAACAGCTACCAAGCAAGTATTCGGATGGCACCGTACGAAGCGCTATATGGACGGAAGTGTCGCACTCCTACGTGTTGGACAGAATTGGGGGAACGTCAAGTTTTGGGTCCAGAGATTGTGGCGGAATCCGAAGAAAAGGTTAAGGTAATTCGGGCTCGGTTGAAAGAGGCATCTGACAGGCAAAAGTCGTACGCAGATCTTAAGCGGAAGGAAATAGAGTTTGTTATGAGAGATCAAGTATTTCTTAAAGTGTCGCCATGGAAGAAGGTAATGAGATTTGGTCGCAAAGGAAAGTTAAGTCCCAGGTTTATAGGACCTTATCGGGTTTTGAAGCGAGTTGGACCAGTGGCATATCAGTTAGAGTTGCCTTCGGAGTTGAAGCAGATGCACGATGTGTTCCATGTTTCGATGCTACGTCGTTACCGGTTGGATCCATCTCATGTAGTGCCAGTTGAGGAGGTGGAACTGAGACCAGATTTGTCCTACGAGGAGGAGCCGATTCAGATTCTGGAACGGGATGTGAAGGTGTTACGGAGGAAGTCAGTTCCTCTCGTCAAAGTGTTATGGCGTAACCATGGATCGGAAAAGGCTTCGTGGGAGCCGGAAGAGGCAATGCGACAGCAGTACCCTCACTTGTTCTAGCCAGGTAATTTCGAGGACAAAATTTTCTTTAAGGAGGGTAGAGTTGTAACACCCTAAAAATTCAAGTATCGATATATTGTATGTTTTGGTGTTTAGCTTATGAATGAAAATTTTCTTTTCTTCTTTTTCGTGTTTATTATAGCCTTGAATAGGGCATAGAATTTATTCGGGTATAGAATAATTTTTATGTATTGAGAATTTAGTGAAGTGGATCAAGTGACCCTGAAACTTAAGTTAATTTAAGTGTTTAAAGCTAGCATAAATGAGCTAGTAGTAAAGTGGAGTTGGCGCATGAGTAATTGCATGAGGAAAGAGGTTCGAATTCCATGGATGGCAATAAGGTGACTTTTATTTTTGCATTTGTATGGCATGTGTCGGTCAAACTCTAATTAAGGTAAGGTTAGACTATTTCTTTTATGGAGAGTAGACTAAAGGAAAAAGGCAAGTATTAACTTAAGGAATGAAGTCCTAAGATTATGGTAAGTTAGGGGGACATAAGGCACTCTTTATGGGGTGTGTTTTGGAAAGTTTGGCATGGCCAACTTGTCCATGAACTTGGACGGCATTATGGACTAGGGGGTGGCCGAATTTTTTGTGGTAGACTTTGGTAAGGATGAGTGGTTAGGTGTATTCCCATTTGGTCATTTTTGTATTTCCAAAACACCTTTTCTTTTGTAGTCAAAATTTCTTAAGGGAGTTTAGGTGCATTTCGGGTTTCTTTTCTTTCTCTTGAGTAGTGCCGAAAGTGGTAAGAAAGGTTGCAAAGTTTTGTGTGTTGGACGAAACCTACCAAGACCATTAAGGTCATTTGTTTTCCTCTTCTTTCCATATTGTAAGTCGAAGCTAGTCCCTTTCTTTTCTTCTTTTCTCTTCTCATTTACCTTGTCAAGGACGAAATCTCCCTCTCCTTATTTCACCATTGCCGTAACCCCTAAAGCCTCATACTCTTTCTCTTCATTCTCTTGTTGAAGCCGAATCTCCCTATTGTCACCAAGCCAAACCGCATCAAGTCTCAACCTTCTCTCTCTTCTTTTCACGATTTATCAAAAGCCGAAGCACATCACCATTTAGCCGATTTCTTCATCTATTTCTTCATATTCGATTGCTCACCTATCTTTAAGAGCCGAATATCTCTGTGGTTTCAATCAAGGGTGCAATTGATCTCAATGCTAGGGATAAAGGTTAGTTGCCATTCGTTATCTTTCTTCCTCATTTGGATTAGCCAGAATTTGGAATCTAATCTCTTCTATTCTCTTTGGCCGAAGGCCACTTACTTTTGTTCATTATGTTAGGATTGAATCTAACATATATCATATAGGATTTCGACAAACTCCATAGGCAAGTGACGATTTTCGGGATTTAATCGAGTAAGGTAAGGAGATAATGATATTCAGCCAAAGGTCATATCTTTTTAGTGATAAGCGATTTCTCATATAGTGTTATGTAGGTGCTGTCGGCGTTGTAAGCAAAAGCCGGAAATCTTGAGTATTCTGTCGTTCTTCGTGTTTACAAGGTGTGTAGCCCTACACTAAATTTCCAATAGATTGATAGTATTAATGTAAGTATGTATTAATAAGAAATATATATGATAATGATTTTGGGTACCATTCAGTGGTACATGATATTCAGGTATTAACCCCCTAATACTTCGTTAATAATGCTATAAGCATGGATATGAAATGTGTATGATTCCGTTATGATTTTGGGGGTATATGGCATGATATCGAAATAATATGTTTATTGCATGGGCATATGGGTGATATTGATAAAGGGGAAGTGTTCCGATGGTTTTTACCACATTATCCGGTGACTTCTGTCACATATTACGTATCCGGTGACCTCGGTCACATATTATGATTTCCGGTGACTTTGTCACAATTATTTTGTGGCTATGCCACGATTATAAGGGCGATGTGCAGTTGACTGCAGCGACTGCCTTCGATGGTGTGTAGCGGATGGAGGGTCGATTTAGTAATCCCCACGGTGTGATTGGCAGGTACGGGTGGTGTGTAGCGGATGGATATCTAGGTGGGCTCGGGATTGCATTTCATTTTATATGTATATGTGATTTAATCTGTCGATATCTGATTTGCTATGTTATGGGCTTATGACTAAAGGTGATTAAAATGGGCTTTGCCAAAATGTTATCGCTAAGGCAATAATCAATTGGGCTTTTAGTGTACTGTTACACATTGAGTCTGTTGACTCACCCCTCGTGGGATATCTTTTACAGGTGACACTTAGCGTGTTAGACCGAGTCAGCAAGGACTACGTGGTGGCTATTGCTCAACTCAGTATTTCGGTTTTCTTTTAATTAAACTTACTACATTTTCTTTTATTATTTCGGGATTTATTTTGGGTTATGTTTTTGTAATAAGGCCACTATTAACTGTTTCATTTATACGTTTTAAATTTTTATTCTGCTACGCTCAACTTCAACTAAATAATTAAATATTTTCGATAACTGAATTAAACTGTTTTGACACCTAAATACCTATGGTTTTCAACTTAATAATAAGTTCTAAATTTGGTTCTTCTTTTGATTTATAAATCTTTCTAAAATCATAAAGATAACGTTTTAATGAGATACAAACTTAAATCACAACACGATTTTCAACAAGAACATACTTCAAATCTATTTTTCTTTGAATTTAACCTATTTTTCTAAGATAACGAGAACGAGTTTTACTCAAGGAGCATGCCAGATCCGGTCGGGGCTTGTGGGTCGGGTTTGGGGTGTTTCAGCACCCAAGGATGAAAAGAACACATAACGGGCCCAAAACAGAGTAAATGGGCCTTAGCATGAAATTGACACGGCCTGGCCCAAAGCTAACACGGCCGTGCCTCATTAAAAGTCCGAGCACAGCCTGGCCACGATCCATACGGCCATGTGCCATGGCCGTGTCCCTGTCGCTGGAAAGAGCAATTTCATTCAGGAAAGGATACTTGGAGGCAAAGAAACACATTCCAAAGCCTATTCAAACACCCTATTAGAAATTCTACTTAAATTAGGATACTTAGGGGCCAAGTAAGGCATCACAAAGTCTATATAAACACCTTAGGGGGCAACTTGAAAGGGGAGTTCGGTAGATGCCGAAACAGGCGTGAAAATGAGGCCAATGAGCCAAGCCGAGAAGGTCAGAGTTAGGAAATAAACGCGAGGATAGCCAGTTGATCCATCCCAAGAAGCCGGAGTTATACACAAGACGGCGGAATTCTCCTTCAATTCCTTCAGGGGGTTTTAGGGATTTCTTATGTTTTGATTTATCTTTTCTCTTGCGATGTTTTCTTTATTCATTATGAACTAAACCCCTTAGATACCTGAATGGGATGAAACCTAGACGAATCTTGTTATTTGGTTTTTAAGTTATATGATGAATTACTTAGTTTGTTCTTAATTATGTTGCTTAATCCAAATCTAATGTGCTTAAGTGGAGGAGGAATAGACCCTGCCTAAGAGTAGATCTAACATAATTAAGCGGAGTTGATCGAACGCTTAGAGATAGGGTTAGGAGATTTTGTCGGATTATGGTGAAACCTAATATGGGAGTCCATTGATCGATTTATTGCTATGCTAGGGGGTTATTATAAGCGAATGAGAGTTCCACTAATTAACTTAGGGTTAGACGTTATTCGCCTCGAGAGAGGGTTTAATATAGGTTAGGGAGTCCTACGGATCAAGCTAAGTGAAGAAATTATGTAACTAAGGGTTAGAAAACAAGTGAAGTCTAGGTGGATTCTTCCTGAGGGTATCATCGTGATCAATTGAGTTCTCTTCAAGTTATTTTCCAAATCGTCCTTTTTGTCTTTGTGTCCTTAGTTTAGTTCTTGTCAATTTAGTTTAAAAGTACCTTCACTCCGTTTTTAAGGCTAAATAATAAAAAGAAAGTTAGTATTAGTACTTTTAGTTCCTTTGGGTTCGATAATCCGGTCTTGCCTAAGCTATACTACTGTTTGATAGGTACACTTGCCTTTAATCGTTGTCAGAGTTAGTCTCCAGGTTCGATCATTCTTTTATAAATTTTTAAAGTTTTGATTTCAGCGATCAAGTTTTTTGTAACAGTCTGAATTTGACCCTAATCGGAACGGTGGTTTTGGGACCACGAATCCGAGTCCGATAAATTTTAAAATATTATATTTTGTGTTATTTATATGTGAATTAATATGTGTGAAAGTTTCGTAGAAAAATTTTATTGTTTGAGTGCGTAATTTGATAAAAAGGACAAAATCGCGTAAAGCGTAAAAGTTGCATTCTACAGTGTAAAGTACTAGAATGGTGATGGCTCTTTAATATGGAGCATCTAAAGGGTAAACAGTCCATTTTTAAAGTTAGTGGGTGGCTAAAGTCACAATTGCCCTTATTGAATATGATAGTTTTATTTTTATTTAAAGGTTATAATAGTAAACTAATTAAATGTTATATTATATGTTAAATAAAAACATGAGAAAAGCCATTATCATCTTATTTCTTTAGATGGCCGAATGTGTTAAAGGAAAGGGAGAAAAACTTGTTTAAATTTCGGCAACTTCAAGCTTTGATTTAAGGTTAGTTTTTAATCGATTTTTGATAATTTTTACGTTTTTGAGATCGTTGCTTTGTATAGTACCCGACCCATGTTAGAATTTTTGAAAATGAGCATGTATGAGGTTCGGCCATTGCTATATTCTTGTGATTTTTGGTGTTTTATGATTTTATATAAATGATATGTTAAAGATTAGTATATTTTGCATTGGAAATTTTGGTAAATTTGAGTATTTTGGGCTAATTTGTAAAAATGAAATTTTAGAGGGGCTTATTTGCAAAATAAATAAAATGTGAGGGCTTGTAAAGTCCCTAGGAATATTCGGCCCTTGTATAGTTTTAGCTAATTTGGTGTATTTTGTGTATTATGCAAATAGGACTAAATTTCAAAGTTGTGAAATATTAGGGGTAAAATGGTAAATTGTCTACTTATGTGATTTGGGACTAAATTGAATTGAAATGTACTTGAATAAGCTGAATTTAATGTGATTTAGATCAAGAACAAAGAAAAGCGAAATTGGATCGGGGAAAGACGAAGGTTCTCGAATAGCCGATTTACACGGTCTATCGACAACCGAGGTAAGTCCCTAAGCGTACTAATGTCAATGAATTAATTATGAACTTAGTGAATGATGAATTTTGGAAATTTAAAGCATAAATACATGATATGGCCGAATATGAGTGTATAGTATTGAAGTGAATTTATTTTGTTTAATGCAATGTGAATAGGTAAGTTCGATTTGATAAGTGAAAGTAGTATGAAGAATATGAGATGTTGTGATTTCATTATTAAGTACTGTGTATTGAAATATTAACTGTGTTGATATTCGGGCTTTGAGCCTAGTAGGCCTTGTGCCGGTGATCTATTCGGGCTTCGAGCCTAGCAGGCCTTGTGCCGGTGATCTATTTCGGGCTAAATGCCTAGCAGGCCATGTGCCGGTGAGTTGTATCGGGCCTTATGCCTAGCAGGCTTCGTGCCGGTGTGTAATTCAGGCTTAAATGCCTAGCAGGCTTAATGCCGGTGATATGCTATAAACGGAGAATTCGAGAATTAAATGAGGTGAAGCATATAATTAATGCAATGTGCCATTAGTTCGGGTAAGTGCTATTCTCCTAGTTTAGTAAGGAATGAAGTGGGAAAGTATGATATCATTTGAGCTTAATGTGTTCATTATTTTTGATGAATTGATTATAAGTGGAATTGTTAATGGAAAGTGAATATGTATGTGTTTGCATATATGTACAAAAATATGAAATGTGATCGATATGCAGAATATTTTTCATTTGACTTGGAATTTATAAATACTTGATAAATATGTGATGAATGGTGTATACATTCAAGGTAGAGAAGTGTAAAAACTTATATTACGGTATTAATGATATTCGGCTATGACTAAGATAGTTAGTATAATGTTTATAATCTTGCCATGAATTTAATGATTAAAAGTTTAAATGAATGATATTATTTTGTATTTGCTTAGGACTTACTAAGCTAGTAAGCTTACCCCGTTTATGTTTAATATTCTTTTTATAGATTTTGGTCAAGCTACAGGCTCAGAGGATCATCGAAGAAGTCGACCATACTATCAACTCTTTTGGTACTTATAAACCTAGTTTAATTTGAAAGGCATGTATAAGCTAGGCTATGTTGTTAACAAATGGTATTTGATTTTGTATATATATGAATAGCCTTGCGAAATGGCTATTACTTGGGTTAACCTTTACTTACGTATTATGGTAGATCGGTTTGTGTATATATCGTTCTTGATTATGTGTTTCTTATTATGTTCTAAATTAGATGGAGAATGTTTATATTATGACATTTATATAGAAATGTTGGCTGTGATTTAGAGATGATTGCGGAAATGTCTATGCATGAATAATCGAAGTTGACCATTAGAGTATTTCTTTGAGTATTGAACATGTGATCAAAGGATTAACTATAATTATGGAATTCATCTAGTTATATTAGTTCAGGTGTTTGGTAGGTTAATAATGATCTTCGTGTCCTTGTGTAGTAAATGTGGTTCGGCTAAATGAAAGAAAAAGAAAAAAAGAATTGCATTATGTGATGTATGTGTGTTTATAAGTTCGACCATTATGCTCATGTATAGTTATAATAGTATAAATTGATGTTGTGGTCGACGGCAGCTTTGGGTAGATTAATGTTTTATTAATGTACATTGGTTATTGTATATTCAAGTTGTATATGACATATTCATGCATGAGTCGAATTTGAAATTTGTATAAGCTTGAAAGAGAAAGTTGGTTAAACATATATATGTACTTGTTTTAGATGTATGAGTAAGGCTATACTAATTGAATAGCTATGTTCGGGTTAGAAATGCATGAATATATATTTATATAGTTATATATGTGTCATGATATTTATATGTGATTGATTGACTGTTACAACAAAAAAAATAAAAATTTATGAAGTGGGTTAAGTTTTTTTTTTTTTAAATGTGACCTGGATAGAAATTATCTTATGTGAATGGATATACCATAGAGTGCTATGAGAGTTCATGATTAAATAATATATATGTTTTTATTTTATCTGGGTTAAAATGGTAATGCCTCATAGCCCTAATCCGGCGACGGATACGGGTTAGGGGTGTTACATTTGATTGGTATCAGAGCTTACGGTTTAGTAGATTCTAGGACTACCGTAGCGCGTGAGGGTCTAGCTATACATGCCTTTATTGTATATTGATAGTATGGTGACTTCTGACATTCCGAACTGTGTTTTATATAGTAAATGGATACTGATCCTGAAGGAGCCGTAGCGGATGATGTAGAGAGTGTAGCGCCTGACCGTGCACGCGGATCAGTGCCGGTAGATTCTCGACCAGTTTCGAGTAGCCACGAGGGGGAGGCTAAACAAGCCTTCTATCAGATGATGAACGAGTGGTTTACCCAGTTTATTCAGACTAAGCCGGCTGTACACCAACCTCCACCCCTAAATAATCCAACTCCGATACCTTCAGCACCCCCGATGATAGATCCGATGAGATCTAGTAGGCCTCCAGTTGATAAAATCAGGAAATTTGGGGTCGAAGAATTCAGGGGCAATGATGACGATGACGCAGAACGAGCCGAAATGTGGCTTGATAACACTATTCGGGTACTTGATGAGCCATCTTGTACTCCAGACGAATGCCTGAAGTGTGCTATATCTTTACTTCGGGACACTGCATATCACTGGTGGAATACACTAGTATCAGTGGTTCCGAAAGAAAAAGTGACGTGGGATTTCTTTCAGAATGAATTCCGCAAGTAATATATTAGCCAGAGGTTCATTGACCAGAAACGTAAAGAATTTCTTGAACTGAAACAGGGGCAAATGACCGTGACTGAATATGAACGAAAATTTGTCAGGCTCAGTCGATATGCTCGGGAGTGTGTATCAACTGAAGCCATTATGTGTAAAAGGTTCGAAGACGGTTTGAATGAAGATTTAAAGTTGCTTGTTGGCATTCTTGAAATCAAAGAGTTTGTGACACTAGTCGAGCGAGCTTGCAAAGCTGAAGAGCTCGGGAAGGAGAAAAGAAAGGCTGAAACAGAAGCTAGAGACACTCGTAAGAGATCGTCGGGTAAGAATTTCCATTCCACATCTAAGAAGTTCAGAGATGACTTCAGCCGACATAAAGCTACTTCAGATTTACCTAGACGTGATCGACCTCCAGTGGGCTCACGAGCTACCTCGATGGCCAGTGTTGGTAACGCTCCACAGAATCGAGTTGAATGCAAGCACTGTGGGAAATGGCATTCCGAGAGTTGTAGATTCCATGATCGGTCTTGCTTTAAATGTGGATCGTCAGATCATTTTATTAGAGAATGTCCAATGTTAGCGGAGCAGAATACAGTTCAGAACATTAAGTCGAGCAACACGTCAGCGAGAGGCAGGCCACCCAGACATTCAGGCAATGTAGGTGGTAGTCAGAGAGGAACGAAGAACATTGCAGTTCGGTCTGAGGCTAGAGCACCAGCTAGAGCTTATGCTGTACGAGCTAGAGAGGATGCTTCGTCCCCAGACGTTATTACTGGTACTTTCACACTTTATGATACTACTGTGATTGCATTGATTGATCCTGGTTCGACTCATTCATATGTGTGTGAAACTTTGGCATCCAGTAAGACTCTACCTGTTGAGTCTACTGAGTTTGTGATCCGTGTGTCTAACCCTTTGGGTCGCTGTGTACTTGTGGATAAAGTGTGTAAAAGTTGCCCGTTGATGATTCGAGATTCTTGTTTCCCAGCTGAGCTAATGTTGTTGCCCTTCGACGAGTTTGATATAATTCTGGGAATGGATTGGCTAACTTTGTATGATGCAGTGGTGAATTGTAAAAGAAAGATCATTGATTTGAGATGCCAAAACGGTGAGATCATTCGGGTTGAATCCAATAATTTGGATGGGTTGCCTACAGTAATATCCTTGATGCTAGCCCGAAAATATGTGAGAAAAGGGTGTGAAGCTTATTTGGCCTATGTATTGGATAATAAAGTGTCTGAAAAACAAATTGAATCGGTATCGGTTGTGTGTGAATACCCAGATGTGTTTCCTGAAGAATTACCGGGTTTACCACCAGTGCGAGAGATTGAGTTTGGTATTGAACTAGTACCGGGGACGACTCCGATTTCGATAGCTCCGTATCGGATGGCACCTATCGAGTTGAAAGAGTTGAAAGCACAGTTGCAAGAGTTGTCAGATAGGGGCTTTGCACGACCGAGTTTCTCTCCTTGGGGTGCACCAGTTTTATTTGTGAAAAAGGAAGACAGGACTATGCGAATATGTATCGACTATCGGCAACTAAATAAGGTAACTATAAAGAATAAGTACCCGTTACCTCGGATTGATGACTTGTTTGATCAGTTAAAAGGGGCTTCAGTATTTTTGAAGATAGATTTGAGATCGGGTTATTATCAGTTACGAGTCAGAGATACAGATGTGCCAAAGACTGCATTCCGGACAAGGTACGGACATTTTGAATTTTTGGTTATGCCTTTTGGACTCACTAATGCAACTGCTGTTTTTATGGATCTAATGAATCGAGTCTTCAGACAGTTTTTGGATCGGTTTGTAGTAGTGTAACACCCCAAACCCGGTCAATACACCACGACCGAATCTGGTATGTTACGGGAAAAATGTATTTGAGAGGTTTAGGGTTCCGGTTTAAAATTTGATGAAATCTCTTTGCTAGATTTTGTACTTGTAGAAATCTTGAGCATGATTGTTTAAAAACCGTTAGTGTATTTGAAAATTCGAGAATTTGAAAACTTAATTAAATGTGTAAGTAAAACAAACTTATCTCATTTAGAAATCCGAGTAACTCCTTTTTGTTGCTTAAAACATTTTTAACTTAGTGTAGGAAAAATCTCAAGTTTGGAAAACATTTGGGTTTCATTCATTTTAAATTTCAGCGTGGTACCCGATGGTAAAGTTTAAAACATATCGCTTTGTAGTTTGAAACCTTATCTTTCCAAGTTTTAACAAATTTTTAACCCAATAATTTGTTAAGGCATATTTGAAATCAAATCTAAGCATATAAATAATAAAAACATAAGTTTAAAAGGCCTTTTACAATCCAAATAAACCAAATGAAAATAAGTCGATAAAGTACCAAGTTTTAAAATCAGTGCAAATCCGACTTTTATTCATGGCATGGTCACCTCGAGTCCACCCCGACTCCATGTCCGCAATCTAAGTATCACCTGAAATGATAAAGGAGAAGGTGAGTCGCAAGACTCAGTGCATAAATCCCCCTCCCGATGTATGCAACATACTAACACACCATAACAAAGCAATACAATTAATGCGCCCGATCCTAGCCATCCATAACACCTTTTCTACCCCGTGTGGTACCAAACCACTGGTGGTGCCAAACCACTAGTGACCCAAAGTCACGATATCCATCAATGTGGTGCCAAACCACTGGTGACCCAAAGTCACGAACAATCCATCTGTGGGGCCAACCCACGTGTGATACCAAATCACTGGCGACAATCCCGTATCTCAAAAGTGGGGCCAACCCACGGTGGTGTTAAACCACAGGGACGAGTCGCTATGAGGTGCCAAACCTCTGGTGTCCCAAAGACACAAGTGTGATACCAAATCACTGGTGACCACAGTCACGAATCAAATGATGGGGCCAACCCATCGTGTGATACCAAATCACTGGCGTCAATCCCGTAATATCAATCGTGGGGCCAACCCACCGTGGTGCTAAGCCACTAGGACAAGACGCTATGAGGTGCCAAACCTCTGGTGACCCAAAGTCACAAAATATCATCTGTGGTGCCAAACCACTGGAGGTTCCAAACCTCTGGTGTCCCAAAGACACGGATATCATATTCCCCCTCCTCTCACATCACCCAAAAACATATCATACTAATGCAAATCGTGCAAATCATGCAATCATGCTCACATGCTTAATATGGCATCTTACAACACATACACCATAGATCATGATATCATATATCACTACAGATCTCATAATGAAACGGACTTACCCGAATCCGTGCACATACCCCATAGGGTATCATATCAATCAACCATACTGTTTCACTTTATACACGATCAGGTTATTAAGCATATTACTAAGTAGAAAGTGTGTTAGTTTACACACCTGTTAGCACGCAAGCCTTAAACCCCACGAACCGATCTAGGACCCTCGACTACCTGGCTCCTATAATCGGCCAAACATGATGTTAGCCATCTATACCATTCGGCCAAAACAGGCAACTCAAGAGGGTTAACCCGTAAACCCTTACCTTACACTTGATTTGGTCTCCTACCAAATCCCGAACCAACGATGGTTCTCCCTTATGCAAACGGCCACCCTATTAAGAAGAATGATTAATCCATTATAGACTTGGCTTAACAAGAACTAAGAGAATAGACTTAATACAACCAATCCTTACCACCACTTACCAACCGATCAACCAAAGGTAAAGGCTTCGCTTGACTGCTTCGAAATCCCGGATGTCCTACAATGAAATCGGTTCCAACAAGAGGTTAACTCCTTCCAACAAATGCCGAAATCGGCTCTTAACTTTATCAAAATCGACAGAGAACCAGGGGGAAAAGAAATAGCCCTTCGGCCAAAAACTTACCTTCCTTTAAACGATTGGAACCAAACTAGAAGAGATCCACACCACACTGATATTCGGCCAAGAAAACCACTAGGAGAGAGGAGAGATTCGGCTAACACTTTAAACAAGAAGGAAAAGAGAATTCGGCCTTAGGTGTTTAACACACTTATATTCGGCTTTGAGTGAAAAAGAGAGAAAAAAGATGTGAAATGGGATTAGAGTTTCGGCAAGAGGGTATTGAGAGAAGAAAAAGAAAGTTTGAGAAGCAAGGTGATATGGTTTCGGTACAAAAGAAATGGGAAGAAACAAATGGAGAAAGTGTTTTGAAGAATAGAGTTTCGGCTATCAAGGTTCAAGAAAGAAAGAAAAAAATATGAGAAGGAGAGAATACCAATTTCGGCTTACACAAACGACAAGGAAAGAAAGATGGAAGAGGACATTCGGCTACCAAGAGAGGAACAAACAATTTCGGCAAGTAGAGTTGCTTGGGGGTTTCGGTTTCAAGAAGTAAAGATGAGAGAGTTTTCTTGAAATTTCAGCTAACCAAAAGACCAAAAAGGAGAACTTAGTTTGACACTCAATGGCCGAAAATGTACAAAATTCCTAAGTGAATTTCGGCACTCCCTCAACTCACCTACCAAACTGACCACTCCCCCCCCCCAAATCTCTCCAACATTCGGCCATCACCTACAACCACTCCAAGCCACTAATTCAAATTACTTTGAATTAGTCCACTCCCTTGATTTACTCTCCACCCACCATTCAAGTGGGTTGACTTGGTCTATGGCAGAGTTTGAACTGCACACTACTTCTCCTCCTCCATGCCGTCAAAATGGAAGCAAAATGTGAGCACTCTGCAGCTTGAACACAGGACCCCTTCCCCCTGCAAGTGACGCCAATCCAAGCTCTTAGTGGCGCCTAACTTGCCACTCCACCAGCTCATTTCTTGTGCTAACATTCACCAAAGAATACCTATAAACCCCAGCTTCTTCAGCTCCTCTTCTCTAAGCCTAAAAACTAAAATTTTCCCCAACACTCAGGCTCACACTAGGCTTACACCTAAGCCCCCAAAACATCAAAACAATAACATTGCAGACCAAACACATGCAAACAATGCCATAAAAAAATAGCCCCTATCCCGGGGTATTACAGTTCTACCCCCTTAAAATAATTTCGACCTCGAAATTACCTGATCAAAAGAGTTGAGGGTATTGCTGTCTCATCATATCCTCTGGTTCCCACGTAGCTTCTTCCACGCCATGATTCCGCCACAGTACCTTTACCAAAGGCACAGACTTCCTACGCAGAACCTTCACATCTCGATCTAGAATCTGCACTGGTTCCTCCTCTGTGGTCAAATCTGGATTTACCTCGATCTCTTCCACTGCTACCACGTGCGATGGATCTGAACGATAATGCCTCAGCATCGAAACGTGAAATACGTCGTGAATCTGACTTAGCTCTGCTGGCAACTCAAGCTGGTAAGCTACTGGTCCCACTCGCCTCAGTACCTTATACGACCCAATAAACCTCGGACTTAACTTGCCTTTCCTTCCGAACCTCAACACTTTCTTCCATGGCGAGACCTTCAGAAAAACTTGATCCCCCACAGCAAACTCTATATCTCTCCGCTTAAGATCGGCATAAGACTTCTGCCGGTCCGAAGCTTCCTTCAATCGAGCCTGAATCAACTTAACCTTGTCTTCGGTCTCTGCAACCAACTCTGGTCCCAACAACTGACGTTCACCCAACTCCGTCCAACATATAGGTGAGCGACACTTCCTACCATACAACGCCTCATATGGTGCCATCTTGATGCTTGCTTGGTAACTATTGTTGTAGGCGAACTCAGCTAACGGCAAAAACTCCTCCCAACTACCTCTGAAGTCCAGAACACAACCTCTTAGCATATCCTCTAAGATCTGTATAACCCTCTCCGACTGTCCGTTAGACTGCGGGTGAAAAGCCGTGCTGAAATCCAAACGCGTACCCAGAGCCTGATGCAACGCTTTCCAGAACCTTGACGTAAATCTGGGATCCCTATCTGAGATGATCGACACTGGCACACCGTGCAGCCTCACTATCTCTGACACATACAGCTTCGCCAACCTCTAAAGTAAGTAGTCAACCCTCACCGGGATGAAGTGAGCTGATTTCGTCAGACGATCCACAACTACCCAAACTGAATCTTTCTTGCTTGGCGTAAGTGGTAATCCACTGACGAAATCCATAGTTATCCTTTCCCACTTTCACTGAGGAATCTTCACTAGCTGAAGCAACCCTGACGGCAACTGATGCTCAGCCTTGACCTGTTGACATGTCAGACACTTCCCTACAAATTCTGTCACTTCTCTCTTCAGACCCGGCCACCAAAACTGCTCTCTGAGATCCTTATACATCTTGCTACCTCCAGGATGCATAGTATATGGGCTGCTATGTGCGTCTTGAAGAATCATCTGCCTCAGCTCAACGTCCTTCGGCATACAAGCTCTTCCTTGAAAACACAGCACCCCATCACTAGACAAACTGTAACCCTCCAATCCACCATTCTGCACCTGCAACCTTTGCGCACTCAAAACCTCATCCTCTAACTGTTTCTCCCTGATCTGCTCAACCCAAGTAGGCTTAACCTGCAACTCTGCCAGAATACTTCCGTCGTCATACAAACTCAAATGGGCAAACATCGCTCTTAAGTCTGAAACAACCTTACGGCTCAGCGCGTCTGCCACCACGTTAGCCTTTCCCGGATGATACTCAATCGAACAGTCGTAATCCTTTAGCAACTCAATCCACCTACGCTTCCTCAGATTCAAATCCTTTTGAGTCAAAAGGTACTTCAGACTCTTGTGATCCGTGTAGACTATTGATCTCTCTCCGTACAAGTAGTGCCTCCAAATCTTCAAAGGGAAGACTACAGCAGCTAACTCCAAGTCGTGCGTCGGATAATTAACCTCATGTTACCTCAGCTACCGAGATGCGTAAGCCACAACCTTTCCTTCCTGCATCAACACACAACCCAATCCCGTATGTGATGCATCGCAATATACCGTGAATTCCTTTCCAGCCTCAGGTTGAATTAAAACCGGAGCTTCAGTCAAAATCTTCTTTAGCTTATCGAAACTCTCCTGCTGTTTCTCGATCCAAACAAATGGAATCCCTTTCCTTAACAACTTGGTCATCAGCGCTGCGATCAACGAAAATCCCTCGACAAACCTTTGGTAGTATCCTGCCAAACCCAGAAAACTCTGAATCTCAGCCACTGACTTAGGCGGCTTCCAATCCAAAACTGCCTCAATCTTCCGAGGATCCACTCTAATTCCCTCAGCCGACACTACATGACCCAAGAAAGCCACTTCTCTAAGCCAAAACTCGCACTTGCTAAACTTAGCATAAAGCTGCTTCTCCCTCAAAATCTGCAGCACCACTCGCAAATGCGCATCATGCTCCTCTTCTGTCCTTGAGTATACCAGAATGTCGTCTATGAAAACCACGACGAACTGATCCAAAAACTGCTAGAACACCCTATTCATCATATCCATAAATGCTGCCGGCGCGTTAGTCAACCCGAACGGCATTACCAGAAATTCGTAGTGCCCATACCGAGTCCGAAACGCCGTCTTGTGGATATCCGCCTCCTTCACCTTTAACTGGTGATACCCAGACCTCAAGTCAATCTTCGAGAATACCGATGCACCCTTCAGCTGATCAAACAAGTCATCTATCCGTGGCAACGGATACTTGTTTTTAATCGTCAGCTTATTCAACTGGCGGTAGTCTATACACATCCGCATCGTCCCATCTTTCTTCTTAACAAAGAGTACCGGGGCTCCCCAAGGTGAAACACTTGGCCTGATAAAGCCTCGATCCAACAACTCTTGAATCTGAGCCTTAAGCTCCACTAACTCATTTGGCGCCATCCTATACGGAGCAATGACACTGGCGCAGTTCCGGGTAACAAATCTATCCCGAACTCCACCTCACGATTCGGTGGCAACCCCGGAAGCTCCTCTGGAAACACATCAACAAACTCCTTAACTGTCCGGACCTTCTCTACAGCAGACTCTTTAGCCTCCAAGGCATAAACATGAACCACATACGCTTCACAGCCCTTTCTAACCATCTTCTCAGCCTTCAGAGAAGATACCACATTGGATAAGTAATCTCTCCTATTACCTATCATAACCACCTCATCACTCTCAGTCGTCTTTAGAACCATGCGCTTAGACGCGCGATCCAACCTCGCCTGGTACTTAACCAACCAGTCCATCCCAAGAATCAGATCGAACTCCCCAAACGGTAGTTCCATCAGATCAGCCACAAACACTACCCCTTGGAGTTCTAGGGGTACATCTCTATACAGCTTATCCATAACTACAGAGTGACCTAGAGGGCTAATTACTGTCATCTGCCTAGAAGTAGTTTCAGAGTCTAAATCCATGGTCTCTACAATACTACTAGCAACGTATGAATGCGTCGAACCCACATCAATTAAAACAGTAAATGGAGAACCAAAGATAAAAAACGTACCGGTTATGATGTCCGGTGCGTCGCCCTCCTCTCGGCGCCTCGCTGCATACACTAACCCAGGCTGTCTTGCCTCAGAACTACCCACACCTCTGCCCGGTGCTCCGCGGCCCCGACCAGAACCATTACCTCCTCTGCCATTACCACGACCCCTCTGCGGTGGCGGTCCATTATTCCTGAACTGAGTACGGCCCTGACCCTCGGACTGAATCCTAGCCAACTTACGCGGACAGTCCCTCACACGGTGATCCAAAGAGCCACACTCGAAACATCCTTTTCTACCGGTCCAGCAACCTCCCCAATGAGATTTCCCACAACGGTTACACTGTGCGGGTCCCTGATTAGCAGCAACAAACCTACCAGACTGATTCGGCCCACTCTGTCTAGCCCTTTTCTGAGGATTACCTGACGACCCAGAGGATCCAAAACTCCTCTTATGCCTGGTCCTATCCATGCCTTGCATCACAGACTCTTTAACTCCCTCGGCTACCTTAGCCTTCTCCACCAGGACAGCAAACTCACGCTCCTGCTGTGGAGCAATCAGCAATCTTAATTCATCTCTCAGACCATCCTCGAATCGAACACACCTCTCGTGTTCAGTAGCCACAATGCCTCTAGCATACCGACTCAGCCTCAAGAACTCTGCCTCGTACTCTGACACAGACTTACTCCCCTGAACAAGCCTCAGAAATGCTTTTCACTGCGCGTCGATGTAGCTAGCTCCAATGTACCTTTTCTGATAAGCAGCCTTGAAATAATCCCAAGTAAAATCCTCTGCTGCAGCACTGTCCCGAACCGTGAGCCACCACTGGTATGACTCATCCCGAAGAAGCGATACTATGCCCTTCAGCTTCTCCTCAGTAGTCAGGTCTAAATCATCCATAACCCGCTCTGTCGCCTCCAGCCAATACTCAGCCGTGCTGGGAGCAACACCAGAAACACCTCGAAATACCTCAGCCCCGTTTGCCCGGAGTCGCTCAGGCACAGATTTCCTAACTCCTGCGCCTCCACCTACTCCAGCTACCTTTTCCAACACTCGCAGCATCGCCTGCGACACTGCGTCATCCCCAGTCTAATCCTGAAACTCACCACCTCCAGCTGGTGGCGGTACCGGTATCTCATTCTCTGACCCCTGACCAGATACTATGAGTTCAGAAACTGTCATCCTACCTCGACCACGTCCACGACCACGTCCACCTCTAGCGCTCATGACTAAAATCTTGACTTATCTGATTTAAGAGTTTTATGCATCAGTAATTATTCCACTGTTTAAAAGCAAAGTCTTATGAATATTGCTTATTAAAGAAGTTTTGTTTTCGTAAGGCCACAGAGTCCTATCAGTTTCAGTTTCTCTAAAGTAATCCACTATTGCTAGTCATCCAATTACATCACATTAACATCAAAATCACAAGCAATAGTAAGGGGTACTTACCTGGGCGGATTGGTGCTGGAGACTCGGTGCCATGCCTTTCAAACCATATATTTCAAAACAAAAACACTTAAAACAAACTTTTTAAAACCTTTTGGGCCTCAGGCCCACAGTCGAGCTTTTGAACTTGACTCTGATACCACAATTGTAACACCCCAAACCCGGTCAATACACCACGACCGAATCTGGTATGTTACGGGAAAAATGTATTTGAGAGGTTTAGGGTTCCGGTTTAAAATTTGATGAAATCTCTTTGCTAGATTTTGTACTTGTAGAAATCTTGAGCATGATTGTTTAAAAACCGTTAGTGTATTTGAAAATCTGAGAGTTTGAAAACTTAATTAAATGTGTAAGTAAAACAAACTTATCTCATTTAGAAATCCGAGTAACTCCTTTTTGTTGCTTAAAACATTTTTAACTTAGTGTAGGAAAAATCTCAAGTTTGGAAAACATTTGGGTTTCATTCATTTTAAATTTCAGCGTGGTACCCGATGGTAAAGTTTAAAACATATCGCTTTGTAGTTTGAAACCTTATCTTTCCAAGTTTTAACAAATTTTTAACCCAATAATTTGTTAAGGCATGTTTGAAATCAAATCTAAGCATATAAATAATAAAAACATAAGTTTAAAAGGCCTTTTACAATCCAAATAAACCAAATGAAAATAAGTCGATAAAGTGCCAAGTTTTAAAATCAGTGCAAATCCGACTTTTATTCATGGCATGGTCACCTCGAGTCCACCACGGCTTCATGTCTGCAATCTAAGTATCACCTGAAATGATAAAGGAGAAGGTGAGTCGCAAGACTCAGTGCATAAATCCCCCTCCCGATGTATGCAACATACTAACACACCATAACAAAGCAATACAATTAATGCGCCCGATCCTAGCCATCCATAACACCTTTTCTACCCCGTGTGGTACCAAACCACTGGTGGTGCCAAACCACTGGTGACCCAAAGTCACGATATCCATCAATGTGGTGCCAAACCACTGGTGACCCAAAGTCACGAATAATCCATCTGTGGGGCCAACCCACGTGTGATACCAAATCACTGGCGACAATCCCGTATCACAAAAGTGGGGCCAACCCACGGTGGTGTTAAACCACAGGGACGAGTCGCTATGAGGTGCCAAACCTCTGGTGTCCCAAAGACACAAGTGTGATACCAAATCACTGGTGACCGCAGTCACGAATCAAATGATGGGGCCAACCCATCGTGTGATACCAAATCACTGGCGTCAATCCCGTAATATCAACCGTGGGGCCAACCCACCGTGGTGCTAAGCCACTGGGACAAGACGCTGTGAGGTGCCAAACCTCTGGTGACCCAAAGTCACAAAATATCATCTGTGGTGCCAAACCACTGGAGGTTCCAAACCTTTGGTGTCCCAAAGACACGGATATCATATTCCCCCTCCTCTCACATCACCCAAAAACATATCATACTAATGCAAATCGTGCAAATCATGCAATCATGCTCACATGCTTAATATGGCATCTTACAACACATACACCATAGATCATGATATCATATATCACTACAGATCTCATAATGAAACGGACTTACCCGAATCCGTGCACATACCCCATAGGGTATCATATCAATCAACCATACTGTTTCACTTTATACACGATCAGGTTATTAAGCATATTACTAAGTAGAAAGTGTGTTAGTTTACACACCTGTTAGCACGCAAGCCTTAAACCCCACGAACCGATCTAGGACCCTCGACTACCTGGCTCCTATAATCGGCCAAACATGATGTTAGCCATCTATACCATTCGGCCAAAACAGGCAACTCAAGAGGGTTAACCCGTAAACCCTTACCTTACACTTGATTTGGTCTCCTACCAAATCCCGAACCAACGATGGTTCTCCCTTATGCAAACGGCCACCCTATTAAGAAGAATGATTAATCTATTATAGACTTGGCTTAACGAGAACTAAGAGAATAGACTTAATACAACCAATCCTTACCACCACTTACCAACCGATCAACCAAAGGTAAAGGCTTCGCTTGACTGCTTCGAAATCCCGGATGTCCTACAATGAAATCGGTTCCAACAAGAGGTTAACTCCTTCCAACAAATGCCGAAATCGACTCTTAACTTTATCAAAATCGACAGAGAACCAGGGGGAAAAGAAATAGCCCTTCGGCCAAAAACTTACCTTCCTTTAAACTCGATTGGAACCAAACTAGAAGAGATCTACACCACACTGATATTCGGCCAAGAAAACCACTAGGAGAGAGGAGAGATTCGGCTAACACTTTAAACAAGAAGGAAAAGAGAATTCAGCCTTAGGTGTTTAACACACTTATATTCGACTTTGAGTGAAAAAGAGAGAAAAAAGATGTGAAATGGGATTAGAGTTTCGGCAAGAGGGTATTGAGAGAAGAAAAAGAAAGTTTGAGAAGCAAGGTGATATGGTTTCGGTACAAAAGAAATGGAAAGAAACAAATGGAGAAAGTGTTTTGAAGAATAGAGTTTCGGCTATCAAGGTTCAAGAAAGAAAGAAAAAAATATGAGAAGGAGAGAATACCAATTTCGGCTTACAAAAACGACAAGGAAAGAAAGATGGAAGAGGACATTCGGCTACCAAGAGAGGAACAAACAATTTCAGCAAGTAGAGTTGCTTAGGGTTTCGGTTTCAAGAAGCAAAGATGAGAGAGTTTTCTTGAAATTTCGGCTAACCAAAAGACCAAAAAGGAGAACTTAGTTTGACACTCAATGGCCGAAAATGCACAAAATTCCTAAGTGAATTTCAGCACTCCCTCAACTCACCTACCAAACCGACCACTCCCCCCCCAAATCTCTCCAACATTCGGTCATCACCTACAACCACTCCAAGCCACTAATTCAAATTACTTTGAATTAGTCTACTCCCTTGATTTACTCTCCACCCACCATTCAAGTGGGTTGACTTGGTCTATGGCAGAGTTTGAACTGCACACTACTTCTCCTCCTCCATGCCGTCAAAATGGAAGAAAAATGTGAGCATTCTGCAGCTTGAACACAGGACCTCTTCCCCCTGCAAGTGACGCCAATCCAAGCTCTTAGTGGCGCCTAACTTGCCACTCCACCAGCTCATTTCTTGTGCTAACATTCACCAAAGAATACCTATAAACCCCAGCTTCTTCAGCTCCTCTCCCCTAAGCCTAAAAACTAAAATTTTCCCCAACACTCAGGCTCACACTAGGCTTACACCTAAGCCCCCAAAACATCAAAACAATAACATTGCAGACCAAACACATGTAAACAATGCCATAACAAAATAACCCCTATCCCAGGATATTACAAGTAGTGTTTATTGATGATATACTGATCTACTCCAAAAATGAAACCGAGCATGCCGAGCATTTGAGATTAGTGCTACAAACTTTAAGAGATCAACAGTTGTATGCGAAGTTTAGTAAGTGTGAGTTCTGGATGAAAGAAGTCAGCTTTTTGGGACATGTTGTTTCAGCATCAGGTATTCGAGTCGATCCGAACAAAATTTTGGCTATACTTGATTGGAAGCCACCGAAGAATGTTTTCGAGATTCGAAGTTTTCTGGGACTTGCGGGCTATTACAGACGGTTTGTGAAAGGTTTTTCTGTGATAGCTACACCTTTGACAAAACTACTATAGAAAGATGTAAAGTTCGAGTGGTCGGAAAATTGTCAGAAGAGTTTTGATTAGTTGAAAGCCCTTTTGACAGAAGCTCCAGTATTAGCTCAGCCTGAATCGGGTAAGGAATTTGTGGTGTATTCTGATGCTTCCTTAAGTGGTTTGGGCTGTGTATTGATGCAGGAAGGCAGAGTAGTAGCCTATGCATCGAGACAATTGAAGCCGCATGAAAGAAATTACCCGACGCATGATTTAGAGCTTGCAGCCATTGTGTTTGCACTGAAGATTCGGCGTCATTATTTATTCGGCGAGAAATGTCACGTTTACTCGGATCACAAGTTTGAAGTATTTGATGACCCAGAAAGACCTGAACTTAAGACAGCGCAGATAGTTAGAATTGCTAAAAGATTATGAATTGGTAATTGACTATCATCCGGGAAAAACTAACGTTGTTGCGGATGCACTAAGTAGAAAATCATTGTTTGCTCTTCGTGCGTTGAACGCACATATGGTTATGACGAATGAGGGTTCGATCATAGCTGAGATGAAGGCTAGACCGTTGTTTATTCAGCAAATTTGTGATGCTCAGAAAGTTGACAAAGTTATGACTTCTAGACGAGCACAGTGTGAAAATGATGCAGAGTCAGAATTTCGAGTTGATAAAAATGACTGTTTGATCTATAAAGGCCGATTGTGTGTACCGAGAAATACTGACTTGATTCAGATGGTATTGAATGAAGCTCATAATAGTCAAATGTCGATACATCCGGGTAGCACAAAGATGTACAATGATTTGAAACAGTTCTATTGGTGGCCGAGCATGAAACAGGATATATCTGAATTTGTTTCGAAATGCTTAGTTTGTCAGCAAGTAAAAGCTGAGCATCAAGTGCCATCTGGACTACTTCAGCTAATCATGATACCTGAATGGAAATGGGATAGAATTACAATGAATTTTGTATCCGGTCTTCCTATGACACCGAGTAAGAAAGATGTTGTCTGGGTTATAGTTGATAGACTAACTAAATCAGCTCATTTTGTGCCAGTACGTACAGAATTTTCACTTGATAAACTTGCTGAATTGTATGTATCTCAGATTGTAAGGTTGCATGGTGTACCGAGTTCCATTGTTTCAGACAGAGACCCAAGATTCACATCGCGGTTTTGAAAGAAGTTGCAAGATGCTTTAGGTACTAAACTTCATTTTAGTATAGCCTTTCATCCGCAGACAGACGGTCAGTCTGAGCGAACTATTCAGGTACTTGAGGACATGTTGAGATGTTGCGTTCTCGAATTTGAAGGTACGTGGGAACAATACCTACCTTTGATTGAATTTGCTTACAATAATAGCTTTCAATCTAGTATCAAAATGGCGCCTTATGAAGCCTTGTACGGGCGAAAATGTCAAACACCGTTATATTGGACTGAGCTCAGCGAGAATAAGATACACGGGGTTGATTTGATTAAAGAAACAGTACAGAAGGTAGCTATTATTAGAGGCAATTTGAAAGCTACTTCGGATCGTCAAAAGTCCTATGCTGATTTGAAACGCAAAGACATTGAATTTCAGGTCGGAGATCGTGTATTCTTAAAAGTTTCTCCGTGGAAGAAAGTACTCCGATTTGGTCGGAAAGGCAAGTTGAGTCCGAGATTTATCGGACCGTATGAAATCATCGAACGTATTGGGCCTATTACTTATAGATTGAAGTTGCCCTCTGAGTTAGAAAAGATACATGACGTATTTCACGTCTCGATGAGTACAGATCAGATCTGTCTCATGTGATCACACCGTCAGAGATTAAAATTCGATCCGATTTGACATATGATGAAGAGCCGATCCGTATTCTAGCTCGGGAAATGAAAGAGTTGAGAAATAAGAGGACTCCATTAGTGAAAGTTTTATGGAATAGGCACGGAATTGAAGAGGCTACGTGGGAGCCTGAGGTTTCAATGAGGCAACAATATCCGACTTTGTTTAACGGTAAGATTTTCGAGGATGAAAATCCTTAAGGGGGGAGAGTTGTAACAGTCTGAATTTGACCCTAATCGGAACGGTGGTTTCGGGACCATGAATCTGAGTCTGATAAATTTTAAAATATTATATTTTGTGTTATTTATATGTGAATTAATATGTGTGAAAGTTTCGTAGAAAAATTTTATTGTTTGAGTGCTTAATTTGATAAAAAGGACTAAATCGCGTAAAGCGTAAAAGTTGCATTCTATAGTGTAAAGTACTAGAATGGTGATGGCTCTTTAATATGGAGCATCTAAAGGGTAAATAGTCCATTTTTAAAGTTAGTCACAATTGCCCTTATTGAATATGATAGTTTTATTTTTATTTAAAGGTTATAATAGTAAACTAATTAAATGTTATATTATATGTTAAATAAAAACATGAGAAAAGCCATTACCATCTTATTTCTTTAGATGGCCGAATGTGTTAAAGGAAAGGGAGAAGAACTTGTTTAAATTTCGGCAACTTCAAGCTTTGATTTAAGGTTAGTTTTTAATCGGTTTTTGATAATTTTTACATTTTTGAGATCGTTGCTTTGTATAGTACCCGACCCATGTTAGAATTTTTGAAAATGAGCATGTATGAGGTTCGGCCATTGCTATATTCTTGTGATTTTTGGTGTTTTATGATTTTATATAAATGATATTTTCAAGATTAGTATATTTTGCATTGGAAATTTTGGTAAATTTGAGTATTTTGGGCTAATTTGTAAAAATGAAATTTTAGAGGGGCTTGTTTGCAAAATAAATGAAATGTGAGGGCTTGTAAAGTCCCTAGGAATATTCGGCCCTTGTATAGTTTTAGCTAATTTGGTGTATTTTGTGTATTATGCAAATAGGACTAAATTTCAAAGTTGTGAAATATTAGGGGTAAAATGGTAAATTGTCTATTTATGTGATTTGGGACTAAATTGAATTGAAATGTACTTGAATGAGCTGAATTTAATGTGATTTAGATCAAGAACAAAGAAAAGCGGAATTGGATCGGGGAAAGACGAAGGTTCTCGAATAGCCGATTTACACGGTCTATCGACAACCGAGGTAAGTCCCTAAGCGTACTAATGTCAATGAATTAATTATGAACTTAGTGAATGATGAATTTTGGAAATTTAAAGCAGAAATACATGATATGGCCGAATATGAGTGTATAGTATTGAAGTGAATTTATTTTGTTTAATGCAATGTGAATAGGTAAGTTCGATTTGATAAGTGAAAGTAGTATGAAGAATATGAGATGTTGTGATTTCATTATTAAGTACTGTGTATTGAAATATTAACTGTGTTGATATTCGGGCTTTGAGCCTAGCAGGCCTTGTGCCGGTGATCTATTCGGGCTTCGAGCCTAGCAGGCCTTGTGCCGGTGATCTATTTCGGGCTAAATGCCTAGCAGGCCATGTGCCGGTGAGTTGTATCGGGCCTTATGCCTAGCAGGCTTCGTGCCGGTGTGTAATTCAGGCTTAAATGCCTAGCAGGCTTAATGCCGGTGATATGCTATAAATGGAGAATTCGAGAATTAAATGAGGTGAGGCATATAATTAATGCAATGTGCCATTAGTTCGGGTAAGTGCTATTCTCCTAGTTTAGTAAGGAATGAAGTGGGAAAGTATGATATCATTTGAGCTTAATGTGTTCATTATTTTTGATGAATTGATTATAAGTGGAATTGTTAATGGAAAGTGAATATGTATGTGTTTGCATATATGTACAAAAATATGAAATGTGATCGATATGCAGAATATTTTTCATTTGACTTGGAATTTATAAATACTTGATAAATATGTGATGAATGGTGTATACATTCAAGGTAGAGAAGTGTAAAAACTTATATTACGGTATTAATGATATTCGGCTATGACTAAGATACTTAGTATAATGTTTATAATCTTGCCATGAATTTAATGATTAAAAGTTTAAATGAATGATATTATTTTGTATTTGCTTAGGACTTACTAAGCTAGTAAGCTTACCCCGTTTATGTTTAATATTCTTTTTATAGATTTTGGTCAAGCTACAGGCTCAGAGGATCATCGAAGAAGTCGACCATACTATCAACTCTTTTGGTACTTATAAACCTAGTTTAATTTGAAAGGCATGTATAAGCTAGGCTATGTTGTTAACAAATGGTATTTGATTTTGTATATATATGAATAGCCTTGCGAAATGGCTATTACTTGGGTTAACCTTTACTTACGTATTATGGTAGATCGGTTTGTGTATATATCATTCTTGACTATGTGTTTCTTATTATGTTCTAAATTAGATGGAGAATGTTTATATTATGACATTTATATAGAAATGTTGGCTGTGATTTAGAGATGATTGCGGAAATGTCTATGCATGAATAATCGAAGTTGACCATTAGAATATTTCTTTGAGTATTGAACATGTGATCAAAGGATTAACTATAATTATGGAATTCATCTAGTTATATTAGTTCAGGTGTTTGGTAGTTAATAATGATCTTCGTGTCCTTGTGTAGTAAATGTGGTTCGGCTAAATGAAAGAAAAAGAAAAAAAAGAATTGCATTATGTGATGTATGTGTGTTTATAAGTTCGGCCATTATGCTCATGTATAGTTATAATAGTATAAATTGATGTTGTGGTCGACGGCAACTTTGGGTAGATTAATGTTTTATTAATGTACATTGGTTATTGTATATTCAAGTTGTATATGACATATTCATGCATGAGTCGAATTTGAAATTTGTATAAGCTTGAATGAGAAAGTTGGTTAAACATATATATGTACTTGTTTTAGATGTATGAGTAAGGCTATACTAATTGAATAGCTATGTTCGGGTTAGAAATGCATGAATATATATTTATATAGTTATATATGTGTCATGATATTTATATGTGATTGATTGACTGTTACAACAAAAAAAAAATAAAAATTTATGAAGTGGGTTAAGTTTTTTTTTAAAATGTGACCTGGATAGAAATTATCTTATGTGAATGGATATACCATAGAGTGCTATGAGAGTTCATGATTAAATAATATATATGTTTTTATTTTATCTGGGTTAAAATGGTAATGCCTCATAGCCCTAATCCGGCGACGGATACGGGTTAGGGGTGTTACATTTTTGGCACCGTTACCGGGGAACTAAAATACTAAGAAAGCTCTATTTTTATTACTTTAGCCATTATTTTTTATTTTCCGCAATTTACTTTTAATTTTTTAGTTAAATTTTATTTTTGCAAAACAAAATATATTATTATTATATTTTTTTTTACTTTGCTAATTCTTCCTCTATTTGCTTTGACAGGTAATTTTAGTCTATAGAGGAGATGGCACTAAATAACTATCAGTGGCAAGTTATGAGGACAGCACCGACAAAAGTCGCCAGTGTTTTCAACCTCGACGTGGTCACCAGTCTCTCGCAAGTATACCCAGTAATGCAATATGACTCGAATCTAGGAGGTGTGGCGAATCCTGAGTACCCACCCTACGGATATGGCATGAAGAACGAACAAGCTCACTATACGGGTAACTATTCTAGACCACAAAATAATTTTTATAATGACACTTCTAACGCAGGTTGGAGTTACCATCCCAATTTCTCGTGGGATGATCAAAATAGCCAAAGACTGGAACTTCCTCCAAACTTTCAACAACCACCTTACCAATAGGAAGAGGACTCGCACCTTGAGGAGATGCTGACAAAACTCGTGGCAGCCACAGAAAACCGCTTCTAAAAGTCTGAGAAAACACTCAAAAGCAACGAGAACCGAGTCGGGGAACTTACTAAGTCAATCAAGGAAGTCACTAATGCAGTCGAACAACTCGCAAAGCTAATATCAGAACTACCACAAGGAAGCTTGCCAAGCAATACTGAAACTAACCTGATAGAGCAAAATCAAGCCATTTACGATAGTGAAGGGTTAGACGATCCAAACCCAAGGGGAGAACATGTGGTAAGTGAAGGTAAAGTTGAGGTGTGCCATGATATACCAAAACCAGCAATTACAGAGTACCAACCTCGTGTGCCATATCTCGATGCAATAAAGAAAGACCACACAGAGGAAGAATTCAGTGAACTCACACTTTGTGTAGACGATGAAACAATCACTCTTTAAGCTCTTGACTCAGCTAGAACATCGAGTAATAAAGGTACGAACATTAATTCTATTGATAATCATTTAGTTCAACCTTCTTTACAGGAAGCATCACGAAATCACCTAGCTGAGCTAGATCTTAGACCTCGTGCCAACAAAGAAGAATTGTATGAGGAACGAAGCCTTAGGGTCGACAAATTAGAAGAGTGGAAAACAAAACTTAAAGAAGAACCAGAACCACACGAAGTGAAACCAAAGGAGCCTCCGGACGAGCTGATAGGAACAACGAATCACTTCAAAGTAGGAGATCAGGTGTTGTTGAATAATGAAGACCCTCGAATCACCAATTCAGACCTCAAGACAAACAAAGAAATCACTTTTGAGGTACTTAATGTTTTCCTATTCGGCACAGTCGAGGTAAGCAATCCTAAATTCGACACTTTTGAGGTAAACATTAATCGACTTAAACTATATATCCATAACCGAAGTGATCGCATGAGAAAGGATTTTCAGCTCCTCAAACCACCATGACCATACGAATGAGAGGTAAAGTCTAGCTTAAGACTATAAACGAGCACTTCTCAGGAGGCAACCCGAGCACTAACCCCATTTTTACATTTTTTATTTTTTATTTTTTCTTTTAGCACCTAACCATAAACTAACAAAAGAGCAGATTTCTAGGCCACACGACCCTACACACGGGCGTCCCCGTGGCCGTGTGGAAGCCAGGGGATGCACCATGGGTGTGCCAGTAGCTATGCACGACATAGAAAAAATTCTTTTCCCAACACGGGTGGCAATAATAGTCCACGCCCGTGCCGACGCCCCGTGCGAGGTTACTGACTTGTTAAGCACGGGCTAAACATGGCCGTGCCTTCCAATCGTGCCAACATTCTGACTTATCGAACACGGGAGGAGCACGCCCGTATTAAATGATCGTGTGAAGAAAGACACGGGCGTGCCACTACACCCACGGCCGTGCTCGAACACCCTGAACGCGCCCAAAATTCAAAATCCCAAAACACAGGCTACATCTCTATTTAAACCTCATTCTCCCTTTTTCTAGTTGTCTTTCATTTTCCATTATTTATTTTTATTTTTATTTTTATTTTATTTTAATTTTATTTTTTTTTCTTTTCTTCTTCTTATTCTTTATGATATTTAGATTTAGCTTAGGATACAATAAAATCAGACTGGCTGCTTTGAGGATTCAATTTCAAACGATTCGAAAAACTTCCCCACGTTCACCTCCAATCCTATCCGGATTCTTTTCATTGACTTCATCCAAAATTCAGGAAGTTTCACTTCTCTCCCCATCTTATGATTTTATGATTATTTGATATTACCTATCTTTGTACATTGAGGGCAATGTACAACTTAAGTGTGAGGGGGTTAACTACAGTATTATTTGAAAATCCCTGAATTTTGCCTTATTTAAAAGTAAAGTCTCTCATACTATGATTAGAATGAAATTTCCCTGATTTATGATTTTTATTGATATGTTTTGGATTAAGTCATTGATAATTGTGCATTGATGATTAAATTTGAAGGATACTAAAGAATCAATCAAGATAAGTTTATTTTTCAGAAATTTAAAATTTTTAGGTTGTCTACTTGAATCTAAATGTTACCTTGAAGTTTGAAATTTACAAGGTTGACATCAAAAACCCATAATTTTTGTGAGATCTTGAGCCTTATAGAGCATACATTTTTTCTTTCTCACTTTATTGACTATGAGTGTGTCAACATTGATTTGTTATTCTAGAACTTGCATTGATTATACTTGTCGAGACCACACCTATGATTTGATATACCGGGATGATAAAGGCACCTAGGTTTTAACCCACTTACTCCAATAAAAGCCTACCTTCATAATTAACCCCTAGTGAACCACGTTGATCCTAACAACCCTTTTTATTGACTCACTTATTAATAACCCAAAAACCCCTTTGTATTTGTTATCACCCTTTCTTTTGACTACCTTTTAATCGAGATATGATTTGATTAGTTACCGAATTATATTATGCTATGAGCTGAATTCATTCAGTATTATTTAGTTTGTTCTTAAAAAAAAGAAAAAGAAAGAAAGAAAAGCTCGTATTGTTAGGATTATTATCAGTTGATGTAAATATTATTTCAGTATTCTTAGGTAGGTACTTGTCAATTCAATCTCGATTCTAACCTTCTAATTTCAGCCTTTATCTACACCTTAACCCTAGCCCCGTTACAACCCTAACAAAGACCTTTTGATCTGTTTATCATATCATATTTTAGTGGTGGAGATTTGATTTTCATGCAAGCTATGGGATTAACTTTTCATGTTCGACTTTTAAGAGCTTAATTTTGAACCTTAAACACCTCGAGTGATTTGATCAAATCTTTAGTGAGGATGTCAATCCTTGTCGATCTTGAATTAAAGGTAATTATTTAGATAAGGGGAGACACCTACTTTTTTGTGCTACAAATGTATGACTTTGATTGTTTGAATCTTTAGGACTCTTTGAGTTGAGTTATCCATGTATGAATTATCTTTGAATTATGATGAAACATTATTGATGAATACTATGAATCGAGGAAGTCCGTTTTAATTATGAGTTGAGAATTTTGCTTGAGGACAAGCAAAAGCTTAAGTGTGGGGGTATTTGATAAACCGTAAAAGTAACATATTTTAATCCCACATTTAACATGCTTTTGGATGATTTATCCTTTGATTTATATAAAAAGGTGCTTGTAATCCTTTCTTTTCATGTCTTATACTCAGGAAAGCACCCGAGGATGAAAAGAACACAAAACAGGCCCAAACCAGAGTAAATGGGCCTTAGCTTGAAATCGACACGGCCTGGCCCAAAGCTAACACGGCCGTGCCTCATTAAAAGTCCGAGCACGGCCTGGCCACGATCCACACGGGCGTGTGCCATGGTCGTGTCCCTGTCGCTGGAAAGAGCAATTTCATTCGGGAAAGGATACTTAGAGGCAAAGAAACACATTCCAAAGCCTATTCAAACACCCTATTAGGAATTCTACTTAAATTAGGATACTTAGGGGCCAAGTAAGGCATCACAAAGTCTATATATACACCTTAGGGGGCAACTTGAAAGGGGAGTTCGACAGAAGCTGAAACAGGCGTGAAAGCGAGGCCAAGGAGCCAAGTCGAGAAGGTCAGAGTTAGGAAATAAACGCGAGGATAGCCAGTTGATCCATCCCAAGAAGCCGGAGTTATACTCAAGACGGTAGAATTCTCCTTCAATTCCTTCAGAGGGTTTTAGGGATTTCTTATGTTTTGTTTTATCTTTTCTCTTGCGATGTTTTCTTTATTCATTATGAACTAAACCGCTCAGATACCTGAAGGGGATGAAACCTAGACGAATCTTATTATTTGGTTTTTAAGTTATATGATGAATTACTTAGTTTGTTCTTAATTATGTTGCTTAATCCAAATCTAATGTACTTAGGTGGAGGAGGAATAGACCCTGCCTAAGAGTGGATCTAACATAATTAAGTGGAGTTGATCGAACGCCTAGAGATAGGGATACGAGATTTTGCCGGATTAGGGTGAAACCTAATATGGGAGTCCATTGATCGATTTACTGCTGTCCTAGGTGGTTATTATAAGCGAACGAGAGTTCCACTAATTAACTTAGGGTTAGACGTTATTCGCCTCGAGAGAGGGTTTAATATAGGTTAGGGAGTCCTACGAATCAAGCTAAGTGAAGAAATTATACAACTAAGGGTTAGATAACAAGTGAAGTCTAGGTGGATTCTTCCTGAGGGTATCATCGTGATCAATTGAGTTCTCTTCAAGTTATTTTCCAAATCGTCCTTTTTGTCTTTGTGTCCTTAGTTTAGTTCTTGTCAATTTAGTTTAAAAGTAACTTCACTCTGTTTTTAACGCTAAATAATAAAAAGAAAGTTAGTATTAGTACTTTTAGTTCCTTTGGGTTCGATAATCCGGTCTTGCCTAAGCTATACTACTGTTCGATAGGTACACTTGCCTTTAATCGTTGTCAGAGTTAGTCTCCAGGTTCGATCATTCTTTTATAAATTTTTAAAGCTCTGATTTCAGCGATCACAGGTCGACGAGAGAGCACCGGCGTCGTCAATACTCATGACGCCTACTATCTATGGTGCATGTCGGAAGGACATGTCGTCGACCTAGCATATTTTATAGCCCGAGCCATTCAACATCAGACGGAGCAGCACCGGCGAGGGATCATATCTATGGGACCCTACATCACACGTTTGGCTCGGTACTTCGGGCTCCTCGACATCGACGCACAAACCTTCCCACTCACACTGATAGGGCAGATGGCACCCCAGGGTATCCAGACGATGCTGCACATGAGGATGATCAAATATCGACATGGGACTGATCCTCCTCAATATCGACTTGCCCCCTCCACTGACGAGGAGGAGCATGAGGACATTGCTGATGATGTCCCACCACCACAGGAGGAGCCATTCCCGAGCCAGTGCCCATCCCATGCAGCAACCACACTGACAGACATTTCTCGACAATTATCTCGCTTGCAAACATATCTGGGTGGGATTAAATATATGATGAGATTGTCTGATATTGTAATTGTAATATCCTGAATTAGGGGCTATTTGTGATGGTATTGTTTTGCAAGAGTTCGGTTTGTCGTGTTGTTAAGTGAGATGTTCTAGGGCTTAGGAATAAGCCAAGGGTAGGCTCGAGCTGTGGGAAAAATTTTATTCTTAAGCTTTAGTTAAAGGGAGTTGAAGGAGCTAGGGGTTAAGAGTAATTCGTGGGGAATTTTAGCACAAGAATTGGCATGGTAAAGTGGCAAGGAGGCACCACTTAGAACCTTGAAGGTGACGCCACAATTAGTGTGAGAAGGCTTAGGTTCGAGTCTCATGGATGACATTAAGAGGACTTTTTATTTTTGCATGTGTATGGCATGTGTTGGTCAACTATAATTAAGATAAGTTTGGACTTTATCATTTATGGATAGTAGACCAAAGGGAAAAGGCAAGTTAGTAGTTAAGGTAGGGAATCAAGATGTTATGGAAGGTTTAGGGGACAAAAGGCTTGATGAGTGGGGGATGTTTTGGAAGTTTTTCCATGGTCATTTGACCATGAACCTAGACGGCATAAGGGGCTAAGGGGGTTGGTTTAATTGTGATAGTGATTAAGGGGATGATAGGGAAGAAATGAGGAGGAAAAAGGGGGATTATGTTGGCATGTGAGTTGGCCGAATGTGGTATGGGATTAGGGGGTGATAGTTGGCCAAAATTTTAACAATTTGTGCATCTTTTCCCTTTTCTCCAAATTTTTCTTCTTATCCGAATTGGTCATTTACAATAGGTGTAAGTTTTGTCTTGAGTGGCTATCATTTGTTTTTGGTCATTTTGGTTTAGGTGCCAATTCTCTCAAATTTATTTTCCTCTATTGCCGAAAACACCAAAAAGTTTAGAAGACATTTCTCATTTCTTTTCTTCCTCTCTAGTGCCGAAATCATCCTAGCACCAAGGGCATATCTCATATTTTCTTTTTCTTTTTCTTTCTCTTTTCTCCTTCTTTCTCTTAGCCGAAACCATCCTCTATTTTACCATCATCTTTTCTCTTCTCTTTTGTTAAAGCCGAAATCACCATTTCTTTTCTTTTTAATTGTAAGGTCGAATCCATTTATAGTTCAAGTAAGGGTGAATCAATCTTCGTGTTACGGGTAAGGATTATCTATCAATCATTTTCTTTCTTTTCTTTTGTATTAGCCGAATCTAGGAATCTAATCCCTTTTATTATCTTTGGCCGAATCTTGAAGGAAGTTTCGGGGTTTCTCTGTAGTCAACATTTAGGGGGAGATCGTTCGGGATTTGAATAATCCAAGGTAAGCAAGCATGATATTTGGCCAAAGGCCATATCTTTTTAGTGTTAAGCGATTTCTCATATAGTGATATGTAGGTGCTGTCGGTGTTGTAAGCAAAAGCCAGAAATCTTGAGTATTCTATCGTTCATCGTGTTTACAAGGTGCGTAGTTATTGCACTGTCTATTGATTGTGTGTATGTGTTATATTTATGTATATGTGATATGATGTTAATGGTAGCCAAATTAAGGGCTAAGATTGTGAATAGCCGTGGTGGGTGATCGAATACTCAGGTCAGTGATTTATGATATTAAATGATCATTGATGAATATATGAAATGTGATGGCATGTGATGCAAAATTGTTCAAGTGATATGTTGCCATGATACATATATATGCATGGGACTTGGGATGTGGCTATCGAAGGAAAGGGTGTACATTATGTACGTGGCCTGATGTTAGCCTTGTGCTACATTTGCGCTTGATGGTGGCTATGTGCTCCATCAAGGGAGGTGTTGGCTAGGTGCCCATCTCGGCGGATGATAGCTGTGTGCATCACCGTAGATTGAGGATGACCTCGAGTCACCTCGTGGAGCCACAGCCTTGGGCAGCAAGTTTGCCAAGGTAAGATATGTGGATCACTATGTGATCGGTGGATTAGCCACGGCCTTGGGCAGGGAGTCTGCTAAGGTAGGAGTAACGGATGGACTCTAGGTTGGGTTGGGCTTCATGTTGCATATTTATGCATTTTGCATGACTAATTATGTGGATCAATGTGGATATGGGCCAAGCCCAACATGTGGAATTATGTGGATATAATACCTTATCATCGATATGTGATTGATGTGTGGATATGGGCCAAGCCCATACGTGGAGACATGTGAAATAACTATGCACTGAGTCTGTTTAACTCACCCAATTTTTCTCAAACCTTTCAGGTGATGCATAAAGCTTGGACCGGGTTGGAGTGGATACGAGGTGGCCCATGTTGAAGATAAATTTATTTGTTTTACACATTTTTCTTATGAAAGGTTATTTATTGTAATAAGGGCCATTTTAAGTATTTAAGGACTTTTATTATGTTTTAAGTTGGATTGTCGATTATATTATTATTTGAAATGTTTTATTTTAAACAACTTGATTTTATTTGGAACTTTAATTACACAATGTTTTAGTAAAGACAACAAAATTTTATGTTTTTAACTCTAAGTCAAAAGTTTTTCAAATGTTTTCCGCAGTGGCATTTCAAATTCGGTCATAGCGAATGGGCCGGGTTTGGGGGTGTTACAATTTGGTATCAGAGCCAGGTTCAAAACTCGGCTTTGAGGGTTTTGGGCCCAAAAACAATTTTTTTTTAAAAATGGGCTTTTCAAAGATTTGGGCTTTCATAAATTTTTCAGGTTTATTCTGGCATGGCACCTGTATCTCCCACCCGAAGTCCACTAGGTAAGTACCTTTAATTATTGTGTGAATAATTATATGATTGGTATATGGGCATACTTGGGCTCGTAGATTAGTGAACTAGGATCTATTGAACCCTAGGGCTAGTGCACTCAAACACATGCATAAGACTTAAAAACAACCGAACAAACCTGTGACTAAGTCGCCGAGCTAGGGTGTGGTAACAATTGTGCGCATGTCTAGGAGTGGATTCGGTAAGAGCTTGGTATTTAAGCAGTCCTAGTGACTCACCTCCTCTTTACTCGAATCCTACCTGGTGCGTAGCTACGGTTCACCCTAACCAAGAGGACTTATTCACGGGCTAAACCCGATAACTAAAACCCGAAAGGGACTAGCCATACTGTTTTATAAAGATCTGAGTTTTAAATTTACCAAATTACCCCTCTGATTTATAAAATTCTTTTAGACTTGAGAATTTTCCGAAATACACCCGATTTGCAAAATTACTAAAATACCCCTGAGCGGTAAAATTATGAAAATGCCCCTGGTTTATAAAATTACCATGTTACCCTCGACTTTTATGAAAAATATTCTTACTTTACAAAAATACCAAAAACTTCTATTTTACAAAATAGTAAGATACCCTGATTTGGGAAAATTTACTAAAATGCCCCTAACTTTCAAAATTACCGAAATAACCCCGATTTCGAAAATTTCTGCAATACCTCTGATTTGGGAAAATTTTTAAAATACCCACAAGTTTCGAAAATTCCGGAATGCCTTTGATTTATTAAAATTCCTGAAGTTGACCCCGATTTATTACCAAAATACCCCTGTAGGAAAAAGGACGAAATTACCCCTAGGTTGGGAATGGACAAGGATGCCATAGTAGCATGGTAAATGTTGTGGATGAGTGAATGTGTCTCTATTGATGTGAATGAATGTGAATGTTTGATTCTCTGAATTAGAATAGTGAACTTGAGATGAAACTTAGATTGATCGAAAGAACCACTATTAAACTTCTTTTCATAAAATTGTTCGCGGATAAACAGTGGAACCAAAATTTCTAATGCATAAAACTTTCTAATCAGATTAAATCGCGACGTTAGACATGAGCTCTAGGGGACGTGGTCGTAATGTGCGAGGACGCGGTAGAGGTAGAATGGCCGTGTCGGAACCCGTTAGATCGGGTCAACGGTCTGACAATGAGGTACCCCCACCAGCTGTTGGTGTTGAGCAGCAAGCTCAGGCTGGGGATGATGCTGTATCGTAGGCTGTGCTGCGAGTTCTTGAGATGGTGGCTGGAGCTAGTGGAAATATGAGAGCTAGGAAGTCCGTACCCGAGCGACTCCGAGCCAATGGGGCTGAGGTGTTTCGTAGAGCATCTGGGGTGGCACCCAGTACAGCTGAGTATTGGTTGGAGGCGACCGAGTGAATTATGGATGAGTTGGATCTGACCCCTGAGGAGAAAGTGAAAGGAATGGTGGCGCTGCTACGCGATGAAGCGTATCAATGGTGGCTCACAGTTCAGGGTGGGGCCACAGCTGAGGATCTCACTTGGGAGTACGTTAAGACGGCATACCAGAAGAAGTATGTGGGTACTCATTATATTGACGCACTGAGGAAGGCATTTCTAGGGCTGGTTCAAGCAAATAAGTCCGTGGCGGAGTACGAGGCAGAATTTCTAAGGTTAAGCCGATATGCTCGAGGAGTAGTGGCTACGGAGCATGAGCGATGTGTCCGATTTGAGGATGGACTAAGGGATGACCTGAGGTTATTGATAGCTCCACAGCAGGAATGAGAGTTTTCCGTATTGGTGGAGAAGGCTAAGGTGGCCGAAGGAATTAAGGACTATGTGAGGCAGAACAAAGAAAAGGATAGGAACCGGGATAAAAGGAGTTTTGGACCGTCAGAATCGTCTGGGAGTCTTCAGAAAAGATTGAGGATCGAGAATTCTGCTCGTGTTTCTATGCCAGCTGCGGGAAATCAGGACCGTTCGTGTGCTCGGTATGGAAGGTATCATGTTGGCGAGTGCTGGAATCGGGAACGGGAGTGTTTTAGGTGTAAATCCAAGTCTCATTTGATTAAAGACTGTCCCCAGGATCCGAGTAAGGCTCGGACAGTAGGCCAGGGTTTTGAGCAGCAGGACAGAGGTGGTCAGCAAGGGACGAGGGGTCGTGGTCCGAACCATGGAGGAAATGGTTCCGGCCGAGGTCGTGGAGCACCAGGCCGAGGTAATGGTAACACTGTGGCAAGACAGCCAGGTCTGGTGTATGCAGTTCGTCAGAGGGAGGATAGTGATGTGCCAGATGTGACAACGGGTAAGTTTCTTATGTCTGGAATACCCTTTATTGTCTTTTTTGTTATAGAGCTAGTTCGTATTTGTGTTGCTAGTGAAGTATTTAGAACCTTGAGTGTGAACTTTGGGACTGTTCATAGAAAGTATGTTAGTTTTATTAAGATCAGAGTGCGCAGCAAGAGCGTAATGTGGTAAGTGAGGATGCACGACTGTTAGTTAGTTGGAAATTTCGAGGACGAAATTTCTTTAAGGAGGGTAGAATTGTAATATCCTGAATTAGGGGTTTTTTTGATGGTATTGTTTTGCAAGAGTTTGGTTTTTTGTGTTGTTAAGTGAGATGTTCTAGGGCTTAGGAATAAGCCAAGGGTAGGCTCGAGCTGGGGGAAAAATTTTATTCTTAAGCTTTAGTTAAAGCGAGTTGAAGGAGCTAGGGGTTAAGAGTAATTCGTGGGGAATTTTAGCACAAGAATTGGCTTGGTAAAGTGGCAAGGAGGCACCACTTAGAACCTTGAAAGTGACACCACAAGTAGTGTGAGAAGGCTTAGGTTCGAGTCTCATGGATGACATTAAGAGGACTTTTTATTTTTTGCATGTGTATGGCATGTGTTGGTCAACTATAATTAAGATAAGTTTGGACTTTATCATTTATGGATAGTAGACCAAAGGGAAAAGGCAAGTTAGTAGTTAAGGTAGGGAATCAAGATGTTATGGAAGGTTTAGGGGACAAAAGGCTTGATGAGTGGGGGATGTTTTGGAAGTTTTTCCATGGTCATTTGACCATGAACCTAGACGGCATAAGGGGCTAAAGGGTTGGTTTAATTGTGTTAGTGATTAAGGGAATGATAGGGAAGAAATGAGGAGGAAAAGGGGGGATTATGTTGGCATGTGAGTTGGCCGAATGTGGTATGGGATTAGGGGGTGATAGTTGGCCAAAATTTTAACAATTTGTGCATCTTTTCCCTTTTCTCCAAATTTTTCTTCTTATCCGAATTGGTCATTTACAATAGGTGTAAGTTTTGTCTTGAGTGGCTATCATTTGTTTTTGGTCATTTTGGTTTAGGTGCCAATTCTCTCAAATTTATTTTCCTCTATTGCCGAAAACATCAAAAAGTTTAGAAGACATTTCTCATTTCTTTTCTTCCTCTCTAGTGCCGAAATCATCCTAGCACTAAGGGCATATCTCATATTTTCTTTTTCTTTTTCTTTCTCTTTTCTCCTTCTTTCTCTTAGCCGAAACCATCCTCTATTTTACCATCATCTTTTCTCTTCTCTTTTGTTAAAGTCGAAATCACCATTTCTTTTCTTTTTAATTGTAAGGTCGAATCCCTTTATAGTTCAAGTAAGGGTGAATCAATCTTCGTGTTACGGGTAAGGATTATCTATCAATCATTTTCTTTCTTTTCTTTTGTATTAGCCGAATCTAGGAATCTAATCCCTTTTATTATCTTTGGCCGAATCTTGAAAGAAGTTTCGGGGTTTCTCTGTAGTCAACATTTAGGGGGAGATCGTTCGGGATTTGAATAATCCAAGGTAAGCAAGCATGATATTTGGCCAAAGGCCATATCTTTTTAGTGTTAAGCGATTTCTCATATAGTGATATGTAGGTGCTGTCGGTGTTGTAAGCAAAAGCCAGAAATCTTGAGTATTCTATCGTTCATCGTGTTTACAAGGTGCGTAGTTATTGCACTGTCTCTTGATTGTGTGTATGTGTTATATTTATGTATATGTGATATGATGTTAATGGTAGCCGAATTAAGGGCTAATATTGTGAATACCCGTGGTGGGTGATCGAATACCCAGGTCAGTGATTTGATATTAAATGATCATTGATGAATATATGAAATGTGATGGCATGTGATGCAAAATTGTTCAAGTGATATGTTGCCATGATACACATATATGCATGGGACTTGGGATGTGACTATCGAAGGAAAGGGTGTACATTATGTACGTGGCCTGATGTTAGCCTTGTGCTACATTTGCGCTTGATGGTGGCTATGTGCTCCATCAAGGGAGGTGTTGGCTAGGTGCCCATCTCGGCGGATGATAGCTGTGTGCATCACCGTAGATTGAGGATGACCTCGAGTCACCTCGTGGATACAGATATGTGGATCACTATGTGATCGGTGGCTTAGCCACAGCCTTGGGCAGCAAGTTTGCCAAGGTAAGATATGTGGATCACTATGTGATCGGTGGATTAGCCACGGCCTTGGGCAGGGAGTCTGCTAAGGTAGGAGTAACGGATGGACTCTAGGTTGGGTTGGGCTTCATGTTGCATATTTATGCATTTTGCATGACTAATTATGTGGATCAATGTGGATATGGGCCAAGCCCAACATGTGGAATTATGTGGATATAATACCTTATCATCTGATATGTGATTGATGTGTGGATATGGGCCAAGCCCATACGTGGAGACATGTGAAATAACTATGCACTGAGTCTGTTTGACTCACCCAATTTTTCTCAAACCTTTCAGGTGATGTAGAAAGCTTTGACCGAGTTGGAGTGGATACGAGGTGGCCCATGCAGAAGATAAATTTATTTGTTTTACACATTTTTCTTATGAAAGGTTATTTATTGTAATAAGGGTCATTTTAAGTATTTAAGGACTTTTATTATGTTTTAAGTTGGATTGTCGATTATATTATTATTTGAAAATGTTTTATTTTAAACAACTTGATTTTATTTGGAACTTTAATTACACAATGTTTTAGTAAAGACAACAAAATTTTATGTTTTTAACTCTAAGTCAAAAGTTTTTCAAACGTTTTTCGCAGTGGCATTTCAAATTCGGTCATAGCGAATGGGCCGAGTTTGGGGGTGTTACAGTAATCATCGTTGATCAGCAAGAATACGCAGCAATTCGATAACACCGCTCGACAATTTGATAGCATTGATACAACTCTCCGGCAGATCTGTCACCACTTCCACATTTCCTCACCGCCACCATCGCAGGACCCAGCAGATGATGAGGACATCTGAGTCCTTTTATCATCTTTATTTTTTAGTTTTCTTTATTTCTTTTTAGTTCTTAATTTTAATGATTATTTTGTTGTATTTTATATTTCAAACTTTTATTTCATTCATGATATCATTGGCTATCTAACCCTCGACTATTGCTAACAAACAATTATTTAATCATGCCACCGAGACATTTAACTGATGACTTCGCAGTTTCAATCACACACTCCAAATAACGAACAAATCAATAGGAGTAATACAATACTACATAAGTCATCACCTTTTCACCTCCGACTCAAGGATCTCATCTAAAATAATTCAGGAAGTTTCACCTCTCTCCCTATCTTTTGATTATCTACTAATTGTTATTATATACATCTTTGTACATTGAGGGTAATGTACATCTTATGTGTGGGGGGTGAATATTTATTTCGAGAAAGTGCCTAACTTTTTGCATTATTCTCAAATTATGCCTAACTTTTTTCATTATTCTCAAATCCCTGAATTATATATTGTTCTTAAATAATTTCCTCATATTACTAATTAGGATGAAATTTTTGATGAATTATGATTTTTATTGATATGTTTTTGAGTAAGCCATAGTTAATTGTGCATTGATGATTAAATTTGAAGAATATTAGAGAATCAAGCATGATAAGTCTATTTTTCAGAATTTAAATTTTTACTAGGTGGTCTACCTGAATCCGAATGTTACCTTAAAGTTTGAAATTTACGAGGTTGACATCAATAACACCCATAATTTTTGTGAGATTTTGAGCCTTATAGAGCATTTATTCTTTTTCTTGCTCACTTTTTTATTATGAGTGTGTCAACATTGAACTGTTATTCTAAAACTTGCCTCGATTATACATGTTGAGACCACACTTATGATTTGATATACCGAGATGATAAAGGCACCTAGGTTTTTACCCACTCACTCCACTAAAAAGCCTACCCTCATAATTAACCCCTAGTGAACCCCGTTGATCCTAACAACCCTTTTTATTAACTCACCCACTAATATTACCCCAAAAACCCTTTGTATTTGTTATCACCATTCCTTTTGACTACCCTTAAATCGAGATTTGATTTGATTAGTTACCTAATTATAGTATTTTAGTAGTTGAATTTATCCTTTATTACTTGATTTGTTCAAAAAAATCAAAGTATATTTAGTATTAGTATTATGAAAAGTGAGCTTATACAGTTAAACTCTATCAAAAGAAAAGCTCGTATTATTAGGGTTATTACTTTTCAGTTGATGTAATTATTTATTATCGTCTCAGTATTTCTAGATAGGTAACTTGTCAATTCAATCTTGATTCTAACCTTCTAATTCAGCCTTTATCCACACCTTTAACCCAAGCCCATTTACAACCCTGCTAAAGACCTTTTGATCTGTTTATCATCTCATTTTACAGTGGTGGAGATTTGATTTTCAGGCAAGCCTATGGGATTAACTTTTTAGGTTCGACTGTTGAGTGCTCTTTTCCTGAACCTTAAACACTTCGAGTGATTTGAGTGAATCTTTTGTGAGGATGTCAATCCTTGTCAGTTTTGAATTAAAGGTAATTATTCAGGTAAGGGGAAACACCTATGTTTTCATGATACAAATGTATGACTTATATTGTTTGAAAATTTAGGACTCTTTGAGTTAAATTATCCATGTATAAATTATCTATGAATTATGATGAGACATCGTTGATAAAGAGTTATGAATCATGGAAAGTTCATTTTAATTGTAAGTTGAGAATTTTGCTTGAGGACAACCAAAAGCTTAAGTGTGGGGGTATGTGATAAACCATAAAAGTAACATATTTTAATCCCACATTTAGCATATTTTCGGATGATTTATTCCTTGATTCATGTAAAAAGGTGCTTTTAATCCTTTCTTTTCATGTCTTATACTCAAGAAAGCACTTGGGGATGAAAAGAACGTAAAACGGGCCCAAAACGGAGTAAATGGGCCATATCACGAAATCCACACGGCCTGGGCCAAAGTCCACACGGCCGTGCCTCATTGATCTACTAGAACACGGCCTAATCATGATCCACATGGCCGTGCCCCATTCAACAGGTTTGAACACGGCCTGGCCACGATTCACACGGGCGTGTGCCATGGTCGTGTCCCTGTCTTCAGGAAGCAGAATTTCACACGGAAAAGGATACTTAGGGGCCAAGAAACCTATTTTTAAAGCCTATATAAACACCCTAAGTATAACCTTGAGGGGCCGGTTAGCTAGGCCAAAGAGCCGAGCCAGAAAGATCAAGATTTGTGGGAATCACTCGAATATAACCAGTTGATCCATCTCAAGAAGCCATAATTCTACTCAAGACAGCAGATCTCTCCCTCAATTCCTTCAGGGGGTTTTAGGAATTTCTTATGTTTTGTTTGATCTTTTCTTTTGAGATGTTTTCTTTTATGAACTAAACCCTTCAGATACCTGAAAGGGATGAAACCTAAGATGGATCTTGTTATTGTTTTCTGAACTATATGATAAATACTTGATTTGTTCTTAATTATGTGTGCTTAATTCTTGTGTTAATATTTCCGAGATATTGATTCAAGTTGGATGTGCTTAGGTGGAGGAGCAAAAGTCCCTGCTTAAGAGTAGATCTAGCATAGTTAAGCGGAGTTGATCGCGCGCCTAGAGATAGGGTGACGAGATTTTGCCGGATTAGGGTGAAACCTAATATGGGAGTCCATAGATCGAGTTAATGCGATTCTAGGGGTTTTAATTAGAAAGAGATTTCAATTAATCAACCTAGGGATAGACGTTATTCGCCTTGAGAGAGGGTTTAATATAACTTAGGGAATCTTATGGATCAAGTCAAGTGAATAAATCGTCTGGTTCAGTGTTAGATAACAAGAGAAGTCTAGGTGGATTCTTCCTAAAGGTATCGTCTTAATCAACTGAGTTTTCCCAACAGTATTTCCCCAATTCATTCTTTTTTCTTTGCATCTTTAGTTTAGTAGAAAGTTAAATTTAGATTAGATAACAACTTCAATTATTTTAGGCTAGATAATAAAAAGAAAGCTAGTATTAGTACTTTTAGTTCCTTTGGGTTCGACAATTCGGTCTTGTCTAAGCTATACTACTGTTCGATAGGTGCCCTTGCCTCAATCGTTGTCAGAGTTAGTTTCCAGGTTTGATCATTCTCTTTATAAATTTTAAAACTCGACAAAACAACGATCAAATATCAACCTTCTTACATCTTCCATTTATGACATTTTCGCAAAAATCTGTAATAATTACACCTATTGTTCTAGGATGTGATTTTTGTAAGAAAGATCTGGTAGTATTTACCGTTTCCCACCCTACTAGTGTCCTACTCCATTTCGCTTTATTTCTTTCCTTAATTCCCTTCTCCTTAATGCATTCTTTTAATTCCTTGCATCCAGTAGTACTAGTGAACTTTCCCTTATTATCAAAAGACCAAATCATGGAATCATTACCTCTTAATTGACAAATCCTTATCCTTTGAAAATTACTTCATTCAACTCCAAGAAACAATAATGAGTCATTTGTAAAGAAAATATGGGCAAGCAAAGATCATTTAACATGACATTATTATGATATTTTACTCTATCTTTGGAAAAAAATGATGTTACTTTGCAGTATTTTGTTTTTATTGTCAAATTGAAATCAAACCAAGCCACCGAATCCGTTTAGTGTTTTTGGTTCTTTTTAACAAATTGAAATCGAACTATCTAGATGGGGCCAGTTCTTTCTTATTTGTTATTTGCAAATGATTTGGTAATCCTTTCGAAAGTAGACTTAAAGCATGTTCAAATCCTTAAAAGAATTCATCACCACTTATGTAGTTTCTCAGGCCATCGAGTTAATGCCCAGAAAACCAACATTTTTCCTTTCTGAATGAGTGGGCGATGATCTTAGTAACATGCTAAGTAGTTTACTTGGCTTAAAAGGCCCCAAGATATTGAAATGTACCTGGGAGTGTCGTTATTCCATAACAAAGTTTCTAACTCTACATTGCGGTTTGTGGTAGAATAGGTGCTTTGCAAATTTAGTAATTGGTATGCTAAGCAGCTCTCTATGGTAGGTAGTGTTACTCTTGTTTAGTCTGTTCTTCTTTCTTTACCAAATTATTTTATGCAGCCAATGCGAATTTTGAAATGTGTTTGCATCTAGATTGAATGATCGGCAAGACAATTCATATAGGTGTCGACTAATGGTGGAAGGAGAGTGTCTTTAGTTGATTGAGACTCTAATTGTCAACCTCGTGCTTGTGGAGGATGAGGTATAAGGCATTTAGAGGATCAAAATGCTTCTTTTTTTGCTAAAATTGGGTTTAATCAAGTCTCTAAATATATTGCCATCTAAGTTCGAGTTCTTCGATCGAAGTATGGATTGAAAGTGAGGGCGCCCGAAAGTATGACACGATGAGGGTGTTCAGCTGTATAGAGAGGACTTGCTAAGTTACGACCCATATCGAGAGATAATTTATACTGGTCTGCTTGGACCAGGAATTCTATCTATTGTTGGTGTTCATCCAATCATGTGCCTTATCAAATCAATCTTATGGCGGATTGTACAGTTCGTGGCATGGTAACCGAGGATGGGATGTGGAATCTAGAACTTTTTAGAGTCAGGTTTCCAAAGGATAGTGATAAAAGAGTTGTATCCCCCTCACCACCCTTTTGCTAGTCCTAATAAAATCAATTGGGTGCGCACCTCGATAGGGACCTTTTTGGTCAAGAGTGCTTACTGATCGATAATGGAGGATACATGGAATAGAAAAGACAAAGGGTGGCTGGTCGTAAGGAATTTTCAAGGACCTCAACGTGTTCGTTTTTATTCTTATGGCTTATGTTTGAACAATAACTTCTAATTATTTGGAACGAATACGAAAGGGCATTGGTCACAGTGCGTCTTGTCAGATGTGTCACCATAAAACAAATGATTTACTTCATGTGCTTAAGGATTTTCCTACTATAAAAGAGGCTTGGATGCAGATTTTGCCTGCAAACCGTCCACCCCGATTCTGCTCCAACAGTCTTCAAGACTGGATGGAGACTAATTTATGATCTTCAGTGTGGATGTCGTGTGTGGGGATCTTTTGGTCTAGTTACTTTGGTTTAATAGTGTGGTGTATATGGAAAAATAAGAACCTTTTTAACTTTTAGGGAATAACATGGAGTTTTATTGAAACTATTAAGATTTCCACAAGCTTGGAAAAACAGTACAATTCAATCTATAAGAGTCACTTGTCTAGACATCTTGTTATTGATTCTGAACATCCTTTGGTAGGAAATTTTATGCGTTATATACCGACAGGGCTGTTAGGATGGAAACATGTTTTGCTACTGCTGGGAGTGGTACATGTAAAAAACATGGAGAATGGATCCTTGGATATAACCACTATTTGGGGAGTTGTTCTATTTTTAATGCTAAAATTTGTGGATACTTGATGGTTTCTCCATTATTTAGAGAAAGGGGTACAAGAATGTGTCGACACACATCGATAGCTTGGAATTCATTAAAGCTTTGCAGGTTAGCTGCTTGGCCAGTTCGTCCACTGCCTTGATAAGAAGGATTCATTTGTTTTTACAAACTATAGTCCAAAGGTGTGAATAAAGGATGAAAAAGAAGGTTAGAATCGAGATCGAATTGCTAAATTTCCTAACTAGAAAAATAAATTACTACTGAATAATTACATCAATTGAAATTATTAAAGAATATCACGAGCTTCTTCTTAGAAAATGAAATTTTAAGCTCAAACCAAAGAACTAGTATATAAATATAATTAAATATTTTTTTTCAATGGATAATAAGAGAAAATTTAACAACTGAAACAAAAGAACATAGTTAGGCAACTAACCAAATCAAATCTCAATAAAAAGGGAGTCAATCAAACGGGAACAACTAATCAAAAATGAGTTATGGGTTAATATTAATGGGTGAATCAAGAACGGTTTGTTAGGATCAAAGGGGTTCACTAAGGATTAATTATGAAAGGTAGGCTTTTAATGGGATAAGCGGGTTAAAACCTAGGTGCCTTTATCATCTCAGTATATCAAATCACAGGTGTGGTCTCGACATGTATAATTGAAGCAAGTTCTAGAATAACCAATCAATATTGACACACTCATAACCAATAATAAAGTGAGCAAGAAAAGTATATGCTCTAAAGGCTCAAAAATCTCACAAAAATTACGGTTTTTAATGTCAATCTTGCAAATCTCAAACTTTAAGGTAATACTTAAATTTAGGGAAACAACCTAACAATTTTTAATTCTGAAAATAGACTTATCATGCTTGATTCTCTCATGTCTAAGAGTTTAAACAATCAATGCACAATTACCTATGAATTTAATCTAAAACACATCAATGATAATCACAAATCGATAATAATTCATTCTAATAGTAATATGAGAAAATTACTTAAACACAAGGTATAATTCAGGGATTTTCAAATAATCATACAAATAACCTCCCCACACTTAAGATGTACATTGTCCTCAATGTACAAAAATAGATAATCACAGTGGACACATAATATCATAAGAGATGGAGAGAATTGAAACTGCCCTGAATATTGGATGAAATGCCCAAAATAGTGAAAAGCGGAATTGTAGATAAATGTAGAAGGAGTGAATGATTATGAACAACTGATAATAAAATAAACACATTGCTGAAGAAGATGAAAGGGTTACTCGTTAAGAAACAACCATAATAAATAAAATGATAGTTTTAAACTATAAAAGTGAAAGAAGTTTAATAAAATAAAAATAAAAAGAAATATAGAAATAAAAATAAAGATAAAGATAAAAATAAAATAAATGAGTTGGACTCAATGGTCCTCATCATCAGACGCATGAGTCGTTTGCGCTGGAGGAGAAATATAAAAATGCTGACAAATCTACTGTAGAGTCGCATTGATAAACCATAAATTACACATATTTTGACCCCATGCTTGCTTATTTTTGGATGAATTTTCATTAGATTTGGTGAATTCGATGCTCGTAATCCTTTAATTTCATGTTTCACACTCAAAAGCGAAAAGAATGATAAACGAGCCAAAAAAGGACAAACTGGGCCTACCTCAGAAATCAACACGACCTGGACTATAACACACGGGAAGATCACACGGCCATGTGTGACGAGCCTTGCGACTTATTTTCGGGTTTGTTTAGTGAAGTTAAGTCTTATGAGATTTTAGGAGTTGTTTCCACTAGGCCTAGAGTCCATCAAGTTCTAATCTAACTAATCTACATCCCATTAAGCCCATCAAGCCCACACACATATATATATATATATATATCACACAATGGTTCAGAGTACTTACCTGGCGGACTTGGGCCGGAGACGCAGGTGCCATGCTGAGCTAACCAACCTGTTATTATTAAAAACAAAACATACATATTTCAAAAGCCCCTCTTTAGAAAACGTTTTGAGCCCAAAAACCCCCAGAGCCGAGTTTTGAACCGGGCTCTGATACCAATTTGTAACACCCCAAACTCGGCCCAAACGCTACAACCAGATCCGGTATGTCACTTAAGAGATTTTACAAAACATGTCGCATTTTGGAAAACAATTACTAGGTTTACACCTTTATTTTGAAAACTTAAGAATTCATTTAAGAAAAATAAAATATTAAATCATAAGTTATCTTAGTGGATTTTAAATGAAAGCCGAAATTCCATACAAGTCTCAACTTAATTGAAAACATAAAACTTAAAATAAAAGCCCAGTAATAAAAGCCCAACAAAATCCCAAAACATAAATTGTAGTCTAGTGGCCCATGGCCTTATTACAAGGAAATTTAAACCCATGAATTAAAAGAAAATAAAATATAAAATTAAGTTTTTTCTTTAGAATCCTCAATGCTCTGTCGCATGGCCACCTTGCTCTCCTCTCCAGCCCGGTCCGATGCCTAAGTGTCACCTGAGATGGTTAAAAATTAAAGGGTGAGTCGCGAGACTCAGTGTGCAACCCTCATGCACCATTAGATTTGGGCTTTAGCCCCATAAAACATATTAATCAAATACAAACAACAAAAATAATATGCAAAGCCCAACCCATGTCCTAGGTGTCCATCCGCTACACGCCCCCGTACCAGCCATACACACCATTGTGGATTTCTACAATCAACCCACATCGCTACACGCCTTGATGGCAATCGTACTGCTCATCATCAGATCACGGCCGTAGCCACTACAACAGATCACGGTAAATACCGCTACACAGATCACGGTAAAAACCGCTACAACATATAACTTCCTCCTTTCAACAAACCCAACCCATGCAATCACATACAATCATTATACTTATATCATTTAATCAAGACATTCACTAACCTGTGATTCGCTCTTACCCTCTTTGGGTTTCCATCATTAAGCCGGGGTTTCGGCATTTATCATAACATATAAAATTTATATACATATATTTAACAATTAGATCTAGATGGTGTGGAAGTGTTACACACCTGATATCGCGAAATCCAATATTCCTAGTTGATGCCCTTGTTATCCGGATCTATTATCCTCAATTTATAGCCTTGCTCAAAAGCCAGAAAAATACGAAAGTGAGGCTTTCCCTACATTCGACCAACAGTTAGTTTTTACCCAAATTACTCATTTGTATACACAAATCTCCTTACCTTGAAATCCCGAGAGTCCTTAAGAAAACGTCACCACCCTTCCTACATTCGGCCATCACCAAAATATTAACCCAAACTGATGATCGCAACCAACCGAGTACCTTATGACATTCTGCCAAAGAAAAAAAAAAACCAGAAAATGGCCATTCGGCCGAACCTACCACCACCTACCTTCGGCTTTTCCACAAATCGGCACCACAGATCTCAGCAAGAAAAGATTCGGCTTCTAAGAATAGAGAGTGAACATCAATCGAGACGTTAGAGGGGTAATTTGGTTTAAGAATGATATGAGAAAGAAGGAAATATCGTAGAAACAAACCACGAAGAACTTACCAAACTAAGAAGGAGTATTCGGCTATGGTGCACCTTCGGGAAAAACCAACATTGAAGATTCGGCTAAAGAAGGAGGAGATGTGAGCAAGGAGAATTCAGCTTTTAGAAACAAAATATTGAGGAGAGGAGAGCTAGGAAGTTGCGGCAAAGAAAGGGAGAAAGGCTCACAAGAGAAAAGAAATTTCGGCTAGCAGAGAATAGGTGAGAAAAAAGAAAAAATAAAATGAAAAAGATGATCACTGGCCAACAAATTTTCGGCAAATCAAACCCCCTCCCAGAGTTGGATTTTCGGCCAACTTTGCTGTCATCTGATAGCTCTTATCTTTCCTGTTATCTTAATCCCTTATCTCCTCAAAAATAGCCCTAATTCCTCTCTTCCTATTATCGTCATTTAATAATCAAAATAAAAGAATTAACTCCCCTATTTTGTAGCTAATGTGCCGTCCTCCCTTCCCCCCTTGGAGTGCCGAATTTTGATCCAAATACTTGGGCCCCAAGCAGCAAACACTTGGCCCAATCTTTCCCTTAATGACGCCACCTACATGCTCCCCGTACAACACCTCCAAATTTTTCGGCCACAAGCCCATCTTGCAATTTAAACACAGATACCTATTTAAATAATGTTCTGTAGCTCTTTATTAGAAACTAACCCAAGTTTCAGCCCAAACCTGTGCCCCCTTTTGTACCTCAAATTCTCAAATTAATATTTTAAGCATACAAACCCCTAAAATGCGCAGACCCAATTATTCAGGATGTTACATTTCTACCCCCTTAAAATAAATTTCGTCCTCGAAATTTACCTGATTAAAAGATATGGGGATACTGTTGTCGCATGACATCCTCTGGCTCCCACGTCGCCTCTTCCGTGCCGTGATTTCGCCACAAGAATTTGACCAGAGGGACGGACTTCCTTCTCAACACTTTCACGTCTCGATCCAAAATTTGCACTAGTTCCTCCTCAAAGGATAAATCTGGCCTTACTTTAATTTCTTCCACTGGCACCACATGCGATGGATCAGAACGATATCTCCTTAACATCGAGACATGAAACACGTCATGTATCTGCTCCAACTCTGGAGGCAACTCCAAACGATAAGCCACTCGGCCCACATATTCTAACACCTGATAAGGCCCGATAAACCGAGGACTTAGCTTACCTTTCCGTCCAAACCTCATTACCTTTTTCCATGGAGAAACCTTCAAAAAGACTTGGTCTCCTACTGCACATTCCACCTCCTTCCGCTTTAGATCCACATAAGACTTCTGCCGATTAGACGCTTCCTTCAAGCGAGCCCGTATTAATTTAACTTTCTCCTCTGTTTCCGAAACTAGATCTGGACCCAACACCTGACGTTCACCCAACTCCGTCCAACAAGTTGGAGTACGACATCTCCTTCCATATAATGCTTCATACGGCGCCATCTGAATACTAGCTTGATAGCTATTATTGTAAGCGAATTCAGCCAAGGGTAAATACTCCTCCCAACTACCCCTAAAATCAATGATGCAACCCTTAGCATATCTTCCAAAATATGAATTACCCTCTCAGACTGACCATCAGTCTGTGGGTGGAAAGCGGTACTAAAGTCTAACCTTTTTCCCATTGCTTGATGAAGAGCCTTCCAAAATCGTGACGTGAACCTAGGGTCCCTATCTGATATGATCGACACTGGTACACCATGTAATCTTACAACCTCAGCCACGTACAACTTAGCCAACTTTTGTAGAGCAAAGTCCACTCGAACCGGTATGAAGTGAGCAGACTTCGTCAACCGATCCACAACTACCCAAATTGAATCTTTCTTGGTGGGCGTAAGGGGTAACCCACTAACGAAATCCATCGTGATTCTTTCCCATTTCCATTGGGGAATCTTTACCGGCTGCAACAATCCCGAAGGTAATTGATGTTCAGCTTTGACTTGCTGACACGTCAAACACTTCCCCACATATTCCGTAACTTCTCGCTTCAATCCTGGCCATCAGAATTGCTCTCGCAAATCCCGATACATCTTAACTCCTCTGGGGGCTACTATGTGATTCCCGAAGAATCATCCGCCTTAACTCCTCATCTTTTGGCATACAAACCTTTCCCCGGAAACACAAAACTCCATTATTGTTCAGACTGTAGTCCTCTACTTCACCCTCCTGCACTTGCCGAATTCGAGTACTTAAGACATCCTCCAAAAGTTGCTTCTCCTTGATTTGACTTGTCCACATAGGTCTTACTTGTAATTCAGCTACCAAACTGCCATCCTCATATAAACTAAGATGAGTGAACATTGCCCGTAAATCCGCTATCGCCTTCCTACTCAACGCATCCGCCACCACATTTGCCTTACCTGGATGGTACTCAATCGAGCAGTCATAGTCCTTTAACAGCTCAATCCACCTTCTCTGTCTTAGGTTCAACTCCTTCTGAGTGAGAAGATACTTCAAGCTTTTATGGTCAGTGTAAATAACTGACTTCTCCCCGTACAAGTAGTGTCTCCAGATCTTCAGAGCAAACACTACCGCCGCCAACTCCAAATCATGCGTAGGGTAGTTCAACTCATGCGCTCTTAACTGTCGAGACGCATACGCCACCACTTTTCCCTCTTGCATCAACACACACCCTAAACCTGTGTGTGACGCATCACAGTAGACGGTAAATTCTTTTCCTGCCTCTGGTTGAATTAACACCGGTGCTTCTGTCAGGATTCTTTTCAGCTTCTCAAAGCTCTCCTGTTGTTTGCCAGACCACACAAACGATTCTCCCTTCCTTAACAACTTAGTTAAAGGTGCTGCTATTGACGAGAACCCCTCAACAAATCTCCTGTAATATCCTGCCAACCCCAAGAAACTTCGAATTTCCGCCACAGACTTCGGCGACTTCCAATCCAACACAGCTTCTATCTTCCGAGGGTCTACTCTTATTCCCTCTGTAGAAACTACATGCCTTAAGAAAGTCACTACCTTCAGCCAGAACTCACACTTACTGAACTTTGCATACAGCTGCTTCTCCCTCAAAATTTGCATTACCACACGAAGATGTGCATCATGCTCCTCCTCGGACTTAGAATATACCAGGATATCGTCGATGAACACTACGATGAACCGATCAAGGTATGGCTGGAACACCCAGTTCATCATATCCATGAATGCTGCTGGCGCGTTCGTCAAACCGAACGGCATTACCAAGAACTCATAATGACCATAGCGTGTTCGAAACACCGTCTTATGGATGTCCCCTTCCTTCACCTTTAACCGATGATAACCCGGCCTTAGGTCAATCTTAGAAAAGAACGAAGCTCATTTTAGTTGATCGAACAAGTCGTCGATTCTCGGTAATAGGTACTTATTCTTAATCGTCAACTTATTCAGTTGACGATAATCCACGCACATACGCATGGATCCATCCTTCTTCTTCACGAATAGAACCGACGCTCCCCATGGAGACACACTCGGTCGGATAAATCCTCGATCCAAAAGCTCCTGGATCTGAGCTTTGAGCTCCACCAACTCCTTCGGCGCCATTCGATAAGGAGCGATAGATACCAGAGCTGTACCCGGGAGTAGTTCTATTCCAAACTCCACTTCGTGATCCGGGGGTAATCTTGGCAACTCCTCCGGAAAGACATCCGCGAAATCCTTGATTGTTCAAACCCCATCGACAGTCACCTCCTTAGCATCCGAAGCACTAATAAAAGCTAGAAAGGCATTACATCCCTTCCGAATCATCTTAACAGCTTTCAATGCCGACACTACGTTGGACAGATAGTTCCTTCTCTCTCCTAACATAACCACCTCTCCGCCTTCCGGGGTACTTAACACCATGCGCTTAGACCCACAATCCAACTTAGCATGATGCTTTGTCAACCAATCCATTCCTAAAATAAGGTCAAACTCTCCAAATGGTAATTCCATTAAATCTATCGGAAACACTACCCCTTGAGTCTCTAACGGTACATCCTTAAATAGCTTGTCCAGTACCCTAGATTGTCCTAGGGGACCAACCACAGTCATCTTCCTAGTGGTTGTTTCAGAATCTATACTAAAGATCTCAGATATCGAGCATACAACATAGGAGTGGGTTGACCCAATATCAATCAAGGCAAGGTAAGGATTATCAGCAATAAGAAACGTACCGGTTATGACATCCGGTGCGTCACCATCCTCCTGTCGACGAACTGCATAAACTAGCCCCGGCTGCCTCGCATCTACATTACATGCACCTCTACCAGGTGCTCCACGACCTCGACCAGCCCTATTTCCTCCTCTACCTGGGCCACGACCCCTTGGTCTAGGCTGATCACCTCTCCTAGCCTGATCAGAACCTCGGCCCGCTGGCTGTACCCGATCCATCTGAGGACAATCCTTAATCAGATGTTCTGTGGATCTACACCTAAAGCATCCATCGGTTTTCATTCTGCACTCCCTATAATGCGTCCTCCCACACGTAGAACATGCTCGATTCTGGCCCGTCGGAGCACGAGCTGGCCCATCAGTCCTAGGCCTTTTCTGAAAATTCCCAGATGCTCTTGGTGGTCCAAAACTTCTCTTACTCTTACCCCAATCCTTATCCCTTTCTTGTCTCTCAACCCGTTTCACTTCCTCAACTATTTTAACCTTATCCACCAAAACCGCAAAAACTCTCTCTCGCTGCGGTGCTATCAGAACCCTTAACTCATTTCGCAGCCCATCCTCGAACCGAACACAACGTTCATACTCCGTTGCTACCATTCCCCGAGCGTAGCGACTTAAGCACAGAAACTCTGCCTCATATTCAGCCACAGACTTACTTCCCTGCACCAGGTTCAAGAATGCCTTCCTTTATGCATCAATATAGCTGGCCCCAACATACTTCCCTTGGAATGACTCCTTAAAGAAATCCCAGTCAATCAGGTCTGCCGCAATACCTTCTTTCACCGTGAGCCACCACTGATAGGCCTCGTCTCGAAGAAGAGACACGACCCCTTTCAACTTTTCCTCTACCGTGAAGTCTAAGTCATCCATTATGCGCTCAGTCGCTTCCATCCAATACTCAGCTGTGTTAGGGGCTACACTAGAAACTCCCCTAAACACTTCTGCCCCATTGGTCTTAAGCCGCTCCGGTACCGATTTTCGGGCTCCTGTGCCCATGCCTACTCCAGCAACTCTCTCAAGGACTCACAACATCGCCTGAGATACAGTATCATCACCGGTCGCCTGATCCCGTAACTCTCCCTCCACAGCTGGAGGATCCGGCATTTCGATTCCCGATCCGTGGCCAGGCCCTACTGGCTCAGAAAAGGCAATCCTACCCCTACCGAGTCCACGCGGCGGACGTCCTCTACCCCTTGTACTCATTCCTCCGATCGATGTTTATCCGATTAAGAATTTTATGAATCATTATTTTTCTTCCACTGTTTAATCACGAACAGTTTTATGAATAGCTTTACGAGTAGTTCTTTCGAATTTGCATACACCATTCAGACTCAAGTTTGCATCCTCTAATATACACATACATTCAATCATCATACAAAGAGCATCCATGAACTTACGTTCATCACAGAAAAGTGTTGTTGTTGTTTTACTACCCAGGGGCATTTTCATAATTTTATCCTACAGGGGTATTTTCGTAACTTTCCAAAATAGGGTTCCTTGGTGATTTTATGAAATAAGGGTATTTTGGTAATTTTGTAATCTCGAGGGTATTTCGGTAATTTTGATGTCCAGGGGTATTTCGGTAATTTTGAAGTCCAGAGGTATTTCGGTAATTTTGAAATCCAGGGTTGTTTTGGTCATTTCACAAAACAAGGGTAATTTCGTAATTTTACAAACCGTGGGTAGTTTTTTGTTGTTGTTGTGCTTTTTTTTTTAAACAGGGGTACTTTTGGTAAATCTAGTTTCATGATTCGGGTTACTCTTGTAAATATGGGATTTTTCGGACAAAGCTTTCAAAACATGGTTGATTAAAAAAAAAATTCATAAATCAAAGGTATTTTGAGAATTTTACAAAACTTGGGGATTTTTTTTTCAAGGGGATGGCTGGTCCCTTTCGGGTTTTAATCATAAGGTTTAGCCCATCAATAAGTTCTCGTAACTAGGGTGAATAGTCACTACGCACCAGGTAAGATTCTAGTGAAGAGGAGGTGAGTCGTTAGGACTACTTAAATACCAAGCTCTCCCTGAATCCACTCCTAGACATGCGTATGTCTATTGCCACACCCTAACTTGGCTAAGGCGAACAGTCACTACGCACCAAGTAGGATTCCAGTGAATAGGAGGTGAGTCACTAGGACTGCTTAAATACTAGGCTCTTCCGGATCCAATCCTAGATATGCGTATGCCTGTTGCCACACCCAAGCCTTGCGACTTATTTACGGGTTTGTTTAGTGAAGTTAAGTCTTATGAGATTTTAGGAGTTGTTTCCACTAGGCCTAGAGTCCATCAAGTTCTAATCTAACTAATCTACGTCCCATTAAGCCTATCAAGCCCACATATATATATATATCACACAATGGTTCAGAGTACTTACCTGACGGACTTGGGCCAGAGACGCAGGTGCCATGCTGAGCTAACCAACCTGTTATTATTAAAAACAAAACATGAATATTTCAAAAGCCCCTCTTTAGAAAACGTTTTGAGCCCAAAAACCCCAGAGCTGAGTTTTGAACCGGGCTCTGATACCAATTTGTAACACCACAAACCCGGCCCAAACGCTACAACCAGATCCGATATGTCACTTAAGAGATTTTACAACACATGTCGCATTTTGGAAAACAATTACTAGGTTTACACCTTTATTTTGAAAACTTAAGAATCCATTTAAGAAAAATAAAATATTAAATCATAAGTTATCTTGGTGGATTTTAAATGAAAGCCGAAATTCCATACAAGTCTCAACTTAATTGAAAACATAAAACTTAAAATAAAAGCCCAGTAATAAAAGCCCAACAAAATCCCAAAACATAAATGGTAGTCTAGTGGCCCATGGCCTTATTACAAGGAAATTTAAACCCATTAATTAAAAGAAAATAAAATATAAAATTAAGTCTTTTCTTTAGAATCCTCAATGCTTTGTCGCATGGCCACCTTGCTCTCCTCTCCAGCCCGGTCCGATGCCTAAGTGTCACCTGAGATGGTTAAAAATTAAAGGGTGAGTCGCGAGACTCAATGTGCAACCCTCATGCACCATTAGATTTGGGCTTTAGCCCCATAAAACATATTAATCAAATACAAACAACAAAAATAATATGCAAAGCCCAACCCATGTCCTAGGTGTCCATCCGCTACACGCCCCCGTACCAGCCATACACACCATTGTGGATTTCTACAATCAACCCACATCGCTACACGCCTTGATGGCAATCGTACTGCTCATCATCAGATCACGGCCGTAGCCACTACAACAGATCACGGTAAATATCGCTACACAGATCACGGTAAAAACCGCTACAACATATAACTTCCTCCTTTCAACAAACCCAACCCATGCAATCACATACAATCATTATACTTATATCATTTAATCAAGACATTCACTAACCTGTGATTCGCTCTTACCCTCTTTGGGTTTCCATCATTAAGCCGGGGTTTCGGCATTTATCATAACATATAAAATTTATATACATATATTTAACAATTAGATCTAGATGGTGTGGAAGTGTTACACACCTGATATCGCGAAATCCAATATTCCTAGTTGATGCCCTTGTTATCCGGATCTATTATCCTCAATTTATAGCCTTGCTCAAAAGCCAGAAAAATACGAAAGTGAGGCTTTCCCTACATTCGACCAACAGTTAGTTTTTACCCAAATTACTCATTTGTATACACAAATCTCCTTACCTTGAAATCCCGAGAGTCCTTAAGAAAACGTCACCACCCTTCCTACATTCGGCCATCACCAAAATATTAACCCAAACTGATGATCGCAACCAACCGAGTACCTTATGACATTCTGCCAAAGAAAAAAAAAACCAGAAAATGGCCATTCGGCCGAACCTACCACCACCTACCTTCGGCTTTTCCACAAATCGGCACCACAGATCTCAGCAAGAAAAGATTCGGCTTCTAAGAATAGAGAGTGAACATCAATCGAGACGTTAGAGGGGTAATTTGGTTTAAGAATGATATGAGAAAGAAGGAAATATCGTAGAAACAAACCACGAAGAACTTACCAAACTAAGAAGGAGTATTCGGCTATGGTGCACCTTCGGGAAAAACCAACATTGAAGATTCGGCTAAAGAAGGAGGAGATGTGAGCAAGGAGAATTCAGCTTTTAGAAACAAAATATTGAGGAGAGGAGAGCTAGGAAGTTGCGGCAAAGAAAGGGAGAAAGGCTCACAAGAGAAAAGAAATTTCGGCTAGCAGAGAATAGGTGAGAAAAAGAAAAAATAAAATGAAAAAGATGATCACTGGCCAACAAATTTTCGGCAAATCAAACCCCCTCCCAGAGTTGGATTTTCGGCCAACTTTGCTGTCATCTGATAGCTCTTATCTTTCCTGTTATCTTAATCCCTTATCTCCTCAAAAATAGCCCTAATTCCTCTCTTCCTATTATCGTCATTTAATAATCAAAATAAAAGAATTAACTCCCCTATTTTGTAGCTAATGTGCCGTCCTCCCTTCCCCCCTTGGAGTGCCGAATTTTGATCCAAATACTTGGGCCCCAAGCAGCAAACACTTGGCCCAATCTTTCCCTTAATGACGCCACCTACATGCTCCCCGTACAACACCTCCAAATTTTTCGGCCACAAGCCCATCTTGCAATTTAAACACAGATACCTATTTAAATAATGTTCTGTAGCTCTTTATTAGAAACTAACCCAAGTTTCAGCCCAAACCTGTGCCCCCTTTTGTACCTCAAATTCTCAAATTAATATTTTAAGCATACAAACCCCTAAAATGCGCAGACCCAATTATTCAGGATGTTACATTTCTACCCCCTTAAAATAAATTTCGTCCTCGAAATTTACCTGATTAAAAGATATGGGGATACTGTTGTCGCATGACATCCTCTGGCTCCCACGTCGCCTCTTCCGTGCCGTGATTTCGCCACAAGAATTTGACCAGAGGGACGGACTTCCTTCTCAACACTTTCACGTCTCGATCCAAAATTTGCACTAGTTCCTCCTCAAAGGATAAATCTAGCCTTACTTTAATTTCTTCCACTGGCACCACATGCGATGGATCAGAACGATATCTCTTTAACATCGAGACATGAAACACGTCATGTATCTGCTCCAACTCTGGAGGCAACTCCAAACGATAAGCCACTCGGCCCACACATTCTAACACCTGATAAGGCCCGATAAACCGAGCACTTAGCTTACCTTTCCGTCCAAACCTCATTACCTTTTTCCATGGAGAAACCTTCAAAAAGACTTGGTCTCCTACTGCAAATTCCACCTCCTTCCGCATTAGATCCACATAAGACTTCTGCCGATCAGACGCTTCCTTCAAGCGAGCCCGTATTAATTTAACTTTCTCCTCTGTTTCCGAAACTAGATCTGGACCCAACACCTGGCGTTCACCCAACTCCGTCCAACAATTTGGAGTACGACATCTCCTTCCATATAATGCTTCATACGGCGCCATCTGAATACTAGCTTGATAGCTATTATTGTAAGCGAATTCAGCCAAGGGTAAATACTCCTCCCAACTACCCCTAAAATCAATGATGCAACCCTTAGCATATCTTCCAAAATATGAATTACCCTCTCAGACTGACCATCAGTCTGTGGGTGGAAAGCGGTACTAAAGTCTAACCTTGTTCCCATTGCTTGATGAAGAGCCTTCCAAAATCGTGACGTGAACCTAGGGTCCCTATCTGATATGATCGACAACGGTACACCATGTAATCTTACAACCTCAGCCACGTACAACTTAGCCAACTTTTGTAGAGCAAAGTCCACTCGAACCGGTATGAAGTGAGCAGACTTCGTCAACCGATCCACAACTACCCAAATTGAATCTTTCTTGGTGGGCATAAGGGGTAACCCACTAACGAAATCCATCGTGATTTTTTCCCATTTCCATTGGGGAATCTTTACCGGCTGCAACAATCCCGAAGGCAATTGATGTTCAGCTTTGACTTGCTGACACGTCAAACACTTCCCCACATATTCCGTAACTTCTCGCTTCAATCCTGGCCACCAGAACTGCTCTCGCAAATCCCGATACATCTAACTCCTCTGAGGGCTACTATGCGATTCCCGAAGAATCATCCGCCTTAACTCCTCATCTTTTGGCATACCAACCTTTCCCCGGAAACACAAAACTCCATCATTGTTCAGACTGTAGTCCTCTACTTCACCCTCCTGCACTTGCCGAATTCGAGTACTTAAGACATCCTCCAAAAGTTGCTTCTCCTTGATTTGACTTGTCCACATAGGTCTTACTTGTAATTCAGCTACCAAACTGCCATCCTCATATAAACTAAGATGAGCGAACATTGCCCGTAAATCCGTTATCGCCTTCCTACTCAACGCATCCACCACCACATTTGCCTTACCTGGATGGTACTCAATCGAGCAGTCATAGTCCTTTAACAGCTCAATCCACCTTCTCTGTCTTAGGTTCAACTCCTTCTGAGTGAGAAGATACTTCAAGCTTTTATGGTCAGTGTAAATAACTGACTTCTCCCCGTACAAGTAGTGTCTCCAGATCTTCAGAGCAAACACTACCGCCGCCAACTCCAAATCATGCGTAGGGTAGTTCAACTCATGCGCTCTTAACTGTCGAGACGCATACGCCACCACTTTTCCCTCTTGCATCAACACACACCCTAAACCTGTGTGTGACGCATCACAGTAGACGGTAAATTCTTTTCCCGCCTCTGGTTGAATTAACACCGGTGCTTCTGTCAGGATTCTCTTCAGCTTCTCAAAGCTCTCCTGTTGTTTGCCAGACCACACAAACGATTCTCCCTTCCTTAACAACTTAGCTAAAGGTGCTGCTATTGACGAGAACCCCTCAACAAATCTCCTGTAATATCCTGCCAACCCCAAGAAACTTCGAATTTCCGCCATAGACTTCGGCGACTTCCAATCCAACACATCTTCTATCTTCCGAAGGTCTACTCTTATTCCCTCTGCAGAAACTACGTGCCTTAAGAAAGTCACTTCCTTCAGCCAGAACTCACACTTACTGAACTTTGCATACAGTTGCTTCTCCCTCAAAATTTGCATTACCACACGAAGATGTGCATCATGCTCCTCCTCGGACTTAGAATATACCAAGATATCGTCGATGAACACTACGATGAATCGATCAAGGTATGGCTGGAACACCCAGTTCATCATATCCATGAATGCTGCTGGCACGTTCGTCAAACCGAATGGCATTACCAAGAACTCATAATGACCATAGCATGTTCGAAACACCGTCTTAAGGATGTCCCCTTCCTTCACCTTTAACTGATGATAACCCGGCCTTAGGTCAATCTTAGAAAAGACCGAAGCTCCTTTTAGTTGATCGAACATGTCGTCGATTTTCGGTAATAGGTACTTATTCTTAATCGTCAACTTATTCAGTTGACGATAATCCACGCACATACGCATGGATCCATCCTTCTTCTTCACGAATAGAACCGACGCTCCCCATGGAGACACACTCGGTCGGATAAATCCTCGATCCAAAAGCTCCTGGATCTGAGCTTTGAGCTCCACCAACTCCTTCGGCGCCATTCGATAAGGAGCGATAGATACCAGAGCTGTACCCGGGAGTAGTTCTATTCCAAACTCCACTTCGCGATCCGGGGGTAATCTTGGCAACTCCTCCTGAAAGACATCCGCGAAATCCTTGACTGTTCAAACCCCATCGACAGTCACCTCCTTAGCATCCGAAGCACTAATAAAAGCTAGAAAGGCATTACATCCCTTCTGAATCATCTTAACAGCTTTCAATGCCGACACTACGTTGGACAGATAGTTCCTTCTCTCTTCTAACACAACCACCTCTCCGCCTTCCGGGGTACTTAACACCATGCGCTTAGACCCACAATCCAACTTAGCATGATGCTTTGTCAACCAATCCATTCCTAAAATAAGGTCAAACTCTCCAAATGGTAATTCCATTAAATCTGCCGGAAACATACCCCTTGAGTCTCTAACGGTACATCCTTAAATAGCTTGTCCAGTACCCTAGATTGTCTTAGGGGACTAACCACAGTCATCTTCCTAGTGGTTGTTTCAGAATCTTTACTTAAGATCTCAGATATCGAGCATACAACATAGGAGTGGGTTGACCCAATATCAATCAAGGCAAGGTAAGGATTATCAGCAATAAGAAACGTACCGGTTATGACATCCGGTGCGTCACCATCCTCCTGTCGACGAACTGCATAAACTAGCCCCGGCTGCCTCGCATCTACATTACCTGCACCTCTACCAGGTGCTCCACGACCTCGACCAGCCCCATTTCCTCCTATACCTGGGCCACGACCCCTTGGTCTAGGCTGATCACCTCTCCTAGCCTGATCAGAACCTCGGCCCGCTGGCTGTACCCGATCCATCTGAGGACAATCCTTAATCAGATGTTCTGTGGATCCACACCTAAAGCATCCATCGGTTTTCATTCTGCACTCCCTATAATGCGTCCTCCCACACGTAGAACATGCTCGATTCTGGCCCGTCGGAGCACGAGCTGGCCCATCAGTCCTAGGCCTTTTCTGAAAATTCCCAGATGCTCTTGATGGCCCAAAACTTCTCTTACTCTTACCCCAATCCTTATCCCTTTCTTGTCTCTGAACCCGTTTCACTTCCTCAGCTATTTTAACCTTATCCACCAAAACCGCAAAAACTCTCTCTCGCTGCGGTGCTATCAGAACCCTTAACTCATTTCGCAGCCCATCCTCGAACCGAACACAACGTTCATACTCCGTTGCTACCATTCCCCGAGCGTAGCGACTTAAGCACAGAAACTCTGCCTCATATTCAGCCACAGACTTACTTCCCTGCACCAGGTTCAAGAATGCCTTTCTTTATGCATCAATATAGCTGGCCCCAACATACTTCCCTTGGAATGACTCCTTAAAGAAATCCCAGTCAATCAGGTCTGCCGCAATACCTTCTTTCACCGTGAGCCACCACTGATAGGCCTCGTCTCGAAGAAGAGACACGACCCCTTTCAACTTTTCCTCTACCGTGAAGTCTAAGTCATCCATTATGCGCTCAGTCGCTTGCATCCAATACTCAGCTGTGTTAGGGGCTACACTAGAAACTCCCCTAAACACTTCTGCCCCATTGGTCTTAAGCCGCTCCGGTACCGATTTTCGGGCTCCTGTGCCCATGCCTACTCCAGCAACTCTCTCAAGGACTCACAACATCGCCTGAGATACAGTATCATCACCGGTCGCCTGATCCCGTAACTCTCCCTCCACAGCTGGAGGATCCGGCATTTCGATTCCCGATCCGTGGCCAGGCCCTACTGGCTCAGAAAAGGCAATCCTACCCCTACCGAGTCCACGCGGCGGACGTCCTCTACCCCTTGTACTCATTCCTCCGATCGATGTTTATCCGATTAAGAATTTTATGAATCATTATTTTTCTTCCACTGTTTAATCACGAACAGTTTTATGAATAGCTTTACGAGTAGTTCTTTCGAATTTGCGTACACCATTCAGTCTCAAGTTTGCATCCTCAAATATACACATACATTCAATCATCATACAAAGAGCATCCATGAACTTACGCTCATCACAGAAAAGTGTTGTTGTTGTTTTACTACCCAGGGGCATTTTCGTAATTTTATCCTACAGGGGTATTTTCGTAATTCTCCAAAATAGGGATCCTTGGTGATTTTATGAAATAAGGGTATTTTGGTAATTTTGTAATCTCGGGCGTATTTCAGTAATTTTGATGTCCAGGGGTATTTCGGTAATTTTGAAGTCCTGGGTTGTTTTGGTCATTTCACAAAACAAGGGTAATTTCGTAATTTTACAAACTGTGGGTAGTTTTTTGTTGTTGTTGTTGTGCTTTTTTTTAAACAGGGGTACTTTTGGTAAATCTAGTTTCATGATTCGGGTTACTCTTGTAAATATGGGATTTTTCGGGCAAAGCTTTCAAAACATGGTTGATTGAAAAAAAATTTCATAAATCAAAGGTATTTTGAGAATTTTACAAAACTTGGGGATTTTTTTTTTTCAAGGGGATGGCTGGTCCCTTTCGGGTTTTAATCATAAGGTTTAGCCCATCAATAAGTTCTCGTAACTAGGGTGAATAGTCACTACGCACCAGGTAAGATTCTCGTGAAGAGGAGGTGAGTCGCTAGGACTGCTTAAATACCAAGTTCTCCCTGAATCCACTCCTAGACATGCGTATGTCTATTGCCACACCCTAACTTGGCTAAGGTGAACAGTCACTACGCACCAGGTAGGATTCCAGTGAAGAGGAGGCGAGTCACTAGGACTGCTTAAATACCAGGCTCTTCCGGATCCAATCCTAGACATGCGTATGCCTGTTGCCACACCCAAGCCTTGCGACTTATTTACGGGTTTGTTTAGTGAAGTTAAGTCTTATGAGATTTTAGGAGTTGTTTCCACTAGGCCTAGAGTCCATCAAGTTCTAATCTAACTAATCTACGTCCCATTAAGCCCATCAAGCCCACATATATATATATATATATATATATCACACAATGGTTCAGAGTACTTACCTGACGGACTTGGGCCAGAGACGCAGGTGCCATGCTGAGCTAACCAACCTGTTATTATTAAAAACAAAACATACATATTTCAAAAGCCCCTCTTTAGAAAATGTTTTGAGCCCAAAAACCCCAGAGCCGAGTTTTGAACCGGGCTCTGATACCAATTTGTAACACCCCAAACCCGGCCCAAACGCTACAACCAGATCCGGTATGTCACTTAAGATATTTTACAAAACATGTCGCATTTTGGAAAACAATTACTAGGTTTACACCTTTATTTTGAAAACTTAAGAATTCATTTAAGAAAAATAAAATATTAAATCATAAGTTATCTTGGTGGATTTTAAATGAAAGCCGAAATTCCATACAAGTCTCAACTTAATTGAAAACATAAAACTTAAAATAAAAGCCCAGTAATAAAAGCCCAACAAAATCCCAAAGCATAAATGGTAGTCTAGTGGCCCATGGCCTTATTACAAGGAAATTTAAACCCATTAATTAAAAGAAAATAAAATATAAAATTAAGTCTTTTCTTTAGAATCCTCAATGCTCTGTCGCATGGACACCTTGCTCTCCTCTCCAGCCCGGTCCGATGCCTAAGTGTCACCTGAGATGGTTAAAAATTAAAGGGTGAGTCGCGAGACTCAGTGTGCAACCCTCATGCACCATTAGATTTGGGCTTTAGCCCCATAAAACATATTAATCAAATACAAACAACAAAAATAATATGCAAAGCCCAACCCATGTCCTAGGTGTCCATCCGCTACACGCCCCCGTACCAGCCATACACACCATTGCGAATTTCTACAATCAACCCACATCGCTACACGCCTTGATGGCAGTCGTGCTGCTCATCATCAGATCACGGCCGTAGCCACTACAACAGATCACGGTAAATACCGCTACACAGATCACGGTAAAAACCGCTACAACATATAACTTCCTCCTTTCAACAAACCCAACCCATGCAATCACATACAATCATTATACTTATATCATTTAATCAAGACATTCACTAACCTGTGATTCGCTCTTACCCTTTTTGGGTTTCCATCATTAAGCCGGGGTTTTGGCATTTATCATAACATATAAAATTTATATACATATATTTAACAATTAGATCTAGATGGTGTGGAAGTGTTACACACCTGATATCGCGAAATCCAATATTCCTAGTTGATGCCCTTGTTATCCGGATCTATTATCCTCAATTTATAGCCTTGCTCAAAAGCCAGAAAAATACGAAAGTGAGGCTTTCCCTACATTCGACAACCAGTTAGTTTTTACCCAAATTACTCATTTGTATACACAAATCTCCTTACCTTGAAATCCCGAGAGTTCTTAAGAAAACGTCACCACCCTTCCTACATTCGGCCATCACCAAAATATTAACCCAAACTGATGATCGCAACCAACCGAGTACCTTATGGCATTCTGCCAAAGAAAAAAAACCAAAAAGTGGCCATTCGGCCGAACCTACCACCACCTACCTTCGGCTTTTCCACAAATCGGCACTACAGATCTCAGCAAGAAAAGATTCGGCTTCTAAGAATAGAGAGTGAACATCAATCGAGACGTTAGAGGGGTAATTTGGTTTAAGAATGATATGAGAAAGAAGGAAATATCGTAGAAACAAACCACAAAGAACTTACCAAACTAGGAAGGAGTATTCGGCTATGGTGCACCTTCGGGAAAAACCAACCTTGAAGATTCGGCTAAAGAAGGAGGAGATGTGAGCAAGGAGAATTCGGCTTTTAGAAACAAAATATTGAGGAGAGGAGAGCTAGGAAGTTGCGGCAAAGAAAGGGAGAAAGGCTCACAAGAGAAAAGAAATTTCGGCTAGCAGAGAATAGGTGAGAAAAAAGAAAAAATAAAATGAAAAAGATGATCACTGGCCAACAAATTTTCGGCAAATCAAACCCCCCTCCCAGAGTTGGATTTTCGGCCAACTCTGCTGTCATCTGATAGCTCTTATCTTTCCTGTTATCTTAATCCCTTATCTCCTCAAAAATAGCCCTAATTCCTCTCTTCCTATTATCGTCATTTAATAATAAAAATAAAAGAATTAACTCCCCTATTTTGTAGCTAATGTGCCGTCCTCCCTTCCCCCCTTGGAGTGCCGAATTTTGACCCAAAAACTTGGTCCCCAAGCAGCAAACACTTGGCCCAATCTTTCCCTTAATGACGCCACCTACATGCTCCCCGTACAACACCTCCAAATTTTTCGACCACAAGCCCATCTTGCAATTTAAACACAGATACCTATTTAAATAATGTTCTGTAGCTCTTTATTAGAAACTAACCCAAGTTTCAGCCCAAACCTGTGCCCCCTTTTGTACCTCAAATTCTCAAATTAATATTTTAAGCATACAAACCCCTAAAATGTGCAGACCCAATTATTCAGGATGTTACAGTTCTACCCCCTTAAAATAAATTTCGTCCTCGAAATTTACCTGCTTAAAAGAGATGGGGATACTATTGTCGCATGACATCCTCTGGCTCCCACGTCGCCTCTTCCGTGCTGTGATTTCGCCACAAGAATTTGACCAGAGGGACGGACTTCCTTCTCAACTCTTTCACATCTCGATCCAAAATTTGCACTGGTTCCTCCTCAAAGGATAAATCTGGCCTTAATTTAATTTCTTCCACTGGCACCACATGCGATGGATCAGAACGATATCTCCTTAACATCGAGACATGAAACACGTCATGTATCTGCTCCAACTCTGGAGGCAACTCCAAACGATAAGCCACTCGGCCCACACATTCTAACACCTGATAAGGCCCGATAAACCGAGGACTTAGCTTGCCTTTCCGTCCAAACCTCATTACCTTTTTCCATGGAGAAACCTTCAAAAAGACTTGGTCTCCTACTGCAAATTCCACCTCCTTCCGCTTTAGATCCACATAAGACTTCTGCCGATCAGACGCTTCCTTCAAGTGAGCCCGTATTAATTTAACTTTCTCCTCTGTTTCCGAAACTAGATCTGGACCCAACACCTGACATTCACCCAACTCTGTCCAACAAGTTGGAGTACGACATCTCCTTCCATATAATGCTTCATACGGCACCATCTGAATACTAGCTTGATTGCTATTATTGTAAGCGAATTCAGCCAAGGGTAAATACTCCTCCCAACTACCCCTAAAATCAATGATGCAACCCTTAGCATATCTTCCAAAATATGAATTACCCTCTCAGATTGACCATCAGTCTGTGGGTGGAAAGCGGTACTAAAGTCTAACCTTGTTCCCATTGCTTGATGAAGAGCCTTCCAAAATCGTGACGTGAACCTAGGGTCCCTATCTGATATGATCGACAACGGTACACCATGTAATCTTACAACCTCAGCCACGTACAACTTAGCCAACTTTTGTAGAGCAAAGTCCACTCGAACCAGTATGAAGTGAGCAGACTTCGTCAATCGATCCACAACTACCCAATTTGAATCTTTCTTGGTGGGCGTAAGGGGTAACCCACTAACGAAATCCATCGTGATTCTTTCCCATTTCCATTGGGGAATCTTTACTGGCTGCAACAATCCCGAAGGCAATTGATGTTCAGCTTTGACTTGCTGACACGTCAAACACTTCCCCACATATTCCGTAACTTCTCGCTTCAATCCTGGCCACCAGAACTGCTCTTGCAAATCCCGATACATCTTAACTCCTCTGGGGGCTACTATGCGATTCCCGAAGAATCATCCGCCTTAACTCCTCATCTTTTTCCATACAAACCTTTCCCTGAAAAAACAAAACTCCATCATTGTTCAGACTGTAGTCCTCTACTTCACCTTCCTGCATTTGCCGAATTCGAGTACTTAAGACATCCTCCAAAAGTTGTTTCTCCTTGATTTGACTTGTCCACATAGGTCTTACTTGTAATTCAGCTACCAAACTGCCATCCTCATATAAACTAAGATGAGCGAACATTGCCCGTAAATCTGCTATCGCCTTCCTACTCAACGCATCCACCACCACATTTGCCTTACCCAGATGGTACTCAATCGAGTAGTCATAGTCCTTTAACAACTCAATCCACCTTCTCTGTCTTAGGTTCAACTCCTTCTGAGTGAGAAGATACTTCAAGCTTTTATGGTCAGTGTAAATAACTGACTTCTCCCCGTACAAGTAATGTCTCCAGATCTTCAGAGCAAACACTACCGCCGCCAACTCCAAATCATGCTTAGGGTAGTTCAACTCATGCGCTCTTAACTGTCGAGACGCATACGCCACCACTTTTCCCTCTTGCATCAACACACACCCTAAACCTGTGTGTGACGCATCACAGTAGACGGTAAATTCTTTTCCCGCCTCTGGTTGAATTAACACCGGTGCTTCTGTCAGGATTCTCTTCAGCTTCTCAAAGCTCTCATGTTGTTTGCCAGACCACACAAACGATTCTCCCTTCCTTAACAACTTAGTTAAAGGTGCTGCTATTGACGAGAACCCCTCAACAAATCTCCTGTAATATCCTGCCAACCCCAAGAAACTTCGAATTTCCGCCACAGACTTCGGCGACTTCCAATCCAACACAGCTTCTATCTTCCGAGGGTCTACTCTTATTCCCTCTGTAGAAACTACATGCCTTAAGAAAGTCACTTCCTTCAGCCAGAACTCACACTTACTGAACTTTGCATACAGCTACTTCTCCCTCAAAATTTGCATTACCACACGAAGATGTGCATCATGCTCCTCCTCGGACTTAGAATATACCAGGATATCATTGATGAACACTACGATGAACCGATCAAGGTATGGCTGGAATACCCGGTTCATCGTATCCATGAATGTTGCTGGCGCGTTCGTCAAACCGAACGGCATTACCAAGAACTCATAATGACCATAGCGTGTTTGAAACACCGTCTTATGGATGTCCCTTTCCTTCACCTTTAACTGATGATAACCCGACCTTAGGTCAATCTTAGAAAAGACCGATGCTCCTTTTAGTTGATCGAACAAGTCGTCGATTCTCGGTAATAGGTACTTATTCTTAATCGTCAACTTATTCAGTTGACGATAATCCACGCACATACGCATGCATCCATCCTTCTTCTTCACGAATAGAACCGGCGCTCCCCATGGAGACACACTCGGTTGGATAAATCCTCGATCCAAAAGCTCCTCGATCTGAGCTTTGAGCTCCACCAACTCCTTCGGCGCCATTCGATAAGGAGCGATAGATACCGGAGCTGTACCCGGGAGTAGTTCTATTCCAAACTCCACTTCGCGATCCGGGGGTAATCCTGGCAACTCCTCCGGAAAGACATCCGCGAAATCCTTGACTGTTCAAACCCCATCGACAGTCACCTCCTTAGCATCCGAACCACTAATAAAAGCTAGAAAGGCATTACATCCCTTCCGAATCATCTTAACAGCTTTCAATACCGACACTACGTTGGACAGATAGTTCCTTCTCTCTCCTAACACAACCACCTCTCCGCCTTCCGGGGTACTTAACACCATGCGCTTAGACCCACAATCCAACTTAGCACGATGCTTTGTCAACCAATCCATTCCTAAAATAAGGTCAAACTCTCCAAATGGTAATTCCATTAAATCTGCCGGAAACACTACCCCTTGAGTCTCTAATGGTACATCCTTAAATAGCTTGTCCAGTACCCTAGATTGTCCTAGGGGACTAACCACAGTCATCTTCCTAGTGGTTGTTTCAGAATCTATTCTTAAGATCTCAGATATCGAACATACAACATAGGAGTGGGTTGACCCAATATCAATCAAGGCAAGGTAAGGATTATCAGCAATAAGAAACATACCGGTTATGACATCCGGTGCGTCACCATCCTCCTGTCGACGAACTGCATAAACTAGCCCCGGCTGCCTCCCATGTACATTACCTGCACCTTTACCAGGTGCTCCACGACCTCGACCAGCCCCATTTCCTCCTCTATCTGGGCCACGACCCCTTGGTCTAGGCTGATCACCTCTCCTAGCCTGATCAGAACCTCAGCCCGCTGGCTGTACCCGATCCATCTGAGGACAATCCTTAATCAGATGTTCTGTGGATCCACACCTAAAGCATCCACTGGTTTTCATTCTGCACTCCTCATAATGCGTTCTCCCACACGTAGAACATGCTCGATTCTGGCCCGTCGGAGCACGAGCTGGCCCATCAGTCCTAGGTTCTTTCTGAAAATTCCCAGATCCTCTTGATGGCCCAAAACTCCACTTACTCTTACCCCAATCCTTATCCCTTTCTTGTCTCTCAACCCGTTTCACTTCCTCAGCTATTTTAACCTTATCCACCAAAACCGCAAAAACTCTCTCTCGCTGCGGTGCTATCAGAACCCTTAACTCATTTTGCAGCCCATCCTCGAATCGAACACAACGTTCATACTCCGTTGCTACCATTCCTCGAGCGTAGCGACTTAAGCACAAAAACTCTGCCTCATATTTAGCCACGGACTTACTTCCCTGCACCAGGTTCAAGAATGCCTTCCTTTATGCATCAATATAGCTGGCCCCAACATACTTCCCTTGGAATGACTCCTTAAAGAAATCCCAGTCAATCAGGTTTGCCGCAATACCTTCTTTCACCGTGAGCCACCACTGATAGGCCTCGTCTCGAAGAAGAGACACGACCCCTTTCAACTTTTCCTCTACCGTGAAGTCTAAGTCATCCATTATGCGCTCAGTCGCTTTCGTCCAGTACTCAGCTGTGTTAGGGGCTACACCAGAAACTCCCCTAAACACTTCTGCCCCATTGGTCTTAAGCCGCTCCGGTATCGATTTCCGGGCTCCTGTGCCCATGCCTACTCCAGCAACTCCCTCAAGGACTCACAACATCGCCTGAGATACAGCATCATCTCCGATCCCCTGATCCCGTAACTCTCCCTCCACAGCTGGAGGATCCGGCATTTTGTTTCCCGATCCGTGGCCAGGCCCTACTGGCTCAGACAAGGCAATCCTACCCCTACCGCGTCCATGCGGCGGACGTCCTCTACCCCTTGTACTCATTCCTCCGATCGACTTTTATCTGATTGAGAATTTTATGAATCATTAGTTTTCTTCCACTGTTTAATCACGAACAGTCTTATGAATAGCTTTACGAGTAGTTCTTTCGAATTTGCATACACCATTCAGTCTTAAGTTTGCATCCTTTAATATACACATACATTCAGTCATCATACAAAGAGCATCCATGAACTTACGTTCATCACAGAAAAGTGTTGTTGTTGTTTTACTACCCAGGGGCATTTTCGTAATTTTATCCTATAGGGGTATTTTCGTAATTTTCCAAAATAGGGTTCCTTGGTGATTTTATAAAATAAGGGTATTTTGGTAATTTTGCAATCCCGGGGTTATTTCGGTAATTTTGATGTCCAGGGGTATTTCGGTAATTTTGAAGTCCAAGGGTATTTCGGTAATTTTGAAATCCAGGGTTGTTTTGGTCATTTCGCAAAACAAGGGTAATTTCGTAATTTTACAAACCGTGGGTAGTTTGTTGTTGTTGTGCTTTTTTTTTTAAACAGGGGTACTTTTGGTAAATCTAGTTTCATGATTTGGGTTACTCTTGTAAATATGGGATTTTTCGGGCAAAGCTTTCAAAACATGGTTGATTGAAAAAAATTTTAATAAATCAAAGGTATTTTGAGAATTTTACAAAACTTGGGGATTTTTTTTTCAAGGGGATGGCTGGTCCCTTTCGGGTTTTAATCATAAGGTTTGGCCCATCAATAAGTTCTCGTAACTAGGGTGAATAGTCACTACGCACCAGGTAAGATTCTAGTGAAGAGGAGGTGAGTCGCTAGGACTGCTTAAATACCAAGCTCTCTCTGAATCCACTCCTAGACATGCGTATGTCTATTGCCACACCCTAACTTGGCTAAGGTGAACAGTCACTACGCACCAGGTAGGATTCCAGTGAAGAGGAGGTGAGTCACTAGGACTGCTTAAATACCAAGCTCTTCCGGATCCAATCCTAGACATGCGTATGCCTGTTGCCACACCCAAGCCTTGTGACTTATTTACGGGTTTGTTTAGTGAAGTTAAGTCTTATGAGATTTTAGGAGTTGTTTCCACTAGGCCTAGAGTCCATCAAGTTCTAATCTAACTAATCTACGTCCCATTAAGCCCATCAAGCCCACATATATATATATATATATCACACAATGGTTCAGAGTACTTACCTGGCGGACTTGGGCCGGAGACGCAGGTGCCATGCTGAGCTAACCAACCTGTTATTATTAAAAACAAAACATACATATTTCAAAAGCCCCTCTTTAGAAAACGTTTTGAGCCCAAAAACCCCAGAGCCGAGTTTTGAACCGGGCTCTGATACCAATTTGTAACACCCCAAACCTGGCCCAAACGCTACAACCAGATCCAGTATGTCACTTAAGAGATTTTACAAAACATGTCGCATTTTGGAAAACAATTACTTGGTTTACACCTTTATTTTGAAAACTTAAGAATTCATTTAAGAAAAATAAAATATTAAATCATAAGTTATCTTGGTGGATTTTAAATGAAAGCCGAAATTCCATACAAGTCTAAACTTAATTGAAAACATAAAACTTAAAATAAAAGCCCAGTAATAAAAGCCCAACAAAATCCCAAAACATAAATGGTAGTCTAGTGGCCCATGGCCTTATTACAAGGAAATTTAAACCCATTAATTAAAAGAAAATAAAATATAAAATTAAGTCTTTTCTTTAGAATCCTCAATGCTCTGTCGCATGGCCACCTTGCTCTCCTCTCCAGCCCGGTCCGATGCCTAAGTGTCACCTGAGATGGTTAAAAATTAAAGGGTGAGTCGCGAGACTCAGTGTGCAACCCTCATGCACCATTAGATTTGGGCTTTAGCCCCATAAAACATATTAATCAAATACAAACAACAAAAATAATATGCAAAGCCCAACCCATGTCCTTGGTGTCCATCCGCTACACGCCCCCGTACCAGCCATACACACCATTGGGGATTTCTACAATCAACCCACACCACTACACGCCTTGATGGCAGTCGTGCTGCTCATCATCAGATCATGGCCGTAGCCACTACAACAGATCACGGTAAATACCGCTACACAGATCACGATAAAAACCGCTACAACATATAACTTCCTCCTTTCAACAAACCCAACCCATGCAATCACATACAATCATTATGCTTATATCATTTAATCAATACATTCACTAACCTGTGATTCGCTCTTACCCTCTTTGGGTTTCCATCATTAAGCCAGGGTTTCAGCATTTATCATAACATATAAAATTTATATACATATATTTAACAATTAGATCTAGATGGTGTGGAAGTGTTACACACCTGATATCGCAAAATCCAATATTCCTAGTCGATGCCCTTGTTATCCGTATCTATTATCCTCAATTTATAGCCTTGCTCAAAAGCTAGAAAAATACGAAAGTGAGGCTTTCCCTACATTCGGCCAACAGTTAGTTTTTACCCAAATTACTCATTTGTATACACAAATCTCCTTACCTTGAAATCCCGAGAGTCCTTAAGAAAATGTCACCACCCTTCCTACATTCGGCCATCACCAAAATATTAACCCAAACTGATGATCGCAACCAACCGAGTACCTTATGACATTCGGCCACAGAAAAAAAAACAAGAAAGTGGCCATTCGGCCGAACCTACCACCACCTACCTTCGGCTTTTCCACAAATCGGCACTACAGTTCTCAGCCAGAAAAGATTCGGCTTCTAAGAATAGAGAGTGAACATCAATCGAGACGTTAGAGGGGTAATTTGGTTTAAGAATGATATGAGAAAGAAGGAAATATCGTAGAAACAAACCACAAAGAACTTACCAAACTAAGAAGGAGTATTCGGCTACGGTGCACCTTCGGGAAAAACCAACCTTGAAGATTCGGCTAAAGAAGGAGGAGATGTGAGCAAGGAGAATCCGGCTTTTAGAAAGAAAATATTGAGGAGAGGAGAGCTAGGATGTTGCGGCAAAGAAAGGGAGAGAGGCTCACAAGAGAAAAGAAATTTCGGCTAGCAGAGAATAGGTGAGAAAGAAGAAAAAATAAAATGAAAAAGATGATCACTGGCCAACAAGTTTTCGGCAAATCAAACCCCCTCCCAGAGTTGGATTTTCGGCCAACTTTGCTGTCATCTGATAGCTCTTATCTTTCCTGTTATCTTAATCCCTTATCTCCTCAAAAATAGCCCTAATTCCTCTCTTCCTATTATCATCATTTAATAATCAAAATAAAAGAATTAACTCCCCTATTTTGTAGCTAATGTGCCGTCCTCCCTTCCCCCCTTGGAGTGCCGAATTTTGACCCAAAAACTTGGGCCCTAAGCAGCAAACACTTGGCCCAATCTTTCCCTTAATGACGCCACCTACATGCTCCCCATACAAAACCTCCAAATTTTTGGGCCACAAGCCCATCTTGCAATTTAAACACAGATACTGTAACACCCCTAACCCATACCCGTCACCGGATTTGAGTTATGAGGCATTACCGAACTATACATAGATCATTGCATGCATTTGGCGAAACTCATTCTTTTATCAAAGCAAAGCTCACATGAATTCATTTACGTATCCAATTGAATCTAAAATGTCTACAAAGTACATGCATTGCATATCTATATAATTTTGCCACTCAGTTCACATGCATTGAAATAAACTAGCAATTTCGAGTAGGCATAACCATATTTATTTATTCATATAATACAAACATGAACTCTCAAATTTACAATTTAAACAATAATCCTATGTCTTTTCTTGACTTAAGAATATGACTTATTCATTATTATAAGCGTGCATAAAATGGCAAATTTGTCCAAAAGAGATATGCATGATCCCACATCACAACTCCATACTGAATATAAATAATCTCTACCACATTCAATTTACAAGTCACTGATCAAAATCTACTTGAACCTAACATACAATACACCATTGCCGAATATATTATGGGATCAACTTGACTATGTCACCGAATTCTATGTCAATAATACAAGCATCAAATTTCACTTTTAATCATATTACCAAGTTAATATACTACATGCTTTAACCTATAAACATCCATTACTTCACCTATTAGCTACACACATTATCAATTACCACACCATATATATATATATATATATATATATATACACACACACATAGGCCATTCGATTCTTCTTTCAAACATGAACTAAGCCATGAACACAATCATACATCCATAGTACTATCATGCAAGCCATTACCATGTAGAACTTAATTTTTATCCAAAGGAACTAAGCCTTTTTCGCAAGGCTATATTATAGTTATGTACAATCACCCAAAATCTCATAGTTAACACTTTAGTCCAACCTATACATGCCTTTCGAATTAAACTAAGTTAGGTATACCAAGAGATTTGACAGTGCGATTCACTTCTCGGATGATCCTTCGAGTCCGTAGCTCAAATCAATGATCTATAAAACAGAGGTAGATAAGAACACACACACGATAAGCTTGCTAGCTTAGTAAGTATTAAGAAAACATATACTTATATATATATAACATACATCCAACCATTCAATTCAATATCTTCTGTCACCAATTCAAACATAAATAATACATAGTTTCTTTTACCTATAAAGCCGAAATATCTATATATCATTGATGCATTTAATACAAAAGCTTTACCTTTCTTACTCATATACACCAATCATCAAGTATATCAAAGACATATGTACATATCATATACTTATCCAATCGACTTAATCCATTCATGCTTTCAATAATTTACTATCACACGATATAACATGTATATACATATTCATTCATCTCTAATAAATCAATGTATAAGACATTCACTTTCTCGTGTACTTGTTCATCATTTTATTGAGTAACATGACTATAAAATACGTACCTCCCTGTTGAAGTAATACAAATCATGTTTCGAAGCCTAAATTTCTGATTATAGCCACTTTCTGTTCTGTTTCTTTAATCAAATCAACCCCATGTATCCGATTCTCACTGAGCTCAGTCCAGTATAATGGGGTTCGACACTTGCGACCGTACAATGCTTCGTAGGGCGCCATTTTGATACTAGATTGAAAACTATTATTGTAAGCAAATTCAATCAAAGGCAAGTATCTTTCCCACGTGCCTTCAAACTCGAGGATGCAACATCTCAACATGTCCTCAAGTATCTGAATGGTTCGTTCAGACTGACCGTCTGTTTGCGGATGAAAGGCTGTGCTAAAGTGGAGTTTAGTACCCAAAAGCATCTTGCAACTTATTCCAAAACCGTGATGTGAACCTTGGATCTCTATCTGAAACAATGGAACTCGGCACACCAAGCAACCTCACTATCTGTGATACATACAATTCAGCGAGCTTATCAAGTGAATAGTTTGCACAAACCGGCACAAAATAAGCTGATTTGGTCAGTCTATCCACTACAACCCAAACTGCATCTTTCTTGCTCAGTGTGGTAGGTAATCCGGATACAAAATCCATCCCATTTCCATTCAGGTATCATGATTGGCTGAAGTAACCCTAAAGGCACTTGATGTTCTGCTTTTACTTGCTGACAAACTAAGCACTTCGAGACAAATTCAGATATATCTCGTTTCATGCCAGGCCACCAGTAGAACTGTTTCAAATCATCGTACATTTTCGTGCTACCTGGATGTATCGATAATCAACTATTATGAGCCTCTCTCAAAAACATTTGAATCAAATCCACGTTCTTCGGAACACATATTCGGCCATTAAAGATCAAATAATCATTTGTATCAATTTGAAACTCTGACTCTACATCATTCTCACACTGAGCTCGTTTAACAATCAAATTTTTGTCAATTTTCTCTGCATCACAAATTTGCTGAATAAACATCGGTCTTGCCTTCAACTCGGCTATGATCGAACCATCCCCAAACATTGCCATATGTGTGTTCAACGCACGAAGAGCAAACAATGATTTCTGACTTAAGGCATCCGCAACAACATTGGCTTTTCCCGGATGGTAATCAATTACTAATTCATAGTCTTTCAACAGCTCTAACCACCTGCGTTGTCTCAAGTTCAAATCTTTTTGAGTCATCAAGTACTTCAGACTTTTGTGATCTGAATAAACATGACATTTTTCACTGTACAAGTAATGACGCCAAATTTTCAATGCAAACACAATAGCTGCGAGTTCTAAATCATGCGTCGGGTAATTTCTTTCATGTGGCTTCAATTGTCTTGAAGCGTAGGCTACAACTTTGCCTTCCTGCATCAAAACGCAGCCTAAACCATTCAATGAAGCATCAGAATGAACAAAAAATTCTTTACTCGATTCAGGCTGAACTAACACTGGACCTTCGGTCAAAAGGGCTTTCAACTGATCGAAGCTTTTCTGACACTTTTCCGACCACTCGAACTTTACATCTTTCTGTAATAGCTTTGTCAAAGGAGTAGCTATTATAGAAAAGCCTTTCACAAATCATCGGTAATAACTCGCAAGTCCCAGAAAGCTTCGGATTTCAGAAACATTCTTTGGTGGTTTCCAATCAAGACTAGCCGATATTTTGCTCGGGTCAACACGAATACCTGATGCTGAAACGACGTGACCCAAAAAGCTAACCTCTTTCATCCAGAATTCAAACTTACTAAACTTTGCGTACAACTGTTTATCTCGCAAAGTTTGTAGCATCAATCTCAAATGCTTGGCATGTTTGGTTTCATTTTTGGAGTAGATCAGCATGTCATCAATAAACACTACTACAAACCGATCTAAAAACTGTCTGAATACCTGATTCATCAAATCCATAAAAACTGCAGGTGCATTAGTAAGTCCAAAAGGCATAACCAGAAACTCAAAATGTCCGTACCTCATTCGGAATGCAGTCTTAGGCACCTCAGAATCTCTAACCCGCAGCTGATAATACCCCGATCTCAAATCAATCTTTGAAAACACTGAAGCCCCTTTCAACTGGTCAAACAATTCGTCTATTCGAGGCAACGGATATTTATTCTTTATTGTCACTTTATTTAACTGCCGATAATCGATACACATTCGCATAGTCCCGTCTTTTTTTTTCACAAAAAGAACTGGTGCACCCCAAGGAGAGAAACTCGGTCGTGCAAAGCCCCTATCTGTCAACTCTTGCAACTGTGCTTTCAATTCTTTCAACTCAGTAGGTGCCATCCGATACGGAGCTATCGAAATCGGAGTCGTCCCCGGTACTAATTCAATGCCAAACTCAACCTCTCGTACTGGTGGTAATCCCGGTAATTCTTCAGGAAACACATCTGAGTATTCACACAATCGGTACTGATTCAATCTGCTCTTCGGACACTTTATTATCCAACACATAAGCCAAGTAAGCTTCACAACCTTTTCTCACATACTTTCGAGCTAGCATCGAAGATAAAACTGCCGGTAACCCACTCAAATCATTAGATTCAACTCGGATGATCTCACCGTTCTGGCATCTCAAATCAATCATCTTTCTTTTGCAATTCACCACTGCATCATGCAAAGTTAACCAATCCATTCCCAAAATTATATCGAACTCATCAAAAGGCAACAACATTAAGTCAGCTGGAAAGCAAGAATCCCGAATCATCAACGGGCAACCTTTACACACTTTATCAACAAGAACACATCTACCCAAGGGGTTGGACACACGAATCACAAACTCAGTAGACTCAACAGGTAGAGTCCTACTGGATACTAGAGTTTCACACACATATGAATGAGTCGGACCAGGATCAATCAATGCAATCACAGTAGTATCATAACGTGTAAAAGTACCGGTGATAACATCTGGAGAAGAAGCATCCTCTCTGGTACGTATAGCATATGCTCTAGCAGGTGCTCGAGCCTCTGATCGAACTGCCATATCCTTCGTTCCTTTTTGACTACCACCTATATTTCTCGAATGTCCGGGTGGTCTGTCGCGTGCTAACACGTTGCTCGGTTTAGTGTTCTGAGTAGTATTTTACTCAGCTAGCATCGGGCACTCTCGAATAAAATGGTCTGACGATCCACGTTTAAAACACGACCGATCGCGAAATCTACAACTCCCAGAATGCCATTTTCCACAATGCTTGCACTCGACCCGGTCCTGCTGCACATTACCAACACTAGCCATCGAAGTAGCTCGAGAACCCACTGGAGGTCGATCTCGTCTAGGCATGTCTGAAGTAGTCTTATGTTGGCTTAAGTCATCTCTAAACGTTTTAGATACCGATTGAAAAGCCTTACTCAATGATCTTTTACGAGTGTCTCTAGCCTCTATTTCAGCCTTTCTTTTCTCTTTTCCAAGTTCTTCGGCTTTGCAAGCTCGCTCGACAAGTACTATGAACTCTTTGATTTCGAGAATGCCTAAAAGCAATTTTATGTCTTCATTCAGACCGTCTTCAAATCTTTTACACATGATGACTTCAGTGGATACACACTCTCGGGCATATCGGCTCAATCTGACAAATTTCTACTCATATTTAGTTACAGTCATGCGGCCCTGTTTTAGCTCTAGAAATTCTTTCCGTTTCTGGTCAATGAACCTCTGGCTGATATATTTCTTGCGGAATTCATTCTGGAAGAAATCCCACGTCACTTTTTCTTTCGGGACCACTGATACTAGTGTATTCCACCAGTGATATGCAGTATCCCGAAGTAAAGATATAGCACACTTCAAGCATTCATTTGGAGTACAGGATAGCTCATCAAGTACCCGAATAGTGTTATCGAGCCATATTTTGGCTCGCTCTGCGTCGTCATCATCATTAGCTTTGAATTCTTCGGCCCCGTATTTTCGGATTTTATCAACAGGAGGCCTACTAGATCTCATCGGATCTATCATCGGAGGTGCTGAGGGTACCGGAGTTGGATTATTCGGGGGTGGAGGTTGTTGTACAGCCGGGTTAGTCTGAATAAACTGGGTAAACCACTCGTTCATCATCTGGTAGAAGGCTTGTTTAGCCTCCCCCTCATGGCTACCCGAAACTGGTCGAGAGTCTACTGGCGCTGATCCGCGTGCACGTCAGGCGCTACACTCTCTACGTCATCAGCTACGACTCTGTCGGGATCAGGATCCATTTACTATATAAAACACAGTTTGAAATGTCAGACGTCACCACACTATCAAATATACAATAAAGGCATGTATAGCTAGACTCTCACGCGCTATGGTAGTCCTAGAATCGACTAAACCATAACCTCTGATACCAATCAAATGTAACACCCCTAACCCATACCCGTCGTCAGATTTGAGTTATGAGGCACTACCGAACTATACATAGATCATTGCATGCATTTGGCGAAACTCATTCTTTTATCAAAGCAAAGCTCACATGAATTCATTTGCGTATCCAATTGAATCTAAAATGTCTATAAAGTACATGCATTGCATATCTATATAATTTTGCCACTCAGTTCACATGCATTGAAATAAACTAGCATTTTCGAGTAGGCATAACTATATTGATTTATTCATATAATACAAACATGAACTCTCAAATTTACAATTTAAACAATAATCCTATGTCTTTTCTTGACTTAAGATTATGACTTACTCATTATTATAAGCGTGCATAAAACGGCAAATTTGTCCAAAAGAGATATGCATGATCCCACATCACAACTCCATACTGAATATAAATAATCTCTACCACATTCAATTTACAAGTCACTGATCAAAATCTACTTGAACCAAACATACAATACACCATTGTCGAATATATCATGGGATCAACTTGACTATGTCACCGAATTCTATGTCAATAATACAAACATCAAATTTCATTTTTAATCATATTACCAAGTTAATATACTACATGCTTTAACCTATAAACATCCATTACTTCACCTATTAGCTAAACACATTATCAATTACCACACCATATATACATACACACACACATAGGCCATTCGACTCTTGTTTCAAACATGAACTAAGCCATGAACACAATCATACATCCATAGTACTATCATGCAAGCCATTACCATGTAGAACTTAATTTTTATCCAAAGGAACTAAGCCTTTTTCGCAAGGCTATATTATAGTTATGTACAATCACCCAAAATCTCATAGTTAACACTTTAGTCTAACCTATACATGCCTTTCGAATTAAACTAAGTTAGGTATACCAAAGATTTGACAGTGCGATTGACTTCTCGGATGATCCTTCGAGTCCGTAGCTCGAATCAAAGATCTATAAAACAGAGGTAGATAAGAACACACACACGATAAGCTTGCTAGCTTAGTAAGTCTTAAGAAAACATATACTTATATATATATATAACATACATCCAACCATTCAATTCAATATCTTCTATCACCAATTCAAACATAAATAATACATAGTTTCTTTTACCTATAAAGCCGAAATATCTAAATGTCATTGATGCATTTAATACAAAAGCTTTACCTTTCTTACTCATATACACCAATCATCAAGTATATCAAAGACATATGTACATATCATATGCTTATCCAATCGACTTAATCCATTCATGCTTTCAATAATTTACTATCACACGATATAACATGTATATACATATTCATTCATCTCTAATAAATCAATGTATAAGACATTCACTTTCTCGTGTACTTGTTCATCATTTTATTGAGTAACATGACTATAAAATACGTACCTCCCTGTCGAAGTAATACGAATCATGTTTCAAAGCCTAAATTTCTTGATATGTTCGTAACTCGATTCTCATGTACTTAGAGCTCAAATCACATTCACCGGCACTAGGCCTGCTGGACTCAAGGTCCAAAGTAAATCACCGGCATTAAGCCTGCCAGGCAATAAGCCCGAATTGTTTCACCGGCACGTGGCCTGCTAGGCTAAAAGCCCGAATAACACACCGGCACGAGGCCTGCTAGGCTATAAGCCCGAATAAAACATCAATAATTCATCAACTTAAAATATTAACACTTACATCATTTCCAATTCATGTACATAAACCACAATCACTTATCATATCACATGTACTAGTTTTTCTTTATTTCACATTGAAAACACATTTAGTCCAATATATGCCCTTAACATTCAGCTATCATCTATTTCACTACTCAAATGAATCAAATAATATCATTCAACAATTTCATAATTAGCTCTTTATTGTACTTAAACTTAAGAACTTACCTCGACTATCGACGGACGACAAAAATCGGCTATTTGTGAACTTTTGCTTTTCCCCAATCCAAATCCGATTTTCTTTGTTCTTGATCTAAACATATTTAAAATAAGTTCATTCAAGTACATTTCATTTCAATATAATCCAAAAACACCTAAATGGGAAAATTACCATTTTGCCCCTAATATTTCACACTTTTACAATTTGGTCCTATTTGCACAAAACACAAATTAAGCAAAATTTCACAACATTGTAGTTAGGCCGAATCTTCCCCATATATATATATAAGTCCCTACATTTCATTTATTTTGCAAATAAACCCCTCTAAAATTTTGTTTTTACAAATTAGTCCAAAATACTCAAATTTACTAAAATTTCCAATTCAACATATACTAATCTTTAACATATCATTTACATAAAATCATAAAACATCAAAAATCACAAGAACATAGCAAAGGCCGAACATCATACATGATTATTCTTAAAAATTTTAACATGGGTCAGCTACAGTTCGAAGCAACGATCTCAAAAGCGTAAAAACTATCGAAAACCGACTAAAAACTCACCTTGAATTTTAGCTTCAAAGTGCCGAAATTTTAAAGGAATAAAACCCTTCTTCTCATGCAAAGGTTCGGCCAAGAACAAATGGATGATAATAGCATTTTCTTTTGTTTTACTTTAACATATATTAAGTTATTACTAAATTACTTAACTAACCTTAAAATTAAAATAACCAAATAATATAACTTAAGGACAAACTTGTCCATGGCCGACCACTAACTCATAAAATGGGTTATTTACCCTTTCTATACTTCATATTATAAAGCCATGCTCAAATTAGCACATTTCACTTTAGTATGCCACTTTTACACTTTACGCGATTAAGTCCTTTTAATCAAATTAAGCACTTAAACGATAAAATTTTTCTACGAAACTTTCACACATATTAATTCACACATAATGAGCACAGAATATAATATTAAAATATTTCAGACTCAGATTCGTGGTCTCGAAACCACTGTTCCTATTAGGGTCAAATTCGGGCTGTTACAACTCTTCCCCCCTTAGGGATTTTCGTCCCCGAATATCTTACCGTTAAACAAAGTCAGATGTTGTTGCCTCATTGAATCTTCAGGCTCCCACGTAGCCTCTTCAACTCCGTGCCTTTTCCATAGTACTTTCACTAATGGAATTCTCTTGTTTCTTAACTCTTTCATTTCCCGAGCTAAAATACGGATCAGTTCTTCATCATATATCATATCGGTTCAGATTTCAACCTCTAACGGAGTGATCACATGCGACAGATATGATCTATATTTACGAAGCATTGAAACGTGAAATACGTCATGTATCTTTTCTAATTCAGAGGGCAACTTCAATCTATACGCAACAGGCCCAATACGTTCGATGATTCCATACGGTCCGATGAATCTCGGACTCAACTTGCCTTTCCGACCAAATCGGAGTACTTTCTTCCACAGAGAAACTTTTAAGAAAACTCGATCTCCGACTTAAAATTCAATATCTTTACGTTTCAAATCAGCGTAAGACTTTTGACGGTCAGATACAGCTTTTAAACTATCTCTGATTATAGCCACTTTCTGTTCTGTTTCTTTAATCAAATCAACCCCATGTATCCGATTCTCACTGAGCTCAGTCCAGTATAATGGGGTTCGACACTTGCGACCGTACAATGCTTCGTAGGGCGCCATTTTGATACTAGATTGAAAACTATTATTGTAAGCAAATTCAATCAAAGGCAAGTATCTTTCCCACGTGCCTTCAAACTCGAGGATGCAACATCTCAACATGTCCTCAAGTATCTGAATGGTTCGTTCAGATTGACCGTCTGTTTGCGGATGAAAGGCTGTGCTAAAGTGGAGTTTAGTACCCAAAAGCATCTTGCAACTTATTCCAAAACCATGATGTGAACCTTGGATCTCTATCTGAAACAATGGAACTCGGCACACCATGCAACCTCACTATCTGTGATACATACAATTCAGCGAGCTTATCAAGTGAATAGTTTACACAAACTGGCACAAAATGAGCTGATTTGGTCAGTCTATCCACTACAACCCAAACTGCATCTTTCTTGCTCAATGTCGTAGGCAATCCGGATACAAAATCCATAGTGATTCTATCCCATTTCCATTCAGGTATCATGATTGGCTGAAGTAACCCTGAAGGCACTTGATGTTCTGCTTTTACTTGCTGACAAACTAAGCACTTCGAGACAAATTCAGATATATCTCGTTTCATGCCAGGCCACCAGTAGAACTGTTTCAAATCATCGTACATTTTCTTGCTACCTGGATGTATCGATAATCGACTATTATGAGCCTCTCTCAAAAACATTTGAATCAAATCCACGTTCTTCGGAACACATATTCGGCCATTAAAGATCAAACAATCATTTGTATCAATTTGAAACTCTGACTCTACATCATTCTCACACTGAGCTCGTTTAACAATCAAATCTTTGTCAATTTTCTCTGCATCACAAATTTACTAAATAAACATCGGTCTTGCCTTCAACTCGGCTATGATCGAACCATCCCCAGACATTGCCATATGTGCGTTCAACGCACGAAGAGCAAACAATGATTTCCGACTTAAGGCATCCGCAACAACATTGGCTTTTCCCGGATGGTAATCAATTACTAATTCATAGTCTTTCAACAGCTCTAACCACCTACGTTGTCTCAAGTTCAAATCTTTTTGAGTCATCAAGTACTTCAGACTTTTGTGATCTGAATAAACATGACATTTTTCACCGTACAAGTAATGACGCCAAATTTTCAATGCAAACACAATAGCTGCGAGTTCTAAATCATGCGTCGGGTAATTTCTTTCATGTGGCTTCAATTGTCTTGAAGCGTAGGCTACAACTTTGCCTTCCTGCATCAAAACGCAGCCTAAACCATTCAATGAAGCATCAGAATAAACAACAAATTCTTTACCCGATTCAGGCTGAACTAACACTGGACCTTCGGTCAAAAGGGCTTTCAACTGATCGAAGCTTTTCTGACACTTTTCCGACCACTCGAACTTGACATCTTTCTATAATAGCTTTGTCAACGGAGTAGCTATTATAGAAAAGCCTTTCACAAATCGTCGGTAATAACTCGCAAGTCCCAGAAAGCTTTGGATTTCAGAAACATTCTTTGGTGGTTTCCAATCAAGACTAGCCGATATTTTGCTCGGGTCAACACGAATACCTGATGCTGAAACGACGTGACCCAAAAAGCTAACTTCTTTCATCCAGAATTCACACTTACTAAACTTTACGTACAACTATTTATCTCGCAATGTTTGTAGCATCAATCTCAAATGCTTGGCATGTTTGGTTTCATTTTTGGAGTAGATCAGTATGTCATCAATAAACACTACTACAAACCGATCTAAAAACTGTCTGAATACCCGATTCATCAAATCCATAAAAACTGCAGGTGCATTAGTAAGTCCAAAAGGCATAACCAGAAACTCAAAATGTCCGTACCTCGTTCGGAATGCAGTCTTAGGCACATCAGAATCTCTAACCCGCAGCTGATAATACCCCGATCTCAAATCAATCTTTGAAAACACTGAAGCCCCTTTCAACTGGTCAAACAATTCATCTATTCGAGGCAACGGATATTTATTCTTTATTGTCACTTTATTTAACTGCCGATAATCGATACACATTCGCATAGTCCCGTCTTTCTTTTTCACAAAAAGAACTGGTGCACCCCAAGGAGAGAAACTCGGTCGTGCAAAGCCCCTATCTGTCAACTCTTGCAACTGTGCTTTCAATTCTTTCAACTCAGTAGGTGCCATCCGATACGGAGCTATCGAAATCGGAGTCGTCTCCGGTACTAATTCAATGCCAAACTCAACCTCTCGTACTGGTGGTAATCCCGGTAATTCTTCAAGAAACACAATCTGAGTATTCACACAATCGGTACTAATTCAATCTGCTCTTCGGGCACTTTATTATCCAACACATAAGCCAAGTAAGCTTCACATCCTTTTCTCACATGCCTTCGAGCTAGCATCGAAGATAAAACTGCCGGTAACCCACTCAAATCATTAGATTCAACTCGGATGATCTCACCGTTCTGGCATCTCAAATCAATCATCTTTCTTTTGCAATTCACCACTGCATCATGCAAAGTTAACAAATCCATTCCCAAAATTTTATCGAACATATCAAAAGGCAAAAACATTAAGTCAACTGGAAAGCAGGAATCCCGAATCATCAACGGGCAACCTTTACACACTTTATCAACAAGTACACATCTACCCAAGGGGTTGGACACACGAATCACAAACTCAATAGACTCAACAGGTAGAGTCCTACTGGATACTAGAGTTTCACACACATATGAATGAGTCGAACCAGGATCAATCAAAGCAATCACAGTAGTATCATAAAGTGTAAAAGTACCGGTGATAACATCTGGAAAAGAAGCATCCTCTCTGGTACGTATAGCATATGCTCTAGCAGGTGCTCGAGCCTCTGATCGAACTGCCATATCCTTCGTTCCTTTTTGACTACCACCTATATTTCTCGAATGTCTGGGTGGTCTGTCGCGTGCTAACGCGTTGCTCGGTTTAGTGTTCTGAGTAGTATTTTACTCAGCTAGCATCGGGCACTCTCGAATAAAATGGTCTGACGATCCACATTTAAAACACGACCGATCGCGGAATCTACAACTCCCAGAATGCCATTTTCCACAATGCTTGCACTCGACCCGGTCCTGCTGCACATTACCAACACTAGCCATCGAAGTAGCTCGAGAACCCACTGGAGGTCGATCTCGTCTAGGCATGTCTGAAGTAGTCTTATGTCGGCTTAAGTCATCTCTGAACTTTTTAGATACCGATTGAAAAGCCTTACTCAATGATCTTTTACGAGTGTCTCTAGCCTCTATTTCAGCCTTTCTTTTCTCTTTCCCAAGTTCTTCAGCTTTGCAAGCTTGCTCGACAAGTACTACGAACTCTTTGATTTCGAGAATGCCTACAAGCAATTTTATGTCTTCATTCAGACCGTCTTCAAATCTTTTACACATGATGACTTCAGTGGATACACACTCTCGGGCATATCGGCTCAATCTAAAAAATTTCTGCTCATATTTAGTTACAGTCATGCGGCCCTGTTTTAGCTCCAGAAATTCTTTCCGTTTCTGGTCAATGAACCTCTGGCTGATATATTTCTTGCGGAATTCATTCTGGAAGAAATCCCACGTCACTTTTTCTTTCGGGACCACTGATACTAGTGTATTCCACCAGTGATATGCAGTGTCCCGAAGTAAAGATATAGCACACTTCAAGCATTCATCTGGAGTACAGGATAGCTCATCAAGTACCCGAATAGTGTTATCGAGCCACATTTTGGCTCGCTCTGCGTCGTCATCATCATTAGCTTTGAATTCTTTGGCCCCGTATTTTTAGATTTTATCAACAGGAGGCCTACTAGATCTCATCGGATCTATCATCGGAGGTGCTGAGGGTACCGGAGTTGGATTATTCGGGGGTGGAGGTTGTTGTACAGCCGGGTTAGTCTGAATAAACTGGGTAAACCACTCGTTCATCATATGGTAGAAGGCTTGTTTAGCCTCCCCCTCATGGCTACCCGAAACTGGTCGAGAGTCTACTGGCGCTGATCCGCGTACACGGTCAGTCGCTACACTCTCTACGTCATCAGCTACGACTCTGTCGGGATTAGGATCCATTTACTATATAAAACACAGTTCGAAATGTCAGAAGTCACCACACTATCAAATATACAATAAAGGCATGTATAGCTAGACTCTCACGCGTTACGATAGTCCTAGAATCGACTAAACCATAAGCTCTGATACCAATCAAATGTAACACCCCTAACCCATACCCGTCGTCGGATTTGAGTTATGAGGCATTACCGAACTATACATAGATCATTGCATGCATTTGGCGAAACTCATTCTTTTATCAAAGCAAAGCTCACATGAATTCATTTGCGTATCCAATTGAATCTAAAATGTCTATAAAGTACATGCATTGCATATCTATATAATTTTGCCACTCAGTTCACATGCATTGAAATAAACTAGCATTTTCGAGTAGGCATAACTATATTGATTTATTCATATTATACAAACATGAACTCTCAAATTTACAATTTAAACAATAATCCTATGTCTTTTCTTGACTTAAGATTATGACTTATTCATTATTATAAGCGTGCATAAAATGGCAAATTTGTCCAAAAGAGATATGCATGATCCCACATCACAACTCCATACTGAATATAAATAATCTCTACCACATTCAATTTACAAGTCACTGATCAAAATCTACTTGAACCTAACATACAATACACCATTGCCGAATATATCATGGGATCAACTTGACTATGTCACCGAATTCTATGACAATAATACAAACATCAAATTTCATTTTTAATCATATTACCAAGTTAATATACTACATGCTTTAACCTATAAACATCCATTACTTAAACTATTAGCTAAAACACATTATCAATTACCACACCATATATATATATACACACATAGGCCATTCGATTCTTGTTTCAAACATGAACTAAGCCATGAACACAATCATACATCCATAGTACTATCATGCAAGCCATTACCATGTAGAACTTAATTTTTATCCAAAGGAACTAAGCCTTTTTCGCAAGGCTATATTATAGTTATGTACAATCACCCAAAATCTCATAGTTAACACTTTAGTCTAACCTATACATGCCTTTCGAATTAAACTAAGTTAGGTATACCAAAAGATTTGACAGTGCGATTGACTTCTCGGATGATCCTTCGAGTCCGTAGCTCGAATTAAAGATCTATAAAACAGAGGTAGATAAGAACACACACACGATAAGCTTGCTAGCTTAGTAAGTCTTAAGAAAACATATACTTATATATATATAACATACATCCAACCATTCAATTCAATATCTTCTATCACCAATTCAAACATAAATAATACATAGTTTCTTTTACCTATAAAGCCGAAATATCTAAATATCATTGATGCATTTAATACAAAAGCTTTACCTTTCTTACTCATATACACCAATCATCAAGTATATCAAAGACATATTTACATATCATATGCTTATCCAATCGACTTAATCCATTCATGCTTTCAATAATTTACTATCGCACGATATAACATGTATATACATATTCATTCATCTCTAATAAATCAATGTATAAGACATTCACTTTCTCGTGTACTTGTTCATCATTTTATTGAGTAACATGACTATAAAATACGTACCTCCCTGTCGAAGTAATACGAATCATGTTTCAAAGCCTAAATTTCTTGATATGTTCGTAACTCGATTCTCATGTACTTAGAGCTCAAATCACATTCACCGGCACTAGGCCTGCTGGACTCAAGGTCCGAAGTAAATCACCGGCACTAAGCCTGCTAGGCAATAAGCCCGAATTGTTTCACCGGCACGTGGCCTGCTAGGCTAAAAGCCCGAATAACACACCGGCACGAGGCCTGCTAGGCTATAAGCCCGAATAACATATCAATAATTCATCAACTTAAAATATTAACACTTACATCATTTCCAATTCATGTACATAAACCACAATCACTTATCATATCATATGTACTAGTTTTTCTTTATTTCACATTCAAAACACATTTAGTCCAATATATGCCCTTAACATTCAGCTATCATCTATTTCACTACTCAAATGAATCAAATAATATCATTCAACAATTTCATAATTATCTCTTTATTGTACTTAAACTTAAGAACTTACCTTGACTATGGACGGACGACAAAAATCGGCTATTCGTGAACTTTCGCTTTTCCCTGATCCAAATCTGATTTTCTTTGTTCTTGATCTAAACATATTTAAAATAAGCTCATTCAAGTACATTTCATTTCAATTTAATCCAAAAACACCTAAATGGGAAAATTACCATTTTGCCCCTAATATTTCACACTTTTACAATTTGGTCCTATTTGCACAAAACACAAATTAAGCAAAATTTCACAACATTGTAGTTAGGCCGAATCTTCCCCATATATATAAGTCCCTACATTTCATTTATTTTGCAAATAAACCCCTCTAAAATTTTGTTTTTACAAATTAGTCCAAAATACTCAAATTTACTAAAATTTCCAATTCAACATATACTAATCTTTAACATATCATTTACATAAAATCATAAAACATCAAAAATCACAAGAACATAGCAAAGGCCGAACATCATACATGATTATTCTTAAAAATTTTAACATGGATCAGCTACAGTTCGAAGCAACGATCTCAAAAACGTAAAAATTATCGAAAACCTACTAAAAACTCACATTGAATTTTAGCTTCAAAGTGCTTAAATTTTAAAGGTTTAAAACCCTTCTTCTCATGCAAAGGTTCGGCCAAGAACAAATGGATGATAATAGCATTTTCTTTTGTTTTACTTTAACATATATTAAGTTATTACTAAATTACTTAACTAATCTTAAAATTAAAATAACCAAATAATATAACTTAAGGACAAACTTGTCCATGGCCGGCCACTAACTCATAAAATGGGTTATTTACCCTTTCTATACTTCATATTATAAAGCCATGCTCAAATTAGCACATTTCACTTTAGTATGCGACTTTTACACTTTACGCGATTAAGTCCTTTTAATCAAATTAAGCACTTAAACGATAAAATTTTTCTACGAAACTTTCACACATATTAATTCACACATAATGAGCACAGAATATAATATTAAAAAATATTTCAGACTCGGATTCGTGGTCCCAAAACCACCGTTTCGATTAGGGTCAAATTCGGGCTGTTACAGATACCTATTTAAATAATGTTCTGTAGCTCTTTATTAGAAACTAACCTAAGTTTCAGCCCAAACCTGTGCCCCCTTTTGTACATCAAATTATCAAATTAATATTTTAAGCATAGAAACCCCTAAAATGCGCAGACCCAATTATTCAGGATGTTACACCAAGAAAGGTGCTCCAAAGCCTATATAATCACCCTAGGGGATAACCTAAGAAGACACGTGGAGTAGAAAGTAGAAAATACTCGAAGACAGCCATCGGGAGCAGCTTGGAAGAAGGATCTCCATCAAGACTGAAGATCTCATATCAATTTCTCTCGAAGTTTTTAGGTTTTCTTTTGTTTTGTAGTTTTCCTTATTTTAAGATGTTTCCCTCTATCAGTATGAACTAAATCCCTTAAATACCTGAGGGGATGATACCTAGATGAATCTTATTACTATTTGATTTATAAGATAAATACTTGTTCTTATTCTTAATTGTGAGTTCTTATTCTTGTTTTAATAATTCAGGTTATTGATTCAAGTCGAATGTGCTTATTCAGAGGAGCAAAAGTCCCTGTTTAAGAGTAGATCAACACAATTAAGCGGAGTTGAATACAATCCTAGATATAGGACGATGTAAATCTACCAAATTAGAGTCAAATCTAATAAGAGAATCCATAGATCGAGTAATGCGACAATAGGGGTTTTAATTAGAAAGAGATTTCAACTAATCAACCTAGAGTCAGTTGTTTTTAGTCTTGAAAGAGATATTAACATAAATTAGGGATTTCTACGGATTAAGTCAAGTGAATAAATCGTATGAATCAGAAGTAATAAGTGTAGTCTAGGTGGATTCTTCCTTGGGTATTGCCTCTTTCATAAAGTTGTCTAAAAGTATTTTCCCAATTCATTCTCTATCGTGCTTTTAATTAGTTTTAGTTTAAAAGAAATCACTCAAAATCTTAGGCTAGATAATAAGAATATAGTAATTGCTAGTACTCTTGGTCCTTGTGGATACGATATTTCTGGTCTTACCATAACTATACTAGTAAACAATAGGTGTGCTTGCCTTTATTGTGATCATAGTTAGTCAGAGACACATCATGCATCAATACTGTTGAACCTCTAAGCACAGAATTGACGAAAACTAGTGAATTCCTCGTAAGATACTCCTCGAGAGCTAGCAGCAAAATGAACAGGTCTGTATTGAGGATCCTCGTGATAGGAAGAAACATCATCAGGGAAGTCCTTGGGTTCATCCTGAGCGTCAGAATGAAACAATCTGTATTGAGGAGGATCAAATCCACGATGCCGCTTGATCATCCTCATGTGTATCATGCTCGAGATGCCCTGAGGGGACATCTGGCCTACAAGTGTGAGTGTGGAGGACTGCTCCGGTGTGTTGAGGAGACCGAAGTGTCAGTCGAGACAAGTCACGTAAAGGCCTAAACAGATAGGGCCCTTCCTGTGGCAGACAGCCTAATGGCGGAAAGATAGAGCAATAAAGTACGCCAAGTCGATAATATGGTCATGGGCCATGCTCCATAATAAGTATGCGTCGTGTGTGCTTACGACTCTGGTGCTCTCTCTCCATCCTGTTAAGGTGTAAGCGAGGAGTTCGTGAATATATCGTAAGGCTAGAGAGAGAGAAGTCGCCTTCGAGTGACTAGTGTCATAGGGTGTCAGGCTGCCCGTGAGATCAGTCCAACAATACGAAGGTGAGTGCTGAATATGTCAATGAAGCTGAAAGAAGTCATCGGCGCTCATGAACTCCTCTGTGCAGAGTCCCAAAGTAGCACTGAAATCTGGACGCTCATATGTCACACCAAACCACCGAGGCAAAAAGTGATGGTGCCGAGCTCGTCATGGACTGACATGACCTACTGGACCAAAAATGTGGCACCAAACTCTAAGGTGAGCTCCGTGTAAGTAGGCTCGACGATGGTGAAGAACCTATTCCACGGGGTTGTGGCAATAATGGAGTGCACATCATTCGCTAATTAGACATGCTCCAATACGGCCCAATCAATGCAGCGTCCTATGCCGAGTGGTCGTACTCGATGGAGCTGGCGTAACTCCTCTTAGGGGCCCACCACAAATCGAAGATAGAGGTGGAGAGCTTCGGCTGACGTGCTCTAGGAGGAGGTCGTGCCGGGGCCCTTCCATTTTTTCGAAGCAGAGACAGCGACCTTAAATTTGCCTCGTGTGGTCGTCATAATAAATCTGCAAGAAAGCGATCACAAAATTAAATTTGACGAATCAAAATAATAGAAACAAGCTAAGAGGAAACCAAAGTGTAAGTTGAGCTCACTAATTGAACTAATACAGGAATGAACTTTTAATCATGATAGAACTAAACAAAGCCGTAATAAAAATAAATAAGACTGAGAAGAATCAATAATAAAATGAAGAATCAAAATTAACAAGAATAAAATAAAAAATGAAATTAACTAAAACAACTAAATGAATAAACCTACTAAATGAAAATTAAATCAACTAGTATTAGAATCAGCTTAATCAGTCCAATAACTAAATCAAGAATCAATCCAAAATTAAAAAGCAACTAAAATAAACACAAATGTAGAAACCAATAACACAATAATAATTAGTAAAAAACTAACAAAATAAAATAAAGAAATAAATATAATAAGAAGAAGAATAGTAATAATAAATAAAAGAGGAAAGGGTAACAAGAAGAATAATAATAATAAATAAAAGAGGAAGGGGCAACAAGAGGGGCTGACGGTGGGTTTGGGGTGACTGGAGTTGAGCAACGGGGACGGCGCAGTGATGGGTCGGGCGTGTCGTGTGTGGGAAAAAAGCTGCAACGGTCGGCGCTTGGGACTGGCGCACGACGATGGTGTGAGGAAGTTGAGGTTCAGTCGTGGGGAGTAGGAGGGTTGAGGGAGGTGGCTAATCAGGGTTGGGGCCTGTGCGGCTAGGGTTGTGGCTAGTTGGTGGTTAGGAAGGAGAGGAAGATGGGGGGATGGCTGTTGGGAAGAGGGGAGAAAGAAAAGGGAAAAGAAGGGATGAGAGGGTTGTTGCGCACGGAGAAGAGAATGGGAAGAAATGAAGGGAAAGGAGTGAGGAATGGGAACCGAGGGAGACAAGAAGGAGAAGGGGATGACGACGGCCGAAAACGGGTGGATTTGGGAGCAGTCGGCGGCTAAGGAAGGTAGGGGATGAAGAAGGGAAAAAAATAGAATATATAAAATGAAATTAGGTTTTGGGGGGTTAAAAGAGGACACGGTCGTGTGAGGCCCGTGTTGGGCCACACGACCGTGTCACACGCCCTTGTGGTCTATTATTCAGCTGTGTGTGATTAAATTTTTAAGTCAAGTCTTTACACGGCCGTGTCTCACAGTAGTGTGCAATCTTGTTCACTTTTCCCACACCCGTGTGACCTCCCACACGCCCGTGTTATCTCCCACACGGCCGTATACCCTACCCGTGTGACCCTCTGACTTGTTTTGAAATTGAAATTTTTAGCTCCGTGTTTCACACGGCCTAGGACACGCCCGTGTGTCCAGGCTGTGTGGCTCACACGGCCATGTCGCACTCCTGTGTAGACTCTATTAGGCTGTGTCTCTGTCGATTTTTTGAAAAATTAAGTCCCAGGGTCCACATGGCCAAGGACACGCCCGTGTGTCTAGGTCGTGTGGGTTGCACGACCATGTAACCAAGCCATGTAACTCACTGTCGATTTTTTTTCAAATTTTAAAAACTAAGTCAAAGGAGCCACACGGCCAGGGACACGCCTGTGTGTCCAGGCCATGTGGGTTATTAAAAACTAAAATTTTATTTATTTAAATTAATTAATTTTGAAAAATATCATGACATAAAATTAGTAAATTAGAAAAGTTAATGCTCGATTTGCCTCCCAAGAAGCGCTCATTTAAAGTCTAAGCTCGACTTACCTCATATTCGCATGGTTACAGTGGTTCGTGGAGTCGAGACTGTTCTTTCTCGCTATCAATTCTTTCATTCAAATAAGGTTTAAATCAAGTAATATTTACCTTAAAAGTACCGAAATGAGAATGAGTTACCTCGACTGTACCATATGGGAAGACATTGAGTACCGTGGAAGGAGTCGCTCTATTTGCGTTAAGCTCTGAAGTGGTTAATTGAGGGTCGGATTCATCTAACAAAACCTGGTCCCCAATCTTAAATTGACTCGTTCCATCATTATGTTTGTCATGGCTTTCTTGCGGTTCTACATCATGTATTTTTAGTTTCTCCTTGACATGTGTCCGCCATTTGTCTAGTTCACTGATCTGAAGCCTTCGTTCTTCTTGAGTTGTTCTATTTTTGTTACTTGAGCTGGACTGTGGCTCTATCACCTTTTTCCGAGGAATTTCCTTCAAAGAAGGTTGAGCCGCAAGGTTACTCACATTAAAAGAACTCATAACATCATCTCGATCACTAGATATCCTAACAGAATCACGAGCTTGGAGTTTAATCGTGTCATCACCTACACGAAGTATCAATTCACCTGTACCAACATCTATGTTAGTTTTAACAGTTGCTAAAAAGGGTCGCCCTAAGATTAAAGGTGCGTCATTGGCCTCATCTGTCTAGAACAACAAAGTCAACTAGGAATATAAATTTATCAATTTTTACAAGCACATCCTCAACAATACCCCTAGGAAATCTAATAGTTTTATCTTCCAGTTGAATGCTCATCCTAGCTTGTTTGGGTTTCCCAAGACCTAGTTGTTCAAACATTTCATAGGGCATGACATTAATACTTTCCCCTAAATCAACCAAATCATTGTTAACATTTAAACTACCAATTAAATAAGGAATAGTAAAACTCCCTGGATCTTTCAACTTATTGGGTAGTTTATTCTGCAAAATGGCTGAGCAAACTGTGTTTAGCTCCACATGTGACGAATCACCTAACTTCTGCTTATTTGCTAACAACTCCTTTAAAAATTTAACGAAATTTGGCATTTACGAAAGAGCTTCAATGAACGGTAAGTTAATATGTAATTTTCTCAACAGTTTAAGGAATTTACTGAATTGTTCGTTTGTATGGATTTTCCTTGTCGCATTTGGATATGGCACGCGAGGTTTATATTCCTTACCGACCGAATCTTGCTTATTTTGGCTTACCTCAACCTTACCATTGCTTACCACAGTTTCTTGCCTCGGTTTAGCTTCAAATTCAGCTAACCCTTCTTCATCTCGAACAGTGATCGCATAAAGCTGCTCCCTTGGGTTAGTTTTAGTATTATTCGGCAAGATACCTTGTGGTCGTTCTGAAATCATCTTTGCCAATTGACCGATTTGATTTTCAAGCCCTTGAATTGACGTTTGTTGATTTTTGAGTGTTGTTTCGGCGTTTTGGAAGAAAGTTTCTGACACTGAAATAAACTTCGTCAACAGCTCCTCAAGGTTTGGCTTCTTTTCCTGCTGGTAAGGTGGTTGTTGAAAGCCTGGAGGGGGTTGTGGTCTTTGATTACCTTGACCACCCTAAGAGAAGTTGGGATGGTTCCTCCAACCTGCATTATAAGTGTTACTATAGGGATTATACTGAGGTTTAGAATTATTACACATATAGTTGACTTGTTCGTCTTCCGTGCTAAGGTTGTAGGATTGATTTTTTGGATGGTTCCTTCCTCCATTTGTGTCGCATTGCATCACCGGATGTACCTGCGTAGAACCATATAAACCATCAATCTTTTTATTCAAGAGTTCTACCTAGTTCGATAACATGGTGACTGCATCACATTAAAAATACAGGCTGCTTTCATCGGCTTTGTCCTCATAACTTGCCACTGATAATTATTCAGTGACATCTCTTCAATGAACTAGTAAGCTGCTTCAGGTGTTTTATTATTCAAAGTACCACCAGTGGATGCATCGATCAACTGCCTAGTTGAGGGGTTCAAACCGTTGTAAAAAGTTTGAACCTGTAACCATAAAGGTAACCCATGGTAAGGGTACTGATAAACCGTAATAATAACATATTTTAATCCCACATTTAACACACTTTTGGATGATTTAAGCCTTGAATTGTGTAATTTGGTGCTCTTAATCCTTTGTTTTCATGTTTTATACTCAGAACAGCACCGGATGATGAAAAGAATGAGAAACGGGCCCAAAACGGAATAAATAGGCCATATCACGAAATCAACACGGCCTGGGCCCAAGACCACACGGCCGTGCCTCATTCAACAGTCTCGAACACGGCCTGGCCACGATTCACACGGGCGTGTTCCATGGGCGTGTCCCTGTCGTGACAAAGAGAAATTTCACTCAGATTAGGATACTTAGAGGTGAAGAAACACATTCAGAAGCCTATATAAACACCCTAAGTATAACCTAAAAAGGGGGAACCCAGGGCTTTAGTCAAGGGAGTCCAGCTAGGCCAAAGAGGGCAAATTTGTGGGGAGTTACTCGAAGATAGCGCGTTGATTCATCTCAAGAAGCTGAAATCATACTCAAGACAGAGGATCTCTCCTTCAATTCTTTCAGGGGGTTTTAGGGATTTCTTATGTTTTGTTTTATCTTTTCTTCTGAGATGTTTTCTTTTATTATTATGAACTAAACCCTCAGATACCTGAGGGGGATGAAACCTAAGATGAATCTTGTTATCGTTTGCTGAACTATATGATAAATATTTGACTTGTTCTTAATTATGTGTTCTTAATTCTTGTGTTGATATTTTCAGGATATTAATTCAAGTATGATGTGCTTAGGTGGAGGAGCAAAAGTCCCTGCCTAATAGTAGATCTAGCATGGTTAAGTGGAGTTGCTCGCACGCCTAGAGATAGGGTGACGAAAATCAGCCGGATTAGGGTCAAACCTCATATGGGAGTCCATAGATCGAGTTAATGCAATTCTAGGGGTTTTAATTAGAATGATATTTCAATTAATCAACCTAGGGTTAGACGTTAGTCGCCTCGAGAGAGGGATTAATATATGTTAGGGAATCTTACAGATCAAGTCAAGTGAATAAATCTTCTGGTTCAAAGTTAGATAACAATTGAAGTCTAGGTGGATTCTTCCTCGGGTATTGTCTTAGTCAATTGGTTTTCTCTCACAAGTATTTTCCTCAATTTCATTCTTCTTTGTCTTAGAGTCTTTAGCTTAGTAGTTAGTTAATTTAAATTAAATAACAAATTCCCTTTATTTTAGGCTAGATAATAAAAAAGAAAGTTAGTATTAGTACTTTTAGTTCCTTTAGGTTTGACAATCCGGTCTTGCCTTAACTATACTACTGTTTAATAGGTGCGCTTGCCTCAAATCGTTGTCATAGTTAGTTTCCAGGTTCGATCATTCTTCATATAAATTTTAAGACTTTGACATCGCATAAAACAACGATCAGGTACCTTCTCAATAAGTCCTTATACCTCTCCCATGCATCATAATGAGTTTCTAAATCCATCTGCACAAAAGAAGAGATATCATTCCTCAACTTTGTCGTTTTAGCCAGCAGAAAATACTTTGATAGAAACATTTCGGTCATTTGTTCCCAAGTAGTGATGGAACCCCTTGGTAACGAGTTCAACCATTGTTTAGCTTTATTTCTCAATGAAAAGGGAAATAACCGTAAGTGAATGGCATCATTAGAAACACCATTAATCTTGAAAGTTTCGCAGAATTCTAGATTATTTGGCCAAATGAGTATTTGGGTCCTCATCCTGTAAACCATCAAACTGAATAAACTGTTGAATCATTTGAATAGTGTTAGGTTTCAGTTCAAAATTATTTGCAGCAACAGCAGGTCTAACAATACTTGATTCAACCCTAGTTAAATTGGGCTTGGCATAATCGTACATAGTACGAGGAGCAGGATTTGCGGCAACCACAAGAGGTAGCTGATTATTCTGATTTTTAGCCATCTCTTCGGTAAGATTAGTGTCATCATCTTGCTCTTCCTCTATATACTGTAGACTTCACCTTGCTTCTCTAGGATTTCTGTGAGTTGTGCTCTCGATCTCAGTGTCAAACAATAAAGGTCCTGACGAGTTTCTTCTAGTCATAAACTAAAGACACCTGTCAGAAACAAATAAAAGAAGAATTAGAAAATTACACTAAAAAATAAATTGCAATAAAATTAAAATTAAAAAATTAAAAAAATGGCTAAAGTAATAAAAATTAAGCGTTCCTAATATCTTAGTCCCCGGCAACGGCGCCAAAAACTTGATGAGTCACAAAACTAACTAATGTTTCGACGAAGGCAAGCGCACCTATCGAACAGTAGTATAGCTTTGGTGAGTCCGGTATATCGTATCCACGAGGACTAAAAGTACTAGTAATAACTATCTTTCTATTAATTAGCCTAATAATTAACGGTTTTTGTTTTAATCTAAAACTAAACTAATTAACTGTAAACGCGACAGAGAGTGAAGAAAGTAATCGAATAAACTAATTACAAAGACAATACCCAAGGAAGAATCCACCTAGACTTCACTTATTATTATGACTCTGAATTAAATGATCTATTCACTTGTCTTGATCCGTAGAAATCCCTAATTTATGTTAATATCTCTTTCGAGACTAAGAACAACTGACTTTAGGTTGATTAATTGAAATTTCTTTATAATTAAAACCCATATTGTTGCATTAACTCGATCTGTGGATTCCCTTATTAGATTTGACTCTAATCCGGCAGATTTATGTCATCCTATTTCTAGGATTGCAATCAACTCCGCTCAATTATGCTAGATCTACTCTTAAACAGGGACTTTTGCTCCACTGAATAAGCACATCAAACTTGAATTAACATCCTAAATATATTAAAGTAAGAATTAAGAACACATAATCAAGAACAAGAACAAGTATTTATCATGTACTTCAGAAAATTAATTAATAAGATCTGTCATAGGTTTCGTCTTCCCTAGGTATTTAAGGAGTTTAGTTTATACTCATAGAGGAAAACATCTCAAAATAAGAATAACAACAAGACATGAAAAACCCAATAAAACTTCAAAGGAAATTCGAATAGAGATCTTCAATCTTGGAGTGGATCTGCTTCCGAGATGATTCCAATGGCGTTCTTCGAGTAATTTCTGTTTTCTACTCTGTGCATTCCCTTAGGTCTTCTTCTAGTATGTATTTATAGACTTTTGAATGCTCAGAAACCCTAAAAATTGGCTTTTTTCATGCGTTCGAGAAACAGGGAGCGATATCGACACGGGCTGGCACATGGGCTTGTGGCCAACCCGTGTGGATCACACAAGCGTGTACTCAGCCCGTGTGGGAATGGTCTTGGCCATGTGGATCCTTAAATCAGCCTGTGTTGTCCATTTTTTGGCCTGTTTTTAGCTCATTTTGTTTCCCTATGCTCACCTAAGAATAGAAACATGAAATTAAAGGATTAGGAGCATCAAATTCATTAAATTATATAATAAATCATCCAAAAACATGCTAAGCATGGGATTAAAATATGTTACTTTTATGGTTTATCATTTTTGCAAAAAGGTCATAAATAGAAGAGGTAAGAAGGTTGATATTATTTCGGTTTGGTCAGATTCTGAGTCCACTTTGAATAGCTAATGATTGGAATATTAAGAATTCATTAACTTAATGGAATATGGAAAATTTTATATAATTTTACAATGATTATTTAAATTATTTCACAGTTTCAGTAGCAACAACAATGGCAACAAACCTTGTAACACCCCAAACCCTGCCTAGATATTATGACCGTATCTGGCAATGTCACACGATAGTGTTTTTAAAACCTCGTAGTTACGATGAAAACATTCCATGTTATTATCTTTAGCAAACCTTTGTTAGAACTTAGGAAGTCGTCTTTATTCATTTTAAACACTTGTTTTGAAACATCCCTCGTTGCGGAAGCTTTAATAAAATAGTCTAGGTGATCATGCGTTTAGGAAATACTTTAACTTTTTGAAAACCAAATTTCCTACGACCAATAGGTATAAATCCATAAAGTAAAATAAATAAATAAAAACCCAAATTTAAAACTAAAGTCCCAAAGGGTCCTTAAATTACAATCTAAATAATCAATAATAATCAAATCATAAACCGTAAATTGAAAACCATGAAGTCTAAAAATTACTGTCGCCACCGCTGAGTCCTCCGTCGCACCAATCCGTCTAAGCCTGGGGATTACCTGTGCACATTAAACAAAAAGAGTGAGTTTACGTAAGCTCAGAGTGTAATCCCGCAGAAACAAACAAACAATCAGTATTCACAATGCACAGTTGAACAATCTTGGGCCTAAGCCCTTTTTAGTATCAGTCACAGTTTGGGCCTTAGCCCATCTCAGTACAATGTTAAAAATGCAGTAGGATCTTAGCCCATCACAGTATTAGTAGCAAAAATAGTTATGCAATAGCAAAATCCCACCCAACCAGCCTCTACACACCATCTCTGTCCAACCCTACACTCCATGTGGGGATATAATCAACCCACCCATCCCTACACTCCAAGTAGTACCGAATGCGGCACAAAACAGTAGTTGTAACACCCCTTACTCGTATTTGATGCCGAAATCGGGTACGAGGCATTACCGGACTTATCTTGCTTGAACGTACAACTTTGAGCAATAAATTTTCATTCCAATTTAAAACTTTCCAAACACACTTATAACATTCGTATTATGGGCCTATGAGTCCTTAAACATACAAACGGAGGGTCTCGAAATCAAACCAGGAACTTTTGTATACTTAGAAAATTTTGCCTTAATAGGGCTACACGCCCGTGTGGGCAGGCCGTGTGGTCTCACACGCCTATGTCCCTAGCCCGTGTGGAATTTATTTTTCATTTCAAACCTATAGGGGTTTTCACACTGCCGGACACACGCCCGTGTCTCTAGCCCGTATCCTCCACACGGCCTAGACACTCCCGTGTGTAAAAACCTGGGTATTATGTTTATGACCTCAGCAACCTCATAAAGGACACACGGCCTAGGCACACACCCGTGTGTCCAGCCCATGGTCGACACTAACTTGCAACACTAGCTTGCAGGGACACACAGCCTAGTCACACACCCATGGGACTGACCGTACGTCACACACTACCTAGGCTCACGCTCATGCGCCTATCTGTGTGGACAAGAACAAGGCAATTTACCAAGCTCTTTTTATCACTCAAACCCCTACAACATAAATCACATTCAACCATTAATCAAACAACCCAATCATGCAACATACACATTCATGAATAACCTAATCTTTTCATATATTAATAATAATAAGCCATCAACTATGGCTATTTACAAAAATTTCATCATTGAAGGAGCCAACACACTTGGCCAAAATAACAAGATATTTCACTAAGTCTAGCCCCTATACATGCCATATTCAAAATTCTAAGTCTAAATATACCGAGATGAGTTGATAGTGTAGGTGATCTTCAGATTATCTTCGTATCTCGAGCCGGCTCTTTGACACTATAAAACAAGGGAAAAAAAGGTGTAAGCTTTAAGCTTAGTAAGTTTACATGTAAATAATAAGCATCTTACATATGGTAATCAATCAATAACATTCCATACTAAGCAAGACCAATTCACATTTCATTAATCATGCTTACTCATCTCTTTTCTTACCACATTCCAACCATGTAACAAATATAATGCTCACATTTGCTTGCACACATCCCCTGTACTTCATCACCACAAAGCCACATGAAACATTTACTTAATCAATTTCTCGATGAACCATTCGGAATAATACTAAGTACCTGGTGGTTTCGCACACAGCCCACCATTAATCAATAGTAGGGTGGTATCGCACATAGTCCACCAACAAGAATATTTACGGTGGTTTCGCACATAGCCCACCAAATTATAATATAAACGATGGTATCGCACACAACCCATCGTGAATAAATAATAAAGTGGTATCGCACGCAGCCCACCAAAAAGGATAATTACGGTGGTAACGCACATAGCCCACCAAATAATTATTATGGATATTTTTCTGCACTTACATATCTATTCCGAGGTTCATACAAGAATTATTTACTATCTATCAATTTCAACCTATCTCACTCATAATTGATCTCATTCATACAATGTATCAATAAGTAACAACATATGTATTGAAAATGTATCATTTACACATAAACTTACCTCGGTGCAAAATGTGTTAATCGACGACTTAATCCATAACCTTGCCTTTTCCTCGGTCAAGGTTGTTTCCGCGCTCTTCTTGATCTATAATAATAAAATTTACTCATTCAATCACTTTATAACTCATGACATATCAAAATTTCTACTTAGGCAAAAATAACCATTTTGCCCTTATATTTTGGCAAAATTACAATTTTTCCCCTAGGCTCGTAAATCATTTTTCATCACATTTTCTCATTAAACAAGCCTAGATAAACATTTATTTCTCTTACAACAACTCACAAAACCAATGATTTCATGCATTTATTACACAATTACAATTAAGTCCTATTTAGGTGTTTTCATGGTAACACCTTTCACAAAAGTTGTTCCTTAACTCACTAACATTCATTTTCTTCCATAAAAACTCAGAAAACAACATGAACACTCTCATGGAAAGTCCCTAAACTTTCAATCATTTAGCAAAATAGTCCTCTCATTAGCTAGCTCAAGCTTTGGGGGTTCCAAAAGTACAAAAATTATCAAGAAAGACATCTAAAATCACTTACGTGCAAGAGAATAGCTTTGTTGAAAGTTTGGACTTTAATATACCCTATTTTCTCTTCAATTTTTGGTGGAGAAGAAGCATGAATAGTGAAATATGATATCTCTTTTATTTATCTTATTTTATTCATTTTTTTATCATCTAATCTCACCAAATTTTGACCAAAATTTAATGCCCTTGTCTCCCTTGCTTCTATGACCTCTCAACACCTTATTATTGGCCTAACTGCACTTTAAGGACCTCTAATTTAATATTCTATGGCTATTAGACACCTCTACCTTGTATAATAGAACTTTTGTACTTTATGCGATTTAGTCATTTTTCATAATTAAGCATGAAATCACCAAAATTAATGCACCAAAATTTTCATACATCCTTATAAATAGGCTATAACACATAAAATAATATCAAAATCCTTTTCTTCAACCTCGGATCAACGGTCCCGAAACCACTATTCCAACTAGCCCCAAAATCAGGTTGTTGCATTACAGCTGAGCTGCCAATAAATTAGGCTTAAAGCCTTTCAGTACACTTCCTCTGAATAACAACCCCCAACCCAATGCAATGCAACATACAATGGATGACATGCTATTATGCAATTTCAGTACATATATTCAGTTCGGATATTAACATGCCCAATACAGATATCATTCAGCTAATATCATACATTTAAGGGTCTAACTAACCAACCCTACAGTAGGTTCACAGTCGACTTGGACGGCCCTTGCAACCTTAAAAACATTTTGGTAAAAATGGGTCCACACGCCCATGTGACTTACCCGTGTGGCCCACTCGACCCAAATTTTCCTTGGCCGTATGATCCATTTTTAAAGTAACCCATGCTAGCTCAATACCCATATATGTTTTCACTATTTACTTATATGTTCATTCAAAACTGTCTACTTGAGTCATTATCATTAAATTAGTTATATCTTGAGCTACAGAATTCCAAATTAAGATGTAACAGACCGATTTTGACCCAAATCAGAACGGTGGTTTCGGGACCACGAATTCGAGTCCAAGAAATATTTTAATATTATATTTTGAGTCTATTATATGTGAATTGATGTGTGTGAAAGTTTCGTATAAAAATTTAATCGTTTATGTGTTTAATTTAGAAAAAGGACTTAATCGTGTAAAGTGTAAAAGTTGCTAACTAAAGTGAAAAGTACTTAAGTGTCAATGGCTTTTTGATATGATGCACTAAAAGGGCAATTTGTCCATTTTATATGTTAGTGGCCGGCCATGGACAACTATAACCTTATATTATGTTGTTTAGTTATTTTATAATAAAGGTTAAAATGGTAATTAATTAATAAATTAATATAAATGATAACAAAACATAAAAGAAAGTAAGTGGTTCATCTTTTTAACTTAGGCCGAATACATGCAAGGGAGAAAGAAAATAAGAACAACTTGGTTCAGCCATCTTTGATTCAAAATTTAAGGTTAGCTTTCAATCGGTTTTTGATAATTTTTATATTTTTGAGATCGTTGCTTCGAACCGTAGCTAACCCATGTTATAATTTTTGAAAATAAGCATGCTTGATATTCGGCCATTGTAGTGTTCATATGATTTTTGGTGTTTGATGATTTTAAATTATAGATATGAAAAAGATAGCATGTTTTGTATTGAAAGTTTTGGTGAAATTGAACAATTAGGGCTAATTTGCAAAAATAAAATTCTAGAGGGACTTATTTGTTAAATAAATGAAAAATATGGACTTGTATAGTCCCTAGGAGTATTCGGCCCTAAAGAATTAGGTGCAAATTATGTGTATTGTGTGTTTTGTGCAATTAGGACTAAAGTGTAAAAATGTGAAACCCTAGAGGTAAAAGGGTAATTTGCCCATTTATGTGATTTGGGACGAAATTGAAATGAAATGTACTTGAATGAGCTAAATTTTAATGTGTTTAGATCAAGAACAAAGAAAAACGGATTTGGATCGGGGAAAGACGAAGGTTATTGAATAGCCGGTCTACGCGGTCCGTCGACAGTCGAGGTAAGTCCCTAAGCTGGATTATATTAAAGAATGCATTATGAATGTATTTAATGACAATATTTGATAAATTTGGGTATATTTTTATGTGATAGCCGAATGTAAAGATATTACATTGAATTGGATATGTTTTGTTAATACAATGTGAATGTGTATAATCGATATGATATACGGGTTATACAATGTTATAATGATTTTATTGGTGAAAAGTGAATAAGCTTAGTTGAATTGGAAATGTGATAGAATTATGAAATTTAAGTGATATAAGTGGTTATGATACTATTGAAATGTTCATTGAAATGTTGAAAATGTTGATATCTCGGGCTTTAAGCATAGCAGGCCTAGTGCCGGTGACTTATTTCGGGCTTATCGCCTAGCAGGCCTCGTGCCGGTGACATATTCGGGCTTATCGCCTAGCAGGCCTCGTGCCGGTGACACATTCGGGCTCATTGCCTAGCAGGCTTAATGCCGGTGTTTTAAGTTACAGACTTTGAGTTACATAGGCCTGGGGCCAGTATGTGAAGTTCAGTTAAAAAGCTTAGCAGGTTCTATACCGGTGAATTTCTCGTTAGTACTTTATTTACGTAGTCAAGGTATTTAAGCAATAAAGGTAAGTTTACGTCTTGGAAATGAACTTGTTATTTCAGCCACAAGGTATGCATTTTATATGTTAATGCTAAGTATACATGTGCTACGGTTGTGATCGAATAGAAAAATGAAAGAATGAGTTATTTACTTGGTTGTGATGTTATAAATGTGAAATATATTATGCCAAGTGGTTAATAGACATGTGAAATTTGAGTGTGATTAAAATGTTCATGTAAGTAAAGTTATATTACTAAGTCATGTGAAGTAATGATGCCCTGTTATAAGTATTTGCAAATAAAGTATAAATGTTAATATCATGAATTGGTTTATACTATGTTTGGTTGGTTAAGAATTATAATAATGCTTGAGACTTACTAAGCTAGTGAGCTTACTCTATTTTTGTTTAATTGTTCTGTTTGATAGATTCTGGTCAAGCTACAGGTTCAGAGGATCAACGTTGAAGTCCACCACACTATCAACTCTTTTGGTACTCCTTTAGTTTGCTTTATTTTAGATAAAGGCATGTATAGGAGGGAATATGTCCTTGTTTGAGTTAGAAACCTTATTATTATATGTATTATAGCCATACGAATATGGCTTATGTTCTATATTTATTAATGTAGAGACATATGGTTTAATGATCTAGTGATGCATATGAGTATATTATTATGATGCATGGATATTAGGAATTTTATTTGGGTATATTCGGTTATAATCTAGGTGCATATCGTATATATATATATAGGTTGGTCATGGCATATATGTGTGATGTGTTTAGTTGTGCAATATTGATCAAATTAAATATGCATGTTTTGCTTGAATGTGGAATATAGAAATATGGATCAATCTCATGAGTTATGTATTCGGCAATACATGGTATTAAATTGAAAATGTACTTAGATGTTAAATTCGGTTTTGGATTACATTTGTACATGAGTAATAAATATTATATGCTTGGTTCGAATATGTCCTTTCTAATAACTTAAGTATACATTTTTTTTTATGGATTATATTAAGTCGATTTTTATTGTTAGATCAAAGTATCACTTGATCATGTATATGAATGATTAAATGTCATGATTTCGTCTAAATTATTAAAGTAAATGTGATTATGCATAAGATAGGTGTTGATAAATTTTTAAATGATCTTTTGACTATGCTGATTGATGACATGTTTAGTAATGCCTTTTAACCCAAATTTGGTGACGAACACGGGCTAGGGGTGTTACATTTGATTGGTATCAGAGCTTACGGTTTAGTCGATTCTAGGACTACCGAAGCGCGTGTGAGTCTAGCTATACATGCATTTATTTTATATTTGATAGTGTGCTGACTTCTGACATTCTGAACTGTGTTTTATATAGTAGATGGACACTGATCCTGAAAGAGCCGTGGCGGATGATGTAGAGAGTGTAGCGCCTGACCGTGCACGTGGATCAGTGTCGGTAGACTTTCGACCAGTTTCGGGTAGCCACGAGGGGGAGGCTAAACAAGCCTTCTATCCGATGATGCACGAGTGGTTTACCTAGTTTATTCAGACTAACCCAGCTGTACACCAACCTCCACCCCCGAATAATCCAACTCTGATACCTTCAGCACCCCCGATGATAGATCCGATGAGATCTAGTAGGCCTCCAGTTGATAAAATCAGGAAATTTGGGGCCGAAGAATTCAGGGCCAATGATTATGATGACGCAGAGCGAGCCGAAATGTGGCTTGATAACACTATTCGGGTACTTGATGAGCTATCTTGTACTCCAGACGAATGCCTGAAGTGTGCTATATCTTTACTTCGGGACACTGCATATCACTGGTGGAATACACTAGTATCAGTGGTTTCGAAAGAAAAAGTGATGTGGGATTTCTTCCAGAATGAATTCTGCAAGAAATATATCAGCCAGAGGTTCATCGACCAGAAACGTAAAGAATTTCTTGAACTAAAACAGGGGCAAATGACCGTGACTGAATATGAGCGAAAATTTGTCAGATTGAGCCGATATGCCCGAGAGTGTGTATCAACTGAAGCCATTATGTGCAAAAGGTTCGAAGACGGTTTGAATGAAGATATAAAGTTGCTTGTTGGCATTCTTGAAATCAAAGAGTTTGTGACACTAGTCGAGCGAGCTTGCAAAGCTGAAGAGCTCGGGAAGGAGAAAAGAAAGGCTGAGACAGAAGCTAGAGACACTCGTAAGAGATCGTCGGGTAAGACTTTCCATACCACATCTAAGAAGTTCATAGATGACTTCAGCCGACATAAAGCTACTTCAGATTTACCTAGACGTGATCGACCTCCAGTGGGCTCCCGAGCTACCTCGACGGCCAGTGTTGGTAACGCTCCACAGAATCGAGTCGAATGCAAGCACTGTGGGAAATGGCATTCCAGGAGTTGTAGATTCCATGATCGATCTTGCTTTAAATGTGGATCATCAGATCATTTTATTAGGGAATGTCCGATGTTAGTTGAGCAGAATACTGTTCAGAACATTAAGTCGAGCAACACATCAGCGCGAGGCAGGCCACCCAGACATTCAGGCAATGTAGGTGGTAGTCAGAGAGGAACGAAGAACACTGCAGTTCGATCCGAGGCTAGAGCACCAGCTAGAGCTTATGCTGTACGAGCTAGAGAGGATGCTTTGTCCCCAGATGTTATTACTAGTACTTTCACACTTTATGATACTACTGTGATTGCATTGATTTATCCTGGTTTGACTCATTCATATGTGTGTGAAACTTTAGTATCCAGTAAGACTCTACCTGTTTAGTCTACTGAGTTTGTGATTCGTGTGTCCAACCCTTTGGTTCGCTGTGTACTTGTTGATAAAGTGTGTAAAAGTTGCCCGTTGATGATTCGAGATTCTTGTTTCCCAGCTGAGCTAATATTGTTGTCCTTCGACGAGTTTGATATAATTCTGGGAATGGATTGGCTAACTTTGTATGATGCAGTGGTGAATTGTAAAAGAAAGATCATTGATTTGAGATGCCAAAACGGTGAGATCATTCGGGTTGAATCCAATAATTTGGATGGGTTGCCTACAGTAATATCCTTGATGTTAGCCCGAAAGTATGTGAGAAAAGGGTGTGAAGCTTATTTGGCCTATGTATTGGATAATAAAGTGTCTGAAAAACAAATTGAATATGTATCGGTTGTGTGTGAATACCCAGATGTGTTTCCTAAAGAATTACCGGGTATACCACCAGTACGAGAGATTGAGTTTGGTATTGAATTAGTACCAGGGACGACTCAGATCTCGATAACTCCGTATCGGATGGCACCTACTGAGTTAAAAGAGTTGAAAGCACAGTTGCAAGAGTTAACAGATAGGTTGAAAGCACAGTTGCAAGAGTTAACAGATAGGGGCTTTGCACGACCGAGCTTCTCTCCTTGGGGTGCACCAGTTCTTTTTGTAAAAAAGAAAGATGGAACGATGCGAATGTGTATTGATTATCGGCAACTGAATAAGGTAACTATAAAGAATAAGTACCCGTTACCTCGGATTAATGACTTGTTTGATCAGTTGAAAGGGGCTTCAGTATTTTCAAAGATTGATCTAAGATCGGGTTATTATCAACTGCGAGTTAGAGATTCTGATGTGCCTAAGACTGCATTCCGAACGAGGTACAGACATTTTGAGTTTTTGGTTATGCCTTTTGGGCTTACTAATGCACCTGCTATTTTTATGGATTTGATGAATCGGGTTTTCAAACAGTTTTTGGATCGGTTTGTAGTAGTGTTTATTGATGACATACTGATCTACTCCAAGGATGAAATCGAGCATGCCGAGCATTTGAGATTAGTGCTACAAACTTTGCGAAATCAGCAGTTGTATGCGAAGTTTAGTAAATGTGAGTTCTGGATGAAAGAGGTCAGCTTTTTGGGACATGTGGTTTCAGCATCAGGTATTCGAGTTGATCCGAACAAAATCTCAGCTATACTTGATTGGAAGCCACCGAAAAATGTTTCCGAGATTAGAAGTTTTCTGGGACTTGCGGGCTACAGACGGTTTGTGAAGGGTTTTTCTGTGATAGCTACACCTTTGACAAAGCTATTACAGAAAGATGCCAAGTTCGAGTGGTCGAAAAATTGTCAGAAAAGTTTTGAGCAGCTGAAAGCCCTTTTGACCGAAGCTCCAGTGTTATCTCAGCCTGAATCCGGTAAAGAATTTGTTGTTTTTAGTGATGCTTCTTTGAATGGTTTGGGTTGTGTTTTGATGCAGGAAGGCAAAGTTATAGCCTACGCTTCGAGACAATTGAAGCCGCACGAAAGAAATTACCCGACGCATGATTTAGAGCTTGCAGCCATTGTGTTCGCACTGAAGATTTGGCGTCATTACTTATTCAGCGAGAAATGTCACGTTTTTACGGATCATAAAATTCTAAAGTATTTGATGACTCAGAAAGATCTAAACTTGAGACAACACAGGTGGTTAGAACTGTTGAAAGATTACGAATTGGTAATTGACTATCATCCGGGAAAAGCTAACGTTGTTGCAAATGCACTAAGTAGAAAATCATTGTTTGCTCTTCGTGTGTTGAACGCACATATAGTTATGGCTGGTGATGGTTCGATCATAGTTGGGATGAAGGCTAGACCGTTGTTTATTCAGCAAATTAGTGATGCACAAAAAGTTGACAAAGATATGACTTCTAGACGAGCACAGTGTGAAAATGATACAGAGTCAGAATTTCGAATTGATAAAAATGGCTGTTTGAACTATAAAGGCCGATTGTGTGTTCCGAGAAATGCTGACTTGATTCAAATGGTATTGGATGAAGCTCATAATAGTCAAATGTCGATATATCCGGGTAGCACAAAGATGTATAATGATTTGAAATAGTTCTATTGGTGGCCGGGTATGAAACGGGATATATCTGAATTTGTTTCGAAATTCTTAGTTTGTCAGCAAGTAAAAGATGAGCATCAAGTGCCATCCAGACTACTTCAGCCAATCATGATACCTGAATGGAAATGGGATAGAATTACAATGGATTTTGTATCCGGTCTCCCTATGACACTGAGTAAGAAAGATGCCGTCTGGGTTATAGTTGATAGACTGACTAAATCAGCTCATTTTGTGCCAGTTCGTACAGACTATTCACTCGAGAAACTTGTTGAATTGTACGTATCACAGATTGTGAGATTGCATGGTGTACCGAGTTCCATTGTTTCAGACAGAGACCCGAGATTCACATCGCGGTTTTGGAAGAAGTTGCAAGATGCTTTAGGTACTAAACTTCATTTTAGTACAGCCTTTCATCCGCAGTCAGACGGTCAGTCTGAACGAACTATTCAGATACTTGAGGACATGTTGAGATGTTGTGTTCTCGAGTTTGAAGGTACGTGGGAATGATACCTACCTTTGATTGAGTTTGCTTACAATAACAGCTTTCAACCTAGTATCAAAATGGCTCCCTATGAAGCTTTGTACGGTCGTAAATGTCGAACACCGTTGTATTGGACTGAGCTCAGTGAAAACAAAATACACGGGGTTGATTTGATCAAAGAAACTGAACAAAAAGTGGCTGTGATCAGAGATACTTTGAAGGCTGCCTCAGACCGACAAAAGTCTTATGCTGATTTAAAACGTAAAGATGTTGAATTTCAAGTCAGAGATCGAGTGTTCTTGAAAGTTTCTCCGTGGAAGAAAGTACTCCGATTTGGTCGGAAGGGCAAGCTTAGTCCGAGATTCATCGGACCTTATGAAATCACTGAACGTATTGGGCCTGTTGCTTATAGATTGAAGTTGCCCTCTGAGTTAGAAAGGATACATGACGTATTTCACGTTTCGATGCTTTGTAAGTACAAATCAGATCCGTCTCATGTGATCACACCGTCTGAGATTGAAATCCGATCCGATTTGACATATGATGAAGAACCGATTCGTATCTTAGCTCGGGAAATGAAAGAGTTAAGAAACAAGAGAATACCATTAGTGAAAGTATTATGGAATCGGCACGAAGTTGAAGAGGCTACGTGGGAGCCTGAAGATTCATTGAGGCAACAATATCCGACGTTGTTTAACGGTAAGATTTTCGGGGACGAAAATCCTTAGGGGGGAGAGTTGTAACAGACCGATTTTGACCCTAATCAAAACGGTGGTTTCGGAACCACGAATCCGAGTCTGATAAATATTTTAATATTATATTTTGAGTCTATTATATGTGAATTGATGTGTGTGAAAGTTTCGTATAAAAATTTAATCGTTTATGTGTTTAATTTAGAAAAAGGACTTAATCGCGTAAAGCGTAAAAGTTGCTAACTAAAGTGAAAAGTACTTAAGTGTCAATGGCTTTTTGATATGATGCACTAAAAGGGCAATTTGTCCATTTTATATGTTAGTGGCCGGCCATGGACAACTATAACCTTATATTATGTTGTTTAGTTATTTTATAATAAAGGTTAAAATGGTAATTAATTAATAAATTAATATAAATGATAACAAAACATAAAAGAAAGAAAGTGGTTCATCTTTTTAACTTATGCCGAATACATGCAAGGGAGAAAGAAAATAAGAACAACTTGGTTCGGCCATCTTTGATTCAAAATTTAAGGTTAGTTTTCAATCGGTTTTTGATAATTTTTATATTTTTGAGATCGTTACTTCGAACCGTAGCTAACCCATGTTATAATTTTTGAAAATAAGCATGCTTGATATTCGGCCATTGTAGTGTTCATATGATTTTTGGTGTTTGATGATTTTAAAGTATAGATATGAAAAAGATTAGCATGTTTTGTATTGAAAGTTTTGGTGAAATTGAACAATTAGGGCTAATTTGCAAAAATAAAATTCTAGAGGGACCTATTTGTTAAATAAATGAAAAATATGGACTTGTATAGTCCCTAGGAGTATTCGGCCCTAAAGAATTAGGTGCAAATTATGTGTATTGTGTGTTTGTGCAATTAGGACTAAAGTGTAAAAATGTAAAACCCTAGGGGTAAAAGGGTAATTTGCCAATTTATGTGATTTGGGACTAAATTGAAATGAAATGTACTTGAATGAGCTAAATTTTAATGTGTTTAGATCAAGAACAAAGAAAACGGATTTGGATCGGGGAAAGACGAAGGTTATTGAATAGCCGGTCTACGCGGTCCGTCGACAGTCGAGGTAAGTCCCTAAGCTGGATTATATTAAAGAATGCATTATGAATGTATTTAATGACAATATTTGATAAATTTGGGTATATTTTTATGTGATAGCCGAATGTAAAGATATTACATTGAATTGGATATGTTTTGTTAATACAATGTGAATGTGTATAATCGATATGATATATGGGTTATACAATGTTATAATGATTTTATTGGTGAAAAGTGAATAAGCTTAGTTGAATTGGAAATGTGATAGAATTATGAAATTTAAGTGATATAAGTGGTTATGATACTATTGAAATGTTCATTGAAATGTTGAAAATGTTGATATCTCGGGCTTTAAGCCTAGCAGGCCTAGTGCCGGTGACTTATTTCGGGCTTATCGCCTAGCAGGCCTCGTGTCGGTGACATATTCGGGCTTATCGCCTAGCAGGCCTCGTGCCGATGACACATTCGGGCTCATTGCCTAGCAGGCTTAATGCCGGTGTTTTAAGTTACAGTCTTTGAGTTACATAGGCCTGGGGCCAGTATGTGAAGTTCAGTTAAAAAGCTTAGCAGGTTCTATACCGGTGAATTTCTCGTTAGTACTTTATTTACGTAGTCAAGGTCTTTAAGCAATAAAGGTAAGTTTACGTCTTGGAAATGAACTTGTTATTTCGGCCACAAGGTATGCATTTTATATGTTAATGCTAAGTATACATGTGCTACGGTTGTGATCGAATAGAAAAATGAAAGAATGAGTTATTTACTTGGTTGTGATGTTATAAATGTGAAATATATTATGCCAAGTGGTTAATAGACATGCGAAATTTGAGTGTGATTAAAATGTTCATGTAATTAAAGTTATATTACTAAGTTATGTGAAGTAATGATGCCCTGTTATAAGTATTTGCAAATAAAGTATAAATGTTAATATCATGAATTGGTTTATACTATGTTTGGTTGGTTAAGAATTATAATAATGCTTGAGACTTACTAAGCTAGTAAGCTTACTCCGTTTTTGTTTAATTGTTCTGTTTGATAGATTCTGGTCAAGCTACAGGTTCAGAGGATCAATGTTGAAGTCCACCACACTATCAACTCATTGGTACTCCTTTAGTTTGCTTTATTTTAGATAAAGGCATGTATAGGAGGGAATATGTCCTTGTTTGAGTTAGAAACCTTATTATTATATGTATTATAGCCATACGAATATGGCTTATGTTCTATATTTATTAATGTAGAGACATATGGTTTAATGATCTAGTGATGCATATGAGTATATTATTATGATGCATGGATATTAGGAATTTTATTTGGGTATATTCGATTTTAATCTAGGTGCATATCGTATATATTTATAGGTTGGTCATGGCATATATGTGTTATGTGTTTAGTTGTGCAATATTGATCAAATTAAATATGCATGTTTTGCTTGAATGTGGAATATAGAAATATGGATCAATCTCATGAGTTATGTATTCGGCAATACATGGTATTAAATAGAAAATGTACTTAGATGTTATATTCGGTTTTGGATTACATTTGTACATGAGTAATAAATATTATATGCTTGGTTCGAATATGTCCTTTCTAATAACTTAAGTATACATTTTTTTATGGATTATATTAAGTCGATTTTTATTGTTAGATCAAAGTATCACTTGATCATGTATATGAATGATTAAATGTCATGATTTCGTCTAAATTATTAAAGTAAATGTGATTATGCGTAAGATAGGTGTTGATAAATTTTTAAATGATCTTTTGGCTATGCTGATTGATGACATGTTTAGTAATGCCTTTTAACCCAAATTCGGTGACGAACACGGGCTAGGGGTGTTACATAAGATCTGATTGATGTTTTTGAACTTAGACTCAAATACCTTTCTACCATAAAATTTTTAGAATTTATATTTTATCAAATAAGTACAGTAAAATCTTTAAATTTATCCCTATTTTTCTGTTTGACAGCTTCGACCTTTCCTTACTAAAAATTATTTATCTCTTAGTACGGAACTTAGATGATGTTTCCATTTGTTTTTCTTGAAAATAGACTCATTAAGAAGTTAACAATATAAATTTAAGACTCTAATTATTTTTTTAAAATTTTTTATGATTTTCCAAATTCAGAACAGGGGAACCCGAAATCATTCTGACATTGTCTCACAAAATTTATTTTAACTCGTGATTTACAATTACATTGCTTACCCTGTTTCTTCCATGAAAGACTAGACTCAATAAAATTTAATTTCATATTTTATTCAACCTATAACTCAATTTACACTATTTTTGATGATTTTTTAAAGTTAGACTACTGCTGCTGTCCAAAACTATTTTAGTCCAAAATGTTGATTTCCTAGTTTTTAACGACCTTATTTCCTTTCTCTACAATTTTTTGCATAATTTTCCCTTATTTCTCTTATTTCTCGATAGTAAGTAATTTTGGCTTTTCGCCGAACCCTGTTTTCCGCGTTTCAGGTACACATATGGTATCATTTTGATGCCTAATCACTCCCGAGCACTTCAGGACCTAAAATCAAGATACTCAACATTAATTTAATGGATGTACAAGCGAATTGACAACTAAGAAAGAGCAGAAACCCAACTCACCGCCAACGATAACCCTCTGTTTAACTTTGTTAAGACGAGAACACTAAATTCACTAGTCCAAGCCTCCCCTTATGCCCAAATCGCAGAGAAAAAACATTACCACTTCAGTCGCTAAGAGATTCATGACAGAAATGAATAGAAACACTTACCGAAACTAAGCGAGCACTAACCGCATGCGAAAACGAAGGAAAATAAATGTATTAAGGAAAAATCAAGAAGAAGAAAAAGAAGAGAAAGATGGAAAAACTCAGAGAATTTTGGCAAGAGGAGAGGGAGAAGAATAGACGGCAGAATTTTTTTCTGGAAAAAGGAGCCAAAATTCGATTATGGGAAAAAATAAATAAAATCTCGATAACCCCCAAAATCCCTTAATCTTCTCCCCTAATTCCCACTTCACATCAACTACTCAGAGTCCCCCTATTAAACAACTCTATCCCGAAATCTGAGCAACAAAAATAATACCTTTGCCTACGCAAGGATTCGAACACAAGACCTCCACCATAATAACACACCATTTAACCACCAGACCAGCAGGCCCATTCTGATGTAATTTACCCAACATTTAAACTTAAGCCCTTTGCAAAAGGTTAAGACTTTATTTATAAAAATACCAAAATTTGCCCAAGTAAGGCTTGAACTTGGGACCTCACACACACACCCAGAACACATAACCACTGAAGCAGATAGACATTTTGTGTCACACATACACAAAATCAAAAATTAAAATTTTGGGGCGTTAGAATTCTACCCCCTAAAAGAAAATTTCATCCTCAAAATTTACCCGATCAAAACAGATGAGGATATTGTTGACGCATCGTATCCTCAGGCTCCCACGTAGCCTCCTCAATGTTATGATTACGCCAAAGAACCTTAACCAGTGGAATAGATTTCCTCCTCAAACTTTTACATCTCGATCCAAAATCTAAACCGACTCCTCCTCAAAGGTCAAGTCTGGCGTAACCTCAATCTCCTCAACGAAAATGATGTGAGTAGGATCAGAGCGATAGCGCCTCAACATCAAGACGTGGAACATGTCATGGATACGATCCAACTCTGAAGGTAGCTCCATGTAACACCCCAAACCCAGCCTAAAAGCTACGACCGGATCTGTTATGTCACAGGGAAAGGTTGTTGTAAAAAAAACTTGGAGATTTCAAAAACTTCACGTTGTGTTATCATTTTGAAGTACACGTTCAGTTTTAAGGTTGTCTTAAAGACTTTTATCAATAACTCTAAAGGTCGTAAATAGATTTGTTTTTACGAAAGCCGAAATTAAGAAGTTGCATAAACGTGGCATTTTGAAAACAATGTTGCGGTTTTAATAAAATCTCTGAATTAATTAGTTATTCGCAAGCAATCTTTTGTCAACACCTTTTTAGAAAACTGATGGTTTGTTTTTATGTTAGAAAAACTCCATATTCGATGTACCATAAAATGTGTAATAGCAGTATTAAAGTAAGTCCCAAATTTAAAGTTGTAGTGGCCTTATTACAAAACAGAATCCCAAAATCTAAAAAGTAAGTTTAAATAAAACCGAAAGTTTACGAGAAAATAATTCATGGCCACCTCAAAGTCTGCCTCGGCTCCAAATCCGCGATCTAGGGATTACCTGCAAAATTAAGCAGAGGGGTGAGTCACTGAGACTCAATGTGTAAATCCCCCTATAACGCAATCTGGGCCTTTAGCCCACAGATACCTATTGGGCATTAGCCCACATAATACAGCATATTAATCATGTATGTAATATGACTTCTGTGGGGAATTCTAGCTCGACCCACCCCTCCGCTACACACCAAGGGTAGCCCGATTGCGGTACTACCGAATGTTGCAACAAAGCTGCTTAATCACATATATTGGGCTTAAAGCCTCCGGTGGATCCATACTATACGGCCATGCGATCCTGGATCCAAACCATACGGCCATGCGATCCTCAAATCTTCCTCCGTACCATAATTCCCACCCATATGCATCCTAAGCAGAATATCATATGAATGCATCAAATGTAACATCCTGAATTTTTAGGCCTATGCATTTAATGGGTGAATATGTGTAATGAGTTAATTTGAGCATTAGGGGTCCAAATTGGGCTCAGGATTGGGCTGAAGCCTTAGTTAAATTTTTGTTTGGGCACTATAGGGTTTAAAAGGTGGTATCTGAGTTTAAAATATCAAAATGGGCTTGTGGCCCAGTGGTCAGTGGCGCCACTTAGGGAGCAAGGAGGTGACGCCACACAAGGGAGTAAGGGGCCCAAATTTAAGTTTCATGGAGCCCAATTCTTCTAATTTAAGTTAGCTAATTTTCGGCATTAGGGTTAGGTGGAGTGGACGGCAACAAGGCTCAAAAATAGGAGGATTTATGTGAATGGGATAATGTAGATATTATAGTTGATAATATGGAAGATAAAGGAGAAAAGATAGGAATTATCTGCAAGGCTAAGTGGTGGCCGAATTTCAAACTCTGAGGGGGAGGAGAAATCGGTTTCTCATATGGCTAAGGGGTGCCGAAATTTCCCTTGCTAATTAACTGGTTTTAGTTGTCAAAAGAAGGCAATTCTGACTTTTGGTTAGTAGGAGTGCCGAAACTTTAAATAGTCAGGTGAGGGTTCTCTTCTTTATTTTTCGGCATTTAAGGTTTCCATCTTTTCTTTCTCTTCTTCTCTGAGTAAAAGCCGAAATTCCTAACCCTATTCCATCATCTTCACTTTGATTCAAAAGCCGAAACTCCATTGTTCTTTTCTCTTCTTTCTTCTAAAAGCCGAAACCTCATAATCCTTTTTCTACATTCTTTTCTTTTGATTTTTGCTAAAGCCAAACCTACCTCTGGTCTGCCGAAATTCTCTTTTCTTCTTCCTGCCGATTTCTTCATTAAAAGCCGAATCTACATAGACTCATTCCTATCATCTTCTGATCTTCTCAAAAAGCCGGAATCTCAAAGGGGTAGTCGAATTTTTTGTGTTAAGGTGAGTGCCGATTTTCCTATCACTTCACTTTCTCTTTCGGTTTTTGGAAGACAAAACCGAAAAGCTAATGGTTTAATGGTTTTATGTATTTTCTTGTTGGGTGACATCGGGAATTGAAGTAGATCTCTTAGATCTAAAAGCCGGAAACACTAGTCCCTGAATCTCATATCACTTTTAAGGATTTCAAGGTAAGGATTTCAATTCTCCTTAAGATGATCAACCATTTTCTTTTCGTTAGTTGTGCCTTAACCTAATGTTTCGTTACCGGCTTCTGAACAACACCTTAGGCAGATAGCGGTGGTGTTGGCTACGGATAGCGTCGACTTAGAGGGTCTCGTTCTAACAGTAATTAGGTGTGTAGATCTCTAACACACTATTAAATCTGTATGTGTATATATGTGTTGTGGGCTAAGAGCTGGAAAATAGGCTATGTGAACAGTCGTATTACCCAGAAAGGGTAGGCAAAGGATGTCAGGTACGTAATCATAGAAATCTCTCTATGTGTATCGATATATGCAATAAACTGAAATCTCTTAGGTAATACATTGTTTGATTTTGCATGTATGTATGCATGGGATGGGATTGATATGATGAAGGGGAAGAAGGTCACATAGCGATCAGTGGCTTTGCCACATAGGTCACATAGTGATCGGTCTTTATGACAGGCAGCTCAGCTGTCGAAATGCTACGATGTGTTATTAAGGTCGCATGGCGATCGGTGGCTTTGCCACATAGGTCACACAGTGATCGGTCTTTAAGACAGGCAGCACAGCTGTCGATATGGTGTGTAGCGGTTGGCGGGTTGATTGTAGAAATCCCCAAGGTGTGATGGTTGGTACGGGTTGGTGTGTAGAGGATGGATTTCTAGGATGGGTTAGGCTATTCATCATTCATTATTTTCATGTATTTATGATTGATGCCTTTATGTATGGGCCAGGGCTCATAATGTGTTTGTGGGCCAAGCCTTTGATGTGTCTTCGGGATTTACACACTAAGTCTTGGTGACTCACCCTATTATTTTTCCTTTACTTTGCAGATGAGCAGTAGATCGTGGACATGGGAGCCGAGACGGACTCGAGGGGCCATCAAATTTTAATTCTATAGATTATTTTTGGTTTTCCTTCAAGTTTTTAATTTTGGGAATATTTATGTAATAAGGCCCCATAGTTTATATTCACCTAAGTAGTTTTTAATGTTTGCAACTTATGAAATTATGTCAAGGGTTTAATTATACGAAATAATAATGATACAAGGTTTCCTTTTCAAATGTCACTTATTTATTCAAATATTGTCTAATTAACTTACGATTTCCAAAACCAACAAAGAAAAAGTTTTCAATGTACAACTCGTAGCATACCAGATCTGGTCGAAACTTACGACAAATACTACTCCCAACTACCACAGAAATCAAAACTCGCACTTGCTAAACTTAGCATAGAGCTGCCTTTCCCTCAAAGTCTGAAGGACAACTCTAAGGTGCTCATTGTGCTCATCCTCAGTCTTTGAATAAACCAGTATGTCATTGATGAACACCACCATAAACTGATCCAAATAGGGTGATAAACCGTAATATGTACATATTTTAATCTCATATTTAGCATACTTTTGGATGATTTATCCCCTAAATTGTGGAATTTGATGCTCCTAATCTTTAATTTCATGTTTTATACTTAAGAGAGCATCGGAGGATGAAATGAATAAGAAACGGGCCAAAAACAGAGAAAACAGGCCAAAGTAAGAAGTCCACACAGCCTGGAGATAACCATACGGCCGTGCCACTTTAGCAGACCCAAACACGGGCGTGTCCCTACTGTGACTCGTTTTAATTCCATTCGAATTAGGTTACTTAGGAGCCGAGAAAGACATTCCGAAAGCCTATATAAATACCGTAAGTGTAACCTAAAAGGGGGAGGCCGAAGGGCGAAGCCAGAGAGGGCCGAATTGTGGGATTTACTCGAAGACAGCCAGTTGATCCATCTCAAGAAGTCGGAATCATACTCAAGACGGAAGATCTTCCCTTCAATTTCCTTCAGGGGGTTTTAGGTTTTTTCTTAATTTTTGTTTTATACTTTCTTCTGAGATGTATTCTTTTATAAACATGAACTAAAGCCCTCAAATACCTGAGGGGGATGAAACCTAAGACGAATCTTGTTATTATTTTCTGAACTATATGATAAATACTTGATTTGTTCTTAACTATGTGTTCTTAATTCTTGCTTTGATATTTCAGGATATTGATTCAAGAATTGATGTGCTTAGGGAGTGGAACAAAAGTCCCTGTTTAAGAGTAGATCTAGCATAGTTAAGCGGAGTTGATCGCACTCCTAAAGATAGGACAATGAAAATCTGCCGGATTAGCATCAAACCTAATATGGGAGTCCATAGATCGAGTTAATGCAACACTAGGGGTTTTAATTAGAAAGAGATTTCAATTAATCAACCTAGGGTTAGACGTTAGTAGCCTCGAGAGAGGTATTAATATAAATTAAGGAATCCTACGGATCAAGTCAAGTGAATAAATCGTCTGGTTCAGAGTTAAATAACAAGTGAAATCTAGGTGGATTCTTCCTCGGGTATTGATAAACCGTAAAAGTAACATATTTTAAGCCCACATTTAGTATGCTTTTGGATGATTTAAGCCTCGAATTATGTGATTTGGTGCTCTTAATCCTTTGTTTTCATGTTTTATACTCAGGAGAGCACCCAATGACGAAAAGAACGAAAAATAGACCCAAAACGGAGTAAATGAGCCATATCATGAAATCCACACGGCCTAGGCCCTAGCCACACGGTCGTGCCCCATTCAACAAGTTCGAACACGGCCTGGCCACGACTTACACGGGCGTGTGCCATGGGCTTGTCTCTGCCGTAGGAAAGAAGAGTTTTACTCGGATTTGGATACTTGGAGGCAAAGAAACACATTTCAAAGCCTATTCAAACACCCTAGTAGGAATTCTACTTGAATTAGGATACTTAGGGGCCAAGTAAGGCATCTTAAAGTCTATATAAACACCCAAGGGTGCAACTTGAAGAGGAGTTCAGCAAAAGCCGAAACCCAGGGCTTTAGTTAGGGGACGGTTAGCTAGGCCAAGGAGCCGAGCCAGAAAAGTCAGATTTGTGGAAATCACTCGAAGATAGCCAGTTGATCCATCTCAAGAAGAAGGGATTATACTCAAGATGGAGGATTTCTCCTTCAATTCCTTCAGGGGGTTTTAGGGATTTCTTATGGTTTGTTTTATCTTTTCTTTTGAGATGTTTTCTTTTATTTCTATAAACTAAACCCTCAGATACCTGAGGGGATGAAACCTATGATGAATCTTGTTATCGTTTGCTAAACTATATGATAAATATTTGACTTGTTCTTAATTAAGTGTTCTTAATTCTTGGGTTGATATTTCCGGGATATTAATTCAAGTATGATGTGCTTAGGTGGAGGAGCAAAAGTCCCTGCTTAAGAGTAGATCTAGCATAATTAAGCGAAGTTGATCGCGCGCCTAGAGATAGGGTGGCGAGATTTTGCCGGATTAGGGTGAAACCTAATATGGGAGTGCATAGATCGAGTTAATGCGATTCTAGAGGTTTTAATTAGAAAGAGATTTCAATTAATCAACCTAGGGTTAGACGTTATTCGCTTCGAGAGAGGGTTTAATATAACTTAGGGAATCTTATGGACCAAGTCAAATGAATAAATCGTCTGGTTCAGAGTTAGATAACAAGTGAAGTCTAGGTAGATTCTTCCTTGGGTGTCGTCTTAATCAATTGGTTTTTCTTCCAAGTTATGTTCTCAATTCACCCTCTTTGTCTTTGCATCTTTAGTTTAGTTGATAGTTAAATTTAGATTAGATAAGCGTTCACTTAATCCTTAGGCTAAAGAATAGAAAGAGAGTTAGTATTAGTACTTTTGGTTCCTTTGGGTTCGACATTCCAGTCTTGCCTAAACTATACTACTGTTTGATAGGTGCGCTTGCCTCAAATCGTTGTCAGAGTTAGTTTCCAGGTTCGGTCATTCTCATTATAAATTTAAAACTCTGAAATTGACGATCAAGTTTTTGGCTCCGTTGTCGGGGAACTAAAATATTAAGAACGCTTAATTTTTATTACTTTAGCCATTTTTTTATTATTGCAATTTATTTTCATTATTATTTTTTATTTTTATTTTTATTTTTTTTACTTTGCTAAATTTTCTTTTATTTGATTTTGGCAGAAAGAGAAGATGGCACTGAATAATTATCAGTGGCAAGTCATAAGGACAATTCCTACTAAAGTAGCCAGTGTCTTCAACCTCGACGTGGTCACCAGGTTATCTAACCAGCTAAAGATGATGAATAAAAATATCGATGGTTTGCATAGTCTCTCGCAGGTACAACCAGTAATGCAATATGACTCGAATCTAGGAGGCGTGGCGAATCCTGAGTACCCACCCTACCGATATGGCATGGAGAACGAACAAGTCCACTATATGGGTAACTATCCTGGACCTCAAAATAATTTTTATAGTGACACTTATAATGCAGGCTGGAGGTACCATCCCAATTTATCGTGGGATGATCAAAGTAGCCAAAGACAGGAACTTTCTCCAAATTTGCAACAACCACCTCACCAACAGGAAGAGGAGTCGAACCTTGAGGAGATGCTGACAAAATTCATAGCAGCAACAGAAAATCCAGATTTTCAACAACCACCTCACCAACAGGAAGAGGAGTCGAACCTTGAAGAGATGCTGACAAAATTTATAGCAACCTCAGAAACACGTTTCCAAAAGGTAGAAACAAAACTTGAAGTATTGTCACAAGAGTTCAAGGATCAATTCGGGCAACTTGCTAAGCTAATCTCAGAAAAACTACAAAAAAGCTTGCAAAGCAACATTGAAACTAACCCAAAAGAGCAAATTCAAGCCGTAAAGCTCATGACAGTGAAAGGTTAGTGGAATCTGACCCAAGGCAAGAGCCTGTGGTAAGTGAAGATAAGGTTGAGGTAAGCCATGATTTACCAAACCCGGTGATTACAGAGTACCAACCCCGTGTGCCGTACCCCAATACGATAAAGAAAGACCACACAGAGGAACAACTCGGTAAGTCTCTTAAACTTTCAAAGAAATTTCATGTTAACTTGTCGTTTCTTGAAGCTCTTTCGTAGATGCCAGATCCTAGACCTCGTGTCGATAAAGAAGAAATTCATGAGGAACGAAGGCTTTGGATCGATGAACTAGACGAATGGAAGACACACTTCAAGTAGAAACTAAAAACACACAAAGCAAAAACGAGGCAACTCCACGACGAACTTAATGATGGGACAACCCAGCTTAAGATAGGTGACCAGGTACTCAAAATCTTCCCAGATGGAACAGTCGAGGTAACTAGTCCTAAAATCAGCACCTTTAAGGTAAACACTACTCGACTTAAACTTTATATCAATAACCGAATTGATCGCATGAGAAAGGATTTTCACCTCCTCAAACCACCATGATTATGCGAATGAGAGGTAAGTCTAGCTCAAGACTTTAAACGAGCGCTTCTCGGGAGGCAACCCGAGCACTAACCCCTTTAATTTTTACATTTTTTTATTTTTATTTTTTACTTTTATTTTTCTTTTTAGCACCTAACCATAAACTAACCAAAGTTCAGATTTTCATACCACACGGCCGTGGCCGTGGCTGTGGCCACCATAGGAAGGTACAAGGTCAGGGGCAACCACCAGATCCATAATTTCTATTTAACCATCTTCTTCCTTCTTCGTTTCCAGTTGTTTTTCTTCTTTCATTTTCCATTATTTACTTTTATTTTTATTTTTATTTTTATTTTTATTTTTATTTTTATTTTTATTTTTATCTTTATTTTTATTTTTATTTTTATTTTTCTTTTCTCCTTATTCTTCGTACCATTTAGCTTAGGACACAATAAAATTCGACCGGCTGCTTCGAGGATTCAAATTCAAACGGTTCAAGGTGCTCTCCCACGTTCACAGTTGCCCAATCCTATCCAATTTCTTTTCATTGACTCCATCCAAAATTCAGGAAGTTTCACTTCTCTCCTCATCTTACAATTTTATGATTATTTTGATATTATCTATCTTTGTACATTGAGGACAATGTACATCTTAAGTGTGGGGGGTTAATTATAGTATTATTTGAAAATCCCTGAATTATGCCTTATTCTAAAGTAAGTCTCTCATATTATGATTAGAATGAAAATTCCTTTGATTTATGATTTTTATTGATATGTTTTAGAGTAAGTCATTGATAATTGTGCATTGATGATTAAATTTGAAGGATACTAGAGAATCAAGCTTGATAAGTCTTGATCGTTGTTTTGTCGAGTTTTAAAATTTATATGAATAAGAATGATCGAACCTAGAAACTAACTCTGACAATGATTTAAGGCAAGTGCACCTATCGAACAGTAGTATAGCTTAGGCAAGACCGAATTGTCGAACCCAAAGGAACTAAAAGTACTAATACTAACTTTCTTTTTATTATCTAGCCTAAAATAGGTGAAGTTGTTATCTAATCTAAATTTAACTAACTACTAAGCTAAAGACTCAAGACAAAAAGAACGAATTGGGGAAATACTATTGGGAAAACTCAGTTGATTACGACGATACCCTTAGGAAGAGTCCACCTAGACTTCACTTGTTATCTAACACTGAACCAGACGATTTCTTCACTTGACTTGATCCGTAAGATTCCCTAAGTTATATTAAACCCTCTCTCGAGGCGAATAACTCTAACCCTAGGTTGATTAATTGAAATCTCTTTCTAATTAAAACCCCTAGAATCGCATTAACTCGATCTATGGACTCCCATATTAGGTTTCACCCTAATCCGGCAAAATCTCGTCACCCTATCTCTAGGCGCGCGATCAACTCTGCTTAATTATGCTAGATCTACTCTTAAGCAGGGACTTTTGCTCCTCCACCTAAGCACATCCAACTTGAATCAATATCCAGAAAATATTAACAAGAGAATTAAGCACACATAATTAAGAACAAATCAAATATTTATCATATAGTTCAGAAAACAATAACAAGATCCGTCTTAGGTTTCATCCCCTTCAGGTATCTGAAGGGTTTAGTTCATAATAATAAAAGAAAACATCTCAGAAGAAAAGATAAAACAAAACATAAGAAATCCCTAAAACTCCCTGAAAGAATTGCAGGAGAGATCCGCCGTCTTGAGTAGAATTTGATCGCTGAAATCAGAGCTTTAAAATTTATAAAATTAATGATCAAACCTGGAAACTAACTCTGACAACGATTAAAGGCAAGTGTACCTATCGAACAGTAGTATAGCTTAGGCAAGACCGGATTGTCGAACCCAAAGGAACTAAAAGTAATAATACTAACTTTCTTTTTATTATTTAGCCTAAAATAAAGTGAAGTTGCTTTAAATCTAAATTAACGACTACTAAGCTAAAGACGCAAAGACAAAAAGAACGAATTGGGAAATAACTAGAAGAAAAACTCAGTTAATCACGACGATACCCTCAGGAAGAATCCACCTAGACTTCACTTGTTATCTAACACTGAGCCATACAATTTATTCACTTAGTTTGATTCGTAGGATTCCTTAACGTATATTAAACCCTTTCTCGAGGTGAATAACGTCTAACCCTAGGTTAATTAGTGGAACTCTCGTTCTCTTATAATAACCCCCTAGAATAGTAGTAAATCGATCTATGGACTCCCATATTAGGTTTCACCCTAATCCGGCAAAATCTCGTCACCCTATCTCTAGGCATACAATCAACTCCGCTTAATTATGCTAGATCTAATCTTAGGCAGGGTCTATTCCTCCTCCACCTAAGCACATCAAATTTGGATTAAGCGCACATAATTAAGAACAAACTAAGTATTTATCATATAATTCAGAAAACAATAACAAGATTCATCTAGGTTTCATCCCCTTCAGGTATATGAAGGGTTTAATTCATAACAAATAACTAAAACATCTCAAGAGAAAAGATAAAACAAAACATAAGAAATCCCTAAAACTCCCTGAAGGAATTGAAGGAGAAATCCGCCGTCTTGAGTAGAATTCCGGCTTCTTAAACTCTTAAAGAAATTACATATTAACTTACCTCTTCTTGAAGCTCTTTTTCAGATGCCAGATTCAAGAAAATTTTCAAGACAGCTCTTGACCAACAAACGGAAAATAGATGAAGAGCACTATGTGGAACTAAACGGAACATGCTTGGCGATGCTACAAAACAGACTAACACAGAAACTAAAAGATCTAGGGAGTTTTACAATTCTATGTTTAATTGGTAGCCTACATATTGATAATGCGTTAGCTGATCTAGGGGCAAGTATAAACGTCATGCCTTACTCACTGTTTAAACGACTAGGTCTAGGGAAGCCCAAACAAACTAGGATGAGTATACAACTAGCTGATAAAACTGTTAGAATTCCTAGGGGCATTATCGAAGATGTTCTCGTCAAAATCGATAAATTTGTTTTCCCAGTAGACTTTTTTGTCTTAGACATGGATGAGGATAACTCAATCCCCTTAATTTTAGGAAGACCATTCCTAGCAACTGCCAGGACTAAAATTGATGTTGCTACAGGTGAGCTCATACTTTGTATAGGAGATGAATCAATCAATCTTCAAGCCCTCAACTCGGCCAGGACAACAGTCAATTAAGAATTACACGAAGAACAAAGCATTTGGGTCGACAATTCAGAGAAGCAGAAGACAAAGATCAAAGAAGAGATAGATTCACACGAAGTAAAACTCGAGGAAGAGATCAATGGGACATCAAATCACTTCAAAATAGGAGACCAAGTACTATTAGACAAAACCGATCCCCAAATCACTACCACAGACCTGAAGGCAAAGGGAGAAATCCATCTCAAGGAACATGATATCTTCCCAAACGGAATAGTCGAAGTAAGCAATCCAATATTTGGTACCTTTAAAGAAAACGCTTCTCGACATCAACTTTGTCAAGAGAGTAAAACCGTAAGTATAAGGGAAGATATTCAAACCTTTAAACCTCCCTAAAATTTTCAAATAACGAGGAAAAGTCTAGCTTAAAGACTATAAACGAGTACTTCTCGGGAGGCAACCCGAGCACTAACCTTATTTTTCCTTTACTCTTATCTAACTTTTCCTTTTTCTTCTCTTTTTCCTTTTTCAACTAACAAAAATATGCAGATCTTCCAGACCACACAGCCGTGTCCGTAGCCATGTGGACAACCTAAACCACCACACTGACAGGGCACAGGCCGTGCTGTCAGCCCAACCACCCTTCCCAATATCACGGATCCAACAACTTCTACACACGGGCACCGACAGATAAGGCACGCCCGTGCCCGAAACCGTGTGAAGCTACTGGCTTACACACCACGGCCACAACACGCCCGTGCTAGCAACCGTGTGAAGCTACTGACTTAATGAACATGGGGAGAACACGCCCGTGCAGAATGATCGTGCCAAAAGGAAAGATCTCACAAGCACGGGCATGGAAGGACCAAGCACGGCCACAAGGGTGACAACACCACCTACGACACGGCCGTGTGAGGTGGCTGTGCAAATCGACACACCCTATGACCACGGCCGTGGGGGAGCCTAGAATTTGAAATCCTATTTAAACCCCTCACCTTTTCTCCTTCCCTCCATCTATTTCTTCCTCTCATTTTCACTCTTTCCAGTCTCAGGCCCTTCAAGACACTAGATCATTGAGCAAATCAACACCATGCCGAAGAAGCGGAAGAAGCTACTCATAGACTCCTCAACAAAGAACGACCAACATGAGTTCATGCCGGCAGCTTCATCTCAACAACAAGCCAAGGGTCTTTGAGACCAATTAGTTTTTATCTTTTCTTTCTCTCTTGCTTCAATTTCCTACTCTTCTCCTTTATTTTCCCCATCTAAGTTTCACTACTGCTATTTTCTTTTAATTTTCTTTTACTTTCTTAATGTCAGGTTCGCCAGGCTGCTAGGGAATCACGTCGACCACCACGACAACCTCACCACTCTCACCACTGCCACCACATCCCCAATCTTAGCATTGATTCCCACCTTGCAAACCATCCCTTAATAAGGACCTTATAGTCCATTAGGATTTTCTTTTCTTTTCAGTTTTCTTCTTAGTCTCCTTTACTTTAGCTTACTTTTCTTTAATTTTGTAGTTAGTTTATTTTTATTATGTCTTAATAAACCCTGGCTAATCCTTTACGAGTTCCCCAATTTCTTCATCTAGCGCAGAGCTTGGGAACCAACACCACCACCATACCGACGCCTTCGCCGTATTTGCCATATCATCCACCATAACCTCCACGACCCCTGCCCTCCTCCAAGGAAACAGCCCACAACTCAGGGAGTATTCTATCCCCTCCCTTTTGATTTTGAATATAAATACATTATCTATCTTTGTACATTGAGGACAATGTACATCTTAAGTGTGGGGGGTAAAAATACCTAACTTTCTGCATTATTCTCAAATCCCTGAGGTTAAAAATGGAGTAAAATTGCCAAACTGATTTAGTCTTGTTTTTATGCAAAATTGTCATATTATTAATTAAGATGAAATTTCTGATGACTTGTGATGATTATTGACATGTTTTAGAATAAGTCATAGTTAATTGTACATTGATGATTGAATTTAAAGAATACTATAGAATCAAGCATGATAAGTCTATTTTTCAGGAATTAAAATTTTTGCTAGGTTGTTAATCCAATTTTGAATATCACCTTGAAATTCGAATTGAATAAGGATGATGTCAAAACACCCATAATTTTTTGTGAGTATTTGAACCTTATAGAGCATACATTCTTTTTCATGCTCATTTTTTGATTATGAGTGTGTCAACTATGAACTGATATTCTAGAACTTGCCTTGATTATACATGTCAAGACCACAGTTATGATTTGATATACCGAGATGATAAAGGCAGCTAGGTTTTAACCCACTAATCCCACTAAAAAGCCTACATTTATAATTAACCCCTAGTGAACCCCATTGAGCCTAACAACCCTTTTATTGACTCACCTACTAATTTTAACCAAAAAAAAACCCTTTGAATTTGTTATCACCAATTCGTTTAATGACTTTTTTGTCGAGATTTGATGATAAACAAGTTTCCTAACTATGTTTTATATTTTAGTTGTATCAATTCTTTATTACAATTATATTAGTTTGTTCTTTAAAAAAAAGTATACGATTAAGAGAGCTTGCATGTTCAAAATCCAATCCTCAAGGAAAAAGCTCGTTGTATTAGTATTTAAGATCAAGTTCAATTTTTCTAGTTAGGTAATTTATCAAGTCAATCTCGATTCTAACCTTCTAATTCAGCTTTATCCACACCTTTAACCCTAGCCCCGTTACAACCCTGTTAAAGACCTTTTGATCTGTTTGTCATCTCATATTACAGTGGTGGAGATTTGATTTTCAAGCAAGCCTATGGGATTAACTTTTCAGGTTTGACTTATGAGCGATCTTTTTCTGAACCTTAAACACTTTAGAGTGATTTAAGTGAATCCTAAGTGAGGATATCAATCATTGTCAATTTTGAATTAAATAGGTAGTTATTTAAAAGAGGGAAGACACCTATGTTTTCAAGGTACAAAATTATGACTTATCTCGTTTGAATCTTTAGGACGCTTTGAATCAAATCATCCATGTATGAATTCTCTATGAATTAGGATAAGACATTGTTGATAAGAATTGCAGATCATGGAAAATTCGTTTTAATTGTAAGTTGAGAATTTTGCTTGAGGACAAGCAAAAGCTTAAGTGTGGGGTATTTGATAAATCATAAAAGTAACATATTTTTATCCCACATTTAATATGCTTTTGGATGATTTATCCCTTGTTTTATATAAAAAGGTGCTCTTAATCCTTTCTTTTCATGTTTTATATTCAGGAAAGCACCCGAGGATAAAAAGAACACAAAACGGGCTTAAAACGAAGTAAAAGGGCCTTTGAACGAAATTGACACGGCCTGACCCAAAGCACACACGTTCGTGCCTCGACGAACACCTAGAGCACGGCCTCAACCCCATCCCACACGGTCGTGCCTCAAGAGAAATTCGAACACAGTCAGGTCTCGATTCACACGGGCGTGTGACATGGCCGTGCCTCTGACGCTGGAAAGAGAAATTTTAGTCGGAAAAGGATACTTAGGGAGAAAGAATCGCGTTCCAAGATCCTATAAATAAGTCCCAAGTATCACCAGTTTAAGGGGAGCGAAAGCGAGGCCAAGGAGCCAAGCCGAGAAGGTCAAAGTTAGGGAATAACACAAAGGATAGCCAGTTGATCCCAAGAAGCTGGAATTATACTTAAGATGGCGAAATTCTCCTTCAATTCCTTCTGGGGGTTTTAGGATTTTTCTTATGTTTTGTTTTATCTTTTCTCTTGCGATGGTTTGTTATTTCATTATGAAATGGATTTTATTATTTGATTTTTAAGTTATATGATGAATTACTTAGTTTGTTCTTAATTATGTTGCTTAATCCAAATCTAATGTGCTTAGGTGGAGGAGGAATAGACCCTGCCTAAAAGAAGATCTAACATAATTAAGCGGGGTTGATCGAACGCCTAGAGATGGGTTACGAGATTTTGCCAGATTAGGGTAAAACCTAATATGGTAGTCCATTGATCGATTTACTGCTATCCTAGGGGGTTATTATAAGCGAACGAGAGTTCCACTAATTAATCTAGGGTTAGACATTATTCGCCTCGAGAGAGGGTTTAATATAGGTTAGGGAGTCTCACGGATCAAGTTAAGGAATCATATAATTTAGGGTTAGATAATAAGTGAAGTCTAGGTGGATTCTACCCGAGGGTATCGTCAAAATCAATTGAGTTTTTCCTCAAAGTTATTTTCCAACTCGTCTTCTTGTCTTTGTGCCCTTAGTTTAGCTGTCGTCAATTTAGTTTAAAAAGTAATCTTCACTCTAACTTTAAGACTAAATAATAAAAAGAAAGTGAGTATTAATACTTTTAGTTCCTTTGGGTTCGATACCAGTCTTGCCTAGCTATACTACTGTTCGATAGGTACACTTGCCTTAATATCGTTATCAGAGTTAGTCTCCAGGTTTGATCATTCTTTTATAAATATTTAAAACTCTGATTTTACAGCGATCAAGTTACCTAACTAACAAAAATTGAACTAATCCTAAATGATTACATCAATTGAAAACTAATAAAATGAGCTTTTTCCTCAAGATGTGGAATTTTAACATGTAAGCTCATTTAATTATAGAACTAATAATGAAAATACTTTGATTTTATTTTAAGAGCAAACTAATAATTTTACATAATAATGAATGAAACAGCTAGACAACACATCAAATCAAATCTCGATATAAGGGTAGTAAAAAGGAATGGTGATAACAAATACAAAGGGGTTTTGGGTTAATATTAGCTGGTGAGTCAAAAAAAAAATTGTTAGGATCAACGGGGTTTACTAGGGGTTAGTTGTTGGGGTAGGCTATTTAGTGGAGTGAGTGGGTTAAATCCTAGGTGCCTTTATCATCTCAGTATATCAAATCATGGGTGTGGTCTCAACATGTATAATCGAGGCAAGTTCTAGCAGTTCAAAGTTGACACACTCATAATCAATAAAGTGAGCATGAAAAAGAATATATGCTCTATAAGGTTCAAAATCTCACAAAAATTATGGGTGTTCTGACATCAACCTTGTAAATTTCAAATTTCAATGTAATATTCAAATTTAGGTTAACAACCTAGCAAAAAAAAATTTATTCTGAAAAATAGACTTACCATGCTTGATTCTCTATTATCTTAAAATTTAATCATTAATGCACAATTATCAATGACTTACTCAAAAACATGTCAATAAAAACCATAAATCATTAGAAATTTCATCCTAATTAGTAATATGAAAAATTTACTTAAAGACAAGACTAAATTCAGGGATTTGAGAATAATGAAAAAAGTTTGGCCGGATTTGAGAATAATGCAGAAAGTTAGGCCCTTCTTTAGTAAAGTATTCACCCTCCACACTTAAGATGTACATTGCGCTCAATGTACAAAGATAAATATAACATTTATGGGATAAATCAAAAGATAAGGGGAAAGAATACTCCCTGAATTTTGTATGGTGTCCTTGGAGGATGGTAGAGGTCGTGGTGTGAAGAGGTCGGTCTGGATGACGAACCTGTGCTAGATGAAGAAATTGGGGAGCTCGTAGAGGATTAGCCAGGGATTATTAAGACACATTTAAAATAACCTAAATATATAATTTAAGACAAGAAAGAAAAAAGAAAGGAGACTAAGAAGGAAAGTAAAAATAAAAGAAAAGGTGGATGGACCGGAGAGTCTTTATTGATGGATGGTTCGCGAGGTGGGTGTGACTTCTAGGGCTACGGAGGTGCTGGCGGTGGCGGAAGTGGCGTGGTTATCGTGGTGGTCGGCGTGATTCCCAAGCAGCCTGGCAAACCTGACACTAAGAAACTAAAATACGTTAAACTAAACTAAGCATAAGATTGTCAAAGAGAAGGAAATTGAAGAAAAAGAGAAAAGAAAAATAAAAACTAATTGGTCTCAAAGACCCTTGGCTTGGTGAGTAGACGAAGCTGCCGCATGAATTCATGTTGATCGTTCTTCTTTGGGAAGACTATGGTTGGCCTTTTTCGCTTCTTCGACATGATGTTGGATGGCTCAAGAATCTAGAGTTTTATTATAAAGAGGAAAAAGTCTGAGAGGGAGAAGGGAGAAAAGAAAAGAAAGAAGAAACCAGATGGGGAGAAGGGGAAGGGCTATGGGGTTTAAATAGGATTTCAAATCTGGCACGTTCCCACGCCGTGGACCAGGGGCGTGCCGATTTACACGGCCGTCTCGCACTACCGTGTGTCTGTGCGTGTTGAATCTCCCTGGCCGTTCTTCTGCTAACCACGCCCATGTATGTGAAGTCAGTATGTTAGCATGGTTGGACGGCACGGGCGTGTTCTGCCCGTGGTCGACAAGTCAGTATCCTCGCACGGTTGGAAGACACGGGCGTGTTCTACCCGTGGTGTGTAAGTCAGTAGCTTCGCACGGTCGAGAGGCATGGGCGTGCCATTTTTACGGAGCCCGTAGGGTAGTGGTTGGATCCGTCACGTCGAAAAGTGGTTGGGACTGATTCGCACGGCCTCTGATAAGTCAGTACGGAGATTCTTGTGGTCCACACGGTCGCGGACATGGCCATGTGTAAGACCGTGTGACTTTTGAAAATTTGCACTTTTGGATAGTTGTAAAAGGAAACAAAGAAGGGAAGAAAAGAAACAGATAAATTTGAAGGTAAATAGTGTTAGTTGCTTGGGTTGCCTCTCGAGAAGCGCTCGTTTATAGTCTTAAGCTAGACTCTCCTTGAAATTGAAAAAAATCAGGGAGGTTTAAAGGTTTGAATATCTTCCCTCATGCTTATAGTTCTATTTTCTTGATATAGTTTTAGTCGAGAAGTGTTTACCTTAAAAGTGTCAAATGTTGGATTGTTTACCTCGACTATTCCGTGGGGGAAGATATCGTTTATCTTTAGAGGAATTTCCTCGCTTACGTTCAGGTCTGACGTGGTGATGCTAGGATCAGTTTCGTCTAACAGCACCTGGTCTCCTATTTTGAAGTGATTTGATGTTCCTACGAGTTCTTCAGGTGGTTCCTTCTGTTTTGTTTTGTGTGGTTCTAGTTCTTCTTTGATATGTGTCTTCTGCTCTTCTAATTTGTCCACCCTAAGGCTTTGTTCTTTATGTAATTCATTTTTGTTGGTTTGGGGTCTAAGATTTAGCTCAGGGTTGTATTCCTATGGTGTTTCCTACGATGGAAGTTGAACAAATTGATTATCAAATGAAGTGACTTTCTTACCTTCATCAATTGTTGTCCTGGCCGAGTCAAGAGCTTGGAGACTGAGTGATTCGTCACCTATACAAAGAATGAGTTCGCCTGTTGCAACATCAATTTTAGTTTTGGCAGTTGCTAGAAAAGGTCTTCCTAAAATTAAGGGGATTGAGCTATCCTCATCCATGTCTAAGACAACAAAATCTACTGGGAAAACAAATTTATCGATTTTGACAAGAACATCTTCGATATGCCCCTAGGAATTCTAACTGTTTTATCAGCTAATTGAATGCTCATCCTAGTTTGTTTGGGTTTCCCTAGACCTAGTCGTTTAAACAATGTATAAGGCATGACATTTATGCTTGCCCCTAAATCGGCTAACGCATTATCAATAGTTAAACTACCAATTAAACATGGAATAGTAAAACTCCCTGGATCTTTTAGCTTTTGCGGTAGTTTATTCTGTAACATTGCTGAGCATGCTGTGTTTAATTCCACATGGTGCTCTTCATCTATTTTGCGTTTGTTTGTCAAGAGCTGTCTTAGAAATTTCCTCGAGTCTGGCATCTGAAACAGAGCTTCAAGAAGAGGTAAGTTAATATGCAATTTCTTTAAAAGTTTAAGAAACTTACCGAACTGTTCTTCTGAATCGTCTCTTTTCGTTGCTTCGGGATAAGGTATACGAGGTTGGTACTCTTTGATTACCTGTTTTGGTTTTTCTTGCGTTACCTCTATTTTACCTTCATCTACCTCTTGGTTCGGTTCGTCTAACCCTTTACTATCATGATCTGTGTGTTGGAACGCTGGTGCCCCATGGCGCTGCAAAATAAAATTAGATCCGGCGATCCAAACCATGAATCCATGTGTGAGGAACAAATCAGGGTGAAATAAAGGTTTCGAAATTACCAAAACTTCAATCTGAGTAGATAGCGACGCCTTGGCAACAAGAGTTTTGATCTACTGTCGAATCAAGCCACAACCTTTTCCGATGTTGGCCTCTACATAATCCACCCGGTTTGACTATGAACGGAAGAAATCTCCAAAACTGTTTTGGAGGTTTATTTGCTTGACGGCTGCTAGACCTAACAAGCAATCACTTAGGGTTTTCTACTTTTGGTTTGTCTCCTTTTAATACCTTTTTCATTAGGCCTTTTATAACTGGTATCCTTTTAATTAGGCCTTTTATAATTGGTATCTCTTGAATGTATTATAAGATTAAATAAATACAATAAAGTTTTTAACCGAAAATTATAATTACATTAATTATATCAGAAAATTATAATTACATTAATTATAATAAGGATTTCGTTAAACTATATTTATTTAAATTTATATATGAATCAAATTCATATATTAATAAAATTATGTTATCATTATGTGTACAACACCCTTGTACATATAATATGTTCAATATTTGATTGCCCAATTAAATTAACTCTTTAATTAATTTAATTCATATGACAACCAAACACAATACCAACTATATTTTATTCCGTTCATTTCAACCATAGGGTGTGACCCTGTAGGTTCTTGCAATGTTAGTAGTAATACTAGAATGATTCTATTGTCACAAACAATGAGTGGCATCTAGCAATGCATCATTGCTACCTAAGTTACAAGAAGTCATGATTCGACATAACCTTTTGTGATTAACCTTTCATGCATTAATCCTTAAGTCCTTTATCTCTGGAACGGATACAAGTCATGGGATAGTCACACTTGCATAGTCCATCCCATGTTTCTTGATATCTTGAGTAGACTATGATATACAAATTAGTATGACATCTCATATCAACTTATTTGAGCATGGCCATGCATTTCTAGTCTCACTCAATCAAGTGGCCTAAGATATTACTCCTATTATGTAGGAGGGACTTATCCTTTATTGATCAACCATATCCCTCTACATAGATTGTGGTATATCCAACATCAGCCTTTATAGAACAACCTGTTACGGTGTACGTTTGACTGTATCAAAATATACAACTCACGATGCTGGGATAATAATGATCTCAAGTCTGAGGATCATATACATATTAATCACTATGAGTAATGTTGTGACAATTACATAATAATCCAAGAAACATACTCATAGCGGGTCAATCCAATATGTTGTTCTCTAACACACATATTCATGCATTGATTTTGACACTCCATATCAATGACAACTCTTTATCATCAATCAACTACATGTTAGTCTTAATGCATTATTGTTGTCCTAGTCAACAATAATACTCGACTAAGGATCTTTTAAGAATAATCATATTATTCTCAGGACATTATTATAAAACAGTTTATTTATACACACAGAAAGAAGAACTGAAATAATAATGACAACGCTTTATATTAATAAACATGGTAAATTAAGTACGTTATTACAACCATCTCATGATTGATCTTTGGGCATACTCTTACACTGTGATGGCTTGAATTTGCTCCTTAGGGTTAATCTCGGTGTTACTTGGTAGACGTCCTTGCGGTCGTTCAGACATTAGCTTCACGAGTTGCTCGACTGCATTGGTGACTTCCTTGACTGACTTTGTAAGTTCCCCGACTCATTTCTCGTTATCTTTAATTGTTCTCTCAGTTTCATGGAAACGATTTTCCGTGTTTGCCATAAATTTTGATAGCATCTCTTCGAGGTTTGGCTTCTTCTCTTGTGGATAAGGCTGATTTTGGAAGTTTTGAGGAGGTTGTTGCTTTTGATTTCCTTGACCTCCCCATAAAATATTTGGGTGGTTCCTCCAACCTGGATTATAAGTATTACTATAAGGATTATTATTGGATCTTAAATTATTACCTATATAGTTCATCCGTTCGCTCTCTACATCTGGTTGGTAGGGTGGGTACTCAGGATTCGCCTCAGTTCCACTTGCGTCGCACTGCATGCTGGATGTGCCTGCGAAGAACACAAACTATCAATTTTTTTTATCCATCATCTCTACCTGTGTTGATAGTATGGTTATCGTGTCAAGGTTGTAAACTTCGGCTGATTTTGTCGGTTTCGTCCTTGTCACTTGCCACTGATAGTTATTTAGTGACATCTCTTCAATGAATTCGTAGGCTGCTTCAGGAGTTCTGTTGTTAAGGATTCCACCGGCGGCTGAATCAATTATTTGTCTCGTTGAGGGGTTTACACCGTTATAGAATGTTTGGACTTGTAGCCACAAGGGTAGACCGTGGTGTGGATACCTTCTCAAGAGATCCTTGTATCTCTCCCATGCGTCGTATAATGTTTCTAAATCTATCTACACAAAAGAAGAGATATCATTCCGTAGTTTGGCCGTTTTGGCCGGTGGGAAGTATTTCAATAAAAACTTTTCAGTCATCTGTTCCCATATAGTGATTGACCCTCGTCGTAACGAGTTTAACCATTGTTTGGCTTTATTCTTTAATGAAAAAGGGAATAACCGAAGATGTATGGCATCATTAGAAACGCCATTTATGTTGAAGGTATCACAGAACTCTAAAAAATTAGATATATGCATGTTTGGATCTTCGTCCTGCAAACCATCAAATTGAACAAACTGTTGAATCATTTGTATTGTGTTAGGCTTTAATTCAAAATTATTAGCAGCAATAGCAAGCCTAACAATACTCGATTCTGCTCCTGTTAAATGCGGTTTAGCATAATCAAACATTGTACATGGAGCATTGTTCTCCCCAACATCATGTGGTGGTGGATTATTCTCGTCCATCCCTTTAGTAGGATTGGATCTGCCTCCTTGTTCTTCCTCTGTATAATTTAGGGCTCGCCTGATTTCTCTACGAGTCCTACAAACGGTAGCTTCAATTTCACTATCGTATACCAAAGGTCCTCTCAGGTTCCTTCTAGTCATAAACTAGAGGAACTTGCTGAGAAAAGAAAAAGAAGGAAAATTTAGCAAAAATTAAAATTTAACGAAAAAATAAAAATAAAAAATAAAAAAATAATGGCTAAAGTAATAAAAAGAGAGCGTTCTTAATATTTAAGTTCCCCAGCAATGGTGTCAAAAACTTGATCGCTGAAATAAGAGCTTTAAAATTTATAAAACGAATGATCAAACCTGGAAACTAACTCTGACAACGATTAAAGGCAAGTGTACCTATCAAACAGTAGTATAGCTTAGGCAAGACCGGATTGTCGAACCCAAAGGAACTAAAAGTACTAATACTAACTTTCTTTTTATTATTTAGCCTAAAATAAAGTGAAGTTGCTTTAAATCTAAATTAACGACTACTAAGTTAAAGACGCAAAGACAAAAAGAACAAATTGGGAAATAATTAGAAGAAAAACTCAGTTGATCACGACGATACCCTCAGGAAGAATCCACCTAGACTTCACTTGTTATCTAACACTGAACCATACGATTTATTCACTTAGTTTGATCCATAGGATTCACTAACTTATATTAAACCCTCTCTCGAGGCGAATAATGTCTAACCCTAGGTTAATTAGTGGAACTCTCGTTCTCTTATAATAACCCCCTAGAATAGCAGTAAATCGATCTATGGACTCCCATATTAGGTTTCACCCTAATCCGACAAAATCTCGTCACCCTATCTCTAGGCGTGTGATCAACTCCACTTAATTATGCTAGATCTAATCTTAGGCAGGGTCTATTCCTCCTCCACCTAAGCACATCAAATTTGGATTAAGCACACATAATTAAGAACAAACTAAGTATTTATCATATAATTCAGAAAACAATAACAAGATTTATCTAGGTTTCATCCCCTTCAGGTATCTGAAGGGTTTAGTTCATAACAAATAAGTAAAACATCTCAAGAGAAAAGATAAAACAAAACATAAGAAATCCCTAAAACTCCCTGAAGGAATTGAAGGAGAAATCTGCCATCTTGAGTAGAATTCCGGCTTCTTGGGATGGATCAACTGGCTAACTTCGAGTGATTCCCACAAATCTGACCTTCTCGGCTTGGCTCCTTGGCCTCGCTAACCGCCCCCTCAAAGGTGGTACTTATGGGGTTATTTATAGGCTCTTGGAATGTGATTCTTTCTCCCTAAGTATCCTTTTCCGACTGAAATTGTCTAAATCCACAACAGGGGCACGGCCATGTCACACGCCCATGTGACTCGTCTTCAAGCCGTGTTCCGATTTCTAAGTTGAGGCACGGTCATGTGCTCTTTGGGCCAGGCCATGTTGATTTCGTGATATGGCTCATTTATTCCGTTTTGGGCCCGTTTTATGTTTTTTTTCATCCTCGAGTGCTTTCCTGGGTATAAGACATGAAAAGAAAGGATTAAGAGCACCTTTTTACATGAATTGAGAAATAAATCATCCAAAAACAAGCTAAATGTGGAATTGAAATATGTTATAATTACGGTTTATCAGAATTCTGGCTTCTTGAGATGGATCAACTGGCTATCTTCGAGTGATTCCCACAAATCTAACCTTTTCAGCTTGTCTCCTTGGCCTAGCTAATCGCCCCCTAGAAGGTCATACTTAGGGTGTTTATATAGGCTTTCAAAATAGGTTTCTTGGCCCCTAAGTATCCTTTTCCGAGTGAAATTCTTCTTTCTGACGACAGGGACACGGCCATGGCGCATGCCCGTGTGAATCATCTTAAGGCTGTGTTTGAACCTGTTGAATGGGGCACAGCCGTGTAAATCATAGGCAGGCCGTGTTGTAGTATATAAATGAGGCACGGCCGTGTGGTCTTGGGCCCAGGCCGTGTGGATTTCATGATATGGCCCATTTACTCTGTTTTGGGCTCGTTTTATGTTCTTTTCATCCTCGGGTGCTTTCCTGAGTATAAGTTATGAAAAGAAAGGATTAAAAGCACCTTTTTACATGAATTAAGGAATAAATCATTCAAAAATATGCTAAATGTGGGATTAAAATATGTTACTTTTACAGTTTATCAAGTCTATTTTTCAAAAATTAAAAAGTTTGTTAGGCTGTCTACCTGAATCTGAATGCTACCTTGAAATTTGAAATTTACGAGGTTGACATCAAATATCCATAATTTCTGTGAGCTTTTGAGCCTTTTAGAGCATACATTCTTTATTGTGCTCATTTTATTGATTATGAGTGTGTCAACATTGATTTGTTATTCTAGAACTTGCATTGATTATACTTGTCGAGACCACACCTTTGATTTGATATACCGAGATGATAAAGGCACCTAGGTTTTAACCCACTTACTCCATTAAAATGCCTACCTTCATAATTAACTCCTAGTGAACCCCGTTGATCCTAACAACCCTTTTTGTTGACTCACCCACTAATATTAACCCAAAACCCTTTGTATTTGTTATCACCTTTCCTTTTGACTACCTTTTTGTCGAGATTTGATTTTGAACAGTCGCCTAATTATGTTCTATATTCCAATTGTAAAAGTTCTTTCCTATTATTTGACTTGTTCTTAAAAAAAAAGAAGAATAAGAAAATTTTGAAATATATTCATTATTAGTTCTATGAGCTTATGCATGTAAATTCCAAATCTTGAAAAAGAAGCTCGATTTATTAGTTTCCAGTTAATATAATTATTCATTATCAGTTCGTTATTTCTAGTTAGGTAATTTGTCAAGTCAATCTCGATTCTAACCCGCTAATTCAGCCTTTATCCACACCTTTAACATAAGCCCCATTACAACCCTGTAAAGACCTTTTGATTTGTGTATCATCTCATATTTTAGTGGTGGAGATTTGATTTTCATGCAAGCATATGGGATTAACTTTTCATGTTCGAATTTTGAGTGCTTAATTCTGAACCTTAAACACTTCGAGTGGTTTGAGTGAATCTTTAGTGAGGATGTCAATTCTTGTCGATTTTGAATCAGAGGTAATTATTCAGGTAAGGGGAAACACCTATGTTTTCATACTATAAAAAACTATGACTTTAATTGTTTGAATCTTTAGGACCCTTTGAGTTGAATTATCCATGTATAAATTATCTTTGAATTATGATGAAACATTATTGATAAATTTTAATGGATCGAGGAAGTTTGTTTTAATTGTGAGTTGAGAATTTTGCTTGAGGACAAGCAAAAGCTTAAGTGTGGGGGTATTTGATAAACCGTAAAAGTAACATATTTTAAGCCCACATTTAGTATGCTTTTGGATGATTTAAGCCTTGAATTATGTGATTTGGTGCTCTTAATCCTTTGTTTTCATGTTTTATACTCAAGAGAGCACCCAATGACGAAAAGAACGAAAAACGGGCCCAAAACAGAGTAAATGGGCCATATCACGAAGTCCACACGGCCTGGGCCCTAGCCACACGGCTGTGCCCCATTCAACAGGTTCGAACACGGCCTGGCCATGACTTACACGAGCCTGTGCCATGAGTGTGTCCCTACCGTAGGAAAGAAGAGTTTTACTCGGATTTGGATACTTGGAGGCAAAGAAACACATTTCAAAGCCTATTCAAACACCCTAGTAGGAATTGTACTTGAATTAGGATACTTAGGGGCCAAGTAAAGCATCTTAAAGTCTATATAAACACCTAATGGGAAACTTGAGGAGGAGTTCGACAGAAGCCGGAACCCAGGGCTTTAGTCAGGGGACGGTTAGCTAAGCCAAGGAGCTGAGCCAGAAAGGCCAGATTTGTGGAAATCACTCGAAGATAGTCAGTTGATCCATCTCAAGAAGCTGGGATTATACTCAAGAAGGAGAATTTCTCCTTCAATTCCTTTATGGGGTTTTAAGAATTTCTTATGTTTTGTTTTATCTTTTCTTTTGAGATGTTTTCTTTTATTTCTATGAACTAAACCCTCAGATACCTGAGGGGATGAAACCTATGACGAATCTTGTTATCGTTTGCTGAACTATATGATAAATATTTGCCTTGTTCTTAATTCTTGTGTTGATATTTCTGGGATATTAATTCAAGTATGATGTGCTTAGATGGAGGAGCAAAAGTCCCTGCTTAAGAGTAGATCTAGCATAATTAAGCTAAGTTGATCGCGCGCCTAGAGTTAGGGTGGCGAGATTTTGCCGGATTAGGGTGAAACCTAATATGGGAGCCCATAGATCGAGTTAATGCGATTCTAGGGGTTTTAATTAGAAAGAGATTTCAATTAATCAACCTAGGGTAAGACGTTATTCGCTTCGAGAGAGGGTTTAATATAACTTAGGGAATCTTACGGATCAAGTCAAATGAATAAATCGTCTGGTTTAGAGTTAAATAACAAGTGAAGCCTAGGTGGATTCTTCCTTGGGTGTCGTCTTAATCAATTGGTTTTTCTTCCAAGTTATTATCTCAATTCATCCTCTTTGTCTTTGCATCTTTAGTTTAGTTGATAGTTAAATTTAGATTAGATAAGCGTTCACTTAATCCTTAGGCTAAATAATAGAAAGAGAGTTAGTATTAGTACTTTTGGTTCCTTTGGGTTCGACTTTCCGGTCTTGCCTAAACTATACTACTGTTCGATAGGTGCGCTTGCCTCAAATCGTTGTCAGAGTTAGTTTCCAGGTTCGATCGTTCTCATTATAAATTTAAAACTCTGAAATCGACGATTAGGTATTGTCTTAATCAATTGGTTTTCCCAAAAGTATTTCCCCAATTCATTCTCTTTGTCTTAGCATCTTTAGCTTAGCAATTTGTTAGTTTTAGATTAAACAACAATTCCCTTAATTTTTAGGCTAAATAATAGAAAGATAGTAATTACTAGTACTCTTGGTCCTTGAGGATACGATATTTTCGATCTTGCCATAGCTATACTACCAAACGATAGGTGTGCTTGCCTTATTCCTTGTCATAGTTAGTTTGGACACGATCATAGGGCTAGAATACTCAGTTCATCAGGTCCATGAAAGCTGCCGGTGCATTCGTCAGTCCAAAAGTCATCATTAGGAACTCGTAGTATCCATAACAAGTCCTAAATGTTGTCTTAAATACATCAGCCTCCTTAACCCTCAACTGATGATATCCAAAATGCAGATCAATCTTGGAGAACACAGAAGCCCCTCAAAACTGGTCAAACAAATCAACAATCCTCGGAAGTGGGTACTTATTCTTAATCGTTAGCTTATTCAGTTGCCGATAGTCTATACACATCCTCATCGTCTCCATCCTTCTTTTTTACAAACAGCATAGGTGCTCCCCATGGAGGCACACTGGGACGAATGATCCCACGATCCAATAGCTCCTGAAACTAAGCCTTAAGCTCCATAAGCTCCTTCGATGCCATTCGGTAGGGGCGATGGACACCGGAGCTGTACCAGGAAGAAGCTCAATCCTAAACTCCACTTCACAATTCGGAGGTAAACCAGGTAGCTCTTCAAGAAAAACATTTAGAAAATCCTTTACAGTTCTGATGTCCTTGACGATAGAGTCCCCAAAAATAGAAACACTCACATAGGCCAAGAATGCCTCACATCCTTTACGAACCAATTTCTCAGCCACCAGCGCAGAGATCACATTAGTCAGATAATTTCATCGTTCCCCAATCATGACTACCTCAGTATCCTTATCGGTGATCTTCGCCTTCTCCACCAGTGTAGTAAAATCTCACTCCCTCTGCAGAGCTATCAAAGCCCTCAGATTATCCATGAGACCATCCTCTAAGCGGATACATCGCTCATATTCAGTTGCCACCATACCTCGCGCATAGCGGCTCAGTCCCAGATATTCGGCCTCATACTCAGCCACTAATCTATCTCCCTGAGTTAGATTCAGAAACTCTCTCCTACGGGCATCCACGTAACTGGCCCCCACATATTTCCCCTGGAAGGCTGTCTTAAAATACTCCCAGGTCAGTCGTTCGGGCTGGCTGTCCTCCTTAACAGTGAGCCACCACTGATAAGCCTCATCACACAGCAACGACACTGCACCCTTTAATTTCTGCTCGGGAGTGCAGTTCAGATCATCCATGATTCTCTCTCTGGCCTCAATATAGTACTCGGCCACATTAGGGGCTACCCCACTGACACCCCTAAAAAGCTCAGCTCTATTGGACCGAAGTCATTCCGTAACTGACCCTCGGCCCCCAAATCCAGTATTAGGCCCAGCGACCCTCGCCAAAACCCTTAGCATAGCCTGGGATAATGCGTCGTCCCCAGTCATGCGATCTTGAGACCCATTCTCAGTAGCAGGAGACACTGGCATCTCACTCGTATCCAAATTCGGTATGCTACCCAGCAAAGAGGACTCAGCTCAACCCCCTCTACGACTTCTACCTCGACCTCTAGTACCCCGTCCGCAGATACATCGTGCGCTCATTGTCTAATCACATTTATCTGTATTAACAGTTTTATGAATCAGTTATAGTTCTAGTGTTTATTAACAAATGTTTTATGTAAAACAGTATCGATTATTTAAAGTTTGTTTTTGTAAACCATAGTCTCACTACAGTTTTCAGTTTCTCTACAATTTTCAGTATACAATAACTAGAGTGTTTTCAGTATAGTTTACTACCTATAGTAGTTTCAGAATATACTATCCATAACAGTTTCAGTTTAAAACAAATCACAGTTCAAAATAATTACAAGATCGGTGCCGGAGACTCGATGTACCACTTACTCAGTAAATACATTTCAAATCATTTAGAAATCAATCAATTTTTTGAAAGCCCATTTTTTTATAAAACCCATAATCCACAGTCGAGTTTTGTAACCTGGCTTTGATACCATTCAATGTAACACCCCAAACCCGGCCTAGACGTTTTGGCCGTATCTGGCAATGTCACACGATAGTATTTTTGAAACCTCGTTGTTACTATGAAAACATTCCATGTTATTATTTTTAGTAAACCTTTGTTAGAACTTAGGAAGTCGTCTTTATTCATTAAACACTTGTTTTGAAACATCCCTCGTTGCGGAAGCTTTAATAAAACAGTCTAGGTGATCATACATTTAGGAAATACTTTAACTTTTTGAAAACTGAATTTTCTTCGACCAGCAAGTATAAATCCATAAAGTAAAATAAATAAATAAAAACCCAAATTTAAAACCAAAGTCCCAGAAGGTCCTTAAATTACAACCTCAATAATCAATAATAATCAAATCATAAACCATAAATTGAAAACCATGAAGTCCAAAAATTAATGTGGTCACCGCTAAGTCCTCCGTCGCACCTATCCGTCTAAGTCTGGGGATTACCTGTGCACATTAAACAAAAAGGGTGAGTTTACGTAAACTCAATGTGTAATCCCGCAGAAACAAACAAACAATCAATATTCACAGTGCATAGTGCACAGTTGAACAGTCTTGGGCATAAGCCCTTTTCAGTTTCAGTGACAGTTTGGGCCTTAGCCCATCTCAGTACAGTGTTAAAAATGCAGGAGGGTCTTAGCCCATCACAGTATCAGTAGCAGTAACAGTTATGCAATAGCAAAATCCTACCCAACCAGGCTCTGCACACCATCTCCATCCAACCCTACACTCCATGTGGGGATATAATCAACCCACCCATCCCTACACTCCAAGTAGTACCGAATGCGGTAGAAAATAGTAGTTTGCAGCTGAGCTGCCAGTAAATTAGGCTTAAAGCCTTTTAGTACACTTCCTCGGAATAACAACCCCCAACCCAATGCAATGCAACATACAATGGATGACATGCTATTATGCAATTTCAGTACATATATTCAGTTCAGATATTAACATGCCCAGTACAGCTATCATTCAGTTAATTTCACACATTTCGGGTCTAAGTAGCGCTTACAGATAGTAGGTTCACAGTCGACTTGGACGGCCCGTGCAACCTTAAAAAGATTTTGGTAAAAATGGGCCCACAGGCCCATGTGACCTACCCGTGTGGGCCCATACGCCCGTGTGTCCCACTCGGCCCAAATTGGCCTTGGCCGTGTGATCCATTTTTAAAGTAACCCATGCTAGCTCAATACTCATATATATTTTCACTATTTACTTATATGTTCATTCAAAGCTGTCTACTTGAGTCATTATCACTAAATTATATATATTTTGAGCTACAGAATTCCAAGTTAAGATCCACTTGATGTTTTTAAACCTAGACTCAAATACCTTTCTACCATAAAATTTTCAGAATTTATAGTTTATCAAATAAGTACAGTAAAATCTTTAAATTTATCCCTATTCTGCTATTTGGCAGCTTTGACCTTTCCTTACTAAAAATTATTTATCTCTTAGTAAGGAACTTAGATGATGTTTTTGTTTGTTTCTCTTGAAAATAGACTCATTAAGAATTTAAAAATATAAATTTAAGGCCATAATTATTTTTTTACAATTTTTGATGCTTTTCCAAAGTCAGATTAGGGGAACCCGAAATCATTCTGACCTTGTCTCACAAAATTTATTATAACTCATGATTTACAATTCCATTGCTTACACTATTTCTTCCATGAAAGACTAGACTCAATAAAATTTAATTTCATATTTTATTCAACCTCTAACTCAATTTACACTATTTTTGATAATTTTTAAAAGTTAGACTACTGCTATTGTCCAAAACTATTTTAGTGCAAAATGTTGATTTCCTAGTTTTTAACACCCTTATTTCCTTTCTCTACAATTTTTTACATCATTTTCGCTTACTCTCATATTTCTCGACAGCAAGTAATTTCAGTTTTTCATCGAACCCCATTTTCTGTGCTTCAGGTACACACCTGGTATCGTTTTGATGCCTAATCACTCCCGAGCACTTCAAGGCCTAAAATTAAGATACTCAACATCAATTTATCGGATTTACAAGCGAATTGACAACCAAGAACGAGCAAAAACCCAACTTACCACCAACGATAACCCTCTGTTTAACTATTGTTAAGACGAGAACACTGAATTCACCAGTCTGAACCTCCCCCTATGCCCAAATCGCAGAGAAAAAACATTACCACTTCAGTCGCTAAGAGATTCATGACAGAAACGAAGAGAAACACATACCGAAACTAAGCGAGCACTACCCGTGCGAAAACGAAGGAAAATAAAAGGATTAGAGAAAAATCAAAAAGAAGAAAAAGAATAGAAAGATGGAAAAACTCAGAGAATTTTGGCAAGAGGAGAGGGAGAAGAATAGACGGCAGAATTTTTTTTTGGAAAAGGGAACCAAAATTCGGTTATGGGAATAAAATAAAATAAAATCCCGATAACCCCCAAAATCCCTTAATCTCTCCCCTAATTCCCACTTCACATCCACTACTCAGAATCTCCCTATTACACAACTCTATCCCGAAATCTGAGCAAAAAAAATAATACCTTCGCCTACGTAGGGATTTGAACACAAGACCTCCACCATAATAACACACCACTTAACCACCAGACCAGCAGACCAGCAGGCCCATTCTGATGCAATTTACCCAACATTTAAACTTAAGCCCTTTGCACAAGGTTAAGGTTTTATTTATAAAAATATCAAAATTTTCCCAAGTAAGGCTTAAACTGGAGACCTCTCACACACACCCAGAACACATAACCACTGAAGCAAATAAACATTATGTGTCTGATCGTTGGAGTCATAATCTTAAAATTTTGAAAGAGAATGATCGAACCTACAAACTAACTCTGACAAGGATTAAAGGCAAGTGTACCTATCGAACAGTAGTATAGCTTAGGCAAGACCGGATTGTCGAACTCAAAGGAACTAAAAGTACTAATACTAACCTTCTTTTTATTATTTAGCCTAAAATAAGTGAAGTTGTTTAGATCTAACGACTACTAAGCTAAAAACGCAAACGACTACTTGATTCGTAGGACTCCCTAATTTATATTAAACCCTCTCTCAAGGCGAATAACATCTAACCCTTGGTTAATTAACGGAAAACTCTTTCTCACTTAATAACCCCCTAGAATATCAGTAAATTGATCTATGGATTCCCATATTAGGTTTCACCCTAATTCGGCAAAATCTCGTCACCCTATCTCGAGGTATGCGAACGACTCCGCTTTAATTATGCTAGATCTATTCTTAAGTAGGGACTTTTGCTCCTCCACCTAAGAACATCTGACATGAATCAATATCCCGGAAACATTAACACAAGAATTAAGTACACATAATTAAGAACAAATCAAGTATTTATCCTATAGTTCAGAAAACAATAACAAGATTCATCTAGGTTTCATCCCCTTCAGGTATCTGAAGGGTTTAGTTCATAACAAATAAAGAAAACATCTCAGAAGAAAAGAAAAAACAAAACATAAGAAATCCCTAAAACTCCCTGAAGGAATTGAAGGAGAGATCCGCCGTCTTGAGTAGAATTCTGGCTTCTAGAGATGGATCAACTGGCTATCTTCGAGTGATTCCCACAACTCTGACCTTTTCGGCTTGGCTCTTTGGCCTAGCTAACCGCCCTCCTTTCAGGTAACACTTAGGGGGTTTAAATAGGCTCTTGGAATGTGTTTCTTCACCTCAAAATATCCAAATCCGAATGAAATTGTAATATCCAGGATTTAGGGGTTATGAAATTTTCGCTTGAATGTGTGCATTGTTTTGTTGTGTGCTCTTTGTATGAATTTTAGGGACTTTGAGAATTTTAGAATGTAAGGGATTGCCTTAGAAAAATATTAGATTTTAATCTTAGAAGGGGAGCTAAGCAAGTTTGGCCTTAAGAGAATTAATTTGAGGTTTTGATCATAAGTTAAGCTTATGGTAAAGTGGTGAAGGCGCATGGGTGAATGCTTGAGGTGAGAGGTTCAAATCCTTTAGCTAGCAATTGGGAGTAATTTTTATTTTGTTTTCTTTCCTATAGTGTCGGTCAAACCTTATCTTGAATGGATAGACTTTTCTTTTATTTTTGGTTAGTAGACAAAAGGGAAAAGGCAAGTTAGTAGTTATGGTAAAGAATCAAGTTGATAAGGAAGGTTTAGGGGACAAGAGGCTTGAAGAGTGGGTGTTGTTTTGGAAGCTTTTCCATGGTCATTTGACCATGAATCTAGACGGCATAAGGGGCTAAGGGGGTGGTTTAATTGTGATGGAAATTATGGGATTGATAGGGAAGAATTAAGGAGGAAAAATGGAGGATTGTTTAGTCTAATGTGTTGGCCGAATTTTGGTATGGGATTAGGGAGGTTTAGTTGACCAAAAAGTTGTCAATTTGTGCATTTTTCCTTTGTCCAATATTTCTTTCTCTTAGCCGAAATTGTCATTTGGCATTTGGTAAAAATTTTGATTTGTTTGGCCTTTACATTTTGACCAAATTGGTACTTTTATTTCTTCTTTTCCTCTCAAAGTTTTATCTTCTTTTAGTACCAAAATATTGTCACATTTGAGGACATTTACCATTCCTTTTCTTACTCTCTAGTGCCGAATTCATCTCTCACCAAAAGCATTCCTCTTATTTTCTTTTTCTTTTCATTCTCTTTCTCTCTTCACTTTCTTTTTCATAGCCGAAACTATCCTATACTTTTCACCATTTTTTTTTCTTTTCTTTTTGAAAACTGAAACCATCATATGTGAAACTACCATCTTTTCTCTTCTTTTGTTAAAGCCGAAATCACCATTCCTTTTCTTTTAATTTGTTAAGGCCGAATTCCTTTATAGTTCAAGTAGGGGTTAATCGATCATCGTGTTACGGGTAAGGTTTTTCTATCAATCGTTTCTTCTTTATTTTTCTTTGGATTAATCGATTTTAGGAATCTAATTCTCTTTTTTCTCCGTGGCTAAACCTTTGAAGGAAGATTTTCGGGGTTTTCTTGTAGTCAACGTTAGGGAGAGATCGTTCGAGTTTGAATAGTCCAAAGGTAAAGGATAATGATATTAGGCCAAAGGCCATATCTTTTTAGTGATAACCGATTTCTCACATAGTGATATGTAGGTTCTGTCGACGTGTAGGCAAGAGTCGGAAATCCTAAAGTTCTATCGCTCTTTGTGTTTGCAAGGTGTGTAACTTATACTAAACATCTAATTGATTAATAGCTTTATTCATATAGATGTGTTATAAAGAAATATAAATGATTATGGCTTTGGGTACCATTCAATGGTATGGTGAATTGAGGTACGTTATTCCTTCGTACTATATATGATTTTAATATGAAACATGTTCGATATTTGATTATGATTTTGGGATAATGTACAAGACATGATATTTGCATCAATAATAATGCTATATGCATAATATGAAATGTGTCTGATTCCGATATGATTATGAGATATATGGCATGATTATGAAATGATATGTTTTTGCATGGGCATATGGGAAATATTGAAAGGGGAAGTGCTTCGGTGGTTTTACCACATTATCCGGTGACTTCGGTCACGATATTATGAATTCGGTGACTTCGGTCACGATATTATGAATCCGGTGACTCTGTCACGATTATCTGGTGGCTATGCCACGATTATAAGGGCGATGTGCATGTTGACTGCAGCAACTGCCTTCGATGGTGTGTAGCGGATGGAGGGTCGATTTAGTAATCCCCACGGTGTGATTGGTAGGTACGGGTGGTGTGTAGCGGATGGATATCTAAGTTGGGTTCAGGATTGCATTTCATTCTATATGTACATGTGATTTTTAATCAATTATTATTTGCTATGATCAATTGGACTTTTTAGTGTATTGTTACACATTGAGTCTATGGACTCACCCTTTTATGGGATATCATTTCAGGTGATGCACAGTGATTTGGACCGGGTCAGCGTGGACTACGTGGTGGCCATTGCTCAATTTAATTGGGTTTTCCTTATTATTAAATTTATTACGTTTCCTATATATTTTGAGATTTAACTTTGGGATATGTTTTTTTAATAAGGCCGCCATTAGCTATGTTTCTTTTACATTTTAAATTATATTCTATTACGATCAACTTTAATTAATTACTTAAATATTTTCGATAATCGTATTTTAAAAATTTAAGTTACAAAATGATTTTTAACGAGTACATATTTCAAATATATTCTCTTACTCTAATAAAATTACATGTTTTACCAAAACGACAAAACGAGTTTTTATCGAGGAGCATACCAGATCCGGTCGGGGCTTGTGGGCCGGGTTTGGGGTGTTTCAGAAATTGCTCTTTGCACGATAGGGGCACGGCCATGTCATACGCCCGTGTGACTAGTCTTCAAGCCGTGTTCGGACTTCTTTAATGAGGCACGGCCGTATGCATCGGGGGAAAGGCCGTGCTCTAGATGATCAATGTGGCACGGCCGTGTGGGCTTAAGTCCAGGCCGTGTGGATTTCGTGATATGGTCCATTTACTCCATTTTGGGCCCGTTTTATGTTCCTTTCATCCTCGGGTGCTTTCCTGGGTATAAGACATGAAAAGAAAGGATTAAGAGCACCTTTTTTACATTACTCGAGGCTTAAATCATCCAAAAGCATACTAAATGTGGGATTAAAATATGTTACTTTTACGGTTTATCAGTGTCACACATACACGAAATCAAAAATTAAAATTTTGGGGCATTACACGCCTATGCTATCAATATTATATTGTATCATTCAAGATAACAAATTCACACATTATTATCTGTACATATTCCCTTAATTTTTTGCCAAATACTCATTTGGATTTTCCAACTCGAGAGTTGATGTTATCTCATATCCCATTGAGACATAATATTTAATAAATTGATTCCCAGCAAGGAATCGCGGTGCTTGAACCTTTGCGTTAATCAGTTCCTTTTCACAATTAGCAATTTTGGGACCTATAATAGTTACATCATAGTTTGCGGTTTAGGGATCTTCAACCAATTCTGAAGATACCATTTCAAATGATAAGATTGCATATTTGTAAGCCTCAACATAACAATCAAGAGCTTTCAAAGCCTTGGGAGAACCTGGTTTCTTAATTATTTCATTATATACACTTAACGTTGCTTTGGCATTTGATGCTTCTAATTTCATAATGAGGGTTCCTAGTTGGGTTGAATCTATTGCCACAATAACTTCGGGAGTGGAAAGTACTTTTAGACAAAACCTGCAATTTTGAACTGCCTTACCATTGCATAAATTTTCTGCTAGTTGCGATGAAGGTACCAGAAGGGAAACAATATCCTTTGGAATAATTGCACTTGTTGGCAAAGAAGAAAGCGAAAAGATAGATAAGAAAATAACTAAAACTAAGCATAACTGATTTGGAGGAGCCATTGTCTTTTTTATTATGATACGAAGATATTTTTAATTACAAATTTTGATCTTGAGATTTTTAAATTTCTTTTACTACTTTTTATAAAGGTAAAACAAATCTATTTTTGGATCAGTCTTAGAAACAATAACATACATTATTATCAATTATAACAATAAAGTTATTTTACAATTTTGTTAACAAAACTAATTTAGTAATTTGTTTTCAAATATAACTGTTTGACTGTACAATTATATTGCTTTTTCCCTTTTTATTGAAAATTGCAATCAACTTTTCTTTTGGTGTGTAAATAAAACTAACCAACTCTACTAAATAATTACAAACGGAAACTCAACTACTTTATCAAACCCAAATTCATCTAACATCTCCTCAGGGAAATTAACAAACACATGTTGTAACAGCCCGTTTTAAGTGAAATCAAAACAGTGATTTCGGGACCACAAATCTAAGGTTGAATAATTTATTTTAATATTATTTTGTGATCTACAGCATTATGGCATTATAGTATAAAAATTTCGTTAAGAAATTTTACCGTTTGTATGTTCAATTGGATAAAAAGAACTAAATTGCGTAAAGTGCGAAAGTTGTGTTCTATTAGCTAAAGGGATTAAATAGCCATAGAACTTTAATGTGGAGGTCCTTATATGGAATTAGACCATTAAAAGTGATAGTGGATGAGCATGGATTTGTAATCATGAAAAATTGTAATGTTAGGTAAAGGTAAATTTGGAATAAAGTGAATAAAACAAAATCAAGCTATCATCTTTTTCTATTTTTCTCTTCTTCAACCGTGGGAAACAAAGAAAAGGGGGTTTTGAAGCTTTAACATTCATCCAATCTTATTCTTCAAATTAGGTATGCATTTTTGTCCCTTTTTTGATGATTTTTATGTTTTTTGGAATCTTTATAGCTAAATCTAGCTAAAGAGGGGACTAATTTGCAAGAAAATCTAGAGTTTTTCCATTAGAGCATATTGGTTGTTTTTGAAGTTTAATGGAAGAAATAAATCCTTGTTGTTGATTAAACAACTTTTGTTAAGTGATTTTTAATGAAATTGTCAAATAGGGATTTAATTGAGAAATATGAAAATTATGTGTTAAATATGTAAAATTATGAAATTTATAGGCTACTGTAGGCTTATAAGATATTCAGCTAGGCTTGGGTGTGGGAAAATTTGTAACGCCCCGAATTTTGGGCCTAGAAGTTCTGGCTTTTGAGTGTAGTGACAGCGAGGAGGTCGCACACATAAGTTACGTTGTGCAATTTAGTGTCAGAATGGGTCTGCTGGTCTAGTGGTTGAGAGAGTGTTAGGGAACTTCATGGTTCCGGGTTTGAGTCTTAGTGTGAACGTTTTGATAGGTATTTTGTTTTGTTTTGTTTTTAGTTAATAATTATAATTATTTATGATTATTAAATTATTAGTTTTATGACTAAAGCTGATTTTATTTTTTTCTTTTTTATTTTCTTTTTATTTTTCAGCTTTTCTATTTTCACGTTCTCCTCTCCTCCCCTCTCTTCTGCTTTCTAAATATTATTAAAACGGTTGATTTGTGGATTCGGGAATTTTGCTCCTCTATCGTCTTCTCCGATCGCAAACAGGTGTGGGATTCGAACTATGACTACATTGTTTTTTTTATTGTTCAATGGTTTTTGCAAACTTATGATTCGAGTTTTCTTGAATGAATGTTAAACCAAGGATTTTGAGTTCTAGTCAATGGAAGTGATGAGAAATCACCACTTTCCGGTATACTTTGATAGGGCAAAGGTTAGGGATGGTTCCAATTGTAATAGCCCAAATTTCAGCGATGTCGAAAATAGTGGTTCAAGACCACCAAATCTGACAAATGAACTCGTAGATTATATTATTTAATATTTACGAGCCAAATGTAGCTTTTAAAAGTTTTTTTTTAAAATAGTAAATTGTGTTTTATAAAGATTTATTGGACAAGAAATTGAGAAAAAGAGGTATTGAGATCTCGGTGTTATAAACCGAGTCATAAATATTTTTATAAATATTTACGGAATGTCAATAAAGTAGTATTAAAATTTCGTTAGAAAATTTTAACGTTTGGGTGGTTAATTAAATAAAAAGTACTAAATTGAAAAAAATGTAAAAGTTGCTAGAAGGATTAAATAGCTTAATTTTGGACGGCAATAGCTGAGAAAAATCAGGAAATGAGTGAAATAAGGGCAAAATTGGAAAATTGCCAAAATTAGCTAAATAAAAAGGGAACCAAATTGGAATATCTAGAATTCTCTTCATTTCTCTTCATTTTCTTCAGCTGTAAAACAGCCATGGGAGAGAGTTCAAGCTGGTTTTCATACTCAAGCTTCATGTAAGTTTAATTGTAGCTTTCTCCTTAAAATTTCTATGTTTTTGAACTTTTACAATTGGGTCCAACTTAGTAATTCATTAGTTTGATTCTATGGCTAATTTTTAAAGTTGATGTGGATTAGTGCTGAAAGAATATGATGAATAAATATTGAATTGAAGCTTTAATTTTGTTATATGATGATTTTATCAAGTAAAATTGATGGAAATTGGTTTTAGGACCTAATTGTGAAAGAGTTGAAATTAAGGCCTAGTGTTAAAATTCTGATTTTCAAAGGTTATGAAGTAGTTTAAAATGATAGAGAAAAGTATTAAATGAGAAAATTAGCTCAATTGAGGGGTTAATTGAGCAATGACTGAATTATATGAATTGTGGAATTTGGGAAAAAATAGAAATCAACATGTTACACTAAAGCAGTTTTGGACAGCAGCAGTTGTCTAATTTTAAAAAATCACCAAAAATGGTATAAATTGAATTAGAGGCTGAGTGAGATATATAATTAAAGCATGTTGAGTCTATTTTCATATAAAAGAAACAGAGCAAGCAAAGGAAGTCTACATATTGAGATATTTAAATTTTTGTAAGACTAGTTTAGAAAAACTTCATGATCCCCTGTTCTTACTTTATAAATTCACTAAACATTGTACAAAAATAATTATGAGTTATAGTTTATATTTTTGTATTCTTTAGTGAGCCTATTTTCATTAGAAATAATCGAAAACACTATATGAAAATCGTACTATGAGATAATTAATTTTTAGTGAAGAGAGGTCAGAGCCGTCGGACTGTGTAATAGGGGAGAACTTAACTAATAAACTGTACTAATTGGCTACACCAAAAACTCTGGAAAAACTATAGTAAGAAGATATGTGAGTCTAGTTTCAAAGAAAATTAACGGATCTTAATTTCAAGTTCTGTAGCTCAAGATAAAAATAATTTAGTGACTATGACACGGATGGACAGCTTGAATATTCACATAAGTAAATAGTGAAAATTATAGATAATGTTACTTACAAGTGTGTTGTTTATACTAAGGATGTGAATGGAGAGGAGGAGGAGGAAAAAGAATATATGAACGACTTGTGTATAAATTGATCACATGCCCGATTATAATTGATAAATGTTGAATTAAAAATGATATAATGTTTTATTTGGAATATTTATTATGAAATTATGATTATCGTTATAAAACAAAAATTGAACTTGCGAGTTTATATAGCTAAATTTTAGTGATCATTTGTTAATTTTATGAACTTCATGATGTGTTATTTCATATGTATTGATGATAAAATTGTGAATAATGTAAAAGCATGAAAATTGAATAAATGATTAAATTGAGCACTTCAGTTCAGTGACAAGATGAATTGACGGAAAAGACCATGGTTGAACCATGGAAACAAGTGATAAGTGATAGCTTCGGCTATACTTAACTGATCAAGGACAAGTGAAAGTGATAAGTGATAGCTTCGGCTACACTTATCTGATCAAGGACAAGTGAAAGTGAATAGTGGTAGCTTCGGCCACCTGATCAAGTGAAAAGTGGTAGCTCCGGCTACCTGATCAGTGAATAGTGGTAGCTTCGGCTACAAGTGACAAGTGATTTCCGTGTAAGACCATATCTGGGATATGGTATCAGTGTGATACGTGTTTAAGATGTAAGACCATAGCTGGGCTATGGCATTGTAGTGAAAAGTGATGAATTGATGGATAAGTCCATGGTTTCACCATGGCATAATGATAGTGAAGATGTAAGACCATGGCTGAGCTATGGCATTCTAGTGAAAAGACCATAGTCATGTTAAGGCATCAGTGATTATCAGTGAAATTCAATGCATACCGGTGCAGAACAATTCTATAAGACGTTCACTAATCCGACAAAGTTTGGTAAGTGTTACATGGAATTATGTGATATAAGGAAATACGAGTTGATGAGACATGAACATAGAACTTGGTTGATGAATGAGTTCATTTGTGATTATATATTTGTACACTCTTGAGTGTATTATCCGTATGAATTGGTATTCCAAATGAGTTAATGAGAAAAGTTCTAATATGAAATAATCTGAAATTTGAAATGAAATATTATGAAACCGTACTTGAAATACATTGGTAGATCTTGTATATGTTATTTGAGCTCATAATGTGGAAAGTAAATGCATGTGGAAATTTAAGATGATGATATCGGTACATGGAATCTATTGGTGGATACGTACATCCAAATTTATATGATAGATTTTAATGAACATTGAAATTGGACTCAATAAGTGATTTGTCAATTTAAATTGTGATTGGCAGGAAGAGTTAGTGAGTTGTGTGTCTATGAATTGTTACACGTATTTGTATGAAATACAAGGAAATGGTGGTACTTGATACATGGAAATATGATATTGTGATATATAAAAACATAGAATATGTTTGATAAATGTGTTTATTCATAATTATAGAACTGTACACCTCAAGTGTACTATTTGTGTAAAGATAATGATTTCAAATTATCTGTAAGTGTTTTGTACTCTTTGGTAATGCATCGTAACCCTATTTTGGTGACGGATACGGGTTGGGGGTGTTACACCGGTGGCCAAAACGACAGTTTTGGGGTTGATATGGGGTGGTTTCGTGGCCTCCCCGACGGCCACATGGGCGTGTACCAAGGCACACGGTTGTGTGGAATTGGGAATTAGGGTTTTTGACCAAATTTGGGTGCCACACGGCTATGTGGCCAATTAGGGATTTTTTCGATATCCACACGGCCGTGTCCCTAGGACACACTGGCGTGTGGGTTTGGAAATTAGGGATTTCAGGGATTTGGGGTCACACGGCCTGGCCAAAAGGTCATGTGACTGGTTTGGAAAAATAGGGATTCCACACGGGCGTGTGTTTCGGGACACACGGCCTTTCCCGGTGGTGGGCACACGGGCATGTGAGACCTTCACACGGTTGTGCCTGTCCTGCACCCTATTTTAGCCAATTTGGACAGTGTGTCACACGGCTTGGTTGCACGACCGTGTCCCCTACTTCACACAGGCGTGTGCCTTTGCCACACTGCCGTGTACCTCTCTCTACATTGGTGTTTAGACCCTCACACGGCCTGGATTACTCCATACGGCCGGAGCACATGGGCGTGTGCCCTTGACTCGTCAATGTCTGATTTTAAGTCAAGTTAACTGCAATCGTGACTCTGTGTGTTTCAACCCTTGGCTAAGCTTTAGCAAGGGTAATTATGACTCTGCTCTGACTTCGATTAATGTGTGTTAATTGTAGTTGGTTGTGTGATAAGCTTGATACTGAACTTGAGTTGTGAATGTGCACATATCTGATTTTGTAACTGACTGATTGGAGGTGAATGTCTGCTTCTGATTAAGTATCTGTAACTGGTATTCTGATTGTGTTCATCTGACTGCATACATACATATGCATTCATACATTTGCATAAAATTATTTTAGGTGGGATGTTGAAGAGAAAGGAGATTTACGATATGGCAGTTTTACTGCAAACTACAGGTATAGCGGATTATCGCATTGCACTATACCGCATGTACGTTAGCTATGCTACATACCATTATCTGATCTGGCAGTTTTACTACAATCTACCAGTATAGCGGATTACCACATTGCACTGTACCGCATGTACGTTAGCTAAGCTAAGTACCATTATCTAATCTGGCAGTTCATACTGCATGTCTATACTGCGGTTTACCGCATTGCACAGTACAGCTCATACGCTAGCATTGTTGAGTAATATATGAGACTGGCAGTCTATCTACACACCGATGGTCCTAATTCCCTTAGGGTCGAGGACAATATTGATGATCATCGTTGTCGGGCAACCCAGGATGACATCCTATGGAGTATAAGGTTGGATGGGCTTTTCGAGGTCCTACTCGGAGTGCAGGGATGGGTGGGTTGATTAAATCCCCATAGTAAGTGTAGGGTTGGACGGATATGGTGTATTGGTTGGATGGGTGGGGTACTTTATAACTCATTTGCACTCATATGCATCTAATTGAATCTGTGTGACTGAATGTGACTGTACTATTAGACTGAAATGTCTGACTAAACTGTTATTGTGATAGTGTGGCTAACTTGTGAATTGTCGCTATTGTATTTGAATAGCACGTGAGGTTAGGTGTGTCTGTTTGTTCCATATGACTGTAGGGTACATATGGTGTGTGTTTGATGTTGGGCGAACTCGCTTAACTGTTATTTGTCTGTAAGTATGTTCCATTGCAGGACTACTGCTGGTTTCATGTGTCTGACACCGTAACTAATTGGTTTTGATCTCACACTGAGCTTGAGTAGCTCACTCCCTCTTCTGTTTCCCTTTCAGGTACAGTTCTGGATTCTGGATGCTGGACTTAGTATGCGAAGGTCTCGGACAGTTTTGGTGGAAATAAGTTATAAGCTTTTATTTTCAGGTTTTAATTGTTATTCGTTTAAGTTCGAATTGTAAAGTTTCACAAATATTGTGGTATAGCTCTTATTAAGTTTTCATTCGTACATTTTATACTGTTAAACTTACCGATGAATTTTATATGATTAAATGTTTTGATTTGCTTCGGGATAAACATTTTCGGAAATTAGATTTTGAACGACTCGATTTGTAAAATTTTCTTACGGTCACTTCAGTTATTAATGTGGCATCCCGGATTCGATCTAGACTTCTAGGCCGAGTTTGGGGTGTTACAAAATTTGCATGAATTTCATTTTATGAGCCCAGGGACTAAATTGTAAAGAAATCAAAAGTATAGGGGCAAAATGGTAATTTTTCCAAAATATTATTTTTAGACTAAATTGACTAGAATAAGGTTTAAATTGGTAAATTTTGATTATTTAGATCAAGAAAAGCCACGTTTGGAATTAGATTGAGGCATAGATAAAGTAGAGGATTGATCGATCATTTTTCCGTCGTACAAGTTCGAGGTAAGTTCGTGTAATTAAGTTGCGTATTTATATACTTTAATTGAAATACATGAATAAGAATGATTTAATTACTATGTATAATTATCAAACGCATAATCGATGTTATACGGAAAATACCGAGCCCCGTTTGAACCTTAAGAATTCGTAAGATACAAATGACAATGTCATTAGGGTTACTGATTTGGTTGAGGTCCTGCATATGTTGCGAACTCACCACAGCTCACATGAGCTTACCATTATTCAGCTCGGAGGAGCTTACCAATTATTGCTCGTATGAGCATATATGGATAAAACCATAACTAGTTATGGCACTATGAATGTAAGACCATGGTTGGACCATGGCAGTGTTTATATGTAAGACTATAGATGGCTATGGCATTCTGATGATAAGACCACAACTAGGTTGTGGCACAATAAATGTCAAAGATGAATTGACGGATTATAGTTCAATACCCTTAGTGTGTACTACACGAGTATCCTAGGATATTCTAAGTGGTTCAAAAGGTAATGTTCTGATATGATATGACATGAGTTCAATACGAACTATTACAGGTATAGATATGGATTATATGGAAAATGGTATATATATGATACACGGATATACAGTATATATGTTACATTTACATGGAACTTAATAATTGTTAAATTCATACACAATTCTATTACGAATTTATATTAGTTTGATACGATCTAGTACAGGTATTTACAGGAAATACATGGAAATGATTTTACATGATGTATTGATACATGATATGGATGTTACATGTATATGGAAATTTAATTATTTGTTGAGTTCATCCATGATTGTTGATTCATAGGTGAATTTACATGACTAACATGGTTGGTGTATATGTGTTTAGGCTTTGGCTAAGTTGTGGTTGGATTATACCACATTAAACTTATAAGTTATGCATTGAAATGGTAAATGCCTAAATGGAAATATACTTGTGATCATGAAAAGGAGATTTTCGGTTTTATATGAATACATGGCTATATTGATTAATGATTATATGTTAGGCTTTTGAGCCAAATTGAGTTGTGATATACCTTGTTTCACTTACTTCATTTATGGTTAAATGGGTATGTGAAGAATGAAAGATCCACAAATACTTCCATTAGAATTGATATGGTAGTATAGAATGGTATGAGTTTTTGGATGATTGAAATATGTTTAGCCATATGTTGGAATTATAAATGCACATAAGTAGTGGATACTTATGTTATGATGTTTTGAGGTAATTTGGTTTGATAATGTAATATTTAACCTTGAGAGGTTATTGTTGTTTAGGCTAAGGCCAAGACACCTCGGATCGACTTAAATGGATTACGCTTATAAATTGAAGCGGTGAACTTTATTTTTTTTTAAGTTGCGAACTTACTAGGATTAAATGCTTACTATGTTTATTTTTTCTTGATTTATAGATATTGGAAGCTCGTTCTGGTTGGAAGTTGTCGGAGATTTCATCACACTATCTATCGGCTATTTTGGTACTTATGGTTTATAATTTTGGTTATAATGGCATGTATAGGTTGTTTGACTGGTGTAGCCTATATGGTTTGGTCAAGTATTTATCCATTGGATTTGGCTTGTTTTGATACAATTTGTTATGTATTTATAAGTGAATGGCCTTGTTATACTGATATATGTATATCATGTAAGTGTTTCATCTTTTAGGCATGTTTGAACTACTTAGTTTGCATGATCATGGATGGTCTATTAAGGTGCCTAAGAGTATCATGGTTGTGTGTGATATTATAAGACGTTATAAGCTTGATATTGGTTGGCTTTGAATGCCTAATTATGCCATGGTTATATGAAAATTGTTGTATTTAGGTTGGTACCAATTTGGGTGAGAAATATGGCTTGGAAAATGGCCTATTTTTGTCCATACGGACGTTTGTCTCAGCTGTGTGTGACACAGGGCCAGGTGGCACGGCCGTGTGTCCCCGTAACTTCTTTTGAAAACAAGTCAATAGCTTCACACGGGCGTGTGACTTGGTCGTGTGGCACAAGTCAGTATACCCACCAATTCTCACACATCTTAGCACATGGGCGTGTGAGGCCACTTCGAAGGGTACACGGCCTGAAACACGGGCGTGGCCACAAGGGCGTGTGACCTCTGTAGCTTTAAAAATTTTACATGTTTGAAAAATTTCTTGAGTACTCGGTTTTGTCTCGAAAAATTTTTAATGTTTATTGTGGGCCTCGAGGGCTTGTATTAGGGACTATATGAATGAATTTGAATGTTTTTTTATTTGAAAGAGAAATGAACATGAAATGTATGATTTGTTGATCTATATGTTTGGTAATGCTCCGTCACCCTATCCCGGCGTTGGATACAGGTTTGGGGTGTTACACCTACACCTCTGTATTCCTATCTAAAGCCACCTTAGCAAGCCTGTCAGCAACTTTATTCCTCTCTCTTGAAATACACTTAATTTGCCATTGGACTATAGTTTGTAAAAACAAATGAATCCTTCTTATCAAGGTTGAGGATGAACTGGCCAATATCACATCAATTAACAATTATTTACTTATTATTTTATCAATTCGTTTAAAACATACTCACATGTATTAATCATTCCATCACCTACAACCATTTCGAAACATTTCAAATTCATTTACTATATATATTGTAAGAGTATGCCCAAAGATCAATCATGAGATGGTTGTAATAACATACTTAATTTACCATGTTTATTAATATAAAGCGTTTTCATTATTATTTCAGTTTTTCTTTCTGTGTGTATAGATAAACTGTTTTATAATAATGTCCTGAGAATAATATGATTATTCTTAAAAGATCCTTAGTCGAGTATTATTGTTGACTAGGACAATAATAATGCATTAAGACTAACATGTAGTTGATTGATGATAAAGAGTTGTCATTGATATGGAGTGTCAAAATCAATGCATGAATATGTGTGTTAGAGAACAACATATTGGATTGACCCGCTATGAGTATGTTTCTTGGATTATTATGTAATTGTCACAACATTACTCATAGTGATTAATATGTATATGATCCTCAGACTTGAGATCATTATTATCCCAGCATCGTGAGTTGTATATTTTGATACAGTCAAACGTACACCGTAACAGGTTGTTCTATAAAGGCTGATGTTGGATATACCACAATCTATGTAGAGGGATATGGTTGATCAATAAAGGATAAGTCCCTCCTACATAATAGGAGTAATATCTTAGGCCACTTGATTGAGTGAGACTAGAAATGCATGGCCATGCTCAAATAAGTTGATATGAGATGTCATACTAATTTGTATATCATAGTCTACTCAAGATATCAAGAAACATGGGATGGACTATGCAAGTGTGACTATCCTATGACTTGTATCCGTTCCAGAGATAAAGGACTTAAGGATTAATGCATGAAAGGTTAATCACGAAAGGTTATGTCGAATCATGACTTCTTGTAACTTAGGTAGCAATGATGCATTGCTAGATGCCACTCATTGTCTGTGACAATAGAATCGTTCTAGTATTACTACTAACGTTGCAAGAACCTACAGGGTCACACCCTATGGTTGAAATGAACGGAATAAAATATAGTTGGTATTGTGCTTGGTTGTCACATAAATTAAATTAATTAAAGAATTAATTTAATTGGGCAATCAAATATTGAACATATTATATGTACAAGGATGTTGTACACATAATGATAACATAATTTTATTAATATATGAATTTGATTCATATATAAATTTAAATAAATATAGTTTACCGGAATCCTTATTATAATTAATGTAATTATAATTTTCAGATATAATTAATGTAATTATAATTTTCGGTTAAAAACTTTATTGTATTTATTTAATCTTGTAATACATTCAAGAGATACCAATTATAAAAGGCCCAATTAAGAGGATATCTATTATAAAAGGCCCAATGAGAAAGGCACCCATTATAAAAGGTATTAAAAGGAGACAAAACTCAGCTTGTTAGGTCTAGCAGCCGTCAAGCAAATAAGCCTCCAAAACAGTTTTGGAGATTTCTTCCGTTCATAGTCAAACCGGGTGGATTACGTAGAGGCCGACATCGAAAAAGGTTGAGGCTTGATTCGACAGTAGATCAAAACTCTTGTTGCCAAGGCGTCGCTGTCTACTCAGATTGAAGTTTTGGTAATTTCGAAACCTTTATTTCACCCCGATTCGTTCCTCACACATGGATCCATGATTTGGATCGCCGGATCTAATTTTATTCTGCTGCACCATGGGGTACCGGCGTTCCAACATATATACATTCATATATTTTTCCTCCTCCTCCTCTCCATTCCACATTCTTTATGTATATATTTGTTAAAATCTTTAACTTTTAGTGTATAACATGCTTATATTTAACATTATCTATAATTCCACTATTTACTTATGTGTTTATATCAAAATTGTCTACTTGAGTCATAGTCACTAAATTATTTATATCTTGAGCTACAGAATTCAAAATTAAGATCTGGTTGATGTTTTTGAAACTAGACTCAAATAAATTTTTACCACAAAAATTTCAAAATTTATAATTTACCCAATAAGTACAGTAAATATTTTAAATTTGTCTCTGTTCTACTGCTTGACAGCTTCGACCTTTCTTTACTTACGAGATTTGGATGATGTTTCCATTTGTTTCTCTTGAAAATAGACTCATTAAGAATTTAAAAATATAAATTTAAACCCCTAATCATTCTTTTACAATTTTTGATGTTTTTCCAAAGTCAGAATAGGGGAACCCGAAATCAATCTGACATTGTCTCACAAAAATTCATATATCTCATAATATGAAATTCTTTTGCTTACACCGTTTCTTATATGTAAAACTAGACTCAATAGGATTTAATTTCATACTTTAGTTATCCTCTAATTCCTAATCTAAAATTTTTGTTGAATTTTCAAAGTCAGACTACTACTGCTGTCCAAAATTGTTTTTGTGCAAAATGTTGATAACCAAGTTTATAACACCCTCCTTTCCTTTCTCTACAATATTTCCCGTCACTTCCTCTTATTTCTCTTCACTAACATATTAAGAACATAAAATCTTATATAAGAAAACTCTAATTTAACATCATTTTCATGCTTTTTCAATAATATCAAACTTAAAAATATATTGAAATCTTGATGTTCTTACCTTGTTCTATTGATTTCAAACTTTAACTTGATTTTCTCTCTCCTCCAACTTCCATTTTCTTGAACCCAAGGTGATTTTATTGTTCTCCATAGTCCCCTTATCACTTTTCTCTCTTGGTGATTATGAAAATTCCTTAAAATTCTAGGTGAAAATGGTAGATTTTTTTGTAGAAGGACCAAATTGTAAAGACAACAAGGTTTTCTTCTTCTCTCCCCCTCAAGTTGGAAAGATGGGAGGATTCTCTTCTTCTTCTTCTTCTTCTTCTTCTTTTTCTTCATCTTTCTCTCCTTTTATACTAGCTATTTATAATAAAATATTAGTAAAATATCTCATTAAAATATTAATAAAGTAATATTTATCTAATTAAATAATTATAAAATATATTCAAAATATCTTCAACATCATCATTGCCTTCTAGAGTTCTCTCTCTTTCTAATTGACCATTTTGCCTTTTATGATCTTTTAAAATTCTATCCTTGAATTATCACTTAATTTGATAAAATTACGAATTAGCCTTTCACAATTCTTCACCTATTCAATTTGGTCCCTACATGCCAATTCTGTATCATAGTAAATTGGATTATTTTCACTTTTGATCCTTCAACTTTCTTATTTTTCCACTCTGATCCCCTAAATTTTGAATATTTACACTTGAGCTAAAAACTTTTCACATATTTATGATTTAGCCCTTACTTTAAACCAATATACTAAAACCTACTTCTTAATTATAATTATTATTATTTTTAATACTCCTCAATATTCTCTTTTATCATCTTTATATCTTTTTCTCATTTTATCGAGAAATCAATTATACATCATGTCATGCTTCTTGATTTAGCTCTCTTTTGATATCTTACAATTTTCATTTTCTTTGATCTTATACATTATTTAACTAAGATTTTATCTCATATCATTTACGACCAAGGGGGTTTTGAAGATGTTACAATAGCATAACAAGAAGAAGGTGCAGTGGGTTCAAAAAAAATTGAATTCTCTGCTGAGCCCGCTTGAAAATGATCCAATCCTTTCTTTTCAACTACTTGGAGCAGCACCTGATGTGGTAAATAGCAAGTTCAGGTTAGAGGCATCGCACGTCAGGTGATTAGCTGCACCAGTGTCGGGGTACCAAGCTTTAATGACAACCATATTAGGTGTAGCTGAACACCTGTAGAATGAGCTGGAAATACTGGATAAGTAACAAACGTATCACTAAAAAGTGTAGAGAAAACTCTTCATTATATGCAGGCATGTTGGACGCATATAGCACGTGTTAGCTGACATAACAGGAGCTAGAGCTGAGGAAGTGTTGAATCCAAGGTGTTTGACACCCAACAAAGGTTGGATCAAATCAATAAAAGCATCGATTCACCAAATGACCAACACGACCACATAATCGACACTGTTGTCTATTGGTTCCACTAAAGCGACTTTTCTACAACCCTCGCGATAATAGCCTCTAGTCATTGGCCTTGAAGATCTGTAAGCACCATCAGATGACCCATTTGAGTACATAGGCACGCTAAAGCGACCTTGAACACCAAAAGGACTAGATGTAGCAGATTAAGTAGATGCACTGGATCCATTTTCTGGCCGAGCTATGAATTTTGCACAGCTACATTCGAAAAATAGTAATCTGAGATAACGGAGGTTTTTGACGTGATTCCGCATCTAGTAAGGCATAGATAACACTCTACAGGTCAAAGGGAACTTGACTTGTTGTACTAATGGATACAAAATTTTCAAATTCTGGGGTAGGCCATTCAAGATGGCAGATTGCTGACTCCTCATCTGAAATCTTTTGACCACATCCAGCAAGATTTTCACAAATGTGTTTCATCTCTGCAAGATACTCACGCATAGGTAAGTCCTTTTTGAAGCTATGTGACAAATATCTAAAGTGCATGGCCTTGGTTGGGGATTAAGTTCCAAAAATTCGGTTCAAGTTACTCCAAATAGCATATTCTAAGATGTTTCCAATCATCTGATTATGATACCTAGGACTGACGGTAGAAAGAAGCCAAATGCAAGGGTTGAGCGCTATTGCTCATATCTGATATAAGCTGGATTTTCTACCTGATTTTGTGCATCATCAACCAACACTCGAGGTGGTATAGCAATGGTTCCGTTAATATATTACTAAAGTCTGTGAGTCTTAATCATCAACCAAACATGCTATTGCCAGGGAAGAAAATTGCTTTCATCAGTCAACATGGCTATTTTCTCGGTGGCAAAAATAGTGGTGGAGATGGATTTGACCAGGGAATGAGTTGAATCTTCATCAGAATCTGCTGATGAATCATGAGTTGAAAGATCCATAGCCGTGCACAGACACTAAACTCTGGTATGCTGATTATGATCAAACCAACTAGCAAGCAACGATCATTGAAACATCAAGAAAGCATGAACAGAAGCTGTCAGATGAGAGGCTCTGGTACGATGTCAGATAGACTCTCTGCTCATACAACCATGAAAGAACAAGGTGCAATCTGAAAAGAAGAAAAGCATTTAAAGAGGAAATTGTAGAAGATGAAACAGAAAATATTTCACTCATACTCTAAAATGTGTACAAGAAGAGCTTTAAATAGAAGCTCTGTAACTCACAACATTCTGTGACAATTGATCATAACTAAAACAACTACCCTTAACAACTTTAACAATTTGCCCTCCAATCTCAACTGTTATTCCTAACTGCTAACAAGAGATAGACTCTCTCTAGTCAACAGATAGTGAATGGTCTGACCTTAGAGCAGCAAGGTTGAAAACCATGTGAATCTGAACATTTTTCCATCCTTTCCTTATTTCACCAGTACCCTAACTAGCATCACAACATTTAGATCTGATTTAGAAATACAAAACATAAAAAAATAAACCATGTAAAATCTGAACCACTTAGTTTTGTTCCATGACTTGAAAAAAATAGCTAGCTACGAAGATGGTGTTTGTAACATCCCAAAATTTGGAATTTTAATTGTTGCATTATTTCTTGCGTTAAGCTAGTTAAAAATATTAATTTTGTATGTTTTGGGGGTTCAATGAGGGCCCGGGGTTGAATTGGGCCCTAGTAAAAATTTTGTGTTTAAGCCTATTAATGAGAGAAGGTAGGTGGCATCAAGACTTAAGAATAAGTGGGTGCATTTAGGAGTCACAAGTGGAGTGTGTGGCTTAGCGGTTGGCGCCACAAAAGAGTATGGAAAGGGGAGTGGGTTCGAATCTCATATGTAGCATTTTGGAGAGTATTTTTTTTTGTGCTAGGAAGAGTTTGATTTGGTCAAAAGAATACAAATGGTGGAGTAGGTGAATGAGTGAATTATGGAGAGAAAAAAAAAAAGAAATGGGAGAAAAAGGAATGATGGAGAGTGATTTGTGGAAAAAGGAATGATGCAGAGTGATTTGTGGAAAAAAGAAAAAGTATAATGATGAGATTTGAAAAGAATGGAGTAGGTGAAAAAAAAAAAGAAAAGAAAGGGGGGATGATATTCGACTGAAGAGGGGGGTGTTTAGAAATTTTTTCATTTGGTCACTTTTTCTTTACCTAATATTTTGTTTCTTTTGGTTACATTTCCTCCTTGCTGGAAATTTCCTCTTCTTCTATAGTGTTCCTTCTACTCATCTTTTCTCTCTTTTCATCCAATTCTAACTAGTACAACTTGAGCCTTGTGTTGCAAATCTCTTCTTGACCGAAACCCCTACTTCTTTTTCCCTTCTAATCTTCAAGTGGTTGATTCCATTCTTCTCATCTTTCGGTTTCCATTGCGGTGTGTCCCAAAACCGAATAGTGGTTCTTACGTTTTGTTGTTGTTCGGATTCTTTTGATAATCAAAGGGTGAGGATCGTTAACATCAGTTGTAGTAAAGGAGCGTGTGGTGGTAGTCAGAAGGCGGGGTTGAATATCGGGACTCCGTAGAGGGAGATCACGTAGTGGTAAGTGATTCAAGTGTAAGTAATACGTGGGGTATGAAATCTTTTGGAAATCCGAGGCTAACTTTTGGTTGGTATTGTTCTAGGGTCAACGAAGAGTGGTTCTTTAGGAAATCCAAATCAGGTGTGTAATCTCATACCTCTTTGAATGTTTGCATAAAATGTTCTGTGATTCATTCGAAAGACCCAAAAGCCAGAAACCGGCATCTGTGACCACTCGGGCGTGCGTATGTTCGAAGTGGTAATCATATTTTACAATGAAACAGTTTTGGTTAGTAGCAGTGACGTGATTTTGAAAAATCACCAAAAATTGTGGAAATTGAATTAGAAAGTGAAGGAGATATGGATTGAAAGATAATTGAGTCTATTTTCTTATAAAAGAAACAAAGAGAGCAAAGGATTTATATATTTTGAGATTTTTAAATTTTAGTAAAACTGGTTCAGAATGATTATGTGATCCCCTGTTCTGACTTGAAAAATCATTATAAATTATAAAAGAATAATTATGGGACATGGTTTATATTCTTAGAATCCTTAGTGAGTCTATTTTTAATTGGAACAAACAAAATCATTATGTGAGTTCTGTACAATGAGATATCTGAGGTTTTGTGAAGAGAGGGCAGAACTGTCAAACAGTGAAACGAGGAAAACTTTGATGAATAAACTGTACTAAATGGTTTATCCAAAAATTCTGGAAAACTTACAATAAAAAGATATATGAGTCTAGTTTCGGGAAAAATTTACGGATCTAAATTTTGAGTTTTCTAACTCGAGTTATAGTCAATTTAGTCAACATAATGCAGATGGACAGTTTCAGTTTTTATACCCTAAACGAATTACCCTTGGTGGGAAAAACTACCGAATTACCCTTAGAGGGTAAATTACTGAAATACCTTTGGAGGGTAAATTACCGAAATACCCTTGGGTTGAAACATTACAAAAATGCCATTAGAGGGTAAATTACCGAAATACCCCTGGGTTGCGAACTTACTAAAATACCCTCGATGGGTCGTTTTTGTCAAAATGCCTTAACGGGCCGAATTACTTAAATATCGTTAAAAATGTTGAATTACCAAAATGTCCCTAATGGGCCGATTTGATAGATTGGCTAGATGAGCCAATTTGATATATGGCTATATGGGCCAATTGATATTTGCTATATGGGCCAAATTGAGATATTAGCTATATAGGCCAAATTGAGATATTTGCTATATAGGCCAATTGATATTTGCTATATGGGCCAAATTTGATATATGGCTATATGGGCCAATTGATATTTGCTATATGGGCCAAATTGAGATAATAGCTATATGGGCCAAATTGATATATTAGCTATATGCGCCAAATGTGATATTTGTTATATGGGCCAAAATGTGATGTGGGCCAGATTGTGAGAATTTTTATAATGGGTCGTATGCTTGTAATAAATATATGAATGAATTATTGTAAATGAATATGCATACATGATTTGCATGGGTTGGGATTTTTAACGAAGAGAAGTTCTGGTAGCTTTGCTACAAAATTCTGGTGGCTTGTCCACAAATTGATATATGGCTTAATGCCCAGTTTGATATATGGCTTAATGCCCAGTTTGGTGTGTTGGCGGGGTGGGTGACTAAAGCTCCCCACAGGTGGTTTGGTTGGTACGGGTGGTGTGTAGCGGATGGAAAACTAGGTTTGGTTGGGAAATTGCATAACATATGCATGTTATATATGATATTATGTTATGATTGTAAAAGGGCTTTGGCCCAATAAATGCTTAATTGAATTTTGGCCCAGTGGACTTTGGTAAGTGGGTTACACACTGAGTTCTTGTAACTCACCCCCTTCTTTCTTAACCCTGTAGGTAATGCTCCGTGAGGTGGACTTGGGCCATGGATGACTGGGGAAGGCCATACTTCAGAAATGGTGTTATTAAATTTTAAATTTCTATTTCTGTTTATTTTATTATTTTTCTATATTGGTTTAAGTTGCAATAAGGCCTCTGGAGTATTTTATTATTTGCTTTATGGTTGATATACTTATTATTTTGCTTAATTTCTTTTAAACGAGAACTTTTCTAAAAACTTAAATAAAGGTTTTCCAAAATCGATTAACAAATGAATTTCATAATAAACTTTATAAATATTTTAACACGGAAGTTATTTTCTCGAACTATCAAACAATATTTTCAAAAGTCACGGTTTTAAAGTTCACTACCTCGATTGTTGACTCATCAATCAATCTCTCAAAAATACTTGTATTTTATCTACGTTTCTGCAACGATTTCAAAATACTTCTGCAACTCTATTTCTAAACATCACTTATTTGTAAATCGTTTATTTCAATTACGTTTTCGCCACCAAAAAGGTTTTTCTTAAAAGATAATTACGTTTCCAAGTAGTTAACATTTGCTTAAGTGTTTTGGGTTTTAACAAAGAGGCTAAAATTTTCAAACGAGTTTTTTTATGACACGCCAGATTCGGGCCTAACTTCTAAGCCGATTTGGGGTGTTACATTTTATGGTATCAGAGCCGGGTTGCAAAACTCGGCTGTGGTTTGGGTTCAAAAGCGTTTTCCAAAGCTGTTTAAAATTTTGATTTATAAATGCATGTTCTAAAGGAAGTATGGCACCACGGGTATTCGGCACCAAGTCAAGTAAGTATGTATTTTTATTTTATGATTATTGTGTTAGTACTATGGTAAGAAAAATTCTACAAAATAGAATACTCTAAAACTTTTAACTTTAGGAGCTAAAACTACAGAGATTGAGACTTTAGGATACGTTTTGCAAAAACCACTTCAACTCTTATACTCTATAAGATATTGTTTAATAAACATCGAATAGTATATTGATTCATAAGACTTATAATCAGATTAAATCGACATTAGTGAACATGAGTGCCAGAGGATGTGGACGTGATAGAGGCTGAAGTGCTAGGGCTAGACCTTCAGCACCTAGGCATGTGCCCGAAAGGGAGGCACTGGCATCGTCAGTAGCTGAGACGGGGTATCATGATGGAGCTGGTGTTGACGAGCTGACTCGGGTAGTTAAGGAGGTAATGAAGGAGGTTAAATGAATCGGTGAAGCACTTCGAGTTTGGTCTGTAGACTGTAAAGAGAAAATAGATCGTGGTTTTTTTAGGTCGCAGACTCGTTTCGTAAAGCGTTCTTAACCTTTATCAGTGCTTTGGATGCCAAAGAGTTGTTAGTAGAAAGTGTTAGAACAGTGAAAGAGTTTTTAGACGTCTTTCTCGAGGAACTTCCAGGATTACCTCCAGATCAGGAGGTAGAGTTTAGCATTGAACTGTTGCTAGGAACGGCTCCGGTGTCCATTTCTCCTTACAGAATGGCACCGAAGGAGCTCGTGGAACTTAAAGCTCAAATTCAGGAGTTGTTGGATTGTGGATTTATTCGACTAAGTGTGTCACCGTGGGGAGCGCCGATTTTGTTCGTTAAAAAAAAGGATGGGTCGATGCGTATGTGCATCGATTATAGACAATTGAATAAATTGACGATCAAGAACAGATATCCGTTGCCGAGAATCGATGATTTGTTTGATCAACTACGAGGAGCTTCGATTTTCTCGAAGATAGATTTGAGATCGAGTTATTACCAGCGTAAGGTCAAGGAGGCGGATATTCATAAGACTGCGTTCCGAACTCATTATGGACATTACAAGTTCTTAATGATGTCGTTTGGGTTGACAAATGCACCAACTGCATTTATGGACATGATGAACCGGGTCTTCTAACCCTATTTAGATCGGTTGGTGCTGGTGTTCATAGATGACATCTTGGTATACTCGGAGAATGAAGAAGAGCATGATTCGTATCTGCAGGTAGTATTGCAGATATTAAGAGAGAAGCAACTGTATGCCAAATTCAGTAAGTGTGAATTTTAGCTAAGGGAAGTGACCTTTTTGGAGCATGTTGTGTCTACCGAGGGAATTAGGGTTTATCCTCGGAAGGTCGAGGCTGTGTTGAATAGGAAGCTACCAAAATCAGTGACTGAAATTCGAAGTTTTCTAGGGTTGGCTGGATATTACAGGCGGTTCGTTGAGGGGTTTTTGTTGATTGCTGCACCTTTAACTAAGCTGTTGTGTAAGGGAGTACCATTTGTGTGGTCAGATAAACAGCAAAGAGCTTTGAGAAATTGGAGAAGATTCTGACTGAAGCGCCAGTATTGATTCAACCTGAGGCTGGTAAAGAGTTTGTTGTTTACTACGACGCGTCACACACGGGCTTGAGATGTGTGTTGATGCAAGGTGGTAAAGTAGTGGCTTATGCATCTCGTCAGTTAATGCCGCACGAAGACAATTATCCTGCCCATGATTTGGAGTTAGCTACAGTGGTGTTTGCTTTGAAGATTTGGAGACACTACCTGTACAGTGAGAAGTTGATCATCTATACGGATCATAAGAGTCTAAAGTACCTCCTCACCCAAAAGGAGTTGAACTTAAGGCAACGGAGGTGGATAGAACTGTTGAAGGATTATGACTTCTCAATCGAGTATCATCCCGGAAAGGCTAACGTGGTGGCAGACGCGTTGAGTCGTAAGGTAATATCAGATTTGAGAGTGATGTTCGCTCATCTCTGCTTGTATGAAGATGGTAGTCTGCTAGCCAAACTTCAGGTGAAGCCTACATGGATAAGTCAGATCAAGGAAAAGCAGTTGACAGATGAAGCGTTGGGTTCTCGACTTCAGCAGGTGGAAGGTAGTGAGATAGGGGATTTTGGATTGACTAGTGATGGAGTATTGTGTTTCCGTGGAAAATTTTGTATGCCCAAAGATTCAAAATTGAGACAAATGATTCTGCGTGAAGTGCATAGTAGCCCTTATACTATGCACCCCCGGGGAAATAAAATGTATCGAGATCTCTGTGAGCAGTATTGGTGGCCAGGGTTGAAACAGGAGGTTACTGATTTCGTGGGTAAATGCTTGACATGTCAGCAAGTGAAGGCGGAACATCAATTGCCGTCAGGATTGCTACAACCGGTGAAGATTCCATTATGGAAATGGGAACGGATAACAATTGACTTTGTTAGTGGGTTACCCTTAACGCCTACTAAGAAAGATTCCGTTTGGGTAATAGTAGATCGGTTGACGAAGACTGCCCATTTCTTACCGATTCGTACGAATTACTCATTGCAGAAGTTGGCCAAGCTGTATGTAGCGGAAATCGTGAGGTTACATGGGGAACCAGTGTCTATTATTTCGGACAGGGACCCTAGGTTTACATCGTGGTTTTGGAAAGCTTTGCATGAAGCTTTGGGAACAAAGTTAAATTTTAGCACAGTTTTTCATCCTCAGACAGATGGTCAGTCAGAGAGAGCAATCCAGATTCTAGAAGACATGTTAAAGGGCTGTGTAATTGACTTTAGGGGAAGTTGAGAAAATTTCCTACCATTGGCAGAGTTTGCATACAACAACAGCTATCAATCCAGCATCCAAATGGCACCCTACGAGGCGTTGCATGGTCGTAGCTGTCGTACTCTTACTTGTTAGACTGAGCTGGGAGAGCGACAGTTGTTGGGTCCTGAGCTGATATCGGAGACGGAGGAAAAAGTAAAGGTAATTCAGGCACGATTAAAGGAAGCGTCGGATAGAAAAAAAATCGTATGCGGATCTGAAGCGTAAGGATATTGAGTTTGCGGTGGGAGATCAGGTCTTTCTAAAGGTCTCACCTTGTAAGAAGATCTTTAGATTTGGACCGAAGGGCAAGTTGAGCCCTAGGTTCATTGGACCGTACCGTGTATTGAAGCGTCTTGGGCCAGTGGCTTATCAGCTTGAGTTAACTCCAGAGTTGAGTCAGATACATAGTGTATTACATGTCTCAATGTTAAGGCGTTATCGATCGGATCCGTCTCATATAGTACCGGTAGAGGAAGTTGAGAGAAGACCTGACTTGCCTTTCGAAAAGGAGCCAGTGCAAATTTTAGATCGGGACGTTAAGGTGCTGAGAAGAAAGTCGGTACCATTAGTCAAAGTATTATGGTGCAATCACGGAGCGGAGGAAGCTACATGGGAGCCTGAGGACGCGATTTGGCAGCAATATCCTCACCTCTTTTAATCAGGTAAATTTCGAGGACGAAATTTTCTTTAAGGGGGTAGAATTGTAACATCCCAAAATTTGGAATTTTAATTGTTGCATTATTTCTTGCGTTAAGCTAGTTAAAAATATTAATTTTGTATGTTTAGGGGTTCAATGAGGGCCCGGGGTTGAATTGGGCCCTAGTAAAAATTTTGTGTTTAAGCCTATTAATGAGAGAAGGTAGGTGGCATCAAGACTTAAGAATAAGTGGGTGCATTTAGGAGTCACAAGTGGAGTGTGCGGCTTAGCAGTTGGCGTCACAAGAGAGTATGGAAGGGGGAGTGGGTTCGAATCTCATATGTAGCATTTTGGAGAGTATTTTTTTTGTGCTAGGAAGAGTTTGATTTGGTCAAAAGAATAAAAATGGTGGAGTAGGTGAATGTGTGAATTATGGAGAGAAAAAAAAAAGAAATGGGAGAAAAAGGAATGATGGAGAGTGAGTTGTGGAAAAAGGAATGATGGAGAATGATTTGTGGAAAAAAAATGTATAATGATGAGATTTGAAAAGAATGGAGTAGGTGAAAAAATAAAGAAAAGAAAGGGGGGATGATATTCGACTGAAGAGGGGGGTGTTTAGAAATTTTTTCATTTGGTCACTTTTTCTTTACCTAATATTTTGTTTCTTTTGGTTACATTTCCTCCTTGCTGGAAATTCCTCTTCTTCTATAGTGTTCCTTCTACTCATCTTTTCTCTCTTTTCATCCAATTCTAGCTAGTACAACTTGAGCCTTGTGTTGCAAATCTCTTCTTGGCCGAAACCCTTACTTCTTTTTCCCTTCTAATCTTCAAGTGGTTGATTCCATTCTTCTCATCTTTCGGTTTCCATTGCGGTGTGTCCCAAAACCGAATAGTGGTTCTTACGTTTTGTTGTTGTTCGGATTCTTTTGATAATCAAAGGGTGAGGATCGTTAACATCAGTTGCAGTAAAGGAGTGTGTGGTGGTAGTCAGAAGGCGGGGTTGAATATCGAGACTCCGTAGAGGGAGATCACGTAGTGGTAAGTGATTCAAGTGTAAGTAATACGTGGGGTATGAAATCTTTTAGAAATCCGAGGCTAACTTTTGGTTGGTATTGTTCTAGGGTCAACGAAGAGTGGTTCTTTAGGAAATCTAAATTAGGTGTGCAATCTCATACCTCTTTGAATATTTGCATAAAATGTTCTATGATTCGTTCGAAAGACCAAAAAGCCGGAAACCAGCATCTGTGACCACTCAGGCGTGCGTATGTTCGAAGTGGTAATCATATTTTGCAATCAAACAGTTTTGGTTAGTAACAGTGATGTGATTTTGAAAAATCACCAAAAATAGTGGAAATTGAATTAGAAAGTGAAGGAGATATGTATTGAAATATAATTGAGTCTATTTTCTTATAAAAGAAACAAAGAGAGCAAAGGATTTGTATATTTTGATATTTTTAAATTTTAGTAAGACTGGTTCAGAATGATTACGTGATCCCCTGTTCTGACTTGGAAAACTCATTATAAATTGTAAAACAATAATTATGGGACATGATTTATATTCTTAGAATCCTTAGTGAGTCTATTTTTAATTGGAACAAACAAAATCATTATGTGAGTTCTGTACAATGAGATATCTGAGATTTTGTGAAGAGAGGGCAGAACTATCAAACAGTGAAACGAGGAAAACTTTAATGAATAAACTGTACTAAATGGTTTATCCAAAAATTCTGGAAAAATTAAAGTAAAAAGATATATGAGTCTAGTTTCAGGAAAAATTTACGGATCTAAATTTCGAGTTTTCTAACTCGAGTTATAGTCAATTTAGTCAACATAATGCAGATGGACAGTTTCAATTCTTATGCCCTAAACGAATTACCCTTAGTGGGAAAAACTACCGAATTACCCTTAGAGGGTAAATTACCGAAATACCTTTGGAGGGTAAATTATCGAAATACCCTTGGGTTGCAAAATTACAAAAATGCCATTAGAGGGTAAATTACCGAAATACCCCCGGGTTGCAAACTTACTAAAATACCCTCGATGGTCGTTTTTGTCAAAATGCCTTAACGGGCCGAATTACTTAAATATCGTTAAAAATGTTGAATTACCAAAATGTCCCTAATGGGCCGATTTGATAGATTGGCTAGATGAGCCAATTTGATATATGGCTATATGGGCCAATTGATATTTGCTATATGGGCCAAATTGAGATATTAGCTATATGGGCCAAATTGAGATATTTGCTATATGGGCCAATTGATATTTGCTATATGGGCCAAATTTGATATATGGCTATATGGGCAAATTGATATTTGCTATATGGGCCAAATTGAGATATTAGCTATATGGGCCAAATTGATATATTAGCTATATGGGCCAAATATGATATTTATTATATGGGCCAAAATGTGATATGGGCCAGATTGTGAGAATTTTTATAATGGGCCGTATGCTTGTAATAAATATATGAATGAATTATTGTAAATGAATATGCATACATGATTTGCATGGGTTGGGATTTTTAACGAAGAGAAGTTCTGGTAGCTTTGCTACAAAATTCTGGTGGCTTGTCCACAAATTGATATATGGCTTAATGCCCAGTTTGGTGTGTTGGCGGGGTGGGTGACTAAAGCTCCCCACAGGTGTGTTGGTTGGTACGAGTGGTGTGTAGAGGATGGAAAACTAGGTTTGGTTGGGGAATTGCATAACATATGCATGTTATATATGATATTATGTTATGATTGTAAAAGGGCTTTGGCCCAATAAATGCTTAATTGAATTTTGGCCCAGTGGACTTTGGTAAGTGGGTTACACACTGAGTTCTTGTAACTCATCCCCTTCTTTCTTAACCCTGTAGGTAATGCTCCGTGAGGTGGACTTGGGCCATGGATGACTCGGGGAAGGCCATACTTCAGAAATGGTGTTATTAAATTTTAAATTTCTATTTCCGTTTATTTTATTATTTTGCTATATTGGTTTAAGTTGTAATAAGGCCTCTGGAGTATTTTATTATTTGCTTTATGGTTGATATACTTATTATTTTGCTTAATTTGTTTTAAACGAGAATTTTTCTAAAAACTTAGTAAAGGTTTTCCAAAATCGATTAACAAATGAATTTCATAATAAACTTTATAAATATTTTAACACGGAAGTTATTTTCTCGAACTATCAAACAATATTTTCAAAAGTCACGGTTTTAAAGTTCACTACCTCGATTGTTGACTCATCAATCAATCTCTCAAAAATACTTGTATTTTATCTACGTTTCTGCAACGATTTCAAAATACTTCTGCAACTCTATTTCTAAACATCACTTATTTGTAAATCGTTTATTTCAATTACGTTTTCGCCACCAAAAAGGTTTTTCTTAAAAGATAATTACGTTTCCAAGTAGTTAACATTTGCTTAAGTGTTTTGGGTTTTAACAAAGAGGCTAAAATTTTCAAACGAGTTTTTTTTGTGACACGCCAGATTCGGGCCTAACTTCTAGGCCGGTTTGGGGTGTTACAGTGTTCATCATGGGTTCGGTGTTTTACTGACAAAAGGTTTCAAGTTGAACCCCAAAAACCATCATATGATTATGTTTTTTCATAAACTGAAATAGTTAGTCAGACTATTAGGAAGTTTTGATCATAGTTTTATCTACTTAGAAATTACTTTTTGGTATATAAAATTTGATCGATGATCCTAAATTTTTGTCATACACGATTTGGGTAAATGCTTTTACGCTTCCTTAATCCAATCGTGGGAATGTCAGTTATTTAGTAGTTGTACTCACTCTTTTCTTTAATATTTTACATGTTCGGATTTTAGTCCTAAATGCAGGATATATAAGAGTGGCGTTTTTAGACTTTAATAAAATGCCCTAGAGTGTTGAAGATGTTATAATTTCTTGGATTCTCTAGGCTAATAGGTTGGCATACTATGCAAGATTTAAAACTCTATTTCAACTCTTTTAGTTTATCTTAGTATTCCAATCATCATCTATTCAAAATTGACTCATAATCTAACCAAAACGAAATAATATCAACCTTCTTACCTCTTCCATTTATGACCTTTATGCAAAAATCTCTAATAATTACACTCATTGTCCTAGTATGAGATTTTTGTAAGAAAGATCCAATACTATTTACTGTTACCCATCCTACCTGTGGCATACTCCATTTCGCCTTAGTACTTGCTGTAGGGCCCAATTTGAGCCCAGAGCCCATTAGAATAAACCAAAACAATAAAATAAAATTGAGTCCAATAAAGGCCCAATTACAACCCTAACACAAATTTACAGCGGCCCAATGGCTCAAAAACCTTAAAAAAATTTCGGCAAAAACTAAACCCTAGCCTCTTGCATCGCGGCTGCCACCAGCGTCGTTGCCCCATGTGCGTCTGACACCTGCCACCACCTGCTCCATCACTGTCACCTGCAAGGAAGAACAAACACGCAAAGACAGCAGAAAATAAAAAGCAAAAACAAAAAAAACATTGTAATTATTCGGCTATAAAAGGCCACTAAAATGCTTGTATTAGGGGGAGCAAAAAAATATATAAAAAAGAGCAGATTCGGATCATCAAAAAAAGAGCAAAGGTTTTCTTTTTTTTTTTCTTTTTTTTCCTTATTTTCGAAATTGTTGGTGTATATATATAAAGATTTTCTTTTTTTTACTATGTATATATGTGTTAAAATATGGTATTAAAAAAAAGGAGAGAAAAACCTACCTTTCGAAGTTCCGGCCGCCGTACACGACGGTCGCCAGCGGCGTCTCGCGGCGGTGGCCCATTGAAGTCCGGCCAGCCGACAAGGGGAGAGGTTGAGAGGCTTGAGAGAGTTTTGGAAAGGTTTCTAGTTTTTTTTTTAAAAAAACAATGGGTTAAATGAAATTTTTGGTAAAAATTTGATTTAAATAACCTATCAAAACGGCGTTGTTTTGACTTAATGGCTCCAGACGCTAAACGGCGTCGTTTTGATGCGAAATGGGCTGACCCGACCCGTTCCAGGTTAAAGACCCGCCTTTTTTTAAGAGGAAGGGATATTTACTTGTTCAGTCCTTCCGCTTCTTGGGCCCACTTCAATTAGATCCTTTTTGTTCTTTTTTATTTTATTTGGCCCTAGAATTTTACTTTTATTGCATTTTGGCCCCGTGTAAAGAGCTGCGTTTTGGAGGGCGGGAATATTTTGCCTTTTGGTCCCTCTATGTTATTCGCGCCTTTTAATGTGGTCCTTTATTTCATTTTTATTCTGATTTATGCCCCATAAATTCCATTCAATTTTCAATTTAGTCCCTTTAATGTTTTATTTATAATTTGGCTCTCAATTTTATTCCAATTTCATTTTAATACAATATTCATTTATTATTAATTAATTTTTATATTTATGTGCATTATTTTCATCTATTCATTTAATTGTTTGCATGCATATATGTTCCTTTTTGTCATTATTTTTTTTTACTTTTTTTTTATTATTATATTATTATTATTATTATTATTATTATTATTATTATTATATTATTATTATTATTATTATATTATTATTATTATTATTATTATTATTATTATTATTGCCATTATTATTTTTGTACTATTATTATTATTATTACTATTATATTTTTTGTGTTATTTGTTTATTATTGCTATCTATCTATCTATTATTTTTTTTTTGTTACTATTATTATTTTCTTTACCATTATTATTACTATTATTATTAGTATTTTATTTTGTTACTATTATCATTATTTTTTATTTTTTTAAACATTTACTAACTCATCTCTTTTATAATTAATTTGCTCTTTATTCGTTTTTATTTTTATCTTATTTTTATTTTTACCCTTATTATTTTTTATTTCGATTTGCTTTATTTTAAATTTTTACACTTATTATTGTCATTTCATTATTTATTTATTTATGTATTTATATTTTGTTGCACGTACTTTCAAATTTCGACTGTTATTATCGATATTTATATTCATTATTGTCATTATCATTCTGTTACATATATTAGCACTGAAAATCATTTTACACTTTACTATAAATTTATATTACATTTTATCCGATCCATTAAAATTTTTATTTTTGAATAAGCAAATTCTTCGCTTTCTAAGGACCAAAAGGAAATCGTGCCCTAACTTATTGGATTTCGATTTTTCTCATCGAGTCTAAAGAACCTATTGTTTTCTTTTTAAAATCAAAGCATAAAAGTTAAATAAAAATCTATTCTCGGGAATTCAAAAACGTTGTGTCCTAACTCACTGGATGTGACGTTTTGTTATCTCGGGATAAGGATTTCTAAAAAACAAAGGCAATATTCTGTATTTGGAATTTCGAGAAATCGTGCCCTAACTTACTGGGTTCCGGTTTTTCATTTGACCCAAATAACCGAATATCCTCCTCAAGCTTAAATACGAGTTCTAAAAGTCAAAAGACAAGCTCAGTTTTGGGAATTTGAAATGTCGTGCCCTAACTTATTGGGCGTGATATTTTACTTCTTCAAAATAAGAGGGTCTTAGCATCTATTTTAATTTATTCAAGTTTCCTTTTAAATAAAGAGGATCGTATTTTGAAATCTTTCCAAGTTTTTGACATTAAGACGTTAATTAATCAATTAGGTATCAATTTTGGGCGTCACGAGGGTGCTAATCCTTTCTCGTGCGTAACTGACTCCCAAACCCGTTTTCTGGATTTTGTAAACAAAAAAAATTATCGTTTTGATAAATTTAAAATTTTATTAAAATGATTAAATTACGAGGTGTCCCGATCACACCTCATCAAAAAGGATTGGTGGCGACTCCTGTTTTTTCGTTTTCATTTTCAAAATATGAAGTCGATCCCCGTTTTAAAAAAAATAGTTGGGTTTTTTCTCAAACCTGCTTATGCTTAATTATTATATGATTAATTAAGACGATGCTACTGGCATTGCCTTGAATTTTCATAAATAATTAAATAAAAAATTGAACAGTTTTTAGTTAGATTTGAATATTAATGCTTGGAAGGATTTATCTCTCTTTATTTTTTTTCTTCTCTGAAATGGAAGAAAGGGAATTGACAATGATTAGAAGGAAATAATAAATTGGCGACATTGCTCATTCTTGGGTTTTCTTGCATGCAACAATGACGGAAACAGTGTTGATCAAAATTGGATTGGGGGAATAATAGTAAATTTGGATCATCTTTCGATTAATCCCTGAAATAAAACCTATAATAAAAAAATGAAGCTGGTGGTGGGCGTAATTGAATCAAGAAACATACCGACAATGCATTTAAATAGCTTCAGTAATCCATACGAGAAGCTTCGATGAGGAAAACAAAGGTATAGGACCAAAGTGGTGAAGAAGATGTTAAACCCAAGTTCAGGTTTGGAATTCATTTTCAAAATAGAGGATTTTAAGGGGGAGCTTCAAATCTCTATGTTGGATGAGGATAAGTTCTTCAATGATGATTTTGTAGGGGCATGTTAAACTCCCAATTTCCCAGGTTTTTTATACTCCCCAAAAAACTCTCGGCACTGTTTGGTATCCCCTCCACCCCAAGAACAATAAGTAAAAGAACAAGGGTTTGGGTTTTTTTTTCTTTTTCCTATCTTCATTTTTCACCATTTACAGAACTTTAGTTGCCTCTATGCTAGAATTTTTATGTTAATAAGGGTCTCAATTTCCCTTTTTGAGTCTCAAACAGAGGTTAATTAAATAATTGGTGTGGATTAATGTAACACCCCAAACCCGGCCTAGAAGTTAGACCCGAATCTGGCATGTCACATTGAAAAGTTTTTCGAAAACCATGTTTTCATTAGAAACTCTTCTTAAAGAATTTAAAACTTTTTGCTATTCAAAACCTCAAATTTTTTTGCTTATTTTCAAAATGTACTTAATTAAGAATAATTCCCTTGCAAAAACATTATTACTACCATTTCCAAAAACTTGTTTATAACTGTAATCAAATTTAGTGAATTGCAGAAACCTGATATTTTGAGAAGCAGTTATTATCGTTTTATAAAAATCTAGAGTTTAATCGTTTATAGTTTGAATATAAATGAAATTGTAATTTAAAGAAAAATAATTTCCAATGGCCTTATTATAAAAACCAAACCCAAATTAAAGTAAACTTAAAATGAAGCTAAACAGAAATTTACTAAAAATTTTGGAGAAGTATTCAGATGTACGGCCACCTACGAGTCCTCCGCAGCTCCAAATCATCTAATGCTGGGGATTACCTGCGAGGTTAAAGGAAAAGGGGAGTGAGTTACGAGAACTCAGTGTGTAATCCCCTAATCGGTCGTTAACTGGACTGAGACCCATATAGAAACAAACTGGGCCGAAGCCCATATAAACATGATAATGCAGATAATGTAATGCAATTCCCAACCCAATCCTAATAATCCATCCGCTACACACTACCCGTACCAACCAAACACACCTGTGGGTGATCATCAGTCAACCCACCGCCAACACACCAAGAATGCAGCTGAGCTGCCAGATTATAAGTGGCTTAGAGCCTTCGGTAGGTCCACAGTCGTCTTGGGTGACTCGTGCGACCCTAAAAATCAAATCGGTGAGTGAAAATCAAATCGGTGAGTCCACAGTCATCTTGGGTGATTCGTGCGACCCTAAAAATCAAATCGATGAGTCCACAGTCATCTCGGGTGACTCGTGTGACCCAAAAAATCAAATCGATGAGTCCACAGTCATCTCGGGTGAGTCGTGCGATCTTAAAAATCAAATCGATGAGTGAAATCAAATCGGTGAGTCCACAGTCATCTTGGGTGACTCGTGTGGCCCTAAAAATCAAATCGATGAGTCCACAGTCATCTCGGGTGACTCGTGTGACCCTAAAAATCAAATCGACGAGTGAAATCAAATCGGTGAGTCCACAGTCATCTTGGGTGACTCGTGTGACCCTAAAAATCAAATCGATGAGTCCACAGTCATCTCGGGTGACTCGTACGACCCTAAAAATCAAATCGATGAGTGAAATCAAATCGGTGAGTCCACAGTCATCTTTGGGTGACTCGTATGACCCTAAAAATCAAATCGATGAGTCCACAGTCATCTCGGGTGACTCGTGTGACCCTAAAAATTAAATCGATGAGTGAAATCAAATCGGTGAGTGAAAATCAAATCAGTGAGTCCACAGTCATCTTGGGTGACTCGTGTGACCCTAAAAATCAAATCGATGAGTCCACAGTCATCTCGGGTGACTCGTGCGACCCTAAAAATCAAATCGATGTGTGAAATCAAATCGATGAGTGAAAATCAAATCGGTGAGTCAACAGTCATCTTGGGTGACTTGTGTGACCCTAAAAATCAAATCGATGAGTCCACAGTCATCTCGGGTGACTCGTGTGACCCTAAAAATCAAATCGATGAGTGAAATCAAATCGGTGAGTCCACAGTCATCTTGGGTGACTGTGTGACCCTAAAAATCAAATCGATGAGTCCACAGTCATCTCGGGTGACTCGTACGACCCTAAAAATCAAATCGATGAGTGAAATCAAATCGGTGAGTCCACAGTCATCTTTGGGTGACTCGTGTGACCCTAAAAATCAAATCGATGAGTCCACAGTCATCTCGGGTGACTCGTGTGACCCTAAAAATTAAATCGATGAGTGAAATCAAATCAGTGAGTGAAAATCAAATCGGTGAGTCCACAGTCATCTTGGGTGACTCGTGTGACCCTAAAAATCAAATCGATGAGTCCACAGTCATCTCGGGTGACTCGTGCGACCTTAAAAATCAAATCGATGAGTGAAATCAAATCGATGAGTGAAAATCAAATCGGTGAGTCCACAGTCATCTTGGGTGACTTGTGTGACCCTAAAAATCAAATCGATGAGTCCACAGTCATCTCGGGTGACTTGTGCGACCCTAAAAATCAAATCGATGAGTGAAATCAAACCGGTGAGTGAAAATCAAATCGGTGAGTCCACAGTCATCTTGGGTGACTCGTGTGACCCTAAAAATCAAAGCGATGAGTCCACAGTCATCTCGGGTGACTCGTGCGACCCTAAAAATCAAATCGATGAGTGAAATCAAATCGGTGAGTCCACAGTCATCTTGGGTGACTCGTGCGACCCTAACAAATCAAATCGATGAGTCCACAGTCATCTTGGATGACTCGTGCGACCCTAACAAATCAATCACTTCCTCCAATTACATATCCCAACCCATGCAGTATGTCATGTATGCAAAGCACATTTCATAATGATGTATGAAATAGATTACCGTCATAACCAGATAAACAGAATACACACACAGTCGTGCTAATCAACCCATAGGGGTATAGCGGTAATTTTACCCACTAAGGGTAATTCGGTAATTTCACAATCCAAGGGTATTTTGGTAATTTACCTTCCAAGGGTATTTCGGTAATTTCGCAACCCAAGGGTATTTCGGTAATTTACCCTCCAAGGGTATTTCAGTAATTTTGCAACCCAAGGGTATTTCGGTAATTTACCCTCCAAGGGTATTTCGGTAATTTTACAACCCAGGGGTATTTCGGTAACTTACCCTCCAAGGGTATTTCAGTAATTTTGCAACCCAGGGGTATTTCGGTAATTTACCCTCCAAGGGTATTTCGGTAATTTTGCAACCCAAGGGTATTTCGGTAATTTTCCCTCTAAGGGTAATTCAGCAGTTTTACCCACCAAGGATAATTCGGTAATTTACCCTCTAAGGGTAATTCGGTAATCTCGTAACTAAAACTTAACTAGTAATTTGGGGCATACAAATTTAAACTGTCCATCTGCGTCATACTGACTAAATTGACCATTAATCAAGTTAGAAAATTCAAAATCCAGATCCGTAAATTTTCCTTAAAACTAGACTCATATATCTTCTTACTGTAATGTTTTTAGAATTTTTGGCCTGGCCATTTAGTACAGTTTATTCATTAAAGTTTCCCTTGTTTCACTGTTTGACAGTTCTGCCCTCTCTTCACAAAATCTTAGATATCTCATTGTACAGAACTCAAATAATGTTTTCATTTGCTCCAAATAAAAATAGACTCACAAAGTATTCTAAGGATATAAACCATGTCTCATAATTAGTTTTTTAAAATTTATAATGATTTTTCCAAGTCAGAATAGGGGATCACGTAATCATTCTGAACCAGTCTCACAAAAATCTAAAATTCTCAAAACATACTAATCCTTTGCTTGCTCTATTTCTTTTATAAGAAAATAGACTCAATTAGCTTTCAATCCATATCTCTTTCACTTTTTAATTCAATTTCCACTATTTTTGTTGATTTCTCAAAATCACATCACTGCTGCTAACTAAAATTGTTTCATTGCAAAATATGGTTACCACTATGAACATACGTACGCCCGAGTGGTCACAGATGCCGATTTGCGACTTTTTAGTCTTTTGACCGAATCACAGAACATTTCATGCAAACATTCAGAGAGGTATGAGATTACACACCTTATTCGGAATCCGTAATACGATACTCTCCGCGACACCTAAAGGTACAATCGGTCAACCATTAGTCCAAAGCCCAATTTACAACTTCAACCAAGTATTGCGATTGATTAACAATCTATATCACTTACCAACAATCCGAGTCTCTTATTACGAGGGATAGGTGTTCGATTGGCCCTCTGATAAAGTACTTCGAGACTCTACTTACCAACCCTCTTCCGAAAGCCAAAGGATAGAAAGATGACGAGAGTGTAAGCTAACACTCTACCGATTCGGTCCACACCAAGAGAACCAAGAGGATGGAAGTAGCAGCGACCTTGCAACCACTGAAAACCTGAGAAGGCAAAGAAGCTTCGGCAACCACAAGAACCAAGTTTCGGTTAGATGTCTAAAGGGCCGGAAGGGACTTTTTGCCCACATTTCTCTTTTCACCCGTTCTAGGTCCGAAACTCATTTTTTTTTATCTACATTTTAGGCAAAATGACTATTTTGCCCCTACACTTTGGCAAAATTACGATTTTGCCTCTAGGCTCGTAAATAAATTTTCATCACATTTTCTTATTAAACAAGCCTAGCTGAACATTTAATCCTCTTACAACTATCCAAAATTCCAACTATTTCATGCCTTAATGAACAAATTATAACTTTTGCATTTTAGTTTCAATTAGGTGTTTTCATGACAACACCTTTCACAAAAGTTGTTTCTCATCATCTTATCATTCATTTTCTTCCAAAAAAACTCAGCAACCAGCATAAACTCTCTAATGGAAAGTCCCTAGACTCTCAACCATATTGCAAAATAGTCCCCTCATTAGCAAGCTTAAGCTTTGGGGACTTTAAAAGTACAATTTTTATCAAGAAAAGTCATCAAAATCACTTACTAATAAGGGAGATAGCTTGGCTGAAAGTTCAAACCCCCAAAGCTCCATTTCTTCTTCAATTTTCGGTGGAGAGAAGATAGATGAATAGTAAAAGATGATAGCATCTTTTACTCATCTTATTTTATTCATTTTATCACCTAATTCCCACCTATTTTGACCAAAATTATAAATTCTTGTCCCCTATGTCACATGGCCGGCCTACTCACTTAAAACAAGGCCAATTTGCACAATTGGGGCCTCCAATTAATAGCCCATAGCTATTTGGCACCTTTTGCAAATAAACTTGAACTTTCGCACTTTATGCGATTTAGTCCTTTTTCACAATTTAGCTAGAAATCGTTAAAATTAAGGCACCAAAATTTTCATACATCCTTATAAACATATTATAACACATAACATAACATGAAAATAATTTCTCTAACCTCAAATTAGTGATTCTGAGATCACTGTTCCAACTATCCCCTAAATCGGGCTATTACACCCTCCATGCATTTTTTTTCACCTATTCCATTACCTTTCAAATCTCATCATTACACTTTATTTTCACTTACTCCATTATTTTTCAAATCCCATCATTATATTTTTCTTATATTTCTTTCCTTTCTTTTTCCTTATTTTTCTCCTTACCTTATCTTTTTAGTCATCATTTCATTTTTCTTTTATTTCTTTCCTTTAATAATTTCATGGTTGACACTTGGAAGAGCACACAAAAATAAATCCAAAATTTGCAAAAGATGGGATTTGAACCCCTTCCCTCTATGCTCTCCACTTGATGCCATAACCTCTTTACCAATAGTTCATTTATGTTAACAATTTACTCACTTATTTCCATAAGCTTTGATGCCTCTTACTATCTCCCCTTAATAGGCTTAAACACAAACTTTCATTAAGGCCCAACATGAACCCAAAACTTCATAGAACCCCGTAACTTTCTAAAATCATCTTCTTAATAAGTCCAACTTGAAATAATGTTGTAACACCCCAAACCCGGCCTAGACGTTAAGCCCGAATCTGGTGTGTCACATGGAAGTTTTTTTTTTTCAAACCATCTTTGAGATTGTTAAAAACTTGTTTGAGAATTACAACCTCTTCGTTAAAACCCAAAACACTTAAGCAATTGTTATTTACTTGAAAACGTAATTATCTTTAAAAACCTTTTTGGTTGTAAAAATATATTTGAAATAAACAATTTACGAAAATGGGACGTTTGGGAATAGAGTTGCAGAAGCATTTTGAAAGAAAATCTGAGGCCTGATTACAACATTTAACCCAAAATAGTAGAGTAATAAAATAAACAAGAAAGAAGTCTAAAGTCCAAATAAACCATTTCTGAAGTATGGTCTCCATCGAGTCATCCAAGGCCCAAGTCCATGTCACTGAGCATTACCTGAAAAGGTTAAGAGAAAGGGGGGTGAGTTACAAGAACTCAGTGTGTAATCCCCTTACCATCATCCACTGGGTCGGAACACACATAGCAATATTTTGGGCCTAAGCCCATTTACAATTATAACATAATAACATGTATATAATATGCATATGATATGCAAATCCCAAACCAAACCTAATTTCCATCCGCTACACACCCCCGTACCAACCAGCACACATGTGGGGATCAAGTCAACCCACCCCGCCAACACACCAATTGCAGGCATAAAGCCATTTAAAATGTTTGTGGCAGAGCCACTGAACTAGATTGTGGCAGAGTCACCGAACTGGATTGTGACAGAGTCGCCGAACTAGATTGTGGCAGAGCCACCGAACTGGATTGTGACAGAGTCACCGAACTAGATTATGGCAGAGCCACCGAACTGGATTGTGACAGAGTCACCGAACTAGATTGTGGCAGAGCCACTAGCACTTCTCTTCAATTTTATCCCAACCCATGCAATCATGTATGCATATACAAAGCATAACAATATTCATAGAATAATTTCATCATAAGGCCCATAATACAAGTTGGCCCCTTTAGCAATCTAGCAATTTTGCCCATTAATCAATCTTAACAATTTGGCCCATTAAGCGATCTAGCAAATTTTGGCCCATTAAGCGATCTAGCAAATTTTGGCCCATTAATCGATCTAGCAAATTTTGGCCCATTAATCGATCTAGCAAATTTTGGCCCATTAATCGATCTAGCAAATTTTGGCCCATTAATCGATCTAACAAATTTTTGGCCCGTTAATCGATTTAGCAAATTTTGGCCCATTAATCTATCTAGCAAATTTTGGCCCATTAATCGATCTAACAAATTTTGGCCCATTAATCGATCTAACAAATTTTGTCCCATTAATCGATCTAGTAAATTTTGGCCCATTAATCGATCTAGCAAAATTTGGCCCATTAATCACATGAGGCCTTTTTTTTTTCAAATTTCACACTTGGCCAATTTATCAAAATAATTCATATGGCCCAAAATATCACTTTTTAACAAAATAACCCATTAAGGGCAAATCCGTAATTCCCACAACCTTAATACCGGTTTCATGCATTTACACAAAAAGTGTTATTATACCGTATTTTCTAATTTTACAAATTTTACGATTTATTCTAATGCTTACGGTATAATATCTAACCCATGAGATAAGTGTGAAATTACACACTCTGGCCCATATCACAAATATCAAACTGCCCATATATCAAATATCACATTTGGCCCATAAAGGGTATTTTCGTAATTCGGTCCATAGGGACATTTTATAATTCGGCCCATTAGGGGCATTTTCGTAATTCGGCCCGTAAGGGCATTTTCATAATTCGGTAATCGTACCCACTAAGGGTAATTCAGTAATTTACTCTAAGGGAAATTCAGAAATTTTACCCACCAAGGGTATTTCGGTAATTTTGCAACCTAGGGGTATTTCAGTAATTTACCCTCTAAGGGTATTTCGGTAATTTTGCAACCCAGGGGTATTTCAGTAATTTACCCTCCAAGGGTATTTCAGTAATTTTGCAACCCAGGGAATTTCGGTAATTTACCCTCTAAGGGTAATTCAGTAGTTTTACCCACCAAGGGTAATTCGGTAATTTACCTTCCAAGGGTAAATTCGGTAGTTTTACCCACCAAGGGTAATTCGGTAATTTACCTTCCAAGGGTATATTCGGTAGTTTTACCCACCAAGGGTAATTCGGTAATTTACCCTCCAAGGGTAATTTCGGTAGTTTTACCCACCAAGGGTAATTCGGTAATTTACCCTCCAAGGGTAATTTCGGTAGTTTTACCCACCAAGGGTAATTCGGTAATTTACCCTCCAAGGGTAAATTCGGTAGTTTTACCCAGCAAGGGTAATTCGGTAATTTACCTTCCAAGGGTAAATTCGGTAGTTTTACCCACCAAGGGTAATTCAGTAATTTACCCTCCAAGGGTAATTTCGGTAGTTTTACCCACCAAGGGTAATTCGGTAATTTACCTTCCAATGGTAAATTCGGTAGTTTTACCCATCAAGGGTAATACGGTAATTTACCCTTCAAGGGTAATTTCGGTAATTTCATATTCAACGGTGTTTCCGAAGGCCTACTATCGCCTCGAGTGGCACAGAATTCTATTTGGGTCTCTTCGAAACTATTGGGTCAAAAATCCATTTTAGGCCCAAACGGGATAATTTCGCAATTCTGGACTTAACTACTAATTTGGGCATAAAAATTTAAAACTATCCATCTGCGTCATACTGACTAAATTGATTATAACTCGAGTTAGGAAACTCTAAATTTAGATCCGTAAGATTTCCTTGAAACTAGACTCGTATATCTTCTTACTGTAATTTTTCCAGAATTTTTGGCCTAGCCATTTAGTACATTTTATTCCTTAAAGTTTCCCTTGTTTCACTGTCCAATGATTCTGACCTCTCTTACCTTAATTTCAAATATCTCACTATACAGTTTTCATATACTGTTCCAACGTGTTTCTCTTGAAAATAGGCTCACTAAGGAATCCATACATATAAATTATAACCCATAATTCATTTTGTACAATTTTATATGTATGATTTTTCCAAAACAGATCAGTGAACCCCGAAGTTAATCAGAACCAGTCTCACTAAAATCAAGATATCTCAGAATATAAAATTCCTTTTCCTTCTCCGTTTCTTCCATATTAAAATAGACACAGTAAGCTTTAATTTGATATCTTATTCACTTTCTAATTCCTTTTCTCCTATTTTTAGTGATTTTTCAAAAACACGTCACTGCTTCTAACCGAAACTGTTTTATTACGAAATACGATTACCACTACGATCATATGCACACCCGAGTGATTACGGATGTCGGTTTTTAGTTTTCTTTAGTATTTCCACCGATTAACAGCATATTTCATGCAAACTTTCAGAGAAGTGTGAGATTACACACCATTTCAGATATGTATATAGAAGGGTATGAGATTACACACCTTATTCGGAATCCGTAACGCGATGCTCTCCGCGACACCAAAAATACGAGTCACTTATTACGAGGGATAGATGATCAGGCAATTTGATTCCTATCGTGACCGATTAGTTCAAACTATTAATCCATTTAGGAACCAATCGAATAAAGAATGATATCAAATAATCCATAAGGAACTCCTTACCTTGTTGACATTGGATTCGATTTCCACCACTTGACTTATGGCTAGAATGATACACAGCCACCCACTTACAACACAATTTAATCGAAGAAAAGAGTGTCTACCCAAATGAGAAAGAATTTATGAAGGAGTGATTGTGGATTGAGAGTTTAGGCAAAACAAGGGAGAAAGATTAGCAAATGTGCTAGAGTGTTGACCAAATTTCTATCCAAACTTCTCACCTCAATTCCCATAAATTTTCTTCTCTTTTTTTTTTTTTATCCACCTACTCCACTCTCCAAATTCTTTTATTTCTTTTTCATCCACCTACTCCACTCCTCAAATTCTTTTATTTCTTTTTCATCCACCTACTCCACTCCTCAAATTCTTTTATTTCTTTTTCATCCACCTACTCTACTCCTCAAATTCTTTAATTTCTTTCTTTTCTTTTTCCTTATTTTCCTCCTTACCTTATCTTTTTAGTCATCATTTCATTTTTCTTTTATTTCTTTCCTTTAATAATACCATGGTTGACACTTGGAAGAGCATACAAAAATAAATCCAAAATTTGCAAAAGATGGGATTTGAACCCCTTCCCTCAAGGTACTTCACTTGATGCCATAACCTCCTTGTCATATGCTCATTTATGCTAGCAATTTACTCTTTTATTTCCATAAGCCTTAATGCCACTTACTATCTCTCCTTAATAGGCTTAAACACAAAATTTTACTAAGGCCCAACTTGAACTCGAAACTTCATAGAACCCCGTAACTTTCTAAAATCATCTTCTTAATAAGTCCAACTTGAAATAATGTCATTCTCTTGTTTCTCAAAAATTTTAAACACTCCTACGCCCAAGGCCCAATGGGCCCAATCATACTAGGCCCAATTTCGGGATGTTACAATTAATGCTTTATTGATTACCAAGAAATATTTTTCTCTTTCAACCTTGGGTATAAGTGAAGTGCTTTTAAATATCTATTTTCAACAAAAGGGTTCTTCCATGGACATGAGTTGTAATTTTTCAAAACGCAGCTATTACTTCTTTTTAAATGGGAGAAAATTGGATTTTAGGTTAAATTTTTTATTCTATTTTCATAAAAATATTAAAAATATATTCTCATCCTAGCTGAATATCCAAATTGACATTTAAAACCCGTTTGGATTGTCACGTAGGATTATCTTTAGAGAGGCAACAAAGCTTAACAGCAGACTGATCACTTCATAACAAAACGATAACGTGACTAGAGCGTAACATTTCAAATATAAATTATTAAAATGTAATTTAAGATAAACAAAAATAACTATTTTTTAAATTTACCCTTAATTAAACCATAGGTAACATAGCTGCTTAGCATAAAGTACTTAGGTGGAGCTACTCATGTTATGAGGAATTGAGTCCTTAGTGATTGAATGAACAAAAATGATACTTTTATCCTAAGCAATATGCAGAGATATGATTTTGGAACAATTTGCGATGACTAATGTGAAGAAAGGGACACAACCTTCTACATTAGTGTTTCGTGTTTCTTTCGATAACTATCTTAAGACAGTAAAAGAAAGAAAGCATATAAAAAAGGTTCCATGCCCATTCGCAATAGAAAAGCCTTTTCTTTAAATTTCCACATGTTTGTTTTCCATAACATTTTCCTCTCCTCGTCTTTAACTTTTGAATTCTACTGATTGTCTTTGAAGAACATGCAAACATTTACAAACTGCAAACTCCTGTTGTAAGAAACAACTAAAATACAACATAAGCTCAAGTCGTAAGCTATACATGTGAGTCTATTCATTGCCTGTTAATTTCAACTAGTGGAGTGACCAAACTAACAAGCTATTCTAGTTGACTAAGTGGTCTCACATGTCTTCGCTTCCTTTCTTTGCCAAATAATATCAACCTTCTTATCTATTCTGCCTATGACCTTTTCCCTAAAATCTCTAACTGCCTCAGTATGAGATTTTTCTAACAAAACGCCATCCACCCTCCTTGTGCTGTACTTAATTGCCTTCACCTTACTCCCTTCTTTTGCATTATTTTCACTACTTTGCTTACAAAATATTTATTTTCGTATGCCACAGATAATTATAAATTAAATTAAAAATAGAATTTGAATTTGAATTTGTCTTCAATAATCCATATTAACTAAACATCTCAATTATGGAATCTAAAATTTTATCATGCGAACAAAACTTTAATATTTTAACAAAATGTTAACAAAACTCGTTTATAATCGTATTAAGGATGGAGACGCGATCTTCCTTGTTTTATATGTCGATGATATTTTACTAATTGAGAATGATATTGGAATATTATCATCGTTTAAACTATGTGTAACACAATGGTTTATCATGAAATGCTTAGATAGAGCTAATTATATTTTGATAATTTGAATCTTTATGTATCAAAAGAATAAAATTATATTTTTATCCCATGTAATGACCCGAATTTTACGGTTATCAGAAAAGTGTATTTTTGGGTCTCCGTTGCTGAAAAATAGATATGTAAATATTTATTAAAAATATTTACGAAGTTAAGTGAATGATTAATTAAAGTTTAATGAGGTGAATTAGCTTAAATTAAGAATAATTAGGCAAAAGGATTAAATTGAATGAAGTGTGAAAGTTTAGTTGTAGATTAAAAGAAAATAAAAAGGACCAAAATGACAATTAAGCCAATTTCTATAGATTGCGGCAAACTTAGATAAAATCTAAGATTTTTATTGGATTTTTTTTATATTTTTAAGGTTTTAAATTAATTATATTAATTATTATTAAATAAATAAAAGAAAGACAAGTGTATGGTAAAAATAAAATACATGTATAATCAATATTGTACATATATTTGTAATACATATATGCATTTACTTATTATTTAAGTAAATATTAATGTATTATTATTATTAAATTGATATTATTTATCTTTATTTAATTTATTCATCACACGTAATATCAATTTAATAATAATAAATACATTAATATTTACTTAAATAATAAGTAAATGCATACATGTATTACAAATGTATGTACAATATTTATTACACATGTATTTTATTTTTACCATACACTTATCTTTCTTTTATTTATTTAATAATAATTAATATAATTAATTTAAAACTTTAAACATAAAAAAAATCTAATAAAAACCTTAGATTTTATCTAAATTTGCCGCCACATCTATAGAAATTGGCTTAATTGTCATTTTAGTCCTTTTTATTTTCTTTTAATCTACAACTAAACTTTCAAACTTTATTCAATTTAATCCTTTTTCCTAATTATTCTTAATTTAAGCTAATTCACTTCATTAAACTTTAATTAACCATTCACTTAACTTCGTAAATATTTTTAATAAATATTTACATATCCATTTTTCAGCAACGGAGACCCGAAAATACACTTTTCCGATAACCGTAAAATTTGGGTCATTACATTTCTCCCTCCCTTAATAAATTTCGTCCACGAAATTTACCTAAAAAGAGATGGAGGGTACAGAGATCTCACTGTTTCTTTCAGTTCCCATGTTACTTCCTCAATATTACAGGTTCACTTACTCAAGCTAGTATTTCAACAGGCTTTTCTTCATACGATAAATCATATCAAATCTCAATATCCTTTGCTGAGATAACACGTAAAAGATCTGATTTGCATCATCTGAACATCAAATCCTAAAAAATCCCATAAATTTTCCGTAACTTCAGAGGTTAAACCATTCAATATATTACCAGTCCGACTTTTTCACAGATTCACATAGCCCTTTTTCATCCCAATCTCAAAGTTTTCCTTCAAGATGAAACTTTAAATACGCATCGCCAACAGAATACTCGATATACGTGATTCCTGTCTGTCAAAAGCTGCTCCCAATCTATCTCAAATCTTATAATGAATTACTTTACAATTCAATCCTTATTTCATTCTTAACTTGAATTTCTATCAATTTAACCCTTAATTCATCATTTTATTCAACATGAACAATGTCTAATAATTAACTATCTTTCAAAATATCAACTTAGCTTCATCGAAACCTTGTTCCAAGACTTCTAAAACATCAAATTTAAGTAAAAAAAAAAGGCTAAATTAACTTACCTATTAAACTTTCAAACTTTTAATTTTTCCTTTTCTTCTTTCTTTTCTCTTTTTCTTTTTTTCCTTCCCCTGCTCTCTATTTCGTTTGGCTTTATGTTTCTATTTCTATTCTTTTCTTTCTTTATTTCATTAAACCAATATATGCATATAATATAATAACTTAATAAATATCTATTATAAAAATCTATTTAATAACAAATATTCTTTTAACATTTGTATCCATTTATATTATCACACTTGTTTTTCTCTAATCTATTTATTATATAAATATCTTTTACTTAATAATAATATATAATTTAATAATATACTTATAATAAGTAAATATACATGTATTTTACAAATGTATGTATATTAGTATCACACATGTCACCATATGCACCATATAATAAATATCTTTTGTAGATATCTATTAATACTTAAATACAAGTATTACAATTGTATGTATTTTTATTTATACACTTGTATCAAATCATATTCACACATTTGTCTTTATTTAATTTATTCATCACATAATATCAATTTAATAATAATAAATACATTAATATTTACTTAAATAATAAGTAAATGCATACATGTATTACAAATGTATGTACAATATTTATTACACATGTATTTTATTTTTACCATACACTTGTCTTTCTTTTATTTATTTAATAATAATTAATATAATTAATTTAAAACCTTAAACATATAAAAAAATCCAATAAAAATCTTAGATTTTATCTAAGTTTGCCGCCACTTCTATAAAAATTGGCTTAATTGTCATTTTGGTCCTTTTTATTTTCTTTTAATCTACAACTAAACTTTCACACTTCATTCAATTTAATCCTTTTTCCTAATTATCCTTAATTTCAGATAATTCACTTCATTAAACTTTAATTAACCATTCACTTAACTTCGTAAATATTTTTAATAAATATTTACATATCCATTTTTCAGCAACGGAGACCCGAAAATACACTTTTCCAATAACCGTAAAATTCGGGTCATTACATCCCAACCATCATGCAAATCCTGAAACGTTTTGAAATAACTGATGCAAAGAAAGGGACACAACCTACTTCATCAATGTTTCATCTTTCTTTGAATGACTATCCTAAGATGGTAGAAGACTAAGAGCATATGAGAAAGGTTTCATATGCATTGGCAATATGAAGCCTTTCAAAATTTAGAACAAGTGTTAAAAATTCTACCTCTAAAAAATTTTCGATACAAAATTCTCTCCATTAAATTCTCACATACTTTTCTTTTTCATATTTATTCACTTATCTAAAAATATTAAAATTTAGAAATTTCAAATATTACATTAGGGTTCCTATCTTTTTTCCTTGAGACAAATGACCCTCTTAAAATAATTTTGATAATTTAAATTAATTTAACATCAATTTTTTCAATAAAAGAGAAAAAGAAATATAATTTTATCATTCAATACCTATATTAGAAAAATATATAGTAATTTAGTTTTGTTAACAAAATTGTGGAAAACATTATTGTTATAAACGATAATAATGTATGTTATTGCAACTAAGATTAACCCAAAAATAGGTTTGTTTTACCTTTATAAAAAGAAGAAAAAATTTGAAAAATTATAGGATCTAAATTTGTAATTAAAAATATCTTTGTATCATAATTCATAGACAATGGCTATTCCAAATCAATTATGCTTAGTTTTAGTTATTTTCTTATCTATCTTTGTCCTTTCTTCTTTGCCAACCAATGCAATTCTGCTAAAGGTTAATGTTCCCCTTCCAAATGCCAACATTCCACTTCCAGTAGTTTTACCAAAACTAGTAGAAAATTTATGCAATAGCAAGTCAACAGGAAACCACAGGTTTTGCCTAAAAGCACTTTCCACTGCCGAAGTTATTGGGACGAAGGATTCGACCCAACTGGGAACTCTCATTATGAAATTAGGAGCAGCAAATGCCAAAGCAATTCTGAATGTATATAATGAAACAATTATGAAACCAAGCTCACCCCAAGCTTTGAAAGCTCTTAATTGTTGCATTGAAGCTTACCAATATGCAGTCTCATCATTTGAAATGGTATCTTCAGAATTGATTGAAGATCCCCAAACTGCATACTATGACATAACTGTTATAGGTCCTAAAATTACTAATTGTGAAAAGGAACTGATTGACGCAAAAGTTCAAGCATCTCAACTCCTTGCTGGGAATCGATTTGTACAATATTATATTGCGATGGGAGGTGAGACAACATCAACTTCGGAACTTGAGAACCAAAATAAGTATTAAGCAAAACAAATAAAGAGAATATATATGGATAATAATGTGTGAATTTGTTATCTTGATAGATGCAATATAATATAGAAGGAGTAGGCATGTTGCCTTGTTGCATGGCTAAAATTGTGAATTAATTTAAATAATCATTGTAAGACTAGTTATTCATATTTCATGATATTAATGAAGTTTTATTAGTATTCCAATCACCAAAAATTCAAAGCGCACTGAGAATCTAGTTTCTAAGCGTCGATCATGAATTCCTTCTTTTTTTTGAAAAATTTCCACATGATTGTTTTTCCATAACATTTTCCTTTCTTGGTCTTTTAACTTTCAAGGTCTCCTAATTTGTTGTTTCACTTTTAGTGCCCTCTTCCCTTTTTTCTAAGTTTCAAAGTTATGAAATCCTTCTTTTACAATCACGTCGTCATGATTGTCTTATCACTTACAAAAGCACTTTGATTTTGGGTTATAAGATCTCCAAGAAAAGATTTCATCTTCTTTTACACCAAAGCTTTTTCACAAACCCTCTATTCAAAGATTAACTCCAAGGCCTTCAATGATAATTATATACCAATGTTTCACATCACAATACTTGCACCAGAATATTTTTCTTTTCTTTATCTATTCCTAGTTATTTTAGCTTGTTTCTTGCTCTCATCGGAGCACTAATTCATCCACCTCATCGAAGAACTTTCATTTAAGGTGTTTATTCTCTCTCTCTCTCTCTCTTACGTGCACTAACCTTATGTTTAGAGATATCCTTCCCTAACTCAATTGGAAATTTCATGGGGTTATTCACTATAACAACTTCTTCTATTGATTTAATCTTTTTGGGTTTAACAATATCAACATAACTAGTTGTAATTAGGTTATTTTATGCTAGTAGTTTTTGTACATTGTAAAAGTTGTGGATTTAGTCCTTGTACTTTAATTTGATCATTTCAGTCTCTATACTTTTCAAATTTTAAAATTATAGTCCTAACTCAAACAATAACAGTTAAATTTGTTTGGTTAAATTCAATTACTAGTCATGTATTGTGTACGTTTTAAATTTTAGTCTAAATTCAATTTTGGTCCCCCGCTTAAATATTTCTTGCCTTCCCCTTTGATTACTACTATAAAAATTTACTAGCACAACCCAAATTTAAATATTTAGTTTAATAACTGATAATTTTAAATGTAATTATGGAAAAATTAAAATGGTTAAGATACAAAATTTAAAAGTCGGTTTAAAATATTAAAATTTTCTACTAACCTGTACAAGCCGATACAAGACAGTATTAACTGAAATGAACCGAAACACACTGAAATGGTCGAAGCGTATTGAAATTTTGACCAAAATGAAACATAGATTAGTTGGTACCAGTTTAAGACTGAAATGATAGATATTGATCAGTATTGATACAATACCATCTTCCATGGTTTTACCTTCGAGGCACACTCGATAATTAAGTTAGACTTATGATCAAATTGAAAATTTTAAAGAGAAACCTATGATTGGGTGACTTGTATGATGGTTACAAATGATAAGGGTACATGTTAATATACTATTATGTGATATTATCTTTTAGGGATATATTGTATATTATTGTATATCTTTTAGGCATATATTTAGGAATATATTATACATCTTTCCTATTCTTACGTGACTACTGTTGTGTAACACCCCTTACCCGTGTTCGATGCTGGAACAGGGTACGAGGCATTACCGAAACATAACACATACAGTCGTACTAAACCGAGACATAAAATTTACATCCAAATTTAAAAATTTTCAATTTTCATCACACACTCATTCAACCTAGTCATGCATCTCATAAATTGCACCATCATAAACATATAACTTGATCAATAATAGCCAACATCAATGGCCTTATACAAAATGAACTATCAAATAACATAGGCCAACATTTTAGGCCAAATCAATTATGACACATACAAAAATAACCAAGTCCCCTATACATGCCATGACCTTAAGTGTAAGAATCATTAATACCCAATTTGTTAGTTTGATAGTGTGATAGTGTAACACCCCAAACCCGGCCCATTTGCTATGACTGAATTTGAAATGCCACTGCGGAAAAACGTTAAAAAAATATTTGACTTAAAGGTGAAAACATGAAAATTTATTGTCTCTAATAAAACATTGTATAATTAAAGTTCCAAATAAAATTAAGTTGTTTAAAATAAAACATTTTCAAATAATAATATAATCGACAATCCAACTTAAAACATAATAAAAGTCCTTAAATACTTTAAGTGGCCCTTATTACATCAAATAAATCCCCAAAATACTGACAATATAAAATTGTATAAAATATGGAAAATAACTTCTGCATGGGCCACCTCGTATCCACTCCAACCCGGTCCAAGCTTTATGCATCACCTGTAAGGTTTGAGAAAAATTAGGTGAGTCACACAGACTCAGTGTGTAATCAGTCCACTGAAATCCACCCACATGTGGGCTTAGCCCACAACCACATATCATATCACAATTCAGATAGTAGAACAACTTACTCATATCATTTCCACAATTGGGCCTTGGCCCATATAATCACTTAATCCACATATCCATTAAAATTATGCAAAATGCACCCAACCCAACCTAGGGTTCATCCACTACTCACCCCCCCGTATCCAGCCACCACACACCAAGGGATTATCAAATCACCCTCTCATTTTTACTCCAAAAGGCAATCAATGCCGTCCACGTGCAATTAAGCACAATAATCCGCAACGCGACCTCAGTCAGCGCCAATCCACAATGTAGCATAGCTAACACCAAAACCACGATGGGATACATAGTCACTCATCAACCACGATATGGCACATAGCCGATATCAACCACGATGAGGCACACAGCCACTCATCAAGCCACGCGAACTAAATCGCAATTAATCCACAACGTGACTTTAGTCAACGTCAATCCACGATGTAGCTCAAGGCTAACATCAAACCACGTACTCGAAGTACACCCGTACCTTCTTTCATATCATATCCCAACCCATGCACATGCTACATGTAATATTGGCATAATAATAAATGCACGTACATGTCATTAAGGCAGACAATCATATTTCCATAGGCATAGTTACATTCACATCGGCACTTTCACATTCTTATCAACAGATAACACTAACCTGATTATCGATATACCCCTTTTTTTTTAGGGTATTCATCTCATAATTTTTACTGCATTTGTTAGTACACAATCAACACATACAGATATAACAAAAACCCAGAAAACAGTGGGTTAATCACACACCTGCCTATTAGTGAAATCCCGAACTACTCGAATCTAACACGATCTCGAAACGTGGTTCTTCCTTCTCCCTAAATGCCGATTTGGTCTTCTACCAAATCCCGAATCACACTCTGAGTTCCCTTCCTTAAGCTACACACAAAAGAACACCTTCTTATGGCACTATGAACAATCGGCCATGCCTAAAACCAAGACTTAATCCATTGATTTCGGCACACCCATGAAGAAATAAATAAAACCGATTGCTAAGGAAGAAAATATACTTACTACCACACGTTGTTCACCACTCCTAATGCACCATCAAGGAATCGGCTCCAAGACCCCAAAGAGAAAGGTTTCGGCACAAGAATGATGAAGAGAGATCACGCCAAAATGGAGGGAGTTGAATGCTTAGAGAATTCGGCTATGGTGAAAAATTAGGGAGAAAAATAATGTTGAAAGTCTCTTGTGGAAAGCAAAGAGGAAAAGATGAATAGAAATGAGGAGTTTGGGTTTCGGGTTCTCAAGAATAGAAGATGAATCAAGGAAGAACTTTGAGTCCAAGTGCATTCAGCAATAAGGGAAAAAGAGAAGAAATGGTCTTTTGATGGTTTTGTAGTTTTGGTCACAAAAAGAAAAGAAAGAAGGAATGCACTTGAGGGGAGAAAGAACAATTAAAAACAAAATAGTCAAAACTCAAATGGCTAAAAAGAAAAGAAAGCAAAAGGTTTACCTTATGACCAAAATACATTCGGCTAAGAGGAGTAAACAAATTAGAGAGAAACACAAAAAATGACCCAAAAGAAAGATGTACTCAACTAGCACTAATTCTACCAAAACTAACACCAAACCATACCAAAAGCTAACCAAAAATTCGGCCAATCCCCCTAGACACCCATACCGTCCATATTCATGGACAATTAGCCATAGAATAATTTCCAAAACACTCTCCATCATCCAAGCCCTTTGTCCCCCCATCCTACCATAATCTTAAGATTCTTATCCCCAATTACAAGCTTTCTTAAACTAATATTCAACTTGCCATAATATTCAAAAGTCCAACCTATCATAATTAGAGCTTGACCGTCCATTAATGCTAGGATACATAAAAATAAAGTCTTCAAAGTGTATTCCATGCTACTCGAACCACTTCCCTCAAGCAACCCTTCATGCACCATAACCATCATGCCACTAACTCCTCATGTGCTAGATTTTAACACTTAATTTAACTTAAGTGTCAGGTTCACCTAATCCACTTCACTAAATTCTTCAAACTAAAATTATTCTAGCTTAGCTAATAATTCCAAGCCTTCACAAAACTATACTAAGCACCCAAATAAACCTGAGAATTCATATAAACCTCGTAACCTTCCAAATCCATTTAACTAATAAATCCAATTTGCAAAAACACTATTTTCTTATTCTTAAAGGTTTTAAACTCTCCTAATCCCAAAGTCCAATCGGCCCAATCCTACTAGGCCCAATTTCGGGATATTACAGATAGGTTCTCCGGCGACTTCCAACCGAGCTAACCTGAGAACATTACAAACACAAAAAATAAACGGAGTAAGCTATATAGCTTACTAAGTTGGTATGTAAATAATAAGCAATTAATTAACATTATTTTACCAATTCTCACAATATATTCTCAAGATAATACAATCATAATTGCACATAGTACCACTATTTACTCATGTTCATCTCAAGCTATCTACTCGAGTCATAGTCACTAAATTATTTATATCTGGAGTTACGAAACTCCAAATTAAGATCCGATAATTTTCCCTGAAACCAGACTCACATATATCTTACCATAAAATTTTCAGAATTTTTGGTTTAGCCAATAAATACAGTTTATTCTTTAAAGTCTCTCCTGTTTCACTGTTTGATAGTTCCAACCCCTCTTCACTAAAAATTAATTATCTCGTTGTACAGAACTCGAATGACGTTCCCATTTGTTTCTCTTGAAAATTCAAGAATATAAATTTTAACCCATGATTATTTTTTTACAATTTTTAATAATTTTCCAAAGTCAGAACAGGGGATTCCAAAATCATTATGACTCTGTCTCATAAGAATTAAAATATCTCATAATATGAAATTCTTTTGCTTACACCGTTCCTTTTATACGAAAATAGACTCAATAAGCTTTAATTTCATATCTTATTCAATCTCTAATTCGATTTCTACCATTTTTGGTGATTTTTCAAATTCACACAACTGTTGCTATCCAAAACTATTTTGTTACCAATTTTACTCTTTCATGATTCCTTTTATACACTAGATATGAACTTCACAAATTAATTCATTTCAATGTTCATATGAACCAAATACATTCATACCAATTCATTCACATCTTTAATAATATTTCGTCACATTTTGATCTCCTTTTTTATGAGTTTCACATAGATACCTGTGTCAATTCACAACATACCCACATGTTTTCACACTTTGCTATTTAGTTGAACTACCCGTTGGGCCATGTGGAATGCTAAAGGATACTCGGAAGTCTTGCACATAGTGCCACACTTACATGTAGCCAAAGCTACCACTTATATGTAGCCGAAGCTACCACTGATATGTAGCCGAAGCCACCACTTATCACATATCACATAGGAGCTCACTCTCGAGCTATTCACATTCACGGGTCTGCTCACACAAGCTGTCAGTCATTACGTAGCTACTCAGTGATGCTCACACAAGCTGTCAGGTATCCGCAACACATGCCGGATTACCCAGCCACTGGTAGAACTTATAAGACCAGCACCCGTTTCACATAGTCACAAATCACGGGCCTACTCACACAAGCTGTCGGTCATGACGAAACTACACGATGCTGCTCACACAAGCTGTCGAGTATCCGTAACACATGCCGGATAACTTAGCCACCGGTAAAACGTACGGACCAGCACCCGGATCACTTATTTCACTTAGTACAATGCCACGAACTTATTTCACTTAGCACAATGCCATGGTTTAACCATGGTCTTTTACCGTCAATTCATATTTCACTATGCAACGATCGTGATCGATCCTGCATTTTACTCAATTCTAACATTTACTGAAATTTCCACAATTTATTCAAATATATGATAATGGTGCTTAATTAACACAAATCAATAACATTTATCAACATATGAACTTACCTCAATACCAAAATGGCAAAAAGGGACCCAACCGTCAATTTCTCATTTTTCCCCCATTCTAAGTCCGAACCTCGTTTTCTTTGATCTATAATATCACATTTACCTTACTTATTAGTCACATTAATCAACGTGACCCAAAAATTATACTATGGAAAAATTACGTTTTACGACTAAACTTTGTCATATTTACACTTTTGCCCCTAGGCTCGTAAAATAATTTTTATTCAATTTCCTTGTATTTTAGGCCTAACCAAATCATTTTCATAACTATATCAATCCACAATTTCCATTTATTCACACACTTACACCCATTTTATAACTTTTTACAAACTAGTCATTTTTGACAATTTCACCGAAAATCACTTAGTAAAAGTTGTTTCTCACACATCAAACATGTATAATCTACCATTAAACATCAAAATATACAAATTTCTAACATGGTTCAAACCCTAGACCTTCATCATATCTCAAATAAATGGTAGAAATAGATAGATCTTGTTACGAGGATTTCAAAAACGTAAAAATCATTAAAAACGAGGCTAGAACGGACTTACAATCGAGCTTGGAAACTTGAAAACCCTAGCCATGGTTTATCCATGCAAATTTCGGCCAATGGGTTGAATATGGACAAAAATTGGCTTTTAATTTTGTTTTTAATTCATTTTAATAACTAAATGACCAAAATGCCCTTAATGAAAAAAACTTTGGAAACATGCCTAACCATGTCCATTTTTTTCCACCAACTTAACCAATGGTCTAATTACCATATAATGACCTCCAATTTAAAATTTCATAACAATTGGGCACCTCTAGCATGTAGAACTCAACTTTTGTACTTTTTACAGTTTAGTCCTTTTGACTAAATTGAGTGCCCAAACGTCAAAATTTTTGAACGAAATTTTCACGAAATCACTTTGTGAAATTGTAGACCATAAAAATATAATAAAAATAAGATTTTCCTCGTCAGATTTGTGGCCCCAAAACCACTGTTTCGACTAGGCCCAAAATCGGGTTGTTACATGTTGTATAAATATTATGTATACTCTTGAAGTCTATCAATAAGATTGAAAGGTATTACCCCATTCTTGTCATGGTATCTGAGCTTGGTGTTTAACACACACAAAAATTCATCGTTCTCAATGGCTGGCAGCGATTCTACCTCTCCACCACCACCATCACCGTCAAGGGGGCGACACTTCCTGATTTTATTGCTGAGCAATGGCAATCTCTTCTAGTGGTGTTCAGTGGTACACAATTCACTATCAATCATTTGAATGTTAAGTTCAAGAATGATTAGATTATTGATACATGGTGTTCAAATCATGTTAAGGTGATTTTATGTGTTTTACGAATGTTAGAGTAGTTGTAGCATGTTTCGTACGACTCCCTAATGGCCAAACAGTGGTGCTTACCCAAGAAGGAATGGTTAAATTCACAAGCAAAATTCACTTAAAACATGTTCCTTACGTTCCTAAACTAAACTGCAATTTAATTTTGGTTTCACAGTTGAATGAAGATATGAATTGTTTTGTCCAATTTTCTACTAGCATATGTGTTATTCAGGACCTTCATTCGAGGGAGTTGACTGGAGCGGGTGAGAGACAGGATGGACTTTACTACTTCCGGCAAGTATCGACAGTCAAAGTAGTTTTGATCTAAGTTTCATCCTCTTTGGAACTTTGACATAAAAGATTGAATCAACCTTCCAAGAAAGTAATGAAGTTAATTCTCTATGTTAGTAATTCTAGAGATCATTTGAATAAAGCATGCAAAACATATCATTGTGCTAAGCAAACTAGAAATATCTTTCCAATTAGTGAATAGAAAGCCACTCTATAACACCTCTAACCCATATTCGTCGTCGGAATAGGGTTACCGAGCATTACCAAAATTTAAAGAATAAATAACAGACATTTAACATCATTTAACATTCATATCAGAAACTAATCAAAATTAATCATATTGTCCCATATATGAGCCCTTGAGGCCCAAAATATACATTACAAACAAGTCGAGACTAAACCGAGTACTTAGAATTTTTTTTGGAAAATATCAAAATTTTTCAAAGTTGCAGGGGACACACGCCCGTGTAGCCAGGCCGTGTGTCTCACATGGTCAAGAGACAAGCCCATGTCTTAGGTCGTTTGGGCATTCAAAATAAGGACAAACGGTCGTGTCCCAACCCCTATCCAAACTAGGGTGCTCTCTGACTTGGGTCACACGATCAAGCCACACGCCTGTGTGCTAGGCCGTGTGAGCATACTGACTTGCATTAAATAGGTGCAGGGGTCACACGGCCAAGCCACACACCTGAGTGCTAGGCCATGTGAATATTTTGAGCATTCTGTCTTGCTAAATTTAAAGATGCAGGGGACACACGGCCAAACCACAGGCCCACACGGCTGAGACACCTGTGTCTCTGCCCGTGTGGACAAAAATAGGCCATTTCCAAGCAATATTTCTCACCCAAATTTGATATCAACCTAAACACAATAATTTGCACAATCACAAGTCACAGCAAGCCCTTCAATTCAAGCCAAACTCAAGAGTTATACTTGACATATCAATACATATGTTTAACTATCCAAACTTATCAAAATAACCATACATACATATAGGCATCTTTTACCAATAATACTATAAAAAACCAATCACCAACATGCTTATATGATTTTCATGATTCATCCATTTCAAACACATATCAAACATATTAAGGCCATTTTTACATATCAAAAAATACCAACTACAAGCCATATCAATGGCTAATTTCAACCAAACACATACATACCATCATTGGCCAAATTTAGCCTATACATGCCATTATAACGAAAATTTAGTTTGTTACATATACCGAATTGAGCTGATGGATAGTGTGAGATATCTCCGCCAATATTCCAACCCAACGAGCTTCCGAATTACTATGAAACAGGAAAATAAAACAAAGTAAGCTTTAAAGCTTAGTAAGTTTGTATAACATAGAATTAAACTTATCATTATTTCATACATAAGGTAAGTATATAAGCAATATTCAATTAACTTGGCCATAGCCTAAACACATATCCTCATCAAACATGTTAGTCATGTATTTCATAGAAATACCAAGAAGCATATATGAGCTCAATAATAGTCAAATTGCCATATACATATACTTTCCACATCATTATTCCATATAACATGTACAAATTATTTCCATGTATTTCAGATATATTCAAGTAATAGTTCATTTAGAACCCTTGTTACCTCATATTAGATCTTTACCCATTGAACCTTTTAAAATATCAATGGATACGAGGGTAGTGCACACGAAGTGTACAAATCTGTAATCCGTCAATTCATATTCGAGAATGCTCATACGAGCACATAAACGGGAAGCTCTCTCTCGAGCCATATAGCGGGAAGCTCATAAGAGCCATAATCGGGAAGCTCATGCGAGCCATTATCCGGTAGCTTCAGAGATCCATTAATCGAGAAGCTCATGAAAGAGCCTTTAATCGGGAAGCTCCAAAAAGCCATTTATCGGGACGCTCATAAAAACTGCGGTATGTCCACAACATATGCAAGATCACAACAAATCGAGATGCTCAAAAAAGCTATTAACGGGAAGCTCGTAAGAGCCATATATCAAGAAGCTCAAGAGAGCCAATATCGGGATGCTCATGAGAGCTAATAACAGGACGCTCTTGTGAGCTGTGGTGTGTCTGCAACACATGCAGGACCAAAACCAATTCGGGAACCCTGTATTCCATCGAATTTTATTTGTTCAAACGGAACTTAATACTTGTAGGACATTGGCAGACATGTGATTGATTTTCATACATAGAAATTACACAATTCACATACACAACATTCAATTAAAACATATAAATATACCACTTTAGTTACACGAACTTACCTCAACAATGTTCGTGTACTCAAAAGCTACTAATCCGTTACTTTCTCTTTTCCACGATCTAAAGCCGTATTTGATCTATCCGGATCTATATGAATAAATTTAACACCAATTTATATTCAATTCAATCGAATTCATATTTTTGCAAAATTACCATTTTGCCCCTATACTTTTAATTAATTATGATTTCGTCCCTAGGCTCGGAAAATGAAATTCATGCAATTTAATCCTTATTCCAAGCCTAGTCAGTTTTTACATATAACATTAGCAGCCCATTCATTTCATAAAATTTAGAATTTTTTCATGAATTTTTCTATGAATTTTTCTTCTTTTCAGTTTAGTCCCTAAATCATGATTTCATCAAAATTCCCTTAACAAAAGTTGTTTATCTATCACCAACCTTTCATTTTCTACCATAAAACTTCATAATTCATACATACTCATCCATGGAAAAACCCTAACATTTTGATAATTTTAAAAATTAATCCCCAAGATAGCTTGATTAAGCTGTTACGATCTTGGAAACATGAAAATTATTAAAAACGGGACAAGGATACTCACCTAATTAAGCCAAATAAGCTTGTCTTTCTTCAAGTCCCTATAACTAGTGTTTCTATGTTTTTAATTTTATTATTTATCATCTTTTTATCTTTTACTTTCCAATTTCATCATTGTCTTTATCAAAGTTTCCATTGATGACTAATCATACTTATCTACTAACTCCTCTTAATGGTCTATTTGCCATATAAGGACCTCAAATTTTGAATTCCATAGCTATTTGATCCCTTTAGCTACTAGAATTCAACGTCTGTACTTTATACAATTTGGTCCTTTTTATCAAATTAGACATATAATCGGTAAAATTTTCTTAACGAAATTTTCATATGATATTTCTATCATGATGCAGACCATGAAATAATATAAAAATAATTTTTCTTCTGGACTCGGATTTGTAGTCCTGAAACCACTGTTTCAATTTCACTGAAAAATTGTTACAATTCTCCCCCTTAAGAAATTTTTGTCCTCGAAAATCTTACCAGTAAAGAGGTTTGGATATTGCTTTCTCATTGTTTCCTCGGGTTCCCAGGTAGCCTCTTCTATTTCATGTCGTTGCCAGAGGAATTTTACTAAAGCTACCTTTTTATTTCTCAATTCTTTCGTCTCACATGCCAAGATTTTGATCGATTTTTCAATGTATGTCATGTCAGGCTGAGTCTCGACCTCCATAGGAGAGATAACATGTCGATACCGTCATAACATAGACACATGAAAAACATTGTGAATTCTGTCAAGCTTTGGCGATAGGGCTAATCGGTATGCAATGGGTCCGATTCTCTCAATGATCTCATATGGCCTGATAAATCGTGGACTTAGTTTTCCTTTACGTCCAAACCGAAGAACTTTCTTCCAAGGTGAAACTTTCAGAAATACTTTGTCACCAACTTGAAATTCTATCTCTTTACGTTTAAGATCCGCATAGGATTTCTAACGATCAGAGGCTGCTTTCAAGCTATCTCTAGTCACTTTCACCTTTTATTCAGTCTCGCGAATCAAATCAACTCCATGTATATTTTTCTCACTGAGCTCAGTCAAATACAATGGAGATTTACATTTACAACCATACAGAGCCTTATACGGTGCCATCTTTATGCTTGACTGATAACTGTTATTATATGTGAATTCGACTAACGGCAAATATTTCTCCTAATTGCCTTCGAATTCTAAAACACAACACCGAAGCATATCTTCAAGAATCTGAATCACATGCTCTGATTGACCATCTGTCTAAGAATGAAATGCGGTATTAAAATACAACCGTGTACCTAGAGCTTCCTATAGCTTTTCCCAGAATTGGGATGTAAACCGTGGATCTCTATCCGAAATAACAGAAATTGGCACTCCATGTAGTCTAACAATATCTGAAACATATAATTCTGCTAAACAGTCCAGAGAGAATTCCATACGTGCCGGGATAAAGTGGGCAAATTTCGTCAAATGATTGACAATTACCCAGATGGCATCTTTCTTTTTCGTAAATAAAGGTAATTCGGATATAAAATCCATAGTAACTCTATCTCATTTCCATTTCGGTATCGTGACTGACTGTAATAATCCCTAAGGTACCTGATGTTCAGCTTTAACTTGTTGATATATCAAACATCTAGATACAAATTCAAAAATATCATGTTTAATTCTCGGCCACCAATACATCTGTTTCAAATCATTGTACATTTTATTACTCCCCGATGAACAGACATAGTACCATTATGAGCTTCGTGCAAAATCTTCTGTATAAGCTCTAAATTCTTCAATAAACAAACTCTATCTCTGAATAACAGACAATCATCTGGCCCCATTTGAAATTCTGAATTAGAAGTCGACTCACATTGTACTCGTTTAGCTTGCAACTCATTATCACATTTCTTGGCTTTACAGATCTGTTGTAGAAACATCGGTTTAGCTTTTAACTCAGCTAAGATTGAGCCATCATTAGACAATGACAATCCGGTATTCATTCCTCGTAAAGCAAAAATGACTTTGTACTTAGAGCATCTGCAACTACATTTGTTTTTCCCGGATGATAATCAATAATGAAATCATAGTCTTTCAACAATTGAAGCCACCTACATTGTCTCAGATTCAAATCTTTCTGCGACATCAAATATTTTAAGCTTTTATGATCGATGAATATATGACACTTTTCACCAAACAAATAGTGTCGCCAAATTTCCAGTGCAAAAACAATAACTGCCAATTCTAAATCATGTATCAGGTAATTGTTTTCATGTGGTTTTAACTGTCTGGAAGTATAGGCTATCACTTTACCTTCTTACATCAACACAACCTAAATCGTTCAATGATGCATCACTGTACATTACAAATTTCTTATCCGATTCAGGCTGAACCAGAATTGGTGCTTTAGTCAATAAAGTAATCCACTAGTCAAAACTTTGCTGACATTTATCGATCCATTCAAATTTCACATCATTCTGCAACAACTGTGTCATCGGCGAAGCTATCATCAAAAATCCTTTTACAAATATCCGATAATAACCAGCTAATCCCAAAAAACTTCTGAATTCAGACACATTTTTCGGTGCTTTCCAGTTAATAATTACTGAATTTTTTTTCGGATCCACTCTAATGCCTTCAGCAGATACTATATGTCCAAGAAAACCAACTTCCCGAAGCCAAAATTCACATTTGATAAATTTAGCATATAGTTGTTTCTCATGCAAAGTTTACAGCACAATTCTCAAATGATCAGCATGTTCATTTTCAACTCGGAAATATACCATAATATCATCAATAAATACCACCACAAATCTCTCTAAATATAGTTTGAAAATTCTATTCATCAAATCCATAAATACCACAGTTGCATTAGTCAAGCCAAACGACATCACAAGGAATTCATAATGCCCATACCTAGTTCTGAAGGCTATTTTTGGTGCATTCAAGTCTTTCACTCGTAACTGATAATAACCAGAACGGATATCAACTTTGAAAACATCATGGCACCTTTCAATTGATCAAACAAGTCATCAATACGAGGCAGTGGATACTTATTCTTGATTGTGACTTTGTTGAGCTGTCGGTAATCAATACATAATCTCAACGATCCATCCTCCTTCTTAACAAACAGAACCGGTGCACCCCATAATGAAAAACTAGGTCGAGAAAAACCTCTGTCAGTCAACTCTTGCAACTGTGCTTTCAACTCTTTTAATTCTATCGAAGCCATTCTGTAGGGTGCTATTGATATCGGTGTTGTTCCCGAAACAATATCTATAGAAAATTAAACTTCTCTTTACTAAGCTCTTCAGCTTTATATGCTTGATCAACATGTACAACAAATTCTTTTAATTCAAGAATTCTGACTAATAATTTTATGTCTTCATTTAGTCTATCTTCAAACCACTTGCACATTGCAGTTTCAGTCGGAATGCATTATCGTGCATACTTACTCAGTCGGAAAAATTCTCGTTCATACTTAGATACGGTCATGTGGCCCTGTTTAAGTTCCATGAATTCTTTACGTTTCTGATCAAGAAACCTCTGGCTGATATACTTATTTCGAAATTCAGTTTGGAAAAGTTCCCATGTAACATTCCCTTTTGTTACAACATAAATTAAAGTGTTCCACCACTGGTAGGTTGAATCTTTTAACAGAGATACAACACATTTCAAACATTCATCCGGTGAACAAAACAATTCATCAAGAACTCTGATGGTATTTTCTAACTAAAATTCAGCTCTTTCTGGATCATCATCAGCTATAGCTTTAAACTCTTCAACACCATATTTACGGATTTTATCAACAGGTGGCTTACCGATTCTAACAAGTTTTATACTTTGTGGAATATCAGGAACCATATGAGGAATAGGAGGGGGTGGAGGTTGTTGTACAGCCGGATTTGTTCGTACAAATTCTGCAAACCGCTCATTCATCATTTGGAATAAGGCTTCTTTAGCCTCTCCTCTTCGGCCCTCAGATACGGGCCTTCTACTACTAGATGTTGCTCTTTGTACAGAAGCTTGAGCATTATTTTCAGCTTCTTCAGAATCAACTCGGTTGGATGGCATTGCTATATGAAAAACATGTTTAAAATGGTCAGGAGATATCACACTATCACAGGTTATATAATGGCATGTATAGCTAAACTTGTATATGCTACGTTTAGTCCGAGAACCGACTAAACCGTAGCTCTGATACAAATAAATGTAACACCTCTAACCCATATCCGTCGCCGGAACAGGGTTACCGAGCATTACCAAAATTTACAGAATAAATAACAGACATTTAATATCATTTAACATTTATATTAGAAACTAATCAAAACCAATCATATTATCCCATATATGAGCCCTCGAGACCCAAAATACACATTACAAACAAGTCGGGACTAAACCAGGTACTCAGAAAATTTTTCGAAAAATATCATAATTTTTCAAAGTTGCAGGGGACACACACTCGTGTGGCTAGGCCGTGTGGGCATTCGAAATAAGGACACACGGCCGTGTCCCAACCCGTGTCCAAACTAAGGTGCTCTCTGACTTGGGTCACACGGTCAAGCCACACACCCGTGTGCTAGGTCGTATGAATATTTTGAGCATTTTGTTTCGCAAAATTTAAAGATGTAGGGGACACAAGGCCAAACCACACACCCATGTGTGACACACGGCTGAGACACACACCTGTGTCTCTGCCTGTGTGGACAAAAATAGGCCATTTCCAAGCATATTTCTCACCCAAATTTGATATAAACCTAAACACAACAATTTGCACAATCACAAGTCACAACAAGCCTTTCAATTCAAAACTCAAGAGTTATATAAATGTAACACCCCTAACCCGTATCCATCACCGGATTAGGGTTACGGAGCATTACCGAACTTATTACTTAAACAAACATACATTTCTCATACATTTTTCATATCGAAATAAAAGTCATTCACAATCAATAATATAGTCCCTATATGAGCCTTCGAGGCCAAAAATAATCATTAAAAATGGTTTGGGACTAAACCAATAACTAAGGAAATTTTTGGGAAAACATAGAAAATTTCTAAAGTGCAGGGGACACATGCCCGTATGGCCGACCGTGTGAGAAAAAACACACCCGTGTCACAGGCCGTGTGGACAATCGAAATAGAATCACATGGTCGTGTCCTAGCCCATGTCCGGTGTAACTCACTAACTTGGGTCACACAGCCAACTACAAGCCCGCTTGACTAGCCCGTGTACCCTTCGAAATGGCTTCACACGCCCGTAGGCTAGGCCATGTGCTAGGCCGTGTGAAAATTGAAAGGTATTCTGACTTATGCCACAATGCCAAGTCAAACACCCATGTGCTGGGCCGTGTAGAGCTACTGACTTGGTTACTAAATAAACATTAAGGGACACACGGCCATGTCACCTGACCGTGTGTCACACACGGCTGAGACACACGCCCGTGTCTCTGCCCGTGTGGTCAAAAATAGGCTATTTTCCAGGCCATCTTTCTCACCCAAATTTGCATCAACCTAAACAAATTCAATTGCAATTGACCCTTACAAAAGTAGGCATTCATATCAACCTCAACCAAGTTCAAATTATGCTATACCAATACCAACAATAAATAATGCTTATAAACATCACAATTGGGCATTCAAAATCATACGAATATCACATCCAAAAATCACTTAAATGGTTAACTTCATATATGCCTTATTTTACCCAATGCTTAACATGTTAATACAATCTCAATTTCAACCATTTGTTACCTCCAATACCAATTCTCAACAAGGCATTCACATAGTAATTTAAAAACCACATATCAAAAGGTCATTTACTCATACATAACCAAATTACCAAAAGTAAGCCAAATCACATGGCTAACACATAAACAAAACATACATCATTTACAAGCCAAGCCAACTAAGTATATACATTACCAACATATAGGTCATATTAACTACAACACCTATACATGCCATATAGCCAAAATATCCAAAGTTCAAAGTACCAAAACAACAACTAAATAGTGTGATGAGATCTCCGCCAACTCCCAAATCCAAGCAAGCTTTGAAATTACTATAAAACAAGGAAAAATAAACAGAGTAAGCTTTAAAGCTTAGTGAGCTCGTGGCTAATAAGTATAACTTACCATTCATTCACAATTTAGGTAATATAAATATAATATACTACAATTCCATTTAATCACAAGGCTATCATATATTCATTCAAATAGCTAATCATAGAACTCATCAATTTCATAGATCCAATGCTTATATGGTTTATGTACATAATTGCACTGATACGTATCAACTTCATACTCTTTCATACCATTGGTATACCCATTGAACCATTTGGAATATATCGGATACTCGGGAATCTCGCACCCTAAGTGCCAAGATATGGTCAAAACCATCTCAATCTCATATCTCATATAGATGCTCACTCCAGAGCAATCACCAAGTCTTCTCACACAAGCTGACAGTCAAGACATAGCTACACGGTGCTGCTCACACAAGCTGATGAGAATCCACAACACATGCCAGAAAACTTAGCCACCAGTAGAACGTATGGACCAGCACCCAAAACACAATAACCCCTAATGACATGTTATTTGTATCCTATCTATTCCTGAAGTTCAACTGGGATTTCACACGTAGCCAAGTCTTCATCGAACATTCCCGTAAGGTTGTATTTAAATCAATAATACAATTATAAATCATTTAAAGCACAATTACATCAATGTTTATTAACATACGAAGCTACTTCGAATTTATACGGAGAGAATCGAGCTATCAATCAACTATTTTATTTTTCCCCCGACCTAATTCCGTACGAGGCTTTTCTTGATCTATATAATCAAATTCAATCCATTTATTATTCTTTCTAATCAATTCAGCCCAAAATACATATTTTTGCAAATTTACACTTTACCCCTATTATTTTAACATCTTTACAATTTAGTCCCTAGCTTATAAAATTGTAAATTCATGCAATTCAACTTATACCCATGCTAGCCAAATATCAATTAAGTCCCTAGCAAGCCCTATATTCCATTTATTTCACATTTTACCATGAACATTTTCACATTTCTCAATTTAATCCTTAATTGACAATTTTATCAAAAATCACTTAACAAATGTTGTTTATCTAACAACAACCATTCATTTTCTATCATCAAACATCAAAACACATACATATTCATCAATAGTAAAACACTATACTTTTAACAATTTTTCAAATTAGTCTCTGGACTAGCTAGATTAAGTTACAACGACTCCAAAAACATAGAAATCATTAAAAACTAAGTAAAAATTCACTTACATGCACTTCCCCAAGCTAGCCGAATCAAGAACCCTAAAAATGGATTCTTTCTCTTCAAAAATTCAGTAGAAAAGATGAACTAAAAGATGATACATTTTGTTTTCTTTATTTGTTTTTAGTTTAATTTGCTAATTACTAAACTAACCTTTTAATTAATCAACAAAAATCACTTAAATGATGTCCATCTTTGTCCACTAATAATATTAATGGTTTAATTACCATTTAAGGACCTCCACTTTAAATTTCTATCGCTATTAGACACCTTTAGCTATTAGAACACAACTTTTACACTCTACGCGATTTAGTCCTTTTTATCGAATTAAGCATGCAAACGATTAAATTTCTTAACGAAATTTTTATACGACACTATTAACATGCTGTAGACATTAAAATAATCATAAGATAAATATTTTGACCTCAAATTTGTGGTCCTAAAACCATTGTTCTGATTTTACTGAAAACGGGCTATTACATACTTGACATATCAATACATATGTTTAACTATCCAAACTTATCAAAATAACCATACATACATATAGGCATCTTTTACCAATTATACTATTACAAACCAATCACCAACATGCCTATATGATTTTCATGATTCATCCATTTCAAACACACATCAAACATATTACGGCCATTTTTACATATCAAAGCATACCAACTACAAGCCATACCAATGGCTAATTTCAACCAAACACATACATGTCATAATTGGCCAAATTTAGCCTATACATGCCATTATAAAAAAATTTAGTTTGTTACATATACCAAATTGAGCTGATGGATAGTGTAAGATATCTCCGCCAAGCTTCCAACCCAACGAGCTTCTGAATTACTATAAAAACAGGAAAATAAAACAAAGTAAGCTTTAAAGCTTAGTAAGTTCGTATAACATAGAATTAAACTTACCATTATTTCATACATAAGGTAAGTATATAATCAATATTCAATTAACTTGGCCATAGCCTAAACACATATCCTCATCAAACATGTTAGTCATGTATTTCATAGAAATACCAAAAAGCATATATGAGCTCAATAATAGTCAAATTGCCATATACATATGCTTTCCACATCATGAGTCCATATAACACATACAAATTATTTCCATGTATTTCAGATATATTCGAGTAATAGTTCATTTAGAGCCCATGTTATCTCATATTAGAACTTTACCCGTTGGACCTTTTAAAATATCAATGGATACGATGGTAGTACACATGAAGTGTATAAATCTGTAATCCGTCAATTCATATTTAGGAATGCTCATACAAGCACATAAACGGGAAGCTCTCTCTCGAGCCATATAACGGGAAGCTCAAAAGAGCCATAATCGAGAAGCTCATGCGAGCCAATATCGGGTAGCTTTGGAAAGCCATTAATCAGGAAGCTCATGAAAGAGCCTTTAATCAGGAAGCTCCAAATAGCCATATATCGGGAAGCTCATAAGAGTTGTTGTGTGTCCACTACATATGCAGAATCACAACCAATCGGGATACTCAAAAGTGCTATTAATGGGAAGCTTGTGAGAGCCATATATTAGAAAGCTCGTGAGAGCCATTTCTCAGGAAGCTCAAGAGAGCCAATATCAGGATGCTCATGAAAGTTAATAACGGAACACTCTTTCGAGCTGTGGTGTGTCTGCAACACACACAAGACCACAACCAGTTCGGGAACCCTGTATTCCATCAAAATTTATTTGTTCAAACGGAACTTAATACTTGGCGGACATTGGCAAATATGTGATTGATTTTCATACATAAAAATTACACAATTCACATACACAACATTCAATTCAAACATATAAATATATAATTTTAGTTACACGAACTTACCTCGACAATGTTCGTGTACTCAAAAGCTACTAATCCGTTACTTTCTCTTTTCCATGAACTAACTCCGTATTTGATATATCCGGATCTATACGAATTAATTTAAAATCAATTTATATTCAATTCAATCCAATTCACATTTTTGGAAAAATTACCATTTTGCCCCTATATTTTTAATTAATTATGATTTCATCCCTAGGCTCAAAAAATGAAATTCATGCAATTTAATCCTTATTCCAAGCCTAGCTGGTTTTTTACATATAACATTAGCAGCCCATGCATTTCATAAGATTTAAAATTTTTCCATGAATTTTTCATCTTTTCAATTTAGTCCCTAAATCATGATTTCATCAAAATTCCCTTAACAAAAGTTGTTTATCTATCAACAACCTTTCATTTTCTACCATAAAACTTCATAATTCATACATACTCATCCATGGAAAAACCCTAACACTTTGATAATTTTAAAAATTATTCCCCGAGATAGCTAGATTAAGCTATTATGATCTTAAAAATATGAAAATTATTAAAAACGGGACAAGGATACTCATCTAATTAAGCCAAATAAGCTTGTCTTTCTTCAAGCCTCCATAGCTAGGGTTTCCATGTTTTTAATTTAGGAAAGATGATAATATGATGATATTTTACTTTATTTTATTATTTATCATCTTTTTATCTTTTACTTTCCAATTTCATCCTTGTCTTTATCAATTTTTTTATTGATGACTAATCATACTTATCTACTAACTCCTCTTAATGGTCTATTTGCCATATAAGGACCTCAAATTTTGAATTCCATAGCTATTTGATCCCTTTAGCTACTAGAATTCAACTTTTGCACTTTATGCAATTTGGTCTTTTTTATCAAATTAGACATATAATCGGTAAAATTTTCTTAACGAAATTTTTATACGATATTTTTATCATAATGCAGACCATGAAATAATATAAAAATAATTTTTCTTCTGGACTCAAATTTGTGGTCCCGAAACTACTGTTTCGATTTCACTGAAAACGGGCTATTACACACTCGCATTTTTGAGTTACTTCATTTTGATTTATAGGGGTTTCATGATACTCCATTTTGTAGATCTCATTATTTTTTGGCATTAGTTGATGATTTCTCTCATGCTGTTTGGGTATATCTATTAGTTAATAAGGAGGTTTTCAAGATTTTCATGTCATTTATTGCTATGATTAATCGTCAATTTTCTTAACTGATAAAGTTTGTTAGAAGTGATAATAGGACGAAATTTAATTGTCTCTAGGATTATTTTCTTACAAATGGCATTATTTTTCAAACATATTGTGTTGGTACTCCTCAACTAAATGGGAGAGTGGAGAGGAAATATCAGCATATTTTAAATATGGTTCATGCTTTGCGTTTCCAAGGAAATCTGCCTATATTTTTTGGAGGGAGTGTATTTTGGTTGCTTCTCATCTTATCAATCGAACTCATTCACCTTTTCTTCATGGTAAAACACCCTATAAAATGTTATTTGGTAGACCCCCTTTGTTTGATGATCTTTGAGTGTTTGGTTTCTTATGTTTTCATAACAATCAATGTTTTAAGGGTGATAAGTTTGCTAAAGGGAGCCGAACGTGTGTTTTTATTGGGTATCATTTTGGCAAAAAAAGGTTGGTATTTATATGATATGGATTCTAAAAAGTTTTTTGTGTCCCATGATCAAAAACTTTTTTGAGGATATTTTTTCGTATTTGGATGGGAATGCTACAACCATTGAGCCCTACCCTGTTGCTCTGCCATATAGGAGTGCAGACGCAATTTTTTATACATATTTTGGTGATTCAGAAATGTTGCAGCCCGCGGTAGTTCCTTCGCTTGTCATTCTGTAGCCTGTGAGTTCACCACCTACAGATTCTTAGACACATATGGTGTCTTCTTCTTCCTTCGATGACATGGTGGTATAGGGGGCTTTGGGTAATAATGTGCTTGAATTAGGACGAGGGCATGGGGAGAAATTTCCCTCAGTGAAGCTTCAAGATTTTGTCACTAATACTGCCATAAAGAAAAGTTCAACTTTCGCCTCACCTACTTCAGAGCCTTCCTCGAGTACTCCATTTCCTATATCGCGTTATGTTGATTATGACAAATTTACTGTGAAACACCAGAATTTTTTTACAGCTATTATTGTAGGGGTCGAGCCACAGTCTTTTAAAGAGGCTATGAAGGATGCAGGATGGCGTGGTGCTATATAAAAGGAGATTCGTGCTCTAGAGGATAATGGCACTTGGTTATAGAGACACTTCCTCCCGAAAAGAAAGTTCTGGGTAGTAAGTGGGTTTACAAGAATAAATAAAACTTCGATGGAAATATTGAGAGACTTAAAGCCAATCTTATTGTTTTTGGTAATCATCAGGTAGAAGGCATTGACTATAATGAAACTTTTGCTCTTGTGGCGAAAATGGTGATTGTTCGTGCTTTCTTAGCTATTGCAGCTTCGAAAAATTGGGAGTTGCTTTAGATGGATGTACATAATACCTTTCTACATGGTGATCTTAATGAAGAGGTTTGCATGAAGATTTCTCCAGGTTTTTCCCCTGATAAGCTTGAAATGGTTTTTCGTTTGCGCAAGTGTTTGTATTGGTTAAAATAGGCTACTCGGTGTTGGTTTGCTAAACTAGTTACTACACTGAAAGGTTATGGATTTCTTCAATCATATCCTGATTATTCTCTCTTTACATACACTAAGGGATCTGTACACATTAATGTGCTAGTTTATGTTGATGATTTGCTTATTTCTGGGAACGATTCCACTGCTTTGAAAACTTTTAAAGGGTATCTCAGTTCTTGCTTCCATATGAAGGATCTTAGTGTTTTGAAATATTTTTTGGGGATAGAGGTAGCTCATAGTTCTTTGGGTATATTTCTTTGCCAAAGGAAATATGCACTTGATATTATTTTGGAGAGAGGTCTTTTGGTAGCAAAGCCTACAAGATCTCCAATAAAGCAAAATCATAGATTGACACATGCTACATAGGCAGTTTTGACTTATCCTGAGTCATAAAGACAATTAATGGGACATTTGATTTATTTGGCAGTAACCAGACCTGATTTAGCATACTCGGTTCATATCTTATCTCAGTTTTTACATGAGCCGAGGTAGGAGCATTGGGAGGCAACTCTGCGTATTTTTCGGTACTTGAAAGGCTCTCCTGGTCGAGGGATTCTATTGAGATCTAATAGTGATTTGTCCTTAAAGGGGTAGTGTGATTCAGATTGGGTTGCTTATCCGTTAACTCGACTCTCGCTTATTGGCTAGCTTGTCTTTCTGGGACAATCTCCTATTTCCTGGAAAACTAAGAAAGAGCATATTGTTTCTCGTTGTTTCATTGAAACTGAGTATAGCTTTATGGCTTCCATAACTTGTGAGCTCAAATGGCTAAAGGCCTTGCTATTGAGCTTAGGTGTTCATCATCCTAAAGTTATTCCTTTATTTTGTGATAGTCAATCTGCATTGCATATTGCACAGAAACTTGTATTTCACGAGCGTACTAAACATATTGAAGTCAGTTATCACTTTGTTAGAGATGCAATCCAAGATGGGTTGATTACACCTTATGTTTCAACCTCTGTTCAATTGGCTGACATTTTTACGAAGGCGCTTAGTGAACCACAATTTGAATATCTTCTTAGCAAATTGGGCATTTATGATCTCCATGTTCCAACTTGAGAGGGGTGCTAGAATATTATTATGCGATATTATCTTTTAGGAATATATTGTATATTATTGAATATCTTTTAAACATATATTTAAGAATATATTTATAAATATATTATGCTATGTATAAATATTATCTCATCAATATAAGTTAGTTATGTAATCAAAATCTCACAAGGAGTTCACCGAGGATGCATGCAAGTGATGGACCACAATAGCAAACAAATCATCGAAGGTGCGTGAAGTTTTGATAATTGTTACAAACTAGCAGGTATGGTGAAATGTTAGAAATCTACAAAAGATGATCCAGAAAGCAGGCATAAACAAATTCTTCCCTTACTATATTTATGTAAAAGTTAATAAAATTATATTTAAATTATCCGAAATTGGATCATTGCAGAGTATGAAGTATTCTAAGTAAAAATTGGGTGTTCAAATGATTTAAGTTTTTATAGGTAAATTGAATTGAAGGATTGAAATGAATTTAATCCACATTCGAGATCTGAATCTAAATTAACATCTCTTCTATACATATGCACATACTACATTATAAAAATTAATTACTAAACCAGAAACCCTTTTTTTCCCTCGAGATTACAATTTGCAATATAAACCAGTGCAACACCAGTGACACCCTTTCATTCCGTATAATATACAAAGTAAGACTTCACATCCACAATTATTTATTAGCCTTTATTTTGGCACTTTCTTTCATTATGCAACTAGTATAGACAAACTCATCTCCCTAGTTCATTTTCGTTGTCATTCCGTGTCCCAATGAAGAAAAATACTGCAAATCATGATTCCCATTGGCAATTTCCGGAGCATTAACAGACGCAGCCGCCAATGCCTTGATGCACGTTTCAGCATCGGGGCCAATTAAGCTAACATCATAGTTCGCACTCATTGCATCTTCACTCAGTTCATCACTTATCATCCCGAACGACCTGATAGAATTTTTATAAACATTCTGGCACGTTTTGAGAGCTTCCAGAGTCGCTGGTGAACTCGGCTTCTTCATCATTTCGACGATGACATTCAGCGTTATGTGAGCTTTGGCCACCGCTTCTTTCATGGCGACATCCACGAGTTGGTTCACGCTCTTCGCGGCTTTCGCTTGGGCGTTGGAAAGAGCTTTCAAGCAGAAGTCGTGGTCGAGGATCGCGTCGCCACCGCATACTTTGGCAATGAGTGCTTTAGAAGCTGATACCCTTGATGGAGAAAAGACATTGACAGACAAGAATAATATTGTGAAAATTACATTAATGAAATGACTTTGTGATGCCATTTCAATTTGAGTTTGTATTGAAAGGGTTGATGGATGTTGCTAGGTTTTGTTTTCGGATGAATGCATTGATTAGTAAGGTTTTGCCATAGTTTCTTCAATTCTTTTGTAGGAGAAATTGTTTTTGAAAGAGTTGATTTGGGATGAGCAGGGACAACCACAAATTTCCCTTCTTTTTATAGTATTAGAACTGAACCTTAGTTGATGGCTAGAATTACGATACAAGTTCAACCATGAATTTACCGTCTGTGATTCTTATATGTATTTTTATCTTAGATTTTTATTAACGTTTTCTTCTATTTTCTTTTATTAATTTTAAAAGAATTAAATTAAAAAATAATATTTAAATTATATCAAATTTCTCAATTTAATACTTAAATAGTATTTAAATTATAATATGTTATGTCAAGTGATACTTAAACTGTCTTTATTATTCTAAATTACCTCCACCATTAGAAAAACACTTAACTAATAATTTTGTGATGCAAAGCACTTTAAAATTAAGAAAAGGTCCAAAAAAATATTTTTACCTTATTTTTTATTTTTTTTTTAACTTATAAATATGCATGTCTCCCAAGAACTCCAGTGAAAGAAAATTCAAAAATACCCTCAAAAAACTTATCCAAATTCAGTGTCTAACGACAAAACTCAAATTCCAACAAGCTTTTCTTTTCCATTTTTAAACTTCGATTTCAATACTTTTCCTACACTGATTCAAATTTCATATATTATTTTTGTTAAAAGTAACTTTCTTGAAGAAAATTTATCTAATAGTTAAAAAAAGGCATTAAAAGAGAAGAAAAAGTGTGATGGAGATGGAGAGATTGTAAAACAACTGAAAAGCTTTAATTTAATTAAATTTGATTTTTATAATTTAATTTTTTTATTTTATTCTTATAATTAAATTTTAATTTAAAAGTATCACATATTACAAAATGATTGGTTAAATGATTTTTTTTAACTGCAAAGATAATTTGAACAACAAAATCTAGTTGAAATACCACTTAAAATAACAAAGCACACTTTAGGTACCATTTATGATAAAGAGAAAATTACATATCAACTTTAAAAAAAGCATACTTGTTATAGTTCCTTTAAATTTGAACACGTGTCAGCATAATAAGCTATTCAAAAACAATCATAATTAGATCTTCAACTCTATACGATTGTCTTGATGATAAGCCCTAATAAATCTCTACTCTCCATTCAGCTCTTGGTATCAATAGCAACTTATAAGTTATACCACCTACTTCCTTCTAAAAGACCTAAACCTCTCGCTTTTAGAACCGTCCACCTATTGGACAAGCATCCTTGCCAATCACTCACTTTTTAAGTGTGAACACTCCTTAAATGTGAACACACTCCTAAAAATCATTATGCCCCACCTTAGCATAACAATCTCGTACTACCATAATAGAATGGGTCACACGATGCACGTCCTCCCTGATGACAACCACTCTATAATGTGTTGTCACGTCACACTAATAGATAAAAAGATCTCTCTTATTAATACATTTCTAAACGATTAGAAAGGGACTTTAGAGTCCTTAAGCAATCTTTGAGCATTTATTCCTTTCAATCTCCTCCTTAGTTACCTTCATATCATTTTTCTTTTTCAGCTTTCCGCCTCTCAAAATGAATCGACCTATTCAACACCACCACATCTTCCTCCTTATCTTTCTTTTTATTTTACACTATATCAAAAAATTTGAATATTGGAATTTGGTATAAATATGAGGATTAAACAAAGAATGTTGGAAGGAAACTTGCAATGGACACGTCCATAATGAGGCTGATAAAAGATGTAAAGTTGTTATGAAGTTGCTTTGAGTTACTGTCAATTCATGCTATGACATGCACCACAAGCATTTTTTAGTTCGGATTCTTTATTTTTGCCTCGTAAATCAAACATTGCAATATACAAAATGGAACATTATGTGCAATACGATTAAAAATAGCTTACAATTGATTATTTAAATAATTTTTTTTTGGAGTTTATAAGTAAAAATATAAAATAATTGCAAATGCATATATAAAAAATAAAAAATAAAATAATAAAATAAATCAATACGAAAATTAACTCATCAAACTAGAACCCAAGTATACAACCTAAAATGAATTTTCTTTTTTGAACTTTTGACCCTTCATTAGAAACAATGACTAAGGCTTCCTTTGGTTCATCGTTTAGCATCAGTGAAGTGCAGTTAGGGTATCAAACTCACTGGTTTGCTGTTTGGTTCAGCATTTCAGTGCAGTGAAAATCGATTTCAATCTCACTGCTGTGTTGAAACGGGACTGGAGATGAGAGCAGCAGTTAGAGCAATTGGGGCAGTAGGTATTTTTGATAGACAAAAATACCCATTTTCTGCAATTACCCGTTCTTCATCTTCAGATAAATTTTCTGCAATTACCCATTCTTTATCTTCCTTCTTCTCCATCCAGGTATTTTCCTCCTACTTCTTCTATTTTTCATCTTTAGAGTCGATATCGGAGGCAACTTCAGGTGCCATAGGATCACTGTTAAGCACAACGATTTTGTACCCTCTTGATCTTGATACCTGCAAAACATTACAGTGAAATAGTTTGAAAAGCCATGAATAAGGAGAAGAAGGAAGAAAGTAGCGCAATTCACCCCGCGGTTGCGCCACTGGCCTACTTGTTGGGCACATGGAAAGGCGAAGGCGAAGGAGGATACCCCACCATCAACTCCTTCCGCTATGGCGAAGAGCTTCACTTCTCTCACCCTGCTTCTGGGAAGCCCGTCATAACCTACTCTCACAAGACCTGGAAACTCGATTCTGGTCAGCCTATGCACTCCGAGTCCGGTTATTGGCGTTCTAAACCTGATGGCTCTCTTGAAGTTGTCATTGCTCAGAGCACTGGCCTTGCGGAAGTTCTCGTATTCTCTTCTCCCTTTCTCTCTTCCCTTGTCTTTAACCTCCGTTTTTCTTCTTTTGCTTGATGTATGTTTTATTATATCAGAAGGGGACCTACAGTGCAGAGGACAATGTCATCAAGCTTCATAGCCAAGTCGTAGCCAATGCTTCCAAGGTATTCTTTTCTTTTCCTCTTTTCTCATTTCTCAGCTATATATTTTGCTATAATTATGATTTCTTTTTCCATTTCTATCTCTATTCCTCGTGCTTTTTGAATTTGTTTTACTCAATTTCAAATAATACATTTCTTTAGTAAAATTGGGTTGGAGTTCCATGTTCAGTATGTTGTGATACTGCCTGTCGTTTGTAGTACCTGAACCTCTAAATCTTGAATAAAAACCTTTGTTTTTGGCATCTCAAGTAAGGCCCTTGATACATTTTAGCTCGCTGGCCCTAGCTTTTTGGTTGGGGGATAGTTCAGGGTGATAAAATCAAGTAAATTTTGGTCAAAGTCATTTCTAGCTATGATGAACTCTGTCTTCCTAATCCTTTTGCTCACTTTTTGATTATCTTTACTAGTGAGTGGTCACTTAGATATAGGAACTGTTGACACAAAGGGATATTCTTCTGTGCTTACTAATCCTTAGTAAGTTTAAATTCTTTTACTAATGTTCTTATCATGTCCCACTAGATACACTTTGAAATAGTAACAAGTATAAATAGTCATTTGAAATGTTTGAATGTGTAGCTTAGGATACCCATCTTTTCACGTTTCTGCATAAAAATTCCAAGTAATCAACTGTTAAAGTTATGGGGTTGGAGTTCCTTTTTCGTTGAAGTTGGGTCTAACTTGAACCATCTATGCCCTTGCCAATAGCAAATTATTTTTAAAGCATGAGCACAGACAATTAGTTAATATGCTACAATGTAATTACTTAACAGAAGCAGTAGCTAAAATTTCTTTGTTGGTTCTTGTTCTGATATAACATCTTCTTCTACGATAGAATATAATGGAACTGAAGGAGAACCTGCCCTTTTCTAATTCAAATTTATGCTTCTGGATAAAGTATGATTCTCCACTATGCTTTACATCTTTTGTTATCCTCATTTCCACACACCCGTCCTTGATACAAGAAGCAACTGTGCCCTTTCTCTTTGGATTTATTAGTTCTACTTTTTCGTTTTTGCTCATGGCCTATGATTTATATCTACTTGAAACTAATCTTAATGAACTTATTCAAATAAAATTTACTTTGTTCTCTTTTGACTTGACAATGTTGCTGCACATTCCACACACTTAGCATTTCTGAAACTGCCACATCAGACTCGGGAATTCCCAACTATCCTAGAATAGTTGTTGTAACATCCTAGAAATGGGGCTATTTGGAGTTAAATTATTTTTTCCTATGTTTGAACTGCTGTGATATTGTTTAAGGAATAATAGGACTTAATTAAAGGCCTTGAGTTGGCTCGGTTTAGCAGAAAATTTCATCTTGAACTTTAAAGGCAGGGAGCCTTAGCAGAAGGGGGTTATAAGAATAAATAAGGGATGATTTGACACAAGTAAAGCCTTGGTAAAGTGGCAAAAAGAGGGCCACTTAGGGGCTAGAAGTGACGCCACATCAAGCAAGGGGGATCCTGGATTCGAGTCACAAAATTCCCCTTTTTGCTCTTTATTTGGACGGCAACAAGGGGAGAGTTCTCCTCAGTTTAAACTCTTTTAAATAATGGGATAATAATAGGATTTAGTTAGATTTTTAAGTAGATTAATTAATAGATTAATAGATTAATCTCTAAGTATTAGCCAGAGAAAATATAGGCCTTGGAATTAATTTAAATTATTTGAATTAATACAAATGTGTGGCCAAGAGTAACTTGGAGTGTTTTGCCGAAATTTGAACTCTCCCTAGGGAGAGTGGACGGCAAGCATAAGAGGGGGGGAAGCCGAATTTCTTTGTTATTTTTCTTCATTATCTCGGCTAAGGCTCCATCTTTTAATTTTCTTCTCTTTATTCTCTCAAAACTAAAAATCCTTTTTCTTTTAGATCTTGGCCGAATCTCCTATACTTCACCCTCCATCTATTTCTTTTCAACCTTCAACAAAATCGAATGCACCATTGATTCTTTCCCATCTTCTTTTTCCCTTTTCTTGTTTTCTCTATTGGCCGAATACCCTCCTCTTCTGTTGCCGAAACTCTAAACACCTCCTTCCCTCATTATTTTTCTCTTTAGCCGAAGTACTCCACACCTTGGTGCCGAAACTCTCTTTTTGCCATTTGGTGTACCTTTGGCCGAATATCAAAGCAAGGGTGATTCCTCATCTAAATTTTCCAATCGGTTTGGGGTAGGTAAGGGTACTAGCCGAATGGCTATTTCTTTTTCCCTCTTATAGTTGTCGTTTGGATGGAAGGGAAGACTAACCCCTCTTTGGAATCAACATCACCTAGGTTCCGGGATCTCAAAGTATTCAAGTCCATCATCCTCTGTCAAATTCGGTAAGTAAGGGTAAGGTTTACTTTTAGTATTCAAGAGCCGAAAGCTTTGGTTATGGGTAATAGTGGCTGATCGATTATAGTTGATGAAGCAGATTCAGGAATCGAGTGTTGCGATTGGTATCCAAAAGTGTGAAGGTAAGGATTCGGGTTCAAAAAGAGAACCCTTTTATTTGGTTTGGCCGAATAGGCCATGGTACTAACCCGGGTATTTGGCCGAATATAGGGACAAGTGGATCTTAGGTGGCCGACTTCTCTTTCGGGATTTAGAGCATCTAAGGGTGACAGGTGTGTACATACACACGTTATAACTTATTAAATGTGCTGAGTGTTATGTATGCTAACTTTGATTTATGTAGCATTGGATTTAATACCATAACGGTATAAGTGGTGATTCAGGTAAGTACATGTTAATATGAATTTGTTATTTGATGCTTTTGGGAAGCATGATGTATTGACACATGAGATTTAAGTTTGTGATGGCATGAAATGTATATATTAATGACTGATGTGGGAGTGATGAGTGGAGGGGGCAGTATTATTCGTGCCGACGGGCACCAGTGTTTTGGTAACACACTGTGACTACGGTCACCAGAGGTTTGGTACCTCCAGAGGTTTGGCACCTCATAGCGACTTGTCCCTGTGGTTAACACCACCGTGGGTTGGCCCCACTTGAGATATGGGATCGTCTGCCAGTGATTTGGTATCACACGATGGGTTGGCCCCATCAACTGATTTGTGTCTACGGGCACCAGTGTTTTGGTAACACATTGTGACTATATGTCACCAGTGGTTTGGCACCACCAGTGGTTTGGTACCACAACGGGGTAGACAGTGGCGTTTGGTTGGCTAGGTTGGGGTACATAATATTATGCATGTTAATCGTTATAACTTGTGTATGAAATTGGTTTAAAACCGGGGGAGGGGTTACATACTGAGTCTTGGTGACTCACCTTCTCCTTTACATTTTTCAGGTGACACGTAGATCGCGGATGTGGAGCCGGATGGACTCGAGGTGGCCATGCAATGGATTTAATTTAAATGGACTTTAAATTTTAGTTATAATATTTTTATTTCCGGGTTTTTTTTTAATTGGATGTAATAAGGCCTCCCGATATTTTATTCTGTTACTTTTTATATGTTGGATATATGTTTTAAACTATGTTATTAATATTAATTAAAATCACATGTTTTCTCAAAGTAAACGAAAATGTTCTATCGTGCCATCGGGCACATTTGAAACTTTAAAAGTAACTTGACTTAATCGATTTCCAAATTAAACCTAAGTATGGTTTTAACAAAACCACTAAAATGAAGGGTTTTCAAAACTTAAATCGGTTTTAAAAAGGATTTCAAAATATTTTTCCCTGTAACAAACTGGATTCGGCCATAGTGTTTGGGCCGGGTTTGGGTTGTTACAGTTGTCCTGCTAAATTATGTGCTTGTTTCACTTTATTTTGATTTATATACCGTTGAGATATGGTGCTCCTTGTTTTTATTGTCATGATATCATTAACATAGCCTCTTTTTATTACTTTAGCCTTGGATTGTGTGTTATACAGTTGACCTCACTAATGATCTCAATTTGTAATTGCATATTTGTAATTGCATACAGTTGGCTGTCAAAGTATGCAGCATATCCTTAGTTACTTTTTCTTCTCTGTCTAAGTTTCCAAATCATTTTGAATTTGCTTTAGTTCATTTTCTTTATAAAATAGCTTCTCAGCTCAAGAAGTATCTCTCCTAAAGAATAGACTTTTTTGAAGTTCTACTAATAGGACCAATTAATGATGTCATTTGGCACTTTTGAGGTAGAACATTTTGAAAAACAAAATCATTTCACTAAAGCATAAAAGTTCAATATGATTTGAGGCCTAAGTGGTGATATCTTTGGTGAAATATTTCAAATAATATCGAGTTTTTCTGTGTCTAACTTTAAGCACATAATTATCTTGGTTATTGCTACTTTCAATATGACCTTCACCTGGATTGTTTCAGTTACAAGTGTTAAAGGCTAATCCAGATCGAAATGCAAAAGGCACAGTAATTGAGGCGGGTCTTCATAAATCTAAGGGGTCTGTAGCTACTTTTATTATGCAGAATGGAACCCTTAAAAGAGGGGATGTAGTTGTTTGTGGAGAAGCCTTTGGAAAGGTTGGTAAACTAGAGTCACACTCTTGAACATTTGAATATGAAAATTCTCTGCTTGCTTTATTTGATGATGGCAGAAATCGTGTCGATGAGGCTGGACCCTCAATACCTGTACAGGTTAGCAAATTATTATGTTTCCCTTTTAATTTACTCTATCTTGCCATATTTGACTGCTTTTTTGATTAAATTTGAAAGATGCTAATAAACCTGTTACTCTAACTTGATCACAGATGAGGAAATTTGGACCTCATTGCAGAATGGTTAACATTTTGACATGCAGCTTGATTTCCTTATGTGGCCCTTGTAGTTGGAATTTAGTTACACATGTGGTATGAGTGTGAGGTTGTAAGTTCTTTGCATTTGGGGCTGTCAATACAATATAAGGAGACATGATTTTGTTCAGTGCCACCTTTATCTTCAATATGAACCACAAAATCACCTTTAAGAGAAGAAACAATTCTCTGATTCTACACTCCTAAATTATCTGGACTCTAGGTATGAAATCATGCTAGTTTTTGACCATGGATCCACCCTGCTAATTGACAATGTATAAATATAGTTGAGTCTAAAAGAGGGATTTGGACTTCTTAATATCATCTATAGCCTCAATTTATGTGGTTGCCTTAGCAGTAGTTACATCTTTGTGAAGCAAAATAATTGTAGCCTAGTTGAAATTGATGGATAAAATAGCTCAATAGCCTTGGCTTAATTGAACTTGGGTGGATGAAGATGGGAAATCTCCTATCTTCTTCCCTGTTTTCTGCACTGGCCCTCACAAGACTTTAAAATAGACAAAATTGGGGTCTACTGATTATGGGCCTTCTAACTTGAAAGTAATTTGTGTATTCTCTTTCAGTTACCTATATTTATTTTCACAAGTCAGCTATAGAATACATTAAAGAAGCTTGTTAAAGAAACTAGTTAAAATGGCATCATTTATGAAATACCTTGATTATCTGTCGTTGCTTAGGACAGAAGGCGATACTTCTAGTAGCTCTATGTAATATATTTGTATAACATGATAAGTAAGATGAGCGAAGTTGTTCATGAAAGTACCCACGAAATACCATGTGTTCATCCTGTAGTTTTTTGCTACATTAATCTGATTTGCATTCGTTTTTCTTTTTCTCCTTAGTTTTTTGCTAAAAAAACCAACACATGATAAGGATTTTCGACAATTTGAGAATATACTCGACATGTCAATCTCTTCATGCCATTTTAATAGAGGTGAATCGAGTTCTTCTAACAGTGAAAGTGACCTTGAAATTGCAATGTTAAAGGAAACCATTGCAAATAGTTTAATGAATCAATATTTATAAAAACAATTTTATATCATAACCTAATTTCTAGTAATAATAAAACTTGTTATGTCTTATGTTATTATTTTTTTATTAAAAATTATTCTTTTAGATACTTCAAAATTTGATCCAAGTATAATATTACTATTTACGAAAATAATATTTATCATTGTTATAAAAGAATATTTAACTATAAAAAGTTAAAAATAATAATCATTTTATCTAATAAATAATTTAAATTGATTATATAATCTATTAAAATATTTATAATAAAATATTGAAAGATAGATTTTAATATTTTATTAAATGAATTTATAAATTGACATATTTTAATAATTTTATATAAGTAAAATAATTTAAAAACTTCTATTATATATCAATTCTAATATGATGTCCTTAATAGTCATTTTATATTCCCAACTCACCGCTATAGCTAGTTTGAATCCAAACACACACTCCATCGCTGTTTCTAATCTCATCGCTACAGTATCTAATCTCATCACTACAGTAACTAATCTCACCGCCACCGCTGTTTTTAATCTCACCGGAGTTAAACACACCGCCCATCCAAATTGGAGTGTCGCTTTGCACCGCGTTTTTACAGTCAAAACGATGTGTTGAGGTCGGGACGGGCGGGCACTGGACGTACTCTGTTAAATTACCCTCTTTTTTGTATTTTGGCTCTCCTTATTGGTTGATAAAGGTGAAGATTACAGAAGATTTGGAGGGAAAAGAGGAGAGCGAGCAATGCCAGTGGCAAAACCAGAATCGTCTGATTCCAGGGTCATTGCTCATGTTGACATGGATTGCTTCTATGTTCAAGGTTTTTTATGCGATTTAATTTTATTTATGTATATGTTGCTTAGGTTTCCGACCAGTTCTTCATTTTCCATTTCGTGTTGTTCTGTTCCAATTTCTCAAACTTGTCTTTCTCTTTGGAATCTCAATTTCTGGCGTAATTAATATCGTTAAACATTATACTTTATAGTGGAGCAAAGAAAGCAACCGCAATTACGGGGTTTACCTACTGCTGTTGTACAGTACAATGAATGGAAAGGAGGGGCTTTGATTGCAGTCAGCTATGAGGCTCGTAAATTCGGGGTTAAGCGGTAATTATAATTTTTAGAGTAATCATTTTCAGGATTCTCAATTGATAAGCTGTGTTTTCTCTTTTTTTTTCCCCCTTTTTTTTTTTTTGTATCTTATGTGTGGTTTTCAGTTCAATGCGTGGCGAGGAAGCAAAGGAGGTTTGCCCACAAGTTCAGTTGGTCCAAGTGCCTGTGGCCCGTGGTAAAGCTGATTTGAGCGGGTACCGGAATGCAGGCTCTGAGGTGCTGGCGATTTGATGAACAATTGTACTCTTTCAAGTATATACTTTCAGTAGTTCATTAGAAACCCATCTTATTTCTGAATTTTTAACAAAATTCACAGGTGGTATCTATTCTTGCAAGGAGAGGTAGATGTGAAAGGGCTTCCATTGATGAAGTGTATCTTGATCTTACTGATGCAGCTGAAATGATGCTAGCCGACAGACCTCCGCAAGGCATGGAGACAATAGATGAGGAAGCTCTTAAATCACATATTCTAGGGCTAAATAATGAGGTTTACTGCCATGCTTTGGATCTTTTGTCATAATATTTAATAATGCTTGATGTTGGAGTTATTTATGAGTTAATGGCACCTCTGTTGATGGACAGATGCCAACATATGTGATTTTAGCTTAAGGGCAATGTCCTAGGAACATAGATGCCTCTATCGCTACGAAATCTAACAAGTTTGTAGGCTTGTATATGTATCCTGTCTTAAATTTTGGTCTCTAGTTGGGATCATTGTGTACTTTTTTGGCATTTTTGCAGTGGTAGGATTTCACACCACCTAAGATATTATACTGTATATGCAACTGTGCAGGACGGAAGTGAAGTGAAAGAAAATGTTAGGAAGTGGATACACAGGCACAATGCTGATCACCGTGATAAATTACTAGCTTGTGGTATCCTCATTGTTGCAGAACTTAGGATGCAGGTTTTAAAGGAGACAGAATTCACTTGTTCTGCAGGCATTGCTCATAATAAGGTAGCTAAAAGTTTTTTCGCTCATCTGTAGTTTTTCTGCCAGTACCATAAGGTTCTGTAAAAAGTAACTTTTACTGACCTATGACATCGTCCTAATGCTGACTTTATCACCAGATGCTGGCGAAACTTGCTAGCAGTATGAATAAACCTGCACAACAAACTGTTGTACCTTTCTCATCTGTAAAGGGATTGCTCGATACCTTGCCTATAAGAAAAATGTAAGTTTCTAAAATTTCTGGATGTAACTGAAATGTTGAGTGAGAATTAGTTAATTTCCTTGAGGAATGATATATAAACCTCCGCAGCAGAGCAGTTACTTCTCTCCTAATACATGACACATTATTTTGACTAGAAACTTTCTTGCCAGGAAACAGCTTGGAGGCAAGCTGGGGATTTCCTTGCAAATGGACATGGGTGTGAACACTGTTGGAGATCTATTGCAGTTTCCAGAGGAGAAGCTTCAAGAACGTTATGGCATAAATACAGGGTCAATACCTACTATTAATGGGGCTTTTGCACATGTCTGATATATCTCAGATCATTACAGCTTCTCTTAAAATTTAAAAATTATGCTGCATCAAGAGCTGTTATCTAGCACTTTCCAAATTTACATTTAGATGTTGACTTCTTGTTTTAATCTTTATATGGTCAAGATCCACCAGAAGAAATTACCATTTTAAGATTTGCTTTAACATTTGCTGATTCATTTAACAACTATCTAAATATGGTTCCTAAATACCTATGTTTTGCATGGGATCTAGAACTTGGCTGTGGAACATTGCAAGAGGAATCAGTGGAGAAGAAGTTGAGGGACGCCTTCTCCCTAAGAGCCATGGTTCTGGAAAGACATTTCCTGGCCCTCGGGCATTAAAGACAGTTCCTGCTGTAAGAGTTTTTCTTAATAAAAAGTGCTCTATGATTTAATCATGTCATGAAGTCAATGTGTTAATCTCCTGTGCAATCATTTTACCGTGTAGAATTTTGTGCAAACTAAAGAGCATATTTTGTGAGCTTAATCCCTAAGTGTTGGAATTTATAAATGATCATGCAAATTGCAATGCAGTGCTGTCTAATTATGCAATGCCAGCAGTGCTTACAGCCCCTACGGTTCCCTATATTGTGGTCTATGATGGTGGTGTCTCTTCTTCATATTCAAGGAATGAAAGTATCAAACATTTTACAGTTGTTGGAAATATTCCAAGTGTCATAAAAATGATAGTCTTAGATCTATCATGCAATGACTATAGCTTTACCGACACCGTTGCCTGTGCTGACTTGTGCTGAATTGGTTATTTATGTGAGTCACGATCGTTGTTAGAGGGATGCTTGAGAGGGGTGGCTAACGGAAAGTTTTCTGCTGCAAAAACTGGTGCTGAAATTGGAGAAATGGTTCTCAACTATGAATCTGTGTAAAAAGAAATGATCATAGTTGGTGGAAAAGGGAATTGCTTTGCAGCTTTTTGTTTCTAAATTTGCTTACTATCTGCATTTGTTATCTAGCTCTTATATCAATTAATTTACTAGCTTCCATCATTTAGTGATTCCTTCAAAGCATTTTTGGGTCATTTAGCAACTCTCACTAAAGTTCATATTGTTGTAACTTGCCTCTTTATATGTTAACCAGGTGCAACATTGGCTTAATCAGCTTTGCGAAGAACTTAGTGAACGACTTTGCTCTGACCTGGACCAAAACAAAAGATTAGCATACACGTTAACTCTGCATGCTAGAGCATACAAGGTACCCATCTTTTATCCTTTAGTCTGCATCTCTATGTACCTTTGGCATCTTTCTATTAACCAACCCAGATTCTTTTATACAATGTGCTAACTCCAACATTCTATTTTGCTGATTATGAGTATTTCTACAGTCCAGTGACTTAGATTCTCAGAAAAAGTTCCCCTCAAAATCTTGTCCCCTAAGGTATGGGACTGCCAAGATCCAGGAAGATGCCTTCAACCTATTTCAAGCTGGATTACGCGAGTATATTGGATTTTATGGTGGTAAGACTCAAGGAAGCCATTGTAGTGGATGGGGAATAACATCTCTTTCTGTTTCAGCCAGTAAAATCGTTCCCATACCATCTGTAAGTTCCAATGTACATTGTTTGCAGTAAATGATGACCTTAACATGGTTTTTGAATGACTAAACACTTTGTATTATGTGTTATCTTTAATATTTTTGGCAGGGAACATGTTCAATTGCGAAGTATTTTCATGGTCAATCTACGTCCCACTTTTCTTCAATGCAATCGTCGGATAACCTTAACACTGAAGCAACACTTCCGTTACCCTCAGGTCTTGCTTTTCTGATCATTTTCTGGCCTTGTTTATGATTGTAATGCATTTCTAAATGGGACTAGGTGTTCGTTCAGGTAGTGAATGCTACTCAGAGGTGAATTTATCTGAACCAAAAATTGATTTTCCTATGGAAGAAAGCTGGATTAAGGATACTGTGCCTGATTTAGATATGCAAGAACAAAAAGTAAATTTCTTGAAGACTCAGTTATTACTGTTTAGTTTTTTGCAGATTCTTTTCTAAATGGAAGTTTTAAGATGATTAAGCTCTCAAAAGAACAAAAATCAACAAAGTTTCTAGATGTAGAATATTTAGGAGTTTTTCATTTCCACTCCTAATTTTGAATTGTATATAAAAATTTGCAATTTGACCAGTGATTCGTTTTTGCAATTCAGAATTTGATCATGCGATGCAAGCAACATAGATCTGTAACTATTTTTATTTTTCCTTCATTTTAGAAAGCAAGATATTAAAGTTTTCTTCGTCTATAATGCATAAGCCTCTTGATACGTGTATAATGTATGTTGTGTAAGAACTATTAACCTATTTTCTGATGTATTCTGTCTTATCTTCCTATTGTTAAATGCTTCTGGTAGTGAACAATCATATTACTAGTTTATTCTGTCTGCAGGATCTATCTAGTACTCTATCAGAGAAGACACAAGATGGGTTCATCCAGGAGGATATTTCACCATTATTACTCTCAGGTGATATCTTTTGGTACTTGCTATTTCCGTTGGCCCCCTAACTGCCCTTTCTAGTTCTGATTTTGTTGTGTTTATTGAGGAACTTAAGGTTGCTTGGAACAGAATCGGAGTAAACAACAACGAGATTTAACTAAGGATGAAAGTCAGTTTAAGTCAGAATACAAGGAGCAAAAAGGAAAAAGATTGAAAGACAAGGTTCAATCATGAATTTTACTTATTATATCTTCCTGTGTTATTGCTATTTAGTGTTTTTTATACTGCTATCTAGAGAATACTTACTCATCATGATCTAGTTTGCTTTGATGGAGAAAATGGTTTTAATATCTAGAAGTTGAACTTTAATGGCTTTTCAATTTCACATTAATCATTCAAGTATATTCATGGTGGAAGCAAAGGAGAAAAAAGAGAAGAATTTTAATGTTTTCTGAAAAAAATCATGATGCAACTGATTATACATTAGGGTTGCTCATGTGGAACTGTTTTCAGTTTATGCATTTCATAGTTGGCTCTTGTTTCGATATGCCAGCAACTTTGCTTAGCTTCTTTTGACATGTTGACTCTTAACAGGGAACATATTCTATAATAGAACTTTTTAAGAGCTACAATCCCAATCCCTCTGGCTCTTTTTTGTCCCATGAGTACAACAGAACTGTTGGAGGCACTGATGCTAGTAGTAGCAGTTACAGTAGAGATGAGGAAGAAGGAAGAAGGGAAGCATGGGGTTACAACATTGATGAAATTGATCCATCTGTGATGGAGGAATTGCCGCCAGAGGTCCAAGACGAGATTAAAGCATGGATGCAGCCTCATAAGCGGCGGCCTAATAATATGGTCAAGCGAAGTTGTACCATCTCTCATTATTTCTCACCCTCCAAAAAGTCATAATTATGGAAACAATGATTATATGCAGGATGGATGGCGTCAGGTTGTATAAAACCAAATGAGAAATGTATCAGTCAGATGACACCAAATTAAGAGATATCAATATGAATCTTCTACTCCCATGTATAAAATTAACCATTTTCATAAGCCAATTTTGAATTTTATCTAGCGACACCTAAAGCTAGCCAGTTGAAGGTGTGGATATGCATGGTTGGTTGTGTTTATATTTTTTCACATCAGTCGACTGTATTCATTTTCTTAATCTTTTGTAGTCATACCTTAATATAAATGTGAAAAACTAGTATTAATTAAAAATAATTGATAACACTACATGTTTTTGAAACTATGATATAGATATTAAAAATGTTTTAAATTACTCATCAAAGTATAAGTATTAATCAATTCCATATTTCTATCATTCTAGCATATGGATCAATTTATAAACATGCATATACATATTATATGAACTGCTTGAATTTGACATATCAAAAGAAAATTTTAAATTCAAGCTATGCATAAGGTAGGTACACATATATTTATAATTTAATCAATATGTTATGTCATATTCGAATTAGCATTTAACGTCAAAATTGACAAATAAATTGATGAAATGACTTGATTAATACAATACCAAAATTTTTATAATTCAATTAGAACATTACAATATTAATATTTGATGCCATCTACTATTAAAAATGAAAAACTTGAAATCTTATTCTAAAGTACAAGCAAATCAAATCCAAGTTACAAGGTAGGCTTGCTTTGTACATGTTTATTCTACATTAACTCTGCACATACTTGCACTCTTCTTAACCTGTTTGTGTTCGGTTCATGGGTTGCGACATTTTTCAGTATTAAATTGATTTTCGTTCAACCAGCCTAATTGTAGCGGTGACAAGAAACAAGTAACAAAACAAAAATATTTTTTTCCCAACAACTAGGTAGGAAATATGAAGAGCAATAAATGTTATCATATCGAGTATTCTCTTTCTACCAATCATCACAAGCTTCCTCTATTCTCGTTTGTATTCCCTTATATTATATGGGTTTAAATAGGGAGTCGTTTCAATGAATGATTTGATTCACCACATTTTGAACATTACTCTTTCTTTGGTAAATATCAAATAGAAGTAAAAAAAAAAATGTCAGGACCAGCTGAAGAGATGTCAATATCTCTCGTTTTTTATGCCTAGCCATTCACTTCTTTCACATCATGAGGATCTGCAAATTAATTATAACGACTTTCTAAGTAGGAAAAAATCCTACCTGCGAAAGAGGGAGAGCCACAGGTCTCGTTATGAAGGGAGACCGAAAGGACTGCCAGAGATGGACAAAAAACAAAGACTGCTGTTGAAAGCTGAGGAAAACTGAGAAAAAGACTTGAGGAAGCAAAACAAAAATCGAAGAAAAGGAAAAGATATACGAAACAAGGGAAGAACCGAAGAAGGGTGAAAAGATGAAGGAAAGAAGATGGTGGGAGAGGGAGGTGACCAAGGAATGGTGAGCCACAGCCGGTGTAAACCTAAGGTTAGAATCGAAGAGATGAGGGAGAGGATAAGCACCGATATAGAAAGAGATTTGTTACGCTTGATAAACTTTCTTTTTATACAATGCTTACTTCTATCCATAATTAATATACGATTCTTCTATTGTTTCTATTGTTTTGTATAAATGTCTCATATTTTCATTTTTAAAACAAGAACTATAGAAAATGGATACCTTTTTGTAACTTATTATCATTTGTGTCGTAAAGCTCGTCTGCTGTTACATTGAATACGCCCTTATCAAAATAAACCCTCCTTTCAGAGGCCAAAAGAGCTTAGGCTACGTCGAGGCTAATAGGAATGCAGATGTTAGAAATTACTTCAAAATAAATCCAACCTGCTACAATGACTAGGTATGAGCCTATATAGTGTATATATAACATTAACATTAACATGCAAAAAATTCTTATATGTTGAAAATTATAATGCCAAGCCAAGAACACGAATTTGGTTTTGAAATTGAGAATTGAGTCTTAACATTCTTATTTTCCATCTGAAACAAACAAATAGAAACCAAATGACGAGGTACATATACAACTTTTGTTGGCTGTTAGACCAACCAAAACCATTGGATAAAGTCTGTAAAAAACAAAAAAGAAAAGCATTGTCTCAATGGCATGTTAGAACCAAGATTAAGCTAAGGCACAGTACATGATATTAATTATTTAGACTTATGTTACCCGTTATTACTTTTACCTGTCTAAAATATTCTGCATGTCGGACTCTTGACTCTAATGCTGTATGGCGATGGACGAAATAGGAGCCTCACAATTAGCGACAGTTCAAATCACTAGTAACTAACTAATCAGGCAAGTTGTGATGATACGGCAAGAGTGCAGAGGCAGTAACATTGTCTTAATATTCAACGGCATTTGAACCACTGTGCCAAGGATCCCACACATTGCTACATCATATTATCATCAGTAGCCTACACCAAGAATTGAAAAGCTATGAGAATCTAGAAAACAAAGCAACAGTATTTACATATGAGAGCATGGGGTCAAGGTCCCACAAAGAACTCACTGGAGATGGAGCAAAGATGATTTCTTACCACAAGAATCATTCCAGAGTGGGCACCTATTAATCAGAACTATCGCAAATATGTTTCTGATTCAAGGCCCATCTTATAAGCCGCTCTGATGATGCCAACGAGATATCTTAACTTCAAAAACAACGTGAGGATGACATGAATTGTTGTCTCCCCTTTCAGGGATCGTACCTGATTTGGATTTGGCTCCATTATTGGATAAGGCATCTTTGTGCTCACTTGTCAAGAAGCTCATAATCACTCTGCACTAACCATTGTCATGTTATATGCTGACTCAGGTATATCAGCAATGCTTTTCTTCTGTATTTGCTATACATAGTTTGTAGCAGACATACCAGAGGCAGATCAATTGTTAAGTTATCTAAGAATTGAATTAGGAGATTATTTGACATTCATCATAGCTGGAAGGAAACATTCTTCTGAAAGCATTGCTGGAAGTGCAGCAGTTGTCAGACATGGACTTCTTCACCACTCTCCTACACTGTCAACCTAAGTCACTAGGTATCCATAAAAACATCAAGAAGCAAAATAACCTTTTGGAAACCATTGCAGTTGCAGTTTTGGCAATTGCTACAACCACTGCAGTAAACAGCATGAAGAAAACTTCACAATCCAAACAGATAGCAACTTCAGTGAATACACTAGTAATATTGTTAGTGATAATTCCAGGGTTCGCTCATGCCAACACATCAAATTTCAACACCCTTTTTTCTTGGCCAAAAGAATAAAAATACATCACTGTTATATATTGCTTGCTAACACTTTTCCGATGTATGACACAGATAGATCTAGGAGCTTCCTATTCTGTTGCTGCTGGAATGAAATGGACTAAGTAGTACCTAGTAGCTCTTGGTGCCCTTAAGGGGTAACCACTGTCATTCTGGTAGGGGCACTAGGGCAGGCAAGATACACTAATCATATTGCATGAGCACAAGTGATCAGACCATGGTCTTTTGTCCATCCAGACTGGAACACCAAAAACTACCGTCTCAAGTGGTCTGATTGCTTTCTTTTCAAGCTTGGATGTCTTAACAAGCTAGCCATCTGTGAGCATTCTAGTCATATTCATGTTGATGGCTGTTGCACTTCTTGTGAGGAGATACTATATAACTGCTTCCTCAATAGGAACTTCATCTGACTGGAGATTAAGGCCTCATTATTGGACAGGTTACATAGTAACAATTCCACTTTGGTTCCTGGGGACGTTGGGAATATCAATTTTCTGCCCAGCTGAAGACACCAATAGTTTGGGGGCGTCCCAAGGGTTCCATGTTCTCCATAGTTGTCAATTGCAACAAATATTCGTGATGGGGTATTTGAACCTTAAGCTTTAATAAGATTTGGAATCTCTGCAGGGGTAATGCTGGTTTACTACATTTTCTTAGCCTCCATATAACTTATGATGTGGAGTATCAACAAAAGATGTTAAGCCCTGAAGGCTAAGAAGGAATGCATAGGCTTAGTCTATGATGTTCCACTATCTACTCGTCTTTTTGGCGAGTTGTCTGTATTCCACCATCTATCTCTAGTCCATAAACAAGATTGTCAATAATGTTCAGTGCAGCATTCTTCAGCTATAAGCCCTGTGTTTTACAGTTAAAATCAGACCATTACTCTTGTCATCCCCAAAAAGAATCTACTTGTACGATGCAGTGAAAAGACGAATGATATATTAAGGTATATCATACATCTAGACAGAAAAATATTCCCAGCAAGACACTGTAATCATATTCTGCATTTTCAGGCACTGAAATAAGCATTTCATAAAGCCTTTTATTTAGTCAATTGGGCTTCTGTTAATGCACCTGTTGGGGTTGGAGGGGATGGGGGGGGTGTGGGACATCAATCCTAATACCTACACAATTGCCTACATAATGATATAATTCAGAGCTAGAGAGGCGGGTTTCATTTGATTGATATAAAGCCCAATGTGTGTTTGATGCATATTCCAATTCCTAGAAAAGACATAATTTTATGTTATTCAATATCTATCTGATTCTAAAACTACTTTCATGTGGCTAGGTCTGAGTACCTTGGGCATAGCTCAGCTGGAGCAACAGAGAATGGAAACATATGCAGACATATGTTAATGCACATGTTCAAGTTATGTCAAAATGACAACAAGTGAACACTCGAATATTAAGGGACCATAACTTGTTTACCTTGCATTGTCAGTCTCCTTCAACCTTTGTCAATGTCTCAAGCATTCTGATTGTGAACCACATTTCAGCAATTTGGAGCATAGTCACAGAAATAAAAGGGAATGAGACCATCAACTATCCAAGATACAAGAGAACATGAAATGAAGTTTAAAAGAGAGTCTAAAAGCATGTCAAGAAGAAACATTTTGCAGTTAACAAATTGACTTGTATCTCCAATAAAATCCTGCAGATCCATCCTTGAGGATATTATTTCTCAATGTAACTATGATGCAAAAAGAAACTATTCTGCTCAGGGATGAAGAACTCTTTCAGAATTAACCACTTAAGGATTTACAAAATCACAAACAAAAGAATTAAGAGTCTAGGTTTCTCCAACACTTGTCAATGGCAGCTTGAACTTTTTGAGGTTTACAGAGCTCTTGGACAACTCTTTCCCAAGTAGATGCTTTTGGTGGCAAAAAACTCTGTAGCATCACTTGCACAATTCTGGAAGCACCAAAAACTCTTTGCCTGTTTAATAACCGGATGACAAGCTCATCTAAAAACTCCCTTCCATCTTGAGGAGGGTCTAGCTTCTCTCTCAGTGTTCTCAAAAATATATTGCATGTGGCTATGTCAGGATCACAGGCCCTATCCAGCATGCCGTTTAAGAGATCAATGGCATGGGAAATGCTATTTTGGTTGCATAAAGCATTAAAAAGTATATTATAGGTGACCACATCTGGTTGAGATTCAGTCTCTTGACAAAGCATCTCATGAAAAAGTTTCAAAGCTTCTTCTATTGAGCCAGCATTGCAGAGGCCCTGAATCACTGAACTGTAAGCCACTGCATCAGGTTTACAACCTTTTTCTAACATCTCTCTCCACACCATCATAGCTTTGCTGAGATTACCAACCTCACAAAGGCCATGGATCAGTATGCTGTAATAAACCTTGTTGTGAATACATTCATGTTCTGCAATGTCTTTCCATAGCTGGACTGCCTTATGGCTATTGCCTGCCTTGAAGAAACCCTTCATCAGGGAGCTATATGTATAAGCATTAGGGGTGCAACCCTTGTCTATCATTTCAGATAGAACTACCTCGGCTTCATTTGGCTTTCCTTCACGACACAAACCATCTATAAGAGCACTATAAACAACAGTGTTCGGTTTACATCCTTTTTCCATCATTTGAGTCCATAGTTTCCTTGCATCCTCAGACTTACCACCCTTGAACAACCCACTAATAAGGGCTGAGTAAACATATTCATTCACTCCATACCCTCTTTCCTGCACAGCAGTCATTAGCTTAACTGCATCCTCCACTCTCCCTAGCTTAACAAGCCCATTAATGATGGTTCCATATGTGACGTCATTAGGAATACAATTACTGGACACCATGCGATCCAAAAGACTAACTGCCTTATCCAACTTCCCCTTCATACACAAACCATGAATGAGTGTGTTATAAGTGACCTGGTTAGGACAACAACCTTTGAGAAACATATTGTCCACTAGCTTGGCAGCGCGAACCAAGTCACCCTTTTTGCATAACCCATTAATCAATACATTAAAGATAACAGGAGAAGGGAAGCAACCCTCGGTTTGCATCTCGTCCAACAAGGAAACAGCCTCATCAATCCTATCCTCCTTGCATAATCCATCCATCAATGTACAGTAAGTATAGACATCGGGCGGACATTTCCTCAGAGGCATTTCTCTGAACACCTCGACTGCACGATCGACCAATCCCAACTTACACAAGGCTTTAAGAAGCAGATTAAAAGTGAGCACATTTGGAGAAATATTGGTGTTCTTGGCATTAACGGAACGATTATAAAAGTCCAAGGCTCGATGATAAAAGCCCTCTCGTATAATGACGTTGAGAACAGAATTGAAGGACTTAACAGTGGGTATGCAATGAAAATCATGGGACATCCTATGGAACAAATCCACAGCTTTATCGGGTAAATGGGCTCTCCCATAAGCCTTGAAGATGACTAGAAAACACTTCTCAATAAAAACTCGGTTTTGGAGCTTCATCCGACATAAAACATTGTCTAAAGAAGCAAAATCAGCAGTATGGGCATAGTGGCGAATGAGGGAATAGAAAGTGGAATCGCCTAATCTAAAAGAACCAGATTGGGGAGTGGAGTTGAAAAGCTGATCGGAGAGAGGCGGGGACTGGGAGGGTCCTTGCCCTCGGGACACTTTACTCGGGAATGAAGAGAGGCCCCTGCAGATTGTGTTGATAACACTAAGCCTTGCCATAGTGGACTGAAGCGCAGACAGCAATCGAATGAACTAATGTTGGCAACGCATTCAAAATTCAACAATCCACCATTTTTTTGAGTTTGAGAAACATACAGTGAAGTACAAGCAAACACACCGGTCACCGTTGCCCTACCTTGCTTGCTTGTGCTCGGTTTTTTCCCCCTAAAATGTAGAATATAATTTATTTTCTTGCTTTTAATTTATTACAGATTATAAAGGCTTTATTATGTTATTTTGCCTACCAAATCAGGTGCGTGGAATACTGGCATTGGATCCACGGTGATTGTACTACGGTGAAATCTTTTAGCTCATATCGAAGTACCACCATTCATCTAAAATCACACTAATTTTTATTTTTAATCGGCGGTCCGTAAACCGTAATAGTAACAGGAAATGCTTTGTTACCTAAAACTCCCAGAAGACAAAAGCGGGACCCAAAAGTAAAGAAAAGGCAAAAAGAAGTCAGAGTGAGATGAGGTAGAATTTTGAAAATTAAAAAAATAAAAAAACTTACCATTAAATACCATTTTTTCTTTCTCTCTCTTCCGTTGACTCGTCCTTTCCACGATGCTGCCACCATTGACCTTCCCCCTTCTCCCCGTTCCTATTCTATTTGCTGCCTTATTATTCACTCTCTCGTTCACATGGCTGATCTTCCTCCTCTTCTTCTAATCTAACTTTTTTCTTAAAAGAAAAAAAATTGGGCTTTTTTTCCTCAATGGATCTAGCTCCTGCTTTAATTGTTGCAGCAATTTCCAGCTTCTTTTCAGTATCTTTAATCTTAGCTTGCATCTTCCTAATCTGCAGATCCACCAAAAAACCCGCTCCCCCTAATCCTCCTCAAACCCGTTCCTTAAACCGAACCCGACCGACCCCTAACCCTGCCGCTCTCACCGCATGCGACAGCGCCGCTTTCGATCCATCTCTCACCCGTATCGACATGGCGGAACTCTCTGCCGCCACCAAGAACTTCTCCTCTGATCTCATCATCGGCGACGGCAGCTTTGGCTACGTTTACAAAGCTACTCTGTCCAACGGAGTCACCGTGGCTATTAAGAAGCTCGACCCCAATGCTTTTCAAGGCCTCCGAGAGTTCCGAGCTGAGATGGAAACGCTAGGTAAGCTTCGCCACCCAAACATCGTTAAGATCCTAGGGTTTTGCTCCTCGGGTCTCGATCGGATTTTGATTTATGAGTTCATTGAGAGAGGGAGTCTCGACCAAATGATTTACGGTGAAGATCAAGAAAACCCGGACGGCAGGTTTCTATGTTGGTATACGAGGAAGAAGATAGTTCTTGGGATAGCTAATGGTCTAGCTTATTTGCATGGACTGGATACACCCATCATCCATAGAGATATTAAGGCCAGCAATGTGTTGTTAGATCGGGATTTCGAAGCCCATATTTCTGATTTTGGTCTGGCTCGGCAAATCGAGGAGTCCCAAACACACGTATCCACACAGGTGGCCGGGACAATGGGCTACATGCCGCCGGAGTACCGTGAAGGGAACACGGCGGCGACGGTTGTGGCAGATGTTTATAGCTTCGGAGTATTGATGATCGAGATAGCCACCCAAAACCGCCCCAATTGGCCGGTGAGGTTTGAGGGGAAAGTTATAGGACTAGTAGAGTGGGCTCGACGAATGGTAGCTCAAAATCGAGAAATAGAAATGGTATATCAAAAGATTCCGAGGAATGCGTTAATTGAAGAAGAGGTTAAGGAGTATTTTCGAATTGCGTGCATGTGTAGCAGTGAAGGATCGAAAGAAAGGCCCGCAATGATACAAGTTGTAGAGCTTTTGAATCAAATTTCGACTTGAATTTTGCGTTAGGAAATTTCTTCTTCCCTTTTATAAGAATGTTGTATTATTTTGTTCATGATTCTATCTCTAATTGGGGATAGGATCATGTGAATTATGTAAATAGCTTATCACCATTTTGGCTAATAATCAAACTTCCATTAATAATGTTGATGAGAATACATTTTCTCCAACTTGATGTTCGTTTCAGCATCTTTAAAGAGTGGAATTCTTAAAAAAAAGTTTAAAAATCACTCTTTTTTATTTGAATGCATAAAGAGGTTTAAAAATAGGTATAAGTAAAACACGATTCAAGTAAAAAAAAAAATCGAATTTTGAATTAAATTATTTGATTTATTGAATAATTCAATTAAGTAATTTAATTTTTCGAGTTTGAATAATTTAAATTTTGTAATTCAAATAACAAAGCCATGTAAATACTTTGTGGTCCCTATCAATTTCAAAATGAGCAAATTGAACATTCTCAACAACAAAATTACAGATAATTTTCAAATATTCAAAACATTTATAAAAATTATAAATTTTCATCTTTTTTTTTAAATTATAAAAATTCAAAAAAATTCAAAGAATACATAAAAAATGTTTAAATTTTAATTTTTTCTACAATAACAATTTTGAGGACCTAAACAAGTAAATTATCAATTCAAGTTTATCATACTAAACTATTTCTCTTGTTTTGCTTTGAAAAAGTTTTAAAATATATATAGTTTCAAATTTATGTGCTCTAACATGAAAATAGTTATATTGTAATAAGATTTTATTTTGACGTGTTTAATTTTTTCAATTTAACTTGAACAAATTCTCTCGGTTTGACTTTACTACAATTTTATTTCACTTGACTTGATTTGGAAAATTTTCAAACTGAGCTATGATGATAAAATAGGACTCCTCAACTTTTTACTCGATTCAGTCCAATGCTCATCTTTAAATGACATAAGAAGTCAAATTGATTGGATTCTTGATTTTCGAATTAACTATTTTAAAACAAATGATGATAATCATTAAAAAATATAAAAATATATTCTAAAATATTAATAGTTAAAAATAAATATATTTGCAAAAAATAAAAGATAAAAAAAAACCAAAACATAATAAAAATCTAAACTTTTTGTTAAAAATAAAAAATAATAATACCCTATTTTTCAATTGCTCAATTTGAAAGAGTTCAAGCTATTTCTAGTTATATGTCACTAGTTGAATCGATTGGACTCTCGATTCTCAATCATTTAATTCATTCATCCAATTAAACCAAATTAATCTTAGATCATCTCTTACCTTCTTGAGAAAATGCATCTACCGCATTTAGTATGTAACACCCCTTACCCGTATCCTATGCCGGAACCGAGTACGAGGCATTACCAAACTTAACAATACATTTTGTCAAATTAATTAACACATATACAAAATGACTTAGTCAAGCCCCTATACATGCCATAGTTTAAATCATTTATAAATAAAGATACCCATAGATAGCTTGATAGTGTGAAGCGATCTCCGATGACCTCCAACCCGAGCTTGTTTAGTAGGACTCTGTAACATGGGAAAGAAAAAGGGGGTAAGCTTATAAAGCTTAGTAAGTTCACATGAAAAAATAATAAGCATTAGCAATGAATTTTGCTTACTACTAAGCTGTCATAACTTGCATAAATAATGCTAAGTTCTTACTTTCCCAACTTACTCATTTGTAGCCTTATCAAAGCCTCAACATGACAAATCCTCACAACAAGTTCTCAATTTGATACAAACATTAAATCACATGCTTATACTTTATTACTCATGTTCACATTAATCTGTCTGCTTGAATCGCTGTCACTAAATTATTTATTTCTTGAGATACAGAGCTCCGAATTTAAAACCGCTAATTTTTCCCGAAACTAGACTCATATATCTTCCTACCATAAAATTTCCAGAATTTTTGGCTAATCCAATTAGTACAGTTTATTCATTAAAATTTCCCCTGTTTCACTGTTCGACTATTCTGACCACTTTTCACTACGAATCAATTTTCTCCTTGTACAGAATTCAAAAGATGTTATAATTTGTTTTATTTGAAACTATACTCATTAAGGATTTCAAGAATATAACTTTTATCCCATACAATTTTTAATGATTTTTCCAAGTCAGAACAGGGGATCACATAATCATTCTGAACCAATCTCACAAGAATTTAAATATCTAGAAATATAAAAATCATTTGTTTTCTATGTTTCTTTTATATGAAAATAGACTCAATAAGATTTAAATCAATATCTCATCCAACTTATAATTCAATTTCTACTATTTTTGGTGATTTTTCAAATTCACGTTACTGCTGCTGTCCATTAACAATTTTATTGTAAATTTTACTCTTTCATGATTGCTTTGTATTACCATCCATTTAATCATACATAACCCCAAAACATATCCTTAACTAGCCATTCCAATAGCTAGCCATTATCGAATATTTACATGCCATTCATTTTCCCCTTTAACCTATACATCAACAACAAAACTTAAACTTATCATGTCACAATTTAATTTGGCCTAAAAGCCTCACACATAGTCATAAATCAAATTTATCACCTATTTATACATCATAAGTATAGACCTATCGTCACAAAGTCATCACAAGATCATTTTCATAGGTATGACTTACTCTTTTACATTCTTACCAAATGTTCCATATACGTCGAAATTTAGTTCTCACGAATTTTGCATACATACCTGTACCCTTTCAATACGATCATACCTTGTCATTTCTTTGATATCATCTTTGGATTTACCCATTGAAACTCTTGGGATACTAAGGATGGAAACTCGGGAAAAACTCGTACAAGATGTATCATACCAATGCCATGTCCCAGACATGGTCTTACGCTAGCTTTCATATCGTGGTCGATGCCATGTCCCAGACATGGTCTTACTCTAGCACACATATCAATGCCGATGCCATGTCCCAGACATGGTCTTACACTGGCTCTCATATCATGGCCGATGCCATGTCCCAGACATGGTCTTACACTGGCTCTCATATCATGGCCGATGCCATGTCCCAGACATGGTCTTACACTGGCACACATATTGCCATGGTCCAACCATGGTCTTTACTATCAATTCATCACATGTCGAAATTCGATCATACTTCGCCCTGCATTTCTCTTAATTTGATCTTTCAAAACAATCTCGTAATTTTTATATTATTCATGATCCAATAATAACATACGAAATAACACATGGTATCAGTTAAACATTTAAACATATTAAATTTAATGCTTATTAACATACGAACTTACCTCGATACCAAAACGACCATTTTACCAACTTTCCCGATTTTTGATTTTCCTCACGTTCTAGGTCCAAATCTTGTTTTCTCTAGGTCTAAAACATCACATTTCACTTATTTAATTAATGTACTATTCAAAACAGTCCCTAACTCAACTTTTTTCAAAATTACAATTTTTCCACTAAACTTTTACATATTTACACTTTTGCCCCAATACTCGAAAATTAAACTTCAGCCCTTATTCATATGTTTTATAACATGCTGATCATTTTTCCCTTCTATGGAAACATCAAATTCTCACTCTAACATGTACTTATGAACAATAGGTATTTTTACCGATTATGACGTTTTACTCGTTTTCACTTAAAATCGCTTAGTAAAAGTTGTTTAACATAATTTCAGCCTTCATATTCTATCATAAAACATCTAAATACACACTTTTCACCTATGGGTAATTTTCTAAAGATGAACCTTAGCATGAATTATTGGTAGCATAAGCTAAATCGAGCTACCGGGACTCCAAAACCGTAAATAACTTGAAAAACGGGCCTAGAACAGACTTACCATGAGCTTCGAAAGTTTAGAAGACCCTAGCCATGTCTTCCCCTGGTAAATTTCATCCATATGAAGAAGATGGACAAATTTGGCATTTTAATTTTGTTTTTAATTCATTTAATTACCAATTTACCAAAATGCCCCTAACTTAAAAATATCCCATTTCACTTATCTAATATCCATTTTTGTCCAACAATTTAATCAATGGTCTAATTTCCATTTAAGGACCTCCAATTTAAAATTTCATAGAAATTGGACACTTCTAACATGTAGAGCTCAACTTTTGCACTATTTACAATTTAGTCCTTTTGACTAAATTGAGTGCCCAAACGTCGAAATTTTTGAACGAAATTTTTACGAAATCTTTCCGTAAAATTGTAGACCATAAAAATATAATAAAAATAGAATTTTACTCGTCGAATTTGTTGTCTCGAAACCACTGTTTCGACTAGACCCAAATTTAGGCTGTTACATAGTAATTCATGTAATTTAAATCTCCTTCATTTTTACAGTTCATACAATGCTAATGAGATCTATCTTTACTCTTTTTATCGAGCTATGATTCTATTATTTTGAGTGAAATCATATCATGAATAATAAGTCATATACCCAACATACCAACTTTTAGCCTACTAGACTAAGAGCAAATATTTTCAATATAATAAAGTATATGAGTTATACATGCATGATCATTCACTTGCTCAGAAATTAGGAAAGGCACAAGTGAATTAATTTATAAATAAACCTAAGAATAATCCAACTTGGATCATATTTATCATATTATCAATTTAAACAATCGCATCTATATCTTTATTTCATGGGAGTCAGTCCAGCTCCAATAGCCAAGATGACCTAATAGGCGTAAAATCATAAGGTGCCCAAAATCCCGGGTATGCCAAAAATGTAATAGCCCAAATTTTAGTGGTGTCAGAAATAGTGATTCGAGACCACCAAATCTGACAAATGAACTCGTAGGCCATATTATTTAATATTTACAAGTCAAATGTAGCTTTTAAAATATTTTTAAAATAGTAAATTATGTTTTATAAATATTTATTTGGTCAAGAAATCGAGAAAAAGAGGTATCGAGATCTCGGTGTTATATACCAAGTCATAAGTATTTTTATGAATATTTACGGAATGTCAATAAGTTAGTGTTAAAATTTCGTTAGAAAATTTTGACGTTTGGGTGGTTAATTAAATAAAAAGGACTAAATTGAAAAATGTGTAAAAGTTGCTAGAAGGATTAAATAGATTAATTGTCAAATGAGGAAGGACCTAAAGTGAAAATAAGCCAAAGGAGATATTTTGGGCGGCAATAGCTGAGAAAAATCAGGAAATGGGTGAAATAAGGGCAAAATTGGAAAATTGCCAAAATTAGTTAAATAAAAATGGGACCAAATTGGAATATCTAGAATTCTCTTCATTTCTCTTCATTTTCTTCAGTTGAAAAACAGCCATGGGAGAGAGTTTCAAGCTGGTTTTCATACTCAAGCTTCATGTAAGTTTAATTCTTGCTTTCTCCTTGAAATTTCTATGTTTTTAGACTTTTACAATTGGGCCCAACTTACTATGTCATTAGTTTTTGATTCTATGGCTAATTTTTAAAGTTGATGTGGATTAGTTCTGGAAGAATATGATGAATAAATATTGAATTGAAGCTTTAATTTTGTTATATGATGATTTTATCAAGTAAAATTGATGGAAATTAGTTTTAGGACCTAATTGTGAAAGAGTTGAAATTAAGGTCTAGTGTTAAAATTCTGATTTTCAAAGGTTATGAAGTAGTTTAAAATGATAGAGAAAAGTATTAAATGAGAAAATTAGCTCAATTGAGGGGTTAATTGAGCAAGGATTGAATTGTATGAAATGTGGAATTTGAGACAAAATAGAAATTAACATGTTATACTAAAGCAGTTTTGGATAGCAGCACTTGTCTAACTTTGAAAAATCATCAAAAATGGTATAAATTGAATTAGAAGTTGAGTGAGATATAGAATTAAAGCTTGTTAAGTCTATTTTCATATAAAAGAAACAGAGCAAGCAAAGGAAGTCTACATTTTGAGATATTTAAATTTTGGTAAGACTGGTTTAGAAGAACTTCGTGAGCCCCTGTTCTTAATTTAGAAATTCACTAAAAATTGTACAAAAAGAATTATGAGTTATAATTTATATTTCTGTATTCCTTAGTGAGTCTATTTTCATTAGAAATAATCAGAAACACTATATGAAAATTGTACTATGAGATAATTGATTTTTAGTGAAGAGAGGTCAGAGCAGTAGGACTGTGTAACAGAGGAGAACTTAACTAGTAAACTGTACTAATTGGCCACACCAAAAATTTTGGAAAAATTATGGTAAGAAGATATGTGAGTATAGTTTCAAATAAAATTTACGGATCTTAATTTGGAGTTCTGTAGCTCAAGATAAAAATAATTTAGTGACTATGACACGAATGGACAGCTTGAATATTCACATAAGTAAATAGTGAAAATTATAGATAATGTTACTTACAAGTGTGTTGTTTATACTAAGGATGTGGATGGAGAGGAGGAGGAGGAAAAATAATAAATGAATGACTTGTGTATAAATTGATCACATGCTCGATTATAATTGATAAACGTTGAGGTAGAAATGATATAATGTTTTATTTCAAATATTTATTATGAAACTAAGATTATCGTTATGGTATAAAAATCGAATTGTAAGTTCATGTAACTTGAATTATATTCTTAAATGCTTGAAATGTATGTTATTGATATGAATATAATTTGAATGTTCATTGTATGAAAGTTGACGAAACATTGATATATTTGATAAAAAGGGGAAGAAATCCCGGTTGAATGAAAGGAAAATTCGATGGATCTCTGAAAAGGAATTGACGGTAAAAAAGGGTCTAGCCCGGACGGGTGATCCTATCCCGATATAGCCCTCCCGAAGAATATGTGTGAAAAGGGATCTAGCCCGGACGGGTGATCCTGATATAGCCCTCCCGAAGAATATGTGGAAAATGGATTTAGCCCGGACGGGTAATCCAAATTAGGGTCTGAATTTAGCCTGGACTGGTAATTCAGATCCAAGCTCATTAGAGTAATTGTCGTTGCAGGGGATTTAGCCTGGACTGGTAATCCCGACAATACTCTATGAGTTTATATTACAGGGGATTTAGCCTGGACTGGTAATCCCGCTATAAGGATGAGGTTCGCGGGAGTGTGCTCTCTTACAGGGGATTTAGCCTGGACTGGTAATCCCGCTGTAAGGATGAGGTTCGCGGGAGTGTGCTCTCTGAAATGGAAATGTGCGCACGTGAACATGAATTGACAGACCTGGATTTGTACACTAAAGTGTACCTCTGAAAATCCATCGAAAATTCCAAGAAATTCAACGGGATAAATATGGAAAAATATCAAGGGAATGGAAATCATGGTATATATTATGTGATATAAGGCAATACGAGTTAATGAGACATGAACGTAGAACTTGGTTGACGAATGAGTTCATTTGTGATTATATATTTGTACATCCTTGAGTCTATTATCTGTATGAATTGGTATTCCAAATGAGTTAATGAGAAGAGTTCTAATATGAAATAATCTTAATTCTAAATGAAATATTATGAAAACGTATTTGAAATACATTGGTATGTCTTGTATATGTTATTTGAGTTCATAATGTGCAAAGTAATGTATGTGGAAATATGAGATGTTGATACCTGTACATGGAATTTATTGGTGGATACGTACATCCAAATTTATATGATAGATTGTAGTGAACATTGAAATTGGGCTCAATAAGTGATTTGTCACTTTAAATTGTGATTGGCAGGAAGGGTTAGTGAATTGCATGTTTATGAATTGTTACACGTATTTGTCGAAATACGAGGAAATGATGGTAATTGATACATGGAAATATGAGACTATGATATATATATAAAAATATGACATATGTTTGATAAATGTGTTCATTCATAATTATGGAATGGTGCACCTCAAGTGCACTATATGTGTAAAGAAACTTTTATAGTCAATTTCGGTATTTGAGCGATAAATGGCTTAAATTGTCTGTGAATATTCCGTACTCCTCGGTAATGCCTCATACTTTATTCCAGCAATGGATACGGGTAGGGGGTATTACATTTAGTGGTATTAGAGCTATGGTTTAGTCGATTCTCGGACTAACATAGCGTGTGCATGAGTCTAACTATACATGCCATATGTGAACTGTGATAGTGTGATATCTCCCGGCTCTAACGAAATTGTTTTGTTAAGATAGAAATGACTTCTAACCGAGCTATTGTCGATAATGCTAAAAATGATATTGAGATGATTGAAATGTGCTTACGATATGTTGAAATATAGAAATGTATGAATAGAAGTTCATGATATGCATCTGTTAATGTTCTTAATGAGATAACCATAAGTTGAGAAATGTGGAAAAGTGAAATGAAACGGAAGTCTATGTTGTGATAAACTCATCCATGTATGTTGGTATTCATATGATATTATGTGCCTAACATGCTTGATTAAGTGAGTGTTATGAGTAAATTTACTCAAATTTCATGGAATGTATGTTTAAGTACACTTGTTTAAATAGGATAATCGAAAAGTTTGTGTAACATGACTAAGTATGAAAATTTGCTTAGAGTGAATTATGTGATTATGATGATATTATGTTGATGATGAATGCTAAGTCATATGTGTGTATTTATGAGAGTCAAGTTAGAGGCTTTACAACCTCACCCCTTTACCAGTGTTATTTTATGATGAAAGTTCACAAGAATTATGTTGAATAAGTTCATAAGTGGGAAACTAAAGAGTTCAGTGGTGAATAATTAGTAATGCAAAAAGAGTTGAGTATAATGTGACAAATGAACTCAATTTTAGAAGAAATATCATATTATTTTAATGATTACACAGATTATGCAATGTCACGGATAAAGAAGAAGTTAGTCTCGACTATTCGCCTTAATTGAGTATGAAATCTAAAGTATGTGTTTGCTAAGATTCTTCCTGAATTGGTTTTCGTTAGTGAATGGAATGATACGGGGTACATGAAGACAGAATTAATTAGAGAAATAATAATTGAGTAGTAAAGATGTTTGTGTGTTGTAGTTATAGTTGAGATGAATATGATGATCTTTCTGAGTATTCTATATATATTCTTTTATCCTCAGAGATATGTGTGTGATTGTTCAGCTCTGATGGAGTTCTTATGTTATGAGAATGCTAGCTAACTATGATGTTAGACGAAAGCCCTGTTGGTCAGGTCGGTTTATGATCGGTATTTCTTTATCTCTTCGGAATTCTATTTTATTATGTTGGAATAAAGTCGATGGTAAAAAAAAAAAATCTATGTTGGACTATTCTTCCGTTTTTACTGGATATTAATCTGTCATATATATAAATATTTGGAAATATATTAACTCTGTTATGATGGAAGTCCAGAGTCGGTAAGCAGCGTTTTTCTTCTGGCTTTCTCTGAGGAATCATCAGTATCTTTATTATTTTTTTTTAGTTATGTTCTCGGATTTCTGGTATGGTATTGTATCTTGAATTTCCTTATCTTGGTTTTCCTATAATTCATACTTTGTAAATTATTAATGATGGCTTATCTTTAAAGTGTGTTCTTCAGCTTGTGATAACTATGTCTGTTATGATTATGTTTTTCGTTTAATCATAGAAACATGGTGATTCTGGTATCTAGATTTCTCTAATTTTCGTGTAAGGAATTGACATCGGAAAAGGTATAAGTAGTGAAAAATATTTGAATCTCTCCATTGAAGGAATTTTCGAGGACGAAAATTCTTAAAGAGGGGGAGAGTTGTAATAGCCCAAATTTCAGTGGTGTCAGAAATAGTGATTTGAGACCACCAAATCTGACAAATGAACTCGTAGACCATATTATTTAATATTTACAAGTCAATGTAGCTTTTAAAATATTTTTAAAATAGTAAATTATGTTTTATAAAGATTTATTTGGTCAAGAAATCGAGAAAAAGAGGTATCGAGATCTCGGTGTTATAAACCGAGTCATAAGTATTTTTATGAATATTTACAGAATGTCAATAAGTTAGCATTAAAATTTCGTTAGAAAATTTTGACGTTTGGGTGGTTAATTAAATAAAAAGGACTAAATTGAAAAATGTGTAAAAGTTGCTACAAGGATTAAATAGATTAATTGTCAAATGAGGAAGGACCTAAAGTGAAAATAAGCCAAAGGAGATATTTTGGGCGGCAATAGCTGAGAAAAATCAGGAAATGGGTGAAATAAGGGCAAAATTGGAAAATTGTCAAAATTAGTTAAATAAAAATGGGACCACATTGGAATATCTAGAATTCTCTTCATTTCTCTTCATTTTCTTCAGCTGAAAAACAGCCATGGGAGAGAGTTTCAAGCTGGTTTTCATACTCAAGCTTCATGTAAGTTTAATTCTTGCTTTCTCCTTGAAATTTCTATGTTTTTAGACTTTTACAATTGGGTCCAACTTACTATGTCATTAGTTTTTGATTCTATGGCTAATTCACTTTAAATTGTGATTGGCAGGAAGGGTTAGTGAATTGCATGTTTATGAATTGTTACACGTATTTTTCGAAATACGAGGAAATGATGGTAATTGATACATGGAAATATGAGACTATGATATATATAAAAACATGACATATGTTTGATAAATGTGTTCATTCATTATTATGGAATGGTGCACCTCAAGTGCACTATATGTGTAAAGAAACTTTTATAGTCAATTTCGGTATTTGGGCGATAAATGGTTTAAATTGTCTGTGAGTATTCCGTACTCCTCGGTAATGCCTCATACTTTATTCCAGCAATGGATACGGGTAGGGGGTGTTACAAAAAAGGTATCGGGCAATGACATCGCCATCGACTGCTACATGGGCGCTTGCATCGGTGGCTGTGGGTACGCCGACATCTGTCCCAACACAGGGTTTAGCATCGACTTCTGCTTAGGGGTGTAGTATGTGGGGGATATAGTGAAGCGAAATATGTACCTGCAAGAACAGAAGAACCAGCCATGTGCGGCGGTGGCCCATAGTGCGGTGGTGCTTGTGAATAAAACACATGATTACTTAATTGAATGAGAATACATGGACCGAAGTGACTCGGATATTGTGCAGCCACAGGCAGCGCATCTTCTGTCAAAACGGATGACGAACCCATTATGTGGTCGCGTCCCCTCCTAGTATGTTGTGGCGGTCCGTATGATCTCTTCGCCCGAATTTGTCGACTCCTCTCCTACGGTGATAGCAGATACGACTTAACGACAACTCTAAACCATGCAAGTAATCATCAATTATCGTTGTATTCGCTGAGAAAAATTGTTCACGAACGGTTATAGATTGCATCCTACAATCCCACGCCACGATGTGCTCCTCGTACCGCTTCAACCAGTCGATGTTGTCCTTTCCTCTCATGTCCACCTTGTGCAATTCCTTCAAGTCTTACAATGGCTATGAAATTTGTTGCCTTTACCCGAACTGCCGCAACATCCGCTCTATTTCATGCATTTCCACCGTCACGTACACTATCAATGACACCTTCGCATCCCACATCTGCCGATTACGCAACACTTCCGACGGGATGCAGGATATGACATCAGTGTTGGAGTACGACATCCATTCAAATTGAAAAGTAAAATTATAAATATCGTTATTTATGAATTTTTTTACGAATCATTACATAATTAATATAGGTTCAAAAGAATAGGTAACTAATGTAATAGCCCGAATTTCAGTGATATCAGAAAATGTGGTTCGAGGCCACTAAATTCGGAAATTGAGCTTGTAAATTTTATTATTTAATATTTACGAGTTAAATGTGGTTTTTAAAAGATTTTTGAATTAGTAAATTTATGTTTATAAAAATTTATTAGGTCAATTAATTGAGAAAAAGAGATATCGAGACCTCGGTGTTATAAACCGAGCCATAAATATTTTTATAAATATTTATAGAGTGTTAATATGGTAGTATTAAACTTTCGTCAGAAAATTTTAACGTTTCAGTAGTCAATTAATTAAAAAGGACTAAATTGAAAAAGGTGTAAAATTTGTTAAAGTGATTAAATAGCCTAATAGTAAATAAAGGAGGACTAAAATGGAAAATAGACCATATTAAGTGGCTGAGGCGGAATAACATGATAAAAATCAAAGATATTTATGTGATTAGGGACAAAATTGGAATTAAAATAAAGTTTATATGGCCAAATGTTATTTTAATAGTTTCTAGACATTTTCTTTATCAATTTTCTGTTAAAAATAGCCATTGAAGAGGGTTTGAGCTGGTCCTTCATATTTTAGCGCCAAATAAGTTCAATTCTTGCTTTTTCATTGAAATTTTTATGTTTTTGGACTTTTACAATTAGGTCCAACTTGTTATTTTATTAGTTTTTGATTTTGTTGGAAGTTTTGGAAGATACCATTGATAAGTTCATATGATTTTAGTTATTTTATGATGAAATTGAGATGTTAATTGATATGTAAAGGTATTTTATTAAAGAATTTTGAGTGAAATCATGAGTTAGGGATTAAATTGTAAAGTTGTTGAATTTATGGAAAATTCTAAAATTTCATGGAATTCAAGGGCTACTATTGATATATGAAAATATTTAGGCTTGGAACAATGAATAAATTGCATGAATTTCATTTTCCGAACCTGGGGATGAAATCGTCATTTATTAAAAAGTTAGGGCGAAATGGTAATTTTGTAAAAGATGTAAATTGAATTGAAATAAACATGAATTGATGTTTAATTAATTAATATAGATCCAGGAAGATCAAATTCGGAGTTAGAAAGAGGAAAAGAGAAAAATATCAGTTTAGTAGATATTATGTACACGAACATTTGTCGACGTAAGTTCGTGTAACTTAACTATGTATGTTATTATGCTTGAATTAAATTGTATGAATATGATGGTATATATGTATGTGATGATACAAAAATCATATATATATATATATGAAATTAAAAATGTTCAATAAAGCCCAATAAATGATAATATCCTATAAATGGTAAGTCCCGGTTGAATAATGAATATCGATGGATAGTAGTGATTTCCCGTATGAAATGAGGTCCTGCATGTGTTGCAGAAAGGATTTAGCTCAGACGATTAATCCATTGATCTCATTATGGAAAGGATTTAGCCCGGACGGTTAATCCTAAGTGAGCCTCTCGAGCATATGTTTAAATTAGGATTTAGCCTGGACTGGTAATCCTAATTGACTGGATTTAGCCTGGACTGGTAATCCAGATTGGACTCTATAGGGAATTCTTTGTCATGTAAAGGATTTAGCCTGGACTGATAATCCGACAAAACCCTTAGAGTATATACATTACAGACAGAATTTAGCCTAGATTGGTAATTCTGCTGTATAAAATGTGGCTCGAGAGTGTACCTAAAAGGTACTATTAGATATGAATTGACGGATTATGATTTTGTACACTATGAGTGTACTACATGAGTATCCATCGATAATTCAAATAAATTCAACTGGCAAAGTTCTGATAAGAGCAAATATGAATTTGAGATAAATGGTTATAAATTGAGACATGATATGTGGAAATTTGAAATGATGATACACAAAAGGATATATGGAAGTATGAAATGGTTTGATGAATACATTCATCTATGGGAATAGAATTGTATACTTTGAATGTACTACTCGAATGGTTATCAATATTGCAATTATTTATTGAGTAAAGTCTTGACATGAAATATACCAGAACTCGAGATGAATTAATATGAAATAAATCTAAAATACATGTGAGTATGAAAATTTGAACATTCTTAGGCTCATATATGTGTTTCTTGATGTTTTTATGAAATATGTGATTAACATGGGTATTGAGAATATGTGTTAGGTCTTGTGACAAATAGCTTGGTTGTGCCTTGTATGTTTAACTGGAATAAAAATGGTTGGGAAGTTAACTACCAAGTTATATGGACTTACTAAGCATTATATGCTTACTCTGTTTTATTTTTTTTCCTATTTTATAGTCAATCGGAATGCTCGTTGGACTGGAAGCTTGGCGGAGATCACTCACACTATCCAACAGTTCATTTCAATATATGAGGTAAAACATTTATGATTATAATAGCATGTATAGGTTGAATTGGCCAAGTAATGGCATGTAAATATTTGATAATGACTAGCTATTACAAAAGCTAGTTATGGACATGTTTTGATGTTTATGTATAAAAGATTATTTCATATTATATGATTAAAAATAGTTAATTAATAGAAATCACATTGATATATGGACGATTGAATTAAATTACCAAATTTGATACAAAATGCATAAATGTGAACCTTGTATTTAGGTAAACAAGATAACAAAGTTGACGTGAAAATAAATTGTGTTGTTCAAAGGCACATTAGTTGAATATTTATATGGCCATAAGAATATGTTTAAGTTTTGGTGCAGGTATAAGGCTAAAAGGGTGAGAAATATGGCTTGGAAAATAGCTTATTTTCGTCCACACGGGTATATGTCTTGACCGTGTGTGACACACAGCTAGCACATGGGCGTGTGGTCTGACCATGTGTCCCCTGCATCTTAAAATTGAGAAAGAGAATGCTCAGAGTTGAGCACACGAGCAGAGACACGGGAGTGTGTCTCAGCCGTGTGTGCCATACGGCCTAGAACACGGGCATGTGTCTTGGCCGTGTGAAAACTGCTTCTTCATGTTTTACAAGTCAGAGGGTTACACGGGTTATGGACACGGTCGTGTAATTTGTGTCACTTGGTCGTGTGAACCACACGGTCAACTCAAACGGGCGTGTAACCCTTGTATATAAGAAAAATTTTAAAATTCTGAGGAAAATTCTCAGAGATTCTGGTTTAGTCCCAACTCGATTCTAATGTTCGTTTTGGGCCTCGATGGTCCATTTAAGGGACGTTACAAATGTTATCGGAAAATGAATAGTAATTTACTCGAATTAACTGAAAGGTTCTTTATTCATCGGTAATGCTCCGTAACCCTATTCTGGCTACGGATACGGGTTATGGGTGTTACAACTAACCTCAACTTCCGAGCATTGATCTAACAATAGTCTAATATCTTATAAATCCTCGTGTAGTCCCACGTAGCTCGGCCTATGGTTCCACCTGTACAAACGATATATTAGTCGAAACATATAATAATAACTGTTATTGTACGAACCACGTATTTGTTAATAAATAATGTTTACCTCATCACCAACGGGAACATATAAGGGTCGATCACCTTGGGACGTAGAAATGGTAGTCGCCACCAAGCCCACAATTACAGCAGAAGAAGACAACCACCGATCGACGTCGCACTCGTTAGCGTGGCTCGACACATCACCCAATTCAATGTAGACAATACAGCAAATCCCCAACTTAGTTTCCCGCACTCATTAAAGTCCACTAGATGTAGTAGTCACCTTACATGCACCAAATTTTGAGATTTGTCGGGCATTAAAATGCCCCCCGATTAACCTCATGATGTATGCTTGAGCGTATTGTTATATCACCTCATCTGTTCAGTCTTCAGGGTATTTAGGGAGCTCATTGAAATTATCCTTCGACCAGTTCATCAATATCCAACCACCTTTGAACTTGTCTCGGACCTTCCCTAACAATGATTGGCAGAGGGTCACTTTGCCCGGAACAATCGCAGATCCCATGATGACTGGCCCATCCATTGTTAAACTGAGTTGTAGCGTTACATCTTCGAGTGTGATTGTACACTCGCCGCATGGAAGATGGAAAGTGTGTGTTTCGAGCCTCCATCTTTCCACCAACACGTTGATTAGTTGCAAATCGAGTTTACAACCCCGGACATACGAGACGCATGTAAGAATCCAACTACTTGCAAGTATCTGCGAATTTTAGGGATCACAGTCTTTCCCATATTATGGATGAAACCCTCCATAACACGATTATTCGCCTATTTACACAATAAAAAAGTATAATTGTAACAGCCCGTTTTTCAGTAATGCCGGAAATTATGGTTTCGAGGCCACCAAATCTGACAAGTAAGTTCGTAAATATTATTATTTAATATTTACGAGACAAATGTAATTTTTAAAAAGGTTTTTGATTTGATAATTTATGTTATATAAGTGATTTATTAAGTTCAAATGGTTTTAAAAAATGAGGTATCAGGACCTTATTTTTATAAACTGAGCCGTAAATATTTTTATAAATATTTACTGAGTGTCATTAAGGTGGTATTAAATTTTCGTTGAAAAATTTTAACATTTCGGTAGTTAATTAATTAAAAATGACCAAATTAAAAAAAATGCATTCCCGAGACTCTATTCCCGTAAATCAGACTCGTAAATATTTATTAAAAATATTTAAGTAGTTAAATAGGTTTCGATTAAGTGAATTTGCTTGAATTAAAAGTAATTAGGTATAAGGACTAAATTGCATATAGTGTGAAAGTTGAATAAGAAAAATTTAAGGGACTAAATAAGCAATTATGCTATTGGCATTAAATGAGGCAGCATAAGAATGAAGATATTTATAAAATTTAAAGTTAATATATATATATAAAATATTATAATAATAAACTTTAATGTTTAAGTATATATATTATATTATATTATACTATAATAATAAAATAAAAAGAAATAGAAAAAGAGAAAGATTGAAGGAAACACAGGAGGAAAGAAAGAAAAAGGGGAAAAAAAGAGAAAGAAAGAGAATTAGGGCTTCAAGGGTTCAAAGCTTAATTGATTAGTCAATTTAGTCTTTTTTCTTATAATTTTTATATTTTTAGAATCTCGGTATTAAATATTATCTGACCCATATCAAAAATTTTAGAAATTATTGAGTTTTTAAATGTTGTTTATGTTGAATAATTTGAGTATTAGGGACTAAATTGTGAAAATTTTGAAATTTAGGGATTTATGTGAAAATAAGGAGTTGAATTTAGTCTAAAGTGGAATTTGCATGAAAATAAAGAATTAAATGTGAAGAATAAAAGTTAGTCTCGGTTTAGGGACTAAATTGGAAATTAGGCAAATCCTGAGTAAAAATTAAAATATTCAATATGAAATTGAATTGTGTTATATTGATGAATTTTAATTATTTTAATTCCGTAGCTAACGTCGTACTGGAATCCTCGACTAAAAAGGGGAAATATAAAGTCAACGAGGAATAGCTCAGAAATTTTGGTTTGTATTTCTATAATCTGAATCTAGTTATTAATTGTTGAAATTTTTATTTAATGTATATGGTTAGTGTTGAGGTGAGTAGTTGATAATTTGATAATTGAATGAATGAATGAATTGAATGAGTAGATATATATATATATATATATATATATATTGAATGGATTGATTTTTTAATTGAAATGATATATGTGTAATTATGTGATTATATGAAAAATCAGTATTGGATATTGATTATATCTAAAATGTGAACTTAAATCCTATTAACTGTATCGGGCCAAGCCGGATATAGATGGCATGCCATAGGATTGGAAGAGTTTAGGGAATTCTTCGACTTCAAGTCGATGAGACACTAGGTGTCAATTTATTACTTCGGATTAATTCGATGAGGCACTGGGTGCCAATTTACTTCGGTTTAGCCGATGAGACATTTGGTCACAAATTATTACTTCGAATTATCCGATGAAGTACTGGGTGCCAAACTGGTGTGTTTTGGTTGAATCCGTGTATCCGTCCGAGTCCGAGTTGTGTTAGTAGGGGTAAATGAATAATAAAGTTTTATTATTGATATTAAAATGGCATGGTATGAGAAATGGAAGTGAAATAGTGAATTGAAAATAGAATGTGAAATATGTTGCAAATATATGGAATATATGAGTTACATACTCAAGAAATGAATATGGAATGGATACTGCAATTGTATAATGAAATGTGGAATAAATTGTGAAAAGCTATTTATATAGCAAGTATGAGAATTAAGATATTGTGAAACAAATGAAATATGATATGGTTGTTGAAATAATTAAATAATAATATGTGTTTATATTTCAATAGCATATTTGAAATTTCTCATCTTTAAATATTTGGATTATAGAAATACCACTGAGTTTTTACTCAAACGTACGATTTTGTTTCCCTTGCGTAGGTTAGATACTTAACTTTTGATTGCCGATTCAACATCAAAAAACGATCCCAGACTCAAATGTGGTGATGTTTATCCTTTGTGTCAGCATGTACCTAGGGTGTCTAAATAATAGTTATTTTGTGGTTTGATTGTAAATGAGGTTATAAGTTTAATTTTGGTTGGTTTTATACATATAAATATGTGTTTGTTTTTGAAACCATATTATAGCATGGTAAATTGAACTAAATCTAGATAGGTGCATATGAATTTAATTTTATGTTTAAGTGCTCATGAACTAGGCAAATTGCTTTGGATTTGGTATGTTTATAATTTGGATTAAAATGATGTTTGATGATATGAAATGTTTGAAATTTCTGTCTGTTTGATCTGTAAACTCCGGTAATGCTCCATAACCTAGTTTCGGCGAGGGATACGGGTTGGGAGTGTTATAATAATTATAATAAAAAATTAAATTTAATTATTGAAATTAGCAAAATTTAAATTTCAATCTTATCATTGCTAATTGGGCGGCAGAAATATATTTGTCGTCGAAGCGGATTAGAGAGGCGGTCATTCATGAGAAATCGATTTAAATGAATAAAAATGAGATAATTAAAAATAAGAATATCAAAAAATATTAAAAACAATAGGGTTGAGAGGTTGAGAGGGTTTGAGAGAATTGATAACGTTGAGAGAAGGATGTGAATGAAAAAAATAAATTTTGAGATCTATTTATAGGGTAAAAAAAAGTTACCGTTGGGTGTATTTATTCTTTTTTACTGTTGGCAGCAACGTTCAAAAAGTGGTTGAAATCTTACCATTAGTTGGAAAGCGCGTCTAGCTAGACGAGCTTTCCAGTTAAATCGACCTAAATCTCTAATTGATTTTAAAATCAGCATTAAACCCTAATTAAAAAAATTTGGCATATAGGCCTTATTTTGCCAAACCCACCACCATGTTCACAGTAGTGTCATCCTTTTAACTCTTTGAGACGAACTTTCTTGGTGATTCGATCTTCATTAGAATCTTCTCCTCTACTATCTCAGTCGTTGGACGAGATCACGATTGTATTCATTTAAACATTTTTAACATATTCAACTCACAATATAGTTTTACTTTATGTAATTAATGCAAAGTAACATTATTCAAAATAATAAGTAATTAACATAATTAACTCTAATATTAAATAAGTGATAATTAATTTACTTAAAATTCTATCCAAACTCTATTTTACATCAATAAAATTAACACAATTTAAAAAAATAAAAAATAGCATAACTTTATTTATGTCAAAATTTTTAACTAATAATGATAAATTTTAATTTTAATTTTAATTTATCATAACTTTTTTTCCTTATATTTTATACTTAAAGTTTTATTCAACAATTAATTATTATAATTATAATTTAATTATTTTAAATATTTAATTATTAGAACTTCTATTAAATTATAAATGTTTAAATATATAATTATTTCAATTTCTATTTTAATTAAACTTTTTAACTAATAATTCTAAATTGTATATTACAAATTTAGTAATATGATAAAATAAAAAAGGATTTTTTACCCAAACAAATTAAAAATAAAAATTAAATACCCAAATAGGTTGTCAGCTGGATTATATGCAAAAATTATATGTTTTTTTTTGTCGCGCCTATTTGACAGGCGCAACACCTTTTTTATATTAAAATATTGTTTTTTGTCTTTTTTAATAAAATATTTTTTCCCGGGTCAGTATATAACCCGTGTAGAGATACGAAAATAGTATGGGTAGGTGACGCCTATTTGACAGGCACGATTGGTGGGGCCCACATGCGCGACTGGTACTTTATTTTTCCCCTATTTGGGTATTTAAATTTTTTTAAATTTATTTAGGTAAAAAAACCCACATTTTAATAAATCAATAAAAATTGTCAAATAAATAAAAATCAAATAAAATTACATTATATAAAATTACATTTAAAAAATTACAAAACATTAAACTAAACACTAACAATTTATATAACCTAACCATAAATTAGGGTTTTTTACTAAAATAATACAAAAAAAACTCAAAAATGGAATATGATTTCTATTATTACAAAATGGTACATCCAGGGCGGTCACGCCTATGCTAGAGGCGACACCACCATGGTTCTGACAAGAATTCTGCAAAAAAAAAAAACTGAAAACGGAAAAAAATTGAAAACACTGAAAAAGGAAAGAAAAACAGTGGAAGTGACAAGACCCTGGTGAATGGCCTACCACAGGCGGTACCAAAGGTGCCAGTGGCAGAGGCGGCACATGCATGGGGTTTTGGCATTTTTTGTCGTTTGGGGACCTTATAATGGTCCCCAATCAGTTTCAGGTGGGAGGTTGAAAAGGAAAGAAGAAGAAGAAGAAGAAGAAGAAGAGGGTGGTGGCGCCGGAAAAAGAAAGAGAATAGAGAAAGGAGAAAGAAGAAAGAAAGAAAGAGAGGGAAGAAAAAAATAGAAAAAGTAGGTATAAATTTTTTTAAAAAAATAATTTGTGTTTATTTGTTGTTATTATTATTGTATATTGATTTTTATTTTATTATTTGTTGTTGTTAGTTTAGTTTATAATTATTGTTAGTTATTAGGATTAGTAGTTTAATTATTATTTTAGTTAGTTAGTTATTAGGGTTATTGTTAGTTAGAAACCCTAAAATAATATTTTAGTTAGTATATTGTTAGTTATTAATATTGTTAGTTAAAATTATTTTAGTTAGTATGATTGTTAGTTTTGACACTATATTATTGTTAGTTATTATTTTTAGTAAAATGTTGTTCATGTACAAAATGATAACTGAAATAGTATGAGCTTAAGAATAAAAAAAAATTGCATATTGAAACATTAATTTTTTTATTTAAGTAATTTATTTACTGATCGAAATTATTTTGGGAAATTTTGTTTATTTTTTAACAGATTGAATATTGAAGATGGATGACCAGTTTTTCGTATGCGTTTCGTATGCGTTTATTTCGATGGAATCATCTTGACAACAACCGTTAGATGCATATTTGAATGTCGGCAAAAAATAGCAATGAGATTTAATAGAAACGTCTCGTTGGATGATATGAAGGGAAGGATTAATGCAAAAATTGTTAGACGTTGTGGGAGAAGGATTTTGAGAATTTTCTACAAGTTTCCAGTTTCGACAGATCCGATCAAATTCACAGAAATGGAACTTGTAGACGATGAAGACGTGTAGACAATGATCGCTCTTTACTGTGGGAATAGGAGTAACAAAAATGCATCGATTCACTTATTTCCTGAGTTAGTCGGTATTGAGCAAAATGAAGACATCAACGCATATGGTGAAGAACATGGAGCTCAAGAACCGTGCATGATGCCTCCAATATCGTACGTTGATGCCAAATCGACTATACATGGGATCGATATCGATCTTAATATTACACCCGATATTGATGTGGTTGGTGATGATGGATACGATAGTAGTGATCATTCTGAGCAAGAGGTCGATAGTGACAGTGATCCCGATATGGACGATATATCTGATGATATTGACGATGAAGATGTGAATGACGATGAAAACATTAACGCGTCTTCGGTCGGGAACCAGATGCGATGTATTATGATACACAATAATCCTGGGCCACACATGTCGCTCATAGACCCCGACGTAGCGCATGTAGCTGAGTTCCCGGAGTACCCTGAAATACTTCCTACTCATCGGCTGGCCTTAAATTCCGAGCATGAGTTATTCGTAGGCCAGAGATTCAAAAGTAAAGAAGAGTGCGTATCTGCAATTAAACGGTATAGCATGGATATATCAATGGATTACAAAGTCGTAGTGTCTAAACTGACGGTATATATTGGGGAGTATTGGAAGGTAGCGAAAGGCTGCAATTGGCGAGTACGAGCTGCATTCATTCAAAATTCGCAGATGTAGGAGATACGAAAATTGGTTGGACCTCACACATGCACATTGACACGTATGACAGAAGATCATCGAAATCTTGATTCCAAAACTATCTGTACGTATATCATGCTAATGGTGAAAGACATGCCGACCATTAAAGTTTCGGTACTGATTGCCGAAATACAATCACGATTCTAGTATCGAGTATCATATCGAAAGGCGTGAATAGCTAAATAAATGGCAATGGAGCAATTGTATGGGGATTACAATTCATTGTATAACGAGCTACACGGATGGATAGCTGCTATGTGGGAGTACGTACCGGGGACTGTGATTGAGTTACAGACACGACCTTATTACGGCCCAGATGACCAATTACAGCTGGGGAAAAGAATTTTTCATCGGATGTTCTGGACGTTTGATCCATGTGTGCGGGCATTTCCATACTGCAAGCTGTTTGAGCAAGTGGATGAGACACGGTTATACGGAAAATATACACAAATCTTACTTATTGCGGTTGCTCAAGATGGCAATAGGAACGTGCTGCCAATAGCATTTGTCATCGTAGATAAGGAGAACATAGAATCCTGGGAATTCTTTCTTACCAACCTGCAAAGGTATGTTGTTAGCAACGATAATATTTGCATCATCTCCCATAGAGGGAAAAAATTAATAGTCGCAATTAGGAGTTCCGGTGTGCCATAGTGATCCGTTTACTGCATCCGTCACATTGCGGCTAACTTGCTTTGAGATTATAATAATGCATACTGGAATAGACAAGTGGTGAAAATGGGTAAAGGATAACATTATATTTTCAATATAAGTTTTAATGTTTTTATGCTATTCAGTTACTGTAATTTATCTTTTCTTAATACATATACAGCGCACGAGTTAGAGCCACATATTTTTAGCCAAAGAATGACTCAACTTGAGAGTGACATGGAAGGTCAAATGAACAAATCTTTTCGACAGTGGTTGGGTACAATGGAGTCGTGGCAATGGGCTCAAAGCTTTGATGAGAGCTCTCGTTATGGTCAAATGACCACAAACTTGGTGGAGGGGGTCAACGCTATGTTGTTGAAAATATGACATCTTCCGATTTCATCTGTCTCCTCGGCTACATTCTACAAGTTGGCAACCTTGATACCAAGAATGGGTGAACAACAAGTCAACCGGATGGAGGCGGGACACATATTTGTTGAAGATGTCAGGGATGCATTGATTGCAAACCGTCGGATTGCGAGGTCGATGACTGTAGAAATATATTCACGACGCCTGAAAACTTTTCGAGTTACGGAGTCCATCGGTCGTCGACCCGGTATGCCACCTAGGTCTTATGGAGTTGATCTCCGGAACAGACAGTGCGAATGCAGGAGGTTCCAAACACTTCATTATCCGTGTGCACATATCATGGCAGCGTGTGCTAAAGTGAACCTCAATGTTGAACAATTTTTCAATGATGTGTACATGCTCGAGCGCACGTTGCGTGTCTAGGAAAATGAGTTCCCTGTCCTGCCTGATCTATCTACGTGGGAGGTGCCTCGGACGACTTTCGAGCTTGTCCTAGACAGAGCGCTACGTAGGAATCCGAGAGGTCGTCCGCAATCATCCAGAATCCGTAATGAAATGGACATTAGAGAGAAATCCGACGGTAAGCGTTGTGGAGTATGCAGGTTAGGTGGTCATAATCGAAGTAAATGCCTGCAACGAAACTATCATGTTGGACAATCGTCATGATCGAGTAAGAATTAAGCTTATATAGATTAATTATAGTGTATGGATTTGTAAAATTTGGATTTGTATGACATGTATAGATTTGTATGAATATGGGTAAAATTCGGCCCAACTATAGTGTAGTCAAATTTTGAATAATTTATGTTTTGTGCGATAGGGACTAAATTGTGAAAATGTGAAAATGAGCTTAATTTGAATATGTTTAGATCAAGAACCAAAGAAATCAAACTTGGATCGGGGAAAAACAAAAATAGTCGAATAGCTGATTCGGTAATATGTGGTAATATATGTGGTTGTGGTTGTATATGTGGTAATATGTGAGATATATTCGGCTTTATGTTTGAGTATGGATGAAATGTTAAAGTTAAAATGATGAATATATGTCTATAAAAATATATGTAAGTTTTATTATGTAAGACAATATGGTTTCGAAATTTGAGAAAATAATGATGTTGTATTTAAGTATATTCGACCAAAGAGATATTGTTTATGAAAGTATTTGATATATATATATATATATATATATATATATATATAAGTATAGAATTAAAAGCTTGGAATTAAATGTGATTACAAATGCATAGGAGGTCATCAGCAAAGTTCACCACACAATCAACTGTTTCGGTATTTAAATAGTTGAACTTGAATTATGGCATGTATAGGCTGGAAAATACTTTTTAAATGTTGAATTTTGGGTTGAGTGTATATTAGCCATGCGAAAATGGCTAAACTTTTATATTTGAATTTGGTTATGCTAAGTATGGGATCTGTTTATCTTGGTTTTATCATTTTATGGGGTGTTACAGTATAAGGGTGTTACAGTTTTAATGTTATAATCTCCAAATTAATATACTCTGCTTTATGGTCAAATTTTGTTACAAATTTTAAAGCTCCAATTAATCAAATTAATTTTATACAAATAAAGTAAAAACATTGTAATATAAAAAAATACAAAATAGAGGAAAATCAAAACTGTAAGAAGCACCTAAAATTGATGGTTTGATGGTGTGGTCCTAGGTGTGTACTTCTGCGGAGGTCGATGTTCACGTTGTGGGTGCTCGCAACGACCAACATCCTCTTCAGGCCCAAGTGGGGGTCCAGGTGGGGGTGTGGTAAACATGGCAGAAAAATCATGTGGCTCGAATGGCGTCGATGAACTTGAGCCAGAAGGAGTGCCATGATGCAGTGGATACGACTTAGGAGACCTGATGTCCTGCAGTGGATACGAGCCAGGAGTGCTGTGCTATGGTGGGTACGATCCAAATATATCAAACCCGTAATGGTATTCACCCCCTGACGAGCCCGAGAAGTAGTCATTGCCCGACACATCTGGATGATACGAATGTGCATCCGAATGTGAATGTGATTGCTCGGGCTCCGGCTCGGGATCAGGATCTGCAGCTGCCTCGGCCTCCATATTGGCCACTGGCTCGTATGCCCCATGTTGCTACATGTGTAGGGGGACTATAGTCGACTGCCCTCCAAGTATATATGGATTCCCCACACTAGAGTACCATTGTGTGTACTCTAATGGATGTTGCAAATCGGAAGACATATCCATCTGGGGTATTCAAGACATTCGATCATTCCACACCGTAATAAATTCTTCGATGCTTAACCCCCAATGCAATCCATGTTTCCCTCTCTTGTTCATGCAGTGAACCTCTCCCACCTGGCATGGCGAATCCGGGATATATTGGATGCAACCAAATTGTCGCAGCACTAGATCCCCATGGTACCACTCGACTACATTGAAATTGATAATTGGTGAGTTAGTGCACCACATATGCGAGTGAATGTAGGCAGACGAGGGTATAACAGCTGCAATTTCTGGTCTACGATATGGCATCCATATGAACTGCATGATTAATAACATTGTTAAAATTTAACACGGTGTGTGTAAGATATACAAAGTAACATGTCATGAATATTGGAATCGCTTACCCCTTCCCCGGCATGTTGTTCAATCATAAGCCGGTATATCGAGATAGTGTACGACCTCCCGATACCTGGATAAATACTCCATCTACAAAAACAAATTTCAAGTCAATATAGTATCGTTACAATGGTATCAATATAAAGCAATTGTCAATTAATAACAAGTTATATTTTATCACCTGTTAACTAGCGGATATACGTATGGTTGGTGACTAACTGATGCCAAGAATGGCATCCGATAAAGAGCCCACGACTGTAATAATGTAAGGCATCCGCCTATGTCTACGACAGCTGGCTTTGTCGTCCGACAAATCTCACGGTACAACATCGCAAGAACTGCGGAGCCCCAACTATAAGAGCGAGCATTGCTCAAATAAGCTAATAGAGGTAAGTACATGATATGAACCTTGTTATTGTTTGCATCGGGCATCAGTACACCCCCTATGATGTGCATAATGCATGCTCGAGTAGTGTACATCAACTCACCTTCAGTGGCATTAGCTGATAAGTGTTCATACCTCGCTCTCAGCCATGTGAATTTCAAGCTCGAAATATTTTCTTCATCATTGCCATACGAGACTCCTAGTAGGCTCTGACAAAGTGCAAATGGGTCAACAATCGCACTGACGCCCGTAACGGGACTCCCGTCGATTGGGAGCCCAAGTTGCACTGCAACATCCTCTAGAGTGACTGTGCACTCTCCACAAGGGAAATGAAAAGTGTGGCTCTCTGGGCGCCAACGCTCAACTAGTGCGGATATTAGATCATACCGCAGATCAAACGTCCGGATCAGTGCTGCTGACCCGAATCCAGCTTGCTCTAAATAGGGCATCAATCGTTCATCCGGGGGATTTCCTAAGCCATTCACCCGGCCCCTTAATACACATAACATGCCATTAAAAATAATATAACAAAAACATAACATAAACGACACATAATAAATACAATTTTTTGGGTTTTTTACTAACAATATTAATAACTAATAACAATATTTAGGGTTTCTTAATAACAATATTAATAATAATACTAACTAAAATAATAATTGGGGTTTTTACTAACAATATTAACTAATAATAATATTTACTGATTTTTAATAACAACATTAATAATAATACTAACTAAAATAATAATTAGGTTTTTTTCTAACAATATTAATAACTAATAATAATAATATTAGGGTTTCTTAATAACAATATTACGTATACGTATACCTTTTTATAATATAACAAGTGATTAACAAATAATAATTTAGTACATAATTATTATATATTACGAGCCTTTGTTCGTTTTATTTTATATTATTTTAGTACATAATGTTTCTAATATGTTATTTTAGTGTTTTTTTATATAAATTTAGTAAAAACCACTTATTTTGGCCATTTGTTCGTATTTTCCTTATTTTCAAATTCTATTACTTTCAAAAAAATATACTATTTTTGTACGATTTTATTACTTTATATTATTTTAGTACATAATGTTTCAAATGTATTATTTTAGTGTTTTTAATATAAATTTAGTTAAAAACACTTATTTTCGCCATTTGTTCGTATTTTCCTTATTTTCAAATTCTATTACTTTCAAAAAAAATACTATTTTCGTATTTTATATTATTTTAGTACATAATATTTCAAAAGTATTATTTTAGTGTTTTTTTTATATAAATTTGGTAAAAAAAACACTTATTTTGGCCCTTTATTCGTATTTTCCTTATTTTCAAATTCTATTACTTTCAAATAATATACTATGTATTTTATTATTTTATATTATTTTAGTACATAATGTTTCAAATGTATTATTTTAGTGTTTTTTTATATAACTAACAATATTAATAACTCACAATAATAATAATTTTTTACTAACAACAATATTAAACTAACAATAATAATAGTTTTTTACTAACAATATACTAACTAAAATAAGGTTAGGGTTTTTAACTAATAACTAACAATATACTAACTAAAATATTATTTTAGGGTTTCTAACTAACAATAACCCTAATAACTAACTAACTAAATAATAATTAAATTACTAATCCTAATAACTAACAATAGTTATAAACGAAACTAACAACAACAAATAATAAAATAAAATCAATATACAATAATAATAACAACAATAAACACAAATTATTTAAAAAAAATTATACCTACTTTTTCTATTTTTTTTCTTCTCTCTCTTTCTTTCTTTCTTCTTTCTGTATTCTCTTTCTTTTTCCTGCGCCACCACCCTCTTCTTCTTCTTCTTCTTCTTCTTCTTCTTTCCTTTCTAACCTTCCACCTGAAACTGATTGGGGACCATTATAAGGTCCCCAAACGGTAGAAAATGCCAAAACCCCATGCAGGTGCTGCCTCTGCCACTGGCACCTTTGGTGCCGCCTGTGACAGACCATTCACCAGGGTCTTGTCACTTCAACTGTTTTTTTTCCTTTTTCAGTGTTTTTAGTTTTTTTTTTTTCATTTTTAGTGTTTTTTTTTGCCAGATTTTTTGTCGGAACCAGGGTGGTGCCGCCTCTGGCATAGGCGTGACCACCATTGATGTACCATTTTGGTACATAATAGAAATCATATTCCATTTTTGATTTTTTTGTATTATTTTAGTAAAAAACCCCATAAATTACTAACAAAATAACTATAAAATTATTTTTTTAATAAATATATATTACTAAAAAATCACAAAACCCTATACTAAACACTAACAATTTGTAACCTAATCCCATAAATTACTAACAAAATAAATAACTATATCAAAACACAAAACACTAACAATTTATAATCTAATCATAAACTACTAACAAATAACTATAAAATAATTATTTAAAAAAAAATATTACTAAAAACTCACAAAACACAACAATTTATAATAAATTACTAACAAAATATTTAACAAAATAATTTACATTACTAAAAATTCACCAAATACTAAACTAAACATAACAATTTATAACATAATCCTAAATACTAATAAATTAATTTTAAAATAATTATAAACACAACAATTTATAACATAATTCTATATTGTTAATTTTAAAATAATTATAAAAAATATTTTTTATTTTTAATAAAATAAAATAATAATATTTTATTTAAAAAATAAAAAAATATTTTAACATAGAAAAAGGTGTTGCGCCTTTCATATAGACATGACCCAAAAATAAATACTATTTTCGTATATATTTAATTATTTTTTAATTTATTTGGGTAAAAACCCAATAGAAAATATTCTTAATTTTTTTTTTCAAACTTGTGTTGTTATATGTATATCATTCCCATTTTTCAAAAGTCTACCTTTTCTCTCTTCTTTCTCTTCTATCATTTCCTTTTTCGGCGAACATCCGCTGCCGGAGAACCCAATGTTCTCCGGTTTTCAACGGTGGTGCAAGGTGATTGGTAAAAAAAATTTCATATAAATTTTCCTTTTTTTAGAAAATTGAAAAGAAACAAAGATCTTTCTTTCTTTAAAAAAAAAAAAAAAAACAGCTTCGACACTTAAAAAAAAAATCAATCTTTTTTCATTATTTTTTTTGGGTTCTCCAGATCTAGGGATATGGTGGCTTCCTCACGGCCCCAAAAAATCGACATGCAAGCCTTCAAGAAACACAATAGCACTTGAAATATGCTTTTGGTGTTTTGGGATCTTTGTGTGTGTAACAGATTAGTATTTTGATGACAATGGTCTCTGTTTTGGTTGATTTTTCTCCGATCGGTTCTTTTTGTGTGTGTGATTTAGCAGGTCTTTATAATGCTCAAAAGTTTTTACCAAGACATTGTTTTACAATTTCGATTCTGTCTTGGGATTCAAGGTTTTCCATAAACATATTTTTCTTGTGCATCAAACATCAAAGGTTTTGCGTTTGTGTTCTTGATCTGAAAGAAACTCGAAAATTTCACACTATGATTTTTGTTAAAGTTTTGGTATTTTAATATTTTTCTGTATTTTATTTTTGCTTCTTTTTGGAAAATAAAATAAAATATAATAAATATGACATCATAGGGATAATAATAGTAATGAGAATATGTGGTATTAATTTCACTTAAATGCGTTCAATGTGCTCCTTGACTTTCCTTAACCATGTACGGCGGCTGTAGATTTTTCAAAACTCTAACTTGGAATTTCATTATAGAGGTGCGAAAGTTAATTATAAATGCATTTAAAACTAAATTATAAATTACAAATTTGCAATCAATAATTCAATATTCATTAACAAATACACGAATGACAATTACACACTTGCAAGGGTAAATGAAGGAAAATTTATTAGATATCCCTCTAATAAACAAATTTCATTTTTTACGTGTCAACTCTTTATCTCTTTCCCGCACCCTTTTCTCCATCAATCATATTGCAAGAGAGTAAATGGAGTTTCCTTCTTATTGGAGACACTTGGGAACACCTTTAGCAATCACAGATTTAAGAGAAATTACGTCTAAACCTGTACAAAACAAAACCAATACATGGTCAACTCTAAAATAAGTACTAACATAAAATTTGTAAAAGATCTCAAATCCACCCATTTTACTTGCAAATAATAACGGCTGCTATAACACTACTCCACCTGTATATGTATTTGAATCCACTGTTGAGTTTCAAGTATTGCAGTTAATTGGATCTGCTATTACCCGCCCCCCCCCCCCCCCCCCATTTGGACCCGATTCCCTGAACTTCGTTTCCTCAATGATATCCTCCCAACATTATTCCAACCAGTAGTAGCCATTGAATCACCATGTAAAGGGAAATGAGGAGGCGATGAGGCTCCTTCCAGTAACCTTTTAGTGGAGACTTCCTGGGTAATTAACTGTTCAGCTGAGGATGGATTTCCCAAGGGTTCACCGGAGGAGGATGCAGGAGTTGCTTGTGCCAGACCCTCTTCCATAATTTCCATAATACTACCCACCACTTCCTCTTCTGGAGCTATCTTCCAATAACATGCGTATGCAGCGACACTAAAGAAAGCCAATGAACCTAAGCTTATCATCGCCAGCATCAGAAAATATCTGTCCAGATGACTTGTGCTACTTTCGTCACCAAACCACCCTCTGAATACAAATATGGGTAATTTACTAAGAAATTTCCCCATTACCATCACGATTTCTTTGAACTGTAACTCGTAAACTTTCATGGATTCCGGGACGACGTTATAGAAACAACCCTCCATCTCTTCCTCAACAAGTCCGCCCATGATTCCTAACAGTAAATACTGAGGAGTCAACCACAAGATACTCATCAGAATCTGCTCAACTTCGCTTTTGGGGATCCCATATTCTTTGATTAACTTCAATCTGCGAACCTCCACCTTCCAAGCCGTTATGCAACACAAAACCGAAACAAGCATTCCGAGTGTAATTCTCACGACAAAAGCACGCTTTCGTTGGTTTTTGTTACACAACTTTGAGGTTACAAAATCAACCAACCCCGCAGTTACGAAGGTTGTTAAGGATGTGAGGACAGAGAAATAATTTATAAGAATTCTGAAACCGTTGCCAATTCTATCTTCCAGATAGTCACTTTGTTCGAGGAAGAATGTACTGCCTGCTGCCTCCACCAGACAATAGACGAGGAGTGTTATCCAAAAGGGGACTAATCTTCTCCAGCTGTTCATGATCTGTGATGTAATTTTTCTTTCGGATGGTTCTTTGCTGTAACACCTGATGCCTTGCACAAAGAACAAAGAAGCCGCTCCAGTTATTATTGATGAAATCAGGATAGCTTCCTTCAATGATAGGCCGCTTGAGATTGAAACTATAGTATACATGAGGACACCAAGAAACCAAGCAGTACACCACCAAAACTGGTGTCGAGCCTCAGCCCTTTCCCCGTTCTGATACTCTGCCTCTGCCACTTGGGAGTTCTGGTTCCGACCAAACTGATCTTTGAGAAATGCTATCAGAGTTGGACTTCGTCCACCCTTCCCCAGGATTACAAGTAGCAGTGCCACGTAAAATATTCTACAGTCTTTATACTCAAAACATAATATCAATAATCCCTGTAATTATTAAGAGTAACGAATTAGTTCCTTTATACTATCTTATGACAGCTGAAAAGCTAGCTTTCTAGTGATGAATAAACGTCCCCACTCACAGTGATGAAAGCTGCAGTGGTGTAACCAACGACCTTGAATCGACCCAAACGTTCGTCTGCTACATATGCGACGATAACTGCAACGAGTAGTGATGCGCCTTCTTGGGCATTGACAATGGCGGCAGCTATTGGGAGACGGTAGCTTGTGATCGAAGTTATCAGCACGGACAAAAATGCATACTCTACAAACGCATGACTGAAAACTAAACCTGCATTTCATGTATGAAACTTATCAACTCATTTCAGCAAATGAACTAAAACGGCTAAAATTACCTGAGATGAATAAAGCAGCTTTGGAGAAACAAATATAATAAGACGCCCAGTTGGATACTTCTCGCACCATCTCCAACAACATTTTAGCTACTGAATCTGAATTTTTGCTTGTATTTATAATCATTTAACTTGTATTATTATATTTATAGTAACCCCTACCGTGGAAAAATATTACTACCGGCCGCAATGAACCAACCGGGAATTTACCTTGTAAGTGCGTGCCTGTGAATGGTGGAGCCCGGTTTTCAGAATAACATTATTTGCGAAACATGTACGGAACCATATTAAATACATCCACTCTTTTAGAGTTGTACAGGGCCGGACTGGGTAGGCCTGTTTTTTTGGATATGGTCCGGTTCAAAAAATGAGATTAAAATTTTATTTTAATTTGACTCGAATAAATTAAAACTCAAGTTCAGTTTGTCTGTATTAAAATTTTTATATTTTCTTTTATATAAAAATAAATTTAAAAATATAATATATTAAATACACTAAAAAATTAAAATAAATATTTCCAAACAAATGATTTTTTAATTTAAATAATATTAAGATAAGTGCAACTTAACACGTAAATATATCTAAAATAGTATAAAAATTAATAATAAAATAATAAATATATAATATTTAAATAATAACAACAATATATAGCAATATAATAGCAAAATGATAGCAAAACAATGAAAAAAAAGAGTAAAAAAAAAAGCAACAATATTTTTTTTGCAAATTTGGGTCGGGCCAGGCCCAAAAAGCTTACTCAATGCCTGACCTATTTAGAAAATGGGCTTGATTTTTTTCCAAACCTATTTTTTGGATCTATATTTTTGCCCAAACCCTCTCACTTTTCAAGTGACTCGGCTCATAAACAACTCTACACTCTTTAAACAAAAATATTGTTTCTTAACAAAAAAACAATTATATTTCCTCCCATAATAATAATATATAACAATTGTATTCATTTTCCTCCCTCAATTGTATTCGGTATTTTAATTAAATTTTATAATTTTAAATGAGTGAGAATCTCTAACTGATTAATAAAAAGTATTGTATATATTAGTATTTATTAAACAGTTAAAACGTTTTTAACATAAAATATATAATTAAAAATTTAAATTATGATTAATTTGATATGCATAATTTATAAGAATGAAACATGATAATTAGATTATTAAAATATTAATCTTACAAAAATAAAAAAATTTATGTATGAATAGACCGTTCTCCTTTTAAATATAATATGGACGTGCTTAATAATATAAAATAACTTGGAAGTTAAATGCAACTTACTTATGATTAATATAGGTTTATGATTTTTATTTATTTATACAACTACTAAAGAAATACAAAATATATCAAACAAGTAAATTAAACGTTGAGAATAAAACTATTTTACCTCTTTAAATAAATAAGTCAACGTATAACAATTATTTAACCCAAAACTTGACTGCTAATAGCCTAATACACGTGATAATAATCCATAAAGACATATGGGCAAACATAACTTCTCGTTTAAGGACATTGAAATGAAGTAGACGAGTCAAATCCGACATTTGTACATAAGAAAACAAGTGAAAATAAAACGGAAAATTTGTCAATTCACATTGGTAGTCGGCAAATTTCTTTCTATTTGTCTATGAGACCAGGACGAAGCGAGGGAGCTGACATGATCCTGGCCTCCTTAAAATAATTTTAGAGAAAATTCTAACTTCCCCTACATTGATATAATTGTCACTTTTATTTTAACCCCAAGTAGGATAACTATATTTCTTCAAAAACAAAAGTAGTACAATTATTAGTCTGAAAAATAGTACTACAGTTATTGTCACTTAGAGTAAAAATTGCCATTCTCATTAAATGCATGCAATGGACATTGGTGGGGCAAACCAAAACACGAAAATCATTCTACCTTCCTTTTTGACACAATTTTTAACAAGTTTTTTTTTACCCAAGATAAAATTCTTACAATTTCATCATTTAATTTTTAAAAAATTATTTCTAATTTATTTCTTTACTTTATTTTATATACAAAAAATGATAATGCTTAGGGATGAGTATTTGATCGAATCGAATCAAATAAAAAAATTTGAGTTAATTTAGTTAATAAATCCTATTTTATCATCCTAACTCGATTTGAAATTTTATTGAATCGAGTCAAATGAGATTGAATCCGAATCAAATCAAATCTAATATATTTGTTCGAGTTAAATTAAAAAAAAATGACTTTAGACCCTTATAACAATTTGTTACCCATCATAATCAAATTTGTCCACACCGTAATCAAATTTGTTATTAACTTTCATATCCTCATAATTTATTTATTAATCTTTTATATATAGGTTAACTTTTTTGATTGCTTAGTTGCTTCAATTATCTTCTAATTTTTGTCACTATATATTTTGAAATTAAAAAATATATTAAATATAAAAAATTAATTTTTAATCAAAGTTATCTTAAAGATAAAATGTGAAATTAATACTAATATAAAATTTTAATACAAATATTTTATGGCATCATCAACAATTCAATTTAAAAGAAATTTGTAAAAAAGTAATATGATTAAACAATTTAATAGTATAAATAGTATAAAATGTGAAATTTAATTTAATAATATAAATAGTAGATATAAATAAAATTATTTCTATTTAGGTTTAGGAATTTTTTTTTAGATGATTTTTTATTTGAAGGTAAAGGGCGAAAAGTAAAAGTTTTGAGAATTGAAGAAGTAAAAATTTGGAGGGAAAATAAATGGGACGGAATATTAAAAACAAATTGGGGGAAAATGGGTTTGGGGTAGATGGGGATGGGTGGGAGGGGAGTAAAAGTTTTGGCGGAAAAGTGAGGGTGAGCAAAAATAATAAGGGAAAGTAAAAATATTGGAGGGTGGGGTAAAAATATAAAATGTTATAGTTTGATATTCGGTTTATTTGAATTCGAAAATTAAATTAGATTCAAACTCGAAATTCGAAAAAAAATTCAAGTTGACTCAAATAACTCGATTCGTTTAACTCGAAATTCAATTTCTTTTTTCAAATTTTTCGAGTCGAACCAAGTTTTACTCATCCCTAATAATGCTAGTTTTATCAATATGTGATTGAATGTAATAGTAAGGTACATTATATTTCTAAAAAGATAATTCAAATTTAAACTTTAAAAATAACATTATTAGACGGAAAAATCATGAAACCTAAACTTAAATAATAAAATAAACATAAAAAATACCTAAATAAATAAAAATGCCAGCTCTGTCGCATAATTTCTAAACAGCACTAGATTTAACGTTACACCGCCTACCTCCAATATTATTACCAATAAAACTTAATTTGGCCTACTAATCTACTCATAGCATATCATTCGTTTTTAGAAACTCTACCAAACGAATCTTTACATTTAAGTATGCTTAATATTTTATTATAAAAAACTGAAAATTTATGCTTAATATATTTGTTTATCGTAATGATAAGGAAATTATTGAGAGGAATTTTGAAAAATTAAATTTTGCTTGAAATATGTTATAAAGTTTTTAAATTGGTAAAGGTAAAATTGTACTTTGCCTCCCTTAAAATTATAAAAATTCGATTTAATCCTTTATAAATTATAAATATATAAACTATAAAATATTAAAATTTCATCCGCTCCTAAAAAATTATTCTGGCTTCGCCCCTGTCTGAGACATTCACTTCAAGTCCTGCTATCCCGGTTGGCGTGGCTTATTATCATCCCCACTTTAAGCGGCGGTCACCATTTATTATTAATATAGAGATAGGTGGTTAATAGTTTTCATTATATTTTTTATGTAATTAGTATAACTCGAATATAAGTTATATTTGAAACAGTAAATATTTTAATTATTGAGTCAATGTATGTACAAGAGAAACAAAGAGTTACCCACTAATGTCTCTTAATTCAAAAAATAACTTGTTTGTATTTGAAGAAGATTATAATTGATTATTTTTAGGGTTAGAGTTAAATTATAAATTTTGATAAGAGTTTAAATCTATTTTTATTATTGTATTAATTAATGTTTTTAAAAAATTTAAAATATTAAAAAAATATTTTATCATTTTGATAAATTAAAATGTAATTTCATCATTATTAATTTATAATTTTATATGTTTTAAAGGTATTTTTTTTTAATTTTTAGTAATACCTTATCCCTCTCATAAGACTCCTAATCATGATATCAAATTAACTAAACATAAATTTAATTTAAGAATACTCGAAGATTAGAACTTCTAAAACATTTGAACTCGGATGCGTGAAACTCTACAACCAAATTTTAATTAACAATATTACTTACATTTTTATATTTTTGAAGATACACTTTTACTATTTCATCAATAATTGTTATTTTTTTTATAAAAAAATTGCTTAATTTTTTTATATTATTCTTATTCTTTTTACCCATAGTCATAATACTGATTTATTTTATGTAGATGGACACATCACACATTTATATATTTATGTATTGTTCATATTTTAATTTTTCATTTTGTCTAATTGATATTGTTAAAATAATTTACGATATGCCACATATTATCATTATTTTTTATCATAATAATATTTAAAGTATATTTAAATAAAATTGGCATGTAATTTTTTTTAAAACTAAATTCAGATTGAACTTTATTGAATTTAAGACACAAATACATAAAGAAAAAAGGGGTAAATATCTCATATATACCAAAAAATTTGATTATTTACGAAAATGTACCGGTTTGAAGAATATTTATGGAAATGTGCCGTTTCCCCCAAAAACGCGTCCACATCAGCGCGTTTTTGGGGGATGCAGGGCTAAAGCGTGCCCCTGAGGACACGCTTTTATCACATCAGCACAAAGCGCGCTGACGAGGACACGCTTTGCTGATGTGACAAAAACGCGTCCCCAGAGGCACGTTTTAGCCCGTGTTTTTTTAAAAAAAAACTATTCTCAAATTTTTTAAAAATTTACGAGAATAAACCTTTATAAAGGCTCAAAGTGACAACACTATTTTTTTTAAGGTGTCATCAATTAATAAAGAAATATAACTTACAAAAGAAATCTTTATATAGACCCAAAGTCTCATTTCCTTTGTTTTCTTGAGTAAAGTGGGATATGAGATATGTGTATATATAGACTCATGAATAGTTTTGCAGCTTGTTCCTAAACAATGTGGGATTCCTTCCTCTTTTAACTAACAACATGAGATGACATACTACACTATATTTGATTTTTTTTACAAAACAATTTCTCTTTTTTTTATATTTTGTTAACATTTTCTTATATTATAAAAAACAAGAAACAAAACAACTCAAATATATTTTTTACAAATCTAATCATCACTAACATATATTAATAATCCATCAAAAATTTACAAGAAAAACCCACTTACCGTCCCAATTAAGTTCATGGGTTATATATTTTTGAATGAGAAACATGTTATATAAGTTTGAGCTGAATCGGTTATTGTTATATATTTTCACGATTAAGAAATATTTCAAGAGAATTATGGGTTTAGGTTTATCTAGTATTTTATTTTCTTAAATTTTTGTTATATTAATTTAAAAGTTTTATAATGTGATTTATGATTTATTCTCTTATATATATATATATTTCCTTGATATTTGGATGTTGTAAAATAGTTTAATAAATTAAGTTAAAATCATTTAAGCACCACGAAGCATAAAAATACTTAACGCATTCGATTTTTTTTTTCCATGTGTAGGTAGTAGATAGGAGCAGTGAAGATAATATTACTGTATTTGCGCAAGTCGGAGTCACATACATCGGCACAGGTGGATATTCAAGTCACTCTTATTTTATCTTGTATATATATTTTGGGCGTTTTGGCATATATATAAATTTTAGTTAGTTAAATGAATGTATAACGTTATTATTAGTTGATAAAATCATGAATGTATAACAAATTTTAATTATATGACTAACTTAGCTTATTGTTCTTCCATTGCCATGAACTTATTTGGGACAGTAAGTGGATTTTTCTTGTAAATTTTTGATGGATTATCAATATATGTTAGTGATGATTAGATTTGTAAAAAATATATTTGAGTTGTTTTGTTTCTTGTTTTTTATATTATAAGAAAATGTTAACAAAATATAAAAAAGAGAAATTGTTTTGTAAAAAAAAAAATCAATATAGTGTAGCATGTCATCTCATGTTGTTAGTTAAAAGAGGAAGGAATCCCACATTGTTTAGGAACAAGCTGCAAAACTATTCATGAGTCTATATATACACATATCTTATATCCCACTTTGCTCAAGAAAACATGGGAAATGAGACTTTGTGTCTATATAAAGATTTCCTTTGTAAGTTATATTTCTTTATTAACTGATGACACCTTAAAAAAAATGGTGTTGTCACTTTGAGCTTTTATAAAGGTTTATTCTCGTAAATTTTTAAAAAATTTGAGAATAGTTTTTTTTTAAAAAAACATGGGCTAAAACACGTTATTGGGGACGTGTTTTTGTCACATCAGCAAAGCGCGCCCTCGTCAGCATGCTTTGTGCTGATGTGGTGAAAGTGCGTCCCCAGGGGCGCGCTTTAGCCCTGCATCCCCCAAAAACGCGCTGACGTGGACGCGTTTTTGGGGGAAACGGCACATTCCCGTAAATATTCTTCAAACCGGTACATTTTCGTAAATAATCAATTTTTTTTGTATATATGGGATATTTACCCGAAAAAAGGAACCCAAATAAAGTTTCCAGACCCAACATAAAACGGATGAAACCCACAGTAAAAAATCAGAAAAGAAAGTCCCTGAGCTGTATTCAACAGCCCGAAAAGAACAGAAATAAATAAAAAACCTGGCAGCTTCTTTTCCTTTTCATCTGACGTTCCTTCTGCTGAACTGTTCCAGATACAAATGGAAGCCGTTCGCCTACCGCATTAATTAGCACATTTCAGCCTCCTCTACCTTCACGTCCTTTTTCAATTTTCATTCTGATATCTTTCTTTCCCCTTTCCCTTTCATCTCTCCTTCCTTTCTCATCATTTCTTCATTTTCAAACTGGTTCGCCCTTTTCTTCCTTCTCCTTCAGTCGTTCAGCATATGCAGGGACTCTTCCAATCAGGTAAAACTCTCCCCTTCCCTTTAGTGTTTCTGTTGCAAGAGTATGTGCAAGGCCATTTCATGATAACAACTTTTTTCTCCGTAACTGTTGTATGTCGTGTATGTACGCCCCGATCCTTGATTTATCTCTGCTTCTATTCCTGCATTTCTTTATTATTGATAACGCGTCCCCTTCAATAATGATTTCTGTCCACTGCATGTCCATGCCGATTTGAGTTGCTGTTCGACATGCGATTGCCTCGGCCGCAAATGAGGACTCAACATAAAATAATGCAAATATATGAATGGGCACCTTCTTCAAGCCAACTATCTTTTGTATCATTTTCTTACCATAGAATTGACCATTTTTCAAGTTATACTTGCATCAGTTGCTCACAGAATTAAGGGCAATAATATCATCAACCTTCAATAAATTCTTGTTACTTGGATCAAGTGTGGTAAAAAGCAACTCAGATAATATAAAACAACCAACTTGGTCTTGTCCAGTTTAGATTGTTCAACACTCTAGCCAAGCTAGCAGAGAATGAGAGCATCAAAGATTTTAGTGAATCTTTTTCTTTCCAGCACTTCCTTTGCCGACAAAATTGTTTGCAACACATGCATCGATGATATCATGTGTTTTATGATATCATCTGACAGGGAAATAATAGTGAAACTAGAAACCCTGATCATTGAATTGTGCTTGTCATTGCTGTACAAATAGCTGAAACTTGAGAGTGCAATCCCCTTAACACTTCCATGGGAAAAACTGAAGAGTTAAGATTGGAATATGCGAACCACTAGCATTTTTGCCATTTTAGAATTTAGAAGCTGCAATGCAAGATAACGTGTGACAAACAGAACTTGGGAGGGGCTTCATCAAAGAATGTAGAAAAAGAAAAACTGTCCAATAGGATGTTGCCAAGTCCTGATACTGAGCCCACAGGAAGGGTGTTAGCTATCTGATTTGGCTAACTTGTCTCATCTGTCAGACAGCAATTGGGAAGAGATGATCCTCATTCCTCTCTCCTTCTAAACTGCTGCTGCTACCCTTAACCCTGAGCAACAGGACCTAAACCCTGAATCTATCATATTTGGTAGACATTGATATGTAAGGATTCAATCAACCCTACATTTTTATCTTATAATCTCCTACATCCTACAACTTCAAACTATGGATCATGGAATATTTAGCTGTTGAACAGACTTTGTGAACTTTTGAAATAGTTCAACAACTGTATGATCTCTTTTGCCTGTTGGAAGCAAGCACCCCGAGGCATTGATTCAAAATTTTCACAATAGATTTTTAAAATTGCCAACTTGTTGCATGACAATGCTATTTTTGGCCTCTTATAACAGACCATTGATTATGATGCTATGCTGCAACTTTTTTTGTTTTTTCTTTTCGCATTTTCCTCTAATCATATGGATTTTATTTTTCTGTAAAAGAAGTTATTTAAGAAACATTTTTTTATGTCTATTTGATGTGTAATTTATGTCTATTGTGAAGTTTTTCATCATTCATTATGGTAACTTGTACCTATTTCCTCTGGTGCTACTCAGCCCTTTTTTCCCACTGAGTTGAAACTTGTTTATTATATATATATAAAAAATATTAACGTAACCTGCCACAACACTAGCAGGCAATTTCTCCAACTTGAACTCACGATAGCTATGAACACCCTTGGCCAATGAACCAAACACTGGGGTTCAGTCCAAAACTTTCTTTAACCTATCGAATTAACTAGTTTCTCCTAGCCTTTTTAACATTTTATCATAAGAAGCTATTCAAAATGTTATAAAAACTTAATTACTTCATAATCAAATTAATGCCACAATCAGAGGGCTCACTAACTGATTTAATGCGGTGTAAACATGATGAAATGTGATCATTCCTGTAGCAATTCATAACTAAAATTACAAGCAAGGTGGCTAATATTCTGCAAAAAAGCTACAAACATCAAAATGAATAACTTGATGACTTGAAATCCAAGCAAATTGTTGAGATACAGCTTGTTATAATTGATTGGTGAAGCAACAAGAATGGCAAACAACTTGCTCAACAAGTTGCAGACAAAACATTGGATATAACTTACAGAATTCATAAAGTATGAATAGCAGCAGCATTGTGGTATACAAGAAAAAGAGTCATTCCAAATCTATTATCCCGAAATTCGAGAGCATGATCTTTACTTGATCGACAAAATCCGAGCCTGTTGCATACTCGGTTAACATCCCAACAGCAAAACCAAACATTGCCCATCTGCAACACCAACATCCCCAAAATCAATTACAAACAGCAAGTATTTGTATGTCATTACAAGCAGCCAGGATAAGGGTTTTAGAACAAGTTAAATGCAATAACAAACTAAACAGAATAATGCTTAAAAATGTGAAAAGAAAGTTCAAGTTTTAGAGTGTGTCTGTGTTGGCATGTACATACATACATATAATAAATATATATATATTTGGTTGCTTCAATCAAAATCCGTTATTGGACACTTCTGTTCTATGAACTATTCTCTCAATATCAAGCAATGTGCTCATAACTCATATACTATGGCTATGGCTATTCTGGTAAAGTTATCAAACAGATTTATAAGGTTCTGAAATCAAAATTTAAGAATATGATTGATAAAATCCATATCCACACACCCCAAATCTCAAAACTTCCATAAGATGGCAAATATCATATCCGCACCAATGTAATTGTTGTTCACTCAGTTCTTAATTAAGACAAAGCAAAATTAAGGGTAAAAATAAAGGGCATAAATAATAATTCCATTTACCTTCCATTAGCAATCTCATTCTTCCCAAGGAACCCAAAGAAAGGCCCTTGACTAGATTCCTCAAGCTTCTTCTGCTTAAAGTATTCTTGCAGCTCCTTTGCCTTCTGTCTCTGAAACTCCAAAGTGATCGCATTCTGGTCCCCAACAGCTGCCGCTGAAGGCGGCGGAGACGGAGGGGAAGAAGAAGAAGGAGGTGTCGGTTGTGGCGGAGGAGAAGCGGAGGGAGAAGAAGGTGGGACGGGTTTCAAAGGAGGTGGTGGAGAAGGTGCCACAGGTCTTCTCAAAGGACCCTCAGTTTGAGAACTCCTTATCGTCACAATATAAGGCTTGGGTGGTACAGACAATCTACAACTGGTCGAAGATGAGGCTGATGAGGAACATGGAGGTGAAGCAGAAGAAGGGTTTGGGATTTTCAGACATGAGATTGAGGTTGCCATAGACATTAGTATTAGGTGGTTGTTTTTTCTTTGGTTTATCTAAACTCTGGGGATTTTTGTGTGTACTTTTTATGATCTTACAGGGTTAAGATTTGTGTCAGAACTTAGAAGTGGGGTGTGTGGATAAGGCGTCGCCAAGTTTCAACGGACAGATGGCTTTGAACGTATGTGTACCTGTCCATTTCTACATGAGACCATTATATAGAATAAAATTATTATTATACATACATGAGATAAAATAGTATGAAATAAATAATATAAAAATATAAATATGTTTAACGCATATTCTTAAAAATGTACACACAATTTCCATGAAAAATAACAAATAAAAAGTTCTAAATAAGGAATAATTATTGGATTAATATTTGATACATCGGTATTATATATATATTTTTTCATTTTATAAGTCGTCTTAAAAAATTATCATATATATTTTTTAAAATATTTATTTTTTTAATATTTTATTGAACTTTATAAGAAATTTGTTAACCTTAAATTTTAATTGTGAAGTAAAAAAATTACATTGATAGTATACTAAATATTATTCCATAATTATTTAGTTTAATTTTTTTTAAATGAGATGAATATGCAACTATTTAGTTTATTAGAAAATGGGGGGTTTAGTATTTGAAAATTATTAGGGGTAAAATCACTTTTTGGAGTTTGAACTTGGTAATTACTTTTATATTTAGGCTTAAACTTTTTTTTTTCTGAACTTGAAAATAATTGTCAAGTTTAGAGCCTAATATAAGAGTGATTATCGAGTTCAAGGATTAACTTAGGCAAAAAAAGAAGTTTAAGCCCCAATGTGACCTAGTTCAAACCCCAACATGATCACAATTACCAAGTTAAAAAACTAACTTAGATAATAATAAAAAAAAACTTAGACCCCAATGTGAGAGTTGTTCACAAGTTTAGACCAAAAAAATGATTTAACCAAATTATTGAATAATCAAAATTCTCTGTTTTGCTTTTGTTAATTATTTCAAGAAAGGTTGAAACTAGAAAATTGGTTTAGGGAACAAAAATGAATAATAAATGTTTAGAGGGTGAAGTGTGATTTTATCATTAAATTAATTTGTGATTTCACAAAATTAAAAGAGATTATAAGCTAATTTACCAATTTTGGGGGGCCAAAGTCCATTGCCCCTGTTGTCGCCCCTCGTTTCAAGAGTCTCCACCATACTAAATCCAAAATTATTTTTGTTGAAGTTCTTGGGATGTTTTGGCCCTTTTAACGTTGTTATTCTTTTTATTGGATTTGATTTTGTTAGAATTCGGAATTTTTTTTTTCTAAATAAATATTGGGTTTGTGTTTGGAGATTCTTTTGGATCATTGGACTTTGATTTCAAAATTTTCCCCTCCAATTAATTTGTTGAATTGAGGGAGCTTCGGAGAATTTAATTTATTTAAAGACTGTCAATTCTTTCTACTTAAACTTGTGACAGCTCTTCAAACATTTTTTTTCCTTGGGATTTGTGGGAGCTTTAAAGAATTTAGAGAAATCTGGATGCACCACTAGATTAAAACAGCAATATCGATTAAATTATTTATTTCAATGATAATGTAATAGTAAAATTAAATTTAGTAGTAGGACTAGGAGATGTATTTAATAAATGTGTATATAGGTATATTATTTATATATCTCTTAATAATATTTAAAAACAGTACATATTAACTATAAAAAATACTTATTATTACGTATATTAATTAAAAAAAATTTGAATCAAAATAGGGCTGATATATTATAAGGCTTGACAATAGTCCAGAAACAAAGAGAATAAACAACCGAAGCCCAATAAAACCAAAAATATCTATCAGCAAACAAAACAATAAATGCAAAACAAAAAAGAAAAGACAGAACAACAATCGTCAGGCGCCTTATCTTCTCGAGAAACCCATATCATCCCTCAAAACGTCCGCCACATCAAGAACCCAGGTGAAAAGTCGGACTATTCCTTGTTCAAACGCTGCAGAAACGCCTGGAAAAATCGGTCGATTCTTCTTCCTCATGAACAAGGCTAGCAACAAAACTTAAACCCCTAAACTTCCTTCCAATCGTTCCCTCAACGCAATCCTCTGCACTGAAACTGGTAAGTCGCAGACCCACCTCCCTAAAAAGCTCTTCCGCCTTCCTTCCAGCGCCAGTGTGTGAGCCACGCCATTTGCAGACCGCCGTACATGCAAGTAGGAAATTTCATCAAAACCCAAACCCATTCATCTGATATTATGCGTAATCGGTCTCAGTACCGATCTATCTTCATCCTTCTTCTCAATACTTTTGATGACTGTCAGGGAGTCGCCCTCCACCACCAGACGCCTAAATCCCATGGACAAAGCGAAGATTAACGCCCGTTCACACGCCCTAGCTTCCGCCATAAAGGGATCTGCTATATGTTCAAACAGATAAGTTTCTACACCTCTTATGGTTCCAGTAGAGTCCCTAGCAATGACTGCTGTAGTAGCTGTTTTGTCATCTGATCTGTAAGTCGCGTCAAAATTATCCGGTGGTCTCCATGATTCTATCAAACCAGTTCTGATTAATGGTTGAAAGGTCTTGTGAATCATATTGATTTCTTTTAAGTACCTACGAATAAAACCCAACACCTCTTGCAAACTAAAACGGACTCCTTCATGAATAAGTTTGTTTCTTCGAAACCAGAGGCTCCATAATGAAATTGCAATAATGCATCTTTGTTGTTCATCTGCCGTTAAAAAAGTATGAGCTAATCATTTCTTGCTACACCAGAACTCCTCGATATCTGGAATCTAAACTTGCAAGTGAGTCCACACACTTTTCAGCACACTACAGGACCACATCAAATAGCTAGAATCTTCCAGCTCGGCTCTACACAGAGGGCAAACAGACTCCACAGTTAACATCCGTTTCGCCAGATTGCTAGAATGGGGAAGCAAATTATTAACCAATCTCCAGACATGAATTTTAATTTTTTTTGGAATATTCAAAGGACATAATGCTTTGTAAAAATTTTTGTAATCCTCTTCATTAGAGCATATTGTAGTAGGTAGTTCAATAGGGGTAGTTAGGGCATGGTACCCACTTTTAACTGAGTAGATCCCTGACCCTTCATACTTCCAGACTAGCGTATCCTCCGTTCGACAATTAGCAATCGAAATAGAAAGAATTCTATCAGCCGTATTATCATCAACTATGCTGTATATCAACTCCATGTTCCAGGTATTAGAACCTGCATCTATTAATTGATTAACATGTGTCCAGGGTGGAATAATTTCATGATCTAAAACCCTGTTGTTCTCTTTTACAGGCAACAAGGGGTCATTCCAAATGTTAGCACGATCCCCCTTCCCAATCCGCCACAGCATGCCATCCGCGATCACATCCCGAGTACTACAGATGCTTCGCCAGGTAAAAGAAGGGTAAGAACCTAACCTAGCTGATAGTATATCGGAAAACAGAAAATATCGGGCTTTTAAAACTCTGGCTAACAAACACTTGGGTTGAACTAAAATGCGCCAAACTTGCTTTGCTAATAATGCCTTATTAAACAAGAATAAGTTTTTAAAACCAAGCCCCCCATAAGACTTTGGCCTACAAAGCGTATCCCAACAAGTCCAATAAATACCCTTCGCCGATTTGTTATTTGCCCACCAGAATTTATTCATGATGTTTTCCAATTTGCGGCATAACGTTTTAGGAAAAAGAAAACATTGCATGGCATAAAGGGGTGTAGCTTGCAAAACAGATTTAATGAATACTTCTTTACCCCCCATTGAAAGAAAACGGAAGTTCCATCCTGCAGCACGCTTTCTAAATCAATCAATAATGTCTGCAAAAGCCCATGTTTTTCTTCGTCCCACCATCATCAGCAGTCCCAGATACTTCTCAGGATTAGTAGCCATTCGAACTCCCAATAAATTTGTGATTTCCTCCTTCATTCCTTCATTTACATTGGCCCCAAAATAGACTAACGATTTGTCATAATTCACCTTCTGCCCTGCGCACATCTCGTATTCTTGAATGATTGCTCCTACGGTTGCAACTCCCTCACGTGTAGCATCTCCAAAAAGAATGCAATCATCTGCAAAAAACAAATGATTAATTGAAAGTTTTTCCCTGCCTATAGGAGCACCTCTCATACACTTTCTCTGTTTTGCATCTTCCAGAAGAGTGGAAAATCCTTCAGCACAAACTAAGAATAGATAGGGACTGAAGGGATCTCCTTGCCTCAAACCTCGCGATGGCGAAAAACATTCACTATCCTCACCATTAAGACAAACTGAATAAGTAACTGAGCTGACACACCTCATAATAAACACAATCCAATCAACATGGAACCCCAAAGCCCGCATCATTCCTGCAAGAAAATCCCACTCCACTCGGTCATACGCCTTACTCATGTCGAATTTAATAGCAAAGTGCCCTTTCTTTCCCCTCTTTTTCATATTTAGAGAGTGTAGGACCTCATAAGCAATCAGAACATTGTCTGAAATGAGTCTCCTAGGTATAAAAGCCCCTTGAGCTTCGTTTATACATTCTCCCAAAATATTACTCATTCGATTAACCAGCACTTTTGCAATAATTTTATAGACGACATTACAGAGGCTTATAGGTCTAAATTGCGACATTAATTTCGGCTTATCTACATTTGGAATTAGCAAATTCTCGTTTTGTTGATATCACCAAATTCGATCTGTCCATTCAGTACATCAAGGTAGTATCTCGAGACCTCAGGACCCCTTATATGCCAATAGCGTTGGAAAAAAATTACCGGAAAGCCGTCTACTTCTGGGGCTTTTAACGACGGTATCGATTTGACAGCATTCCAAACATCCTCCTCCGTAAAGCATTGTAATAAGGATTCGTTCATATCATCAGTTACCTTTCTTTCCACTAGATTAAGGAGATGCTCGTCCAATCCCATTTCAGAAGCGGTAAATAAATCAGCAAAATAATCTGATGCAGCCTTGAGCATATCTGCAGGCTCTGAATGCCAAACACCATTATCATCCACCAACTCAGAAATTTTGCCACGAGAATGACATTGACCAGCCATCTTATGAAAAAAACTCGTGTTGCGATCCCCATTTTTTAGCCAATTAACCCGGGCATTTTACTCCCAATATACTTCCTCCTTATCAGCTTCCAAATTGAGATCCAACTAGATCTCCACAATCTCAGCTAATACGTCATCTGAAACATCTTGAGAATAAAGGCCATCCAACCTCTGTTCAAGCTGAACCCGATATCTCTTTTCTTCTCTACTCCTGAATCTGTTTCATTTCAATAAATTGAGCCCCATAATCTCCAACTTATTAGGAATGCTTTCGGAAGAACCTTCCCACCATCTGCGAACTGTACCCTCAAAAGAACTGTCCAAGCACCATTTGGCCTCAAATCAGAATTTCTTTTCTTTATGTTGCATATCCATTCGACTCCCACCCATAGTGTTTAACAGAAGAGGACAGTGGTCTAAAAAGGAGTGTGTCAAATGTTTGATTTGATAGTTCAGAAAAAGCTCAATCCAATTCGGATTCGTAACCCCACGATCCAATCTTTCTTTAATATTAGTAGCCTTGAAACAACCTCTTTCCCATGTGAACCAACGCCCTATGAATCCCAGGTCGATAAGATTGCATTCTTCCAATGCCATTAGGAAATCCATCATTTGTCTTTCAGACCTCAAGCGTCCACCCCTCTTTTCATAAGAGCTAGTAATCTCATTAAAATCGCCCACAACAATCCATGGAGCATTGAGATCACCACTAAGTTGTCTAAGAATATTCCAAGACCCTCTCCTTTCCTGTTCAATCGGGTTCCCATAGAAACCCGTTAGCCTCCATTGTGCATCACAATCACTATCCTGAATCTCCACATCAATATGGAATGAGGAGAAACTTTTAAGACTAACCAACGAATTTCCTTTCCAACTTAAGGACAGACCACCTCTAGATCCCATAGCATTAATGTCAATACCATTTTCGAACCCACATTTTAATCTAATCAGCTCCATTTTTTTAGCACTTAATTTTGTCTCCATAAGAAACAAAATTCGGGGATTGATGGCTTGTAACTTGTTTCTGAGCCTTTTAACGGTTCGTGGTCTCCCCAAGCCACGAACGTTCCAGCTTAATATTTTCATTGTTCCCGGTTGCTCTGATCACCAGAGCTAGCCGATAAAATCAACGACCCAATTCCTGCCTTTGGGCCCAATATAACGGATGTACTTTCCACAGGCCTCTGCCTTTTCTTACCATCTAATATCTCCACCGGAACATTTTCCTCTTCTAAGCCCAACTCATAGGCCCAATTTCTGCACCCATAATGCTCATTTCATCTTTACGCCATTTGTTCCCCTGAATCTGCTCATTAGTGGGAATCTGGTAATTAAATCCTTTTGGCATTGAATTAGGATTAGAGATCTGATTGCCACGATTTACATCCATATTTTTCCTAGAATCTTCCCCCACATTTATTGCAGCATTGTGATTGAAAGTTTCCAAATTTTCTCCTACCCGCATTGTGCCATCCGCTTCCCTTAGCCATCTACTCTCCGCCGTGCGCCGCTGTCGAGGCTCCGCTTACAACGAGATATCCCACCCGAAAGTAATTTGAGAATAATCAATTCTTAGCCGGCACGGACAAAAACTTTCACCATGCCCAACTTACCACAAATGAAGCAGAACAAGCTGAGTTTTTCATACTTAAATCTTGCATAAACAATCATGGATGAACTAATCTGTATCTTCTTTTTACGTTTCAAAGGCGCCGAAATATCAAGACCGACTCGGATACGCATAAAATTCCTGAATCCCGAAGATAAATTGGATGTATCATAATCAATGAATTTTCCACAAAAATTGGCGAATTGTTTCGCCATCATCAACCCAGGGGGTAGCTCGTGGACTTGTACCCAAAATTCAGTTTGGTTCAATGGCATCGTTAAAGGGTTCCCTCCGATAGGAATTCTTTGCAGTATAAGCAAATGGTTATTAAAAAAACCATGGCGTGCCATCAAGAACCCTCCTCAGATCCACCTCATGAAAAAATTGGAAAAGGTACCTTTTATCGCCTAGATCTGTTATACAAATACCACCAATGGGGTGCCAAAGATTTACCATAGTGTTTCGCAATGAGGGGAAATGAACAACACTATCCGTTAAACATCGTCCCACTAAAGAGCATTGATATGACCTTACCACCACCTCTGCTTCCTCTTGAAAAGCTTCCTCTTCTTCATCTAGTAGACTCAAATTCGCAGATCGTTTTCCATCTATCACAAGAGAACCCTACAATACTCAATCTGACTTGAAGGATCGGAATTATAATGGTCGTCAAAAGAAGAAAAGAGAAGAAAAGGTTAAAAGAATTATTTTTTAATAAGAAAAGACATGCCAAACGGCAGACAGAGAAACCGTGCCAACCGGCAGACTACCACTCTTCTTGATAAATTAAAAGAAAAAAAGAAAAACTCTCTCACTTGAAAACTGAGACTGTTTATTAATTAAAAATTTTAATTTATTAACTAATAATACAATTATATAAATCTATTTTTATATTAAATAAATATCTTAAAAATAAATTAACCAAATAAAATATTTATAGTAAATAACTTAAAATGTTTTTTTATAAAAAACGAATAAAATTAGAACAAAATGTATTGCCAGGAAAAAATGGAAGAAAGTAATTATAGAGGGTCCAATTTAGACCTCATCATGGGTCGGGCCACCCAAAATGTGGGAGGGTTTGGACAAAAATTTAGACTCGAAAAATGGGCTTGGACAAAAAAATAAGGCCCGTTTAAAAAAGGGGCTTGTCCTTGGGTAAGATATTTTTGGCCCCAGGCCCGGCTCGGCCCGCATTCACTAAAAGACAAAAAAATATGCTCTTTTTTGTTTTTGTTTTTGAATGTTATTTTCTTGTTATTTTCTCCATATTTTGCTACCATTTTACTATTATGTTTCTACTATTTTATTGTTATTGTTTGAATATTGTATAAAACTTATTTTATTGTTAATTTTGTTATTATTTTAAAGGCATTTGTTAATTTTGTTATTATTTTAGAGGCATTTGCTTGTTAAGTTGTATTTATCTTAGGCCACGTTTGGTTCAGTATAATGAAATAGAACTGTAATGGAATAGAACTGTAATGAAATAGAGTTGTAATAGAATAAAACTGTAATAGTAATTCAATTGTTTGATTGAATGGAATGGAATAGAACTGTAATAGTATTTTTGTGTTCGGTTGAATGGAATAGAGTTGTAATAGCATAAGAAAAGAAGCTGAAATGACCAGAGAACCCTTAGCAGAAATTTTGTTAAAAGGATAATTATTGTTATTAAATTTTAATAGGAATATTATTAAATATAAAGTAATAAAAACAATAATACATAATTTAATCCTATTTTAATAAATTTATTATTAAATATGATTTAACAATAATAATATATAATTTAATAATATTCTTAATATAACAATTATTAAAATATGAATTAATAAAAATAATATATAATATTACAAAAAATAATATACAACCTACTTTATTACTTTTAAAATATAATGCATATTTAATGTGTTGGAATATTATTAGCAAAATAAATAATTTAGCATATATATCATAATCTATATGTTACTTAAAGAATAATTTAAAAGAGTAATTTAAAGAATATCTTGTCTCAAATATTTTTACTCACAGACAGATATTGAAATACAGCAAAAGAACTAATGAAATTGTTATGTTGTATATATATATATTTAACATATTTTCATTAATTTATTAATGTTGCTAGACATGTATAATATAAGAATCGCATGTAAAAATAAAAATGAATAATATAGATTTAATATTTGTAATCACAAACTCTCATGCAACTTCATTTTTACATGTGCCAAACTTCATAAAGAATATTGATTGAAAGTATCTATTCACAAAGAATAGCATTAAGGTTCCTTTAAAATACTGATCGAGAGTATTCTATAGAATCAAATATGATAATACAAGGCTATTTTAATATAATATATATTAATGGAAAATTATTGAACATATAAAGCTTCCCCGCATCAATGAATGTATTTTAGAAGCTGGAAAATACAAAGCAAGAATAACAATAGACTGAATATACTTGAATAACATGCAACCATTGGCTCCTCTTCTTGAAAATTTGTAAAGCTTTTGTAGTTGCAATCAATGGAAACAAAGTCTCCCAAGCTACCCATTTATCCAATGCTCCATAAACTGTCTCTTTTTCATTGGGAAGTTGAGAAACCTACTTTTACATATAGAATTAGTGTATATCTTTATCTTTAAATACTAAATACATACTATAACTAAAAACTATACCCAATATAGAGAATGCTCTATAAATTTTCCAATACATGAACTTATACAGACATGCAAATATGCATCAGGCATAGCAATAATAACAATTCAAGGTCAGGGTCAATACAAGCCAACAGAATATCTCGCTTGATATTTTAGAGGGCGAACTGGCCAACACTTTTTTGCCATCCCACCTTTGGATCTGGTCAAACAGATGGTTAGCGAGGTTAGTTAAATAAGCATACAATAGTGAATCAAGGCAGAAAAGTAGTCACTTGAATATCTTTCAAGTAGCCTCTAAAATGAGATCAGATACAAATCGAAAAAAAAGAACACATAGAATGAGAAACCAAAAAGTGTTTGAATTCAATCATGGCAGAATAGTATTCACCTTGGCATTTTTCCCCCAATCCATAATGTAAGATATAACATAAATGTGAATGAAACATAGAATATTGAATCAATGGTGAAATACATTTGCATTGTTCATTAGATAAACAAAGGCATTAGAATTCAATCATGGCAGAACAGTATTCATTTCGGCATCTTCCCCCCAAACCGCAACATAAGATATAGATACAAGTTGGAATGAAATATAGAACACGAATCAATAGAAAAAGGCATTTGCATTGTTCATTAGATGGCATTTGTGAAGCAAAGACACATCCCTTTCACTAATAAGCATATTAAGCAAAAACAAAATGCATAACAGATATGATACATACAATTCAGTAACAACTCTATAGTCTCCTTGAGTTGAACATGTTACACCAGACCAAGGTGGTAAATCACCATCACCACAAGGATCTTCCCCGATCCATGCATAAACAATTCTCCATCCAAGTGATGCTTTTATCTCATTTAAGGCTTTTACTGCAATAAAACTAACCAAATATCAACCCATTGCATCAAAACATGTTTATGCTCTATTTTAATTTTCTTAATGATGATAGCTTCAATTCTCACAAAATCTGTAGTAACAATAAACATTCAGATATCCTTAAAAACCAACTTTAAATTTCTAATTGATCAATTTAAGCTGCTCCATAAGAATTCAAGCTAAATGAGTAGTGTGTTAAAAGTGGGCTAAAAAAAGATGAAAACACAACTGAAGGACCAAGTAGAGCACAATTACTAAAAGAAATAGTTAGTTTGGACCCAAAAGAACATTGGAGATTTTACTTTATATAAAAAATGACATTTTGGCTAAACTTTTTTCCTTAGAAGAAAGAACTAGAAAATCTTAGATAATAGATTCAAAGAAGCAAACATATTCCATTAATTTAAGCTAAATACCAAATTCGCACATTAACTAAATTTTTTCCCCATTTTGTTTAAGCTAAATAAAGTTTCTTCCTTTTGCTTAAAATTAAAATGGTTTGTTATTGTCGGAGTTAGTGTTCTTTTCCTAGAATGTATCATCAAATTCACAAAAAACCAAACATCAAAAAGGAAATATTTAAGAAAATGAAGAACATAAAGAAAGAAAATTTTACTGGAAACAGAGACGAAGAGCCCAAATATCAAAGAAGGGTAAGTTTTTTCAATCTAATACAAATAGAAAGGAATCTCAGCGCTCTTCCTAGAAAGCCAAATTAATTGAACAAGGGTAAGTTTTACATTTGCTTTTACAATCGAAAAAGAAACATTGAAAAACAGATAGTTCAAATTAAAACTTACCAACTCTTGAATCTTGCGAGACGACTCGAAAAACACTTCACTTCTTTTTTTAAATGGATGAACTATTAGGGTTAGGAGGAAATGAGATTAAAAAGAAAATTTTAAATTAAGTGAAGAAGAAATGAAGTTTACAGTGGTGGAGGGAAGAAGAATGAAAAAAAAATCAGTTAGGGATTGGGGATTTCAGGTGTGGGAACAAGAACATATGAGTTGGGGATTTCAGATTGTGAGAAAGAGAGGAGAATATTGAGGGTAAAATTGAAACCATTCTCTAATTTTCTATTCCACCCATTCCTTGAATCACCATTCAGTGGGGGGAGCATGGAATGGTTTGATGCATTTTCACACTAAAATATCCCGTAATGAATATGGCTGTAATAACTTGTAACAGTCCGGTTTAGACCCTAGTCAGAATAGTGGTTTCGAGACCACAAATCCGAGTTATAAAAATATTTTAATATTATTTCTTGTGCTTATAGTATGTGAATTGACATGTGTGAAATTTCTGTGATTTAATTTATTCGTTTGTATGCTTAATTTGATAAAATCACTAAATTGCGTAAAATGCAAAATTAGCATGTTATATGTAAAAGTATCTATTTGCTATGACTTTTCTTATATGGAGTCCTTATATTGTTATTAAACCTTATGAATTTCTGATGGACAAAAATGCCTTAAAATAGTGAATTTTAAATGAAAATAAAAAAGGCTAGTTTAGTAATTAGCTAAATTAGTAAGTATTAATGAAACAAAAACATGAAATAAAGCGTTCATTCATCTTTTAATGCCAAAAATTCAAAGAGAAAGAAAAGAACAAAAGAGTTCTAGGGTTCGGCCATTGGAAGCTTTAATTTAGGTATGTTTTTGTTTAGGTTTTTGATGATTTCTATGTTTTTGTGATCGTTGCTTCTAGTACAACACAACCCATGTTTTAATTTATGAAATTGATGAAGATTTTGAGTTGTGCCATTGATGAAATTGTGAGTTTTGTGATGATAGTTGATGAAAAATGAAAGATATGTGTTAGATTAACATGTTTTGTCTTAGGATTTTTGATGAATTGAAGTATTTTAGGTTAAATTGTAAAAACAATATTTTGAAGGACTAAAATGTGAAATAAATAAAATGTGTGGAATTTTATGAGTTACATGAATATTTGGTCAAGCTATAGTGTGGTTAAATTTTGAATGTTTTGTGTTTTGTGAAATAAGGACTAAATTGTAAAAGTGTGATATTATAATGCTAAAGTGTAAAAAGGCCTAAATATGTGTTTGTGGATTAAATTGAATGAATGTGTGATTAAATTAGTTAAATTTGAATTTATTTAGATCAAGAACGAAAGAAATCGAAATTAGATCGGGGGAAGTCGAAAGTAGTCGAAATAGTCGATTTCATCCGTCATTATCCGAGGTAAGTTCAAAAGTAAATAAATGTTGTTAATTTCTATTGTATCTATTTTATTAGTACCGAAATGAATTGTTATCTATGTAAATGAATATGCTGAAATGAACTGAGCATAAGAGCAATATTTAAGAGCCTGAAATGATCGAGATAAGACGTCCGAAAGCCCCGTACGAACCTTAGGAATAGTTAGGATACATATGTCATGACATAAGATTCTGATATGTGATTTCGTGTAAGACCACGTTTGGGACGTTAGCATCGACTTGTGTTTACGTGTAAGACTATGCCTGGGACATTGGCATCATATTTTATTCGTGTAAGACCCTGTCTGGGACAGTGGCATCGATATGTGATACATGTAAGACCACGTCTAAGACGTTGGAATTGTATGAGCCTTCCGACTATCTTAGTATCCTTATTAATTCCGAATGGTTCAACGGGCATTAACGAGCTAAGATCGAATGTGAAACGAGTTAAAAGGTTCAGGTACGTGCCATGTTATATGAATATGAAAGTAAGGTAAGTATATGTGTTTGAGATGAATATATGAATTAGGCATGATAAAGGAGAAATTTATATGTGTTTATGAGTATATGAGTATTTGGTTAATGATGATATAATGTTATAGTAAATGTGATAATTTTGAGTTTGCAAGCATGATAAATTTTCATTTGGTTAAGGTTTGTTTGATTTGGCTAGTTGCTTTAATGCAAATGTTTAAAATTGCTCATTATTTGCTTACGACTTACTAAGCTATAATAGCTTACTTTGTGTGTATGTGTTTGTTTATTGTTTTATAGATTATTAAAGCTATGAGAAGCTCGGGATTCGTCGAGGATTATCACCACACTATCGAACTATATTTTGGTACCTTTTTGAAGTTGTATATATTAAAGTATGGCATGTATAGGCTAGAGTACTTGGTTGATGTTTTGAAATGTGTAAAGATAGCCATGTGATATGGCTTGTTAATAGATGTGTTCATGAATGAGTTTTGTTCATGCTTATTGATGCATAAGTTGGTAAGTTTTAATGTGCTCATATGTAACTAAATGAAATGGTACATATATAGGTGAGTTCATGGTTGATTTAGATGTTTAATTGTTGAAAAAATGCTATGAATTGAAATGGTTTAGATGAAGTATTAATTATATGTTTTTGATGGAAAATTTATACTTTAATTAGTATATATTTGAATAAGAATTGTATATGCAAATGAAAGATGTGATTAAGGGTCAAATTTTGCATGTTTTGATATGTTTTGTATACCTTTGGAGTATGAATTTAGGTTGGTTTGATGCTTGTAGGTTTGAACCAAAATTTGGGTGGCAAATTGGCCTTGTAAATGGCCTATATTTGCCCACACAGTTGAGCACACGGGCGTGTGTCTCGACCATGTCATTTAAGTTGGTAATTCGAAACAAGTCAGTCTTGCACACGGGTCAAGCACACGGGTGTGTCTTCGGCCGTGTGGACAAGTCAATATGTATGTCCTGTTTGCCACGGCTTGGACACACGGGTGTGTCTGAGGCCGTGTGAGGCATACGGCCTGCCTACACGGGCGTGTGACCCCTATAACTTTGAAAAATGTTAAGTTTTGAAAAAAATTTATATGTACTCGGTTTAGTCTCGATCCTCTCTTAATGCATGACTAAGGTCTCGTAGACCTATTTTAGAGACACTATGTATATAATTTGGTACGTTATGAAGATGATGTATCTTATGTTGTGAAATGATTGTAAAAGTTTTGATTTGTCTGATAACGCCTCTTAACCCTATTTCGGCGATGGTTACGGGTTAGGGGTGTTACATTTTATTGGTATCAGAGTTACGGTTTAGTCGATTCTTGAACTAACGTAGCACCTGTGAGTCAGCTATAAATGCCATATTTATAAACTGCGATAGTGTGATGATTCTTGATAATTGAAATGTGTTTTCGTATAGTAAATGGATCCCAATCGAGCTGTAGCAGATGATGTAGAAAGTAACGCGCCTACTCCCGCTCAAGGAACAGCGCCGACTGATTCTCGGCTGACTTCGAGTAACCAAAAGAGTGAGGCTAAACAAGCTTTTTTACCAAATGATGAATGAATGGTTTACTCAATATATCTGGAAGAATCCGGCTGTTCCACAACCATCTCCCCCACCAATTCCTCCTCAAATACCCGTATGCCACAAATTGTTGATCCAATATGAGTGAATAAGCCGCCAGGTCATAAAATCAGGAAACACGGGGCCGAAGAATTCAAAGCCACTGTTGATGATGATGCTGAGCGAGCTAAATTTTGGCTTGATAATATGATCCGTGTGTTTGATGAGCTATCCTGTACACCTGATGAAAGCATTAAATGTATGGTATCCTTGCTTCGAGATTCCACGTATAATTGGTGGAATACACTGATATCTACAGTTTCGGAAGAACGAATTACTTAGGAGTTCTTTTAGATTGAATTCCGCAAGAAATACATCAGTCAGAGATTCATTGATCAGAAGCGTAAAGAATTTCTTGAGCTGAAACAGGGTTGTATGACTGTAACAGAATATGAGCGGGAATTTGTGAGACTGAGCAGATATGATCGAGAGTGTGTTTCGACTGAACCAATAATGTGTAAAAGATTCGAAGACGGGCTGAATGAAGATATCAACCTATTAGTCAAGATTCTTGAAATAAAAGAGATTGTTGTACTTGTTGAACGAGCCTGCAAAGCTGAAGAGCTCAGGAAAGAGAAAAAAAAAGCTGACTTTGAAGCTAGAGATGCACGTAAAAGATTCTCAAGTAAGTCTTTCCAATCAGCATCAAAGAAATTTCGAGATAACTTTAGCCGTTCAAAGGCTACTACGGGTTATCCTAGACTGGATCGAGGTAGACCAGTTGTAGTAAACGACATCCCAGCAGTTATAGATTGAATGATCGGGCCTATTTCAAATGTGGATCACTAGATCATTTCATCCGTGAATGCCCTGAGTTGGCTGAGCAAAACACAGTACAAAATGTTAGATCGAGTAATACGGCAGCTCGAGGTAGACCACCCAGGAATACGGGTATGTGAGTAGCAGTCAGAGAGAAACTAAAGACACAGTTGTTAGATCTGAGGCTCGTGCACCTGCCAGAACTTATGCTATTCGTGCTAGCGAAGAAGCTTCGTCTCCAGATATAATTACTGGTACTTTCACTCTCTATGATACTAGTGTTATTGCATTGATTGATCCTGGTTCGACTCATTCTTATGTATGTGAGACTTTAGTATCCAGTAAGACGTTTCCTGTAGAGTCTACTGAGTTTGTAATTAGAGAATCGAACCCTTTAGGCAGGTGTGTTTTGGTAGACAAAGTGTGCAAGAATTGTCCGTTGATGATTCGAGATTCGTGTTTCCCAGCTGACTTGATCTTGTTGTCATTTGACAAGTTTTATATAATTCTGGGTATGGATTGGTTAACTTTGCAAGATGCTATTGTGAATTGCAAACAGAAGACTATTAATTTGTGATGTCAGAATGATAAGATTATTTGGATTGAGTCTAATGATTTGAATGGTTCACCGGCAGTGATATCTTCGATGTTAGCTCAGAAATATGTGAGAAAGGGTTGTGAAGCTTACTTTGTTTATGTGCTTGACTCTAAAGTGACAAAAAAGAAGATTGAATCAGTACCAGTTGTGTGTGAGTATCCAGATGTGTTTCTCGAAGAATTACCAGATTTGCCACTGATCCGAGAGGTAGAGTTTGGTATTGAGTTAATGTCGGGGATGACTCTGATATCGATAGCTCCGTACAGAATGACACCAACTGAATTCAAAGAATTGAAAGCTCAATTGCAAAAATTGACAGATAGAGGCTTCGCACGACCGATTTTTTCTCCTTGGGGTGCACCGATTTTGTTTGTGAAAAAGAAAGACGGAACTATGAGAATGTGCATCAACTACAGACAACTAAACAAGTAGCTATAAAGAATAAATATCCTTTGCCACGGATTGACAACTTATTTGATCAGTTGAAAGGGGCTACAGTGTTTTCTAAGATAGATTTGAGATCGGGTTACTATCAACTGTGAGTTAAAGATTCCAATGTGCTGAAAACTGCTTTCTGAACGAGGTACGGACATTATGAGTTTCTAGTTATACCTTTCGGAATTACTAATGCACCTGTTGTTTTTAAGGATTTAATGAACTGAGTCTTCAAATAGTATTTAGATCGATTTGTGGTTCTGTTCATAGATGACATGATTATCTATTCTTGTGATGAATCCGATCATGCTGAACATTTGAAATTAGTGTTACAAACTTTACGTGATAAGCAGTTATATACGAAGTTTAGTAAATGTGAGTTCTGGTTATGAGAAGTCATTTTTTTGGGACATATTGTGTCAGTTGTAGGGATACGAGTTGATCCGAGCAAGATTTTAGCAATTTTATATTGGAAACCTCCGAGAAATGTGTCAGAAGTTTGCATTTTTCTGGGACTAGTGGTATATTATAAACGGTTTGTAAAAGGCTTCTCTATGATTACAACCCCGATGACTCAAATCCTTCAGAAAGATGTCAAATTTGAGTGGTCAGAAAAGTGCCAGAAAAGTTTCGATTAGTTGAAAGCTTTTTTGACTGAAGCTCCAGTGTTAGTTCAGCCAGAATCGGGTAAAGAATTCGTTATCTATAGTGATGCATCTTTGAATGGTTTAGGTTGTGTTTTAATGCAGGAAGGTAAAGTTATAGCTTATGTTTCCAGATAGTTAAAGCCACACGAAAAAAACTATCCGACACATGATCTGGAATTGGCAGCTATTGTGTTTGCATTAAAGATATGGCGCCGCTATCTGTTTGGTGAAAAATGTCACGTTTATTCTGATCATAAAAGCTTAAAATATTTGATGACTCAGAAAGATCTAAATTTACAACAACGAAGATGGTTAGAGTTGTTAAAAGATTATGAACTTGTGATTGATTACCATCCGGGAAAGGCTAATGTTGTTGTTGATGCTTTGAGTCGAAAATCATTGTTTGCCTTACGAGAGATGAATACTCAGTTGACCTTATCTGATGATGGTTCGCTAGTAGCTGAGTTGAACTCAAAACCATTATTTATTCAGCAAATTTGTGAGGCTTAGAAAGTTGATAACGAATTGATAGCAAAACAGGCTCAATGTGATGTCAATATTGATTCAGAGTTCCGAGTTGATACTGAAGATTGTTTGAGGTTCAAAGATCGAATATGTGTTTCGAGAAATTCAGAGTTAATTTAGATAATTTTAAACGAAGCTCATAGCAGTCGGTTATCTGTTCACCCGGGTAGTACAAAAATGTATAATGATTTGAAACAGCTCTACTGGTGGCCTGGTATGAAACGAGATATCTCTGATTTTGTTTCGAGAAGAAGATCCTTTGAGAGATCTCATGAAAGCAGGAAATGACCAAATGTTTGATCTGTCAACAAGTCAAAGCTGAGCATCAGGTACCATCTGGGTTACTTCAATCGATTATGATACCCGAGTGGAAATAGGACAGAGTCACGATGGATTTTGTATTAGGTTTGCTTTTGTCACCGAGTAAGAAAGATGCAATCTGGGTTATTGTAGATAAATTGACTAAATTGGCTCATTTTGTTCCAGTTCGCACAGATTATTCACTTGAAAAGTTTGCTGAGTTGTACATTTCTCAGATTGTGAGATTACACGGAGTGCTTATTTCTATGGTTTCGGATAGAGATCCTAGGTTCACATTGCGGTTTTGGAAGAAACTGCAAGATGCACTAGGTACAAAACTACACTTTAGCACTGCTTTCCTTTCGCAGACAGATGGTCAATCCGAACGAATCATTCAGATACTCGAAGATATGTTGAGATGTTGCATTCTTGAGTTTGAAGGTACGTGGGAACGATACTTGCCACTGATTGAATTTGCGTATAATAATAGCTTTCAATCAAGTATCAAAATGGCACCTTATGAGGCTTTGTACGATCGTAAATGTCGAACACCTTTGTATTGGACTGAACTCAGTGAAAATAAGATATACGAGGTCGATTTGATCAAAGAGACTGAACAAAAAGTGAAAGTGATTCGTAATAGTCTGAAAGCCGCGTCAGATCGTCAAAAATCGTATGCAGACTTGAAACAGAAAGATATCGAGTTTCAAATCGGAGATAAAGTATTTTTGAAAGTCTCGCCGTGGAAGAAAATACTCTGATTCAGACGTAAAGGCAAGTTAAGTTCAATATTTATTGGGCCGTATGAGATTATTGAGCGTATTGGGCCGATTGTTTACAGACTGTTGTTGCCACCTAAGTTAGAAAATATTCATAACATATTTCATGTTTCTATGCTACAACGATATCGATCTAACCCATCGCGTGTAATTTCCCCATCTGAGATTGAGATTCTATCCAATATGACTTACGAGGAAGAACCGATCCAGATTTTAGATCGCGAGATGAAAGAATTGAGAAATAAGAAAATTTCTTTAGTAAAAGTCTTATGGCATCGACATGGGGTTGAAAAAGCGACGTGGGAGCCCGAAGATGTTATGAGAGAACGTTATTCAAACCTATTCGTTGGTAAGATTTTCGGGGACAAAAATCCCTAAGGGGGAGAATTGTAATAGTCCGATTTAAACCCTAGTCATAATAGTGGTTTTCGGAGCACAAATCCGAGTTAGAAAAATATTTTAATATTATTTCTTGTGCTTATAGTATGTAAATTGACATATGTGAAATTTCTGTGATTTAATTTATCCGTTTGTATGCTTAATTTGATAAAAGGACTAAACTGCGTAAGATGCAAAATTAGCATGTTATATGTAAAAGTATCTATTTGCTATGGCTTTTATTATATGGAGTCCTTATATTGTTATTAAACCTTATGAATTTTTTATAGACAAAAATGCCTTGAGATAGTGGATTTTAAATGAAAATAAAAAGGCTAGTTTAGTAATTAGCTAAATTAGTAAATATTAATGAAACAAAAGCATGAAATAAAGCATTCATTCATCTTTTAATGTCAAAAATTCAAAGAGAAAGAAAAGAACAAAAGAGTTCTAGGGTTCAACCATTGGAAGCTTTAATTTAGGTATGTTTTTTGTTTAGGTTTTTGATGATTTCTATGTTTTTGTGATCGTTGCTTCTAGTACTACAAAACCCATGTTATAATTTATGAAATTGATGAAGATTTTGAGTTGTGCCATTGATGAAATTGTGAGTTTTTTAATGATAGTTGATGAAAAATGAAATATATGTGTTAGATTAACATGTTTTGTCTTAGGATTTTTGATGAATTTAAGTATTTTAGGTTAAATTGTAAAAATAATATTTTGAAGGACTAAACTGTCAAATAAATAAAATGTGTGGACTTGTATGAGTTACATGAATATTCGGTCAAGCTATAGTGTGGTTAAATTTTGAATGTTTTGTGTTTTGTGAAATAAGGACTAAATTGTAAAAGTGTGATATTATAAGGACTAAAGTGTAAAAAGCCTAAATATGTGTTTGTGGTTAAATTGAATGAATGTGTGATTAAATTAGTTAAATTTGAATTTATTTAGATCAAAAACGAAAGAAATCGGAATTAGATCGGGGGAAGTCGAAAGTAGTCGAATAGTCGATTTCATCCGTCGTTATCCGAGGTAAGTTCAAAAGTAAATAAATGTTGTTAATTTCTATTGTATCTATTTTATTCGTGCCGAAATTAATTGTTATCTATGTAAATGAATATGCTGAAATGAACTGAGCATGGGAGCAATATTTAAGAGCCTGAAATGATCGAGATAAGACGTCCGAAAGCCCCGTACGAACCTTAGGAATAGTTAGGATACATATGCCATGACATAGGATTCCGATATGTGATTTCGTGTAAGACCACGTTTGAGACGTTAGCATCGACTTGTGTTTACGTGTAAGACTATGTCTAGGACATTGGCATCATATTTTATTCGTGTAAGACCCTGTCTGGGACAGTGGCATCGATATGTGATACATGTAAGACCACGTCTAAGATGTTGGAATTGTATGAGCCTTCCGACTATCTAAGTATCCTTATTAATTCCGAATGGTTCAACGGGCATTAACGAGCTAAGATCGAATGTGAAAACGAGTTAAAAGGTTCAGGTACGTGCCATGTTATATGAATATGAAAGCAAGGTAAGTATATGTGTTTGAGATGAATATATGAATTAGGCATGATAAAGGAGAAATTTATATGTGTTTATGAGTATATGAGTATTTGGTTAATGATGATATAATGTTATAGTAAATGTGACAATATTGAGTTTGCAAGCATGATAAATGTTCATTTGGTTAAGGTTTGTTTGATTTGGCTAGTTGCTTTAATGCAAATGTTTAAAATTGCTCATTATTTGCTTATGACTTACTAAGCTATAGTAGCTTACTTTGTGTGTGTGTTTGTTCATTGTTTTATAGATTATTAAAGCTACGAGAAGCTTGGGATTCGTCGAGGGTCATCACCGCACTATCGAACTATATTTTGGTACCCTTTTGAAGTTGTATATATTAAAGTATGGCATGTATAGGCTAGAGTACTTGGTTGATGTTTTGAAATGTGTAAAGATAGCCATTTAATATGGCTTGTTAATAGATGTGTTCATGAATGAGTTTTGTTCATGCTTATTGATGCATAAGTTGGTAAGTTTTAATGTGCTCATATGTAGCTAAATGAAATGGTACATATATAGGTGAGTTTATGGTTGATTTAGATGTTTAATTGTTGAAAAATTGCTATGAATTGAAATGGTTTAGATGAAGTATTAATTATATGTTTTTGATGGAAAATTTATACTTTAATTAGTATATATTTGACTAAGAATTACATATGCAAATGAAAGATGTGATTAAGGGTCAAATTTTGCATGTTTTGATATGTTTTGTATGCGTTTGGAGTATGAATTTAGGTTGGTTTGATGCTTGTAGGTTTGACCCAAAATTTGGGTGGCAAATTGGCCTTGCAAATGGCCTATATTTGCCCACACGGTTGAGCACACGAGCGTGTGTCTCGACCGTGTCATTTAAGTTGGTAATTCGAAACAAGTCAGTCTTGCACACGGGCCAGACACATGGGCGTGTGACAGGCCATGTGGATTAAGTCAGTGTTGCCCACGGGTCAAGCACACGGGCGTGTCTTCGGCCGTGTGAACAAGTCAGTATTTATGCCCTATTTTGCCACGACTTGTGCACATGGGTGTGTCTGAGGCCGTGTGAGGTAAACGGCCTCCCCACACGGGCGTGTGACCTCTGTAACTTTGAAAAATGTTCAGTTTTGGAAAAATTTTGTGTGTACTCGATTTAGTCCCGACCCTCTCCTAATGCATGACTAAGGTCTCGTAGACCTATTTAAGGGACACTATGTATATAATTTTCTATGTTATGAAGATGATGTATCTTATGTTGTGAAATGATTGTAAAAGTTCTGATTTGTCTGGTAACGCCTCTCAACCCTATTCCGACGATGGTTACGGGTTAGTGGTGTTACATAACTATTACAGCCAACCAAACAATGGTTTGATTGTGGGCCTACCGAATTGGGCTATAATGTATTATCATTACAGTCAGCAAAACATATCCTTAGTGTTATTTAAGTCTACATATTTTTTAAAAATTATATTCAATTTGTTGGGAAATATTTATTTTAATGTTTTTAGTATTTTTAATGTATTATATATATTTAAAAATTATATAAAAAATTAATACAGGTGGGTCGAGTCGAGTCCAGGTTTTAGGATTTTTATCCGGGTCGGACTTTAGCAAAATTTTAGGCTCATTTTTCGGGCCGAGTCGGGCTCGGGCCTAGTAAATGGGCCTAAAATTTTAGTTGAGCCTAACCTGGCCCATGATCACCTCTAGTCCAATTAACACTTGCGAGAATTCTACCTAAAATATCTAACAATTTTAACTCTCTCTTTTTTCGCAAACCATGACAAATGGTATATTTTTAATAGATTCGTTTAGATTAATATTAATATAATTATACTGATAAAATTTTGAATCAATTTAATTATTTTAGCGCATTAATTTAAAATATTATATCTATTAATATATTTAATAATTGAAATTTTCCTTTACATAAAAAATATATATTTTTTATTTTACTCTAAACTTAATGTATATTTATATAAATAAATCATGAAATATGATTGTTAAAATATTGATCATAAAAAGAAATTAATAAATTTATCAAATATATATAAATGATAAAAAAAATTTCCATTAATATAATGAAAGAAGAAAGATTATTATATGGTTAATATAATAAAAGAAACTTAACAAACGAACACCTTCAAACGGATAAAAATGTTGACATACCTGAAAAATAAAAATAACATTGCAACATTTTAAATTAATTTGTAAAGTGTTATTTTTTTTATTCTATGCGCAATGTATAAAATAATAAATATAATCATTATTATTTATATTTTTGTCAATTTAATCTTATCCTTTTTAATTAATTTAATCTTCAAACCTTTTAAAAAAACCGAATCATTGTTTTTCTAATGAAAGATTTGAGTAAGAGCATAATAACTTGTATATAAAACAAGTATTGCGATGTCAAAATAATACATAAAGATTGTCACACATTTGCCATGCCAACATAAATCTAATATTTTAATTGATATTTCTATTAAAAAAATTGATTTAATTCTTTTTGAAAATATCAATGCTCAAAGTAGGTTAAAAAATAAAGACCAAATTAATAAAAAAATTTAAATATTAAAATCCAAATTTACTCAAAAAATTATTAGACGATGCTGAATTTTTTTTAAACATATCCACTTAACTACTCGTATATGTATGACCAAGTAACTAAACTATTCAAAGAACTGGAATAGACTTGGAAAATATATCCACACAAACCTACACAATGATAATAATACACGTGGAACCTCGAAAATTCCTGAAACCACCTCTTTACTATTAAGCTAAGACCTCATAAGGCAAATTAAGATTTCTTGAAGAACTTAATAGGTACAATATTATATCAAAATTATTTTATTCAATTACACATTAAAAAAAAACAAAGATGATGACTCAAGACGGAAATTTTAATTGGATAACCAACCAGCTACATCTTAAAACATCAGAAGAGCGTCAAGTAAACAAGTAAAAGTAATAGCAATAATAATAAAAAGAGAAACAAATTGAAAGCCTGGGAAAGATGATAAAAATGAAACATCAAATTATTAAATATTTAAATATAGACATAAAAATATCAATCCAACTAAGGTGGCCCAGAAAGACAGCTCCTTTTCTACAATTAAAAAAAAAAAACATTTTGCTTCTTCTTTGCCCAAAATTCAATTGAACATTTCCAAGATTAACCTCTTTTACCTGACATAGGCATCATTCAACTCAAGATATGACCCAAACTACATAATTGTACACGAACAACTTCTTTCACTTCCATTATCGAATTCATCGTCCGATCCACCTGTTTCACTGACATTAGACAGAAACGTACAATTTCATCACCATAGTTCAAGGTAATCATATGATAGACTCAAAAAAAAAAAAAAAGTGAAGAAGGACTGAAAGAGCGAGGGGTTGACATGCAAAAACATGAAAAGAAGAACTAACAAGGAGGCTATTTGAACAGTTAAATAAAAATAAACAAGAAACCTAGGATTTTCACCATCTAAGAAGTAAGAAGCGATACCTGGCTATGGAATTACTGCAAACCAAACGAATGTGCACTATGGATAACATATTTAACAGTTTTGGAATAAGGAGCTGAAAGGAAAACTGGTAGGTTACTTATTAAAATAGCCATGCTAACGGCATACAATGCACACATTTCTTGCAAGTCTTTTGACAAAATACTTTGGAAAAAAAACAGAGGATGAAGGAAGACTGCTAAGTGATTATCTGCCTAGTGCTATATAAGAAGACAATATTACCATCCCAAAAATGCATGCTGACATGCATCTAATAACAAAACCACATTCAACAGCTCAACTAAAACCTAAGGGGCTATATATGTATTAAGTATGCATGTATATTTTACTAGTGCATACCTTGGAATTCTAAATAAAAGTGTAATCCAGGAGGGAAAACTCCTCCGAAAACACAGGTATGTTTTATAACACAATTGTCTGGTCCTATCATTTTCAGTATGGACCAGTCCTCAAAAACATAAATGCACCATTGATATACCAACCGAACACTCTAATCAATGACAAGCAAGCAATGATCCAACATTGATGTATCACAACACCTTGAACAACTTAAAGGCGTTCACACACAGAAAAACCATTAACTCCAAATGTAATTAATGTTCAATCTCTACCAACCAAACACCCCTTTGCATGGATTTAAAATAAGATGATCAGCTGTCTTCCTGTTTAGTTGCTTTCGATGTGTCAAAATTTGATGACCAATTAAAATTGATATGAAAATTACACACTTCTTAAATCCAAAGTACACGTAAAAATTTGAACATCACATAAAAATTTATTGAAAAAAAGTTCTAAAACTTTCAAATTTTGAGTTGACTTTTCAAGATCCATGATAAATCTAATATCTTTTCTATAAATAAAGTTGACATATTAGCTACCCAAGTGATACATTCAAGAGTACTTTCTCCTTAATAAAAAAAAAAAAAAAAAAGATAGATTATTTTTCCTCATAGAATAATCACAGTGATCTCAGTGATCCATGATCAATCCAATATCTTTTCTATAAATGAAGTTGACATATTAGCTACCCAAGTGATACATTCAAGAGTAATTATTAAAAAAAAAAAGTATTTTTCCTCATAGAATAATCTCAGTGATCTTGAGTAAAAACTCAGAAGTATGCCCACAACTTTAGCATTTCTAATAATTTTCTTCTTAAGCTTTAAAATATTTTAGTCCCAAGAAATTTACTTTCATCTATATGATTTTGTAGGTTAACTGTCATTACTCATCGTAATAACACAAATTACCACCTACTAGGAAATAATGATGCATTCCGCTCAATTTATTCAAATGATAACTTAAACAGGAGTAGGGCATGTTAATCACATTTTGAAAGCCTAGAAATATGTGTCGGCTTCTTACATAACCTCAAAAGATCATATATACGTGCTTCAGGTTTCAGATTTTGAGAACCAATGCAATCAGATCTATGTAAATCATGAACCAGGAACTATGCACTCATGCATCGTAACTAAGCAACCAGTAGCAAGGCTTCCTATACATTTACAACCAAGAAACCAATCCAAAGTTTGACAAAATTTAGCATCAACAGAGAAGTCCAATTCATATCTATGGGGCATGTTGTAACATCATTCAGATCCAATTTCAAGTTTCCAACATGTTATTTTCCTGTTCAAGAAGTAAATACCCCAAACTCAAATTTTCTATTGTTACCATTCTTTGAAGGAAAACTATGTAACAAAATAAGATTGCACAAAGCTGTTTTGATTTATAGTATTACACAAATTGCAATGGGTGTCAACAGAATTCAGAGAAAGTTTTCGTATTTTCTCAAGCAAGAAAATTTTGATATGTGAATGATTACACTATTTTACGACCCATGGGACGAGTGTCCATAGAATCATGGGGGATGCTATTCAATATTCAAAACTCCCTTAATAACCAGCTATAGAACAATGAAAAGTGGAAGTTCAACATGCACATAAACTAAGACAGAAAACATATCATGATAGCATATAAACTTTAAAAAAAATGTTACTGCATTGCCCTAGAACTTTAATTAAGAGCAGAATTTATCGTACCTGGGCTCAAATTCCCTGATTTCAGCTAGCTCACTACCATGAGCATCCGTCCACTGTACCTTTCTTCGTTCTGGATGACTAGGGATATCACCATCCTTTTCCCCTGATGCCTCATGGTAATTAACATCTTCAACAGGAATGAGAGTATTAATTGGTCGCTTCTTCAAACTACTTTTAAGGGCAATCTCTCTTACGTTACTATTTCCATCATCAAGTTGACTTGCGTGATCATTAGTTTTATCCAAAACATGAAGTTCTGGCAAGACATCCTGCTGTTGAACAGGGCCAACTTTCAAAGCCGATGCGGCATCAAGTCCAGCGGAAGTGCGACCAAAGCAGACAAAAGAGGTGCACCCGCGGGAGAGCCGGTTCTTGATGGAAGCCAGTTGATTCAGGTCAGGTTCAGATTCTTGGTCCACCAACTGGTAATGATTCCACGGCGAAATTCTCATGGGCTTGTCCTCGTGTTTCTGACCCAAGAGAAGAAGGGCCAAGCCCTTGCTATACCCAGACACTGAAGAACTGAAGAACCCTCCTCCTTCTACTGTCAATAACATGAGTTCTTCTCATCTGGGGCACCCAGATAACACCTTTGTTTTTCTTTTCAACAACCCTCAAGTTACAACAAATTGAAGCAAACTAGCCCTAACTCCTTCATCCGTCCATATCTCAGAGTCAGTGAAAGTTATGAAAATTTCCCAAACAATCAAATTTAACAATCAGTTAAAGGCAAAGCACTTAAATTTCATACGTAGTTACTAAGGAAGTGCAATCCGAAGCAACCAAAAGTTATTGCAGACATAATAACTATTGAATTCCTTAAAATTATCAACAATGTCAATCCTCTTTAAAAAATTTACTACCACACATAATTAATATCCATGAATTTATTAAATAATTATTTAAACTTCAATGCATTAATTTTATTATTTTTAAGCTCTAAAGAAAAAAAATCAACAGAGTTAGTATTTTATACACTGGACCAGCTCACAGCAACACTCAATAAATATAGATAAACTCTTAAGAACATCCATGGCAAATAGAAAATAAAAAAAATTAAGAGTGATTTAAGATCTGTCTACTTTTGATGTAACAAGGGCCAGCTTAAAGCAGTGCTCTCTGTTTGATTGAAGTGAAACCATTAAAAATGGAACACATAGAAGTTGACAGTGAACATATAAAATTAAAAGGAAAAAAAATGAAATAATTTGCTTTCCTTTCACTTTCTCGGGAAACAAACAAGAAATCAGATCAAAAAAGCAGCTTTAAAATTTACCTGATGGCGATTAAACGGATCTGAAGAGTAGAAGAAACTCAAGAAAATCAAAATTGGCGGCGCCGGAATGTTCGCGCGGCGAACGTACGAATTAATCGACGAGATTTTGAAAAAAGGCGAGGCAAAATAGGAAAATAAAAATAAAAGCCGAAGAAAAAAAAAGAAATATTAGAGTAGGGAAATAAAAAGAAAGAGTTTATGTTTAGTTGCTAAAGTAATCCTTGGAAACATAAATAATTTAAATATAAATATAATATATATTAAATTATTGAATCAATCATATTTATTAATAATTTTTATAAATAATTCTAAGTGAATGATAAGGATAGTGACATCCACGGCGGAAGATAGCGATTAGCGGTGGGTCCCCGTTTTTCTTATTTATTTTTTTGGATCTTTTAAGAGAAAAAATCAAAAAAAAGAAGAAAGAAAGATATGATGGGAAATTGTGTGTTGGAAAGGTAAACTCATAATTAATAGGGATTATGATTTTTCTGAACTTCTAATTTTATAAAAAAATTAATTTAATAATTAAATTTATATTTTTTATCAATTTACCTTTAAAAAAGATAAAAAAATTAATGATTATTAATTTTATTGATGTGCCATACACTTGACTTATCACGTTAATAACATGTCAGTATTTAATTAATTTTTTAAATTTTGAAAATATTTTTTTTATAAATTTTATACATTTTAAATAATCTTAATGATTTTTAATTTTTAAAAATAATTCTTATAATTTTTTTTGAAAATTTAAAAAATTAATTAAATGTTAACTTGTCATCCATATGGTAATCCACGTGTACGCCATGTCACATTAACAAAGTTAAAAAATGTTAACTTTTTCATCCATTTTGGATAATTTGACAAAAAAATACAAGTTTAAGAGTTAAAAAAAGACGAAAATTTAAATGAAAAGTTAAAATATTTTTTTTGTAAAGTTGAAGGGCCAAAAAAGTTAAGATCAGCTTTGTTTGTTTATAATAACATTACTGTTTAGCCTTAATCAGTAATTAAAATTTTTAATTTTTTATCAACTAAGTCCTAGATGGTTAATCTTATTGTTATTGTAAAAATTTGAACAACAAGGCTTCAAATAAATTTAAAGCATTCCATTCTAAGAACTGCGAATTATGAATTATTTAAATATTCTTTGTTAGTTCCTGAATTCATATACAATTTGAAAAAAATTAAAATGACTCTAATTTCGTATTGCATACTTTTTTTTTACCAATAACTTGATTGTTGGGTAGATACTCCTATTCAATTGGGATTCAATATTAAATACTCATATTGACACATATTATAATTAAATTTAAATATTTTATAAGTTAATCGATTTCAAATTCAAATGTTAAGAAAAAAATGGTATAATTATTTAGTCAGTTACCATCCATATCTATTATTAATTTTTTAAAAAAAATCAAAATTATTTTGAAGTTCAATTTCCATGGTGACCTTTTGTTTATTGGTATCTCAGAATAGTGATGCAAGTCAAAGGAAGGCAGATTAAGGTTAAAGTTGGTGGAATAAAGCCATAGCCACGTATTCCTAGTTATAATGGATTTAATAAGGAGCTAGTGCTAGGCAGACATGGTCTCAAGCAATAAAAGGAACTATGCATAGTTTTGTTCCTTTTATTATTTTGTCAACCCACTTTCTTTGTTTTTTTTATGGCTATTTGTCACATTTATCATTGCATCATCAAATTCTTACTGCTATGCTATTTGACTGAGTTATACAGATATACTTTTGAATTATTGAATACAAGTTTCTTAACCCAAAAAAAGAAAACTCTGCGTGAAATATCTTAGAATTAAATTATTAAAAAATGTTCAAAAAATAGTTTAGAATATTTATTTGGCCATTGTACTTTGTACAAGTTTATTTTTCTTTATACTATTAAGATATTTTAAATATTTTTCAGCACAAACCATGTTTAAAATTGTTTTGTATGAAGCAGTTATCAAAGTATAATAAGGCTGTTGTAGGATTTCATAGCTTAAACAAAGATTCTACATAAACAAAATGATCAAATCCAAATAAGCACTCACAAGGAATTCTTATACAGTAAAATTTGAGAGAATTTTAACAAGCCCTTCGAAATATTTTTTTCCCTTAAAAAAGTAGCTGAATTTTGACTGAACAAAAAATGCTTTACTATGAAATTTAAACCCTCCAAGCAAATAGAACTGAAACACAAACCGAGCACAAAGACGACACACTACACTAATCTTTTTCAAACGCCTTCAACCGGTCACCTCTGCCAATGTGCTTTTTATTTCTGTGTGATGTTTAACCATCTTTATGTCATGCTTTCTTTACTTGGGAAACAGCAGCGACAAACAAAATGGTGATGCACCAAAAGCCCTTCCTGATCTTGTTAATCGTTGGGGGTTCAAAAGGGAGTTACCTTGCATTCTCAGTAGGTAGATTCATGAGATGGACTATCGGCATGCATGTCCATTGAGGAGTCATTAGAGCTGAGAGGATTTGAATCCCTAGTCTGGTTTTGGAGAAAGCTAGGTTCATTGTTCCTGGCTCCGTTTCCTGAAGGAAGGCCGCCATTAGGACAGTAGCCTTCTTGAGCAATGTGGTAATGCTGGAGACTCCGACGAACAGGACTTGATAAAGCATTTGAGAACACTAAATTTTTGGACTGCTGATCACAATGGTCAGGGCGAGTTCCCTGCCCAGCAGTTTGGCCAGGTGAGCCTGTAGAGACCATGAAACCGGTATTCATGAACTGCATCGCAGGCTGGGAATGCTGCTGTTGGCTTGGTGCTCTAGGTGACATTGATGGCTCTTCACCATAGTCTAGTTCATTCTAAAACAGGATCACACAATATTCAGATTCTCAGAATATGATAAAGGTTATCACAAAAAGGAAGGATCAGAAAACACACAAGGGTAACTCGTGCCAAAAAGATCACAAGAAGATCCCCACATTTCAGAAGGGAGAACCAACCCTTGCTATCTTCGAAACAAATATACTAGCATTTACAAAAATCTTTAGAGGCCAAAACTAGATCACAAAACTAACCATTTTTGCTTCCAAGAGCAAACAATACGTTTCACCATCAACGTACTGAATACTGATGTCACTCAAGGACATTTGGCATCTAGTTGATTAGCGTGCAAACTTAACTACCGAAGAACATAATAATACTCTTGCAAGTCTTTCACCCTTTCTGATGCAAAATATGAGAACTAAACAAAGACAGATTTGTTGTTTAATATGCAGTAAATATATTGAAGTTACTGTTTATAGCAGTGATCTTTGTACAAGCACTTGATTTTGACACTTGAACAACATAGATGGCCTACTACATTTTAGAATACTATAGTGTAATATGATGATGCACGTGCAAGGGGGAGAATTAACAGCAACAGATTGAAAGGAGGTTGCCCCTGCACATCCATGTTCTGTGTTCGCAACTGTTATGGCAGCTATCTTACTTCATGAGTCATTGATCTATAAGTGTTCTTTTTAGTGTAAAAAGAGACCTCTAACCAGCCAACATCCTTGGCCAAAGTACAAAAACTGAACCAGCATGCTGGTTGTGGCATATTTTATGACTAAGGTCACCTCTATATTCTATAACAGTTAAGTCAATAACCTAGGGCAAGCACTAACAAAGAGTTCAACGATTGAGTTGGACGAATAACCAAAACAAAGCACTATAATGATTTCATATCGATGTGTTCAGAACCAAAATCATAGAAAATAATGATTTCACCAAATTGTGAAGACCCAGGAAATCAACCAAAGCTTATTACAAAGGAACAAGGCTCTTTTGTTTTATTTGCAGAAATATTCACATCTCAGAGATCAATGCAATAAATTTGAAACTAGTACTGGTACCATTAGTCATAAAAACATGCAAAACTGGATCCAAGATTTTTAAAACTACTTCCCCATGTCAGTACTCTATTGCAACAAGGAAGACTTGCATACTTTCAGCATTGACCAACTTGCATGCAACTAGATTAAATTGTCTCCTCCAAGTAAAGGGAACAACAAGATCTTATACAAGTCTAGATAACTTTCTTTGTTCCTTGTTTATAATTTTCCTTCAAATAAAACAAAAAACAACGTTGCATCTCACCACTTCCAAACAATTTAAACAAATGTCAAAAGAGTAGTACTGCACAACGTTTATTTCCAACTTTCAAGTTTGTCTACTACTTGTCAAAACTCAAAACTAGCTGCAAAATCATTTAGATAGAAATAAGAAGCATGGTTGATTCAAATGTTGTTTGTCTTCTGATAAGAGTCTAAGATAGAATTACAACCAGATAAAGATTTAACAGACCAGAGAGTTCTGCATGATAAATACTGTAAAAAAACATAATTGACAGAGAAAAAGAGGAAGTACTTCGTCATTCAATGTCAAAAATATTAACAACAAAGAAAAAGGGGTATGCCATTCAATCTTAAGAGGAAGACTTAGATGAAGTTGTCATGAGATACAACATTCAAAGAAGGACAAACCTGAAGGTAACTGAGGATATCCATTGTTGTTACTCTTGATCCTCCCTCTTGTTGTCTCCAAATCCACTGATAAATTTTTTCCTGAAAACAAGTTCAAATAATTCTATTAGATAACTTCCAAATCCACTAATAATTCTTTTTCCTGAAAATATGAAATAACCATATTAGCGGAACTTCTAACTCGCAACTAGAAGCCCTTTACAGATGACCAATTGAGCAAGTTGACAAATAAAACGAACAATTTAACAGCTGAAAATTTATAACTCAGTAGATTTACGCTCAATGTTGTGTGAACTAAGCATAGACCCTTGCTCTTAACAAGGGAAGAGTAGAATTTATAAGAAATACTAAGTCCTCATTGGAAGATAAACTTCAAAATTGAATTATGATTCTAAAGCATGTCTGAGCGCATATGACTGTGTTGACTTTACCAGAGATTTAAAAGGCATTCAAAGTCCTTGTTGAAGATAAACTTCCAAATTGAATTATGATTCTAAAGTACATCTGAGCACATATGAGTGAGCTGACATTACCAAAGATTTATAAGCTACTGTCAAGCTGCCGGTACACCCCCTAAATTGCAATCACATTTATTAACACTAAAAATTTAAAATCAAAACCCCTGGAACAGGTTCTAATTAGTTGGGTACATGACCTGGTGGCTAACAAGGTTCAAGCTCTAAAAGGAATATGCTTGAGGACAAAATATCATGATTTCATTAGCTTCACTTTTATGAGGCAGCAGAGACTAAGCTTATCCTTAAACAAGGAAGAAAACCTAATCTGATTCATACACTCCAGCATTTTCCCGGCGGAATCGTTGCAATTAGCGAGTAATGAGCTGAAAGAGGAGAAGGGAAATTCTCTTGTTAATTTGAAAACCCTTGTTAAATGTATCAATTCCCACCAAAGATGAGCTCAACTCAAATTTACCATGACTTATAAGCATCCTCAAGCGATCAGTTCCACTCTTTGCTAAATGCATAACATACCGGCAACTGCATTTGTTCTTTAAACAAAAATATATTATTATCATTTAGGTTTTTCAGCCAAAACAAAATGCACACTATGTAAAGCACACAGAGACACAAATGCAATATATCCAGAAACACAAGCAAAAAATGAGCAAATAAATTTATTCCAAGCCAGTAAACCCCTAAGCATATTCGCATTAAAAATATAAAAATTAACAATAAAATCAGGCTTGATTGATCAAAATAATAAACTTTGAGCCGCTCAAAGATAGACACGAGATAAAACGCAAAACCCAGATATAAAAGTACATAAAGCTAAGATTGCATGCAAATAAATAACCCAAAAATGAAGGAATATGTGTATATATGTATATGTATATGGAGATGAAGAGAGGGAATTATACAAGGCCATGGCGTTTGCCAGCTTGGAAGGAGAGTTTTTGCTGATTCATAGCCTGAGTATAAAGGTGAGACAAGGAGTTAGCGGCGCTGCAAAAGGAGGCGTACATAGTCCGATCAACCTCATCGAGGCTCGTCGCTATCGACTTCCTTTTCTTCCCCATTTATCCCGATTCCCTCTCTCCTGCGATCGACAGGGGTTTTCGGTTGCTTTTTAGCGATCGATGAAAAGAGAATTTTTCACCTTTCCATTTTGTTTAAACTTTTTTCTTCCTTTTTTTTTTTTTAATTACTTTGTGGTTTGTGGTAGAAGATTTGAGAGAAGGCTCGCTTCGTTTTCATACATGTTTTTAATGAGATGATGGTTGAAGCACGTCACGGTAATGCATGCGATTGGGTTGGGCCACTCATATAAAGCCCGTCTAGGCCGCCTCATACATTAGCTTAGCTATACCGCACGAGTGAGATACGTAAGCCATGGTTCTAGGAAATTTAGGTCCATTAAAGTGAGATTGATTATTAATGGTAAGATTAAAATTATTAGTGAGATATGTGTTTAGATTTAATTATAATAGTATTGTTAAAGTGAAATATGATAAGAACAGAAAATAATTTTTATTTGAAAATATAATAAATAATTAAAATGTTTAAAATACTAAGTAGTGTATATATTTATTTAAAAATTAATACATAATTATTTAAATTTTTTATTATATATATAAAATATTGAAAATCTTTAACTTGAAATAATGAAAACTAAAATAATAAATAATTTAAAAACTTTTAATATAATTGAGTCTTAGCTTGATAGGTATATCAATATAAGAGAACGTAGATTTGAGTGCGTTGAAACATGTTATCCTTCTAGAGGGACTATGAGGCTTGAATTTTATTTTTTTTTTTTTTGAAAGTTTAGAAACTCACTCTCTCCTTATATGTTTTTCTAATATATAGAATGGCTCACTCAATTGATCCAAAAGGAGATTGATGAGGGCATTGGAAACCAATAAAAATGAGCAAAGACGTGTTGTTGGTGATTTCTCTCTTAGCTCAGGGCATAAGATCAATAATTAAAAGACTTGTATTTTCTTCCCAAAGAACATGCAAACTAACATAAAGACTTCTATTAGTAGTGCCTTCAGTTTAGTTAGTGTTATAGACTTGGGAGATAACTTGATGTTCCTCTTTTCCATAAAAACGTAACTAATGCAACCTACCGATAGATTCTCCAACAGATGCAACAAAAACTTACAAGGTGAAAAGCTCACACTCTCTCTTTTACCGGTAGAGTTACTTTAGCTGAAGCGCTTCTAAATTCAATCCCCATGTATGCAATGCAAATTGCGGTCATTCTTAAAGGCAGTTGCTTCGAGATTGAGAAATTATCTGTAACTTCATTTAGGGACAATTCATAAAATAAATCGACATTCATCTTGTCAAATGGAAAGATGTTTGTAGGGTGACTAATTGCAGTGAACTGGGCATTCAAAAGATGGAATTTATTAATGACTCATTTTGTAACGCCCCTAACCCATATCCATTACCAAAACAGGGTTACAGAGAATTACCAGAATTTACAGATCAAATACAAATATTTCATATCATTTAACATTTATATCAGAAATCAGTCATACTCAATCATATTGTCCCTTATATGAGCCCCTGAGGCCCAAAATCTGCATTAGAAATAAGTCGGGACTAAATCGGGTACTTAGAGAATTTTTCGCAAAGTTTCAAAATTTTTCCAAGGTGTAGGGGACACACGGCTGTGTGTCTCACATGATTAAGAGATACGCCCATGTCTCAAGCCGTGTGGGCTTTCGAAATAGGGACACACGGCCGTGTCCCAGCCTGTGTCTAAATTAGGGTGCTTACTGACTTGGGTCACACAGCCAATCACACGCCAGTGTGCTAGGCCGTGTGAATATACTGACTTGCATTAAATAGGTGCAGGGGTCACACGGCCAAGTCACACGCCCGTGTGCTAGGCTGTGTGAAAATATCTGAGCATTCTGTTTTGAAGTTTTGAAGATGCAGGGGACACATGGCCAAACCACACGCCCATGTGTTAGGTCGTGTGCCACATACGGCTGAGACACACGCCTGTGTCTCTGCCCGTGTAGACAAAATAAGTTATTCTCAAGCCTTATTTCTCACCCCATTTTGGTATCAACCTAAACACAACAATTCAAGCCAAACTCAAGTTCAGTACACGTCAATACACCTCATATGTCCAAGTATTCAATCTTACCTAATTGACCATATAACATATATGCATATTTTACCAACCATGTTATGTCAAACAATTTATCAACATGTCTATATTTTATTCATCACTCAACCATATCAAAAACAACAACTTGAATAAGCCATATATATATCACAATATGTTCAACTCAAGCCATTCCAATGGCTATTTACAACAAAATGCTCTTAAGCCAACATTGGCCAATTTACACTATACATGCCATTATAACCAAAATTAGTTTTCTATATGTACCGAAATGGGCCAATGAATAGTGTGATGATATCTCCGCCAAGCTTCTAACCTAACGAGCTTCCGAATTACTATAGAACAGAGGAAAATAAAATAGAGTAAGCTTTAAAGCCTAGTAAGTTCGTATAACGGGAAATTAACTTACCATTCATTTACATTTAAGTTAAGCATACAAAATACATGTAACACCCTTAACCCTAACCTGTCATCGGAATAGGGTTACGGAGTACTACCAGATCGATCGGACAACTTTACAATTAATACACAATTATTACCAATCATAATATAAAATAATCTTATAGTCCCTTATATGAATCTTCGATAGGAATGGTTCGGGACTAATTCGAATACTTAGAACATTTTCAAACATTTTAAAATTTTTCTCAAACTATAAGGCACTTATACTTAACCTGTTCATTATCTAGGTACATGCCACCATTATTAAAGAAAAGTACATTACTCAAAATTTTCTCTGAGGTCGGGATTACTCTGGATGCTGGTCCGGACACCGACTTTCAATTAACCTGCGCACGGAAACAACCGTACGCTGAGTAAAGGTATACTCAGTAGTATTACCATAATTCAAATTATATATTAACTTATATACATTCAATTTATGATACAATTACTTAATAGTTATTTCATTCTTTAAATTAAATCATCTAATATAATAAGCATTATTTCAAGGCTTGTATTTAATTAGATTTATACAGTATTTCACTATCCAATTTTCATTGAATTTATTATTATTATTATTTTCCACATTTCATTCCATTAGTTCATTTCATATCATATGCAATTCACTAAATTTTATTCTTTATTCAATATTAATTCTATTGCAATTTGTGTTTACTAAAGTCATATCTCAACAACAACAATTTCACTAGTTTATTTCTTATATCATCCCTTTAAACTTCATTCAATTCATACACCTTTGGTCCATATTCTAAATCTCATATCTCAATTTCATTTTCTCATATCAAATTCACACTCAAAATATATATAATTCAATTATATTATTCTTTTCAATTAACTTCTTATATTATTTATATCATTTCAAGCAAAACTGTAAACTTTAGTTTCATTTCTCCATCTTATATAATATTTCAATTCACAATTCATCTTTGAACATTTCATGAACCTTTGGTTCATGCATTCAATTTCATATCACAAATCTCATTTCATATTTTATTTGACAATTTCACTTTCTTATTTCTTCCTGTAACACCCCTTACCCGAGACCGTTGCCGGAGTCGAGCACGAGGCATTACTAAACTTAACTACTAATTCGGCATAAAATTTAAAACTGTCCATCTGCGTCATAGTCACTAAAATATTTATATCTGGAGCTACGGAACTCCAAATTAAGATCCGTTAATTTTCCCTGAAACTAGACTCATATATCTTTTTACTGTAATTTTTCCAGAATTTTTCATGTGGTCAATTAGTACAGTTTATTCATTAAAGTTTCCCCTATTTTACTGTTTAACTGCTCTGACCTCTCTTCATTACGAATCAAATTACTCTTTGTACAGAATTTAGATGGCCTCCTTGTTTAGCTCATTTGAAACTAGACTCATTCAGAATTTCATACATATAAATTTTAATACACAATTATTTTTGTGCAATTTTTAATTATTTTTCAAAGGCAGAACAGGGGATCACGAATTCATTCAGAACCAGTTTCACTAAAATTTTAATATCTCATTATTTCCATATCTTTTGCTTACTCTATTTCTTTCATATGAAAATAGACTCAAATATCTTTCAATTCATATCTCTTTCACTTTCTAATTCCATTTCTTCTATTTTTGGTGATTTTTCAAAATCACGTTACTGCTGTAATTCAAAAACTGTTTCGTTGCAAAATATCATTAACTAGTTTATAACATCTTTACTCCATCTCATTTAAACTCTATACATGCCATATAAACCTTTAAACATAAAACAAAAGCTACTGGAATTGATCTGGATAGTGAGTTTTGCTGTGATGATCCGATCTTCCACTTCTCTTTAATTCAATCTACATAAATATCAAACACACACAAGTAAGCTTAATGAAGCTTAGTAAGTTCATAGGTTTAAAAGTAGCTTACCACACATAATATTTCCAAAACAATAACAAAACATTTACTAAAGTTCCCTGCCATTCACAACCATTGTTAAAATCCTTCACATAGTTGAGCTCAACATTAACAACTACTCAATTTCTTCCATTTGATTCATTCATTTTATATTACTTCTTATTAAATTAGGAAACGTCTTACGAATTTGAGTACGTCGTTGCTCAGTGCCACGTATCACAACTCAGTATGGATAATTCCATACCTACATTTCACAACTCAGTATGGTTTATACCATACCTACATTTCACAACTCAGTATGGTTAATACCATACCTACATTTCACAACTCGGTATGGATGATACCATACCTACATTTCACAACTCGGTATGGATGATACCATACCTACATTTCATAACTCAGTATGGATGATACCATACCTACATTTCACATTTGCCATGGATTAACCATGATCTTATCCGTCAATTCATCACATGTCACGACACGAACGTACTCAATTCTGCGTTTTTCCTAATTTGAATTACCACCATTTATTCTTTCATTTATCATATTTTTCACAATCCCACAGCAAATTCATATTTAACAGCACATTATATCATTCAATCATTCACAATAAACATATAAATTCAACCATATGAACTTACCCGGCTGATTTGTAGAAGATTTCGAAATTTAGGGACTACTCTGCAACTTTTTCTTTTCCTCTTTCTTCTTTGGTTTCTTGATCTATAATGTAAAATATTTTCACTCATCAGCATATATTTCATTTCTATTTCACTTCATAATTTATGCTCTTCAATTTTCGAAATTGCACTTTTACCCCAAAATTTACAGTTTTTACAATTTAGTCCCTGCTCAATTCAGCCATCAATTAAACTAATTTTTCTCAATCAACACTTTATTCTATCATTACAAACTATTTCACAACCTTTTATATTCTGAATTTCAACACCAACCTCTAATTCACAACTTTTTCACAATTAGGTCCTAAATATCATTTCCTATCAAAATCACTTAATAAAACCACCTTAGTATGAAATTAAAATTTAAATTTCATAATAATTCATCATAAACTTCCATTTCTCAGCAAGGTTAACTTTTAATTTTACTCACCAAATCAAAAACTAATGAATTCTATAAGTGGATCTAGTTGTAAAAGTCATAAAAACATAAAAATTATCAAGAAAAAGCATGAATTAAACTCACAGGATGTAATAGTATGAAAACAAGCTTTCTCCAGAACTCCTCTGACGTTTTTGGCTGAGATAATTGTGAAGATTACTCTAGATTATTTCAATCTTATCTTAATAACATATTAAAATTACAAAATTCCAATTTTGCCCTTATTATCCTTATCTTTGTGATGATTTTCTTCCACTTGCCGTCCAGCCTTTTCACATTTGGGTTAATTGCCCTATAAATCCTCTTTCTTTTAACACTTGAGCTATTTAATTCTTCTAGCAATTTTGCATCTGTTACAATTTAGTCCTTTTTATTAAATTGGCTACCCAAACATTTAAATTTCTCAACCAAACTTTAATACTAACTTAATAACACTCCATAAATATTTCTAAAAATATTTATGGCTTGATTTTCAAATTTGAGGTCTCGATACTTCGTTTTTGACCCATTTGACCTAATAAATTCTTTTAATTCACTAAATTCACCAATCCACAAATTCTTCTAAATTCTCACTTGACTCATAAATATTAAATTACTATCTTATTCAATCTTACTTGCCGGATTTAGTGATCTCATATCACCATTTCCGACACCACTGAAAATTAGGCCGTTACACTTCCAATAGCTTAATCAAATTTATTCGGAATTTATCATTTCACTTATTTACCCCTATTAACTTGACTCGGACCTCAACGGATACACGGATTCCATCCCAACACACCAGAATATCCAACCCAATCACACCCGGAATATTATAAATCCTCCATAACACACCAGTATAATATAACCTCCCAAACACACCAATATATCATATCATCCCAAACACACCAATATATCATATCCTCCCAAACACACCAATAAGGCATTAAATGCCTCTTCGGATAAACCGAAGCATAAAATAACAGAAATATCTCCTCGGCCGAGCCGAAAATCTTCTGAATACATCTCAAATCTTATGGCATGCCAACTATATCCGACTAAGCCCCGACTAGTTAATAGGGTATTTATATCATTTTCCAATATCTAATCAATACACATTTCAGATAATTTCACTTTGATTCAATTCAATTCGATTCACTTCTCCAATCAATATACAATTCATATATTCACACATATTCATAATTTCATTCATTTTATGAACATTTCAACTCAATCACATCCTCATACTTTCAATCCATGTACATTTCAAATAATCACATTCAATTCAATTTGATTCAATTTCAAAACACTTTTCACTTTTCACATTTCCATTCGATTCATATATATATATATATATATATATATATCATCAATTCAATGCATTTTCCACTTTCTAATCAATATATCATCAAATGCTCATACATATTCAAACTTCATTTCAATTTCACTCAATTCACAATTAAATTTAGTTTTATCTAATTCAATATCAATATTAACCTTATTTCTATTTACTAAACATATTACTCAAATTCAACAATTACTAATAATAAATTCAATTCCAATACATATTTATCACTTAATTCATTCTTGATACTTACTTCAAATTTTTTTTATCATATATACATATATTAATTTAAAATTTAACAAATAATCAAATTTGAATTATAGTAATACTAACCTGAATTTCTCGTTTTTACTCCTCATTTGTTTTTCTCTTTTCCTTCCTTGCTCAATGTCTCGAATTTCTTGTTTGCTACGGAGATAATAATGATTTATATTATTAATTACAACATTAAATCTCAATAAATAATTGAATTTTATTCAATTCCCTACTCTACCTCTTTATTCCACATTCTTTACACACAATTCTATTATTTACTTATAAGTTCTTTCAATGCTGTCTACCTGAGTCATTGTCACTAAATTATCTATATCTTGAGTTACAGAATTCCAAATTAAGATCCGTAAATTTTCTATGAAACTAGACTCACATATATTCTTGTCATAAAATTTTCAGAATTTTTGATTCAGCCAATAAGTACAGTTTATTCTTTAAATTCACCCCTGTTCTGTTGCCTGACAGTTCCGACCACTCTTTTCTAAAATTTAATTATCTTTTTGAACAGAATTAAAATGATGTTCTAGTTTGTTTCTTATAAAAATAGACTCAGTAAGGAATCTAACCATATAAATTATGTCCCAAAGTTATTTTTGTACAATTTGTTTCTTTTTGAACAGGGGATCTCGAAATCACTCTGAACCAGTCTCACAAAAATATAAATATCTCAAAATACAGAATTTATTTTCTTTCCCTGTTTCTTTCATATGAAAATAGACTCAATAAGCTTTTTCTTCATATCTCACTCAACTTCTAATTTCACTTATACAATTTTTGGTGAATTTTCAAAGTTACTCTACTGCTACTGTCCCAAAACTGTTTTCCTATAGCTTATTTTGCAATTAAATCCTTTATCCAATTCTAACTTCAAATTCTTTCAATTAAACCACTAATTCATCATTTTATTCATTATATGCTATATTCAAAAACTTTAAAACTCCAAAAACCTCAACTTAAATTCATCAAAATTTTGTCCTAAAACTTATAAAACATCAAAATTAAAAGAAAATGGCTAAATTAACTTACCTATTAGACTTCCAAGCTTCAAACTTTGAATTTCCCCCTTTTTTTTTTCTTTCCCTTTTTCTTCCCCTGCTTTCGTCTTGTTCTCTGTTTCTTTTGTTCTTCTTTCTTTTCTTTTTTTTACTTTCTCTTTATAACACACACATATATATATATATATATAGAATAACAATATAATATAATATATTATAATTAAAACATAAAATATCTTTATTATATAATAATATAATAATATATATTAAACATAAAAATCTCAGATTTTTCTACGTTACACCGCCTCAACTATACAAAATGGTTTAATTTCCATTTTGGTCCTTTATAATTTCTTTTAATCTATAATTTAACTTTTACTCCTATTTCAATTTAGTCTTTTTTTACTAATTGCTCTTAATTAAGCTAAATTCACTTAATTAAAACTTGATTAAACACATAACTAACTTTATAAATATTTTTAATAAATATTTTACGAGTCCGTTTACTAAAAACGAAGACCCGATAACTTATTTTCCGATATCCATGCTTTTGAGGTCGTTTCAATACATCCAAAGCAATTTGGCCAATAGCCTATACACATATCCTCAACAAACATGTTAGTCATGTATTTCACATGAATTTCAAGAAACATGTATGAGCTCATCAAATATCAAATTTCCATGTTCATAAACTTTCCACATCTTGTGTTCATACATCAATTCCATATATTTCGGATATATACTGGTATAATTCATTTCAATTTCATGTTATCTCATGTCAAAACTTTGCCCATTGAATCATTTAAAATATCAATGAATACAAGGTAGTACACACGAAATGTACAAATCTGTAATCCATCAATTCATATTCGAGAATGCTCATACGAGCACTTAAACGGGAAGCCCTCTTTCGAGCCATATAACGGGAAGCTCTAGGGAGCCATATATCGAGACGCTCATAAGAGCTGTGGTGTGTCCACAACACATGCAGAATCACAACCAATCGGGATGCTCCAAAGAGCTATTAACGGGAAGCTCGCAAGAACCATATAACGGGAAGCTCGTGAAAGCCAAATATCGGGATGCTCATGAGATTTAATAACGGGACTCTCTTTTGAGCTGTGGTATGTCTGCAACACATGCAGGACTACAACCAATTTAGAAACCCTGTATCCATCTAATTTATTTATTCAAACGAGACTTAATATATGTCGAACATTACTAATTTTCATATATATCAATTACACAATACACATACATAACACTCAATTCAAACATATAATTATATAATTTAGTTACACGAACTAATCTCGATAGGTGTTCGTGTACGCAAAATCTACTAATCTGACACTTTTTCTTTTCCACGATCTAACTCCATATTTAGCTCAATTTAATACAATTAATATTCAGTTCAATCCAATTCACATCTTAGGCAAAATTACCATTTTGCCCTTATACTTTTGATTAATTACCATTTCGTCCCTAGGCTCGGAAAATAAAATTCATGCAATTGAATCATTATTCCAAGCCTAGCCAATTTTTACATGTAAAATAGCAGCCCATGTATTTCATAAAATTTATAATTTTTACACAAATTTTACATCTTTTCAATTTAGTCCCTAAATCATAATTTCATCAAAATTCTCTTAACAAAAGTTGTTTATCTATCAACAACCTTTCATTTTCTACTATAAAAATTCATAATTCATATGTACTCAACCATGAAAAAACCCTAGTACTTTGATAACTTTGCAAATTAATCCCTAAGATAGCTAGATTAAGTTATTACGATCTCGGAAATATAAAAATTATTAAAAACGAGACAAGAATACCTACCCAATTAAGCTAAATAAGCTTTCTCAAAAACTCAACACCATAGCTAGGGTTTCCATGTCTTAAATTTTAGGAAAGATGATAAAAATGATGATATTTTGTTTTATTTTATTATTTATCATCTTTTTATCTTTTACTTTCCAATTTCATCCTTTTCTTTATTGAATTTTCCAATGATGACTAATCATACTTATCTACTAACTCACTAATTGGTCTATTTGCCATATAAGGACCTCAAATTTTAAATTCCATAGCTATTTGATCCCTTTAGCTACTAGAATTCAACTTTTACACTTTATGCAATTTGGTCCTTCTTATCAAATTAGACATATAATCGGTAAAATTTTCTTAATGAATTTTTCATACGATATTTCTACCATAATGCAGACCATGAAATAATATTAAAATATTTTTCCTTCCGGATTCGGATTTGTGGTCCCTAAACCACTTTTTCGATTTCACTGAAAATGGGTTGTTACACATTTCTTATGAAGGTTGCAATCTCACTTGTGTTTAAGAGGGATTTTCTTTGAGTGAGAGTGTTACAATCCAAATATAATTCTCGAGTGTCGAGAGGTTATGCCTTTGATTCTTCAGAGTTTTAACAGGTTGCGACTTTGGAAGGATATTTGTGGTGTGTGGAAGGAAGTTAGAAGGGGTATTATATGGAACTTTGGTATTTGCAATAATATTGATTTATGGAGGGATAGATGACTTTATGATTTTGAACCCCTTATTGATTATTATTTAATAAGAATTTGGTATTGGATTCACATGTACCAATCATTTAGATGTTAATACCGTTAGGGAATTGGATCGGAATCAATCCAATAGTTTGGTTCCGTTTACTTGTCTTACAAAAGCAACAGCAACTCTGCCACCCCGATGTAATGACATCGATAACTTCCCAAGCTAGAAGTGGGAGAAAAAGCATTTTACAGTTAGCTTAAGGGAGTAAAAAGCCCTCAAACTTTTTCAAAAAAAAAGCAATTAAGCCCCTGCTTGTTTTTTGCACGCAATTGGGTACTTGAACTTTCAAAATGCATAAAAAATGCCTTCAAACTTTTTCAAAAAAAGTAATTACGGCCCCTTTTTTTTTTACACTCAATTGAGTACTTGAACTTTTAAAATGCATCAAAAATGTACTCAAACTTTTTCAAAAAAAGTTATTAAACTCCTCATTCTTTTTTTTTTGCACTTAATTGGATACTTGAGCAGACCCTCAAACTTTTTGCAAAAAAAAAAGCAATTAAGCTCCTATTTTTTTTTGTTACACTCAATTGGATATTTGAACTTTCAAAATGCATAAAAAAGGCCATCAAACTTTTTCAAAAAAAAAAAAGAAGCAATTAAGCCATTGATTTTTTTTTTTTGCATTCAATTGGGTATTTGAACTGTCAAATGCATCAAAAAAGCCCTTTGATCGTTAACTTTAACAATTGACTGTAAAATTTAACTACTCCTATTTTTTTCAGTTAAAACCACTCGTGTCGCAACCATGGCGTGACATGTGGTAAAAAATTATAAAAAAATAAAAATTGATGCGGTCGTTGAGAGCACCAAAAATATTCTATCCCTATAAAATAATGAAAAAGAATAGTATAAGGGAAGTAGGGTCAAATCTTCAAGGACCGGATTTGCACAAATGCTTGTTCCTCAAAATTCCGGACAAAATTGTGCCCAAGAAAATCTACTTACCTGGGAAAAAAAACATAATTAAAAGTTTTGATCTGGAAAAAATAAAATAAAAACAGAATTAAAATTTTTGATTGAATTGAAATTGCGAAAATTAAAATTAAAATAGTAGAGATAAATAGAGTTGAGGAAAAAAGGAGTTTCTTATGGATAGATTCCAGCCTCCGGTTGTCTCGATCCGCCTTGGGGTCAATCCTTAGCTTTTAAATGATCATTCTCAAACAGAATAAGCCAGTTATAGTGGAAGAGGACGCCTACAACCACCGACTCCAAGATTTTAGGCTTACGATTTAGCAAAACCTGACTTTAACCAACAATCGCTTTGGTGGGACCATCTTATGCTAGATCATCACTTCTCAATGGCGAATACCACGCCATTTTGTCTCTTGGGCTCGCCAACCTCTGACGTAGTAAGCTAACGAACCGACTGTGCAACCTTTCCAAAACGTACAAAGCGGTCGTTCCTTGTACAAGCTTATTAAGGGACATGGACGAAAGCATCAGTCCCGTAATGCGAAGAAACAATGAATACTCGTTGAGAATGATAAGCGCGGATTCTAAGCCTCATGAACCCTTTTTAGGAAATTTCGACAAAGATTTAGTGGCTAATGTTTTTTGGGGAAAAAGAAATAAATGTAATGGAAATGAGATTTTTATTGAAAAATATGGAAAGAACAAAAGGCTAAACTTTCTTAGGAGAATGAGTGTTTGCAGAAAAAGGTGAGTCTAATTTGTGTCACTCCATCTCCTATTTATAGTACTAGAAAACATAGTCTATTCCTACTTAAATTCTAAAAGATAAATACAAATAAATAAAGATAATTAAAGATAAATGCTAAAATTAAATCTAAATAATAATATTTAATAATTATCTTAATATAATTAAAAATTAAATAGAGTCTTGTTTTTATAAAATCTCTTCTTTACACTTTTACCTTCCAAGTCTTCCACACTTTGCATTTTCAGCACCACTTCTCTCCTACTTCGCATGCTAGCCCAATTTAACTTTAAATTCACGCTTTTAGCCCCCAAATTTCCTTTTGCCTTCAATTTAGTCCCTGTAAGATAAAAAACCATAAATAGCTCAAATTAGTAGGATCATACTCAAAATAAACATATAATTAATACATAAAAACACGTCATCCTAGAGTATTATCAAAAATCAATAAAAGTTATAAAAAAATTATATTTTAATAGAAAAAAGATTTAAATTTTATTAAAAATTAGAAAATAAATTTATAAAAATCATAAAAAATTATAAAAAATTGTAAAATTTTATAAAAATCATTAAAAAATTATAAAATGCATAAAAAGGCCGGTTAACCATTAATTTTAATCGTTGACCGTTAAAGTTAATGACCCTCAATTTTTTTTATTTAAAGCCATAATGTGTCGCAACACAGCGTGGCATGTGACGAAAAATGAAAAAAAATAAAAATCAATAAAAGTTATAGAAAAAATATAAAATGTTTCTTTTAGTGCAATAATTTTTATAATTTATTTTTTACGATTTTCATATTTCTTTACATTTTTTTATATTTTTATGACTTTATAAAATTTATAATTTTTTTCTATATTCCTATATATTTTATAATTTTTTTACGATTTTTATAAAATATTAAAAAAATTTATAATTTTTTATGATTTTATGATTTTTATATTTTTTTAGTTTTTATTAAAATTTAATCTTTTTTATAAATTTTATTTATTTTTAATTTTTTATCATTTTTTGCCACATGTCAAACTGTGGTTGTGACACATGGTGGTTTGAACTAAAAAAATTAGGGATGGTTTAAGTATCCAATTGAGTGCAAAAAAAAAAAAAAAGCAGAGGCTTAATTGCTCTTTTTGAAAAAAAAATGAGAGGCTTTTTTATACATTTTGAAAGTTTAAGTACCCAAATGAGTGCAAAAAAAAAAAAATTTAAATTGAGGATTTTTTATACCCTTAAACCTTTACAGCTCATTCAACTTATAAAGCATCTTACCTGAGGCTTTCACCCGTCAGGATCCATGATGGAAGCTTAGTTGAGGTTTGAGAGGCTAACAGTGAATTAAGTTATTCTTATGGTTTGTTTTTCATGGGAAAATCTTGAAAAAATGAAGGGTGAGAATACATGAGTTTTAGTGCTATATGCATATTTTGTGGGTGTGCTATTGAGGATATAACTTATATTCTCAAGAGCTATTTCTAGGCTATTTTGACATGGACGGATCTAATTATAGTTGATAAGTCTAACGAGTTCTTCAGTTTGGAGTTTAAAGAGTAGATGACTTTGAATATGAATGACAGGGATATATTGTTTGGGTCCGTTTGTTGTGAACTTTAGAAATAGAGGAATGCTTTGTTATTTGATGAAAACTTTGTTGAAACTGAGAGCATTATAGATAGAAGCTTGTGTCTTAAAGATGAAGTTGTTTATGTGTTATAGATGGCATCAAATGTTATAGGGAATGATAAGAGGACATGGAGAATGATTCGGTGGGTGCCACCTCTTGATGGGTACATGAAGATCAACTCAGATGGAGTTTATTAAGGTAGGAATGGGCTTTGGCAACATCGGGTGGTGCTATGAAGGACATCATCAGCAATTGGATATGGGGTTATGCAAGGAATATAGCAGGGGACGATGCCAAATAATTATTTTAGGAGTCGAAATTAAAGTGTTATTTTTCGATTGTAAAAAGGTAATTTTTATCATTTCAATCGTATGTATCCTTATAATTTTAAAAGATTAAATCAAATTTTTATCAATTTTAGGGGTTATACACTAATTTAAAACTTTAAAAATTTTAAAAGATCTAATTAAAAATTTTTCTATTTTAAAGGAAATCGGAGATGTAATAACCAATTTTGGCCCGGGGCCCATTAAAAAAACCAATACCAGTATTAAAGCCAAAAACAAAACCAAATAAACCCAATAAAACAATCCATAAAATGTCCAAATTTCACAAGCCCATTAAAAGCCCAATACACAAAACCAAAACAAATAAACTTTAAATGTCCAATGTCCAATTAACCCAAAATACCAAACCCAAATCATAGCCCAATCCCAAATAGCCCGTTTAAGCACAAAAAATAATAACCAAATAAACAAAACAAAAGATCCAATAATTAATAAAAAAATCCAGTACAAGCAAGCCCAACAATTATCAAACCCTAAACCCAATAACCAAACCTAGCCCAATAAGCCTATTTGTCCTAGCCCAAAATTCTAACCCAAAGCCCAATGCCCAAGTGGCCCAACAGACTTAGCCAAACAGAAACCCTAGGGTTCCATCTCCCCTCTTGCGCCGCTTCTGCCACTGCCCATCCCCCCACGCGCCCACGCGCCCTGGCAACCACGCTCACCACTGTCGGCCACTACTCGCACTGCACCACAAGCACCCACCATGCCTCGATCAACACAGGCACACTGCACCATGAGCACGCTCCTCATGCGCGCACCAGCCACTTCAAATATCAGGTCCATACCCTGCAAAAGGAGAAAACGACAAACAACAGACAACACGAACAACAAGAAGAAGAAACAGAAAACGAAAAAAGGGAAATAGAAACACACACCTCTGTAAATCAGGGATAAAAACGACATGAAACCTGGTATTCGTGGGGGGGAGGATTACTTTGGATCGTACGGAGAATCCTCAAAAACACTTCATTTTTACGAACACTGGAAATCAAAAGAAAGAATCGAAAGAAAAACTCTTGTACTCTATTACACATTGAGAAATCAGAAGCAAGGAAAGAAAGTTGAAAGGTGGATTCCGTTTTCATCTCAGATATTGTTTATCTATTTATTTATTTTACTATCTCGAATCTTAGCAAACAAAAAAAAACAAAAATGAAGGGACCTTACCCAAATCCGGATATACCGTCAGAAAACTCGTTCCTTCGCTGCGTTTGGTGTGGTGAAAACAAAGTCAAAAGCCTTTGGGTTTCGGTATTCTCTGGGGAATCCTAAAGCCAGGTTCTATGGGGCTCAAAAAAGGGAGGGGTTGAAGGCCTCTTTCGCACACTGTCGACCACCATATGCGGTGGTGGTGCGACGGGCCACAAACAATCTCGGCAGTCTCCTTTTGAACCGAATAGGAAGAAGAAAGGGAGTCCAAAGGACCCTTTCTCAGCCTCTGAAAAAAAACTAAAGAGAGAGGAAGAGGCTGCTGAAGTTTTTTGATTTTTGAAAATGAGGGTTAGAAAAAACGGCGTCATTTGGATCAAAAGGGGGGGCCGTGTATATCCCTTAAAAAGGGATATTTGCGCCACAAATCCTTCCCCATTTGCGCTATTCAATTGGCCTTTTTTGTGTTTTTCCATTTTTACAGATTTTGCCCGTACATTTCTCCAGGATTTCAATCGGGTCCTTGACCATAAATGCGCATAAGAAGACTAGGGGAATATTGCCCCATTCAGTCCCTCCGTTTATTCGTCCTTTTCAAACTGACCCTTAATTTTTATCTTTATCTTAATTTATCCTTTAAATTTGTTTTGAGTAATGATTGAGTGGTTTGGTTAAATTTATTTATTTATTCGCTTAGTTACTTATTAGTTGTTTCATCATCCTATTTATATGTCATATTTTATTATCATATTTTGTTTCTTTACGTTTATCCACTCATTATATGCTATATTATTATTATTATTATTATTATTATTATTATTATTATTATTATTATTATTATTATTATTTGCTTTGAGTTTTTTTATATTATCTTTATTAAACTATATAGTGTTATTTTAATTTTAATTTTTATTCCTTTTTGGCACCATTTCAAAATTATCTCATATATTATTTTTTATTACACATTCTTTACTCAGGATTATTTTGTTAATTATTTTAAATTGTTTCATGCGTTATCTCTTTTAAAGTTGTTTAATTCATTTTTTTTACTGTTAATATTTATGTTTAAATGGTGTAAAATATGTGATTATCGTTCTTGCATGTATTATAGTTTATTTGTTCGTATTTCCATGTTATTGACATTACCATCAGTATTACTATGGTTTATATTATTGCTCCATCATTACTATTATTGTTCGTGAACATTAATACTTTAGATTCACAATTCCGATGTCAGGTATTACGTGTATCGTGTTGTCATTGTGCTAAATTTGTGTTATATCATCACCATTTGTCGCATAACCCCATTCACGGTTTAAATAAAGTTTTACAAAATCCAAATTACCAAACACGTATGATTTTCGAATACGCCTATCAATTTCATCCAAAAGCCAAAATTTTCAAAATAAGGCAACATTCTGTGTTTGGAAACTCGAGAGATCGTGCCCTATGTGTTGGGTTTCGGTTTTTTGCTTGGCCAAACAGTCGAATATCCTTTTGATATTTTTTAACGCGTGAGACTCAGGAATTATGAGATGATCTTGAATTCGAGGATACAAATTATCGTGTCCTAACGTACTGGATGTGATATTTCATTCCTTCTGAGCGAGGAAATCTTAATGTTCAATTCGAGAAAATTCAAACGTTTCCAAAAGAGATCAAATTTTTCAATTCTTTTTGAAATTTTCAAACTTTCGACGTTAGGACATTAATTAATCAATTTGGTACCGATTTTGGGCGTTGCGAGGGTGCTAATCCTTCCTCGCACGTAACCGACTCCCGAACCTGTTTTCTCGAACACTCGTGGACCAAAAGCTCTGTTTTAATAAACTAAAATGTTTTTATTAAAACAAGGTGGTCCGATCACACCTCGAATAAAAGATCGGTGGAGACTCCCTATTTTAAAAGTCGATTCCCGTTTTGACAAAAAATGGTTAAGACAGCTTGGCGACTCCGCTGGGGACCTCGAGAGTCAGGCATAAATTGATTGATTTTTGTCCTTTTGATTGAAAATTCGAAAAATTGTTTTTAAAAATCATGTTTCTCGTGATGCATCTGTTGGTGCTATAACGGCAATAATGTCGAGTCTCATAATAATTATATCTACATTGCATGACTGTTATGGTCACACCCTCTTAAGTGGGAGCGAGAAGCTGCTCTTTCGTGAGGTCTTTACCTCCGTGCAAGATAGTAGATCACTTTCGGGATACATCCGTACCTATGTCTTCGTGAGATTTTTATCTCCGTGCAGCCATAGGGAAATGTATTCCCCTGAACTGAACTCGGTCCGTATGAGCCTGTAACGGGTAAGGATCAAGGAATCTACTGGTTCGGGTACTTTTCGTTAGAACCGAACCTCATATAGCAAGCCCTAAGAGCCCGTTGTAGGTAGAGCCACGCCAAACCTTAGTGGTTACCCGAGTAGATGCTTTATTCCTTGTTTGCTTTAAACTGTATATGAAATATTGATTTATCTTGTTTTATTGAATGTCATTTTCACTAACGGGCATCATATCGTATGACCGTCGTGGTCGTACCTTTAAGTGGGAGTGAGAAACTAAGCTTTCGTGAGGTTTTCACCTCCGCATGGGCTAGTGGATTGCTTCCGGGATACATCCGTACCTATGTGCTTCGTGAGGTTTTCACCTCTGCATGGCCATAGGGAAATGTATCTCCCTGAGCCGAACTCGGTCCATATGAGCCTATAATGGGTGAGGATTGAGGAATCTGCTGGTTCAAGTACCCCTCTTTAGAGCCGAACCCCACATAGAAACTCAAGAGCCTACCCTAGGTAGAATTACACCAAACCATGGCGGTCACCTGGGTAGGTGTCCTGTGTTTGTTTATTCTTCTTGCACTAACGTGTTTTCTGTTGTGATTATTTATGTACACTGGGCTACCGTGTTTTCCTCTGTCTTGATTGCATTACATTAAAACATTAAGAGAGGTGTCGATTAATATTTGATTGCTAAATAGAGGAGTTTGTCATGAGAAAATGAATTTCTTGATAAAATGGACTATAATATGGTTGCTCAAATATAGTCTAAGTAAATAACGAGAGAAGGCGCATAGTCCACGGAAGAATATAAGACTTTGCTTGGTGATTCAAGCCAACAAGGATTATTCAAAAGGCGTTACGCCTTGACTTTCTTAAAGAAACTTATGAACACCGCGGAGGATAGGCGAGTGAAGAAGCACAGCTTGAACCAAGGGACAAGGAGCTAGAAGAGGCGCCTATGAAGAAAGTTCACGGGGCGTGATCATAACATCTGACACGATGAAAAAGATCGGTGTTTTCACTTGGTTTATGAGGACAAAACTGTATATGCAATCCATTTTATGTAAAGAGCTTCATTTTCTAGAAAAGTTCTTCTAATAGAATTGAATTCATAATCGGTACCTCTCTTTTTGCATTCATTTGCATTGCATTGCATCATTAGAAAGAAGGTGTCGATTCATGTTCGATTGCTGAATAGAAGAGTTTGTCATAAGGAAATGTGTTACTTGATGAAGTGGATTATAACACAGTCATCCGAACATAGTCTAGGTAACAACGAGAGAAGACCTTGCCTGAAGATCTAAAGTCTACAAGGATTGTTTTGGAGTCATCAGAAGATTATGAACATCGCGGAGGATAACCGAATGACGAGGCACGACCTGGACCCAGCAACAAAGAGCTAGAAGAGACGTCTATTGAGAAAGTTTAGGGGACGCAATCACAACCTCCAGGCACGAAAGAAAGGATTGGCGTTTTCACCTGGACTATGAGGACATGACCGTATATGCAATCCATTTTAATGTAAAGAAACGTATTTTCTAGAAAAGTTCTTCTAATGGAATCGAATTCATGATCAACACCTCTCTTTTTGCATTCATACCATGCATTCGCATTGCATTGCATACAGCAGCATCATATCACCCTAATCATTCACTAAGGCTAAAATCGTATGATCTAAAGTTGCGACACCACGAATCCGGAATCACGTCATCATTATAGGACACGGCTAAGAGCTAGAGCTATGGATGCTGAACTCAATGAAAGAATCGAAAGAATAGAAAGAATCCAAAGAGAGTTGCAAGAGCAGTTGACCAAGTCGCAGCAAGAAGCATGGGATTTGATGGTAAAATCCCGAGAGGAATCGCTCGAGCAGAAGGATCAAATGGCCAAAATGATGGAGATGATGACAACTTTGGTCAAAGGAAAAGGACTCGCGCAAAGTCCTGATGCTACAGAACCCCAGTCAAGAGATAATCAGGATCCGCTCTATCTCCCAGGATTCACTCCGCCCCATGCCCATGCAACGCAAAGAGGATATCCTCAAGGGGAACCAGCAGGCCTAGAGCCACGACCTGCACCACCTGCTCATCTGGGGCAAGGTATATTTGTATCAAACTCCGGAGATAATTCTGCTAATCCAATAGTTCCAGATATGGATGATCCGGTAGAAATAGCCAGGTTGAAAACAGAAGATCGTTATGCTCAGGACAAGTATAAGAGTTTGGAAGAAAGGCTCAAGGCGATAGAAGGTACTGAAGTCTTCTCTGCACTAAGTGCCAAAGAGCTCAGTTTGGTTCCCGATCTGATCCTGCCTCCGAAATTTAAAGTGCCAGATTTTGAAACATACGATGGAACGAGATGTCCAAAGGCGCATCTTATCATGTTCTGTCGGAAGATGGCTGGTTATATGAATGAAGACAAATTGTTAATACACTGTTTTCAAGATAGCTTGATCGGATCAGCCCTCCGATGGTATGATCAACTCAGCAGAGAGAGGATCCAATCATGGAAGGACCTAGCATCAGCATTTTGTGAACAGTACAAGCATGTCTCCGATATGGCGCTTGATCGACTAACGCTGCAGATGATGGAAAAGAAGCCAATAGAGACTTTTAGACAATACGCTCAAAGGTGGAGGGATATCTCGGCCCAAGTAGAACCTCCACTGACTAAAACTGAGATAACAGTCCTCTTTATCAACACTTTGAAAGCGCCATTTTATGACAAGCTGGTGGGAAATGCCACAAAGGACTTTGCCGATGTTGTAATGTCTGGGGAACTCATTGAAAATGGCATCAAGAGTGGAAAAATAGATGCAAGAGAAAGTGTCAAAAGGTCAAGCTCGGGAAATATGGAAAATGAAGTAAACAACTTGAGCAAGCGTTCCAAGTCAGTCTCTGCAGGTCAATCGAGGGCTGTGACCACTGGTCATCGGGGATCATCAAGTTAAGAATCCAATGCAAAGCGTCTCCAGTTTACACCAATTCTAATGACATATGGGGAGTTATATCAAAGCCTGTTTGATACACATAGTGTGGCTCATCACTACATGAAACCAGTGCAACCCCCGTACCCCAAATGGTATGATTCGAATGCTCAATGCGAGTATCACGTGGGAATAACAGGTCACTCAACCGATAACTGCATTGCCTTTAGGAAATTGGTGGAAAAGCTTATTAAAATAGGGGTTTTGAAGTTCGATGAGTCGACCGGAGCAATAATTTGCGATAATTGAAGGAGGGGGCGAGAGAGTCTCGATTCCTTAAAGAAGTTATCAGAAGCCTAGAAATCGAGAAGTCAGAACACCAATGACACATTCGAAGGGAAAACGGGGGCATAAAGCTTTCCGAAGCCTTACACACTTGGGAGTGTTTGAACAATAGGACTGTGAAAGAAACCTGCATTTTTGGCTAATCTAGAGTAATATTCAAAACATGCTTGTTGCTTTAAGCCTAGAGGCAACAAGAGTCCTTTCATGAAATAGGCTTGTTTCCAGAATTGTTATTTCAATAAAATGCATCTTTAGTTTCACTCCTCGCATTTCATACTCTACATCGTTTCATTTTCATATCATACTTTTAATTTTCTACCTTCATGCCCACAATGGGTCCCCCAGATACCAATGACATGAGCGACGTTGTTACCGACTCTCTTTTTAACGAGATATGTGTCTAAAGGGATTGGAGGACTGTGGAGATGACAGAGGTCACAACTTATCTCCTAAATTGTCAAGAATGGCAGATCCTATCTTACGAAGTGTCAGCAAACACTACAAGGGAGATGAAGATGGAAGCTTAGCTTGCCGCAGGAACAAGGCAAGGAATCATTGAGTTATCTCCAAGAGTTCAAAATATTTTCAAATAATCACGTTAAGACATGCCGGGACTACTAAGGCACGAGTATGCTGTCAAAGCTAAGGAAGCCACAGAAGAAGTCCATAAGGATATTTGAAGATCACATGCTGGTGTTTCTACCCTGACTAAGCCAATCAAGAGGTTCGAGCTACTGGTCTACCCAGAAAGGAAAATTGCATCAAACGCCAAATCAAGGACAGAACTTATGTGCCTTTTCCTCCTTGTCTACACGTGGGGCAGGGACGTTATCAAGTCAATCTCCTTGAAAGCTTCAGTCCGCATCGATTCATTTTTGTGGATGTCGATCTCTTCACTAAGAGGGCGAGGGTCGCTTCATATGCCAATATTACAAAGTCGATAGTCATTAGACCAAAAAGAAAAAAATATTAACAAAAAAGGTGAAAAGGTCGTATTTAACCGCACAATGTTAAAAGTTTGCGGTCGTTTCAAAGATCAAGTGCCATGTCATGGTGTAAAAAAAAAGGGCAATAAAATAAAGATTGTTAGGAAGATGACCTAAACTTGTAAATGTTGGCACATAGAAGTTACGTTTACCCTTTTATGCTCATTAAACGTCGGTCGGGACCTCTGCTGGGGCAACGCCCTCCTCATTAGTTTTGCATAGTAAAGTCAAAATTTTCTTTTCCAGGGCACGGGCCGAGCCAAAATTGGATGAGGCGAAATGGATCCAATCCCGATGTGATCAAGTGAATTTGAAGAGAAAATGTTAAGAGCTATCTGTTATAGTCGGATGATGCGAGTTTACAACAAAAAGGATCGCCTTAGAAAATTTCATGATAGGGCTTTGAAGAAGATTTTTTCCCATGCAACGGGGACTTCAGAAGAAAGGAGATGCCAAGCCGGGAAGGACCTTAGGCAGCAAAGAAGGCCCGTTCTAGGGAAACAAGGATATTGTCTGAGATAGACGACAAGGACCTGCCCAATCCGGTGAATTCAAAAAAAAACAAAAAACAAAAAATATAAAAAAAACAAAAAAGAATGAGAAGAAAGAGAAAAGAAGAAAAGGAGAGGCCAAAGTGAAAACCCGCAAAGGGCGCTTTGAGACCAAAAGTGGGTTTGAGTTGAAAACCCGAAAAGGGTAGCTCAAATTTTGATAAAAATGGGGCGTACAGTAGTCTTGCTACGCTTGAAGTAACAATGAAGAGGAATGTTGCGCCTTGGGGCATCGACAAAGTACTCCGGATCCCCTAAATACATATTGAGTTTAGAATGGTCCTCAAGAAGTTTGAACAGAGAAGCTCAAGCTGCGATATCTGGGGCACCTAGTTTCCATTTTACCCATTTTGAGTCTGCTATCTTTATCTTTTCAAAATACACTCTAAATAAATTTGCTTCTTCATTGCATATGCTAGCTTTGATTAACTTTTTTGATTCGAGCCATACTCCCAATAAATTCTCATTCCGTCCATCATTATGGTCCTTTTTGAGCATTTTGCATTGAAATAACGATTACTAGACTAATAACACTTTCATGAAAGGAGTTTCGCATATTACTCTGGAAACCTTTAAACAATACAGGAGTCTGAAGCAGGATTATTGCTTAAGATTCACCAAGCCTAAGGGTTGGAAATATCTGAGTCCAGATTAAGGTGATTGAACAAAATGACAAGGTACCGCGTCAGTGACACAATCCTGACGGAAAATGGGTATTGTTAACCCAAGTGCAAAACCAGAATCATTCTCGAAAGGAAATGACATTCTGCATTCACGCGGGCATCACGCATATACATCTGGTTGGGTCACCTAAAGAGTGATCGTTAGAAGGAAGCTGATACAGATCCTGTACCTTTGAATAACAAGAGGGTGGGTTGAAGAAGAGACAAATCCTATGTTTTAGAGTCGCAGTGGGATGAATAGAGGATATTCAAATCCTATACCCCAGGTCACAATGAGATGAACCTTGAAGCTACAGTGGGAAAAAAGGGTGATATACGAGAAACGTAGATTACTCCTGAGGTTTGAGGACGGATACAAAACCTAAAAGGAGAGTCAAAAATCGAAGCAATGAACACAGGTCGTCATGAAAGTCGTAACGAAAAAGAGATACATGGAAAACAAACCCCGGGGCGCATGGCATGATCATGTAGGCACAAAAGCATTTAAGACAAACACGTGCATATCATGACAACATCACGCATGACGCATACAGGTACGCCAGTAAAGCAAGAAGTTTTGACGATAGCTATATTGAATCAAAGGAAAAGAGGACATCCGAGTTCTGCTAGATGATATGTTATTCAAAAATCAACTCATGATGCGAGAGTGAGTTGGGCCTCGGGTCGCACGCTGAGGTATCTTCAATTTCTGTTTTTCAATTTCTGTTTGCAAAAAAATCAACTCCTCAGGCCGCACGCTGAGGTATTTTCAATTTTTGTTTTTCAATTTTTATTTTTTTAAAAAAATAAAAATATCAACTCATAATACGAGAGGTGAGTTGAGCCTCAGGTCATACCCTGAGGTGTTTTTCAATTTCCGATAAAAGATTAACTCATAATTCGAGAGGAGTAGATCGAAGGTAGCAGATCTTGCCTTCCTAAGCGAAGTAGATCGAAAAGCAGATTTTGCCTTCCTAAGCGAGGCAAACCGAAAAGCAGATCTTACCTTCCTAAGCGAAGCAGATCGAGCAAAGCAGATTTTGCCTTCCTAAACGAAGCAAATCGAGCATAACAGATCTTGCCTTCCTAAGCGAAGCTGATCGATGATAACAGATCTTGCCTTCCTAAGCGAAGCTGATCGATGATAACAGATCTTACCTTCCTAAGCGAAGCTGATCGATGATAACAGATCTTGCCTTCCTAAGCGAAGCTGATCGACGATAACAGATCTTACCTTCTTAAGCGAAGTTGATCGATGATAACAGATCTCGCCTTCCTAAGCGAAGCTGATCAATGATAGCAGATTTTGCCTTCCTAAGCGAAGCAGATCGAGCATAGCAGATCTTGCCTTCCTAAGCGAAGCAAACCGAGGTATTTAATTTCTGTCTTTCAATTTCTGTTCAACAATCAACTCATAATACGAGAGGTGAGTTGAGCCTCGGGACACGCCGAGGTATTTAATTTCTGTCTTTCAATATTCTGTTCAAAAAATCAACTCATAATACGAGAGGTGAGTTGAGCCTCGGGCCACGCCGAGGTATTTTTAATTTCTCTCTTTCAATTTCTGTTAAAATCAACTCATAATGCGAGAGGTGAGTTGAGCCTCAGGTCACACACTGAGGTGTTGTAATTTCTGTTTTCCAATTTCCATTCGCAACTCCTCAAGTCGCACGCTGAGGTATTTTCAATTTCTGTTTTTCCATTTCTGCCCCAAAACAAAAAAAAAAGAAAAAAGAAGAAAAGGTCAACTCATACTGCGAAAATAAAAAAAGGCAGTTTGAGAAGTTCAGGTTTCATCGAAGTCCTAGTTGGAGCAAGTTCAAAAAATGAACAAGATTGAGGAAAAGCGAATTGAAGCTACGGGTCATGTCTCGCAGAAGCAGCGGTGGAGTGGATCAAAGCAACAGGGTTTGAAGATGTTTGAGGAAGATGAGGACCAGTAAATCAAGGCTTGGCCAAGACCGAGCAAAATTGGTTCTTCTACTATCTTTGCTCTATTCTCGTTACACGACAATAAGCAAAGAGGGGCAGCTGTAATAACCAATTTTGGCCCGGGGCCCATTAAAAAAACCAATACCAGTATTAAAGCCAAAAACAAAACCAAATAAACCCAATAAAACAGTCCATAAAATGTCCAAATTTCACAAGCCCATTAAAAACCCAATACACAAAACCAAAACAAATAAACTTTAAATGTCCAATGTCCAATTAACCCAAAATACCAAACCCAAATCATAGCCCAATACCAAATAGCCCGTTTAAGCACAAAAAATAATAACCAAATAAACAAAACAAAAGATCCAATAATTAATAAAAAAATCCAGTACAAGCAAGCCCAACAATTATCAAACCCTAAACCCAATAACCAAACCTAGCCCAATAAGCCTACTTGTCCTAGCCCAAAATTCTAACCCAAAGCCCAATGCCCAAGTGGCCCAACAGACTTAGCCAAACAGAAACCCTAGGGTTCCATCTCCCCTCTTGCGCCGCTTCTGCCACTGCCTATCCCCCCACGCGCCCACGCGCCCTAGCAACCACGCTCACCACTGTCGGTCACTACTCGCACTGCACCACAAGCACCCACCACGCCTCGATCAACACAGGCACACTGCACCATGAGCACGCTCCTCATGCGCGCACCAGCCACTTCAAATATCAGGTCCATACCCTGCAAAAGGAGAAAACGACAAACAACAGACAACACGAACAGCAAGAAGAAGAAACAGAAAATGAAAAATGAGAAATAGAAATGCACACCTCTGTAAATCGGGGATAAAAACGACATGAAACCTGGTATTCATGGGGGGGAGGGGAGGATTACTTTGGATTGTACGGAGAATCCTCAAAAACACTTCATTTTTACGAACACTGGAAATCAAAAGAAAGAATCGAAAGAAAAACTCTTATACTCTATTACACATTGAGAAATCAGAAGCAAGGAAAAAAAGTTGAAAGGTGGATTCCGTTTTCATTTCAGATATTGTTTATCTATTTATTTATTTTACTATCTCGAATCTTAGCAAACAAAACAAAACAAAAACGAAGGGACCTTACCCAAATTCGGATATACCGTCGGAAAACTCGTTCCTTCGCTGCGTTTGGTGTAGTGAAAACAAAGTCAAAAGCCTTTGGGTTTCGGTATTCTCTGGGGAATCCTAAAGCCAGGTTCTATGGGGCTCAAAAAAGGGAGGGGTTGAAGGCCTCTTTCGCACACTGTCGACCACCATATGCGGTGGTGGTGCGACGGGCCACAAGCAATCTCGGCAGTCTCCTTTTGAACCGAATAGGAAGAAGAAAGGGAGTCCAAAGGACCCTTTCTCAGCCTCTGAAAAAAACTAAAGAGAGAGGAAGAGGCCGCTGAAGTTTTTTGATTTTTGAAAATGAGGGTTAGAAAAAACGGCGCCGTTTGGATCAAAAGGGGGGGCCGTGTATATCCCTTAAAAAGGGATATTTGCGCCACAAATCCTTCCCCATTTGCGCTATTCAATTGGCATTTTTTGTGTTTTTTTGTTTTTACAGATTTTGCCCGTACATTTCTCCAGGATTTCAATCGGGTCCTTGACCATAAATGCACATAAGAAGACTAGGGGAATATTGCCCCATTCAGTCCCTCCGTTTATTCGTCCTTTTCAAACTGACCCTTAATTTTTATCTTTATCTTAATTTATCCCTTAAATTTGTTTTAAGTAATGATTGAGTGGTTTGGTTAAATTTATTTATTTATTCGCTTAGTTACTTATTAGTTGTTTCATCATCCTATTTATATGTCATATTTTATTATCATATTTTGTTTCTTTACGTTTATCCACTCATTATATGCTATATTATTATTATTATTATTATTATTATTATTATTATTATTATTATTATTATTATTTGCTTTGAGTTTTTTTTATATTATCTTTATTAAACTATATAGTGTTATTTTAATTTTAATTTTTTTTCTTTTTTGGCACCATTTCAAAATTATCTCATATATTATTTTTTATTACGCATTCTTTACTCAGGATTATTTTGTTAATTATTTTAAATTGTTTCATGCGTTATCTCTTTTAAAGTTGTTTAATTCATTTTTTTTACTGTTAATATTTATGTTTAAATGGTGTAAAATATGTGATTATCGTTCTTGCATGTATTATAGTTTATTTGTTCGTATTTCCATGTTATTGACATTACCATCAGTATTACTATGGTAGTTAACTAGATGACGTGACCAATTAACTTGACACATTAGACATTTTCATGTCATCCTTTTCGCACGCCGCCATTAAACATGTAACAGCCCAATTACGACCCTAATCGGAACGGTGGTTTCGGGACCACGAATCCGAGCCGGAAAAATTTCCTAATTTTATTTTATTTTCGTGTGCAATAATTATGAATGGGTATGTGTTGAAAATTGTGAATTTAATTGCTTTGGTGTGCTTAAATTAGGAGGATGGACTAAATTGTTAAAGTAGTAAAAATAGCCTTTATTAAGCTAGAAGGGTTGAATTGTAATGTTCCTTACAAGAATGGATTTGCATGTCAATTTTCCCTAAAAACAAGGCAGTGGACGACTAGCATGCTAAGAAATGATTATTGTATATGTTATAATAATAATAATATGTAATAATAATTTAATAAGGTGATATTTCTTTAATAAAATAAAGAAATAAGAAAGGAAAGAGAGTATCATCATCTTCCTTGCTTCCATCATCGAAATTTGAAGAAAAGAGAGGAGAGTTGAGCTCTCAAATATTCGGTTCTTGCATGGTTCAATAAGGTTAGCATTTTAACTTGATTTTTGAAATTTTTTGCATTTTTGAATCTATTTCCTTGAGTTCTATTGAACCCAAGTTGAAATTGTTGAAATGGAAGCATGATGAGTATTCGGCCATTGATGGGTGTTCCTAGGTTGAAATGTTAAATGGTAGAATATTAAGGATAGGTTATAAATCAACATGCTTTGAATGAGAAATTTTAATTAAATTAAGTAATAGGAATTTAATTGCAAAGATTAAATAGTTGAAGAGTTAAAATGCTTAATAAGTAGTTTATATGAACTTAAATAAGCTAGAGGGATATTCGGCCATTGTGAAATTAGCTCAAAAATCATGTAAATTATGTTTTATGCTTGGAGGACTAAACTGTAAAAATATTTAAATACTAGGGGTAAAATGGTAAATGTTATAATTATGAGTTTTTGGATTAAATTTAATGAATATGAGTTTGAATGTGTTCAAATTGAATTGTTTAGATCAAGTACAAAAGGAAAAGGTTTTGGATCGGGGAAAAACAAAATTAAACTAGTAGCCAGGAAGCTTAATTTGACAACTATCGAGGTAAGTTTTAAGCAATTGGACTAATTTGAATTATTTCTACATTATTGTGTATTCGTTTGAGTGACATTTATAATTTTAATTTTTGATTTGTCGAATAAGGCATAAGAACTACAATATGTGTTAATCGAATGTGGGTTGGTAAATACATATACATATGTATAACCATTAAGTAAATGAATTAGTCAAATATGTAAAGTTATGGTAAGGGATAGATATGTATTTAGTTGTATAAGGAGATAGGGTATTCGGATATGTATGAATGTTTGTATACTCTTGATGGTGCCTATGATGTTATGGTAATTATAAATGTGGTTGCCGAATTTTGCTAGCACCATGATCATGTATATATATATATTTATATATATATATATATGGTCATACATTAGATGGTTGAGATGTGTATAAAGATAGGTGAATTTTACTAATGTGACATAGTTAAGATTTAATAAGTGCATGGGCTGAATGTATGTTTGACTAATATGAAACCGATGATGGAGGTGATTGAATATGCAATTATGGGTTTAATTGAGTGTGACCGAATACAATGGTAGATTATAGGAAAAAGAATTTGGTTTGAAATATACATACTTAGGTTCGGTCCTAATTGTAATGTGTGGATATTTATATATGAAGTATAAGAGGAGAAAATTTTAAAATTAGCACTATGTGTGCGGATAAATTAGTAACGGCTCTATGTGAGCGATACGTTACGAGAAATATTGTGTAACGGCTCTATGTGAGCGATACGTTACGAGAGTATTGAGTAACGACTCTATGTGAGCGATACGTTACGATGAATATTGAGTAATGGCTCTATGTGAGCGATATGTTACAGAAAATGTTAAGTAACGGCTCTATGTGAGCGATACGTTACTAAATTTTATCAACAATTGTGTAAGTATAAGATTCGTTAAATGATTTATATGAATAATGTTATTATGCTTATGAAAATATAAGAAATGCATTATTACAGGTTATGTATGAACGATTTAGTTTGAAAGGATAAGTAAATTAAAGGTATGTAATATACCTATTAATTTGAGATTTTTAGTAGCTTGAAATGCAAATAGAAAATTTGGTAAGTATATGATATAAATATTAGTTATTTATCAAGTGGAGTTGGTATATGGAAATTGTTAGAAATATATGATGTGGTATATGGAAATTGTTAGAAATATATGATGTGATTATAAATTCAATTTTTATTATGGTTTGGGATGATTTGTATGGATGCTACCAAGAGTTTAGGTTTTGAAATTTTGAATGAAAATTTGTCTATATTATTCAATGAATTTAAATTGCTTAAACTTACTAAGCTATAATAGCTTACTTGGTGTATTTTATGTATTGTTCATTAGATTTTGAAGTTGAAGCTCAAGCTCGAGGGTCGTCATCGAAGTCATTCACATTATCATCTCTTTTGGTACCTTTTTGTTTTTGAACCCAAGGTCCATGGCATGTATAAGCTAATTTACTTCTTGGAGTTTTGTATAAAAATAAACTTATAATGTATGGAAGCCATGCGAAAATGGCTATAGTTATATGCATAAATATGGCTTGATCATTGCTTGAGTTGGTGATATTATATGCAGGGGAATAGTTGGACAGCAGCAGTGACGTGATTTTGAAAAATCACCAAAAATAATAGAAATGGAATTAAGTTGTGCATGAGATATAGAATTAAATTTTATTGAGTCTATTTTTATATAAAAAAAACGGTGTCAGTAAAAGAGTTGTATATTATGAGATAATTGATTTTTAGTGAAGAGAGGTCAGAACTGTCGAACTGTGCAATAGGGGAGACTTCAACTAATAAACTGTACTAATTGGCTACACCAAAAATTCTGGAAAAATTAAAAGTAAGAAGATATATGAGTCTAGTTTCAAGGAAAATTTGCGGATCCAGATTTCGAGTTTCGTAACTCAAGTTATAATTGATTTAGTGAACATGACGCAGATGGACAGTTTTGATTATTAAGTCCCGAACTAGTAAGTTAAGCCCAGTAATGCCTCGTGCTCGACTCCGACAACGGTCTCGGGTAAGGGGTGTTACAAAACAACAAAAAAAAAAAAGAGAAAGGGGGGCTTTTTCACTATTTTTCTTCATCCCTCTCGGATTTTGGAGTCTTGTTCAAAGCTTTGAGGTCTTAATCTCATGATTTTGAAGGCCTATTGGGAAATTTAAAGTGAGATTTGAAAAGAGACAAAGAAGATTCATTTGGTAATGACGGTTCGTTGGAGAAGGCCATGAACGACGGCGACTAGAGTTAAGGAAAAAAAAGAGACGAGAAGAAGAGAAGAAAAAAAGGAACAGAGATTCAACAAAGTTGCCTGGGGCACAAAGGTTCAAAGGGACAACAATGAACTTGGTGGTGGCTCCACCTTGGAAGAACAAAACGTCCGTGGACTATTTCTTCTCTTCTTTTTCTCTTTTTCTTCTTCCACTGCCCAACTAGAGCTCTTAAATTGGGTTGTTTAAATGATAGCTAACCCTCCAACTGATCGGTTAATGACAGCAAAGAGCCAGTTAAATGCCATGTCACTTTTCTATCACGTCTGTAACAAAAAATAATACTTAGTAGGACTGATTTATTGTTTTTTGAAAGATAAGTGACTGTTTTGTTATTGAGATCCAAGTTAATTGATTGTTGGTATAATTTATCCTAATATTAAATATGGGAATAAGATATTAGTGCGCCAAGTCTTTTATCCACGATCCTTTCATTTTCCAACTAACTTATGAAAAATTTCCTACTCTCACTTTGTTTCTGTTTCTCTCCAACTTTCTGGCGATCCAAACAAACTAATTAAGGCCCCGTTTCATTACAGCACCCGCCTTTCTCACCATTTTCCAAACCTTCATTTTCCCTTCATTTTTCTCTTTCTCTTTCTTTCCGCGGTGTCTGCCTTTCCCCAACGGTACGATCCTTCGTTTTCATTTCCCTTTTTGATGCGTTAGATCTGTTATTTTCTTTCTTCATTCATTTCAGTTCTGCAGTGAATCACTGCCTTTTTCTTAGATCCATCGTCCAATTCTATCATTTTTTTCCCTTTACCTTATATGGATGTGTCTCTTCATTGATTATTTTTGGTGAGATTTTTAGTGTTAAAACAGTTCAATGTGGTTCGCTTTGCTTTTATTTTTCTTGTTTGTTAATTAAGGAATTCTAAATAAATTATTTTAGTTCAATTAACTCTAGTAATTTTCTCCTTTTTTTTTTTCAATCTTGTTTGTTTATTAATGTAGAATGTTACAATATCGGGAAAAAAATAAAAGGAAATCTAGTAATTTTATGTAAATTCTTTTTCTGCATTAATTGTGTTCATAAGTTGATCCAGACAGGTAAAACAAATATTATTGTATAACTCAAAAATAAACGATTGGAGTTGAGTTGATTTCGTGTTTAGCCATCATCGTCACAAAAATCATTAGCTGGTCTGAGTTACAAACTCGTATTTTTATTACATTCATGTTATTTATAGGATTGTCTTTTCGGCATGTCTTTGTACAATTTTGCTAGCATTTTTATTTGTGATTTCAATAGATTTGTTGTTTTTTGGGTTTTTTTCTTTCTTATTTGTTGATATTATTTTTGTAGAATTTGTTGCTAACATTTTTGGAAACTCTTGGACAACCTATCAACATGGATGGATTACTTGTAGAACGTTGAGTGATATATGCAAGAGTTATCACTTTCGAAAAGAAATAAGATGGCTCCAACTAATAAGGCTGAAAGAAAAGCAGTTGTAGATGTGGCTGCTTGGATGTTCAATGTTGTCACTTCTGTTGGAGTTATTATTGTCAATAAAGCCTTAATGGCTACTTACGGTTTCAGTTACGGTAAATTCCTTTTAAGCTCTTTTTAATTGCTCTCCCCCCCCCCCCCCCCCACAAATCTTCTTTTACGCTACAAACAGTTATGTTGTGGCTGGTAATAGTTCAAATGAATTTGGAATACTCTGTCAAATTCTCTAATCTTTAAGACAAATGTATGGAATCATAGTGGTGAGCTACTGTGAATCTGCACTTGAAATGAAAACGGATGAGAATAGTTTACTAAAGTTAAGCGATGGTTTAACAGTTGTGAACATTATGGTGGAATGGTTCTAAAAGTTTGAAATTTGAGATCGTGGAGTAGTAAGGCTGCAGAGCAGATGGGCGATCTTACAAAAAAAGAACTGTAGGATTGGCCTCATCATACAAAGAAATGAGCATGAGGTTCAAGCTTGGAATATGTTGGTGTAGGTTTGTGGGGGTCGTAGCTTATAAAAGGTGGAGATGGTGAGTAGCTTGGGCTATGATGACCTTCCCCACAGACACCTCCATTTAATCTGTTCTAGAAGGAGAGGAAATAGATCGAAGTAGTGGAAAATAATTCAAAACAAAAAACAATGTTATCATGGTCGAGATGAAGAGGAAACTTCGACTTGGAAGTAGCTTCGGATTAAGCGTAGGATGATTGTGATGCTGGTATAATAATCATCTGCAAGTAATTAAGCTAAAGATTTCCTGGTTTTTATTACTTCATGAGTATTCTAATTATGCTAACTGCAATAAGGATGTAATAAACTGTCATTAATTCCATTGTATTTGATTGAAAATTGTTCCAGCCACAACATTAACAGGTTTGCATTTTGCTACCACTACACTGATGACAGCTGCTCTAAGATGGTTTGGATTCATTCAATCTTCTCATCTCCCCTTGTCAGAGCTTTTGAAATTTATTTTGTTTGCAAACTTCTCTATAGTTGGAATGAATGTTAACCTGATGTGGAACTCTGTGGGATTTTATCAGGTAAAATTTTAGCATTTGATAAATTTTACGAGTTGTGTTTCTCATATGATCTGGAAATAACAGATTCTCTAATTAAATGACAGATTGCAAAACTGAGTATAATTCCTGTATCCTGCTTTTTGGAGGTTGTGATGGACAAGATTCGGTACTCAAGAGATACAAAGTTGAGCATAGCTGTTGTTCTTCTGGGAGTTGGTGTTTGTACTGTCACTGATTTGAGCGTTAATACCCAAGGTTTCATAGCTGCCTTTATTGCAGTTTGGAGTACTTCTCTGCAACAGTATGTAAGTTAGTAATTCCTCTGCATATAAATTGAAGCTTCTAACATTTTTAACTGCAGTATCATTTAGAACTTAAGGTAGTTATCATTTTATTGTTTTGTATTTCTGCAGTATGTTCTTCACCTCCAAAGAAGGTACAATCTTAGTTCCTTCAACCTACTAGGACATACTGCTCCTGCACAGGCTGGAACTCTGTTGCTATTAGGTCCATTTCTGGATTATTGGTTGACAAACAAGAGAGTTGATGCCTATAATTATAACCTAGTATCTCTGGTAAGTGTTCTATTCATTTGTATTCTTTGCTTTTATGAGTTTTGTCATGATGGTTGTTCTTCCTATCATTATAGAACAATATTTACTTGTTTCAGAGTTGCTATCAGAATTTTGTTTATGAACAAAGTTGATTGTGGTCATGGATGTGTTCATGTGTATAATGGAATTCATGCAGTGACCTAGAGTAATATTTAATTTGCAGTGCATATTGTTCTGTCATTGCTTGCTTATCTGCATGCACCTCCTAATACTACTTACATTTCATATGGTGTCTTACACCTTCTAAAACATCTATTCTCTACATGAATTTACGCATGCGTAGTGGAAATATTTTTGTTGAGTTCATTCCTATTGAGGAAATCATTTAATATTTGATGTGATTTAATAACATGTAGCGTATATCAAGAGATATACTCTCCTTTCTCTCTTTAGCTGCTCTGTAAAATTGACCCAGATCGATATAATATTCGAGTTATAGGTGCACTTTTGCTCATTCCAATTTGGTTCTGCTGCTTCATTTGCAGCAGCCTGCTCATGTTACTTTCCGCAAGGTCCTATGAATGCAATTCCAATTATAGCATGTTCCAGGAAATAGTTGCTCACAGCAGTTTTTGTTTTGTTTTGTTTTTTTGTTTTTTGTCTTTGCAGATGTTCATAATTCTTTCATGTACTATAGCAGTAGGAACAAACCTCAGCCAGTTCATCTGCATCGGCAGATTTACTGCAGTGTCCTTTCAAGTACTCGGGCATATGAAGACAATCCTTGTGTTGATCATGGGATTCTTTTTCTTTGGGAAAGAGGGTCTCAACCTGCATGTGGTTCTAGGCATGATCATAGCTGTGGCCGGAATGTTTTGGTATGGAAACGCTTCATCTAAGCCTGGTGGGAAGGAGCGCCGGAGCCTCTCTCTCCCTACCAGCAGACAACAAAAGCATGCTAGTTTCTCGGATTCTAATGAACACGGCGGTAATGTCTAGTTCTCCATGTAGGATAATTTAAGCATACAAGAGTAGCTGATTTCTTATAAGTTAATTGGTTATCCATGATTTCAGAAAAACCAATCATAATTTTAAATCAATTTTTTATTCTGATTTTTTTGTAAGTCTTATTCTTTGGTATATTTGGTTCACTCAGAGGGAATGGAACACTTCCAATAGGATTAGATACTTTTGCCTTTTCAGGAATATATGGAACACTTCCAATAGGATTAGATACTTTTGCCTTTTCAGGAATATAATTTATTTAAGTATTTTTCAGGTAATTTTAGGAGTTGAAATATTCAAATAAAGTTTATTTTAGTTTTAAATTGTTTAAACTTATTTATATTTAAAATGTTTACCTCTATAAATAAATAAAGATTTGTAATAATAAATGAGGTGGAGTCATTTAATAAGCATCCCTTTATTAATGGCTCCACATCATTTTAATAATAATTAGTTCAAGTCAGCTATGAGCAAACCTAATAAACAATGACCAGACAGGTGTACATGAGCAAACCTCGAAGAAAGGATTCAACACGAAGATGAAGTGATGAGGAAACTATTAATGCTGCATTTTACACTAGAAATGCTTTTCTGTAAGGAGGTCATTGCTAGCGTAAAATGCAGCATTAATAGTTTCCTCATCACTTCAAGTAAATAATAACCTAATAAGTAACATCATTGAGAGGAAGTACATCTCTATGCACTGGTCACCCAAACTAGTATTTGACAACTTTCCCATATTAAGAGATCAAATACAGGGAATAATGGTCCAAAGAAAACGACGAGGGATTATCCTGGACAAATCAGAAAGTATGAACAACCTCTGCAAATACCCAAGCTTACAGGAGTCTGCAGTACACTTTACTATTGTTTCGCACCTGTTCTTATCTTTGTCGATGTATATAAATAAAAAAAAAATCTTATTTCTTCCTGTAATCCAAGCTCATCTGTTTTCAGAAGAGACACTAATTGAATCCTTGGTTAAATTGAAAACTCGGACCCGAAGACCCGACCGAAATTTGGAAAGGTTTGGGCAAAAATATAAGCCCGAAAAATGGGCTTTGACAAAAAATAAGGCCCGTTTAAAAAATAGATCAGGTCTCAAGTAAGGTATTTTTGGCCCGGGCCCAACCCGGCCTGAATTCACTAAATGACAAAAAAAATCTGCTATTTTTTTTTTAATGTTATTTTCTTGTTATTTTCTCCCTATTTTACTACCGTATTTGCTTGTTAAGTTACATCTAATGTTATTTAAGTCTACATATTTTTTTAAAATTTATTTTCAATTTGTAGGGAAATATTTATTTTGATTTTTCTAATATTTTTGATGTATTATATATATTTAAAAATTATATAAAAATTTAATACGGATAGACCGGGCCTGAGCTTTAACATTTTTATATGAGCCGAGCTTGAAAAAAAATGTAGACCTATTTTTTAGGCCAGGCCCAGCCCGAGCCCTATTAATGAGCCTAAATTTTTAATTGAGTCTGGCCCATAAACACCTCTAGATCGAGTCATCCATCAAGGGTTTTTTTTTTTTTTTTAATAAAGGAAAACTCAATTTGAGAGTAGAATAATATGTCAAAAAACGATACTTTATTTGAGAATAGAATTTTGAATTCTCACATCTAGACCAACTCAATTAAGCCCAATGTGGGAGCATCTTTAGAGTTTAATTGAAAATTTACTATAGTTTAAAATATGGCAAACCAACACAAATTCCAAAGACAATTATCATTCAAACCAAATTAAAAACATTTAATCTAAAAATATTCAGTAACGCAAGCATTCCTAATGGCAACCGATAAAGACCCAACACTACTAGTCTTACCACTTGTCTAGAAACAACAAAAAAAATCACATCCAAAATTTGTCTTCGTGCAAACAGTGCTTACATTCAAGGATATGAACACTATGCAAGACTACATAAATTTTTCCAAAATATATATGAAGCCTTCAACGCTTCTTAGACACACCGACAGTCTTCCCTCTGCGACCAGTAGTCTTGGTGTGCTGACCACGGACGCGAAGGCCCCAGTAGTGCCTCAGACCACGGTGGTTCCTGCATGACAGTGTAAATCGTTAGCTGCCATCTTCATCTCATTCCCCAAAAGAAAGGAAAGTAAACAAAGATACTGTACTGAATCAACCAAAATGCAAAACACTTCTCAACTATATCTCAACACCCACAAATGAAACAGAGAGAAAAAAGTAGAAAGTACAGACAAATAATTTTAGCCAATAAACATTTAAACATGTATGACTTTAAATTTTTTAATTATAAAAAATAAAAAGCCGTTTTACAGTTTTTAACTTATTCATTTTCTATGGTTATTCCATGTCTGGCTAATCACATGGGAAATAAACAGCATAATATATTACAACGTTCAGATTTCTAAATTTTTGTCAACTCTGTTCCCAACTTAGTCAAGATAAAAAAGATCACCAAGATGCCATAAAAATGAACTCTCATCATGACAAAAACCAGCCCACCAACAAGCTATATAAAGTTGAAAAGAAACTGCATGTGCATTCCAACAATCTTGCCCACTTGCATATAACGCAAAGGAAATGCCACAAAACAAGATCATTTTGTCTTAAGCACCAAATGATACAAATGCAAGGGAGGCTAAAGAGAAATCTCAAATAAACAACCCAAATTATATAGTGATATGCTTGAAAATGGTTATTAAGAAAATCAAGAAAGCAAATGATGCTAATAAAAAAGGATATATAATATACTGATTCAAAAATATAAACACAATTTAAACAGTAACTCTCGTGCTCCAATAGAGTTGGCTTGATCATATCATTTTAAGCATATAACACAGAGTCCGCACATACAGATCTTCATCAGCACACATCACTAAGGACATAACTAACCTGATCTTCTTCAAACGCTCCAAATCATCCCTCAACTTCATGTCAAGAGCATTAGACACGACTTGGGAATACTTCCCGTCCTTGTAATCCTTCTGCCTATTCAAAAACCAGTCAGGGATTTTAAACTGCCTGGGGTTTGCAACAATGGTCATGAGATTGTCCAACTCCTGTGCAGTCAATTCACCAGCCCTGATAACAAGAAGTAAATCAAATAACACCTCCACAACAAACTACCAAAAACCGAATACCATTCAGCAACATCCCCATGCCAAAGAATTTACTTAACTAGTTAATCTAAAGTAAATTAATCCTTTCACATCTATGCTAAAATTAATCATCTCAACATGAAACACCTAAAGCCAAAACATATATCGTCTAACTTTAGAGCCATAAAGCATCATGGAACTAATCCTAAATGACCTAGAATTGTCTACCATTTTCAGGAATAAAAAAACAAACCTCTTGTTCATGTCGACATCAGCCTTCTTGCAAACGATGTTAGCGAATCGCCTTCCGATACCCTTGATGGAGGTCAATGCAAACATAATCTTCTGCTTCCCATCAACATTGGTGTTCAGCACACGTAAAATGTGCTGAAAATCTTCGTTGGCGACCAGAGACTACACAAGCAAGCATTAAAATGAAGTTAAAAGCTATAATCTTCAGGGGAAAAGACATACACACACACACAACCAAACTTAAATAAAGTAAAACACATTTTAGAAGCTCTCATAACAGCCTCCTTCAACCCCCAAACAAAAGAAACCGAAAAAATTGAAGTAGATTTAGATCACTGAATAAGATAAAAGAAAAATAAAGAATCTGAAAAGTGGCGTAAAGATAAACATAGCAATTAATGGTAAAAGAATTGGAAGAGAAAGATAGAACCCTAATTACCATAATGTGAGGAGATTTGGGGGTAGATGAGGGAAGAGACTCTGGGGGACTGCTGATCTGAGGAGAATAACCGAGGGAGCCAAACTAGGGTTTTATATATTCATGATTCTAGGTTTTTTTTGGGTGAGTGACATTTGCGTTTTCTTATTTTTATTTATTTTTCAAAATAAAATATTCATTTTTCGTCTTTTTTTTTTTAAAAATTAATAGTCCGCTTGACCGAAAGAAGTCAATTGTTTATTTGTTTCACACAAAATGAGTTTCAAAACATATGTACTCTGAAAATAGGGTTAAGGGATTGATTAATATTTTAAAAAATAAGTAAAATAAATATTAAAAAAGAAGAAGAAGATAAATGTTAAATGTTAAATTTTCAAATTTTCAAATTTGTTTATGAAATAAAAAAAATACACAATCAATATACTAAATAGTAACACTAAGTTTTTTTATAAATAATATATTTGGGCCTGAATCGAAAATTATGAACTTTTTCATGTTTGAGTAACACAAATAAAATATTTTCTTTAATTATTTTTTAAAAAAATTACTTTGCTTATGGTAATATTAATATTTCGAATGGTAATATTAAGTAAATTAAATAATATATTTTATAATTAAAATATTAATTACATAATTCTCAAAAGTTGTTTAACACCACGGTTTTATATGCTGTATATCCTATTATACGTAAAAAATTTGAAGTCGGTTAGTTGCATATAACTTTTTTAATTAAACCCGACACGTACTACTTCACATCTCTCCCTTTTTCTAAATATTTTATTGCACTCTCTTAAAAGTATATATTACTCATTGAAACCTTCTAAAGTACCTTTTTTTTTATTATAGATTTTATACCATTTTATTGAATTACGTTAATTTTCCAGAATAATTTATACAATTATGTCCATTTGGAATTGAAGCAAACCATTACCGATTAATAATCGATCCTTTTTGGTTGTTATGAAATAGAACTGAACCATTACATTAATCTTATAGAGGATGAATTTCACAATTAAATACTCAAAATTTAATTTCATCTACTCTAGAATTTAAAAAAGGAAAAAGAATATTAAGCAACGAGGTTAATAATATAAATAAAGCAGCCAAAATCAATGACTAAACATTTTATGTACTGATATATGCTGAAGATGAAACTGAATCATCCAATCAGTTCATCATTCTAATGAAATAAACTAAGTTAAACTGAAATTATATATCGTAATCCGACAAACAAATCGAAAACTCAAGTCTAAATATCGTACAAAGCTAAGCTTAAAGCAAAGTAAGATTAGACACATGAAACCTCAGTGTGGCATTTTTATCATACACTAACCTTGCTTGAAGAGTTTCATGGCATTCAAAGCCTTCATCTTCATCCCCTAGGACTACTCGATGAGCTGCATTTTCTGCCCCAACCATGTGGTTCAAGCAATTTGAAGCAAGTCTAAGTCTTCTTTGTATTCTCAGTTTTAAAAAAAGAAAAAGAAAAAGGGTATTTATACTGATAATCCGAAAGTTAATCGATGTTATATGGAAATATTACATCCTAATTCTTTGGCAGCAGTGTCGAGGAACTGTATAGTCATTCCTCTTGCAAGCTGACTATAAACTTCCCATGTTAAGCACTTTTCGATATCAGTTTGCCAGTTGATGGCACCTATATTGAAGAACTGGTAAGGGGGACCACAGATACCATTTATTTCCACCTTAGATTTTGAATTGATTGAACCTATATGCAAAATATTGCGAAGGACTGATGTGCTGAGAGCTCGAACATGTGCACTTGGATGAGAAAGGCATCGAGTCGTAGCTGGTAGACGACACTGCATGGTTTGGAGGGATTATCGCATCAGCAAAGATCTTGCAGTGACATCAGGGGAAAGAAGAAAGACTACTTTACCATTCGCCCCATTTCGCTCCACATTAACAGGCATTGGAATTTATAATGAACAAGTTCAAAGCATGTTTCGACTTTAAGGTTGAGAGTATATCAGTAACGGGCATTTGCTCACCTTTAACAGGTTTGAAAGTCCATCTGCTACTGCCAGTCCTGATTCTCCCCACTCGAGTACCGGCTGAACTGCTCTAGCTGTTGCTTCCAGCAGCTGCCAGTTTTAGATGAGAACATCAAAGATATTAATGAAACTTTGGAATAAAATAAAATGCATTTGACTTCTTTTAAACATCAACCCAAACTAATTCACATAAATGGAGAGTCTAACTTGAAATATAAGACCACAACCCTCAAAAAATAAAACAAATAAAGTACTCTACTTCAACAAGGGCTTATACATGTACAGCCTCACAAGGGGTGGACAACAAACAAAACTGGACTTTACATACCAGAACAGGAAACCTACGACTTAATAAATGCAAGATAAGACCACTTATCACTCCATGTGTAGCTTTACAAGGGTCTGCATTTAGACAACTTCACAAAGGATAAAACGCAAGGACATAAACACATGAGCTATAATACCATGTTAAGCATCCAATCCAAAACCAATTGGTGTAAGTGAAGAGGCCTAACTAGAATACAAGATTATATGAAACCCAAGACTACAAATGTGGTATGTTATCACTTAACAACCTCAAAATATCACAAGCGTTCAATTAGAAAGACACCAAGATTGGCAAATGACTCCTATAAGCAGAGATAGTTATAGTACCTCCAGTTGTGGTAAAGTACAAGCTTCCCCATCAACAAGCATCCCATCTGTGGCACGTAGAAGTAGATCAGAAGCACTTGCCACAATTACCAATGATTCTGCGCTATCATGATTTCTCATCAGCTCGACTATCAATTTTACAATTCGCTGGTTGATTCTCCACATCTTCTGACCTTGGTCGTCATCTTTGGCAATCCAAGGCTGCAATTCCCTATCCGCCTGACAAGAACACAAGGCCATGAAAGTGACCAAACAGATGGAACAAATGAAGTTAAAAAACAAAAAATGTAGACAATGAGGCTATTTATGGCTGCTGGTTTGGTCACCATCTGCATGAGAGTTCATCTGATTATACAGAAGTGTTTTGTAGCAAATGGTAGTCCTGGATTTTATTATCTTAATTATGAGCTGACATCACCTTTTACAAAACATGCGGTGTTCAAATCAGCAGCCACAAAGAAAAGCAGGCCATCTGTTTTTCTAATTTTAGACTAGAATTTATAAGATGAACAAAATTTGGACCTGAAGTACAACAGCTGTAGTTGCTTTTGTCGGTGATGCTGATACAACGTTGCACAACGCATCAACCACCTAATTCCATCCAAGAAGGATAGTCAGACAAATATATTTCTGTAAAACCATAATGATGCATTTACAGATGAAACATGGGGCAATTGCATGCATCATAGAAGCTACCAACAGTGGCGAAACTAGGTGAAAATTTTCCATATGGCACCTTTAAAACTTCTAAAATTTTAAATTAGTAAAGGTAAAATTGCACTTTGGCCCCCCCTAAAAATATAAAAGTTTGATTTAATCCTTTAAAAATTATAAAGATATAGTCTATTAAAATGGTGGAAATTACAACTTAATTTTGCCCCCACCCCCCCCCCCCCCCAAAAAAAATTTCTGGTTTTGCCCCTAGCTACCAATCCACACAAGTATACCAAACCATATCTTCTGTTTAGAAATTTAAAAGACAATGAATAAAAATTATGGAATCAGATGCAACAAATCTTTTTTTACGAATTTTGACAATTACCTGTCTCCATCCCTGCTGGGCAGATGTGCTTTCAGCACTGGGTTGTGTTTCAGGTGCTGCTATCAGCTTGTGCCACAGTAGTGAAACTACAGAGAAACATAACTCTTGTTTCTCCACAAGCACTGATCTCAGAAGAATTTGTGCACTGCAATTGAATCCTATGTGCCGGTCCCTGGTGAGAAAATTGGCCAAATCTGAGGCATCTAATGGGAAACCTGCTATACCTTTGCCCAAAGAATTTCCTAAGCCTTCATCTGATGCTAACAGTTTCTCAGATCTGAGATTATTGTCTGAACAAGTTGAATCTTCACATTCTGAAGCAGATGATTGCCCAGGATCAAAGCAAGTGGCACTTGAACACTTGTTTTGTTTTCTGGCATCTAAACAAGGGGAATATTTTCTAACAGGTGCATATATCAATTGTGCTTCTAATGGTTCGGCCTTGTTAACAATGGATGCAACAGCCTTGCTGTGAATATCGATGAGATTATATAACGATGATGCCCTGGTGTAAATTTCATTGTCCCACTTGCAGCGCATTAGAACAGAGAGTGCATACATGCAAGCCTTTGACCGTCTAAATAGTTCAGAAATATGAGCAGCAACCATAGCTGCAGCAACGATTTCATTTGAACTATAACCCCATGAGGTGCCAACAGAAGATGGCTTCAGCGAAAAAAGTGCCTCTAAAATTGCTAAGATTCTGTGAGTATGATGAATAGCAGAGTCAATACCATGTCCATACTCTATAGAAGATCCATTTACTTTTGCAGGGTTGGCCATAGCTTGAACATCTTTAGCAGTTGAATGAGTATTTCCTCTTGTAACTAAGGGGAACAACTGAAGCTCACAGGCAAGAGCACAGACAGCAGCCAGCACATAAGAATCAAACGCAGCTACAGGCCCTTGTTTTTTTGCTTTTCTAGGTTTAATGTCTTTCAGCTTTTCAGATTGTGCCTGTGACTCCTCAACGCCCTCATCAGGAGGATAACTTTCTTCACCTCTTGGTCTCTTACTCCCACTGAACTGAGCCTCATGACTAACACACACAGTTAAGACAACAAAAAGTAGGCGTGAAGCGAGCTCTATAGAAGCACAAGATTCTAAAAACAGCGAATGCACCATTGTACGAAGCTCTGCCACAGCAAGATTCTTTGAGGCAGAACCTATGCTGTATCTTGTTTTTCTGGTTTGCTCCCTGGGGGATTCAGGTGGAAATGTTCTCTGAAGAATAGCTTCTACAGTCGCCACAAATATCTTCATGAGACATGCTTCAGAAGGACTTCCACGTGGAAGGTATTCGAGCACCTTAAGAAGAGGTATGTATAGATTCCATGATAGTATGGGAGGCTGCAATGGGGTTGAAACAATAATTTCTGGAAGATCAACAGCTGAAGAGCTCAAGGGAATCAGACCATAAGCAGCTTCCCATATTGTACATATTCTCCATTCCACCTCCGGTCCATGAGCGCAAAGCATTGATGCAATCCCTTGAGCAGTAGCTTCAATAGTTGCTTCAGCTGCAGGCACCTCAATCTGATGAAAAAGTATTTTGGGACAACTTTTTCAGTACTTGTGAACATGCATCATTGAATGTATAGACCCATGCATATTAACTACTTAGCAACAAAAGGAAACATAAAAGCTAAAGATTGGAAGATAACATACAAAATTTTGAAGGGGACAAGTAATACCTGCTTTCTGTAACATGAGATATAACCACCAGAAGGTTCATGTTGAACTTCTACTCCCTCAACTTGTCTTATTGGAGGAAAAAGTAGTGCGGGCTGCGAAAGTATGCGAAAAAGTAAAGCTGCAGCAGCATCAGCAGCAATACCTCCCCTCATAGACATTGCAGTCCCAATTGCCCGCAAAAAATGCAAATGCATCCAATTTCGAGGAAGCTACAACAACATCCACAAAATCAATTTGCTAAGACAAATAGAATGGTGATAATTGAAAGAGTTATTGTATCATTTTTTAAGAAATATAATTATATGTTATTTTCCTAAAAAACAATTGGCATCAGAGCAGAAAACTTCCTCATAAAAATCTCTAAATTACGGCATATGTCATACACTTTAGTACCTTACCTCCTGACATTCACTAAGATTACAGTCTACCACATTGATTAATAACACCCACCTAAAAACCATCAGGTTTAACGTGACAACCATAAGTGTTTTAAGTATGAGCTTCACAACTGTTAACTGGACAAACGCCCATTGGGTAGGTTAAAAGTTTCTTGCAAGCCTTATATTCAAGGTTTTCCTCAAAAAACAGAAGACAAAAAAAAGTCATATATTCAGGGTCACTTCTCAATCCATAGTCAAAAGCTTTTAAGCTGGATCTGAACAATAGCCATGTTATATAGTGCAGCAACCTCTAACGAAAACACTTTTATACAGAATGGATGTGCAAAACATAGTTCTCGTGCATCTAGAAATACCTATTCAACCCATTTATAAAAGTGTTTCATTGGAGGTGAAAACTGATTTTCAAGTCTGAAATGCTACTAATAACTAATGGAGAAACTATGATTAGTGGATATAATTTTTTCTTCCATTTTTTAATGGCTGGGATAACAAAAACAGCCCCAACCCCCCCCCCCAAAACAAAGCACTAAAAACCCCCAATGGTAGAACCACCAAGCTTTGTTATTAAGGACTATATCTTTCTTATCCATATTAATCTCCTTAAGATTAGCCACCACCTTCACGTAATTCTTTTTAGCATGTGGTTGAACAATATATGCTGACAAATTTAGCACTTTCATTAAGCTAATATTCGTAAATTCCTCTTGGATCTCACAGTTACGGATAGCAAAAATTCAAGATGATGAAGATGAGATCCATATAAAATTCTAGTTTGATGTTGCAAAGTGTCATTTTATATACATGCAGTGAAAAACATTTAACTCACCCTTATACCAGTTGCATAATCTTCGGCAGCACGAAGAAGTTCCACAAGCTGTACAGCAGCATCAAGTGCATCTGGAGCCCATGATGGTGGTGCTTCAAGAAGCCCAAGAAGAAGTCTTTGGGTCGCACTTGGAGTTGCAATGGCATAGTACCTGAGAAGGAAATACGAGATAATTGCTAGAAAAATAAGAAGAAAACTATATCATTTGGACACTTATACCAATTAGCAACTAGACATATCGGGTATTCATTTACATGATACCTTTGTCGGTTACCATATTACCAAGCACATATTTTAATCAATGTTAATATTTTGCACACTAACATAGACTTTTGCATTCGCATTTGCATTTGCATTTGATAAACACTTCTGTTCCAAATGTATGTCCTAGTATAACGGGGCTAGATCCACTTTGGCCTGTGACACTAGTATGAATTTCAAAAGACCCCAAAATATTATTTCTTACCTTTTCGGGATATTCTAAAATCCTAGCTTTTTCCATACCAGTAACAGGTATTACATATTTGCTTTAAGAATATCAAATGTTTGCACTACAGAAAACTCTTAAGCATAAATCTTAAGAAGTCCAGAGGTTTTTGAAGAAACCATGTGGGAGGCAGTTTCAGATAGAAGGTGCATGTTTTTTCAAAAGCACACTAACACTGCAATCTCCACGCAACCTAACTACTACCCCTTCTCAGAAGAACACAAAGAAACAGTTATTCAAACATCCGCATTCCTGATGTAAATTTGGAAATGAATTGCTCAGTTCCCAGTAAACAAAGCAAAAGCCAAGACTTACAGGCTATGATTATGTACACCTACCACAAAATGAAAATCCTTGAGTAATGTTGTCAAAGAGAGCTTGAAGGTTCAGCAACTTACCGATGAAATAAACGTGCATATGGTTCAAGAGCCGGTAACCCAGCAACTAGATGCTCATCCAAAGCTGTTGTTGGGGGAGGAAGTAGAAGTGCAGGGACTGCTGCAGCCGTTAAACTAGCAGTTTCGTAGCGTGCAACCTCTTCGTCGCATACGCTTAAAATGACACCAGCACCATTTGCAACGGCCCATCTTGGGGTTGATGGCATAAGCTGAGGATGCTTTCCAGATCCCCGAGAAGAAGCTATTGAGAAAAAAATAGTCAACTGATGAGTCCTCAGGCCTAAAATATCTTATCATTTGTTATTAAGAAACAAAACAACTTAAGGCCATCTTTATTTGAATATCTTGATACACATCCACAAGTCCATCCATTTTTACGGGTCTATTTTAGTATTTCTCACATCAATTAGCACACACCAATTAACACCAAATTATGAAACTGGAAACAACATAACCAGACAGTAACAAGTGAGGCCACTAGTGACACTTTGAAGATTTACCAAACAATGAATTCTCGCTTATGCCTTAAGCCTCAAGGTAACAAAAGAAGACAGGAAATTTACCCAGTTTGCTTATAAAAATTAGCATAGAGACTGGACTGCAAACTAGCTCCTACTATGTAATAAGCGCATCAAAATAAATTTTCTTTACAGTCTTTTCAAGGGGAAGAAGAACATTTATTTTGAGTCATTCTACAACAGAAGCTGGGGCATCAGTGGTCAAGATAATATGTATTTACTGTCAACATAGAGACAACCAAAAATTTCAACTTATCAACCAGTCACATGCAAACTACTCTTTAGAAAATGCATATAGTGATTGCAGTACAGAATTTCCAAAACTACATCCTGTATGAGCCTTCCACAGATTACCATAAATATAGTTTATATAATCAGTTGTAGTTATAGTTATATATGGCTGGTTAAGAAGTGAGATATATCCTATTCCTATCATTTATACCTGAATTTTGATTGGCAGGATTTTTTAACTGTAATCACATTTGTAATTCTTGTTTTTATTGATGATTTTTGTAGCATACATATGCACTACGTATAACATAAACAAAAAAAATATATTTTTTCATGTTTCAACTTAACCTTGCATTTCTACCTCTTCTAATTTTTCATATCTGTTGGAACTTTTTCAACCATTATAGAAGGCTCGAGTTAATAAAATCTAGAAAATATCCATATCTAAAAACCTGAATTTCCCAATGAAAGAAACAAGTTTATAGCAAAAAAAAAAAGGGCCAATGCTTGAAACTAAATTTATAGTTAGGAGAAAAGTTCACATGCAAGCATGTGAAAAAATAGCCACTTCCACTTAAATGTCACAGAGTTAAAATCTTGTCTTATATTTAAGCCCAAAATATGTAACTAACCAGTAGTAGGTGGCTTGAGGTCTCCAGCTGCATATTTGCCCATAACACCACTGCACCTGTTAACACATTTAAACAACTGTCAGCTTCAGACATAACCACATAAAGTTCTATGCAGTGAGACCTACTCATAGGATGAATCACGCAAAGGCATTTAAAGTTGATGACAGTTATATGATAAATTGAAGTACTATTTAGTTACTTAGAAGCAGCTTTATAACTCAGAAGCACACCATCCATAGATGAGCAAATAAAAGTCTTAAGCCAGTACTGAAGCCTTGGCAAAAAAGTTTAGGGGAGAAAGAAAGAGTTACAGAGCAGTTTGAAATAATCATAGTGCTTAAGCAACGTAATACATGTTATAAAATGTGAACAAGCTGTAGCATCAGCAAAACAAAAAGATATCCAAGGCAGACAAATGGAAATTGTATCCAAGCATGAGTGTCTATTCATATGTACCTACCAATAAAATGAAAAAAGTTAAAGTTAAATCAACAAAAATCGTCTCCCAACATGTGTACTTTTTTTTTTCTGAGAGTCCATGTTTATTTTTAAATATAATAATATTTATCCTGATTAAAAATAACATGAAAAGTAAAATTAGAGTTTCCTTTCCACAAAAACACTAGATACTTCTAACTTTCTCAACAAATTCTTAAAATGATTCCAATAAATAACCTGTTTTGAACATCTGTGGATTTGCTGTCACAGAAGAACTGTAGAGTAATAATATACACCACCAACTCTCATAAGAAATATTATGTCAACTTCCAACATGCATTCTTTTATTTGCCAAGACTAGAGCATAAATCACGACAACAGAAATTTACCAGAACGCCCTGGCAACATATTAGCTACAATATGGACTTAGGTATGGGTGGCTCGCATAGGTATGTGTCTAACTCACTAGTTATTTGCTACTTTTGGACTCACAGAAGCAGATAAAAGCATACACAAGATATGGTTATGCAAATGTCATAAAATTTTATAAGATAATATTATATGTAAATAAAACTTATTTTATATTTTACCCTTATAAGAAAACAAAATTTCATTTTCTTTTCCTTAAACTTTTAATAATCTAAAGGGCTCAAACACACCCATCACTTGGACCACAAAATTAAGAAAGAGCAAAAAAAAAAAAAGAAGAAAACCCAAGAGATGATACTCAGCAACCAAACAACCAATAAATGTTTTCAATCGCACATTGCACAATTCACTAGATGAGAAAGGTAAAAAGAGCCAGTCCATAACTACACAAAACCATGCCTGAAAACATCCTAGCTTGGCCTGCATAGGCACCATAAGACATCATGAGGAAGAAGATAAATATTGAAATAATTGCCACCAAAGGGCATTTGACAAGGCATGTTTGATTCCATGAGCTTTTTTAAAGTGTAAGTGAAATGCATCAAACTCTCACATCTCATTTGCCTAACTATAATGGCAATCTTTACTACCACGCATACTACTTATGAAGCAAACTTTTCTGCTGCTGCTCGTAAGCCAGAAAACATACTACTCTCACAGTTCCCTGCCTTCTACTGATTGTTATTTATTGCCCATATTTCATCAAACTTACAAAGCAAACTTTTCTGCTTATTATACCAGTTTCCCTTGCAAAACCAGTAAGAATCACAAAGAGAAAATAACAGATAAAGTTATAATTCAACCAACAACATGCTTTTAGTATTGAAATGGTACCACTAACACCACTTCTATCTTTATAGAGGCCAACTGATGCTTCAAACTACTCAGAAAGATCAACATTAAGTTATATAGAAAGCACTCACCAACGGAAGTAATCACTTCTTATACCCAGAGGTGCAGCGAGCAATATATCAGTAATCCAGGGAGACAAAGGCCTTAAAGGCTTCCTCTCCTGTTGCATCAAAGGTATCTGAAAGGATGGTTCCCCATCTACAGATTCACTTGTCGTAGCTTGGCTGCTGCTGTGGCTTCTATCTGTTTCATTATTTTGTGGCTCCATTTTATATATTGGACGGTTGTAATGAGTCAGAATTCGCAAGATCTCTCCGCATGCTAGAGCCCACTGTTCAGAATACTCATTCTGTGAAAAAATACAAATGCCACAGATATGCCCTTGGTCAGCCTCAATGATTCCTTATATAGTTAAAAAAGGAAAATTAAAGAGGGCATAGAGAATCTAATATCTAAAAGGAAAACAGGGAACAAGAAAAACAGTTTGAGAAGCAAAGACTATCTTCTTTTTTGAATGAAGAACTTTCGTATAATACCTCACTACTTGGGCAAACTAAGGAGATGAATGACGCAAAGGGCAAGGAACTCTTATCATACACCAGCGAACCATCAATGATGCCTGAAATAATTGGAAGAACAACTGCATGCCCATGTTCTGGATGGTGAAGGACAAAAGTTGCTGCAAACCAATTATTTTAAAGAATTGATTATTCTCAGTTAAATAACATAAATAAAATCATATGAATATATTAATTTAAGAAGGAGAAGAAGAAGAAGAAAGAATCAATACCCAGAACATCATCAAAAAGGCGTTGCACCTTAGATGGATAGCGGCTGCGAATAAGCTATTACAAGAACAAGCAAATTTTGTTAGAAATATAAATCTTCAACCATAAAAGTCTTCCCTCTGTTGAAACATTGATAATAAACAAATTTGTTAAGCATCTTTTCCTTCATAGTTGGAAACTGTGAAAAGGTTGCACAAAACAAACATACCTCAGCAATATCCTCGGGGAACTGTTCTGATGTGAACTGACCAAAATACTCGACATATGCAGTAATTTGAACCTAAACAAGGGGAAACATAATAAAGCATAAGAATTTATATTAGCAAGAGATAATCATGTAAATTCAAAGAACCCAAAAAGACGTGGATGAATCAACACAAAATTTAAAGAATTCATGTTTGCATTTCAAATGATATGATTCAACAAGGATACGTTTTATATGCATGAACTTTCCAATGATCCCTCAAGCACATTACAAAATAAAATGACCCTTTATAAAGCCAAAATTTTCATAGATTGTCCTCAACCTCTTCCAACCATAAAGCCAATTCTATCATATTCTCTTCTAATACCAATATAAACTATTCAACTCAAGTTCAAGACATATTCCTTGTTCCATAAATCACCGTCTCCAAAATGAAGTTTTATTGTAGTTAAGAGGTCTAGAAGAGTCTTGAAAAGATAAACATGATGTATAGTGTTTAGCCATGGGCATCCAGTCCGCTTATCAATCCAATGTTTTGCACGAGATAGATTTGTAAAATCACTCAGAATATCTGCCCCAACCATACCAGAAATTCTACACGGCAAACCCTTCCTATGAATTAAACCAGTAATAGACATAGCTGATCTTCTCATTTCAGATTTCATATTTGTTCCAAATTAATGTTAATTCTCACTTAAATATATCTTTTAAATTCTAATAAGAATAAGTGAAATTGCAAACTGGTTTTCTTCTTTGCGGTAGTAGGAAACTAATTTTCCTCTATTTGCTTCAAATTGAGCCATATTCCACTCAATTTCTATTGTAGCTAATATTCAGTAACATATTCAACTTTCGCCACCTATTTCACCAACCAAGGTTTGAGGTAAACCAAGCATGAATGTAGAAGGGGCATTTAAAATGATTGGAAGATGCAAGAAGTATTCAATAATCCAGAAAGGGTCATGCAAAGAAAACAAACAACAGGATGAGAACCACACGGTACCTTTCGTTCTTGAGGGTCTTGCGGAGGTGGCCAGAACAGCGATGAGAACTGAAGACCGTCAATCCACCTCTTAGATGGATTAGCCATTTAGAGTAAACAATATTTATCTTCCAAGTATACCTTTTTGAATCAATCACCAGAATAATCAACAACAACACACCAGGACCTATGCTTCCACTCTGCAACTGCTACCAGTCAAGAATCAAGATTTCGTAATTCAACATCACAACCCTGTCAAGCCCTCAGATTCCCACAAAATATACGTTAATAGAAGAAAATTAGAAGAAAAAAATGAACCTGTACGAAATTCAACAGAAGAAACTATTGCATCTCTCTCTAAAAGGACTGAATATTCACAACAGTATAATTAGTCTCTACAACGTCTCAGCCTTTAACCGTCCAAAGCCTTATAAGACAACTATTGTTTAACTTATAATCAGAATCTCTAACTTGACTGCAAAAACAAAGTGAAAATAATAAACAGAATTTAAAAAATAGTAATAATAATAAAACAAAATTTTATTAACATGAGTAAAAATTCAAATCACTTGAACATGGGTTTATAAGAAAGCTAAGAACATTGTCTATACAATAAACCTACCTAAACACTCAGATTAATACATGAACTTGATAGTTAACACTCAAAAAAAATTCTTCAAACTTTACTAATGATAAAAAAGTACAATAAGCGATTATTATTTTAAGATAAACACACACATATACAGCAAATCACCAAATCAATCAAAGAAAAAACGAAGACTAGATCCAAGACCCATTTTTAGAATACTTTATAAAAACATAAAGAGAAATAGAATGAAAATTTCCAAACTTGGGAATTAAAAAGATTAAAAAAAAAGGTTGGATACTGAGTAAGTACCTGGGCTTCGGTTATCAGATGCTAAATATTTTCCTGAATTAATTTAGATTTAACGCTCTGTTTTAAACAAATGTGATAGTAAATTTAAAGGAAAAATAAATAAAATTTATGGAAAATATGAGGAGGTGGTACAGTTTTTGGTGAGTGAGAGAGAGAAAGAGGAGATCTTTAGAAGGGCTGTTCGCTTAAGATTTCTGATGACGTGGCAATGATATTTTCCTCTCGTCTCGCAGACTCCCCATGTCATGTCACCATGCATGATACCCCGATCCATCCATGATGATGGCATGAATACTACATAGCTTACATACGAGGTTTTGAGAATTACGGTGTTGGCCTTTAACGTGTTGGAGTTGGGAGATTAAAAAATGGAAAAAGACAAACCAAGTTGTAATAAAATAATAAAGAAAATGATGGGATTGTCCGACTTTGAATTATTTTAATATTTTGGTTGAAAGTCTGGGTTTTTTAAATGGTTTTGTCGGAAGATATTTTGGGGGAATTGTTTGGTGAGGTGTCTTATTGTTCTTGCTGTGCACGTCTACTATTTATGACCTTACGATTTTGCTCAATCATTCATCCCATGGTTTTCACTGGACACCTATTTGAATTTCCATTTTAAAATTGGACTAATACATAATTTGGTACTTAAATTTGATATTAATTTTTAATAAGGTACATGTATTTGATAAAAATTATATGTTTTGGCATTCGAAGATAATAATGTTAATATTTTAGTGTTTGATTTTGATCTTAGAGTTGATTTGATGAAAATTTGTAATTAATTAATAATATTTGCAATTAACTTTTATCAAATCAACTTTAAAATCAGTAAAAAATAACATTCATCCATCTATATTGACAAATTAAACATAAAATTAAACAAATTCACAATTAATATTAAATTTATTTTATTAACAAAATCATGAAAAATTCAAACCTAATAATATTAGACTTTCATCAAATCAACCTTAAAACCCAAATTAAATGTTAAAAAATTAATAGTGTTACCTCGAGATTAGACATGTTCATGGGACGGGACACCCAGCCCGGCCCGAAGGCTCACCCGAAATGTAGGAGGGTTTGAGAAAAAATATAGGTCCGAAAAATGGGCTTGGATAAAAAAAATAAGGCCGGTTTAAAAAAAGGCTGGGCCTCGGGTAAGGCATTTTTGGTCCGGGCTCGGCCCGGCCCAGCCCAAATTGACTAAAAGACAAATGCTTTTTTTAATATTATTTTCTTATTGTTTTCTTCATATTTTGCTACCATTTTACTATTATGTTATTACTATTTTATTGTTATTGTTTGGATATTGTATAAAACTTATTTTATTGTTAATTTTGTTATTATTTTAGAGGCATTTGTTTGTTAAGTTGCATCTATCTTAATGTTATTTAAGTATACATATCTTTTAAAATTTATTTTCAATTAGTTAGAAAATATTTATTTTGATGTTTTTAGTATTTTTGATTATATATATATATTAAAATTATATAAAAATTAATATGGGTGGGCCAGCTCAGGTACGGGTTTTAACATTTTCATCCGGGTTGAGTTTGGGCAAAATTTTAGGCCCATTTTTCAGGCCGGGCCTGTGCCTAGTAAACGGGCCTAAATTTTTACTTGAGCTTGACCCATGCACACCTCTACTCGGGATACCAAAATGTATAACTGATAATACTCTAGAACGTCATATTTTATGTGCTAATTGCATATTTGTGCCTAGTAAACGGGCCTAATTTTTTACTTGAGCTTGACCCATGCACACCTCTACTCGGGATACCAAAATGTATAACTGATAATACTCTAGAACGTCATATTTTTATGTGCTAATTGCATATTTATTTTGAGTATGATTATACTAATTTGGGCTATTTATGGTCTTTTATCTTGTAGGGACTAAATTGGAGGCAAAAACGAAATTAAGGACCAAAAGCGTGAATTTAGAGATAAAATGGGCCAATGTGCGACACAGGGAAAAGTTGGTGCCAAAAGCGCAAGCATGGAGGACACAAGGGTTGAAATGCAAAAAGAAGAGTTTTATTCTATTAGACTCTATTTTATTTATATTAGGATAATTAATATTAAGATCATTATTAAGGATTATTTAAATTATGATTTATTTTATTTATCTTTGATTATTTGTAATTATCTTTAGGAATTTAAGTATGACTAGTTTATCTATCTTAGCACTATAAATAGGGGGTGAGATGACTTAAAAGGGGCTTGATCTTTTTCTGTAAACTCTTTCCCCAAAAAGTCTTTTGTTCTTTCCATATTTCCTTTTAATAAATCTCCCTTTTTATTATATTTATTTATTTCCACCACAACCATGAGCCACTAAAACCCTTCTAGCCAAAGGTTGCCGAAAATCCCCAAAAAGGGTTCTTGAGGTTTAGAATCCGTACTTAGCCTTCTCAACAGGGTATTCTTCGTTTCTCCGCATTACGGGGCTGACACTTCCGTCCATGTCCCTTAAAAGTGATCTTTCAACGTGTGCAAGGAACGACCGCTTTGTATATTTTGAGAAGGTTGCACAGCTGGCTTATTCGATTTGATAAGGATCATCTAAAAGCCAAGGATTGAACTCAAGGCGGATTGAGGCAACCGGAGGTTGGAATCTCCCATAAGAATTTTCTTAACAAACTCTCTTTTCCTATTTTAATTTCGCAATTTCAATTCACTTTAAATTCTGTTTTTTATTTTATTTTTTATTTTCCAGATCGAAATTATTAATTCTGTTTTTTTCATTTTTCCAGGAACGCAAGTTTTCTTGGTCAAGAAATTGTCCAGGATTTCAAGAACGAGCATTTGTACAATCCGGTCCCTGAGGATTCGACCCTACTTCTCCTTTACTGTTATTTTTATTATTTTACAGGGAATAGGATATTTTTGGTGCTTTCAACGACGCATCAAATTTTGGCACCGTTGCCGGGGACCGGTAACATACTAATCTTGTTTTTTATTTCTTATGACCAGATCTGCTCCAGGCACTCTTGCATTTGACTCAGAAATTGAAAAGACTGTGAGAGCTAATCACAAAGAAACAAAACTAAGGAAAAAGCAGTCAGCGGTGGTTAGGACTCAAAGCAATCCACCGCCAGAAATCAGAATCGACGACGAAGCAGAGTCTATGATTAACGAAAACCCTACTCAAACATTTGAAAGTAAAGCAGAAGAAGTCGATTCACCTGAAGAGGCGCTTGAAACTACAGTTAACGAAAACCCTAATTTGGCACGACAACCAATAGCTCAAACAATTCGACAACTAGCCAAAGCTCCGACAGAACAACCGCTATTGTGCATCGCATATCCTACTATGGATACCAATTTTGAACTAAAATCAGGGTTAATTCAGTTGCTGCCAACTTTCCGAGGGTTACAAAATGAAAACCCCCATAAACATTTGAAGGAGTTTCATATGGTTTGTCTGAGTATGAAACCTCAAGGCGTAACTGAGGATCAAATTAAATTGCGCGCTTTCCCTTTTTCCCTAGCAGATTCAGCTAGGGAATGGTTATTTTATTTACCTCCTGGATCTATTACTACTTGGGCTGATTTATCTCGTTTATTCCTCAACAGGTTTTTTCCAGCATCTCGAGCAGCTGAGCTAAGAAGGGAGATCGTTGGAATAAGGCTAAAAGAAGCGGAGACTCTTTATGATTATTGGGAGCGATTTAAGAAGTTGTGTGCGAGCTGTCCACAACACGGTATAACAGAGCAATCTCTTCTCCAGTACTTTTATGAAGGTTTGAAACCAATGGAGATGAATATGGTAGACGCTGCTAATGGAGGAGCGTTGGTTAACATGACTCCCCAACATGTAAGGGACTTAATCTCCACAATGGCTGCAAATTCTCAGCAATTTCGAGCTAATCCTGAACCCCTCAGAAGGGTTCACCAGCTAAGTAATTCTACAATAGAAGATAGACTTAATAAACTTACTAATATGATGCATACTCTTCTTGTAGAAAAAACAAAGACAGCTCGGTTATGTGGAATATGTGCTACTCTTAATCATGCAACTGATGCATGTCCCAGTTTGTACGATGATACCATGGCCCATCTAAATGCTGTGGGAAATTTTCATAGGCCACCACAAAGGCAATATGATCCCTACGCTAATACCTACAACCCAAGGTGGAGGGACCATCCCAACTTAAGTTATGGGGCCAATCCACTGAATAACCAGCCATACCAAAATCCGCTTCCACAACAGCCTCGAGATTCAGGTAATTTCTTAGAAACCATGGTCAATAAAGTAGCAGTTAATGTCATTGATTTTCAACAGCAAACTCTTAATTTCCAAAGAGAAATGAAGGATTTTTAACAGAAAAACTGAGGCGTCTATAAGAGAATTGACCATATCAGTTGAGAAAGTGAACTCTCAATGGAAGCTGTCGTCATAAATAGAATCGAATCCAAGACAACACGCAAATGCAGTGACGTTGCGAAGCGGGAAGGTACTGGAATCAATTCCTGACAGGAATCTTGACCAAGAAATCGCCTAGGAAAAACCCGAGAGAGACGAACAGGTCCGACCGAAACCTCCATTGCCTAAAATTCAACCTCCATTTCCAGAACGATTCGACTAGTGTCGAAGAGGTAAAGAGGACAAGGAAATCCTCGAAACATTTAGGAATGTCAAGATCAACATTCCACTGTTGGATGCCATCAAGCAAATACCGAGGTATGCTAAATTTCTTAAAGAGCTTCGCACCAACAAGCGGAAATTAACAGGTAATGAAAGGGTAAATGTTGGTGAAAATGTGTCTGCAGTGTTACAGCAGAAAATGCCGGCAAAATGTAAGGATAGGGGCATGTTTGCAATACCATGCAAAATAAGTCATTTGGGAATTAAAAAGGCTATGTGTGATCTAGGAGCCTCCATAAATGTAATGCCATATTCTATTTATGAATCACTTAATGCAGGTTTTTTGACAAAAACATGTGTTATCATTCAATTGGCAGATAGGTCCGTTGTGCATCCCGAAGGAGTCCTCGAGGACGTATTAGTCAAAGTCAACGGACGTATCTTCCCTACAGACTTTTATGTGATAAAAATGGAGGAGGATAACGCTCTCGGGTCTTCAAACATCTTGTTGGGGCGACCTTTCCTTAGTACTGCAAATACTAAGATTGACGTACGAAGCGGAACCCTCACGATAGAGTTTGATGGGGAGATCGTGAAGTTTAACATTTATGGCACAATTAGCCACCCAAGTGAAGTCTTGGACATAAACCGTGTTGACATAATTAACTCATCAGTAGAAAAAAATTTTGAGTCAATTTATGGAGATAAATCTAAAATGATGTTTGATGATTTTGAATCTGTTAATAAATCATTGGCTCCTATGGATACTAAACTTCTACCTTCTGTTGTGCAGGCATCAGATCCGAAATTAAAACCACTTCTGGAGCATCTCAAATTCACATTTTTGGAGAATGATGAGACCATTACCGACTTAAAAGGGATTAACCCATTGGAGGAAAATATGAAACCAATGAAAGAGGCGTAAGGACGATTAAACCCAAATATGGTGGATGTGATAAAAAATGAGAATTTCCAAGCTCACACGATTGAAAAGATTTATTTTGAGCCATTGTAGAAACATTTAAGTCGTCGAGCTAATGACATTAAATAAGCGCTTGTTGGGAGGCAACCCAATCTTTATTTTTCTTTTATGATTTATTTTCATTTATTATTATTATTTATTATTTATTGTTTTCTTTTCTTTTCTTTTTAATTTCTTTTATTTAAATATTAATAAATTTCTCTTCTTTGCTTAAGTAAAACGGAGAGCATTGAGGCTCGACTAGACACTTTTGGCCAGCAACTAACCGAACTCATTGCTATCCTCTGCAATCAATAGTAGCTACACGGGGAGTTCTTCTAAACTTTTCTACCTATTTATTTCTTTTGCGCCCACATTGAGGACAATGTGTTTTAAGTGGGGGGAGGTACTCTTCGTATTACTGTCGTCTGCTGATGTGACTTATGTTTGCTGCTTGAGGCTCCATTTTGTCCATTTTTTTAAAGAATATTCTGTCGCTTTTCATGCCCAAGAATTTGACCACGACTTGCCACTGTTTGACCTACATGCATGATTCTTGACTACTGAGTTAGTTATGATTCTGTCTGTTTGATTTTATCTCCACTATTTTATTTTTTATTAGGCTAAAAATAATTATGATTAATAAGTTAACTCTATCTTGCTTTTCGTAAAATTGATCAAGTTTAATATCAAGTGGACACTTAATACATTTGCATGCCTAAATTATGTTCATGTCTTTTAGGTGGTTACTAAAACTTATTTTCGACACTTGATTATTTCTCTTAGGTTCTCTTAAAATTAAAGTTTCGTGTAAATTTTGTTTAATAAATGTTTCCAAGGTTATGAGTACGGCTCAGAACGTGACTGACTAAGTAACTGGGGTAGGGTGCTTGGGTTGTCATTCTACTTCGCATCAAAAGGTTTTGTGATGTGATGGGTAAAACTCCGCTAACCAGAAATAATAATTTTTAGGAGTATGTTGGGCTGAGTAACCTGGGTGGGGTGCTTGGGTTGTCATCTCTCTTCGCGTCAAAAGGTTCAATATATTCCTAAGTAAATAAATAATAAAACGAAAAAGAAAAAAAATAGTACTAATAAAATTGCAATTGGGGACTAAAAGAGGAAATAAATAGAGTGTCTTGGTAGGTTTGATAATTTACCTAAATAGCATGAAATAATTCAAGACGATTTTAATTTTTATATGTGTTAATTAGAATACTTTTTCTGTTTTACTTAAAGCAAGCTTAGAAGTTCTCTTTATTTTTCATATGCATTTTTGACTAATTTTTATAAAACTTTGGAGTAGAATTTCTTTCAGGATCTAATTTTCACAGTGGATAGGAACCATACTTGAGGGCAAGCATGGGCTAAGTAGGGGGAATTTGATAATACTATAGAACGTCATATTTTTATGTGCTAATTGCATATTTATTTTGAGTATGATTCTACTAATTCGGGCTATTTATGGTCTTTTATCTTGTAGGACTAAATTGGAGGCAAAAGCGAAATTAAGGGCCAAAAGTGTGAATTTAGAGATAAAATGGGCCAATGTGCGACACAGGGAAAAGTTGGTGCCAAAAGTGCAAGCATGGAGGACACAAGGGTTGAAATGCAAAAAGAAGAGTTTTTATTCTATTAGACTCTATTTTGTTTATATTAGGATAATTAATATTAAGATAATTATTAAGGATTATTTAAATTAGGATTTATTTTATTTATCTTTATTTATCTTTGATTATTTGTAATTATCTTCAGGAATTTAAGTAGGACTAGTCTATCTATCTTAGCACTATAAATAGGGGGTGAGATGACTCAAAAGGGGCTTGATCTTTTTCTGTAAACTCTCTCCCCAAAAAGTCTTTTGTTCTTTCCATATTTCCTTTTAATAAAATCTTCATTTTTATTATATATTTATTTTCTTTTCCACCACAACCATGAGCCACTAAAACCCTTCTAGCCAAAGGTTGCCGAAAATCCCCAAAAAGGGTTCTTGAGGTTTAGAATCCGTACTTAGCCTTCTCAACAGGGTATTCTTCGTTTCTCCGCATTACGGGGTTGACGCTTCCGTCCATGTCCCTTAAAAAGTGATCTTTTCAACGTGTGCAAGGAACGGCCGCTTTGTATATTTTGAGAAGGTTGCACAGTCAGTTCGTTAGCTTACTGCGTCAGAGGTTGGCAAGCCCAAGAGACAAAATGACGTGGGATTCGCCATTGAGAAACATTGATCTAGCATAAGATGGTCCCACAAGAGCGATTGTTGGCTAGAGTCAGGTTCCACTAAATCGAAGTCTAAATCCTTGTAGCTGGTGGTCGTAAGCGTCCTCTTCCACTATAACTGGCTTATTCGGTTTGAGAAGGATCATCTAAAAGCCAAAGATTGAACCCAAGGTGGATCGAGGCAACCGGAGGTTGGAATCTCCCCATAAGAATTTTCTTAACTCAACTCTATTTCCTATTTTTAATTTTCGCAATTTCAATTCACTTTAAATTCTGTTTTTTATTTTATTTTTATTTTCCAGATCGAAATTATTAATTCTGTTTTTTTCATTTTTCTAGGAACGCAAGTTTTATTGGTGAGGAAATTGTCCAGGATTTCAAGAACGAGCATTCGTACAATCCGGTCCCTGAGGATTCGACCCTACTTCCCCTTTACTGTTACTTTTATTATTTTATAGGGAATAGGATATTTTGGGTGCTTTCAACGACGTATCAATAACTTTTATCAAATACAAGTATTACATTAAATAAAAACAAAACACATGTGACATATTAAAAAAAAAAGTGTCAACTCAAGTATCAAATAAAATATTAAGCCTTTAAAATAAAATGTTGGATTTTAGAAACTAATAAATCTAAAATACTTAAAAAAAATTGTATATTTCTTAGTTTAGAGATTTAGACTGAATTACATGAAAATGCTGTTTTTTTTTAAATATTTATTAGATTAGGACGATTTTTTGTAAAATAATGGGAATAGGTTGAAATAACAAAAACGCCGTCAATTGTGTCGTTGGACTCTCGACTTGTTCTTCCATTCTGGCCTCTCGAACTAGATCATATGTTGACCTCTAAAGGGCCTTTACCAGTCCTTGCAAACTCTGCATATAACTCAAGAAATGGTGATCCACTATCAATATGCATTTGCACCATCACCTCCAACCCCCTCACTCCTTTCATATCAAAAGTGTCATATCTGACAGGGTCGATCGAAGCACAAAATTGATATTTAAGTGACAATACTCTCATCTGGTTGGATTTGAAAATTTTTCGCCTAATTATTCCATGCAACTCCGGCAATTGAATTTTCGGTTTAAAAGCCAATTGCGCTGTGTTATCTGATAAAAAAACAATATCATTCTCGGTGTCATGCACTTCACCGTCATAATAAAACAATAACATTAATTCATCCAGTTATTTTCAACGAAATAACCTATTCCACATGTTTGAAATAAAAACATTATGCAGAAAAATAATGTTGTAATTAGATATGAACAACAAAAATCGATCATTACTTGATGCAAATTGCGTGGTAGCTCCAAATTATGCCTTATGTGCAAACTTCCTCTTCTTTCGATTCTTCTTACAAATTTTTTTTTTTTGCTCGTAAATACCTTATGTCACTCAATGTTGAATGTCACCCTTTTATAGAGCCAGGGTGAGAGGCAATTGATTCAAAAAAAATTATTAGGTGAATGGAGAGTTGAAAATGCTAGAGGGAAAACACTCTACATAGAAAGTGTTTTCAGTACATTGTTAGAAAAAAGCATTGAAAAACGCGTCTTACGTGGAGCGTTTTTCCTCTAACACTTTCCACTCTCCACTTTCTTCCACTCACCCATTAGATATCTCGAGTTTCACGGATATGCTTTTTGAAGAAAAATGCACTAAAAGTTTGAAAATAATGCATTGAAAAATTTGATTTACTTGAACCTCTCGTAAAGAAAAAAATTGATCAAAACGCAGTTGCATTTAAAAAATCAAAAAAAATACAAACTAAGATTTAATCAAATCGAGTAGTTCGAGTTTCAATTATGAATCAAATTGAATTTTACAATTCAAATAATTCGAATATAGGATTAACGTAAATACGATACTTGTAAATATCGAATTAAATAATTATTAACTTTACATCTCAAAAATTTATAAATAAACTAAAAAATATATAATAAACTTTAAAAATGTAAAAAACTCAAAACCCTAAATTATAAAAACCACAAAATCCTAACCCTAATCCTACTTAAGAAACAAAAACGTAACCCTCAAGAAACAGAACACAATGAAAACTCATTATTTTGGCCTAATCTCGTCATTTTTCAAAAAAAACAATCTAATCTAATAGTTTTTTTTTTTAAATAAGTATTTTTCGGAAATTCAATCGATATTTAAATATCCCTAATTTTTATTTTACTATTTATAACTTCAGTTTAGTTAATTTATGTACTTTTCTTCACCACAGGCAATGTCATTGGCTTTTTTCCTTTTAATATACCTTAAAAATTTCACTGATAGCATATTAAATAACAATTTAAAATCAGTTATTTTTTTAAGTTAAATATTTTAAGAAAAGGTGAGAAATTGATCTCAAACTCTCGTATTACACAACAAAATACTTTTGTTATTACACCAAATATTTATCTTTAAAAGAATTTAAAATTACACATACATTAATACAACTCTATTCAAATTAGTCCCTATAAAGTTATGCACAACCGACCCAGTTTGGATGATGGTGAGTGTTAGTTGACTTCTTCAAATGCTGTAAACGATCACTCTCCACTTTTAAGTGGGAACAACACCCAGTTTACTTTTTTCTTAAACATTGTAATTTACTAATTTAGTTCATGATTGTTTAGAATTTTAGTACATCCATCATCCATCATCCATCATCCATTATCATTAGATTTTGTTAATTTAACCACTCTATTTATTTATTTTTAAAATGCATGGTTTCTTTTTTCATGGACTTACATTACAATTTATATAATTTGCGAATAGATGTTGTATGATTAAGTAAATGCAAAATTCAGGTAATTAACTCCTTTGCCTTTACTACTGTTTTTATTTGAATATAAAGGTTTCTGTGTTTATCGTTTTATTCGGTTCCCACCTTTGACACATTTTGCTTTTTTTTTTTTTTAAATATGTAATACCTTTTGTCATTTAATATATATTTTTATTTAGTTTCTCAAACGTATTTTTTATTTATTTAAAAAAGTTTTAGCTGATTGAATTTTAACTCGATTAACATTGATATCATTGTTAGTGCAGGAGGACGTGAATTCGAGTTCGCTAAAATATGTTATCCTCCTATTTAAGTATTGAAAAAGACTATAAATAATTTTAAACATTATATTAAAAAAGTAAATATTATAAAATACTATAATAAAACTAATGTTAAAAAGAAAACTGTAGCTAATATTATTTTCTTTTCGAAAAATTGACATATTTTCCTATAGGGACACTGGAGGGATGGTGCAAGATGATGAATGCAGTGAGTGTCACTATTTTATTGGAAACTTTAGCTAAAACGCATTCTTTATATTGAGAGATACATTTTATGTAGGGGTAAAGTTGTTGACAGATTATATTAAGACTAAAGAAAAGGTTAGAATAATGTAATCATCTTAAAAGTATAAACTTTACATTGACAAACCTTAAATTTTAATTTCAGTTCATGGTTGATTGGGTCAATTTCAGTTCATGGTTGATTGGGTCTTAGTTTAATTAATATGAATATTATTGTTAATAAAGGAAGATGTAAATTTGAGTGCACTGAAGCGCGTTATCCTTTTATTTATAGGCTGGGAAGAAATTATGGGTATTTTAGACATTATATCAAAAATAGTAGATATGGTCAGAACTTATAATGAGATTATTTTAAAAAAAAAACTTCAACTCATAAGATCTAGTGAATACAATGGAGGTTAATCTCCATTTTACCCTCACCAGAAAATCATTTATTAGTCGTTATAAACATAATTAAAATAAATTTTATTGATTTATTTCTTAAAATAAATACAAATTTAAAATTAATTTTTATTTTATATATACCTACTAAAATGAGCTTTTTTATATAGTTTTTTAGACAAAGTTTCAAAAAATATTCATAAATATTTCTTTAAAAAACAATAATTTTTCAAGTAAATATAAAATAATAAATAAATTTATATGATATTTTTTAGAAAATATTTTTATATTAAACATTTAAGTTATTTTAATTATTTTAAATATAAATATTTTTATATCATAAAAAATTAACTATAAATTAAATAAAAAGTTTTTGTTTCAATTTCAAGTAACCGTAGTTTTTTAATTTGCATTTTATAAATTGTTCAAATACTTTGATTTGAGTTGGTTTTTTTATTTTTCTTGCCCAACCCTAGTGAGATAAGATTGAAAATAGTAATGGTAATGAGATTAATTAGTAAAGGTAGTGCAATTTGATACTATAGTAAATAATATTAAAAATAATAGTGATATATTTGTTTTTGGATTCAAACATATAGGTGACGGCCTATTAGAAATATTAAATCAAATTTATGTAAAATAAAATTTGTAATATATTTGAAAAGTTAATAAATATTTTAAAAATATTAAAATTAAAATAAATATAAAATAATATCTTTGAAATAATTATTTAAAATATATATCAAATTATTAAAAAAATTGAAATTTAAAATAATAATTATAAATGAAACTATAATTTTTAAAGCAAATACAAAAAAGAAGGGAAAAGAAAAATAAGGGTAAAAATGGAAGTTGTTCTTCAATGGGTTTTACTGAACTTTTTTATGGTAATAAAAAAAAAAGGTTTTACACAAACAGGCACATAGATTAATGGCATTGGAAGTTTGCTAATCAAAGGGATATCAACGGTGCGATTGCACTGTACTACAATTACAATGGTTTTCAAAGGAAGCCTAAGAAAATTATCGCACATAAAGAAGACATCTAGCTTAGCTAGAAGGTTCGACACCACCCATTGCGCATAGGACAGGTAAGCTGTTATCATAGTTGGCTTAAAGATAAAACTTTGTTAATTAGAGTAAATTTTAATTTAATTTAATTTAATTTTTTTAATAATATAATAATTAAATTAATCTATTTAATAATAAAAAGATTAATTCATGTTCCTATATAATAGAAGGATTTTTCAATATATTCACCCTTTTAGTTGTACTGTTATTGTCTTTTATGCTTCAAACTTTTCACTTTAATTAAATATCAATATGTGGCTAATGAAACTTTAGCATTTTCGATAAACGTTAAGCTTTGGAGTGGTTAAGTATGTGGGTTCAATGTATCGCTACTTAAATTTTAGTATTATCAACAAAAATTAAGGTTTTGAGTAGTTGAATGTTTAAATTTAAGTGTGTGGATTTAGAGTTTCACCCATGTGTAAAATTTATTCGATTATATTTAAGTTCTTAATATATATTTTGTATTTTTTTATTTGAATTATTAAAAAAAATTTATTATTGTACATAGTAAATTCTCAAATTCTTCTAGCCCGACAATACAGAAATTCCAATATCATCCCGGTTGCAAGACATTGGTGGACACGATCTAGCTAGTAAGTCCATCATTGACTCCTTCCAAGTCAACTTGTTTGACTCTATTAGCACTTAATCGGTTGATTTGGCATATATTCCCACTACTTCATTTTGCTGAATTTCAATAGGTTTCCTTGTCTTGTTTAATTAATAGGAAGGAATAACTTGAGGGGAAAAAAGAGAAGAATAAAACAATTGCGGCAATGGTAGACTTGAATGTTCCAGCTGGAATGTTCATTAACTTTCAAAGGGAATTATATTTTTAGATAGAGAAAATCGATAAAAAATATTTTCAGTAAATTTCAATTTCGATATCAAGTAAGTTGATTATTTTTTTTTAAAAATTAAATAATTTAATTACTATTAATTTAGAAAGTGAGTAACTAATGATAATTAATTAAGGTGTTAATATTTTTCATCAATTCTACATAAATTTGACTGGTATGATAACAAATTTAGCTCTTATATTTTACACATTCTATCAATTTGGTCAAGATTTAACACATTTAACATGCAATATTTTTGTAAATGTATAAATGTTGAAGTTCAATTTATTGAACTTTTTAAAATAAAGATCAAATTAACAAAATAAGTAAGCTAAATTTGTTATTGCACCAATTAAAATTATGCACAATTGACAAAAGATATTAATGATGCAATTCATTGGCTTTATTTGCCCACTTTCAAAATTTATAGAAATTAAATTACTCCAAATTTTTTAGAGGACTAGAGAGATATTTTTAGTGAGAAAGTCAAGATGAAAATTGAAAAAAAAACATAAAGATAAAATTTAATATTTAACTATTTTGTCAATTTAGTCCTAAATTTTTAGTCTTTAACATTTAAATTTTAGTCAATTTACTTTGTTTTGAATACAAAATTTAATTGAAATGTTAAAATTTTAATTAATTAATTCCTGAACTTTAATATTATCATCAAATTTGTCATTAAGTCTTGATTAAATGGCAAGATTTTATGTTAGAGTCTAATCTTAAGTAAATGCTTGAGTTTTTTTTTAAATTTATTTATATATAATGAGTGAATTTGTTTGAATTTAATTAATTGTTGACCTAATTATTTTGCTATGATTGATTCTTATTTGAATTATTGGTATAGCTATAACTTAAAAATATACATTATCCCCATATTTTTAGAATAAAATTGTACTTTTCTTCAATATTTGCATGGTTACACTATTTCATTGATGCTTGGCTTAATTAAACATAATTTTCTGAGGAAACATAAAAATAGGTTGAGGGTTCAGATTAATTAGGCTTTAAAAAAAAATTTTTTTGATTGATCCGAATTTGTATTTTTTGAGCATTACATCACAAGCTATTAGAAAATTAAAATAAAATAAAAATAAAAAAGTAACCGAGTTGAGTTGGAGGTAATGAACGGAGTTACCGAGTTAGATACAAATACACAGACATCAAGCAAAGCAAGCATCAGATCAGATCAGATGCTTGAGATTCCATTTAGGTGGGCCCCGGCAAATCAAAAACCTCTGGGGGTTGATCCTGCCCGAATCATCTAACCATTATAAAAAGGCCACGTGTAACGCTCAGTGGCGGAGAATTTAGGGGCAGTTTGAACGGGCAGCTCCAGAAATATCTGGTTGCCAGGCACACGGGTTTTAGATATTTTGGCTTCCTTACCTAAACCAAAAACAGCCAATGAGGGAGAAGGAATAGATATATACACGTGGCAGAATGACGTGCTCTTATTCTCGTTCTTTCTTGCCTTGCTTCTTTTTTATCCGGTGGGTCCCACTCCCACACATGTTATGGATGGCATTTTGCATTGTCCACCCATCCCATACATGCATCCCATGTGACTAACGGAGCAACGGTCAGCTGAGGGCATGTTTAGATTGCTCGAAAGGTGTCGATTTGTAATTGGTGGGTTTTACATTTTTTTTTTCTTCTCTTTTTAGTTTTATTTATTGTTCGACTCCATCTATAGTACTCTTTACAAAATACATGTGATATAAGTAGGCACAATTTTAGGACGAAACTTTAAACTCCATAAATTTACAATATCATTTATCAATTCTTAAATAATTGTAATATCTCTCTGTCAACTAGGGATAGATTCAGGGGAGCCAGGGCAATCATTTCCTTTGATATTTTCAGATTTTTTAATTTTATATATAAATTACTTGTATTTTAAATTTAATATTTATATTATATAATATTCGCCATTTAGTTAAATAATAATTAAATATTAATATATAATAAGCCATAAAAGATTAAATTTAGAAGTCCAATATTGACTTTAAAGTCAATTTTTAGAATTAATTAATTTGGCCTATGTCCATACATAATTACAAAGCTCTTCGGATGAAAGATATCTATAAACTTATAAATGATTTTTATCCGGACGATTTTACGGAGCAAGAAAAGCAACACATGAAAATTCAATTGGAGCATTTTCAACTTGATGCTCATCGAAGTACGGAGCTATAGAAAGCTTCCACAGTTGCCACGTTGTGTCAAGTGCTAGCTAAAACAAATAAGTCAAGTATTTATCTTCTTCTTGATAGAATTATTCGTCTTGTGCTAACTCTCTCTGTGTCTATTGCAACAACCAAACGAGCATTTTCAACCATTAAAATTATGAATACAAGGCTTCGTAATAGAATGGAAGATGATTTTCTTTCAATTTACTTAGTGGCATATATTGAAAAAGAGATAGCTCAAGAAATTTTAACAAATTATATAATTGATTAGTTCAATCTTTTAAAAAGCGGATGGTGCAATTAAGAATACCTAGTATTGAGAAATATGACTAATGCCAAGTTTTTTTAATTTAAATTTTGGAATTATAATAATATTTATGAAATTTTTAGTATAGTGTTAGTTATTCTTTTTGCATATTGGAAAGAAATATTTAATTTTATATAGTGTGATTTTTTTTACTTTTTTTTTACAGTTAAATCGTTTAAACTTTTTAAAAAAATATTAAATTGATTTGTTTGATAAGAAAAAAATATCTGAGAAGAATTGATACTTTTTTATGTTAAAAAAAGGTCATTCGAATTTAGAAGTTTCTCCCCCTTAGAGTAAAATCCTAGATCCATCCCTGCTGTTAGAATTAATCATTATTCAAATAAAATACAATGGTAAAATAAAATAAAAGAAGAATCTCTATAGAATTACACTTCTTTTATTTTATTTTAAATAAGGTTTTTTAAACCTTATTAAACTCCATCTATTTGATATTGATTGGAATAAGGAGTTTCAATCTTACTACACTCCTATTAGAATATGGCTTTACAAGCCTATAAATAGACATAGTTTATTCCTCTTGTAATTTGATTCGAATTCGACATAGTGAATTTTCTTCTCCTCTGCCCGTGGTTTTTTCCCGAAAGGGTTTCCATGTAAAATCTATGTGTTCTTATATTTGTCATTACCGACATTATATTTTTCACAAATTGGTATCAGAACGTCCGGGTTTTTCATCTCGATCACGATAATGGCATCTTTAAAGTATGAAATTTCGCTTTTGGATCGCAACACCAGATTCGCGTTGTGGCAGATAAAGATGCAGGCAGTTCTTGCACAAATGGATTTAGAGGAAGCCCTGTTAGGGGTAGATAAAATGCCTTCGACATTGACGGAGAAAGAGAAGAAGCGCAAGGATCGAAAGGCGTTAACATAGTTACATCTGCATTTGTCTAACGAAATTTTGCAGGATGTGATGAAGGAGAAGACCGCCGCTACATTATGGAAGAGGCTAGAACAAATATGTATGTCGAAAACTCTAACTAGCAAGTTGCATATGAAGCAACGTCTTTATGCTCATCGTTTGGAGGAAGGTGCATCTGTGCACGAACACTTAACAGTGTTTAAAGAAATTCTCTCAAACTTGGAGGCCATGGAGGTTCAGTATGATAAGGAAGATCTAGGGTTGATTCTACTTTGTTAGTTGCTCTCGTCTTATTCAACCTTTAGAGACACAATTTTATATAGCCGTGAGTCTCTCACAGTTGATGAGGTTTATAATTCTTTGACCTCGTATGATAAGATGAAGCATCTTGTGGTTAAAACTGACTCTCAGGGAGAGGGTCTCATTGTTAGTGGGAGACAAGATCGGAATGCTGATGATGATCGTAGAAGGACACAGGATTAGAATCCTTGCAGTAAATCTAAGGGTAGATCGAAGTCTTCAAACAGAGGTAAAACTTGTAACTTCTGCAAGAAGAAAGGGCACATTAAATCTGAGTTCTATAAGCTACAGAATAATATTAAAAGGGAGGCTGCGAATCAAAAGGGAAAACAACCAGAAAATTTCGGTGAAGCTAATGTTGTAGAAGACTACAGCGATGGTGAACTTCTAGTCGCTTCTGTCAACAATTCTAAAGTGAGCGAGGAGTGGATACTTGATTCGGGTTGCAACTTCCACATGTGTCCCAATCGGGATTCGTTTACAAATTACGAAATAGTGTCTGAAGGTGTTGTTTTGATGGGAAATAATGCTTCGTGTAAAATTGCAGGTGTTGGAACAATTAAAGTTAAGATGTTTGACGGAGTTGTCAGAATACTTAGTGACGTAAGACATGTTCCAGAATTGAAGAGAAATTTAATTTCGTTAAGTACTCTTGATTCAAAATGGTACAAATACACAGCTGAAAGTGGGATTTTGAAGATTTCCAAAGGTTCCCTCGTTGTAATGAAAGGGCAGAGATAGACTGGAAAGTTATATGTTTTGCAGGGTTCTATTGTCATTGGTGATGCAGTTGTCGCTTCCTCTTCCTTGTCAGATGATGATATTACTAAAATTTGGCATATGTGCCTAGGGCATATGAGTGAGAATGGCATGGCAGAATTGAGCAAAAGAGGACTTCTTGATGGGCAAGGAATTTGCAAGCTAAAGTTCTGTGAGTACTGCGTTTTTGGGAAGCAAAAGAGAGTTCGATTCACCAGAGGAATTCATAACACGAAGGGAACGTTGGAGTATATTCATTCTGATCTGTGGGGGCCATCAAGAGTGCCTTCGAGAGGTGGAGCTAATTATATGCTAACTTTTATTGATGATTTTTCTAGAAAAGTTTGGGCATTCTTCCTAAAGCAGAAAAACGATGTGTTTTCTGCATTTAAGTCTTGGAAAACTATGATTAAAAAATAGATGGGAAAATAAATAAAATACCTTTGCACAGACAATGGCTTAGAGTTTTGTTCTGATGAGTTCAATAAACTGTGCAAGTCAGAAGGGATCGTGAGACACTTGACAGTTCGTCATACTCCACAGCAAAACGGCGTTGCAGAACGAATGAACAGAATGATTATGGAGAAGGTTCGATGTATGTTGTCAAATTCCAACTTACCAAAGTTGTTTTGGGCCGAAGCAGCCTCTACTGCATGTTTTTTGATCAACCGATCTCCATCCATTGCCATTGAGAAAAAGACTCCATAAGAGGTATGGTCTGGTAATCCTGCTAATTATTTTAATTTAAAGATCTTTGAATGTCCTGCGTATGCTCATGTTGATAATGGAAAATTGGAACCGAGATCCATTAAATGTGTTTTTCTTGGTTATAAAGCTGGTGTAAAAGGGTATAAGTTATAGTGTCCTGAAAATAGAAAAGTTGTGATTAGTAGAGATGTTTTTGATGAAACTGCTATGATACCTAACTTATCTCTTAAAGGCTCTTCCAATAAAGAAAATCAAAAGCAGGTGGAGCATCAGATTAATACAGAGTCGACTCCTCAAGACAGTACAAAAAATTGAGAATAGAGTTGCTTCTTCACCACAATACTCTATCGCCAAAAATAGAACTAGAAGAGAAATCAAACCTCCAAAGAAGTATGCCGAGGCTGATCTAGTTGCTTATGCTTTAAATGTGGCTGAAGATATAGATGCAAACCAATAGCCGTCTAATTATTCTGAGGCAGTTAGCTGTGAAGACTCAGAAAAGTGGATGTTTGCTATGCAAGAGGAGAATGAATCACTCCATAAAAGCAGAACATGGGACCTTGTGAAACTTCCTAAAGATAAAAAGGTTGTTCACTGTAAATGGGTGTTTAAAAAGAAAGAAGAGACTCCAGGAGTTGAAGAACCCAAATATAAAGCAAGGCTTGTTGCAAAAATTTACAGTCAAATTCCAGGAGTGGACTTCATAGATGTGTTCTCCCCAGTTGTAAAGCATAGTTCGATTCGAGCTTTGCTTGGTATTGTGGCCATGCATGATTTGGAGCTTGAGCAGTTAGATGTAAAAACTGAATTTTTACATGGAGAACTTGAGGAAGATATTTACATGCAACAACCAGAGGGTTTTACAGTCTCAGAAAAAGAGGACCATGTTTGCTTGCTGAAAAAGTCCCTTTATGGTTTGAAACAGTCACCAAGACAGTGGTACAAAAGGTTTGATTCTTTTATGACTTCTTATGATTTTAAAAGAAGTAGTTTTGACAGCTGTGTTTACTTTAAGAAAAACAATGATGGTTCTTTTGTGTATCTACTTCTTTATGTTGATGACATGTTGATAGCAGCAAAAGATAAAGGAGAGATAAAAAAGGTCAAAGCCCAACTAAGTGAAGAATTTGAGATGAAAGATTTGGAACCAGCAAAGAAGATACTTGGTATGGAGATTCTCAGAGATAGAAAAGCAAGTAAATTATACCTAAGTCAAACGGGGTACATTGAGAAAGTTCTTTGCAGGTTCAATATGCAGAGTGCTAAGCCTGTTAGTACTCCTTTAGCAGCCCATTTCAGACTTTCATCGGTTTTGTCTCCACAATCAGATGATGAGATTGAGTACATGTCACATGTTCCATACTCTAGTGCAGTGGGATCTCTCATGTATGCTATGGTTTGTTCACGTTCAGATTTATCATATGCAGTCAGTGCAGTTAGCAGATACATGGCGAATCCCGGAAAAGAACATTAGAAAGCAGTTCAGTGGATTTTAAGATACTTACGAGGTACTATTGATGTTTGCTTACAGTTTGGAAGAACTAGAGATGGAGTCATTGGGTATGGTGATGCTGATTTTGCTGGAGACCTTGATAGAAGAAGATCTCTCACTGGTTATGTCTTTACAATCGGAGGTTGTGCAATCAGTTGAAAAGCTACTTTGCAAACTACAGTCGCTTTGTCTACCACTGAAGCTGAGTACATGGCGATTATTGAGGCTTGTAAAGAAGCTATTTGGTTGAAGGGGCTCTTTAGTGAGCTCAATGAAGACCTTCAAATCAGCACAATATTTTGTGACAGTCAGAGTGCCATCTTCCTTACAAAAGATCAAATGTTTCATGAGAGAGCAAAACACATTGATGTTCGGTATCATTTTGTTTGTGATATTATTGCTCGTGGTGATATTGTTGTGAGCAAAATTAGTACTCATGAAAATCCTGCAGATATGATGACTAAGTCACTTCCTATAACCAAGTTTGAGCATTGCTTAGACTTGGTTGGTGTTCATTGTTGAAGTTAAACCCTTGAGGGGTTTTATGGAAGAGGTAGAGAACTTGTTTGTTGAGAGTTCGCGATGAACAACTTGTTTATTGAGAATTCGTGTCAAGGTGGAGATTGTTAGAATTAAGTGACCTGAATCCTTATTTAAAATAAAATACAATGGTAAAATAAAATAAAAGAAGAATCCCTATAGAACTACACTTCTTTTACTTTATTTTAAATAAGATTTTTTTAAACCTTATTAAACTCCATCTATTTGATATTGATTAGAATAAAGAGTTTCAATCTTACTACACTCCTATTAGAATATGGCTTTACAAGCCAATAAATAGACATAGTCTATTCCTCTTGTAATTTGATTCGAATTCGACATAATGAATTTTCTTCTCCTCTGCTTGTGGTTTTTTTCCCGAAAGGGTTTCCACGTAAAATCTGTGTGTTTTTATATTTGTCATTACCGACGTTATATTTTTCACACCTGCATTCAAATTCGAAAACTTTTATTTTAGTCTATTTGTATACTTCAAGTATTTGTTTCTCATAGTGTTGCATTTATTTAATGGTGAAGTAATTATTATTTAAATTATTTAACGAGTTTGTGTCACGGGTTAATTAAATATAACTCAGTTAGGAATTGAATAATATATATTTTTATTAAATGACTACTATTATTATTTTGATGACTTTTTTTTTTTTGCAATTTCATACTTTTATATAAATTTTAAATAAAAGAACTAAAATTAACACGTCTATTAATTGAACTCATGTTCAGTAAATTTATAAACAAAATTTTTACTACCATACTAATAATAATTCTTAAGTAAACATTAAAAAAAAAACTAACTTTTAACATAAAATGTTTTCTCTCATTGTGTATATTAATAAAAACCCTAATTAAGTTAGTGTCTATCAAGGATTAATCCGATAGTAATTCAATTAGAAAATAACTAATATACCCTTATATTAAATTACTATTGTTATTATTTTGATGACTTTTTTATTTTTTCATACTTTTATATAATTTTTAAATAAAAGAATTAAAATAAATATATCTAAATATTGAACCCGTATTTAATGAGTTTATAAATAAATTCTTTATCACTATGCCAGTAATATTTCTTTAATAAACTAAAAAAAAAAAATAACTTTTAACATAAAATGTTCTTTCATAAAATTTTTGTATCTATATACTATTAATAGAACTCCTCACTGAATTAATATTACGAGTTAACAAAATAAGTAATACATCATTTTATTAAATAACTATTATTATTATTATTATTCTTTTATTACATTTAAAAAATATAAATGTTGAACAGTTGAAGTAAATCCTATATATTTTACAAGATATTATACCATATTTGAAAACTATCATCAAAAGGAAGATCTTATGAGGAACTAACGCAAAAGGCTCACTATCATTAAAAAGCGATAGACAAATTAGGGAACACAGAAAGAAAAAGGCTCATTGAATAGCACTTCAAAAGAATTAACTAAAACATGCTATGAATTAACAGACAAACACTTTACCATTAATTGAAAAATATAGATATATGGATTTATCAAATTTAAAAATATTCAAGAATTTCAAAATCATGAATAAATAAACATCTAATAATTAATTCATGAATTGAGAAATTATTATGAATGTTACATTTCCAACTATTCTACTACTCAATTTTACACTATTTTAAAATCCAAATTCTAAAATTCAAGTAACACATATCAGTCACCTAAGCAGAACAAAAATGATAACATAATAAAAATTACTCTTGCTTGAGATAAAATGACTTGTGCTTTTCCGGGCGCTTTTTGGCCAGCATTTGCTTTGTCTTTTCAAGAACACCGAAGAAGATCGAACCACCAATGCCTATCCACAGTACCCTTGGTCCAATACCCTGCACGAAAGATGGCAGAACACACAAAAAAAAAAAAAAAGAAAAAGAAAAGAAAAATGAGGTGAATCTGCTGCAACTTTCACAATTTCAGTCGCCAAGACATTCATTTCCAACTCCAAGATGACCTTTCAGTTTTTGTTAACGAAAAGGACATTAATTTCATTAGGCACAGCAGGGACGAGGAAAGTAAAAATAGAAGTTCAAACCTTCAAGAAAGCGTGGGTTCCTTCTTCACGCATTATAGTCCTTACACAATCAAGGATCCCTTTGTACTGCTTTGATGATCCCTGAAAGAATAAAAAAGAAAGTTATGGATTTGAAGCAGTAGGAAGAAACTCAAATGCCTTTCACCAAATAAGAAGGAAAAGGTAATTGACCTGGACCATCAATCGAGTTTTTATCACATCAAGAGGGTTTGTTACAGTTCCAGTTATTGCCCCTGAATATGGATACATTAGACTTGCAGACAGCAAACCGTTGTGTTTATTTATAGACAGTACGTGTTGTACCAGAAGTTATCGTTTATAATGGATTTATGAGAACAATTCTGAAAGTACGTGTAACTCCTAGGATTCTTATGAGGAACAGCAGCCCCGCAGAATGGGATTATGATGCAAAAGGATTAGATGTGATTCAAATCCTTAGAGGATTTTGATCCCTTCAGCATCATGATTCTAGTGATAAGATAATAAAAGTGTATGTTTTCTGGAATTCTGGAATTATGATCAAAATTTACACCAAGATGGCAGTAGTAATTGTCTATCACTGACTCAAACGTGAGACAATAATTAAAATATACATATAATAGAAATCTTAAACTGCTGAAAACAATTTACCAGCAACAGCACCAATTATGGCATTCTCAGGATCATTCAGGTCTCTTTGTGCCTGTAAAAGGTAAATAGAACTTATGTCAAATTAGTTTCCCGGTTTACCACAAATGAAAAATGGCAGAGGATGCTTCATTTGGGTACTTTGTATATGAAATAAAAGTCAATGTTGATCAGAAACAAATCAATCAAAGTTGACGGCCACGAGGTGTACTCTAGGCGCTAGAATCATTGCCGAAGTAAAGGCGCGATATGTATGTGTGCATATAAAAAAAGCTCAAAATATATAATTATGACAATAAAAGAAGTATGTAATTACTGAGAGGTAGCGAGTTTAATTTTCTTCCTTTTTTCATTATTAAAGTACAATTAATGAAAACAATGAAAAGAGAGAGAAATTTGAAGAGAACTTCAATTAAATGGTGTTTTTATTTTCACCTATCACTTTATAGAAAAGGGCACCTAGGCATACGATATGTGTACGTGATCAAATGTACCTTGCTTGAAATGGTATAAGGTGCATTTGTTGTCTAACACTAAGTCACATCACCTAAGTGCACCTAGATACATGCCTTTAAGGCTTTAACAACACCAAGAATGATAGAAAACATTGTACATAAATGAGCAAAATGAAATTGCTGAAGCTCTATGAGTAATATTTCAATGTTTTCTGACACACAGCAGCGTTGGGGTTTCCCCGGTTAAAATTCTCGAGGAAGACTTCAGAGTATGGTCAGATCTGATCACCTTTACCATTGCTTTTGCGGAGAGACAGTGTCCTCAGTTACACAATAATGGAATTCAATTAATATGGAATGCAGTTGTAAACTTTTTTAATTTATTGTATTTACTTTGAGTGAGATTTAGAAGTATGCACTTTCTATTAGAATTTCCAAGAGAAAGATAGTGCTTACTGCCAACTTATACCCTATTCGGAGTTGTTCGTAGATGCAAAACTGGATGGCATCAAATGGCAAATCTCTCAATAAGAAGGATCCATATCCCTAAATTTCAGAAAGTGAGGTCAGGACATATGCACAAAGCTCAACACACAGAATATTACATTCACATGCAGATTAACAACTAGATTTCGGCAAGTAGCAATCAGAAGCATAAAATATACAAATAACTTTGGAAACCAATGACTGTACCGCTTCAAAACACAATATCAGACAACTCTTAGAAAACACTCTTCATAACAGCCTTCTCTTTTTTACTAAGCCAAGATTGCATAGCTCAAACCATAAGAATGAAATTTCAGGTTGAATCTCAAGAATGATGCTTAATATGAGAAAACAAGCTTCCATACCGCATATAGACCTCTAAATCCCTCTTTAGCAACAATAAGGCGTACAGCAGCAGGGGCAGAAGCAAATTGCCCAGTTTGCATCCTTTGCTTAACAACCTGGAAAACATCCAATGAGCTGGAGAGAGAGAATTGAATGGAGAGAAATAAGTGACACTAACTACCTCTGTTGGAACTCGAACAAGGGAAGAAGCAGCACCTCCTAGAGCACCTGCAGTCTGAATAAACTCTTAACAAATTATATACAAAGAAAGGCATCATCAGTAGATCAAAACATGATAACCCTCAATATCTTAAATAGAAAGGGTCTAATATTGGGAAATGTGGGGTTATCACATTCCATACCACCATTAAGCAACTAGACAGATTGACAGAATATATTGGTACCAGGCTAGACCCATTCATGAAGGTTAGTTAAAAAGGTTTGCAAAGATGTTGCCAGCAGATGAGTTCTACATTAGACTAACAAAGTAGCTCATGAAGTCCAACCTTGGAAGCTCTTCCTTTCTGATATCTGCAACTCTCATTTTTTGCATGAGAAGAATAATTGACCCCATGCAGGTGTATACATTTTGAGTGAGTATATATGTAACATGATGAAGAAGATTTAGAGGGGAAGATTTTGAAAAAGAAGAATAGTTCTATAAATTATTTTTTTCTTCCAAAAACTAGAAAGAAACTAAAAGACTCAAAGGAACCAAAAATAGTTTAAAACTGTTAAGTCAATGAATCAAATTTTACTGATACTCATCCACCAATTTGCTGTTTGTTAATAATAGAACTGTAGAAAACAGAGTAATTCTCTGTATTTTTCTGTATTTTATTAACTAAAGAACTGAATTTAAATAGAGAGAAGAGTCATAACCTAATTGGGAAAATAATTCCCTTATTCTAATAAACTACTAAAAGATAAGATAAAATAATCCTAGAATATCTCAAATGATTTATTCTAAGATTTATCTACCTAAATCAGATTTATCTATCTGTAGAAAACATTTAATATATTTCTATAATTCCTACACTCCCCCTCAAACTGGAGAATATACATTGTATAATCCCAGCTTGAATAGGAATTTATTGAAAACAGACTTTGGCAGAGCCTTAGTGAGAATGTCTGCAATTTGTCCTTTTGAAGAAATGTAGGAAAGAGTGGCTGTCCTTTTGTTGACTTGGTCAGCAATAAAATGCCTGTCAATCTCCACATGCTTTGTTCGGTCATGTTGGACTGGATTCTTGGCAATCTGAATAGCAGATTGATTATCACACAAGACTTCAAAGTGATCCTCCTGATTAGTGCCAAGTTCTTTTAGTAATTTAAGTAGCCAAATTCCTTCGCATATTTCCAAAGCTAGTGCTCTAAATTCAGCTTCAGCACTACTTCTTGAAACAACAGATTGTTTTTTACTTCTCCAAGTTGTAAGGTTACCCCAAACAAAAGTGCAGTAGCCACTAGTGGATCTTCTTTCAGTGAGGTCTCCCGCCCAACTAGAGTCTGTAAAAATCTTAACAGTTCTGTCTTGTGTTTTCTTGAACATTAAGCCGTGTCCTGGAGTTTTCTTCAAGTACTTGAGAATTCTGTTTGCAGCTGCCATATACTCTTCATTAGGATTAGTCGTGTTGACTTATCACATTTACAGGAAAGGCTATATCTGGCCTCGTCACGGATAAGTAAATAAGTTTCCCAACTAATCTCTGAAATTTCTCTCTGTCTACTAAAGACCCATCTTCTTTGTTGAATCACAAATTTGCCTCCATTGGTGTATCAACTGGCTTACAACCAAGAAAATCAGTTTCTTTGAGTAAATCAAGTACATATTTTCTTTGATTGATCACAAGTCCTTTTTTTATCTTGCCACCTCCATTCCTAGGAAATATCTTAACTTTCTCAAGTCCTTGATTTCGAATTCCCTGTTTAACAGCTTCTTCAAATTGCTAATTTCTTCCTCATCATCTCTAGTAAGAATTATGTCATCAACATACACAATTAGGATAGTTTTCTTATTTGTAGAAGTTACCTTGATGAAAAGTGTATGATCGGCAAGGGACTGCTTGTAGCCGTTTTTCAGAATGACTTTAGTGAACCTCTCGAACCAAGCTCTGGGTGATTGTTTTAGCCCGTATAGAGACCTGTTGAGCTTACACACCTTGTTGCTTCCTTCAACAGACTTTAAGTCAGGTGGCAATTTCATGTAAACTTCTTCCTCTAGCATGCCATTAAGAAATGCGTTTTTTACATCAAGTTGAAGTAATTGCCAATCGCAATTTACAGCCAAACTTAGGAGTACTCGAACAGTGTTAAGCTTTGCCACGGGTGCAAACGTTTCTGTGAAATCTATCCCATACGTTTGCGTAAAGCCTCTAGCCACTAGTCTAGCTTTATATCGTTGGATGCTTCCATTGGAGTTGTGCTTTACAGCAAAGATCCATTTATAGCCAACAGCCCTTTTTCCTTGAGGAAGGTCTGTAACTGTCCAAGTAGCATTTTTCTCTAGTGCACCAATTTCCTCTTCAACAACCCTTCTCCATTTAGGATCCTTTAGAGCTTCAGCTATGCTTGTGGGAATCTGTTCTTTATCCAAAGTTGCTGTAAATGTTTGAAAAAAAGGCATCAAAGAATTATAGCCAGCAAATTTTTCAATAGGATGCTTGGTGCATTGTCTAACCCCTTTTCTAATAGCAATAGGAAAGTCATCTAGAGTAGGGGACTTACTGATTTCTTCTTCCATTCCGGCAGCTGGACCCAAATCCAATTCTCGGCAAGAATCAGATTGCAAAACAGTCTCAGGGATATTTTTCTTTTTTCTTGTGTAGACACGAAGCTGTTTGGGTGGTGGTGTTTGCTGAAGATTTTCAATAGGAGTAGGTGTATTTTCAGGAGGGGTGTTTAAAGTAGGTGTGGATGAGGTAGTGATAGGTATAACAGGAGAATTAATCAGAGCAGTGATAGGTGACAAATCTGTAGGTAAAGGTAAAATTGGTGGCAATTTTGAAGGTTGAGAATGAAAATTAGGAAAAGATAACTGATTTGGCTAAAAATCACTCCATGTCTCCCCCTGAATTTCAGTCTGTTTGAAATAGGGATCCTGTTCATAAAAGGTGATATCCATAGTGGTAAAAAATCGTTTAGAAGGAGGATGAAAGCATTTGTATCCCTTCTTAAGTGAAGAATATCCAACCAGTACACATTTTAAGGACTTAGGGTCTAACTTAGACTTATGAGGAGCAATATTTTGGATAAAAACTGTGCAGCCAAATATTTTAAGAGGCAAAATTGAGGAGATAGGCTTAAAATGAGGAAAGTGCTGCAAAAATATAGATTGAGGTGTTTGAAATTTTAAAACCTTACTAGGCATTCGATTGATTAAGTAGGTAGCCGTTAATAAGGCTTCCCCCCACAGATATTTAGGAACATTGGTAGTAAATAGAAGGGAACGAGTAACTTCTAGGAGATGCTTATTTTTCCTTTCGGCAATGCCGTTCTGTTGTGGGGTTCCAACACAAGAACTAAGCTGAACTATGCCCTTGTCCCTAAAAAAATTACCCAAAGACCTAGCAAAAAATTCACTGCCATTATCAGATTTAAAGAGCTGGATTTTAACCCCAAACTGAGTGAGAACCATGTTATAAAATTGGGCAAAAATATTAGCAGTTTCAGATTTGTCTTTTAGCAAATAAGTCCAAGTTATCCGACTATGATCGTCAATGAAAGTGATAAACCACTTACTATGATCAGCATTCTTCACCCGAGATGGGCCCCAAATATCACTATGGATCAAAGCAAAAGGGTGAGAAGGCTTGTATGGGGAAGGAAAATACGAAGATCTTGTATGTTTAGCAAGAGAACAAACTTTGCAAGAAAAAGAGTTTGGCCTTTTATTAATAAATAGATCAGGAAACAATTTAGCAAGATATTGGAAACTAGGATGTCCTAAAAGACAATGCCATAACATAATAGTATCAAATATGTTTAAAGCTATAAAAGATTTGGAGATCTCGGGTTTAGTTGAGGAAGGGAGGATGTAGAGACCATTCTGCAAGCTGGCCTTACCAATCATCTTCTTCGAGTTCAGTGCCTGCAAAGTACAATCAAGACCGTTCAAATTCGAGGAAATTTTACTTACGGAAATGAGATTGCAAGCCAGAGTTGGTACAAAGAGAACATTATGAAGTGCAATCTGATCATTGAGAATAACAGTTCCATGACCTTCTATTTTGCATAAGGAACCATCAGCTGTTTTGACAGCTTTACCAAAGGTTTGGAAAAAATTGTGAAATAAGGCCTTATTACCAGTCATATGATCCGTAGCACCAGAATCAAGGATCCAATTAGGAGTGAACTGAGAGGAAAACAATGCTGTGGAAGAAGGGTTACCTTCTGGTTCTTTCATGACCAGATTACCCGCACTAGACCCCTGAAACTTTCCAAACAATTTTTGAAGTTCAGCAATCTGCTCTTTGGAGAAGCTTGTGACGATGTGTCAGCGGCAAGACTGGATTTATTATCTCTGGAGTTCTTTGACTTCCAGCTCTGAGGCTTACCATGAAGCTTCCAACACTTTTCCTTGATATTTAGACTAGACGAGTCTGATTGAGCATCAGAACCAGAAAAATTTTCTGGATTGGAGGTAATCTCCGGAGTAAGAGAAGGAGATGTAGGAGAATAAGTTCCTGACATGGTCTAGGGTGGAAAAGAACCGGAACCTAAACTGATACCATGTAGAAAACAGAGTAATTCTCTGTATTTTTCTGTATTTTATTAACTAAAGAACTGAATTTAAATAGAGAAAAGAGTCATAACCTAATTGGGAAAATAATTCCCTTATTCTAATAAACTACTAAAAGATAAGATAAAATAATCCTAGAATATCTCAAATGATTTATTCTAAGATTTATCTACCTAAATCAGATTTATCTATCTGTAGAAAACATTTAATATATTTCTATAATTCCTACAAGAACTTACCAAATGAGCAAAAGCACTCAAGTTTTCAGGTAAGGCTTTTAACAATTTCTGCTTTGCAGGTTCATATACACCAAGAAATATAGCTGAAGCCCTGTGGATAAGAGAGCCCATTGGTCAAAATGTCGATCAACCAAAAATGCAAAGTCGAAGATGCAAAATTCCATGCATGAAATAACAAGGATTACAAAAGTTTGCAACTAGATTACTCACGGCAAAACACCAGCAAGGTTTCCACCCAATCCAGAATAAAGACCCTTTAAAACAACTTTCCCTCCGCCACGGGCTGCCTACCATAAGAACAGGGTACTTGATCACAGGTATTCCAAGAGGAAACAATTGATTATGGGCGCTTGATCACAAATATTCAAAGAGTAAACAGCCAAAAGTTAAAGAGAATACGAGAGGAAGGCAGACAAGAAGCCAATTTGTTAAAAAAATAGTTAATAAGATAATGCAGGCACAGATAGTGGATGTATTTCAGAGATACCATCCTGTAATTTCATAATAAAAAACCTAAAAAAAAAGTGTCAAGATAAAATTCCTTTCTGGAAATGATTAAATACAGAACCATTAAGTCAACTTACCTGGAGTCGAGTTTTTACTGTATCAATTGGGTACAGAGCTGCTTCGACGACAACACCAGCCATAGCTCCAGCTATGATACTTTCTGCAAAATACACAAAAGATCTTTAGTAAGATCTGCTTCCAACCATGCTAAAGTTCAAGCAAGAGACATTTCTCAAAAAACAAATAAGGGCATTCCCACAAATTACTGGTAACATAGGGAAAATCCGGCGATGCGAACCAGATTAAATGCGATGGAAGGAATTCAGGACACTTGGTCAAGATGTAGAATAAGCAAGCAGTAAAATAGTGCCCAAATTTTCAAGAAAAATATTACCACTGGACAAATGTATGCCTACTTTTCCGTTGAAACAGTTCAACCACTTAGCAACAACTAGCTATAAAGAAGCTGCATTTTCATGTAAATAAGCAAACTATCTTAACTTATTAGCATAACAAAAGTCAGCCAATCGTTTGTTTAATTACTTATTTTACACTAGATTTTCCAAAAGAGAACTTTGAGCTAAAATGAGCAAACCATTCTAAATTATTAGCACAACAAATGCCTGTTGTTTGATTACAGTTCCATTTAGACATCCCAAGAGCATAACAACCAGCTGATAATATTAATTTCAATATACAGTATTGTATCGCTAGTAAATTCCATTTCCTTGGTAGAAACGTAGCCTGATGGATCCAAAGTTTTAAACCAGTAGTCCGGTAGACTTGCCACTACCTAGGACAATATTTATGGCTCAGATAAACATTTTCACTGGTTCGCGTCATCCTGAAAACATTACGTCCTAGATGAAATGAAACCATGCTTTTTCTGTCCCATTAAGGAATATACTGAACATCTCAATAGGACTAAAAAATTTACTAATCAAAAGTCTATTTGCACTTAAATTTCAATCTCATAACTTTTTAAGGTATATCTGCACTGAATGCAAGTTGGTATATCTTATGACAGTGAGAAGAAAGTTTCATAAAGTTCCATAGATTAAATTAGCTTAAAACCTCAAATGAAATTAAATTTGAATTCATTTCATGATTTGACAGTTTGAACCACATGAACAACTTTTCCTTATATTCCTGATTATAAATTATAACCCATGCCTGTAAGAGCACCAATTATGGTTTGCTTGAAGACATGGTTCAAATAGTGAATCTCAACTCTCAAGTATTAAAAGAGATTAGGAACAACAATCAAAGAAAATAAAGAGTTATTATAGTTTGGGATTACCAAAAAAAACACGAAAAAAATCAAATGGGTTTTCCTCTTTTAGAAGAACTGAATCCAGCAACCTATTTTCTTCTTTCAGCAGATTACATTTCTTATAGTTCAATCCATCTGCAAAACAAAAAATAGCTTCAAATAACCAAATGAATAATGGGACATTGCCGGAATGAAAAATTAAACAAAATTAAAAAAGAGAACAAAGGTTTTTTATTATTTGGGTTCTTTAAAGGATTCAAATTAGTCATTGATTATACCGGGACATGCCCAGAGTGAAAAATAAAACAAATATTCAAAAGAGCAAGAAGTTTACTGGTTTGGGTCCTCTTAAAGGACTCAAATTTATCATTGATAAATAAGGATCAAAATGAAGGAAAAGAACAGAAAAACTAAATAATTTCAAAACAAGAAGATAGTTAAAAGGAAAAAGCAACCAGGTGAGATTGTGTGAGAAGTTGACACACTGGACGACAGCGTTTGAGGATCCATTAGCTCCAAATGGTTGAATTCTACAACTTCCAGTGGCAAGATAAGAATGGATTGGTTTCTTTGTGTACTTCGAAGTGGGCAAATCACAGGAGGGAGAAACGAAGCTACTTATCAAAGGGTTTTGGCTGGGGCTTTTCAAAAGGAGTGAATTTAGGCAACCACCCTTGTTTTCTCGGGCAAAGCTCCCATAAATCCTAAAAAAATTTTAAAAAAATTTACCGGAATGTACCAGTTTCCTCAAAAAATGCGCTGACGTGGCCGCGTTTTTGGGGCAACCTTCTCGTCCACTTGTGATGTGAAAAATGAATTGAGTTTTGGCCAGTAGTCTCCGGCAAAATAATTTTGAGGAGACGTTTCTGAACAAACAGTGGCAAAAAACGCGGCCACGTGGACGCTCTTTTGCTACAGCGGTCTCCGGCAAAATTATTTTGAGGATACGTTTATGAACAAACAGTGGCCAAAAATGCTTCCAGCAGGGTGCACTGTGAGCAGGAGTACCGAAAAGCGCTCCCACGTGGACGCTCTTTTGCTACAGTGGTCTCCGGCAAAATTATTTTGAGAAGACGTTTCTGAACAAACAGTGGCCAAAAACGCTTCCAGCAGGGTGCACTGTGAGCAGGAGTACTGAAAAGCGCTCCCACGTGGACGCTCTTTTGCTACAGTGGTCTCAGGCAAACTTAGGCTATAAATCAGACAAATTTCATTCTCAGGTTGCAGAAGGCAAATTCAGGCAAAAGAAAAAAAATTGAAAATGAGTGAACGTATTAATGCTATTATTTACTACGATGGTGAAGTTCGTGACACCGAAAATGGTGTTATTTTCTTATCGGAGAACACAGCGCGATTGAGTTTTAATCGGAACGTTGATTTGGTAGAACTTCGCAAAAGAATTAGGCGTAAAATATTCAGAACAACGATAATGAAAGTTCAGTCTATTAAGTATAGATTTTTCGCTTCGGTTGATCCGGTGAGATATGACTCATTCGACATCAAAGGTCCTCGGAGCCTTGAGGCAATGGTGGAGACTCATCTTGGCAGTGGTTCACCCTATATCGAGGTATATGTAGAATTTTCATCTCCAAGTGATCTTTCTGCGACCTCAACATCTAGTATCGTTTGAGGGGAATACACGACCCCAAGCCGACACTCTGTAAGTGGGAGGCAAAACACAGAAGTGCCCGTTTGCGGTGGTAGTATGGAAAACATAACCCCTGCACGACACTCGGTCGGTGGATGGGACATGCATATCCGTCATTCGACGTCCGATGACAGAAATACGTATTGGGGGACGTCATCAACTTCTAGTGGTTGGCAATCCACATATGATTGGGATATGTACGAAAGATGTTTAAGGAGGGATGATGTACTCCCGACGACATCCACCAACGAGGGGCCCTCGTTTGTTGCAGGTTATGGAGGGTCGGACGATGAATCCGATGTGGATCCACCTTGGGAGCCAGGGCCTGACGGTGCAGAAGTTGGATTATTTTCTGAACTGGAGCCCGTTCCAGTTGTACCTGAAGACGTTGAGGGCGGTTCAGACGAAGAAGAAGAAGATCCGCTATTCAGGGCATACTCACCTCCAGCCCACATGCATAATGTCGATCTATCTCAAGATGATGCATTGGAGTTTCCTGAACTACCACACCGGACGCGTGACCGTACAAATTCTTCGTTAAATTTGGACCAATTAGAAGTTGGTAACCAGTTTTCCAACAAGAATATGTTTCTTGCCGCATTAAAACAATACAGCATTAGGAACGGGGTTAACTACAATGTGGTTAAATCCAGGCTGGATAAGTACGAGGCAAAGTGTGCAGTGCAAGACGGCACATGTTCATGGAAAATCATGGCATCGTTGAGGAAAAGGACAGGGTTGTGGGAGGTGAAAAAGTACAAAGGGCCGCATACATGTCTTACAGGTACAGTACGACAATATGTTCAATGATTTCGAATAACACTAATATTATGTAATGTTACATTATTTAACGTACTTCGTTAACAGATGTAAGACAAGATCATCCAAGGATGGATTTAGACATGTTGGCAGATTTCATAATCCCGACGGTGAAGGTTGATCCAAAAACTACAGTGCCAGCCTTAATTGGCAATATTCGTAGCCAATTGGGGTACACGCCCTCTTACAGAAAGGCTTGGATAGCCAAGCAGAAGGCGTTGGAAAAGTTGCACGGTCGGTGGGACGCGTCATATAATGAAGTGCGACAGTGGTGTCAGGTGCTGGAGAGGTATGTCCCAGGCAGCACAACAGACCTTGAAACAGAACCGGCGTACTACAACGATCGTCTGCTCCGTGGATGCGCAGTGTTCAAGCGTCTGTTCTGGACATTTAAGCAATGCCGAGATGCTTTTACATACTGCAAGCCATTGGTACAAATTGACGGTACCTTTATGTATGGTAGATATACACATTGGCTATTGCTAGCTGTGGCACAAGACGGCTGTGGGAGAATCCTTCCGATTGCGTTCGCAATAACACCAGGGGAGTCAGCTGATGACTGGGACTTCTTCCTATCTAGGTTAAGGAGGCATGTCTGCCCTCAACCTGACATATGCGTTATATCGGATCAGGGCCCTGGAATACTTGCGGCAATAGAACGCCAGGGAAGCATGTGGCATCGCACACACCATCGATATTGCCTGAGGCATGTTTCATCCAACTACTATGGGCAACATCGATCTAAAAGACAGAAATGGCAAGTGACCGATATGGGTATGAAATATCTATTAATATAATTTCTTTTGAAAAATTCAATTTATTTGCAATTGATGAGTGGTATGTAATATTCGCTATCAACGTATATTGGCAGGGTACGAGATCAATAAAGACCGTTTTCACGAGATGTTGGCCAGCTTGCGCGCAGATAACGCCGAAGGCGCAGAGTACTTGTGCAATATTCCTTTTGAACAGTGGACACAAGCATATGACGGCGGCCTACGATATGGTCATATGACCACAAACCTGGCCGAATGCATAAATTCTGTGCTAAAAGGAACCCGTCATCTGCCGATTACAGCGGTTGTGCGGGAGACATATTTTCGTTTAGCGGCACTATTTCCGAAGAGAGCAGCGAGTTATCGAGGGCAGATGCAAGGAGGCCATATATGGAGCCCGAAGGTCTTGCAAGAAATTAACCGTGGGAAGGCACGGGCGAACACCATGCACACAGTGTGTCACGACCGCGACAGCCTATGGTTTCGTGTCACGGAGTTTGACAGACCAAACCAAGGTATTGTTGGCGGGCATTATCGTGTACACTTGACAAATAGGACATGCGACTGTGGGATATTTGATGCACTTCGTTACCCATGTGCTCATGTACTTGCGGCTTGTCATAATCTCCGTCTTGATCCCATGAGCTATGTCGACGAAGTGTACAAAGTAGAAAACATGTACAACGTGTGGAGACACGTATTCCCACCAGTCCCAGATGAACGTAAGTGGTCATCGGTATCGCTTGCACCGTATAAGCTGTTGCCGGATAGACAATTGAGGCGCAAACCAAGAGGTCGACCTTGCTCGACTAGAATATGCAACAATATGGATATCCGAGAAACGAGCAACCAAAGTCGGCTGTGCGGATGGTGTAGGAACCCGGGCCATACATCTCGCTCGTGTCCAAATCGGAATAGTTGACCGTGTTCTTAGCTTTTTTGTCTCCTGGTGGCTATGTAATTTCTATTTTTTTTGGAGGAAAATGGTGAACTTTTGTACAAGAACTTTTATTTTTTGGTAAATAAATTAATTTTTTGGTATATATGGGATATTTACCCTATTTGGGTGATTTAAACTAATGAATGAATATGACTTAAATAAAAAAAAAGGATTTAAAGTAATTTAAAGTAATGAATAGGAATTTTTTTAAAAAAAGGGATTTAAAGTAAGTTAAATTAAAGTAATAGAATATGATTTAGATTAAAAAAAAAACTTAGCTGATGGGACTTCAAAGCTAGGGAACCGTGCCCGTCTAATCTCACAGGCCATGGCAGGCTTCATAATGCCGGTGGCTATGTAATTTTTATTTTTTTAGAGGAAAATGGTGAACTTTTGTACAAGAACTTTTATTTTATTCAAGTTATTAAAGTTAAATTACAAAATTATAAAAAAAATTAAACCATTTCTATTTTATCAAAGATATTAAAATTAAATTACAAAAATTAAATTACAAAAAAAAATTAAACTCAAATTTTATTAAATATATTAAAACTAAATTGCAAAAAGTTAAATCATTTTATTTTATCAAAGAGATTAAAATTAAATTAAAAAAAATTAAATTACAAAAGAAATAAAATTAAACTCAAAATTTATTAAATATAAAAAAATTAAATTACAAAAAAAATAAACCATTTCTATTTTAGCAAAGATATTAAAATAAATTAAAAAAATTAAATTACAAAAAAAATAAAATTAAACTCAAATTTTATTAAATATATTAAAACTAAATTACAAAAAAAATTAAATCATTTTTTTTATCAAAGATATTAAAATTAAATTAAAAAAATTAAATTACAAAAGAAATAAAATTAAACTCAAATGTTATTAAATATAAAAAAATTAAACCATTTCTATTTATCAAAGATATTAAAATTAAATTAAAAAAATTAAATTACAAAAAAAATAAAATTAAACTCAAATTTTATTAAATATAAAAAAATTAAATTACAAAAAAAATTAAATCATTTCTATTTTATCAAAGATATTAAAATTAAATTAAAAAATTAAATTACAAAAAAATAAAATTAAACTCAAATTTATTAAATATATTAAAACTAAATTACAAAAAAAATTAAATCATTTTATTTTATCAAAGAGATTAAAATTAAATTACAAAAGAAATAAAATTAAACTCAAATTTTATTAAATAAAAAAATTAAATTACAAAAAAATTAAACCATTTCTATTTTATCAAAGATATTAAAATTAAATTAAAAAAATTAAATTACAAAAAAAAATAAAATTAAACTCAAATTTTATTAAATATATTAAAACTAAATTACAAAAAAAATTAAATCATTTTATTTTATCAAAGAGATTAAAATTAAATTAAAAAAATTAAATTACAAAAGAAATAAAATTAAACTCAAATTTTATTAAATATAAAAAAATTAAATTACAAAAAAAATTAAACCATTTCTATTTATCAAAGATATTAAAATTAAATTAAAAAAATTAAATTACAAAAAATAAAAAAATTAAACTCAAATTTTATTAAATATATTAAAACTAAATTACAAAAAAAAAAATTACAAAACTAAATTAGGGTTTAGGGCTGATGCCGATGGGAACCAGTGCCACACGAGGGCGGTCGGCAGTTACGCGCTGGATTCCTCCTTCTTCTAGCTTCCGGAGGGGGTCGTGGAACCTCGGGCGGGGAATCGGGTTCCTCCGGCAGTTGGTCTGGTTCTGGGTGTTGCGATGATGACCCACCTTGATAAAATAATGACCCCGGAGGTGTTTGCATAAACCACGGCGGGGGTGACTGCATCCCGTACGGCGAAGGAACCTGGTAAAAAGAACTGCTCCCCGACGGCGCCTCCTCTAATCCCACATGCAACGTCGGTCTCACGATCCGCTGGCTATTGGGAGTAGTTGGGAACGGGCTCGAACCCGGCCATGCATTCCAACCTGGGGTAGGACTGGGAAAAGGAAACATATATGGGTTAGGAGGATACATATAAGGGGCAGGGTACGCACCTGGCATAAACGGTGGACGCTGTGATGTCAGTGTTGTCGGCTGAACTGATGGGCCCGGTGATTGTGTAGGCGCTGTTGCTGGCCCCGTCTCATCACCCCTTCTCCTTGGATGTAAAGGGGCCCGACGTTCCCTTCGCTCGCGAATTTACCGTCGCCTCTCTTCATCCAACAACAGATACGGCTTGCCATGGATTCTAAACCATGGCATGTACTCCGGCACGCACGCTAACTCAGGAACGATGATCGGTTCCCGGTTAGGTAAAAAGTCATACCGGTTTTCCCACGTCTCGATATGACCTGACCAAAATCTTGGCCAATCCGTGTGCGGCTGCCGTAAGTCCACTTTGTGCTCATCATCGAGCACCTCAGGTGGCACGGGAATCGGTTGCCGAAATCCAAATTGCCGCAGCACCCGATCTGACTGGTGCATCTCCACGGTCGCGTAGGTGATTATTGGGACCTTAACGTGCCAACTGTTCGGATTTTGGAAGAACTCCTCCGGAATTACAGCCTGAATTTCGGGATCCTCGTACGGTGTCCATTGAAACTATATTAACATTACCAAAATATTAGTTATATACATAATACTAGACACTACATACGAAATACTAAATTATAATAACGAAATTCGAAACTTACTTGTGATTTCGACCGTTGTTCCAATAGGAGCCGTATATCCTCAAGCGAGTTAGGTATTCCAACATGACTCGCCGGATGGGACCACCTAATTAAATAAACTTTTAGCATGCAATTATACTATAAATCTACGAAATAATTGTAAAATATAATATTAAATTTACCTCGTTATCAGTGGGAATGAATATGGCTGGTCGAGTCGAGGACGTAAAAATGGAAATCGAAACCATGCCCATGACTGCAGTAGTGATAGGCAACCTCCGATTTTTGCTTTACTCGGCCGCGTCGCCCCGCACATCTCACGGTACAACCTCGATAGCACGGCAGACCCCCAACTCAATTCACCGGCTGCTCTGAAATCAACAAGTTTCAGGAGCCATCTCAGGTGGACGAGGTTTCTAGAGAGGTCCGGCATCAGATAGCCTCCAATTATCTGAAGAATGTATGCCCGAGCATACCGTATTCTTTCTTCTTCGGTCGAACCCTCATTCGGCTGCGGGAATGTGTCTCGTAACCAGGCCATATCGATCTGAGCTCCTTGAATTCTATCCGGAATGGCACCCAGAAGCTCGTAGCATACAGCCATCCAATCGATAGATGTTGCCGACCCGGTGACTACCGACCCGTCCACCGGTAACCCAACTGCAACTGCACATCTTCTAGGGTGATGGTACACTCTCCGCATGGCAGATAAAAAGTGTGCGTCTCAGGTCTCCACCTCTCTATCAACGCGCTGATCAAAGGCGGCTCCAACTTGAACCCCCGGCCTACCGTGGCCACGTGCCAAAAACCCGCTTTCCGCAGGTAATTCTCGATCAACGACGATGGGGGACCAGGCATGTTGCGAATATAACATTCCAACACCCGATCTACAAACTGTTTCAAAAATTATAAAATTCAAAATTAATTCACATTGCATAATTAAAAAAAATTTAATAATATTGCAAAATTAACATTAAAACTTACCATTTTCATTTGCTCGACGGCAATGTGCTTTCTCGCCTAGGCGAAGTAATTCCCCGGCCATTGCAATCCGATAGAAAATTTTAAAATTTTCCAAAAAATAGATATATTAAAAAAATTATAATGGGCTTTTTCGTAAATACTAAAGGACTATTTTGAAATTTGAGGTAAATTTCAAGGACTTTGAGAGAAAATTGAGAGAAAATTGAGAGCAAATTGAGAGAAAATTGAGAGAAAATTGAGAAAGGATTGAGAAAGGATTGAAATGTGAAAAAAATAAAGGGCTGAGGGGTTTTTATACTTTTATTTTTACCGTTGGGGGGGCCAACGGTCAAAAAAATTTGACCGTTGGGGCTAAAGCGCGCCCTCTGGGCCGCGCTTTAGCCATTTTTCCCCAAAAAAGCGCTGACATGGACGCGTTTTTGGGGAAACTGGTACATTCCGGTAAATTTTTTTGAAAGTGGTATATTCCGGTATTTTTTTTTTGGTATTTATGGGAGCTTTGCCCTGTTTTCTCTGGTTTTTTTATATATATATATATATTTTTTTCAATAAAGACTGATATTATTAATGGGCCAGGCTCAAAAAGACAAATCAAAAGTCCAGAAAAAAAACACAAGCCAGTATGAAACAGTATGACCTGGCATCAAAATAAAAGCAACTTGTAAAAGTAAACGACAAAACCCTTGAGCCCACCGCCAAGTACTTGAAAGCAACAAAATACCAGCCAAAACGCCACTTGCCATAAAGCGACTGAAACCTTGTTTTTCGTCTACCAGAGCATGAGGATTCAAAGAACCTTCCCCATAAAACAAAGCCTAAGCACCTCCTCTTACACAGCTGGAATGGTCTGCAATTCTTCCTTTCTAGCAATGGAAATCACCGATGAAGGTAACTCATGAGACCAAAACCCAAAATAACCAGTTCGCCTTCCCTCCAGAGTTAAGGCATGGGCCGCTCCGTTCGCAGATCGAGGCGTAAAGAGGTAATCAATCTGATCAAAACTTAAGCCCATAAGATAAGTATGATGAGTGATCGATCTAATCACTGAAGTGTCCTTACCCTTCTTCTTGATGCTCTTGATTACAGAAAGCGTATCGCCCTCCACCTCCAGTCTCTGAAAACCCATGGTTCTCGCAAATAGTAGCGCTCTTTCGCATGCCCTCGCCTCCGCCACGAACGGATCCGCTATGTGTTGGAACAGATAAGTCTCAGCCCCCACAATAGACCCTTTAAAATTTCTCGCTATGGCTGCTGTGATTGCTATATTTTCTTTGCTTAAGAACGATGCATCAAAGTTTATCTTGACAATCCCCGCCTTTGGGGCCTTCTATTGGTCCTGCAAATTAGATTTCACAATAGCTTGGGGACTTGTTTGGGTTATAAAAATTTCTTGCGCATAACCTCTGATGAAACCCACTACTTCTTCAAGTTTAAATTTAACCCCTTCATGTATAAGCTTGTTACGTCTAAACCAAAGACTCCATAAAGATATAGTAATTATGCATTGTTGTTGGTTTTCCGCTGCAGTGAACACTCGGATGAAGTTCCTTTTGGCACAAGTGGACTCATCATCAAACTGGATATGCAGCTGGAGGCAATTCCAAACCTGGCGCAAGGTACCACAGTTCCATATCAAGTGATCAGTGCTTTCCACTTCGTCTTTGCACAGTGGGCAATTTGAGTCAACATTCAATTTCCTCTTTACCAGATTATAGAAATGAGGGATCATATTGTTAATTAAACGCCAGACATGTATTTTAATTTTACCTGGGATTTTCAACTCCCATAGGCTCTTGTAAAAGACTTTTAATTCGTCATGATAAGGGTTGTAATCAGTAGTTTGTAGTAGGGGTTTAGAGAGTACCCGATAGCCACTCCGCACAGAATAAGTTCCAGAGCCCTCATACTTCCACACTATAGTATCTTCCAAGCTACTTCCAAAAATCGGAATAGAACGGATTCTGTTGGCAGTAACCTCATCAAAAAGGTTGCGAATCAGTTTGTCATTCCAGGTAGCAAAATCTGGTTGCATTAGATGATTGGCAGTTATCCACCTGTTTCTAATATCATGTCCTGAAAGTCTGTTATTCTCTCTTTCAGGGAGCCAAGGATCGTTCCAGATGTTGACCCGATCACCCTTTCCAATACTCCACAGCATGTCATCTTCAATAAGATCTCGTGCACTGCAAATACTCCGCCAGGTAAAAGAGGGGTAAGAACCAATTTTAGTAGCTAGAATATCTGAAAATGGAAAATAACGCGCCTTTAACACTCTAGCTAAAAGACATTGCGGTTGGGTCAAAACGCGCCGAACTTGCTTAGCTAATAAGGCTTTATTAAACAAAAACAACTTCTTAAAACCAAGGCCTCCATCGAACTTTGATAAACATAGCGTATTCCACCCACTCCAGTGAATCCCGGTCTTCATTTTATTATTGGACCACCAAAATTTGTTCATTATATTTTCAAGTTGCGAACATAGAGCCTTCGGAAAGAGGAAGCATTGCATTGTATACAAGGTTTGTGCCTGTAGCACAGACTTGATAAAAACCTCTTTTCCCCCCATTGATAAAAATCGAAAGCTCCAACCATCAATTCGCTTCCGAAATCTGTCTTTGTAGCTCGTAAATGCCCAAGCTTTCCTGCGTCCCATCATCATCGGTAAGCTCAAATACTTCTCCGGGTTTGTTGCTACTCGAACCCCCAAAGTCCGTATAATGTCCCCCTTTACTTCTTCTTTAACATTGGCTCCAAAGTAAATTAGGGATTTATCATAGTTGACTTTCTGACCAGCACTCTTCTCATATTTTCGAATAATGTCACGAACTGTGCACACCCCCTCTTGAGTAGCGTCTCCAAAAAGAATACAGTCATCTGCAAAAAACAAGTGGTTAATATAAAACCTTTCCCTCCCAACAGAAGCCCCTCTCATTAGTCCGTGCTGTTTAGCATCTCCAGAAGGGCAGAGAAACCTTCTGCACAAATCAAAAATAAAAAAGGGCTTAGAGGGTCGCCTTGTCGCAAACCACGTGAAGGAGAGAACCAGCCGCTACTCGCTCCATTAAGAGAAATCGAATAAGAAACTGAAGTAACACATCTCATAATTAGAACCATCCAATCATCGTGAAAGCCCAACGACTTCAACATTCCTGCTAGAAAATCCCATTCCACGCGATCGTACGCCTTACTCATATCCAGTTTGAGGGCAAAATTCCCTCCCTTCCCCCTCTTCTTCATCTTCAACGAATGAAGCACTTCATAAGCAATCAACACATTATCCGAAATCAGCCTCCCCGGAATAAACGCACCTTGAGCTTTGTTAATACAATCACCCAACATCTCACCCATTCGGTTCACCAGGACTTTCGCAATAATCTTATAAATAACATTACAAAGGCTTATAGGGCGAAAGTGTGACATATTCTTTGGCTTATCAATTTTGGGAATCAACACAATCCTCGTTTTATTGATATCTCCTATTTCTCGTTGCCCATTCAAAATATCAATACAATACCTGGATATGTCCTATCCGACAATATGCCAGAACTTTTGGAAAAAAATTGCAACAAAACCATCAACTCCAGGAGCCTTAAGAGGTGGCATAGATTTTACCGCATTACGTATGTCCTCCTCAGTAAATTGCTTCATAAGAGAATCATTCATGCTGATAGTAACTCGTTTCTCTACCAACTCAAAAATATGTTCATTTGCCCCTTCCTCTGATGCAGAAAAGAGCGTTTCAAAATAATTCTGCGCAATCTTGAGCATGTCTTCATTCGCCGAAAAACTATTACCAATTTCATCTTCTAATGCCGCAATATGGTTACGAACCTTTCTCTGACTAGCGATTTTGTGAAAGAAGCTAATATTACGATCCCCATTCTTAAGCCAGTTAGTACGGGTTCGTTGCTCCCAATAAATTTCTTCCTTATCAGGCTCCAAGTTGAGATCCAATTGTACATCTGCTATCTCGGCTAAAATATTGTCAGGTATGTCTTGGGAAAGAAGAAAACTCAAACGATTTTCTAAACAGTTACGCTTTCTCTTCTCATCCCTTCTGTTGTTTCTACTCCACACATGCATTTTGTGACCCATGTCTTCAAGCCTATCAGAAATACTTCCACTCAAGTTAGCCCACTATCCTCTGACCAGCTCCTCAAAGGAGGGATCCAAACACCATCTATCTTCAAACTGAAAATTACAAAGATTAAGTGTATTTTCTGGGTTTTCCTTTCCTATAGTATCAAGTAGGATCGGGCAATGATCTGAGAAAGAATGGGTTAAGTGTTCAATTTGGGCATTTGGAAACAACTCTAACCAGTTAAAATTAGCAACCCCACGATCAAGACGTTCTCGGATATTTGTGGACTTAAATTTGCCTCTTTCCCACGTGAACCAATGTCCTTTGAATCCAAGATCGGTAAGATTACAATCTTCAAGTGCCGATCGAAAAGCCACCATTTGCCTCTCAGGACGGCGGCGTCCCCCTTTCTTCTCCATAGAGTTTGTAATTTCATTGAAATCCCCTAATACAACCCACGGAGCATTAGAACTGCTGCCCAAACGTCTAAGTAAATTCCATGATTCACTTCTACCATTTTCATCTGGATTGCCATAAAACCCCGTGAGACGCCATTTTACATCACACATTGTGTCATTTATTTCTACATCAACATGATAAGATGAGAAGCTCAGTAGACTAACCAACAAATTGCCTTTCCAACCCAACGACACTCCTCCTCTCGAGCCTATTGAACCAATATCAATACCATTCTCAAAGCCACATTTTAATCTAACCATTTCCATCTTCTTAGCACTCAATTTTGTTTCAATAAGAAACAAAATTCGGGGATTAATGACTCGCAACTTGTTTTTGAGTCTATTAACTGTCCGTGGATTCCCCAAGCCACGAACGTTCCAGCTTAAAATTTTCATTGTAACCGGATGATCTAAGCACCAGAGCTAGCCGATAAAGATGTCGGATCCTTTCCATCCAATAAATCCAAAATAGCCGTCTCCCACAGCAACTCTCTGTCTTTTCTTACCATCCACAAGAGGTATTGGATCATTTTCGTCATCAAAGCCCAACTCCATAGGCCCATGAGCTACTTTTCCATCAATCAAAACCTCCTTATGCCAATCCACTCTCTGAATCCTCCAATTATGGAAAAATTGTTGATTGACGCCTAAAGGAGTGAAATTAGGATTTTCAGATTGATTCTCTAAATTTCCCTCCAATTGTCTCCTAAAAATATTCCCAATTTTAAAAGACTTGCCATTATTAGAACTTTCCAAATCATCCTCTATTTTCCGAGAGCCGTCCGCCTCCCTCAGCCATCTGCTTGTCGTCGACCGTCTCCGCCTTGAATCTGCCCGCAACGATAAGTCCCAACCGTAAACGATTTTGGATGCCTCAATTCTTAATCGGTAAGGGCAGAAACTTTCACCATGCCCCAATTTGCCGCAGATGAAACAAAACAGACTAAGTTTTTCATATTTGAATCGAGCATAGACTGTCATCAAATTCCCAATCTGAACTTTCTTCCTCCTTTTCAATGGTACGGAAATGTCCAAGCAAATACAAATGCGCAGAAAAGTACTAAATCCCAAAGAGAGATTAGCCGAATCATACTCAATAAATTTTCCACAAAAGTTGCCAAATTGCTTAGCCATCGTCTCAGTCATCAACCCCGGTGGTAAATCGTGAACTTGTACCCAAAATTCAGTATGGATGAGGGGCATTGTAACAGGGTTTTCGCCATTGGTAATCCTTTGAAGAATGAGAGGATGATTATTAAAAAACCATGGGGTACCATCAAGAACCCTTTTAATATCAACCTCGTGAAAAAATTAAAAAAGATATTTCTTTTCCCCAAGATCAGTAATGCAGATGCCTCCAATAGGATGCCATAGATCTGCCATAGTGTTTCTTAAAGACGGAAAGTGGACTATACTATCTGTTAGGCAACGGCCAACCAGGCACCATTGATAAGATTTTTCCACCACAGATTCCTCCTCTTGAAAAGCATCCTCTTCCTCATCGATGATACTCAGATTTGCAAGATTCGCCTCCATCATTCGGATGCTGCTAAAGCCACCAGCACACAAAGGACGGTACGCAATTGGCTAGAAAGACTGAAAATAGGCAAAATAAAGAAAAAGAAAAGCGTGCTAAGAAGCAGACAAAGAAACGTGCCAAGCGGCAGACTCCATTTTTATTTTATTTATTTATTTAAGGTCAAAGAAATGGTCACTAAATTGTCCGCCTTCTAACTTTTAAAATTTTCGATTTAAAAATTATATCTTTAATATTACCAGTGTTGAAATTTGACCGAGGTGAAATTTTTATATTCATCCAATTACAAATTTAATCATTCAATATTTATACATTCTATTAATTTAATTTTAAATATAAAAAAATTCTAACTCCAGCTCCAACAGCAGCTCCGGGTCCTTCAAACCCGACCTCTCCACCACTAGCACTACCCTCAGCTCCCCTACTAAAACAAGAGTTCATCTTTCTCCCCTCAAATGCCCCATGACTAGAACCTTCTACCGGAGTCTAGCACAAGGGCGAAGCCAGAACAATTTTTTAGGGGGCCAAAATGTAATTTTATCATTACTAATTTAAAATTTTTAAAAAATTCTAAAGGCTTAAATAGCAATTTTACATTTTAAGGGGGCCGGGGCCCATGCCAGCCCCTGACTTCGCCCCTGGTTTAGCACCAGGTGAATCACCATTAATCAATGTAAGTGTGTGCAGCTTACTCACAATTTAATCGAAATTTTGAATACTTATTTCAATTAATTTTTTCAAATGGGATAAAAAAGATAAAAATGTCAAGTAACTTGCATCATTCAGATAATAAAACTGATAAACGAAATTGAAGTATATTCATACTCGTAACGCAATATCTAAAACATTAATCTATATCTATAAAATTATTTAGTTGATTTTTGCTATTATTGACCATAAAATAATGAAATTAATTTTCATAATTGCATCCAAGGTCATCAATCAGTCAAATATGGAACATGCAATTCTAAAATATTTTGATAAACATTTTTTCCTCAAATAATTTGCTTATATTCGTTTTATTTATTTTCGCGAACAATTTTTTTTTCAACGTAGCATTAACTATCAAATCGCTAGTCAAGCGAGCACAGGAAGAAGAATTGCTCGATAGTTCTATAAATTAAGCTAACACATATAACTCAAAAGAAAAAAAAACTCAATGAATCAAAATTTATCGACCACCAATTTGCTGTTTGTTAATAAAAGAAGTTACCAAATGAAAAAAAACAGATGAAAATCTAGTGAAACCCAATCAGAAAGCGGGGAACATGTGAGGCAGCAGCAATGGTCGAATCCAAGTTGCAGAGAGGAACTCCCTTGCATGATGTAGATGTGAAATCTGTGAATACCCTCCTTCTTCCCTCTTATACACTTGGTATTTCTCTTTCTCCAGTATATAAGAAATATTACTACTATCCTCATTGTCAAGAAACATGGACATCTGAACTGTGTTTTTTATGTTCTGTTCCTTTCCTTGTACCACCAGACATGTGGTTTGGCTCAAATACGTAATCTCTTTCTCCAATCTGTTGAGTGGAACCCAGTGTCCAACCCTTTTATCAAGCTTTACCACGTGTGCCCCTTCCCTGATCTACAAACACCGATATCAGCTCCTCTTCATACCAAATCAAGAACCTTTGTCGCGATTTCCCGAAGTAGCGAGATGCTGAACATTCAATATGCCAACCAATGTGTGTATCGCCTTCATCGTCTGTGAAAAGTTTGAAACATATGACGGATCCATTTTCTCTCAAATAATATAAGGAGTTACCGTCAGATACTGGGTTGGTAAACGAAGGATGTGGGAATGTGGCAGAATGAACTGTGATCTTAATCCAGTTGCTGTCACCTTGACCCAAATACCATACATTTATTACCCTTTGCTGTAAATGTCGGATACCAAATATTTTTCCAGTTTGGGGAAGCGGGAGTACCCAAAAGGCAAAACCCATCAACCGCTTCCATTTGCCACAAATTTGTATGTGTTGAAAACTAGGTATACTTTGATTTTAATTTTGATTGAAAACAGAATTGAATGAAAGGAATATAGCTCAACAGAATTTCTTTATTTCTAATTGTTGATTGCTTGCCTTTTCTCTGTACATTTAGTAAGTATATATAGATCTTGAACTATCAACTGCTTTGTAACAACTCCTAGCTGTATAACAATCTTGATAACAGACTAACAACCTACTGACTCTAATATTCACCCAGATACTTGACGGGTAAAACTTGAAGAAGATTCCTAAAACGAGAAAAAATCGAAATTGATAGAGGTTTAGTGAGAACATCCGCTACTTGATCACATGCGGGAACCTCACCAACAAAAATAGATCCATCCGCAACTCGCTCACGAACAAAAAACAGGTCAAGCTCTACATGTTTAAACTTAGAATGTAAGACAATGTTGACTGCAACTGCACTAGAACTATCGCACCAAATATGTGGAGTATCCTCAGACTTAACCTCTAGTTCTTGAAGCGGAAAGTAGCCAGGTAACTTCACTAGTGGTTGCAGCAAGACTCCTATATCCTGCTTCTGCTGTGGAACGAGAAACCACTTGCTGCTTTTTAGAACACCACGACACAAGAGTAGTGTAACAGCCCAGTTTAGACCCTAGTCGGAACAGTGGTTTCGGGACCACAAATTCAAGGTCGGAAAAAATATTTTAATATTATTTTTGGTGTTTATAATATGTGATTGAGCATGTGTGAAAATTCTGTGTGAAAATTTTATCGATTGTGTGCTTAATTTTGCAAAAAGAATTTAATCGCATAAAATGTAAAAGATGTGTGCTGATTGTTAAAGTGTTTATTTGTCATGGCTTTCTAAATGAGGAGTCCTTATGTTGTTATTAAACCATTATATGAGTGAGTGGATGGTAATGTGCGTAAATGGCCATATATTACATGAATTTTAAATGTTTTCATTAATGGTAATTTGGTAATTTGTAAATAATGACATTATATTGAAACAAAACAATATTTTGTTCATCATTTTAATGGCTATTGCCAAATGTTAAAGGAGAAAAACACCATTGTTGAGCAAGCTAGGTTTCGGCCAATATCTAAGCTCAATCAAGGTAAGTTTTGAGCTAGGTTTTTGATAATTTCTACGTTTTTGTAATCGTTGCTTTGTGTTCTTTCAAACCCATGCTTTAATTTTAAAATTTGATGGTGATTTTGAGATATGCCATTGATGAATGCTTGAGCTATGTGTTAGCTGATAATGAAATATGAGAGATGTGTGAAAGATTAACATATTTTATCTTGGAATTTTTAGTGAAATTGAGTAATTTGGGCTTAATTGTGAAAATGAGAAATTGGAGGACTAAAATATGAAATAAATGAAATATATGGGTTTTTATGAGCATGGGGAAAATTCGGCTAGGCATGGGTGAAATGAAATTATGTGTATTTGATGATTTTATGAAATAGGGACTAAAGTGTCGAAATGTGAAAATGTGAGGGATATTTTGTAAAATACCTTAAATATGTGTGTTTGGACTAAATTGAATGAATTGGTGATTGAATGAGCTAAATTTGAATATGTATAGACCAAGAAAGGAGAGATTTGAATCGAGATCGAGGCAAAGACAAAGTGCTCGATTGATCGATTAGTCTCGGTATTTTTATGTCTGAGGTAAGTTCAGATATAATATGTGTTGTTAAATTTATGTTTAAGTGCTATGAAATGAATAATTGTGTGATTTTTGGAATAGAAATGTTATGTGTTGGATTAAGTAATGTGGCACTAAGTGTGCGTAATTAGAAACGTGACAGAGATGATTAACACTGTGTGTGCGAAATAATAGAAGCCTCGGCTTATTGATTTGGCACTGTGTGTGTGATACCGAGATAAGTTCGGTTTAAAGTACAAGCACTAAATGTGCAATGACATTTATACATCGGCTACGAAATTGGCACTAAGTGTGCGATTAAATTGAATGAATAACAAAGGTTGATCGAAATGTAATAACGAGCATTGAGTAGCATGAATGGTGAATAACTAAGTGTTGGCAAAGGTATGTTTCGAACCTATGTGGTTGATGTAACGACCCAAAATCCGTGGGCACTAGAAAAAAAAAGAGAAAAAAAAAAGAAGAAATGTGTTATCGGGCCTCCGTCTTAGTAAACCGAGTTAGTAAATAATTATTAGGAGTAATTATGAGTCTAATAGTGTGTTTAATTAGATTTTTATTTAGTGAATTTAGCTTAATTTAAAGTAATTGGGAAAAAGGATCAAATTGAATAAGGAGTAAAAGTCTAATTGTAGATTAAAAGAAAATAAAAAGGACTAAAATGGCAAATAGACCATTTAGTATACTTGAGGCGGCATAAGCTTAAAAAAATCTGAGATTTTATGTGTTAAAAATATATTATTATTTATTAAATAATTATATTAATATAATAGTATATTATATAATAAAGTAAATAGTATAAAAAGAAACAAAAGAAGAACAGAAAAGAACAGAGAAGTTTTCGGGGAAAAGAAAGAAAGAAAGAAAAAGAAAAGGGAAAATTGAGGTTTTAAAGCTTGAAGTTTAATTAGGTAAGTCAATCAAGTTCTATTCTCTTAATTTTGATGTTTTAGAAGCTTTAAAGCAAGATTTTGATGAAACTAAGTTGATATTTTGAGAGTTTATTGGTTTTCAAGTATAGTTGATGTTGAAGAAAAAGATGAATTAGAGACTAAATTGAATAAAATTTAAGTTAGAATTAGTAAAAGGATTAAATTGTAAAGTAAGCTATAAGTTTTCTACTATAGGGATTAATTTGGAAGAAATTATGAATTAGGGTTTTATTATGAAATTATATAATCAAGTTGAATATGAAAGGAATTTAAGTAGAATCAAAGCATGAATTAAGTTAAGAAATAAGTAAACTTAATTAGGAGTTAATTGCAAAATAAGTTATAAGAAAACAGTTTGGGGACAGCAGCAGTAGAGAAACTTTGAAAATTCACCAAAAATCGTAGAAGTGGAATTAGAAGTTGAGTGAGATATGAAATTAAAGCTTATTGAGTCTATTTTCATATGAAAGAAACAGAGAAAGCAAATATGTTCTGTATTATGAGATATTTAAATTTTAGTGAAACTAGTTCAGGGTGATTTCGAGATCCTCTGTTCTGACTTGGAAAAATCATTAAAAATTGTATAAAAATAATTTTGGAACATAATTTATATGGTTAGATTCCTTAATGAGTCTAGTTTTAGAAGAAATAAACCATAACATCATTTGAATTCTTTATAAAAAGATAACTAATTTTTAGTGAAGAAGGGTAGGAACTGCCAGACAGCAGAACATGGGTGAATTTAAAGAATAAACTGTACTAATTGGCTAAACCAAAAATTCTGAAAATTTTATGGAAAGAAGATATGTGAGTCTAGTTTCATATAAAATTTACGGATCTTAATTCGGAATTCTGTAACTCAAGATATAGATAATTTAGTGATAATGACTCAGGTAGACAGCTTGAAAGAACTTATAAGTAAATAATAGAATTGTGTATAAAGGATGTGGAATGAAGAGGAAGAGTAGAAATTGAATAAAATTCAATTATTTATTGTAATTTAATGTTGTAATTAATAATTTAAATTATTATTATTTTCGTAGCTAAAAAGGAACTCGAGGCATCAACCCACAAAGGAAAGGAGAAGGTTACTGAGGAATAATCAAGCAAATTCGGGTTTGTATTACTATAATTCAAACTATTTATTTATTCATTAAATGTTAAATTAATTTATGTATATGGTAAGTAAATTATAAGGTAAGTGTTTTTATTGAATTGAATGGAAATTGAGTTGAATGATGAATATGTATTGAAATTGAATTGTATGTGGTTTGAAATGGAAAAGTGTAATTGATATTGAAATTGAATTTGTTATGGAAATGAAAATGAAATTGAGAACTGAAATACCCTATTAACTAGTCGGGCTGAGTCGGATATAATTGGCATGCCATAGGATTTGGAAGAGTACGGGATTTATCGGCTTTGCCGATCAGGCACTTTATGTGTCGTAAATCAGGCACTTTATGTGTCGTATTTTAGGCACCTCGTGTGTCGTATCAGGCACCTCGTGTGTCGTTTCAGGCACCTATGTGTCGTACATTGATCAGGTACTATGTACCGTTTTAGGCACAATGTGCCGTACTGGTGTGTTTGGGTTGGAATCCGTGTATCCGCTAAAGTCCGAGTCTGTTAATAGGGGTAAATAAGGAAAAGGTTAAATTGAATAAAATGAAATGGTTGAGCCATAGGAAGAAATGCGAAAATAGAACATGAACTGAAAAATGTGATTGGAATATGAGTATGAGAATAGAAAGTATGAACCATTGGTTCAAGAAATGGATAGTGGCTCAACATGATTGTGTATTATTTCAATTGTTGAATAGCTAAAATTGAATTGTATGAATATATTGAGAAGGACAAACTTATATGAAAGTTATGTTTGAATTGGTTTAGTTAAATTAAAGTTATATGAATTAATGATATGATTATTATGATTATAATTTGAATTATGGTAATACCACTGAGTATATGTATACTCAGTGTACGGTTGTTTCCGTGCGCAGGTTGTAGAAGTCAAATACTGAACCAGCATCCGAAGCCAGACCCGACTTCAGCAAACTTTTGGTGATGTATATTTCCTTTTCATAATGTGGCATGTACGTAGGTTGTGTATAAAGGTTATTATGTTTTGAATGTAAATGGTTAAAAATGTTAGTATTACAAGTTTAAGAATTATAATGAAAGAAGTATATTTATTTTAATCTAACTAATAGTTTGATAAATTTAAGTTGTTATTATATTGATTGAGTTTGATTAGAAGGTAATTAGAATAGAAAATGAATATATGAAATGAATTGGTTGAATTGGTTATAATTGAAATGAATACGGTTTAATTTACAGGGGGTCTTATATAATAATAAGCAGAAATGCTGCCGAAATTTATATTAAACAAAAATTATATTTGCAAATTGTCTGATATGTCCGGTAATGCCTCGTAACCCTGTTCCGGCGATGGTTCGAGGTTAGGGGTGTTACAGTTGATGATATTATTTACGGATTGAATAGATGGATGTATGAGTATATGTTTGAGGATGATAACATGTTTCATTGTGTAGCTATCTAAGTGATGGTTTATTTATGTATTGATATTGCATTATTGAGAAATATGTATTATATTACGAACTTACTAAGCTTTAAAAGCTTGCTGTGTGATATGTTTCTCTGTTTTACAGTGTCAGTAAAGCTAGCTCGGATCTGGGGATCGTCAGCGACTCAATCACACTATCGGCTATCTATTTTGGTACTTTTGAAAAGATGTGTATATATATGTGGTATATGGCATGTATAGGCTATTGAATGTGGCACGTTTTGAGTTGTATAAATCTTGCCATGAGATATGGCTTAAAAGTTGAATGATGTTAGTATATATATGTGTGGGTTAAGTGAATTGATGAATATGGTATGTTTCATGCTTAAATGGTTGATGGAAATTGAGGTTTAAATGTGAATTGTGGTAAGGTATATATGATGCATGACCTATATGATTTGGGGTATGAAATTTGGGTATTTTGGATGAACTTATTTGTGATGAAATTGAGTATGATTATAGATGGTATAGTTGATGATAAATTGGTGCTTGAATTGGTATGTTTGGTTGCATTTTGAGGCATGAATTGGTATTGGTTTGATGTTTATAGATGATTCCAAAGTGTGGTTGGTAATTTGGCCTTGAAAATGGCCTATAATTGCCCACACGATTGAGCACACAGACGTGTGGCTCGACCGTGTCCTTCGAGGTGGTGTTTCAAAACAAGTCAGACTCGACCACGGGAGTGTGACTGGCCGTGTGATGCAAGTCAGTGTCGACCATGGGTGAGGCATACGGGCGTGTCTCAGGCCGTGTGGACAAGTCAGTATGTATGCCCTGTTTTGCCACGGCTTGGACGCACAGGCGTGTCCGAGGCCGTGTGAGGCACACTCTAACGGCCTAATTTTCAGTGGTGTCGGAAATGGTGATATGAGATCACTAAATCCGACTGGTAAGATTGAATAAGATAGTAATTTAATATTTATGAGCCAAGTGAGAATTTAGAAGAATTTGTGGATTGGTGAATTTGGTGAATTAAAAGAATTTATTAGGTCAAATGGGTCAAAAACGAGGTATCGAGACCTCGAATTTGAAAACCGAGCCATAAAAATATTTTTAGAAATATTTATGGAGTGTTATTAAGTTAGTATTAAAGTTTGGTTGAGAAATTTAAATGTTTGGGTAGTTAATTAAATAAAAAGGACTAAATTGTAACAAATGCAGAATTTCTAGAAGAATTAAATAGCTCAAGTGTTAAAAGAAAGAGGATTTATAGGGCATTTAAACCTAAAGGTGAAAAGGTTGGACGGCAAGGGGAAGAAAATCATCAGAAAGATAAGGGAAATAAGGGTAAAATTGGAAATTTAATAATTTTAACATGTATAATAAAGACAAAATTGAAAAACCTAGAGATATCTTCACATTATCACAGCCAAAACGCCATAGGAGTTCTGAAGAAAGCTGGTTATTCATATTTTTACATCATGTGAGTTTGATTCTTGCTTTTTCTTGATAATTTTTATGTTTTTATGACTTTTACAACTAGATCCACTTATAGAATTCATTAGTTTTTGATTTGGTGGGTAAAATTAAAAGTTACCCTTGCTGAGAAATGGAAGTTTATGATGAATTATTATGAAATTTAAATTCTAATTTCATATTATGGTGGTTTTATTAAGTGATTTTGATAGGAAATGGTATTTAGGACCTAATTGTGAAAAAGTTGTGAATTAGAGGTTGGTATTGAAATTCAGAATATCAAAGGTTGTGAAATAGTTTGTAATGATAGAATAAAGTGTTGATTGAGAAAAATTAGTTCAATTGATGGCTGAATTGAACAGGGACTAAATTGTAAAAACTGTAAATCTTGGGGTAAAAGTGCAATTTCAAAAATGGAAGAGCATAAATTATGAAGTGAAATAGAAATGAAATAAATGCTAATGAGTGAAAATATTTTACATTATAGATCAAGAATCCAAAGAAGAACGAGGAAAAGAAAAAGTTGCAGAATAGTCCCTAAATTTCAATATCTACTACAAATCAGCCGGGTAAGTTCATATGGTTGAATTTATATGTTTATTTGTGAATGATTGAATGATATAGTGTGTTGTTAAATATGAATTTGCTGTGGAATTATGAAAATTATGATAAAATGAAGAATAAAGGCGGTAATTCAAATTAGGAAAAACGCAGAATTGAGTACGTTCGTACCGTGACATGTGATGAATTGACGGGTAAGACCATGGTTAATCCATGAAAAAGTGTTAAATGTAGGTATGGTATTATCCATACTGAGTTGTGAAATGTAGGTATGGTATTAACCATACTGAGTTAAGAAATGTAGGTATGGTATTATCCATACTGAGTTGTGAAATGTAGGTATGATATTAACCATACTGAGTTAAGAAATGTAGGTATGGTATCATCCATACTGAGTTGTGAAACGTGGCACTGAGCAACGGCGTACTCAAATTCGTAAGACGTTTCCTAATTTGATAATAAGTAATATAAAAGAAGTGAATCAAATGGAAGAGATTGAGTAGTTGTTAATGTTGAGCTCAACTATGTGAAGTATTTTAACAATGGTTGTGAATGGCAGGGAACTTTAGTAAATGTTTTGTTATTGTTTGGAAATATTATGTGTGGTAAGCATTACTTTTAAACCTATGAACTTACTAAGCTTCATTAAGCTTACTTGTGTGTGTTTGATATTTTTATGTAGATTGATTTAAAGAGAAGTTGGTAGATCGGATCATCACAGCAAAGCTCACTATCCAGATCAATTCCAGTAGCTTTTGTTTTATGTTTAAAGATTTATATGGCATGTATAGAGTTTAAATGAGATGGAGTAAAGATGTTATAAACTAGTTAACAATATTTTGCAATGAAACAGTTTTTGAATTACAGCAGTGACGTGATTTTGAAAAATCACCAAAAATAGAAGAAATGGAATTAGAAAGTGAATAAGATATATAATTGAAGATTATTGAGTCTATTTTCACATAAAAGAAACATAACAAACAAATTATTCTTATGGTTTGAGATATTTGAATTTTTGTGAGACTAGTTCAGAATGATTACTTGATCCCCTGTTCTGTCTTTGAAAAATCATTAGAAATTGTACAAAAATAATTGTGGGATATAGTTTATATGTATGGAATCCTGAATGAATCTATTTTCAAATGAAATAAATAAGAAGGTCATATGAATTCTGTACTAAGAGTAATTTGATTCGTAGTGAAGAGAGGTCAGAACAGTCAAACAGTAAAATAGGGGAAACTTTAATGAATAAACTGTACTAATTGGCCACATGAAAAATTCTGGAAAAATTCTAGTAAAAAGATATATGAGTATAGTTTCAGGGAAAATTAACGGATCTTAATTTGGAGTTCTGTAGCTCCAGATATAAATAATTTAGTGACTATGATGCAGATGGACAGTTTTAAATTTTATGCCGAATTAGTAGTTAAGTCTAGTAATGCCTCGTGCTCGACTCCGGCAACGGTCTCGGGTAAGGGGTGTTACACACACGGCCTACCCACACGGGCTTGTGACTTCTATAACTTAGAAAAATGTTTGAAATTTGAAAATTTTCGAATGTGTTCTGTTTAGTCCCGACCTCTTTCTAACGCGTGTTTGAGGTCTCGTAGACCTTATTAAGGGACTATATGTTTATATTTTGATATGTTTCAATGATAATTGACTATGTGTTGTAAAATGTTATGAAATGCTTGGAAATGATTAGAAATGCCTCTTAACCCTAATCCAGTGACAGTTACGGGTTAGGGGTGTATAAGTAGACCCAAAGTAAACACAATATCCAGAAGTGGACTGTCGATCTTCAAAATTCAACCCCCAGTTAGTGTCAGCTTATGCAACTAAGAAAAGCCGGACGGCTGGTCGAAACACAATCCCAAGGTCAAGAGTTCCACATAGATACCTCAGGATGCGTTTTAGAACAGTCATGTGCACCGTGGTAGGGTTATGCATAAATTGGCATATCTTATTTACAGCATAAGCAATGTCGGGCCTAGTGATTACAACGTAATGGAGCGCACCAGCAAGACTCCTATATTCCGTTGGGTCCTCTAACTTATCACCATCCTCTTTGGAGAGCATGGATGAGCTAATCATTGGAGTATGGACACTTTTTCCATTGGTCATTGACGTTCGTGCAAGAATATCACGTATGTATTTTGTTTGACACAGGTGAAGACACCCCGAAGAAGATCGAGTGACCTCTATGCCGAGAAAGTAGTGGAGACCCCCATGTCCTTGAGCGAAAATTCATCATTTAACAACCGAACAAACCACTTAATAGCAGTAGGCACATTTCCAGTGATAAATATGTCATCAACATATACCAGAACAAAAAGTGTGGATTCAGTCTTAATTCGAACAAACAAGAATGCATCAGACTTCGAAATGACAAAACCAATAGACACAAAAAAACACTTGATCTTTTCAAACCAAACACGAGGGGCTTGACGGAGACCATATAGAGCTTTCTTTAGTCGGCACACAAGTGGGTTTCCAGTCGAATCATACTGAACATAACTTGGAGGTTGTTGCATAAAGACTTCAGTATCCAAGTCACCATTTAAAAATGTATTATTGACATCTACCTGTCGAAGTAACCATCCCTTGGAAACAGCGATGGATAGGATAACTGTAATAGTGGCAGGTTTTACTACTAGACTAAATGTTTCCTTGAAGTCACATCCAGGAACTTGAGAACAACCTTTTGCTACTAGGCGAGCCTTCCTCCGGGCAATAGTGCCATCAGGATTCCTTTTAATTTTGAATAGCCATTTACACCCTATAATCTTGCGATTTGACGGTAGAGCTACTAGTTCCCATGTAGAGTTGTTAATAAGAGCATCATACTCCGCTTGTGCAGTAGTACGCCACTCATCAGTAGATAGGGCTTCCTCAATTGTAGATGGTTCTATAGCTTCAACAGATAAAGCTTTTGGCTTGAAAATACCTGCTTTAGCTCGAGTTACCATAAGATGAGTTTTGGTCACGGGTAGGGGAAAATCCATTTCACCAGTTGACAACGAATGAGTGCTATTGGAACCTTCATTATTGTGCACACTCGAACAAGGAGGCTCAAGAGCAGCACCGGACGGAGATGGGGAGGAGGCAGAGTTATCGGCTGGCAAAGAACTTACCATAGGTGGTGATGTTACAACGAGCTCCATAGGACGAGATGAAACAGTCTTAACAAGTGGTATCATCGTTAAGACAGATGTGTCAGAGGTCGAAACAATACCCTGTGAACCATGTTCAGAAGACAGAAACCTATTTTCATCAAATACAACATGTTGAGAAATTACTATTTTACCATTTGGTAATAGACACTGATATCCCTTATGCTAAGCACTATAGCCCCAAAAAAATAGACGGTTGAGAATGAAACTCCAACTTATGTGTTGCAAATGGACGTTAGTAAGGAAAACAACAACATCCAAAAACCCGAAGATGATCATAGGTGGGGTCATGTTCATAAAGAGCTTTAAACGGAGATTGGCCTTTAAGAACCACAGTAAGAAGACGATTGATGAGATGCACTGCACAACAAAAAGCATACCCCCAGTATTCCATAGATAAACCGGCTTGGACCAACAACGTTAAACCCATCTCAAAAATGTGCCGATGTTTACGCTCAGCCACTCTATTTTGTTCAGAGGTGTACGGGCAGGTCAACCGATGAAGGATCCTTTGAGATGCTAGAACAGACATAAACACCCGGTATTTTCCACCCAATCACTCTGAAATTGTTTAATAGTCTTGTCAAACTGTGTTTTTATTAGCTGTTGAAACCGATTAAAACATTCTATTGTCTGAGACTTTTGACGAAGAAGATAGATCCATGTAAATCTAGTGCACACATCAATAAACGAAACGTAGTACCACTTATCATCACAAGCAACAGATCCAGAGCCCCAAATGTCAGAAACAATCAAATTAAAGGGTTGATATTTAGTAGTAGATATGGGAAATGGTAGTTTATGCGAGCGTCCTTGTTGACACGCAGTACATATACCATTTAAGCCGTATTTAGTAGACACAATATTACATTTATTTAAAACATCCTTAACAACAGACACAGATGGGTGACCAAGACGATTATGCCACAAAGTAAAAACAGGACAATTAACAGTCTTATTTTGAACATTCGCATGAGCAACAAATGGAGCAACAGTGGACGGAGCAGACACCGCTCGTACAGGAAAATAATACAGTCCTTCAGGAATGTGGCCCTTCAGCAAAACTTCCCGGGTCACGACATCCTTAACAATGCAATATTTCGGATGAAATTCAAAAAATACATCGTTATCATTAGCGAACTGTGATATCGAAAAAAGATTCTTTTGTATACTGGGTACACACAGAACATTAGATAAATGCAACAATTTGGATTGAGTAGGTAAAACACTATGACCAACCGATGAAATCGTACTAGGAGTCCCGTCACCCATTAGGAGAGAAGATGTACCTTAGTAGGGAGTGCTATCTTGCAGGGCCGAAGGATCACGGCAGACATGATGACTAGCACCAAAGTCGGGGTACCAAGATGTAGTACCAATCGACATAGGAATATAAGAATCGTTGCCACCACCAGAAGACTCGAACTAAGTAGTATTAATATAGGACCCGAAAGAATCAGAATAATTAGATGCATGTATGTCATCGACCCGAGGTAGCCCAATATTCGGGTCAGAATCGGAATAAACCCGAGCTCGAGGTTTAGTAAACCACGAGACAGAACCACCACCAGTCGGTCTAAAAATAGGTCGGAGTCTAGTAGATGAATCGACTTAAACACAATTCGTCATAGGCCCATTTGGAACAAATGGTGTGGTCAACCACACATTAGAAGGCCCATATGGTACATCGCCACTTGATAGCCTAAAATTGTGCCCACTTACATGCGGCCCATTCATTTGTGGCCTATTACCCGCATGTGGCCTAGGAGCCAAATTAGGTGTGTCAATGTAGTGTCCACTTGGCCTATTTGCAGGTCCATTAATGCCATACGTATAGGACAGGTGTGGCCCCCAATTAGCATTGTAACCGTCCATCAACCAATATGTGTCACTTTCACCTTTATTTTGACCATAATTTTGACTATTATTTTGACCATAAAAACCATCACTTTGACCATAAGAAACCCGATGGAACTCTACCTGAGAAGGCTCCCACTCACGCATGCTTTCTTCTCCTTGCGGCGCATCAAAAGTACTGTGGTATGGCGCCGGAGCTACGGATGACAGCTGTTCTAAGTCCCGGTGGTAATGATAGTAGCACCTTTGAGCAGCATGACCGAATCAGCTACAGATCTGACACTGAAGTTGAGATCAAAAATTTCTTCCTCGGCCACGGATGAAGCCACGGCCTCCACGAACGGATCCGTCATCTTCTTGCGACAGCGCTTGTTGAACCAGGTTGGCATGAAGGGTGACATCTTGAATCGCACGGGCATGTCAGCTTTCACACTCGACTAAAGCATCCACTAGCCGTTGGAATGACAAGGTTCCAGGCGATAACGAGGCGGAGGAGACGACCGCCTCAAATTCTAACGGAAGACCAGCGATCATACTCTGGATCCATTCTTCTTTCGAGACGTGAAAGCTAGAAGTCTCTAACAGAGAACATAGATTTTTAATTCGAGTAACATAGGATTTTATGGATTGATTACCTTTCTTCAACGTGTGAAGCTCATGGCGGATTCATGACTACTTCACACCCGTATCGGCCACGAAAAGATTGGTCGCTGTGGTCCAGACATCACAAGTCGTGTGAGCGCCAGTGAAAGAATGAAGAATCGAAGAACTGACAGTTGAGAGGAGCCATGACGTCAAAAGGCGATCCTGTTGTGTGAACACCAATGCCGATGGATTGCCAGCAAGCGTTCCCTCTTGCGTTTGAATGAATCTTGGCGGAGGAGGTAGAGTGCCCTCCAAGAAGCCGGTAAGATCATAACCATCGGTAATAAGTTTGATCTGTTTGTGCCATTGAATATAGGTACCTTCATCAAGCTTTACTACCTCATGTCGAGGAAAAGAATTTACAACGCGGTCACTGGTGAATATGACTGTGCCTGGTTCGACAGAGGTGGAGTCAGTGGAGTTCGCGGTGGCCATAGGTCCCAAGATTCATGCGGTGGCTGATACCATGTTGAAAACTTGTAACATCCTAGATTAGGGGTTATGCGTTCGTGTGTAATTCATGAGATAGTGGGCTCAGTGGGTGTGTTGGATGTGTAATTCATGAAATGTATGGAAATGTATGGAAATGTATAGAAATGTATGGAAATGAATGGAAATGTAAGGCAATGTATGGAAATGTAAGGAAATGCTTTGGAAATGTTAAGTTTAAAAGAGGAAAGTGAACATTTTTGGAAACTAGGGGATGTAAGGAAAAGATTTAGAAATGATTCAAAAGAGGAAAGTAAACATTTCTGGAAACTTGGAAATGTAAGGAAATGTCAAGTTTAAAGAGCCAAACGAAAATTTTTGGAAACTTGGAAATGTAAAGAAATGTCACGTTTTAAGGCTTAAAAAGAGAAAACTAAGGCAAGGTGGCCTTAAGAAAAATAATAGGAGGAATTTGACACACAAACAGGCTTGGAAAAGTGGCCTGAAAATGCCACTTAAGGCCCAGGTAAGTGACGCCACCTACATGAGCAAGTGGGCCTGAGTTCGAGTCACATGGGAAGCAAATAAAAGAAATTTTATTTTGCTTCCAGAAGAAGTGAGGTGGACGGCACATGGCTATAAATTAGGAGCTTTTATTCTTTTATTTTTAAGAGATAAAGGGTGGATAAATAAGGGATAAATAATGGATTTATTTTAGATTATTTTCAAGAGATAAATGATGGATAATTATTGTTATTTTTATTAGGAGATAAGAGATAAATATTGGATTAAGTTTTGTTGATAATTAAAGTGATAAATCAAGGGATAAAGTTATCAAAATAGAAAAGTGGTGGCCAAGTAAGGGACTCTAGCCTAGTAAATTCGGATATAAAAGGAAAGGAGTGGCCATTCTGCATTATTTTCTGTTCTTTGAAAGCCTCTGCCGAATTCTCTTCACCAAATCCTCTTCTTCTTTTATTTTTGCCAAGACGAAATACCTTGTGTTCTAGCCGAATCCTCCATCTTTATTCTTCCTTCTCTTTTCTTTCTAATCCCTCCAAAAGCCGAAAGTTGTGAGAGCATCATTTAGCCATAGCCGAATCTCTGAAGGTTGAAGTGAAGGTGCAATCGATTTCTTCAAATAAGGGTAAGATCCAAGTTTGGTTTCCATTCTTTTCTTTTAGATTAGCCGAGAGATAATCTAACCCCATACATATTTTGGTTGCCGAATATGGAAGGATCTTTCGGGATTTACTAAGTGTAGACTACAAGGAAGGAGAAGTTCTTTTCCTGAAGGTACACCATAAGCTGCGTGTTCCCTAGTTATTCGGTGAATTTCGGGATTTAAAATCCACAAGGTAAGTCATATTTAACATTCGGCTAAGGGTTATTTGTTATGAATAAATGTTAGAAATTGATCTAACATGAAGTTATAGGGATTTCGACAGACATATAAGGCAAGGAATACTTTCGGGATTTGGAAATTGCAAGGTAAGTTTTAGTGTACTAATCCTACTAGGATTTGGATTTATGGCCGAATGGTTCTTTACTCAGTATTGAATGATTGATTAAATGTAGAGATCTAAGATCTAAGGCATTAGATCAAGCTTCTCGGGATTTGGATTGGAAACCCTAAGCAAATCAGGTGTGTACCCCACACTACTTTATAATATGTATTATGGCTATGTTTATTAAAACATGTGTTAATAAGAATATGAAAGTGGCTAAGGTACCATGTTATGGTACTAAGTACTCAGGTACGTTTCCTACTCCTACTAGGATTATGAAATATGTTAATTATAACATGAGAATAAGAATAAGAATGTGAACTCTGGCATATCCATGCATATTGTTATTATATGGGGCATATGGGTTTGTTTGAAAGGGGAAGTGAATGTGGTGACCTAAGACCACGAACACGGTGACCTAAGACCGTGATATCTGAAAAGTGGTGACCTAAGACCACAGTAATCTGAAAGTGGTGACCTAAGACCACAGTATGAGGTGACCTAAGACCGCAGTATGCGGTGACCTAAGACCGCAAATTTGGAGTGTAGCGGAAGGAGGGTCGACTTAGTAGTCCCCACGGTGTGACTGGCAGGTACGGGGGTGTGTAGCGGATGGACAAATAGGTTTGGGTTTGGGAATGCATCATTAAATGTATTCTATGATCTGAGTGTGTATCATATGTATGCCTGATTCTATTATGACTTAGTGTTGTGTACACATTGAGTCTGTTTGACTCACCCCGTTGTGGGACCATGTTTCAGGTGATGAACAGTGATGGACCGGGCTCGGCAGAAGCTTAGGGATGGCCATGCACAACAAGGAATTCAATTAATTTGGATTTTTATTTTATTTTAAGTACTTTAAGTTTATTTTGGGAATTATTTGATGTGATAAGGCCATAAGGCCATAGTTGAATTTCTTTATTTCTTTTTACTTTTTATTATGTTTACAAATTATTATTTAAGGATCAAGTAAATTTATTTAAAAAAAAATAAACTCCAAGTGTTTTGTCATCTTAAATAAAAAGGGAGTTTTAAGATAATATTAATTCATTTTCAATTCAAGCCCAACCCAAAAACAAACTTTCTTTCAAAACGCACAAGTTTTTCCTAAGTAACAAAAGAGTTTTGAATCAGTTTTCTTCGAGGAACATACCAGATTCGGTCAGGGCTCGTGGGCCGGGTTTGGGGTGTTTCAAAACTAGGTATACTTTGATTTTGATTTTGGTTGAAAACAGAATTGAATGAAAGGAATATAGCTCAACAGAATTTCTTTATTTCTAATTGTTGATTGCTTGCCTTTTCTCTGTACATTTAGTAATTATATATAGATCTTGAGCTATCAACTACTTTGTAACAACTCCTAGCTGTATAACAATCTTGATAACAGACTAACAATCTACTGACTCTAATAGTATGGAATGCCTTCGTTATTCACCCTCCACTCCAAGGGATGTATCAAACTTTTCCAAATTTTGGTTGCTGTTCGAGAATTGATTTGATTGGCTAATGTGGGGAGACGTTGAAAGATTAATATTTGTAAGTGTGCCGGTAACTGAAACCATATGCATTCACTCCCACTCCCATTATTTGGATGGATCTTTTCACGTCATTGGATAATTTTCCTACCACGTGATTGTGATTGTGATTTATTATTAGACAACCTGCAGGCAGCAAACAAGAAAAATAGTTAAAACCTATTGCCGAAACCATATTTTTTTGGTAATCGACTGTTATTTTAAAAAATATGAAAATAAAAATGGGAGCCAGCACCAATCCTTTTTATATGAGTTGTGATCGGATCACCTCGAAACTTAATCTTTTTAATAAAAAGGTTTAATTTATTAAAACAATGTTTTTCGGTCTACAAAAATTCAGAAACCGGGTTCGGGAGTCGATTACGCACGAGGAAGGATTAGCACCCTCGTGACGCCCAAAATTGGTACCTAGTTGATTACTTGACGTCTTAGTGTCGAAAATTTAAAATACGACCCCTCTTTGGATTAATGTATATTTTACCTAAAACTATTTTAATAAATCGAAAAGTATATTTAAAACCCTCTCATCTCGAGGCAACAAGATGTCACATCCCGTAAGTTAGGACACGACACCTTGAACCTTTGAGAATTAGCTTGCCTCTATTTTTTATTTGCAATCTTATGTATCTTAATTTTGAAAGGATATTTCGTTATTCAAGTTCGACGAGAAAATCGAAACCCCGTAAGTTAGGGTACGATTTCTCAAATCTCCCAAATACCAAATATTGCCTATTTTTCAAAATTCGTTTTGAATAATAATATGTGTAATATTTAAACGATGTGTATTTATCTTATTTGGATATAATACATCAATAGATAAATATATCTAAACTTAATGTATAATATAATGATAAATGGAATAATATATAATAGTTATATGGGTAGAATGATAGAATAAACAAGTAGAGGAATACTATAATGATACAAATGTAATTATAATAGGAATAACAATAATATTAATGATCAAATCATAATATTAATAAAATAAATAAGGTAATCTTAAAAATAAAATAAAATGGAAAATGCATGATAATAAAATTTAGTAAACATGTCATGAAGATATAAAAAAAAGGTAATAATATAACAAAAAAATAAATGAAATAAAAAAATGAAATAATAATGACAAGAGGGCAAAAATGTACAAATATGAACAATATAAATTTTAAAATAAAAAGCGAGACAATAATAAATAAATGAATAAATAAGTAAATAATAATAATAATAATAATAAAATTCATGAAAAAATGAAATTGCAATAGATAAATAAAAAAGAAAACAATAATAAAATAAAATTAAAAAAATCCCATGAAAAGGCTGAAATTAACTAAATAGAGGATTTAATTGAAATTTAAATGAAACTAGGGGTATAAATTGCAAATAATAAAAAAATAGGCTAATAAGGGTTAGAATTTAACACGCTAAAAAAGGACAAGGACTGGAAAGGAGAATATCCCTTGTCCTTATGCGCATCGTTTCTCAGGTGGACCAAAATAAAATAGAAATAAAGTTATAAGGTAAAATTTGTAAATATGTAAAATAGATAGGACTGGATTGAAAAATAGATAAAAGACGGAAGGGTCGCAATCGCAAATAACCCATTGATCGCAAAACACGCGGATCCTATTAAAGGGTGGGTCAAACTTCGGGTTTGGCCCCAAAACGACGTCGTTTTCTGGGCTTCTGGCCTCCTCCGAAAGGGCGTCATTTGTGTTAGCTATTTAAGTTAAAATATCAACAAAAAAATCATTTTATAACCAGATTTAAAAAAATCATTTCTTTGTTTTTTCTCTCTAGGCATATCCCGGAATCCAACCATGGAGTCCGGCGAGCCTCCATCGTGGCTCCGCCATAGCCGAAAAAAAACTTTCTCAGTCCCTTTTTTTTTTTAGAATTAAAACCAAATCTTAAATTAAAACCAAATCTATTTGAAATCAAAAGAAGAAAAAGAAAACAAAAAAAGTAACTTTCGACCTTGCCGTTTTCAGCGAACCCTCGCAGAAACCTAATAAGTTTTAAGGTGTTCAGATTGCCGAAGATAGTCCTCGACGGCGATAGGTAAGAACCTTCGCTTTTACTTATTGTTTTCTTATTAAATAAGAAATAAACAAACTACCTTCGATTTTGATCTCTGTTGTTTTAAAACTTTTCTAGTTTTTTGTATTTCTCTTTGTGCATGTCTAAAAACAAATTACAATTTGGATCCGGATTTTATAGTCGTTTGTACATATTATTTTTCTTTTTCTGTCTCTGTCTTGCTACTATTTCTGTGTCTTTTTTTTTATCATTTTTGTAGGTCTGATGCTCGGCCAACGGAGGGGAGTAGGTAGTCTCTTTGCTTCTTTGGTGAAAGGGCGACAGATCTCGGGACAAGGAGCCTCGAGATGAGCATGTTGACGTGGCTTGGAGGCAGCGGCGCTGGAGGCTGGATAGAGACCCTAGGGTTTCTAAAAATTTGTTTATGTTTTGGGCTAGGGTTTAGGTTAATTTTTGGGCCATAGTGTATTCGGGCTTTGATATATTTTGTAAATGGAATTTAATTTTATTTATTATTTTTGGTTTTGGTTTTATTGAATTGGGTTTTGTTTGGGCTGGTCAATTTGGACTTTTGTTGGCCCGGGCTAAATTGGCCTACTACAGCTGCCCCTCTTTACTCATTGTCGTGTAACGAAAATGGAGCAAATACTTTAAACTGGTTAATTTTGCCTAGTCTTACCGAGTCTCGACTTCTTTTGATGCTTTTCTTCTTCAAGTAGCCTCATTCTAATCCACTGCATTTTCTGGGGTATAGGAATTGTTGCCTCGATCTGCTCCACTGCTACTTCAAGGAGATAAGGTTTGTAGCTTTAATTTGCTCTACTACAAGTTCAGAGGGATAAAATTTGCTATATTCGATCTGCTCTACTGCAACTTTAATGAGGTAAGATTTGCAACTTGTAGCTTTAATTTGCTCCACTGTAACTTCAAGGAAATAAGATTCGCTATCTTCAATCTACTCCACTACAACTTCAGGGAGATAAGATTTGTAACTTTAATATACTCCACTGCAACTTCAGAGAGATAAGATTTGTGGCTTTAATCTACTCCTCTACAACTTCAGGGAGATAAGATTCATCACAGTGATTTCAATTTGCTTTACTGTAACTTCAGAGAGATAAGATTTGCTATATTCAATATGCTCTACTACAACTTCAGAGGGATACGATTTGTAACTTGTAGCTTTAGTCTATTCCACTGCAACTTTAGGGAGATAAGACTTGCTATGGTAGATTTAATCCGACCTACTGTAACTTTAGAAGTATAAGATTTGTGGCTTTAATCTGCTCCACTGCAACTTCAGGGAGATAAGATTTGTAGCTTGTAGTTTTAGTCTATTTCACTGCAACTTTAAGGAGATAAGACTTACTATGGTAGATTTGATTTGACCTACTGCAACTTCAGAGGTATATGACTTATCGTTTCAATTTGCTCCACTCTAACTTTAGAGATATAAGATTAGTGGTTTCAATCTGCTTCACTGCAACTTTAGGGAGATAAGATTCGTCATTATAACTTCAATCCGTCCTACTGCAATTTCAGGGGTATAGGATTTGTAACTTCAATCTACCCCATTGCAATTTCAGGGAGATTAAATTTTTTATTATTTTTTAACCTGCTCTACTGCAACTTCAGGGAGATAAGGTTTGTGGCTTTAATCTACTCTACTGAATCTTATCTCCCTGAAGATACAGTTGAGCAGATTAGCCATAATGATTTCAATCCATCCCACTGCTCTTTCAGGGGTGTGGGATTTATAGTTTCTCTGATCTTGTTACACCATTCTCTGGACAATATGACCTGTAGAATACATTTCATGGGCCTATTTATGCCTAGTGATTAGGATGTCATGATCAGGATGAATCAAATGCTCCTAACTAGATGTGTATGAATGATATTTGCATGAATGCAGAATGTCATTTTTCGAGAATGATCCCTTTTTAATGCTTAAGTTAACACTGTTCTTTGTTCACCAAGGTTCTATCACTGATGTATAACCCTGCCCTCTTGTTCAGTTGGTATCTTTGATAGAGAAACTGAAGAAATAATCACAATTTAGACTATTCTTTCTCAAATGTTTCCAATCCTTAAGTTTGGTTAGTTCTGAATAGTGGTCCTATTTTCAGATCCTTATACTATTTAGAAAACCTTTCAGAGCAATATGTAGAACTCATTTTACTTGAATATTATTAGTCCATTAATTGTTATTTCAATGAAAAATACTTGAAAAAGATCGTAATAATGGACAAGATTGAAATTTATTGGGAGTAGAGCTTGAAATGAATAGATTAATCAAAACAGCAAACGTTGCTAAAATACACAAATGAATAAGATAAAAATAGGTGCCCCAGATATCGCAGCATGAGCTTCCTCACACTAACTTCTCAAGGACCCTTTTGCAGTTGATATGTGTTTCGGAGATCCAAAATACTTTGTTGATGCTACAAGACGTAACATCCCTCCTCCTTGTTCATTCAGAGATAACAAGACTACCACATTCCCTATCTTTTATCAAAATTTTAATTGCCCTTTGCGAGTTTTTGCCACGGCCTCTCCATTTTTTTTCTTTTTTCTAGGTGAATTATCTTTTGACTGAATTTGAATTCACATGGTTCGGAAAATCTCTGCCATCCATCTCGGTCAAAATCAACATTCCTCTAGAAAAGGCCTTATTTACCACATAAGGTCCTTCCCAATTTGACATTCATTTTCCTCTGAAATCCTTTTGTATGGGCAGGTTCTTTTTCAATCCTAGGTCCACCTCATGGAATTCTCTAGGACGAACCTTTTTGTTGTAAGCTCGTATCATTCGTTTTTGATACATCTGACTATGACAGATGGCTTTCAACCTTTTCTCTTCAATCAAGTTTAGCTTATCATATCGGGATTGGATCCATTCTGCTTCATCCAACTTCAATTCTGCCAAAACTCGGATAGAAGGAATCTCGACTTCAATGGGTAAAATAGCTTTCATTCCATAAACCAAATAGAAAGGCGTTGCCCTAGTGGAGGTCTTAACAGACGTTCGATAAGCATATAATGCAAATGGTAACTTCTCCTGCCAATCTTTATAGGTCTCAGTAATTTTCCCCACGATCTTCTTGATATTCTTATTGGCTACCTCCACCGCACCATTCATTTTTGAGCGATATGGTGACGAGTTGTGGTGTTTGATCTTGAATTGGCTACAGACCTCCGCTATCATACTGTTGTTCAATTTTAATGCATTGTCAGAGATGATTTTTTTTAGCATTCTATATCGACATATGATTTCTTTTTTCAAGAATTTACTAATTGTCGACTTCGTGACATTGGCGTAAGAAGTGGCTTCTACCCACTTGGTGAAGTAATCGATGACCATAAAGATGAATCAATGCCCATTAGAAGCTTTTGGTGATACCGGCCCAATGACATCCATGCCCCACATAGAGAAAGGCCATGGAGAAGTCATGACATGAAGGGGTGGAGGCACATGAATTTAGTCTTCATAAATTTGGCACTTATGGCAAATCTTGGAATAATCAATACAATTCCCTTCCATGGTAGACCAATAATACTCGAATCTCATGATTTGCCTGACCATTGTAAAACCATTAGCATATGTTCCGCAAACACCATCATGGATTTCTTCTAAGATTTTCTTAGCCTCGACAGCGTCTACACATCTTAGTAGCACCTGATCCTTTCTTTTTTATATAGGATCTACCCATCTAAGACATAGTCATTGCCCAGTCTTCTCAACGTCTTTTTATCATTTTCAGTTATTTGGTCAGGGTATTTACGATTCTTCACATATCGCAGTATATCGTGGTACCAAGGGTGATCATCCTTTTCTTTTTCTTCTTCGATGTTGTAACAATAAGCCGAAGTCTCATAAATGCTCATTTGGATAGGTTTTACATCCTATTGTTTGTTCACTTTGACCATAGAAGCTAAAGTGGCCAAGGCATTAGCCATCTAATTTTCATCTCGTGGAAGGTAGCAGAAGGTGATGTCATCAAACTCTTTAATTAATTTAAGAACCAGCTTTCGATAATTGATCAAATTGGATCTCTTGTCTCCCATTCTCCCTTGAGTTGATAGATCACTAGAGCGGAATCGCCATACACCTCTAGCACTTTGATCTTACGTTCTATGGTCGCACGGATATCCATAATGCATGCACCGTATTCTACCATATTATTCGTGTAATCAAAATCTAATTTACTAGTGAATGGATAATGATCTCCGTTTAGGGATACCAGGACTGCCCCAATTTTTTTACCCACAGCATTTGAGGCTCAATCGAAGTTTAGCTTCCAAGGATGACCTTCTTAAGAGTCTTCTTCAGTGGTTGCAACAAACATTAGATCGTTATTCGAGAAATCAAAGTTCAAAGGCACGTAATCTTCTAGAGCCCTACTGGCCAGAGAATCTGCTATTGCACTCCCTTTTACAACCTTTTGATTCACATAGACTATATCAAATTTGGAAAGCAGAATTTGCCACCGGGTCATTCTTCCATTCAAAGCAGTCGACTCTATCATGTACTTTAGGTGATCGAGTTCTGAGATGAGCTAAGTTATATGGTACAACATATATTATCTCAGTCTTCGGTTTGTCCAGATCAATGCGTAACACAACTTCTCGATTGGCGAATATCTTGTCTCACATTCAATGAATTTCTTACTGAGGTAGTATATCGCTCTTTCTTTTCTCCCTAACTCATCATGTTAGCCAATCACATATCCCATGGAATTTCCAAATACTACCAAGAACAGTATCACCAGCTTATCTGGGTTAGACGGCATCAATACTAGGGTATTGGACAAGTAATGTTTGACCTTGTCGAAAGTCTTCCGGCATTCCTCATCCCAAACGCCTGGATTTTGTATCCTAAGAAGACAGAATATGAGGTCGCATTTCTCAATTACTTGTGAAATGAACCGGGCAATGTAATTTAGTCTTCCTAGGAAACCTCGAACTTCTTTTTGAGTGCGCGGCAGAGGCAACTCCTGTATAGCCTTTTCATTGACTATAAATCCTAGCAATTTTCCCGACCTAGCCCCAAAGGAACATTTTGCTGGATTGAGCTTTAGCTGGAATTTTCTCAATCTTAAGAACAACTTCCTTAAGACTTATACATGCTCATTTTTCGTTCTAGATTTTGTAAGCATGTCGTCAACATAAACTTCAATTTCTTTATGCATCATGTCATGAAACAAGGTTACCATGGCTCTTTAATACGTTGCTCCCGCATTTTTCAGTTCAAATGGCATCACTTTATAGCAATATGTTCCTCACATGGTTATGAACGTGGTCTTCACTGTGTCTTCAAGATGCATCTTTATTTGGTTGTATCCCAAGAAACCATCCATAAAAGAGAACAGCGAGTAACTTGTCGTGTTCTTTACTAAAGTGTCGATATGAGGCAATGGGAAATTGTCTTTCGGGCTGGCTTTATTCAAATCTCTGTAGTTTATGCACATTCGTACTTTCCCATCTTTTTAGGGACGGGGACGATATTGGCTACCCATTCTGAGTATTTAACCACTTGTAAAAAACCAACATCGAATTGCTTCTTAACCTCCTCTTTTATTTTCAGTAAAACATTGGGCATCATCCTTCGGAGCTTCTGTTGAACTGGCTTGCACTCTTCCTTTATGGGGAGCTGCTGTACCACGATATCAGTACTTAACCCGGGCATGTCTTGATATGACCATGCGAAGACATCCTTGAATTCTTTGAGTAACTCAATGAGGTCTGACTTTGTCTCTGCCGCAATGCAAGCTCCAATCTTCACCTCTTTTTCATCTCCTAAGCTCACAATTTCTACTGACTCTTTGTAAGGTAGGATTTGTTTCTCATCTTGTTCTACCATCCTCAACAAATCAAGAGATAGGTTACAGTCTCGATCATCTTCAAAATCTTGAGAATCCTCCATACACATATCTTGCTCAAAAGGAGATTCTGAGTCTGTAGCAGTGTCGCTTATATCGTTTATATCTAGAGACCTGTTGTAGAGATGAAGAAAAACCAAAGAACAAAAGAATCTAAGAATAATTATATGTATGATATGATTATGAATGAAATGGAAAGAATAAAAGAATATTTGCTCAAGATGATACGCAAAGATGCATTTTATTGAAATAAAGATGTTGGACATAAGCCTGTTTCACAAAAGGATTCTTATTGCTCCTAGGCTTAGAGCAATAAGCGTGTTTTAAACATTACTCTGAATTAGCTCTAAAAACTACAGGAATCTTTTCCGTAATCCAATTGTTCAGAACACTTCCAGGTACATAGGGGAAGATGCCTGATAAATTTTCTCCCACAATTCTTTCTTCGGATATGGCATTGATGTTCAGATTTCCCAACATTTCTTCTGCAGTTTCCTTTCTTGACATTTTTCGTTCAGGGTGAATAGTTCCTCCTGACACAAAAGTTCTGGATATATGGAGAAAGGTCATCGGTTCTCACTTGACTTCTTCCCCATTCAGTCGTGCTCTTCTCCATTCTTGTTTCTTCTCCTGCTTTCTCTTCTTTTGTCTTGCATCTGGCTTGTATCCTAAGCCAAAGCAGTCTCGTTTTCCATTAGCCTAGGTGCCTCGACCTTTCTTTGTAGCCATTTTCCAAGTCCTCTCCCAGGCAAGGCTCATTTCCTAACCGTCAGTTGCAAGCCCATCCTTGTGGTTTTGGAGATTTTGGGCATCGGGATCTTGTTCCCTTCGACAATGAAGGTTGCATTCACAAATTCCAGCGATCGAAAAGAACATTCTATCTCTTTATCGTCTACCCCTATGTATGGCTCGTTACTGGTTACGGATGCAATAATGTCTTCTTTCGCGTTTATCATTACCAGTCGACATTCAGTTACCAACTTTAGCTTTTGGTGCAGTTATGACGGCACTGCCCTAGCCGAGCAAATTCAAGGCCCCCCAACAAGCAATTATAAGAAGGCTTGATGTCCATCACCAAGAAATCTACTTCATACATGTTTGGACCAAACAAAATGGGTATCTCAATCCTCCCCGTCACCCTCCTTTCGGTACCATCGAATACTCTCACTATATTTTGACACGTCTTCATATGAGAGCTATCCACAGGAAACCTATTCAATGTGAATAGGGGCAAAACATTTAGTGCAGATCCATTATCAATTAACACCCCTGGTAATATATATCCTTTGTAGCGGATGGTGATATGTAGAGCCTTTGTAGATATCATGTTTCCTAGCGGTATTTCATCATCATTAAAGAAGATAAAGTTATCGGTACTTATATTGTTAACAAGACGGTCCAGCTTGTTTACGGAGATATCGTTAGGGACATAAGTTTCATTTAGCACTTTCATCAACGCGCTACGATGTGTTTCCAAATTTAATAGTAAAGCTAGCACTGATATGCTAGTTGGTCATTTGTGTAGCTATTCTACAACACTATACTAGCTATGCTTTAAGAATTTTAAGAATTTCAATAATTTTTTAGCCTATTTCTCAGTTACCGGTTCACTAACGGGTGATTCAAGTCTAGCCGTCTTTTCTTTCTTTTGTTCAACAGCCAAAGCTTTTCCTTTTATAGGCTCAACTCCTACATTTGATGGATCATAGCGCCTTCTACTACGCGTGTAGAAACCCATATCCTGGCCTTATTTTGAAGCACTAATTGGGTTCTCTGATAAACCGTAATATATATACATATTTTAATCCAGCATTTAGCATACTTTTGGATGATTTATCCTCTGAATTGTGAAATTTGATGCTCATAATCCTTTAATTTCATGTTTTACACTCAGGAGAGCATCGAAGGATGAAAAGAATGAGAAACGGGCCAAAAGCGGAGAAAATGGGCCAAATTAAGAAATCCACACTACCGTGCCACTTTAGCAGACCCGAACAAGGCTTGGGCTCTATTTACATGGGCGTGCTACACGAGCGTGTCCCTACTGTGACTCGTTTTAATTCCATTCAGATTAGGTTACTTAGGGGCAAAGAAAGACATTCCGAAAGTCTATATAAACACCCTAAGTATGACCTAAAAGGGGGAGGCCGAAGAGGAGAAGCCAGAGAGGGCCAAATTGTGGGATTTACTCGAAGACAGCCAGTTGATTCATCTCAAGGAGCAGGAATCATACTCAAGACAGAATATCTTACCTTCAATTTCCTTCAGGGGTTTTAGGGTTTTTCGTATGTTTTGTTTTATACTTTCTTCTGAGATGTATTCTTTTATAAATATGAACTAAACCCCTCAAATACCTGAGGGGGATGAAACCTAAGATGGATTTTGTTATTATTTGCTGAACTATATGATAAATACTTGATTTGTTCTTAATTATGTGTTCTTAATTCTTGCTTTAATGTTTCAGGATATTGATTCAAGTATTGATGTGCTTAAGCAGTAGAGCAAAAGTCCCTGTTTAAGAGTAGATCTAGCATAGTTAAACGGAGTTGATCGCACTCCTAGAGATAGGACAACAAAAATCTATTGGATTAGGGTCAAACCTAATATGGGAGTCCATAGATCGAGTTAATGCAACTCTAGGGGTTTTAATTAGAAAGAGATTTCAATTAATCAACCTAGGGTTAGACGTTAGTAGCCTCGAAAGAGGTATTAATATAAATTAGGGAATCCTACGGATCAAGTCAAGTGAATAAATCGTCTGGTTCAGAGTTAGATAACAAGTGAAGTCTAGGTGGATTCTTCCTTGGGTATTGTCTTAATCAATTGGTTTTCCCAAAAGTACTCCCCATTTCATTCTCTGTATCTTAGCATCTTTAGCTTAGTAATTAATTAGTTTTAGATTAAATAACAATTCCCTTAATTCTTAGGCTAAATAATAGAAAGATAGTAATTACTAGTACTCTTGGTTCTTGAGGATACGGTATTTCCGGTCTTGCCATAACTATACTACCAAACGATATGTGCGCTTGCCTTATTCGTTGTTATAGTTAGTTTGGGCACGATCATTCTCTTTTCCCAGGATCGTCATGTTGCAGTCATAATTCTAGGGAACCCTCTTGCTATCCTTGTAAGAAAAGGCTACAGGTTTCTAGGTTATGACCCTTCGTGTAATTTGTACTCTGGCTTCATTGATTCTTGGACGTGAAATGATAACCACTGGGTGGTTAACCTTATGGACCTTCTCCGTTGATCTTTCCTTTAAGGCGCATATATCTCCTTCTTCTGAGCCCTTGACATATTCAAAGAATTTTAACTCTTTATTATCCATTACATTTTGTATTAGGGCCCTGAATTCAACGTATTCTTAGATGTCATGACCCTCTTTAGCGTGGAACTCACGGTAGCTTATCATCCCTTTGGGTCTCTCCTCTGAATCTTGTTTAATTAATCATCTCTCTACCATTTTTTTCCAAACCCATCTCAGTAGGGTTTTTACTTCCGCTACATCCATCTTGGTTTTTTTCCCTTCATTCTCAATTATCGCGTTTACCCCTTTATCAGAATGTCTGGGTAGCAGATTTTCTGCCATATTAAGTCCCGATGGACCATCGAACTTCACAATGCCCATCTTGATGAACCTTTCAATCAACTTTTTGAAAGCTGTGCAATTTTCTATTGAGTGTCTTGTGATTCCTGCGTGGTATTCGCATTGAGCATTCGCGTCGTACCATTTAGGGAATGAAGGTTGCATAGGTTTCAAGTAGAATGGGGATACTACATGTGCATCAAACATACTCTGATACATCTCCCTATATGTCATCGGGATGGGTGTGAACTGGAGCCTTTCAGTATTTGGCCTTGGGTTGGATTCTTGCCTTGGGGGGCCCTGATGGCTAGTAGTTACTGTCTTCGGCAGGCCTACAGTGATCAGATTTGAATAACCCTTGTTATATATGCTTGCATTATTCACCTCATTTTTCTTCTTCCTCGGGGCTAATCTTTTAGCATTTTCCCCTGCGTCTATCTTACCATTTCTCATTGCATTTTCAATCATTTCACCAGACATTACTATATCCTAGAAGCTCTTAGTAGCGCTTCCCAACATATGGTTGATGGATGAGGCTTTTAAAGTGTTAATGAAAAGCATTGTGGTTTCTTTCTCCAGAAGAGGTGGCTGGACTTGCGTTGCCACCTCTATCCATCTTTGGGCATATTACTTGAAGCTCTCACTTTGTTTCTTCTCCATGTTCTGCAACATGATTCTGTCGAGTGACATGTCCGCCACATGACTATATTGTTTTATAAAGGCTTGTGCTAAGTCTTTCCATGAATTGATTTTGGCACGACTCGGTTGTTTGTACCATTTAGCTACTGACCCGATCAAACTATCCTGAAAGCATTGGATTAACAGTTGATCATTATTGACATATCCTGTCATCCTTCGATGGAACATAGTGATGTGAACTTCAGGACAACTAGTCCCATTATATTTTTTCAAACTCAAGAGTTTTGAACTTCAGTGGGAGCACTAAATCGGGGACCAAACTCAGATCTTTAGCATCAACTCCGCAGTGATAGTTAGCATTTTCTATTGCTCTGAATTTTTCTTCTAACCATCTGCATCGATCCTCAAGTTGCTTTGGTAGTTTCACTCTTGCTTTTTCTATTTCTGCCATATCATCTAGATTAGGAACAACGGGATTGGTTGGATTATCCCCCAGATTAGAACCTAAGCCTGTTTGGTAGTTAATTGGTGCCGAAGTACCAACTTGATACTATTGGGGTCTGATTGTAACGGGTACCCTTCGTGGGTATACATCTGGTTGTGCTTAGACGTTTATCAAGGTAAAACTCGGGGGGTTAGTGGGGTCATCATTATCATCCCCCGAGTTAACCACGGTGTTCTTCCCTTTTTCAAGTTATCCAGTTAGCAACTGTGTTAATTGGCTTATCATATTTCTTTGAGATTCCTGTATCTGATCCCTCATCTCCTGTTGTACTTTTGCTAACTGTTCTTGCAGCTGCACTTGCAGCTGATCTTACATGTCTTTTTGAATCTGTTCCAGCCTTTCCATTACTTTGGTTTTGGCACGAGTATTGTAATTATATTCGGTTGGTTGGCTCTTTTTGATTTCTAGATTAACTGAGTAGTTTTGATTAATTAGGGTCTTTTTGTGAAATTTAATGAATATGATGCAATGTAATGCAAATGCTTGGAATGAATGCAAAAAGAGGCATTGACTCTGATTCAATTCTATTAGAACAACTTTACTAGAGAACAAATTTCTTTCATAAAACGGATTACATATACAGCTTTGCCTTAATACTCAAAGCCTTAACCTTCCTAAGAAGCCAAGCTAACTCTTGACCCCGATTCGATTCTGATTAATACTTCAATCTTAGCACGTCAGCTTGAACTGCTAGGGTTTGCAAATAATCGGTCACCTCTCGTATTTGAGCCACAACTTCACCCATGATATAATCTCTGTCCCTAACCTGACCTTAAGAATGGTGGAGTTGCTCCTTCCAATGTTCATTATTTGCTCCAAGGAGTTCAACTCGGAGTTCACAATTTCATAATGTGGTCTCGACCTCTTCAATCTTCCATTTCAGCTCTTTAATCTTGTTTAGGCTCACTTTCAGCTCAATTACGGAGTTGCGACTACGATACTAATGAAGTGACTTTTCTAGTTCTGCGACCTTGGCTTTTAATCTGACCTTTTCATTTTGGCTTTCTAATAGGTCTCTTTCTAGAGCATTTTCTCGAACTCGGCCATCATGGAATTTATTTTCCCATTGATCGACTCTACTCTTTTCTTATTTGATCTCTTGCCACCATTGTTCTGATGTTTTTCCTAGCCTAACAGTCCTCATCAACAAGCGCAACTTCTTGTAATCCATTTTTAAACTGTCCAGATCTTCCTCGGCCTTGTTCTTTCCTTTTTTTAATTTATCGGCCTCTAGCTTCTAGACGTCAACATCTAGTCCTAATTGCATCTTTTCCTCTTCTAATCGTTCTATCTTCTTTCCTAACTCTAAATTTCTCTTTTCAAAATCTTACTTGATAATCTCTAGCTCAGATGGGATCACCTGCAGGTATTCCTCCATTATTCGAGTGCCTTCTTGACTTGCCCCAGTGATGTTGTCATTGATTCTTTTACCCCACCACCCATTATATTCGGGGGTCTTCATCGGACCTGCAACAAATCTTTTCATTATGCGGGTTTGGTTACCGGTGTTAGACATTGCTCGAACCTTTTTATTGTAGTTATCACCCCTTATACGAAAACTCACACTAGGCCAGCCCTTACGTTGCTGGTATGAACTGCCTCAATCTATACTGCATCAACACGAGTAGAGAAGCATATCCAACAGCTCCCTAAATCCCAAGTAGAGGAACCCAATCAAAATCTCCACACCGATACAAAATCTCATCGGGGATCATCCAAGAGGCTCTCCATTCAACGTCATCGTCTTGGAGATTCTGGAGTATCGCCACCCATTTTTCCTCCAAAATATCGTCTCGCCTCAGTGTAGCCACTAATTCTTTTAATGGAGAGTAGTTCTCGGAGAATACTCAATAAGAAACTTTTTCTACCATCCAAAAGTGGTTATGAAACCATGCTAATAAGAGTTGTGCACATCCAATGAATCTTCCTTCACCCGCTCTCCGGCATGCATTCGAAGATATGAATGTTTCAGCCAAAATTGCAGGGACGGGCGTGACCCTCTTATCAAGTCGGTCAAACAAATCTGAGACTGCCTCATCTACGTGCCCTAGCGCTTTCGAGAAAACAATCAGCCCGTAAATGCTCAAAGTAAAGACATCGACCCTTTTCTTCATATCTGGGTGTGCCAAGATCAAATCTCATAAACTATTCCAAAGGATACATTTACTATCTCCTTTTTGCTTGATCCGGGCTGCAACTCATTGCTCGCTCATCCCCGTAATGCTCATTAGCTTTTTTAAGAAAGTTGGGATCTTGGCGACTCTGGAATAAACCTTGTCGGCTTGAATTTTCGGGCAATGAAGTAAATTTGCATATTCCTCCACAGTAGGCACCAAATCCACTTTTCCAAAAGTAAAGTAGTTGTAGGCGGGATTCCAAAATTAAGCCAGAGCTCAAAACAAATGCTTGTCCACTTTGATATCAAGTAGGTATGGCAAATCACCATAATTACAGTAAAATAGCTGCTTGATTTCATCATCCCATTGGACCCATATCTCTTTCAATTCTTGAAGATTGTTCTAAGTCACGCTGATACAAGTGGAGTCCCACAATTTTAATACATATCCCTTCGTCAGACTATCACCTTTCTCTAGTTGCGTCTTCTCGAACCATATTTGGACAGCAGTATTATCTTCCACTTTATCAAGAAATTCGTTCTTCATGACAAGCTCTTTATTTTGTAATTGAACATGAATCAACACCTTTTTTATGATGAAAATGTCATGCAATTACAGTCAAAGCAAAACAAAACAAGTCAGTACATTTTATATAAAGCTAAAATTTAAAGCAAGTAAGAAATAATAAATAAAGCACCTATTTGGGTGACCACCAGGGGTTCAGTGCGGTTCTACCTAGGGTAGGCTCTTTGGGCTCATTATATGCAGTTCGGTTCTAAAGTAAGGGCACCTGAACCGGCAGATTCCTCGATTCTCACCTATTATAGGCTCATACGGAACGAGTTCAGTTCAGGGGAATACATTTCCCTATGGCTATACGGAGATGAAAATCTCCCGAAGACATAGGTATGGATGTATCTCGAAAGCGATCCATCCTATACGGAGGTGAAGACCTCACGAAGGAATAGTTTCTTACTCCCACTTAAAAGGGTACAACCGACTGGTTATGAAATGCAAAATGTGAAAGTATATCCAAAGACTCAAACCAATAAGGCAAATATATCAAAATGATGCAGATCATAAAAATGAAATGCAATGAAAGGATCGTAAATTTAAACCAAATTATTAATTTTCGACAAAAAAGACAAGAACTAATCAACTCATGGCTTGACTCTCTTATTTTATGTCCCTAGTGGAGTCGCCAAGCTGTCGAAACCATTTTTTTTGGAGATCGAATTTTATTTTTTTTAAAATGAAAATAAAAATGGGAGTCGCCACCAATCCTTTTTATATGAGGTGTGATCGAATCACCTCGAAACTTGATCTTTTTAATAAAAGGTTGAATTCATTAAAACAATGTTTTTCGATCTACAAAAATCCAGAAAACGAGTTCGGGAGTCGGTTACGCACGAGGAAGGATTAGCACCCTCATGACGCCCAAAATTGGTACCTAGTTGATTACTTGACGTCTTAGTGTCGAAAATTTAAAATACAATCACTTTTTGTATTAATGTATATTTTACTTAAAATTTGATTGAATAAATCAAAAAGTACATTTTTGACCCTCTCATCTCGAGGCAACAAGATGTCACATCCCGTAAGTTAGGACACGACACCTTGAACCTTTGAGCATAAGCTTGCCTCTATTTTTTATTTGCAATCTTATGTATTTTAGTTTTGAAAGGATATTTCATTATTCAAGTTCGACGAGAAAATTGAAACCTCGTAAGTTAGGGTACAATTTCTGAAATCTCCCAAATACCAAACATTGCCTATTTTTGAAAATTTGTTTTGAATTAATAATAGGTGCAATATTTAAACGATGTGCATTTATCTTATTTGGATATAATACATCAATGGATAAATATATCTATACTTAATGTATAGTATAATGATAAATGGAATAATATATAATAGCTATATGGGTAGAATGATAGAATAAACAAGTAGAGGAATACTATAATGATACAAATGTAATTGTAATAATAATAACAATAATATTAATGACTAAATCATAATATTAATAAAACAAATAAGGTAATCTTAAAAATAAAATAAAATGGAAAATGTATGATAATAAAAATAAGTAAAAATGTCATGAAGATATCAAAAAATAAATAAATGTAATAATATAACAAAAAAAATAAAACAAAAAAATGAAATAATAATGACAATAGGGCAAAAATGTACAAATATGAACAATATAAATTTTAAAATAAAAAGCGAGACAATAATAAATAAATGAATAAATAAGTAAATAATAATAATAAAAAGAAAAATTCATGAAAAGATGAAATTGCAATAGATAAATAAATAAGAAAACAATAATAAAATAAAATAAAATAATCCCATGCAAAGGCTGAAATTAACTAAATAGAGGATTTAATTGAAATTTAAATGAAACTAGGGGTATAAATTGCAAATAACAAAAAAAGGCTAATAAGGGTTAAAATTTAATGCGTTAAAAAGGACAAGGACTGAAAAGGAAAATATCCCTTGTCCTTATGCACATCGTTTCTCAGGTGGACCAAAATAAAACAGAAATAAAATTATAAGGTGAAATTTGTAAATATGTAAAATAGATAGGACTGGATTGAAAATTAGATAAAAGGCGAAAGGGTTGAGACCGCAAATAACCCATTGATCGCAAAACACGTGGATCCTATTAAAGGGCGGGTCGGACTTCAGGTTTGGCCCCAAAACGACGTCGTTTTTGGGACTTCTGGACTCCTCCGAAACGACGTCGTTTTGTGTTAGCTATATAAGTTAAAATATCAACAAAAAAAATCATTTTATAACCAGATTTAAAAAAAAAAAAAGAACCCTTTCTTTGTTTTTTCTTTCTGGGCATAGCCCAGAATCCGACCATAGGGTCCGGCGAGCCTCTGTCGTGGTTGAAAAATAACCTTTCGCAATCCCTTTTTTTTTTTAGATTTAAAATCCTAAATTAAAACCAAATCTTTTTGAAATCAAAAGAAGAAAAAGAAAACAAAAAGAGTAACTTTCGGCCTTGCCGTTTTCAATGAACCCTCGTAGAACCCTAATGGGTTTTGAGGTGTTTGGATTGCCGAAGATAGTCCTCGACGATGACAGGTAAGAACCTTCGTTTTTACTTATTGTTTTCTTATTAAAAAAATAAACAAATTACCTTCGATTTTTATCTCTGTTGTTTTAAAACTTTTCTAGTTTTTTGTATCTCTCTTTGTGCGTGTCTAACAAAAAATTACAATCTAGATCCGGCTTTTATAGCCGTTTGTACATATTATTTTTCTTTTTCTGTCTCTGTCTTGCTACTGTTTCTGTGTCTTTTTTTTTTCATTTTTGCAGGTCCGGCGCTCGGCCAACGGAGGGGAGCAGGTAGTCTCTTTGCTTCTTTGGTGAAAGGGCGACAGACCTTGGGACAAGGAGCCTCAGGACCAGCATGCTGACATGGCTTGGAGGCAGCGGCGCTGGAGGCTGGATAGAGACCTTAGGGTTTCTGAAAATTTATTTATGTTTTGGGCTAGGGTTTAGATTAATTTTTGAGCCATAGTGTATTCGGGCTTTGATATATTTTATAAATGGACTTTAATTTTACTTATTATTTTTTGTTTTGGTTTATTGATTTAGATTTTGTTTGGGCTGGTCAATTTGGGCTTTTATTGGTCCGGACTAAATTGGTGTACTACAACTATAATAATACAATAGAATATGCTACAAATCTAAGGACTGTAAGGACGACGGAACATAAGAGTTGGTGCCTCTTGAATGAAGAAACAAATTAAACATTCGGGAGTGGTAGGTGGGGCTGTAAGGATACATTTAAAATTGAAGGACTCAAAATAGAGATGCAGAGGGATAATGAGCTTAGGGAGATCAATTTTTTTTTGGGACTTGGGGTTCCACAAGAAACAACGCACCTCCACTGATCTTGGGACTTTTTTGTTTTTACTGATTATTGCTAATGTTGGGGGTTGTGGTTCTTTATACAAGATCCAATTGTCAGACATAGGTGTTGCACAAAGATTTTCAAATTCTAAGCTATTTTTTTTCAGTGTTGATCTCCCACCCCACCCCTTCCCCTTCCCCTTTTGTTTCTTGGACTGTACGGTTCTCCAAACCAGACATGTCAGGAACCTCTAAATGCTCTCTCTTATTTTTATCAAAAACTTTAACAACGTATGGAGGTTCTTCCTCCACCCTACAAACCACTTTAAGATGTGAAAGGAGTTATCACACCGAAGCTTTCCCATGCTTGCTTCCGATTCACATACATCAAGCAATGTTCTTGCTTCTGTCTCGAAGTCCATCAGGTGGCATGAAAGACTACTGAAAAAATAATATGATTAGAAATCTTTTTAACAACTTTGAGGCTTTTAGCTTCTTCCAGAAAGACCTGAGAGAACATATCAAAGCATATAGAAGTGAGAATCTAACAACTGAAATGTTATGCATGCTCTTCAGTAGGTGTGTAATCTATCAAGAAAGCATCATCCAATGCCGCAATCTGCACAGAATGAAAGAGTCAACTTGAGCAAATCAGGTATTTATGCCGCAATCTATCAAAAATCAAAATTGAAATATTAGCAGGGAAGCCACCGTTAATAATCTGACAATTTGTAAGAACCATTCAAGTATTTATGTTGCATGTATAGGTCACACATGTTCCATAATAACAATCTTTCATAGTAAAAGCTTACCCCTTACAGCCTAAAAGCAGAAAAGAATGACATGAAAACCAATAAATCTAACTTTTCATCTATGCTCGGTATATTGCAATTACTACTATAAGCCATTTAGGCTTCAATGCAATTATAACTGGGTGAACTTTATATTACCAATAGATTCAGAGGATGTCGGCAACTGAACGAACATTTAACAAATTAATAGAAAAGCAATAAACTTTTAGTAAAAATAGAAAGGATTCAACATAAACAATTCCAAGTTGTTGAGATAATCAAACAAATTGGACTGGAGTCTTTCATAAAAAATTGAAAGCAAACCACAAGCACAATAAGAAAGACTTATATAAACCTGTTTACTATCTTATTACTGCACTGCATTAAAGTTCGACATATTTGGGTGTTACTTGCTGAAATGTAGATGAAAGAATGAGGGATATTAGGTCTAGCCATTCATGTTGTATACATGTTATCAACTTGGCATGATAACTCGTGTAGAAGTCTACATGTATTTTATATTAACATGACACTACTTCTCTTATATGTCATATCAATAAAACATGAATTATACATAGTTTACTATGTGGGTTGTCATGTTTAAAATTGTAACATTTTAGTTAGTATTTTCATTTAAAAAATTCAATCGAACTCTATTTAAAAGGTTGATGGTTAAATTTGATTCTTTTAAAAGGTTGAGGGGTTAAATTTGATTCTTTTAAAAGGTTTAGGGTCAAATTTAGCTCAAAAAAAAAAAAGACTAAATTGACAAAAAATGTGAACGTTAAGAATTAAATTTGTCATTATGACATTGATGTATTCTACTTTAATATATGTTACAGATGGTAAATTGAATACAACATGACTTTTTTGGCCCTCCAACTTTACAAAAAAAAAAAAAAGAGTCAAATTAGCCTTCCCTTTAAATTTTGTTTTTGAGTTTGCATTGTTTGTCAAATCACTCTAAAATTGATAGAAAATTTAATGTTCATTAACTCTGCTAAGATGACATTCATAGGGGTATGCAAAATTCGGGTAAAACCGAAAAAATTCAGTTAACCGACCGAATTCGGTTAATTGGTCTGTTAACCGAATTTTTTCGGTCGGGGGTCGGTTAATTATTTTTTGATTTTTCGGTTAACGGTTAATTCGGTTTGAAATTAGTCGGTTAACAGAATTTTTTCGATTTAACCGAAAAAATAATAAATAAAATTATAATATATAAATAGGCCCACTATTCACTTAAACCCAATCCAAACCCAATTACCCAACCCAACCCAATCATAAAAGTTACAAATAATTTAATAAATAAAAATAAAATTCTAAAACTAAAACTAAAACTAAACCCAACTCGGTTATGTAGTGAATATGTAGTGATTCATTTCGGTTAATTCGCGTAATTCGGGTAATTTAGTTAATTCGGGTAATTCGATTAATTTTTAATCAAAAATAAAAAAACATATAATTTTCGGTTAATTTGGTTAACCGACCGAATTAACCGAAAAAATTTCGGTTCGGTTAACGGTTAAAAATTTTGAAAGGTCCGTTAATTTGGTTAATGTTATTTCGGGTCGGTTAACCGACTGAACACCCCTAAACATTCACATGGCAGTCCACTTGTATACTACATTGACAATTAATTTATTTAAAAAATTAAAAAAGTATTTTTTTTACATTTTTATACTTTTTTAATAAATTTAATTATTTTTAATTTTTTAAATTAAAAAAATTAATTAACTGTTGGCACCCAAGTGTAAGCCACGTCAGCAAAGTTAACCGTCGTTAATATTTTCATTATTTTGGAATGATTTCACAAACAACATAAATTGTTTAAAACTAAAAAATATGAAAAATTAATTGAGAGGCTAAAATATATATTTTTATAAAATTAAAAAGCTGAATAAATCATTATATCATAAAGGAAACCAGTTCTAACAACAAAAGGAAAAATAATTTTAAACTCAATTTAAAAAACTAGCCCATTCTACAAAGATGAGTAGAACTTAATTATAAAACTCGAATTAAATAAAAAGTAATTGAAAAAATTAAGATATATCAAACGTATAATCATATGTAACCAAATCATAGTATTAAATATTAATATTTAATTATAATACTAAATACCAATAAAAATTAAATAATTTGATAATTGAAAACTAAAAATTAAAAAATTAATTATTGAATTTAGTGCTGGAGTTAATAGGTGGTTAAGTTTTAATATTATTTACTAAAACTGGTAAAACGTTTAATGTAAATATATTATTCATATTATGAAAGATAAAAGTATATATTATTCAAAATATAAAAAAAAATCAGAAGTCAAAAAATAAAAATAAAAAGTTCGAGCATAAACTACATGTAAATTGTTTCGTGGATCGTCATGTTTAAAATTTTAACATTTTAGTCAATATTTTTATTAGAAAAAATTAGTATGAGTCTTTTTAAAATATTAATGATTAAATTAATTTTTTTTAAATAAGGTCAAATTTAACTAAAGAAAAACAAAGACCAAATTGATAAAAGGAAATAAAACTTTAAAATGTAATTATTTATTATTTATATTTTTTTATTGAGAATAAATTTTAATTTTGATTAAATTTCATTGTCCAACAAAAGAGCGTAATAATCATTTATATCAAGTTTCAAAGAGTATATTGTATCTTTTTTCATTCCATTTTCAAGATAAAAATATTATATAAGTTTGGCTTAAGAGTGTAAAGAAGTCCTCAAATTTTTTTTTAAAAAAGTAATTAAGCTCTTACTTTTTTTTCACTCAATTGAGTACTTGAACTTTCAAAAAGTATCAAAAAGATCCTCAAACTTTTTCAAAAGAAAAAAAACAATTAAGCCCATGCATTTATTAAAAATTATAAAAAAATTAAAATCAATAAAAGCTATAAATATTGTTAAACAAATTAAAATATTAAAAATTAGAAAAAATATAAAAATCATAAAAATTATATAAAAATTGTAAACAATTAAAAAATATATAGAAATATAAAAAAATTATAAAAGTTTATAAAGTCGTAAGAAAATTATACAAATGTAAAGAAATATAAATTTTGTAATTTTTTTTATAAAATCATTGTACTAAAAGAAGCATTTTGTAATTTTTCTATAATTTTTTTTATCATTTTTCACCACATGTCACGTTGTGTTGCAACACGTGATGACTTTAATTGAAAAAAACTAGGGCTCATTAAATTTTTTTATGATTTTTATAAAATTTTATAATTTTATAATTTTTTTATGATTTTTATAAAAGTTTTCTAATTTTTATAAAAAATTATTTTTTTATATTTTATTAAAATTTAATAATTTTTCTAAAATATATTATTGATTATAATTTTTTTAATTTTAATAAGAGTAGGGGCTTAATTGCTTTTTTAAAAAAAAAATTGAGGGTCTTTTTGATGCATTTTAAAAGTTCAAGTACTCAATTGAGTGAAAAAAAAGTAGGGGCTTAATTGCTTTTTTTGAAGAAGTTTGAGGGCATTTTTTATACATTTTGAAAGTTCAATTGCCCAATTGAATGCCAAAAAAAAAGGAGGGACTTAAATTTTTTTTTTTAAGTTTGAGGACTTTTTACACCCTTAAACTTATAAATTTTTATATTATACTCAACTTATATTTTAGTTTTTTTATTTGAAATTTGAGTAAATAATTCCTTAGTAGATTAAAAAAAGGTAAAACATTTCTTTTATAAAATTGTGTCATTGAATATTCATTCTAGTTTTTAATTTATAAAGTATAATAATAAATTTAGTGGGTTAAATATTTCTTAGTCTGAATTCGATAATTATTTTTATATTAGAGTTTGTGTTTATTTTTTATTGTTATTTAAGTTAGACTTTAAATTTGACAATTGTTCTTATATTAAGGTTTATATTTTTTTGTCTAAATTAGGCCCTAGACTTGATAATTATTCTAACATTGGGGCTTGTACTTTTTTTGTTCAAGTTAGGTCCTAAACTTGATAATTGTTTTCACATTGGGGCTTGAATTTTTTTTCCAAGTTAGTTCATGGTATTTCTTTTAAAACCCTAAAGTTCAAGCCTCGGTATGGGAACAATTGTTAAGCTCAGGGACTAATTTGGACAAAAAAAGTTCAAGCCCCAACATGGGAATAATTGTCAAATTCAGACCCAAATAGGGGTGAATCTAAAATTTTTTTTAAGATGATGGAATTGAATTATAAATTTTTGAGAGGTCAAAATATAATTTTATTATGTATTAATTTATTATTTCACTATTTTTTAAGGGATTTAATAAAAAAATCATTTTTAAGGGTCAAAATAAAAATATATTAATTTATAATTTAAAACTATCTTAAGGAGATTTGCATAACAATTTTTTCATTTGGGGGAAGGTCTTGCTTATCCCTTTTAATTCGTGGCTGATTCCAAATAATAATTTAATCCCAATTTTATTCTTTAAACTTTACATCTTTGTTCAAATTGGTCCTGTTATTTATTTGGAGCAATATGAAGTGTGGTAGAAGAGACGGTTCAAGTGGACCAAACAAGAAATAGGAACTTGAAAAAGATGAAGACAAATAAATCTTTGAACAAATCTACTTTGAATATATTGTAAGCCGCAAACAGAGCATATAATTGCCAAAAGGTACCGCTATATTTAAACTCAAAGATGAAAAGAAAATACCGAAATATTGTGGGGTGGGAATTATAACTTTCCACAGAAAAGCAATGGATGCAGATGCAGTCATTGATTGTGATTAAGACGTCTTTAAGTTGACTCAACTTCCTCATTACAGTACTAATCTTCCTTGACCTCGTGATACTAAATCAGTCCCTTTAGGCTTCAATTTGATATTTAAATATGTTTTTAATATTTTATATAAAAATACTAAAAGACGAAAATATTATTATTTTATTGATTCTTTTATTAAAAAAGTATTTAAATAGTTATTTTAATTAAATTAATATTAAGTTAACTAATTAAATAATTTATATATAATAAGTATATAGATGTATAATATGACTAATATTTTTTGGTTTATGGTTATGACCCATTGCCCATATTCCATTCTTTGTGTTTCTCCTTCGTTCATCAATACTTTTTATTTGTTTTTTTTATATTTAATGTGCTTAGGGCTTAATTTCATAAAATTCCCAAATTGTCTAACTATTAGCATAATGACATGATAATTTTTTTAAACCACATGAGAAGAATTATAAATACTATTGTTTTTCTCTCAACAAATAAATAATGTTGTTTTATAGTTTTTTTCATATAATTAGTTTTAAAAAAATATTTGATTAAATTTAGAGTTTCACTATTAACATTTACAATTCAAGCTCATAATGTCATTTTTATTTGAAAAAGAGAGAGACGTGAGAAAATTCTTGGGCATTGAGAAGTTGTACAAGAAAAAATGATTATAAACTACTAAGATATGAAGGGATATGTTTGTATCATTGCATTAGGTACCTCTATGTGCACAAAATATCAATCATTAGTTAAAAAAACAACACCAAATACCCTCAAACTTTAAATTTTTTTTATTAAAATATAAATATAGATATTTTATTTTTTTTGTCTTGAATAAATTTTATAAAATCAAGATAAACCGTTAACTATGAGATATGGCATGGTAGTTACTTATTAATTATGTGATCTAGAGTTTAATTCTTATTTCTGAAAATAAAATATATATTGTGATCAGTCATTTTTTTTTTGAAAAACAGTTAAATTAAAAAATTATTATTAGCAGAATATTCTTATTATAGAAAAAAGAAAAAGGAAAAGAAAATGTTCCAGGTTCGGTCTTAACTAACAAGAGATATTTATAATATTATTTATCAATTTAATAGGGTTGGAACAAGAAAAAATAATAGGGGAAAAAGAAGGAAAAAGAAAAGCATATTTTTGCTGGTAAGGAGGAGCCATGACCAAAACGTGAAAAAGAATGAATATATTCTTAAATTAAGAAAAAGAAGGGAAAAGTGAAGGGGTCAACAATTCCAAATCAAAATCCTACTGTTTTAGAGTTGGATGGTTGTTGGCGCCTCAAACTAATTTAATTATTCATCAAGAAGGGGTAAATACTGAGATTTGTGGCACTTTTCTATTAATATTTTTCAAAAGTCTTACAATCTCTATTATTTAAATTTTTCTCTTTCTTTGGTGCTCGAGTTGGATCTTAATATTGATTTTCATATTTTAAGTTTTTTTAATTTGATATTTAAAATTTTCTTTACTTCATTTAAATATTTAATTTAATACTTAAATTTTATTTTTTGTCTCAATTACGTACACATATTTTTTAAAATTAAAACATATGTGTCAAAACTTCATTCAGTTATTTGGTTTAAATATTAAATTGAGCATTACATCTAAATTCAGATATTAAATTAAAACAAAAAGAAAAACAAAAAATTAAGTATCAAATTAAATATTAAATCTAAGCTCAAGAAGTATTAAATAGTCTATTAACTCTAAAATCTAAATAATATGACAAATATGGTTGCAGTGCCGACAAATTTGACGGTGCTGGTTTTCTTGCTTAGATAGCTAATGCTGACGATGTCCTCTACCTTTATAACGCATAATGAATGTGAACACTGACAATCTTTAGGAATTATGTCAACAACTATTTTTTATTACTATAAATGTTCAATATTATCAACGTGTGATTTCTTTTAAATTTTTAATTTCGTTAAATTTAATAGTTACAAAATATGTATTTAAATATTAAATAATAAAATTATTTTAATAATAGTCAATATTAATTAATTGTAATTAATTGGGACTTACTTACTCAACAAAAAATAAATTTAGACAAAAAAACAATCATAAATCGTGAACTTATTTGAATATTAAAAAATTTAATTTTAAATAAATTAAACTGTCACATTTTTATAAATATTAATATTTTAACAAATTGATTATTAAATTAAACAAGATAAATATATCCATATTTATTATACATGTAAAACTTCAAATCAATTCAATATTTATATCAAAATTTTACTTGATAAGTGAAATTAGATTTCACTTATTAAGTGTAAATAAATCGATTATTGTATATATATTACTAGACCAATCTATCGGCCAGGCATTGTAAAAAAATTTTGCTTGTTTGCCAGGTTTGGGCTTGGCCTGGCTCAAAAAATGGGCCTAACATTTTGTCCAAGCTCGGCTCGGATAAAAATATTAAAACATGGGCCTGACTTGACTTGACCGAATTAATTTTTATATAATTTTTTTTAAAATATAATACAACAAAAATACTATAGATATTAAAACAAATGTTTTTCAACAAATTGAAAATAAATTTAAAAAATATTTATACTTAAATAACACTAAAATATGTGTAACTTAACAAGCAAATGCCTCTAAAATAGTAATAAAATTAACAATAAAACAATAGTTATACAATATCCAAACAATAACAATAAAATAGTAGTAATATAATAGTGAAATGGTAACAAAATAATGAGAAAACAATAAGAAAATAACTTTTTTTTTGTCTTGTTGCTAATTCAGGTCAGGTCGAACCTAGACAAAAAAAATCTTATTCGAGACTTGACTCATTTTTCGAGCCTATATTTTTACTTAAATTCTCCCATCTTTCGGACCCACTCTTGACTGGATAATTATATATATTACCTAAAACATTTTATATAAGGTAAAATATAACATTTTTAGATATTTAACTCGATTTTGGAAGTGCATGTATTTCACCTTAAATGAATTACCCAAAAAAAAAAGATTATGATATATGTTAATGAATGTGGAGAAACTAAAATGATTATTTATATATTTAATATTTATGTTTAATTATTTATAATAAAAAGCTTTTAGATGTGAAAGGTTATTATTAGTTTAGAAATAAGGACTTCAGTATTTGCAACAATTATATACATATTTCTCGAGGTCTTTTTGAATGAAAAAGCCATTTGACTTTGGAGTCAACAACTCATTTATTTGTTTTTTCAGGGAAAACTTATCCAAATGAAATACAGATGTCTTTTTTTAATAGGTTGGAAGACTTGGGAGATTTGAACCGACCAAATTCCAATTAAGAAGCAAAAGGACAAAACCAACCGCCGTAACACTCGTAATTGATACCAATTTTTCAAACACACGAAATTAACAGGGAGAAGACCAGACTAAGCAAACTCCAGCCGGTCTGTCCACGTGTCTTTCGATGATTGGTCCGTGTAAACTTCACTCATTTCGAGGTGTGATAGACAGCGCGTTTAGAAGTTGCTCCTCCCTATAGAAATTCCGCGGGAGAGGTTATTGTTATTATTATGATTATTTTCAGCATCACAGCACAAAAAAGTGAAAAAAGTAAACGACTTTATGGTTTTCGCCTCTATAAATAAAAGCGTACAATCAACCCCCAGTTTTCATCAAGCATTGTTTTCTCCCAAGACTTTTAGACCTCACATTAAGGAAAAAGAAAAGTTTTGGAGTGTCCGTTTGCAACTTTCTTGGATTTTATCAGTCTTTTTGGTGGGTTTTCTTCTTTTTGTTTCTTTCTTGTAAAATCCATGTCGTTTGCTTGTTTTTTTTATGTTTTTTTTTATTAAGTTCTATTGCATGCATGGGGATCATTCACATAAATTTCCCTCTTTTTTATGAATATGCTTAAAGATTTGAAATATATTGTGGGAATTCTGTATTGGTTGAAGGTTGAATTGTTTGTTATATCAGAACTTTGAAGGCTTTACTCAAATGGATTCTTTGATTCTCTAAGGTTAATTTGCAAGAACTCCTCTTGATGAAGATTTGAAATTGATTAAAGTATAATCTTAGCTTGGATCCTTATAGCATATATTTACTATTTCTGCCGAGTTTTGTTTTGATCTTTCTGGATAAAATTCTGTTTTCTTTTCCATGAATATAAGTGTTTGCATTTATAAAGCTCTCTTTCAGTTCATAATTGTGTAATTTGGATTACAGGTCTCTTGAATTCTATCTATTGATACACACACGAATGGCCATAAAGAAGAACGGGTTCATTCCAAGCTGTGCCCCAGAGGAACTGAAGGAAGTTCTGAAAGCAGTGGCATCCGAGTGGGGAGATATGATAAAAGATATGGAAGAATTTCACGTGGTTCCGTTGAAAGGAGCTCTGACCAACGAGGTTTTCCAGATAAACTGGCCAACAAAACATGGCGATCTTCATCAGAAAGTGTTGGTCCGGGTTTATGGTGAAGGTGTGGAGGTGTTTTTCAATAGGGATGAAGAGATTAGGACCTTTGAGTGCATGTCCAAGCATGGTCAAGGACCTAGGCTTCTCGGTCGCTTTCCAGATGGAAGGATTGAGGAGTTCATTCATGCCAGGGTATGTCAAATCTTTGTCTTTTTGTCTTTATCATGTCTCACTTTTGCAACTGTTGTTTTACTTAATGATCTCTATGATGTCTAATCTTACCAGACACTCTCTGCGGCCGACCTCCGTGACCCTGAAATATCTTCCCTTGTAGCAGCCAAATTAAGAGAGTTCCACAATCTTGACATGCCTGGTCCCAAGGATGTACTTCTCTGGAAGCGATTGAGGTACTATTACTAATATCAATATGCATATGTATGGTTTACTGCTTTTGTACTTTTTGAGTTGAAAGATGTAAAACCCTTTTTGTTCCTTACCAGGACATGGCTTAGTCTGTCAAAGAAATTCTGTTCCCCGGAAGCTGCAAAAGAGTTCGGCTTGGATATTCTCGGAGACGAAATCAGCATCCTAGAGAAAGAGTTATCACAGGGCTATCAAGAAATCGGGTTTTGTCACAATGATTTGCAATACGGTAACATAATGATGGATGAAGAAACAAGAGTAATTACCTTAATCGTAAGTTTCTGATTCGGTTTTTATCATTTGCTAATACAATCTTCTATACGGCACTTCCCTGTTAGCGTTGTAAAAGGGTAGGCTGCTAAATTTGCATATTAATTAAATATATATAGCCACCATGTTCATATCTATGCATTTTATTGCAACATTTCTGCTTGATTTAATGGTAATGCTGTTTCATCTGTATGCTAATGGTTGGCCAAGTTGGAAATAGTCAATTGAGTTGTTTATACATGTTTTTAAAAAATAGTATTCAAATGCCCTGTTAATAATATGCGTCTTAAGACCTTGTTTATTTTCTAGATTTTTTGTAAACTGAAATTGCAGATGAGGGGTCTGTATGTGGGGTGAAGCTTCAAGTCCATTGAGCATATGAAACAAAAAGAAAAGCAAAAGATGAGAAGCCAAGGGACTTTGGTCAGCCTCTTTTGTGAGGTTCCTATTTATCTCTTAAATAAGACTATCTGTTACATAATGATTTAAAAAATTCTAATATTTTATGGGCAATATGGTTCAATATCTAAATAAACCCTTAACTGTGCATGCAGTAGGAAAATTATTATTTGTTGACCTTTCCATGTTTCCTGAAATTCGTGTGCTTTTTTTATAGTACTGTTGAACTTTCTGGGTCTCTCCTTTTACTTGCTTTGCTTAGGACATGTTCTTTGTTGACCCATATTTCACAGCATTTTAGCATATATATTTCTTCCACTTCCATATTCCGACTATGCATAGTTATAAGGAGTTATTTGTTCCCCTTTTTTTTCAGGACTACGAGTATGCAAGTTACAACCCTATTGCTTATGATCTTGCAAATCACTTTTGTGAGATGGCAGCAAATTATCATTCTGAGACACCCCATATTTTGGACTTTAGCATATACCCTGGTGAGTACCTGATTTGATTTAGAAGTAACTGTCCTTTGACATCAAAAACTATCTGGCATTTTCGGGTCTAATTGTACCTCTCTTCCTTCCGTATTTTGACAACAGATACGGAGGAGCGACGAAGATTCATCCGTGCATATATAGCATCTTCAGGTAATCATGTCAATCTGTGTGTACCGTAAAGAAGAGTATTTGCCAGCATTTACATGTAATTGGTTTTAACAGACTTGAATGCAGGTGATGAACCCAGTGATGCTGAAGTGGAGCAGCTACTTGTTGATGCAGAGAAATACACTCTTGCTAATCATCTGTTTTGGGGCTTATGGGGAATAATCTCGGTAACTGTTTTCAGCACTATCTTTCATTTCATATCGGTTAGCTTTGTCCGGGCTGTGTGGACTAATTCAGGGGTGGGGTGTATATGCAGGGTCATGTAAACAAGATAGACTTTGACTATCTGGAGTATGCAAGGCAGAGGTTTCAGCAGTACTGGTTTAAGAAAACCCTTGCGCTTGAGTCCCTCACTCTTTAAGGCAGCCTAAGCATGGATTGCGGCAGGGCTAACAAGGAACAGCTATAGGTTTACATAGTATTACTTAGAATAAACCTTGTAAGCACCAATTTTGGCCCGGGTCTTTAACCCAGGGCCCAAAATCCAATAAAAAATAAACAGTCCATTTACAAAACCCACAAAACCCAAAAATCAGAAAGGCCCAATAGGCCCGAAACCAAAGAAGATCAGGAAAGAACTAGGGTTTTGGAACCCTAGCAGCGCCGCGCGCGTGTGGACACGCGCTCCTCCACCAGCGCCGCAGCACCCACGCGCGCACCATCGCCGGTCTCCACTTCCCATTGTCTCCCACAACCTGCAAAAGAAGACAACCACAACAGCAACAAAGGCAGAAAAGAACAAAAAGAAAAAAAACGTTGTATTTTGTTAATATTCGGCTATATAAGGCCGATTAGGCCTCTGTAACAAGGACCTCTTTTTTCGAAAAAAAAAAATCAAAAGGAACAGATTCAAAAAAACACGAAGCTCTATACTCTCACAAACCGAATTACCAAAGCAATAAAACAAAAAAATCAAAATCCAAAAGCCAGATCTGAATACTCGAAGGTTCTTTTTCTTTCCTTTTTTTCTTTTCCATTTCGCACCTTTTTTATAAATAAAGATATAATATATATATATATATAAGATAAAATATATAAAAAAAATAAAAATAAAAAAGGATCTTACCTTTTCCGGCCACCGAGCGACGGAGCCCGGCGAGTCAACGGCGGCCGGGTTTCGCCCTTTTGCGCATCGGCAGAAAGGGTGAGAGAGAACAGAGAGAGTATTTAAAAGTTTTTTTTTAAGAGAATGTAAAAATGAATTTTTGGGGTGATTTTGGGGTCTTTTAAAACATGAAGAAACGGCGCCGTTTCAACAAAGGGGGGGATCCGCGTGTTGACCCGGATCCGCCCCCAGGGTCCGCGTGTATTATCTCAAAGGGGCTAATTGCGCTTTAGCCCATTCGTCCTTCTGAGACTGCACAATTGAGTTTCTTTTCTTTTAAAATTTCGCCCTGAAATTTTATTGTAGTTTCGATCGAGTCCCCACCCCATGCGCACCGTTTCAGTAAAAGGGGTTATTGCCGTTTCGGTCCTCCTAGGTTCCGCGCGCGATACAAATCAATCCCTTTCCTTTTTTATTTATTTCGAATTTACCCCAAATATTTGGATTTCATTCGATTTTAGCCATTTCTAATTGTTTTTAGTTAAATTCATTACCTTCGTTATATGTAATATTATTATTATTATTATTATTATTATTAATTACTATTATTAGTATTATTAGCCATGAGTATATATTTACTCTTATTATTATTTTGTTATTATTGTTATATTATCATTGTTATTATATTATTATTCTCGCACTTATATTATTTTATGTATATACATCTCGTATTATTATTACTATTATTATTATTATCATTATTATTATTATTAGTATTATTATTATTGTTATTGTTATTATTATTATTATTATTATCATGTATATTATTACCATTATTATTATTATTATGGTATTTACTAGTATTATTATTATTATCAGTATATATTTTATTACATTGTGCACATTTAGTATTATTATTATTATTATTATATATTATATTACACATATCTAGTGTTATGATTACTGCTATATATGTCCTTATATTGTACATATTTTTATTATTACTTTACTATTATTACTATACTAATTACTATTACTATTATTATCACTATATTATTATGTTATATATATTTGGCATCACTATTATTTTTTACTTATTATTATACTATTATTACTATTTTATCATTGTATTTATTATTACCTCTATTATCACTAGTATAGGGTTGTTTTAAATTTCTTTATTGTTATTTTAATATTATTGCCTTAATTTTGTTTTCACTGTTGCATTTTTCATTATATGTTGTCTCGTTTTTTGTCATTCTATGTAGATCATCAATTTTAAAATCACAATCTAACACTTCGTTTTGTTTACTAAATTCATAAAATAAAAGGTTTCATGAAAGTAATATTCGTGAATTGGGGAATTCAAAAATTCGTGCCCAATCGTGCTGGGTGTGACTTTTTGTTTGACCGAACAAGTGGATATTCTTTCAAAAATTTTTTCTATTTTCAAATGGGGTGATATTTACGTATTTGGAAGTTCGAAGGATCGCGCCCAATCGTGCTGGGTGTGTTTTCTTTCGCATGACCCAATGAGCAAATACCCTTTCCAAAATTTCAAAAATGGTTACTTGGAGAATTTCAGAGACGATCTTGGATTCAAGGACTTAGATTATCGCGTCCAATCGTGCTGGATGTGAAATTCTATTCCTTCGGAACAAGGGAATATCATCGTTCGATCAAGTTGTTTTTTTTAAAAAAAAAAATAAAATAAAATAAAAAGAGCAAGATTTCAAAAATCATTTCAAACTTTTCGACATTAGGACATCGATTAATCAATTTGGTACCAATTTTGGGCGTTGCGAGGGTGCTAATCCTTCCTTGCACGTAACCGACTCCCGAACCTATTTTCTCGAATGTTCGTAGACCAAAAACCCCGTTTTAGCAAACTGAAATGTTTTATTAAAACAAAGGTGATCCGATCACACCTAATAAAGGTCGGTGGCGACTCCCCTTTTTACTCATTTTCAAAACCCAAGTTCGATTTCCGTTTTGTCAAAAAAAATGGTTACGACAGCTTGGCGACTCCACTGGGGAGCTTTTGAGAGTCAGGCCGTAGAATTGATTATTCTTTGTCCTTTTGTCAAAAGTCGGAAAATTATTTTGAAAAATCAAGTTTCTTTTGACGTATCTGTTGGTACTATGATTGTAATATTGTCGAGTCTCCTAGGATGTCTCTGCATTCATCTTCGCATGACCGTTGTGTCACACCCTTAAGTGGGAGCGAGAAGTTATGCCTTCGTGAGGTTTTCACCTCCGCATGGGCTAGGGGACCGCTTCCGGAATACATCCGTACCTATGGTTTCGTGAGGTTTTCACCTCCGCATGGCCATAGGGAAATGTATTCCCCCGAACTGAACTCGATTCGTATGAGCCTATAATGGGTGAGGATTGAGGAATCTGCTGGTTCGGGTACCTCTCTTTAGAACTGAACCGCATGTAGAGAAACCTAGGAACCCGTCTTGGACAGAACCACGTTAAACCCCTAATAGTCACCCCAATAAGTGTTTGCTTATTTCTCTTGTACTAATTTTTTTTTTTCCGCTTATCTTCTCTTGCATTAACACCTTCTCTTGTTTTGATTACATTGCATGTCATATTCATATTAAAAGGTGTTGATCTCCGTTCGGTTACTAAGATAGAAGCTTGTTATGGGGGACGGATTCCTTGATAAAGTAGAGGATAACGCGGCCGTGCGTATATGGTCAAAGAAGATACAACTCGAGAAAGGGGATAGTCTAGCCGAGGGATGTACATCGGAGTTAGGGGACTTTACTCGCATCAGCATAACGCAGAATGAGTTACAAGAATTAAAAGATATGTGGGTTCATTGGGATGAAGGGACTAAGCAGCTTTTCTACCTTAATTATGGCGATCTACCCTATTTGCTTGACATCAGAGTGGACAAACACTTGTTTCGGGCCATAACCCAATATTGGAATCCCGCATATAGCTGCTTCACATTCGGGAAAGTGGATTTGGTACCTACCATAGAAGAATACACGGCTTTACTGCGTAATCAAAGGGCTCAGGTTGATAAAGTCTACTTTAGGGCCGGCAATGCACCAACCTTGGTAAAGAAACTGATGAACATCACTGGAATGAGCGAACAATGGGTCGTGGCACGTATTCAGCAGAAAGGTGAAGGGAAATGCATTCCATGGGCAAACTT